>CM060905.1:1115596709-1118096709 GCA_030737815.1 Allium fistulosum
TACATGTCATGTTTTGAGTATTTACATTTGCATTTGCATACACATTTTCTTCACTATTTTACAAAGAAAAAAGAAAAAAATATTTTACTCCATTTACAAGCTAGCACATTATTGTCTCTGTTAATTGTTAACTGTGCACATTATTGTGCTTCTTCCTCATTACTACAACATCCTCCCCTGCATGTGCACCTGACTGTGCATATATGCACATACCCATCAACTTGCCTGCCACAAATGCAAACAACCAACCCTCCCTTCCAACCACTGTCCTGCCTTGCTCCTCATATCACAAGACTTCTCCACTACTAACAACAACTTCGATCACCACCCACAACCTCTGCCTTATCCATCAACACCTCTGCCAGCATCTTCCACTTCGACAATCCCACAACCATTCACAAAACATTCGCATACCATTCACACAACATCCTCCATTACATTGTCAACTATTACATTAGCCATTTCCAGTTACCACTACAACAATCCTCCTAACTGTCACTGCATCCCATAAACTGTTCCATCCAAACTACCACTGCATGCTCCTTTTCTACATGGTCACCTTCACTGCCTGCTGCATTCTTCCACCTGACAGCAACAACCATTTTCCATTCAGCATATAGTCACATTTCCAACAACCCCACTTATACAACATCCTCAACACATCACTCAACATCATCTTTAATCACTTACCCCTCTGCCAATTTACCATGTGCACCCTTCATACCACTGCATTCCTTCATAACTGCCTGTGCACCATCACTGCCTTGTCAAACCAACCGTGTAACTACCACTACACTTCAGCAGTTCCTTATCCTCAAACACCATATACTAAACCATCATATCAATATAACCATTACTGTCATCACTTGCCTCAACTAAACCACTGCCTCCCTGTCACCAGTTGTCCACTTGCCTGCATACCCTACTTTCATCCACCTCTGCACAGTGTTTCAACCAACGTGCATCCCTTACAAACCCCAGTGCACAACATTACAATAGTGCCCCATCCACTGTGCCATCCATAGAACCAAACCATACAACACAATCCTTCAACATGCTTCCTCAAAAACCATCTGCACTTCATTTATATCACTGCTGCCATTTGCCTTCCCTCAACATTCATATCCTCTTTCACCTGACCTCTGCAACAAACCATACTTCACAACAATTCACACAACCATCTGCTCTTCCTTCTATCCACCTTGCAACTCTCACCAACCCTCACTGTTGTACCAAACTCCATCACGAATCCAATAGCACCCCGCAATCTCAACTTCGACCAAAACACCCTCTGCTTTCATCTACTTCAGTCACCCCAACAACAGCATACTACCATATACCAATACATCAACTTTTAATACACACTAAGCACTCAAACCAAACTCCGCCTACTTCGCGCGACCACAATCAAACAACGCGACCTCCGAACCACCTACCTCTTCAGAAATCACCTTCAATCAAGAGTCTCGACCACTGCCTCTCCTCTTAACTACTACCCGAAACCACCACAACCAAGTCAAAATTCAAAAATCGTTGTGTATATGATTGCGAAAATCTGAATTTGTGAATTTTGTGAGCTTTGTCAATTCAATTGTGTAAATTCGATTTCACGGTTTTGTGATTTTGGTTTGGGTGTGAACTGCCAGTTCTTTTGTGGTAAGATATTTGTTTTGGGTCGGGCTAGATTTGAAAAAAAAGAAACTTCATCTTATTTAAATATATACATTTAAATAAAATTTTGATTGTGTGTCATCTTGTTTGTGAATTTAGTTTTGAAAATTTCATTTGAAAAATAGTTTTATTTTGTTTTGTTATATTTATTTTTTTAGTCCATCCTTATTTTAAAAAAAAGAAAGAAAAGAAAAAAAACAACAAGTTTCAATTTATTTTGGTTTGACTTGTTTTGTTTTAGTTTTTTTCTTTAATATATATAAAAAAACTTGTTTATATCTTGTTTTTAATTTCAGATTGCAATAGAAGAAATCAAAAGGAGGGGATTAGCTTGCTAAAATAATTGCTCTGCTTACTTGCTTATAAAAAAAATTTGCTTTTAAAATAAATTGCTAATATTTCTGCACACTCCGGTATCGTGCTCTCATCTCTTGTTTTTATTTTTCTTTGCATTGTTGGTTGCTTGCATTTCAAAAAAAATTAAAAAACGAAAAAATAAATATCCATTCGTAGTTGCATTGTTAATATACGTTTAATTTCAGTTTTGCATTTCATATTAGAACTTGACTAATAATAATGGTTAGACACTTGACTTAAGGGTGTCACGAGCTCACCTAGGGCTTAATAGCATCTTGACAAGTTGTCCTCTTTTGACAATTTAATTTCTTGGTGTCTAGGCTGCGGCAGAGCAATAACCATTTATAAATATTATGGTGATTCGTAAATATTATAGTGGTTCTTTCTCTGAAGTTACTTAAACCTTCGGCTGTATTGCTACGATGATTCATGGTGCACCGATAACTCCTATCCCTTACCTGACTGAGAACTATCTTGTTGGATTAGATAAAGTGTGATTATACAATTTTGGGTTAAGAGCTACTTAGGACAAAAAATTTATAATTAAGTCCTTGCATTCATTTAGTTGCATTAGTTCATGCATATTTAAAAAAGATTCAAAATCCAAAACTAAAAAAATTGTAAATATTCCTTAACTTAGTTTTTAAATCTACCTTTTGAAAATTTTCAATCAAAATCAAAAATCTAAAAAAAAAATTAAGTTAATTTTTTTTAGAAAAGCAAAAAAATCCAAAAAAATCAATAATCTTTTCAAAAACAAAAAAAATCGATTGAGAATCCAAAAAAACAAAACAAAAATCAGTCTTCCTTTTAAAAAATAAATTCTTCTTGGTAAATACTTTTCCTTTAAAAGAAATATTCTTGAAAATGCCCGAATTTCTCCATTTACAGGAATTTTACAATAGTTGTGAAAATCAATATAATCCATATAATTTCACACCAAATTCTTACGGATATTTTAATGGAAACTATTGTATAAACAATTCGAATTTTGAACCATAAAGTTTCCAAAATAATGACCAACCCTCAACTCTTGAAAATAGCATTGAAACGATTCGGACTTTACTTGAACAACAAAATCAAATGATAAATAATTTGTGTAATCTATGCAATAACTCAAGTCAAGGATTTCAAAATAATCAAGATTTGAATTCTCTTCAAAATTCAAACGATTTCGTGTATAACCCATGCGAATTCAATTTCGAATTCCAAAATGAATTTCAAAATCAAAACGAAAATCGAAATAATTGTTTAAATGATTTTAGCAATGGGATTAATTTCAATTATGATGAGAATTTTTACCCTCAACAATTTCAAATTGAAAATTCTCAAATTAAAAATTATAAACTTGATTTTTTTGTGCAAATGGACAAAATTCACAAAGATCACACAGATTTGTTGTTTGAAACATATATGAAACAACGTGAGAAACAAAATCAACTCCCAACGTGTGACGAGTCAACTAATAATCCTTCTTTTACCAAAATTGACGATTTTCAAATAACAACTTTCGAAATTGAAAACGACAATCTTAATGAAGTTGTTGAAAATATGGCAATTGAGTTGGATTTCAATTCTTTGGAAGTGTGGAACCAATTTTAAAATTCGATCTTCCTTTTTCCAATTTTGAAAATTTGAATACAACTTTGGATTTTGAACATGATACATGCAATGAAGTTGCGAATAATTCAACAAAGGAAGACGAATTTAATGAAGGCAAATTCTTTGGACTTTTCGAAGATGAGTTGTTAAATTCTGAAGGGGTAGAGTTAATTCACCATTTTGATTTTGAAATCAATAATTTTGAAGAAGTTTTCAATGATAAGTTTGAATTTCAATTTGGTGAAAATAAACTTGAACTTCAACCAATTATTCTATCAACCCCAAAAATCATTGAAAATAAAACAACTCATATGGTTTTTAATAAAACGACATTCGTTTTTCCAAATCAACATTCAACTCTGAAATCTTTTATGGTTTGGTTTTCTAGGCTTAAGCTATGTCTCACATACTTGTCGAGACAGATGAATCGGTCTTTAGAAGACCGTTTTCATTTACTCTTTAACAGTATAATTTTTGTTGTCGTGTAAATAATGAACGTTTCATTTTCATGTAAATATATGTCATATTTTTATTTTTTATTTTATTTTTCTCCATTCACTTGGGTTGACTGTGGGAACACAGTCAAAATCAAGTGTGGGGGGAATCCCATCTTCTTTTTGATTTTTCATTGTTTATTTTTTTGCAAAACTCAAAAATAAAATATAAAACACAAAAAAACCAAACAAATCCTAAAACAAATTTTCTTTTTAGCATTTTGATTTGTTTTTGAAGAAACACTATAAGTTTTTGGTTATCAAATTGAAATTTTTGAAAATTTATTTGTCTCAACAAAAATAAAAATAAATTTTGATTACAAATAATGATGGTTTAACTAGCGTATATGAAGATTCATAGGTGATAATTATGAAGTATATCCTAATTGAAAATCATTGTTTAAAAAGTAGTGGATTTAAAATAAAGGCTATAACAATTTTGATCTTCTACGTTAAATGGTGCTAAGATGATTTTGCAAAACTCTCTCTAAAAAAACAAAAAAAAGGAGAAAAAACAAAAAGAAAAAAATATAATATGTATATATATATATAAGACAAAAAAAAGAAACATCTAGAGTTGTAATACCCCAAAATTTTGTGAAAAATCATTTTTGAAAAATGATTTAATTTTGAAATATTTAGATTTAAATATGGTGAAGTCTCTGGAAGAAATAGTGTGCAGGTATATGTGTGCACGTGCACACTGAAATGGCACAAGGAAGAACTCCAGATTTCTTGGATTTAAAACAAGAATTAAAGGGCAATACAAACATGATTTGGCAACATGGTTGTTTGATTTCTGAAATTATATGGATCATCTTAGAAAATAAGAAAAGTAGGTTTTACTTTAAATCAGTAAACAAAATTTTATTTAAAACCCAGAAGAGAAAATTATGTATATTAGTAAACCTGTATACATATAGGTACATATGCTTCTGAAATTAAAGAGAAATTAAAATAAGCTTAGATAAAATATGTGTACAAATATATATATTTTTAAGCACTGAAAAGTATATATATATATATATAAGCAAGTAAAAACTATGACATTAAAATGACATGAAATGTGATACAAGTTAATGAGCTTGTATAGGCAAAAATAGCAAAGGGGATTTTCAGAAATAATTAAAATAAAAATAGGATAGTCACACTTTTAACATGACTAGGAGAGTGGCCATTTTCTGAAAAGTAAAAGGAAAGAAAATGCAGCCTTTAAATTGGTTAAAATGGCCGGGGTATTATAAATGAAAAATGCATGATGCTAGCCAGGACAGAAATGGAATTCTGTTTCAACAAAACCCTAGAGGAAAAATGTTTATAAATAGGCAGTTTAGACAGTAGAATCATTTTTACCCCGAGCTGCACAAAAATAAGAAAAGAAGGAAAATATTGGAAGAAAGGAGAGAACACTCCAACAAGAATTTTCTGGATTAAACATTTAGGTGAGTAATCTCACTGAGTTCATGGCATTAAGACCTGAGATGAGGCAGCCACTTTTTATTTCCATTTATATATATATTTCTGGTTTTGATGTATATGATTTCATCAATGCTTTTTGGATGTCTTATTTTAAATCTGATATGATTTAATATGGATGATATTGGATGATCTTTGATTGGTTGAGACATTTGTCTTTGGATGAGTATCATACTGATTTATTTATACTCACAAATGTTAAAGTTTAGGATCTTAAAAATTATATAGAGAATACTCTCAGCTGTTATAGATCTATGGCATGGAAACTTTATAAAAATGATTAGAGCTGCATTATACTTGGTATAAGTGCTGAGGCTTGAAAAGAAAAATGTTAAGGGTGCAATAGAAATTTTCTAAGTGCTGAGCCCTTAATCAAATCAAAAAAAGAAACTCACAAGCTAAAATTATGATTGAACCAGATCTTGAATCTGAATCAATCATAAAGGCTTGCAGATCAATATAACATGCCATGCCTCTTTTACAGTTGAAAATATTCTCATATTTTACTAAGATCAAGACATATTGACCCCATTTAGGAAATAACTGTCTGATTATTTCTGAGGAGAATTATGCTAGAAGAAATTATGGATGTTTCCATGTTTGCAGTGATATGTTCACTTAGCATATTTGATGATAGGATTTAAGACTATACACTAGTAAATAAACTAGGGAAGGGAAGGCCAAGAAAGCTGCTGGAATGCTTGTCATATTTGAAGTATGCAAGTTGGCACATGGTTTGTTCAAGCCCTGAGATCTTTGTGCAATGATGTGAATTAGTTCATTGCAATGTGTCCCAGTGATTCCTTAATAGCAGATGAGGCAGGAATTTAAATTGAATATTACAACCTGTAAATGAAGAAATAGGAATATGGATATTTCTTAGGTTGAATGGTATGGAACCAAGATGATTCCAGTAAATGAAATTGTTGCAAATAGATAATTATGTTTGCATGATTATGTATGCAAGTGAAGGAATGATAAATGAATATATCATACCTGAATCAACTTAATTATATTATGTTAAAATAATTGATTGCAGAAATTTGCTTAAATAACAAGTTAGTACCTTTATATTCTCTATTGCTTAATATCATGAATGAATTGATGTTACTCATACCAGATCATAGATCTGACCCTTGTTTGCTCATGGCATCTGGGGTGTCTCATTTTAAAATGAGGCAGCCACTTATGCTCTTTCAGGTAACCCAGGCACTAAGTAAAAATGAAGTAATGGCTGTTATGGAGGAGTGAATGAACATGCTAGCTAGTTTCAATAAGAGTTTAAATTGATTATATCTGCATGTATTCAGGAAAAATTTTATGTTTCTAAGATTTCCAGTCATGTAATGAATTCTATTATGGTTAGATGAACTAGTTGTATCATGCTAAATATACTGTTATGCATTAAGGTTTAAAATCTCAAGGGAAAAATCTGAGTGGGAAACAATGAAATGATTTTAATTATTGATATGGATGTTTGGAGGAGAAACATGCATATGTAGTTGAGCTACTGTTTTGTATAATTTATATTATGTATTAGTTAATCTTGAGACATAACAGAGCACTGAGTTTTAGAACAAAGTCTGGATTTAGCAAGAAGTAAACTTAAAAGGATTTTATTTTCTTTTTACTGAAATGCTTTGTAAATAAATCTGAATTCATTTCTGAATTGAAAAGTAAAATGTTTTTCTAAAAAGCTTCAGATAGAATGAAATGAAAGGAATCTCCATTGTTTTGAACCAGAGTGTAGCATATACAGGACTCATGGGTTAACCAGCCTCAACTAAATGAAGTATTGGTTGATCATGATAGACTGTATCTTGAAAATACAGACGCATTTCAAAGCATAGTACATTTAGCAATTGTTTCACTTAGTTTTCTGGAAACTGAGCAGAGATATTGACATGTACATGTATATCTGTGTACATGTTGATATTTGAGCAAAAATATGATCATAAATTCTTAAAACAGTTGTAGGAATGGGATACAAAAATAGTAAAGTAAGAAGGATTGTTTTGTATGTTGGGTTATAGGCAAAAATTAAACATATATGTACAATTATAGGTAGGTATCAGATTTCTAACCTTTCAGAAGTAAAAAAGAAAAAAAAGAAGAAAACCAAAAATTGTGTTTGAACCGACCTGCATGGTACTCGAACTCGTGACCTCTTGTGTATAAGTTAGGCGCGTTTCCATTACGCCTAGATGTTGCTTGTGTTCACTTAGGATCCACTTTCTTTTATACTGAATTTGATATTATCCAGACTTTAAACACAATCATCTACATTAAAAGCTTGTTTACTACTGAATATTACTTGAACATTTCTTGATCCTAATGACAGACTAAAGTACATGTTTCTAGTGGATTTCATGGCCAAAAATCTGAATACAATAATGTATCTGAATTACTAAATCTCTAAATCAAACAGGATGTTATTGAACAAAAAAAAAATAAAGTATATACTCTGAATTTAAACAAGAAGAACACATACATCTTCATATGTATGTGTATGTTATTAGATATGCACTGATATATTTATATTGGTAAGTTATTTTGATCCTGGATGTATTTTGGTTATTGGAAAAAGAAAATGACCTTGGAAAATATGTTTGTAATGAATGATATATCAATATATCATCTCATAGCAAAAAAAAATCCTTATGAAATTAGGGTGGAAATAGGAGGGTCATTTCAGTTGGTATCAGAGCTATGTTATTCAACATAGTAGAAGTAAGGATCAAGTTCTTAGATAGAAATAAAATTAAAAGGAACTAAATACCAAACTAACCAGCTATGTAAATTATTATTAGCAAACTATGGTAGGGAGACCACCAAATCAGGGAGCAGGATCTTCCCATGCACCACCAATGGTCAATCTGCAAGACTTGGTGAGAGCATTTAGGGATGGGGCAGGACAAAGGCAAGAAAATCCCTATGAAGAACTCTCAAAACTGCTTAAGACATATACTCATTTAGGAGGCAAAAGCTTTGAAGGGACAGAGAGTATCATGGAAATTCAAACATGGTTGAGAACATTGGAAAGAATTTTCAATGACATGCAACTTGATGATCAAAGAAAGAGGCAAGTGGCTTCAAGACAGCTGAAAGGAGTAGCTTTAGGCTGGTGGGAAGTAATCATTGCAGGAAGGAATGAGAATGAAATCACTTGGAATCAATTCAAAGAGATGTTGGAGGCAAGGTTTGTACCAGCATCAGCAAAGACTACCTTGCTAGAAGAATTCATTAGGCTTAGACAAGGAACCATGACTGTCACAGAATACACTCAAAAGTTTGAGGGACTTTCCACATATGGAGCAATGCTTGTGGCAGATGAAGCATCTAAAAATGATAGGTACATAAAAGGTCTAAACCCAGGACTTAGCAAAGCTATGTTACCTTATGCAGACAAGACTTTTGATCATGTGATAGACTTAGCTTTGAGGTTGGAGCAGCATGACAAGGAAAGGGAGAAGTTCAGAAATTTTAAGAGCAATAATAACAAGAAAGGTAAGGGGAGGTATCACCCTTATGATAAGAAGAAAGAAGAGGCTAGTAACAAAAGCACTGGAGATGTCAAAGCTAAGGAAGACAAGAAGAAAATTGTGTGCCATCAGTGTGGAAAGGAAGGGCATATCAAACCAAAATGTCCAGAGTTGAAAGGAGGAGCTTTCAAATGCTATCTATGTGGGAAAGAGGGACATATGAAGAGGAATTGTCCTGAGTATAAACAGCAAGGCAAATTGGCAAATTTGGAAGGAAAAGGCAAAGCCACAGTGGAAAGTAACACTGTAAACCATAGTCAAGTGGAAGGTACATTACTTATTTGTACCATACCCATAACAGTAGTGTAAGATACTGGGGCAACTCACTCCTTAATTTCTTATGAATTGGTTAAAGTGCTAAAACTGAATTGCATATTAGTTGAAACCCCATTGCATATACACAGTCCATTGGGGAGTTCTAGTGTTTTAAATATGATTTGTGTGGATGTGGAGTTAAACATAGGAGGAAATATTTTTATTTCCAATTTATATGTTTTGAATTACCCAAATATAGGTGTTATATTGGGGGTAGACTGGTTAAGGCAATTTAAAGCCATAATTAATTTAGACTCATCCACCATATCATTGCAAAATTCTAGAGGCCAGAGAATCACAGTTTTATGTGAGGTAGCTAAGGAAGGAAAACTATATCATTTAGTTGACTTAGAAAAAGATCTGAGTGAACTAACCATTGAAGAAATTCCCATAGTTAATGAATACTTGGATGTGTTTGGGGAAGTTAAGGGTGTTCCACACCACAGACCAGTTGAGTTCCAAATTAATCTCATTCCAGGAGCAAGTCCAATAATTAAGAAACCTTATAGAATGGGGCCAAGTGAACTGAAAGAATTGAAAATTCAGTTGGAAGAATTAGAAGGCAAGGGATTTATAAGGCCAAGCAATTCCTGCTGGGGTTCTCCAGTAGTGTTTGTAAGAAAACATGATGGTACCTTGAGAATGTGCATAGATTACAGGGAGCTAAATAAAGTAACCATCAAGAATAAATACCCATTGCCTAGAATAGATGATCTCTTTGACCAACTCAGTGAAGCTAAAATATTTTCTAGACTAGACTTAGCATCAGGATTCCATCAAATGAAGGTTGAAGACTCAAGTGTTAAGTACACTGCATTTAACACAAGATATGGCTTATATGAATTTTTGGTTATGCCATTTGGTTTGACAAATGCTCCTTCATATTTTGTTGATTTGATGAATAGAATATTTAGAGATTATCTAGACAAATTTGTACTGATTTTTATTGATGACATTTTGATTTATTCCAAGACAGTGGAAGAGCATGAAAATCATTTGCATTTAGTTTTGTCAAGACTAAGGGAAAATGATTTAAAGGCAAAATTTTCAAAATGTGCATTTTGGAAAGAAGAAGTGCATTTCCTTGGGCATGTCATCTCTGCCAAAGGGATATCAGTAAACCCTAACAAGGTAGTGGCAATCCAAGCATGGAAAAGGCCTAGCACCATCAGTGAGATTAGATCATTTATGGGGATGGCAGGATATTATAGGAGATTCATAAAAGATTTCTCAAAAATATCATCACCACTTACCAATTTAACTAGAAAGAACCAAGCCTTTGTATGGACAGAAAAATGTGAGCAAGCTTTTATCAAAATAAAGGAAGCTCTGATAAATGCACCAGTGTTGAGAGTGCCAGAAGGAAATGAAAATTTGGTTGTGTACACTGATGCAAGTGGCTCTGGGTTAGGGGCTGTGTTGATGCAGCAAGACCAGGTGGTAGCCTATGCATCTAGGCAGTTAAAGCCACATGAAACCAGGTATGCAACCCATGATCTTGAACTAGCAGCAGTTGTGTATGCTTTGAAACTTTGGAGACATTATTTGTTAGGTGCCAAATTCATTTTGTACACTGATCATAAGGCACTGAAATATTTATTCTCACAAAAAGATTTGAACATGAGGCAACATAGATGGGTAGAATTCCTAGCTGCCTATGATCTAGACATACTGTATACACCAGGCAAGGCAAATAAAGTTGCAGATGCCTTGAGTAGACAACATGCCAAAGTAGCCATGTTGATGATGGAAGAGTTTAGGGATTTGTCTATACTTACTGATTTGGAAATTGAGGAAAGCAGTGGGGTACAAATGATGCCTATTGAAGAAGGTGAAGGTAAAGGGAAATTAAGTATGATATCTCTGCAATCAGATTTACTTCTTAAGATTGGGCAAATGCAGGAACAAGACCTAAACATGGTGGAAAAGAAAATGCTCATATCAAAAGGGGAGGAAGTAATAAATTATCAAGTTGATAAAAATGGGTATTTGAGGAATAAAAACAGGATATGTGTTCCAGAAAATATAGAATTGAAAGAGGAAATATTAAATGAGTACCATAGGAGTAAGTACTCCATACACCCAGGTAGCACCAAGATGTATCAAAATTTGAAAAGAAATCTTTGGTGGAAGGGGATGAAGTCAGATGTGGCCAGATATGTTGCAAGGTGCATGACTTGCCAACAAGTCAAGGCAGAGACACAAAGGCCATCAGGACTATTGCAACCCCTTAGTATACCACAGTGGAAGTGGGAGGACATATCTATGGATTTCATAGATGGTCTGCCTAGATCTAAGAAGGGAAACACAAGTATATGGGTAATTGTGGATAGGCTAACTAAGGTAGCACATTTTATCCCAGTTAGAGCAGAAAGAAATGCTCCAAAATTGGCTCAAATATTCATGAAAGAGGTAGTAAGGTTGCATGGCATACCTAAAACCATTGTGAGTGATAGGGATACCATCTTCACCTCAAGGTTTTGGAAAAGTTTTCAAGAGGCTATGGGGAGTGAATTGTGCTTAAGCACTGCCTACCATCCACAATCAGATGGTCAAACTGAGGTGGTGAACAAAGTCTTAGAGGATTTGTTGAGAGCATGTACACTGGACTTTGGAGGCAACTGGGAAGACCACCTCCATCTAGCTGAATTCACATACAATAACAGTTACCAAAGCACCATAGGGATGGCACCATTTGAAGCCTTATATGGCAAGCCTTGTTTATCACCTATATGCTGGGTAGAGACTGGAGAAAGGGCTGTTCTTGGACCTGAATATGTTAAAGAAACTACAGAGAGAATTGGGTTAATAAGAAAAAGAATAGCAGCAGCTCAAGATAGGCAAAAGAAATTTGCAGATAGGAAGAGAAAGCAAGTGGAATATGAAGTGGGAGACTTTGTTTTCATCAAGATTTCACCTATGAAGAAAGTCATGAGGTTTGGCAAGCAATGTAAGCTTACACCAAGGTATGTTGGACCCTATAAAATTCTGGAAAGAATTGGTTCATTGGCTTACAAATTAGAACTACCAGAGGAGATGAAAGCAATGCATAATGTTTTTCATGTGTCCCAACTTAGAAAATGGGTACATGATAAGGAAGACATTTTGGAAGAGCCTACCAAAATTCAAATAAATCCTGACTTGGTTTATGAAAAAGAACCAGTGGGGATTGTAGCCAAGGAAGAAAAGAAATTAAGGAGCAAAACCTTGAAACTAGTTAAGATCCAGTGGAGTAGTGATCCTAATGACTGCACATGGGAGTTAGAGGATAAGATTAGAATGGATTATCCTAAGCTTTTTGCAAATTAAAAGGTAATTTTTTTTTTCTGGAAAAATTATTTGTTATGCATGGTTGATATGGTTGAATTTGTTTGCTTATGCATATGTTTGATAAGTTTTCAGAAAAGAAAAAGATGCTCACTATAAATGTTAGAAAAATTGTGAGGACACAATTCCTAAAAGGAGGGGTGAATGTAATACCCCAAAATTTTGTGAAAAATCATTTTTGAAAAATGATTTAATTTTGAAATATTTAGATTTAAATATGGTGAAGTCTCTGGAAGAAATAGTGTGCAGGTATATGTGTGCACGTGCACACTGAAATGGCACAAGGAAGAACTCCAGATTTCTTGGATTTAAAACAAGAATTAAAGGGCAATACAAACATGATTTGGCAACATGGTTGTTTGATTTCTGAAATTATATGGATCATCTTAGAAAATAAGAAAAGTAGGTTTTACTTTAAATCAGTAAACAAAATTTTATTTAAAACCCAGAAGAGAAAATTATGTATATTAGTAAACCTGTATACATATAGGTACATATGCTTCTGAAATTAAAGAGAAATTAAAATAAGCTTAGATAAAATATGTGTACAAATATATATATTTTTAAGCACTGAAAAGTATATATATATATATAAGCAAGTAAAAACTATGACATTAAAATGACATGAAATGTGATACAAGTTAATGAGCTTGTATAGGCAAAAATAGCAAAGGGGATTTTCAGAAATAATTAAAATAAAAATAGGATAGTCACACTTTTAACATGACTAGGAGAGTGGCCATTTTCTGAAAAGTAAAAGGAAAGAAAATGCAGCCTTTAAATTGGTTAAAATGGCCGGGGTATTATAAATGAAAAATGCATGATGCTAGCCAGGACAGAAATGGAATTCTGTTTCAACAAAACCCTAGAGGAAAAATGTTTATAAATAGGCAGTTTAGACAGTAGAATCATTTTTACCCCGAGCTGCACAAAAATAAGAAAAGAAGGAAAATATTGGAAGAAAGGAGAGAACACTCCAACAAGAATTTTCTGGATTAAACATTTAGGTGAGTAATCTCACTAAGTTCATGGCATTAAGACCTGAGATGAGGCAGCCACTTTTTATTTCCATTTATATATATATTTCTGGTTTTGATGTATATGATTTCATCAATGCTTTTTGGATGTCTTATTTTAAATCTGATATGATTTAATATGGATGATATTGGATGATCTTTGATTGGTTGAGACATTTGTCTTTGGATGAGTATCATACTGATTTATTTATACTCACAAATGTTAAAGTTTAGGATCTTAAAAATTATATAGAGAATACTCTCAGCTGTTATAGATCTATGGCATGGAAACTTTATAAAAATGATTAGAGCTGCATTATACTTGGTATAAGTGGTGAGGCTTGAAAAGAAAAATGTTAAGGGTGCAATAGAAATTTTCTAAGTGCTGAGCCCTTAATCAAATCAAAAAAAGAAACCCACAAGCTAAAATTATGATTGAACCAGATCTTGAATCTGAATCAATCATAAAGGCTTGCAGATCAATATAACATGCCATGCCTCTTTTACAGTTGAAAATATTCTCATATTTTACTAAGATCAAGACATATTGACCCCATTTAGGAAATAACTGTCTGATTATTTCTGAGGAGAATTATGCTAGAAGAAATTATGGATGTTTCCATGTTTGCAGTGATATGTTCACTTAGCATATTTGATGATAGGATTTAAGACTATACACTAGTAAATAAACTAGGGAAGGGAAGGCCAAGAAAGCTGCTGGAATGCTTGTCATATTTGAAGTATGCAAGTTGGCACATGGTTTGTTCAAGCCCTGAGATCTTTGTGCAATGATGTGAATTAGTTCATTGCAATGTGTCCCAGTGATTCCTTAATAGCAGATGAGGCAGGAATTTAAATTGAATATTACAACCTGTAAATGAAGAAATAGGAATATGGATATTTCTTAGGTTGAATGGTATGGAACCAAGATGATTCCAGTAAATGAAATTGTTGCAAATAGATAATTATGTTTGCATGATTATGTATGCAAGTGAAGGAATGATAAATGAATATATCATACCTGAATCAACTTAATTATATTATGTTAAAATAATTGATTGCAGAAATTTGCTTAAATAACAAGTTAGTACCTTTATATTCTCTATTGCTTAATATCATGAATGAATTGATGTTACTCATACCAGATCATAGATCTGACCCTTGTTTGCTCATGGCATCTGGGGTGTCTCATTTTAAAATGAGGCAGCCACTTATGCTCTTTCAGGTAACCCAGGCACTAAGTAAAAATGAAGTAATGGCTGTTATGGAGGAGTGAATGAACATGCTAGCTAGTTTCAATAAGAGTTTAAATTGATTATATCTGCATGTATTCAGGAAAAATTTTATGTTTCTAAGATTTCCAATCATGTAATGAATTCTATTATGGTTAGATGAACTAGTTGTATCATGCTAAATATACTGTTATGCATTAAGGTTTAAAATCTCAAGGGAAAAATCTGAGTGGGAAACAATGAAATGATTTTAATTATTGATATGGATGTTTGGAGGAGAAACATGCATATGTAGTTGAGCTACTGTTTTGTATAATTTATATTATGTATTAGTTAATCTTGAGACATAACAGAGCACTGAGTTTTAGAACAAAGTCTGGATTTAGCAAGAAGTAAACTTAAAAGGATTTTATTTTCTTTTTACTGAAATGCTTTGTAAATAAATCTGAATTCATTTCTGAATTGAAAAGTAAAATGTTTTTCTAAAAAGCTTCAGATAGAATGAAATGAAAGGAATCTCCATTGTTTTGAACCAGAGTGTAGCATATACAGGACTCATGGGTTAACCAGCCTCAACTAAATGAAGTATTGGTTGATCATGATAGACTGTATCTTGAAAATACAGACGCATTTCAAAGCATAGTACATTTAGCAATTGTTTCACTTAGTTTTCTGGAAACTGAGCAGAGATATTGACATGTACATGTATATCTGTGTACATGTTGATATTTGAGCAAAAATATGATCATAAATTCTTAAAACAGTTGTAGGAATGGGATACAAAAATAGTAAAGTAAGAAGGATTGTTTTGTATGTTGGGTTATAGGCAAAAATTAAACATATATGTACAATTATAGGTAGGTATCAGATTTCTAACCTTTCAGAAGTAAAAAAGAAAAAATAGAAGAAAACCAAAAATTGTGTTTGAACCGACCTGCATGGTACTCGAACTCGTGACCTCTTGTGTATAAGTTAGGCGCGTTTCCATTACGCCTAGATGTTGCTTGTGTTCACTTAGGATCCACTTTCTTTTATACTGAATTTGATATTATCCAGACTTTAAACACAATCATCTACATTAAAAGCTTGTTTACTACTGAATATTACTTGAACATTTCTTGATCCTAATGACAGACTAAAGTACATGTTTCTAGTGGATTTCATGGCCAAAAATCTGAATACAATAATGTATCTGAATTACTAAATCTCTAAATCAAACAGGATGTTATTGAACAAAAAAAAAATAAAGTATATACTCTGAATTTAAACAAGAAGAACACATACATCTTCATATGTATGTGTATGTTATTAGATATGCACTGATATATTTATATTGGTAAGTTATTTTGATCCTGGATGTATTTTGGTTATTGGAAAAAGAAAATGACCTTGGAAAATATGTTTGTAATGAATGATATATCAATATATCATCTCATAGCAAAAAAAAAAATCCTTATGAAATTAGGGTGGAAATAGGAGGGTCATTTCAAGAGTCATGTGTTCACACGCAAGTGTGTACACTCGCCATTCTTTGTACCCTTCTCACGTAAGCCCAAAAGGCAGTGCATGGTCGGTATATCTAGCCTCAGTTTATCTAAGTGAGGTGTATGTATATATAAATTCTTTTATTAATAATGCCTACAGTCGATCGGTGTACACACTTGTGTGTTCACTCGCCATGCTCTGTATTCCCCTCACGTAGGCCCGAAAGGCAATGCATGGGTAACATATCTGGCCTCAGTTTTTCTGAGTTAGGCATATGTAAATATTATTAATATAAATAAAATTTTCAAATAAAGAGAGAGTAAGCAATTGAAATCTAAGCACTATTTTTCACTTGTTTGATTTAACTTATTATTCAAAAGAAATAAGAACACCACTTTGGAAAACTTTGATATTGAACTAAGGATCCATTTCATAGTTGCACTATGTTATCAACCAAAACAACTAGCTAAACTAGAGTCTATTTGTTATGATAACTTAGTTTTTATTGGAAATTTTGACAAGTAAAATGACTTAAATTTCTTAATGATGACCAAAAAATTATATTTAACTTATTTGTGTCAATTTAAAAGTAAATTCTTCATTTGTAAATATTTTGAAAAAACATGCATTTATGTCCTTGTAGATAATCGTGCATTTAGGAATTTTTATGTTGCATTTGGATTTTGCGGGTAGTATCTGCTGAAAACTCTTACGAGACAACACTCGTCCTACTAGAGACACCTAGAGGTTTAACGGCTTATTGCATATGCTTAATGCAATCGTGCTTTCTATGAAAACAGATTTATCTTAGTTTTAGTTTATTCAAGGACAAATAAAAAGATAAGTGAGGGGGTATTTGATGTGCACGTAAATGTACATATTTTACTTCCATATTTAATATAATTTAATTAAATAAATGAGCATATAGGGTATTTTAACATGTTTAAACCAAAATTCAAATTATTTTCAAATTTTCATTTATTCATCTTCATATAGAGGCAAAATGGTAATTTTTTGCATATATTAATTTGAGAATATTTATTTGCACATTTTATTTTTATTTGGAGGAAAATTGGCATGGAAATTACAAGAGGCTTTATGTATTCATGCAAGCACAAGAGAAAGAAGCAAATGAAGATGGAAATAAATCAAGTCATGCAACATGGAGGACCCTACCTACCCACTTACCGTGATCCCCTATTAAAAGCTAATGCACATGATTAAAGCTACATGCACATTTAAATGAAGGATTATGCTCATGCTAATGATTGTTTTGAGGTTACATTTCCTAAGAGGGTATTTTGGGTAGTACTCTAAAATATGCATTAGGGTTTTAGGCTTGTATAAAATATTCAAATGTTTCATGTAATGAGCTCTTAGCCTCCTCTTTAGTTAGTTTAGTTTTAGACTCAAAAATAAACAAAAAACTCTCTTTTCTTTTTCATGGCTACTTAGCCATTTTCTTCTTATGTAATTTTCTTATATGCAATTTTAATTCTTGCACTTTTCTATTTACATGCTTCCTTTTCTTTTATATTAGTAGCTTATATATTATTTTATGCAAGTAGATTAGCTCTAATTTTATTTTAATTAGCTCTCTTTCTCCTCTTGCTTTTGTTTTATGTCGAAGTCTACATTTTTTGACATGATAACAAATATGAGAAGCTAAACCCCTTCAATTTAGGGTAATGAAGCTTTCTTAATCATGTAGATTCAACATTTTGATAACTTATGATCTCTTTTTGTGCTTAATGACAAAGTTTGATGTGGTTAAACTTTGTTGTTTTAGCTTTGAATTTGATAGCCTATGTTGTTGACACAAAATAGGCTACGCTTAAACAAACATAAAAAAAATTACGTCTTCATCTACATATGATTATGGTAATGAAGTGAATTTTAAAATAAAAATTTGATGGTCTATATTACTAATCAATAGTGAATAGATCATGCTTAGAATAGATTTTATTTTCAAGTTCATTACCATTTTCATGTGAGTTAACAAGTGGTTTAGTGGGTATGTTAAAGATTGATGGTTTATGTTGGGCTAATTAATAGCACAAATAGGCCATACTTATGACAAACATATCAACTAGATTCACTAATGATCAAAAGAGAGATCGTAGTTTCATTTTGTTGATTTATGTGTTCATGAGAAGGAAATTACCTCTAAATTGCCTTCTACTCTCGTATTTGTATCCACTTTTAGTTTTTGTTACATTCTAGAAATTTTTAGCCAATCACAACTTCAAATCTTGGTTTAATTTGATTGAATAGAAATTTTAAAATCAATACAATTCCCTACGGATCGACCCGTACTCGTCACGTACTAAAATTGTACGCCTTGCACTTGTGGTGATTTTTGGTTAAATTTTATCAACTATTTTCTAATTCGATGGAAAATTAGCCGATTAAACATTTAACATTGCAATTGTGTATAATCCTCTTTGGTTGGTACATGATTAGATACATGGAAGCAGTTATGTGCTATTCAGATGCTTATTCCTTTGTATTCGCATCTAAATGACATGCTTTTGCTGTAAAAGAGGTACGTAAGATCCGTAGTGTAGATGCTAGGGATATTTATGCTTTTATGTCTTCAAAAATGAGATGACTCATATATGAAATGTATATTTATGTTTTTTGGGGGTTTTTTTCGGAGTTAACCATGCAAAGGAGATGCTAATGATTTTTCCCAAAATGAGAGGGCTTTAGGATCCTAAGGGTTAGAAGTTATATGTTATGCTTAGAAATCTAGGGTAGTCGGGTTGCATTGTCATACTCATAGGAATTTGTAGGACGAAGTTCTTTTAAGGAGGGGAGAATGTAACAACCTACATTTTTAACGACTGGTTATTTGAATAATTAATTTGAATATCGAATCATTCATCAACTAAAGGCCTAAAATTTGATTTTTGCATACGATCGAATTAGAATTTGAGACTAACTTCTGCTGAGTTCATATCAATGTTGCGAATCAAAATGAGTATAAATATCTCTATATTTAGAGTAATGGTATTTTTACGATTTATACATTGTTATACATATTTTGTAAAAATAAGCGCATAGTTGAGTCCAGTGGGATCTTGACGGGCGGCTTTTGATTCTAGGACAAGGACTTTATTATGAGACATAGGTTGAGTAATTTTTGGAATCAGATATTTTGACGGCCAAAACAACATCAGAATGCATGAAATTATCATCCCATAGCAATGTCTTGGATAGCGACGAAATTTATACCATCGGGACCAGAAAAATAAGGTGACGTGCATCGACAAGTTTCATTGTGATCCATGTTATGTGTGATCGTATGAGCTCGAAATGTATGGCGATTTATTTGAGAAATAAAATAATATATATATATATATATATTATATATATTCCTCCATGCAACAAGATATTAATTTTCCCCACTTTCTTACTCCTGCTCCTTACTCAAGCATGGAAACCACCTTCTTTGAGTTAAATCAACAGCTTCGGCAACGATAGATGATGATATTAGATGTGTTAGACTCATGGAGAGGAGAGCTTTGCATCTGGGTAGGCGATGAGGGATGCGGCTATGTTTTAGGTGGTCTGCATTATTAGACTGTTGACTAGGGTTAGTCATCATTGAAGAAGGAGGGGATTTTGGGTGAAATGGTACCATCATGTTTCTCATAGCGGCACACACCTTTCTTCACCATCATCTTGAACTTTGATAACCTATCGTGGAGCATGACTTTTGCATGGTCGAAAGAAGGGAGGATGTCGCCTATTTTTGGTGAGGCCATACATGACAATCTAAGGTGCATTACAAAGGGAACGCGAAGTGGAGCACTATTGAATCAATAGTTCGTCGATTCATTGATTATTGAGTAAGAATGCGAAGAGAGAGGGAGTGAATACATGGGTTCATGCGTGCACAGATTTACACAGTGCATTTGAGGGAAGATGGATTATAGGTAATTATTTAGTTAAGTGTTTAATTACGTTAATTAATATTTACATTTTGAACTCTTATAAAACTCATACCTCATGCATACGAAGTCAAATTGAATGCGGTCTTCGCTATTGCACTCGTAGTTAGATTATTTACGTCATGTTGTAGCTTTGGTTGAGATTCGAACACTTAAAAAATTTTGGTTCGGGTGAGTGGAATTATAAATATAAATTTACATTTCAGTATAAATCCCTGCAATTATATATATTAAAAAATATTTCCCTGAAGAGGTAAAATAATATATATAAACAATTATTTCCTTGTGTAATTGGATTGGTTTGAGTAAATATTTGGGGTAATTGATTATGATCCAGTATATATAAACATGATGTTTTATTCCATTGAATAGAGTTAGATAGAGTTGATATGAATTTACAACATGGCTATAAATTAATTAAACTCAAATTTGTTGTTATATTAATGGTAGAAATATTGTTATATATTTTACTACTATTCAGAAGTTAAAAGTATTACCTTTAAAATAAACTGCAAGGCTAAAATAATTGTTTAGGTAGATTAAACTTATATGAAAATGGCTCTAAACTTTATCCGGCCTTGGTATAAGTTTATTATGGTGTAATCACTAACTAGTGGATTTTTAAAAAGCCGATTTGAAAAGTTAGAAATTACAAATGAAGTGTTGTATTATTTCATAGAGCATGATTAAGGTTAAAAAATGATTTATTAACTTTAGAACCTAAGAAATGGTTTCTTATATATATATATATATTTGTGTGTTTGTATATATATGTGTGTGTGTTTGTGTATAATACATGAGTTATATAACATTTTAAGGCCTTATTAATTGCTAAACTTAATCTTAATCGAAAAATTAATTGATATTAAGCTATAATAGGATCGACAGGTGAGAATATTATTTTATAAAATAAGTTAGAGACTTTTATAAAATAATACGAAGAAGATATAATTGCTAAATTAGTTACTTAAGTAAGATACATTTTTATTGAATTGTTTATAGGATTGTTTGAGTGATATTTTATTTATATTGAGATGATAGATTTGATACTTTGGCTGTGTATGTAAATGTGCATGGTATAAATTTATTAGTTCCATATAGTCGGACTGGTTATATATGTAAGAACACACACACACACACACACTGCATAAAGTTGATTTGATTTATATGTCAATATGTGCAAATTTATTTCTGATATGTTCGACTTGGGGCTACTAAGAGAGGCACATGATATATATATATATATATTGATACGTGGTTTAAAGAGTTCAAATATAGATTTGTTATGTCCACTTAGGACCACCGGTTGGTGCAAGAAATCCATTGTACCATTGAGACGCACGACCTGTAGACGTGGTTCCGAAGCAGGGTCATAGAGAGATTAGCACGCCAATCTAGAGTAGGTCAAATGCTATTGTGTTTTATGGATGGTGTTTGAACCAATACGGCACAAACACCCAAGGAAAGCAAGTAGAGGAATAAAGGTGAAGAAAAGAAATAAAGAGCAAGTAAGAAAGAACACACATAGTTTGTAGAGGTTCGGCGTACTCCGGCCTACGTCAACTTAATGATTTTTATTGCTTATCTTGGTGATTACATGAAGAAGTTCTTACGAGTTGTTACGACTTCAACTATGGGTCGGTACAACTCTGACATGGATTATGAGAAATTAGAGTAAGAAGAGTCAGAGCCAAAAGATACTGAAAAATGAGCTCCACCCGTCTATTTATAAAGGTAGGGAGCCTAATATCTCGCATAAAATATCTCCAAACTATTCTCCTTGCTATACGCTAGTTCTCCACAAAAGCAAGATACCACATATTCAGCATGGGTGGGTCGGTACAACTCCAAGGGTAAGCGTCGGTACCATCCCATAGTGTTGCTAAATTGCTACCTTTAACTATTCGCTTCTACTCGTCTTATGGTTAGTTTCATGATTCCATAGCTATTTGCATCAATATTAGCTTTTTTCTGAGTCCAAATGACGGAGTTGTAGAAGAACAGAGTTGCAGATTCAAGAGTTCATAGAGATCGATAGAGAATTGCATTGGAATAAGAAAACAACACTTGAAATGGAGTTCTAACATCAAGTAGGGCTAGTAGGCAGAAGATGAACTCCAATGGTGGAGTGTATATAGGTCGGTACCGACCCTATACTTGTGGAGTTTGGGTTCCTGGAATTTTGTGGTGGATTTGAACTTGCCTTATGATCTTAGTTGCACTTGTGTTTTTGGCTTCGCGGCTATCTCTCCGACGTCTTACCTTGATAACTTCGATATTTGACTCATCGAGTTATTTGTATACTGCCTGGTCAAAAGGCGGGATAACACTTGCCCCTTAAAACATCCATTGTGAATGAAAGGTGTGCTTTGCTCAAGAAAAAATCCCAAATATTAATCTTTAGTGGGTTAACTCTCCTACTACTTCAATCTCGGTGAATCGTAGAGTTCCTTCTGGATTTTCTTGTGAATCAAAGGACATTCCAAACCTGTTATGGCCTAGAACTCTAGACTATGCCTAAGTGTTATCTATACATCAACATTATTCTGATTTCATTCGAAATTATTACATTAAATATCTAAATTGTCTAGTGTTTATCCGACATTTACATCGTGATCATTCTGATTTCATTCATAATTATCATATTAAAATCGTCCTGTGTTCACCTGGGATTTGTCAATTCTATTCCAATTAAAGGTGTTCAAATCTTTTTATCAAAATCAATATATGTTTTATAGTTTGATCTCTCCGAATAGTTGTATATTTAGTTTAATGCACGATCTCTCTGGATTGGTTATCAAATTCGAGACAATTCAGGGCCGATAGTTAAATCCGAGAATTCTCCGGATCGTTAATCAAATTCGTTGAAATTCAGGACCAATAGTTCAATCTACGACCTCTCCGGATCGTTAATCAAATTCGTGGCCATTCATGATCAATAGTTAAACCTGTAATCTCTCTGGATCATTAACCAAATTTGTGGCCGTTCGAGGCCGATAATCGAATCCATCAGCATTCATGGTCGATAATCAAATCCATGACCATTTGAGCTGGTAATCAAATCCACAGACATTCGGGAATGGTAATCAAATCTATGGCCTCTCCGGACCCTTGCTTAGCCTAATTCACTCACTTTCTGAAAAACCCCACACCCCTTAGTATACCCAAAAAGGACACACTAAAAGATGTGGTGCATTGTAGGTATAGCTGAAACTTTACAGAGACTAGATTGACAAGACAAAATAAATAAAAACATTGGAAACATTTAAAATAATATATTTATTAATCGAACTTCATAAAATAAGTCATAACCAAAATAAGTCTCAAAATACCAAATACATATGTCTTATGAAAAACACCATCTCAGTCACAATATCAAAGTACATAAATAAAACCATCCCTCTCAATAGTACCGGTACATCCAAACTAAAATAAAAAGAAAACTGGAACAGAAGAATAAGAATACTTGAAGAATCTCCAAGAATGTCACTCCTAGAAAGCTGAAAGTCTACTGCCCTTGCCTCTGCTGGCTATGGGGGAATGGGGAAAATAGAGGAGTGGGTCAGACTAAAAGTCTGGTGAATGAAAGTAATTACTAGTATTTTTAAGCAAGATAAAGATAATAGACTTTGCAACAGTTCTAGTTATGAACGGAAATAAAGGAAAAGATAAAGTTGGAATAAAATACAGCTTAACTGCTTGCTTTTCTTAGATAGTTTTGATTTGATTGTTTGCACTTTTCTAAAACTGCTTTGATTAGGCTGAAATTCCAATCCTATTTTAGGTAGGCTGAAGTCCTAATTCTACCCTTTGATCGGCCTTCTATCTCTGTTGTGCCACTAAGAGCTAGTCCATTCCTATGGGTCCCACAGCAAAAGACACCTATTTAGTGCTTGGAACTCAATAGCGACTTATCTTCCTGCACCGAGGCCGCATGCTCGACCACCATTAGGCTCACGCTGTCTGTTTCTCCCTCTTTGGACCTCTTAATTAACCTAAACAGCATAAGCGTGCCCAGCCTCACCTGAGTGTGTTGTGAGATCACCAGTTCTTGACTGAAGGGGAATGCTACCGATATGGGTCCAAACAAACAAAATCTAGTTGCGCCTCTTCCTCAAATCCCCTGATTTGAGCTTATAATTATTGACCACTTATCTACCTTAAACAACATAAGCGTGTCCCAAGGGGAATCTTGCCGGTACGGGTCCTACTTCTTAATAATTGACCACTTATCTACCTTAACAGCATAAGTGTGTCCCAAGGGGAATGCTGTCAGTACGGGTCATACTTCTTAATAATTGACCGCTTATCTACCCTAAACAGCATAAGTGTCCCAAGGGGAATGCTGTCGGTACGGGTCCTACTTCTTAATTATTGACCACTTATCTACCCTAAATAGCATAAGCATGTCCCAAGGGGAATGCTGCCAGTACGGGTCCTACTACTTAATTATTGACCACTTATCTACCCTAAACAGTATAAGTGTGTCCCAAGGGGAATGCTGCCGGTACGGGTCCTACTTCTTTCTTTGCTTATTAACTTAGTGTAAGTTTTAAAATAAGTCTCTTCTATTATTTCAGCTCTGTTTGCTTATTAACTTAACCTATGTCTTAAAATAAGCCTATTCTGTTATCTCTGATTATAACCTGCATGTTATAATTTTGCTTATTAACTTAACCCAAGGTCTAAGTTTAAAAATAAGCTTCTTCTGCTATTTCTTCTATTTTCTCTTTTTAGTTATAATTACATGTTATAACTATGCTTGCAAATATCTTAAATTTTCCTATTTTAGTCTATATCCAATTTACTACAGTTCTTCTTATTTTACATCTAATTTTCTGTAAATTCGGCATTCTTATATTTTAGTCCATATTAGCGAATTATTCTCTTTTAATTATTCCATTCGCGTAAAAAGGGAATTAAAAAGAACTAACATTTACAGAATAATCCCAACGTAGAATAGATGTAAATAAAATATAAATAACTGTAAATATTGTAAATAACCTTAAACACTTGGGAAAACTATAATTAACAGTAAATAATGGCAAATAACTGAAATAGAATAGCTAAAAGAAAATAGACTTGAAATCAAGTCTAAAATTTACTGATAAATAAACTGTAAATAAACTTGCATATAGGTTATCCTAAAATTGTAGAAAAACTACAACTATAGGACACCCTATTATTTTAAATTACTTAAAAATCTAAAATAATTACTTAAACTCTCACATGTGGTCCTTAGCTCTTTTCCTTGGCCTTCCCGGATCCACTTCAGGGTATAAAATATTTTAATTAAAAAGTCATTCTCCTTGGAAAAATATTCCTTTTAGGGTTCAGTCTCAGGCAATGAACCCAGATGGAGAAAATCTGAATGAGAAGAATAGCTAGGCCTAGGGTCTTATTTATAGTGGCACTTGTGGATCTCAGACCATTGGATATGGAGAATAAATCTGGTGCAACCACGTTATAGGCTCGATAGGAACCGTCGGATGGAACCACAGACGCACATGATTGGATAAAAGTTACAAAATGACGTGTTCGAATCAACTGGATGAAGCCACGTACAAGAATGCATGCAGGTCGACCTTGGCGTCCACCTTCCACTAGCTAGGGTCGACCTATAGGTCGACCTAGCCATGGTGAGGGTCGACCTAGCATTTTTTTCTTTTCTTTTTCTCTTTTCTTTATTACCTCATATCTTCTTCATACTAGCTCGGATTTTGACGATCTATATATGAAAATTGACTAGAAAATTACCACGGACACAATTGTGCAACTTCTGTGGCTCAATTCTGATAATTTCACAAAGTTATTTTATTATTTAATTTATTCGTTAATTAATTATTATAGCTTAAATTTTGGGTTGTTACATTCTCCCCTCCTTAAGGGATTTCATCCCCAAAATCTCTAAGGATAGAAGAATGTAATTATTGTTTTTGTCCAAGTTTTACAACCAACTACTCAACCATCATCCATTACATCCATTGTCCTTAAGTTTTTCCAATGCGATTTATGATTCATATGAAATTATTATAGCATCAATGTTCCTAACTAGTGCAAAAGATTAGATGGTCTACTTATTCAGTCGACCTCCTTTTATGCAATCATGTCTGTGCCTTGTATCCAAATGAATGCAATTTTCTAATGTTAACTGATAGTTCTATATGCATGCTACAGTCATCATCCAAATGCAACAATCATGTGATAATCATCCATTTATAGCAACCATGGAAAATAAAATAAAAATGCAAATGCACACATATCCATATGCATATGCTCTAGTGTCCTAGTTAGGTCGATCCCTAAGAGACAATAGTGCCTAGTGTAAGTATATGCGTCCATTAGCATCCACTGGCAACCACTTGAAACCACTACCATCCATCATACATAACATGTTCTAATAACATGTTTACATCAAATTCTACCATCCATAGTTTAAACCATAAAATCTACCCTCCCAAAGGATAAAGGAAAGAACCTATACAAAACTGTAACGACCCACCTTTTAGGACAGTTTAAATCGACAATTAAACACACATGTCAACTCCAACCATTCAAAAGGGAGGATTGTTAATGGGGTAAATAAGAAAAGAAGAGAAAAGGAACAAGAAACAACCACAGAATCTCGCAGCGGAAAGATAAAATATAATAATCAGATAAACAGTTCATGAAGCTGTTTAATATACTTTTGATTATCATTTATACATCATTTATCAGAGTTATACATATACAATAGAACAAATAAAATAATGCAGCAGACATCATGATGCAAGGATAATAATAGTAATAGTATACCAAATCTTCGTCTTTGTCCTCCAGAATAGATCTTCAATAAGCTGAAAAACTCAGGACTGACCTGAGCGTAATGAAAGGACAAAACACTCGAGTCAGGACTAAAATATCCTTATGTAAGTTAAATAAATCGGAAATAAAGATTAGTGTAACGGCGTCAGAGATGTTTACGGGGTTTGACATCTCCTATCCAGTGTCAACGTGCGTGCGATAACTCAAGAGATGTTACGGGATTTTCCATCTCTTAAGGATCCGTTAAACTATCTACTATGTAGTACAATACGCTATTATAATATGTCTATAGTACTATTAAAATAGCGCTAAGGCATTACCCATATCCCCCTTAACACATTTTATATATCCCCATAGTCTATACAGTACCGTAATTCCTCCGTAAACTGGAGGGCTATTACAGGCACTCCATAGGTATGGTACAAAACAAACTTGTAGAAGGCGCTCTAGGGCATGTGAACACGTCACACGAGGAGATGCTAGGGTAGATATACCAATTGCATTCCCGGACTGGTGGTGACGCATAGCATCTACTACCGCACACCTCGGACACACTCCCAAACAATCGAGGGGTGGCCACCAAATCAAATCACAAAAGCAATAGAATGGTATCGAAGAAATGTGCCCGATCGGAGGAATGACCTCACTTGGCCTGGTATAGCTCCTGATTTTAGTCACATCTAAGCTGACTCATGGGAGTCAGGGTCACGTCATACCATATGGAATCGTCGCCAAACCATCCTACTTCATTTCTGGAATCTCCACCATGTACACAGTTGTTAAAGTGGTTTTCGGTATCGACAGAGAGTATGCCCATATCCGATCCCGGTCTCTTTAACAACCAATCGCTTATTACACACTAGAAGGCTCTTTTACATTTTCAAAAATCAATTCATAATTGATATCAAAATATCATATTCGCTTCAAAATCAAATCCATTTCAAAATCATCATACCTACTCAAAATATACGATTCCATTTCAAAAATCACTTCGCCTCAATATCTCATTTTGATTTCGAAATCGTTTTGAATTTCAATTTAAATAGTTTTAATAGTTTAAAATAATTAAAATGGTTAGAGTACTCTAAAATATTTAAAATAATAGATTTAAAAATAGTTTTAAATTGAGTTAATATAGTTAAATAGATTTAAAATAGATTAAATATAATTAAATAGGTTAAATAGCTTTGAAATAGACTAAATAGATTTAAAATAGGTTAATTAGTTTAAAATAAATTAAATTAGGTTAAGTAGATTTAAAATAGATTAAAATAAGTTAACATGTTTAAAATAAGTTAAAATAATTTAATATAGTTAATATAGGTTAAACTAGTTTAGTATAAAATAGTTTAAGTATTTAAAATGGTTTATATAGCAGGATAATTTGGGAAAACCAAAATGAAATAGCTTCAAAGTCAACCATTTTAATTCCAACTTACCAATCTGAATCAAATTCAAATTTCCATTCAGTCGATTCAAATCTCAATTTCAATTCAAATCAATTTCGATTTCAAATTAATTCAATTCCATCCCAAATCCAATTGCCTCAATTTCGATTTCAATTTATAATGATTTCGAGCTCGATTTTTCAAAATATCAATTCAAACATTTAAAACAAATTATTCCTTAATATTCAGTTTAAAATCCAAGTCTTCAATATAATTCAATGCCAAGCTCAATTTCAAAATGTTGTCTTTATCTCACTTTTACTTAATAATATTCAAAGTCCGAATAAAAGTTAAATCCTTTAAAATTAAATAAATTTACGAAATTCAATCATATCACAATTTTAATTTCATTGTCTCAGCTTCAATTATTTAACAATTTGTTTAACCAAAATTTATTTCAACATCTCAACCTCAAATTCGCGATAAATTCTATTCTATAAATTTGATTTTTATTCCTTTTAAATCAAAACATTAAATAATTTCAAATCAATGGTTTTTAAAAATTATTTAACCAATCCGGTGTCCGTATATAATTTTCTATCCCATGGTCAAGTGATTAGTTATTTCAATTAAATGTCAGGGATGAATATATATCATTTAAATCAAATCATAGTGTCATATGTATGGATAAAAGGATATATATAAACAAATAAACATCCAAACATTCAAATATCAACCAATAGCATCCATCAAAATAAATCATCCAACAGACAATACAATTCACGGCAATTTCATAGTTATCAATATTAGATAATTTAATTGCAATTAAATCCTAATTTCAATTTGACAGTCAATTTTCATTTCCAACATTAAATTCAATGACAATCTAGATGACGATTAAATTTATCAAACAACGACCAATAAAATCATATCACTTCATAATGTCAAATTTAATTAGCATAAAGATATTCTAGTACGGTGTAAGCGTTATAAAACACTCACCTTGAGTTTACGATTTTTAAATCAAATCGAACAACGTTCGATTTGACCTAAAATTTTAACTAGCTCCAAACATCTCCGGATCGGCACTACAGCATAGCTCTCGTCGCTGCGATTCCAACGCCGCCAGTTTCGCCCAATTTCGACCTCGTATGGATGAGATATGAGTTTTACAAGATTGCATATATATTTATATATAAAAATTTCTTCTTTTTTTTTCAAAAAAACAAACCAGATCTGGCCGTTGATTATTCCAACAGAAATCAAGGCCGCACCTAGCCTTCTTCTCCAAACGCGTCTACCAGTTGATAGCCGAACCCAAAGCCACCACAATTTCACCAAATTTGCGACCTTCATGCTTGAGTTGACGACGATCCAACGCCGCCATGTGAAAGCCCATAGCGAGCTCTATCATCCCCGAGTGACCGGTCGTGCCCAGCCTTGGCTTTGCCTAGAAAATCGCGAACAAAACGGCCACCTTCGTGGCCGATTTCTAACCATCTCGTCGAGTTTTGCGCGAACCACCATACGGATGTGAAGCCTACGTCGTGCTCTTCGATATTCATGTTGGAGGTTTCTCATATAGATTGATGGATTTGGAGAAATTTGAAGGGGAAGGATCAAAGAATTTCGGCCATTGAAAGCAAGAAACGGCGGCTATGAGATGGAGCTAGGGTTTCTGAAAAGGAACACGAAAATATATACGTATAAACATTTTATTTATTAATATATTCAACTTTTTCTGAACGAACTCGAAATAAAGCATGCCGTTAGGCGTTTATAATGCTTCACCAGCATTCCGAACACAATGGAACGTGTTTTAGAGGCTAATTTGATCGTATGTGGAAGATAGCCTTTTGAATCGAATAAAAATATTAAATTTTCGATATTTAGTTCAACGCGTTTCTAACCCGTACGACCAAACGATAACTCCAAACGCTACGAAATTTGAAATCCGATAATAACATACTATTACGGATCCAATGGAACTGGTTTCGTCGAATTCCGAGACTGTGCCCCGGAAGGCTATTTTTACTCGTCGATTATAATATAAAATTTTCAATTTCCAGTTATTCACCTTTTAAATCCAATTTTAAGTGTTAGCAAATTTGATTGTTGTTTAAATAAACTTTACATAAATTTCTGGTTTCATTTTCAATCATATTATATTCAGAATTCCATTGTTCAAATATTTGCAATATTAAATTTAAACGATTTTGATTGTTCAATAATTCACTATATTTTCCCTATTTGAAAATGAACTTATAAGACTTAGAGTTTAAGACAAATTCAAATTATAGAACGACTATTTTCATTATATAGTTATTCAATTCCTGTTATTCAATTATTCAGTTAATTCCAAATATTAAATTTAAACAATTTAATCGTTCAATATTTGACAAATTTCAATATTGGATTTTAAATGAATTCTCATTACTAATCAATTACTTTATTACATCCAATGAATTCCACATTATTATTTAACTTCAGTTATTGATTGTAAACCCAGTTAATATATAAAATTTCATTTCAGTTGCAATTGGTTTCCAAATTCAATTCGACCGACTGAATAAACAAGTAACTTATAATGATTACTACCATTTACTTTTAATCACACTTATAAGTTTATTATTTACAACAAGTGTCACAATTACCTATACAATACCAATTTGATTCCAGTACCGATGACTATATATTATTTCAATAGTTAACCCAATATTTACATTTGTTTTTCTTATATTTCCTTTATAACCAAGTTATAACATTTGAGTCATTTCAATTAATTGGAATTTCATTCAATTCATTAATAATTAACTTAGATAAATATTGTTGCAATTCATTCTAGTTATTATTTTCATAAATAAATTACAAATTTTTAATTCTTCCAACATTAAATCATGAAATCTTATTAAATTAACTATTTTAATTATCGGAAATTTACGGATCGTTAAAAAAACTAAAGATGGAAATAGGAAATTCGAAAACTTATTATCAAAGAGATGTGGATAACAGGTACGTATTTTCTCCTAATCAAATCAATCTTCTCCGAATTCTCTTTAACCATGTCGGGACCAAGTGGCAATCTCTCTGTAGACTCCAACCAACACGAAGGCGACTTGCACGGTCTTCCATAAAGAGCTTCGAAAGGTGCCCTTCAATGCCAGCTTGAAAACTATTATTATGAACGAATTCCACTAAAGGAAGACGCTCCTTCCAAGTTCCTCCAAAATCAAGAATGCACATCCTCAACCACAAGTGTCTTACTATCCTACTAATATCGCCTTACTATAAAGTCTACACAAATGAAGCAACATTCCTATGTTCTTCTTCTCCAAACGCGTCTACCAATTGACAGCCGAACCCAAAGCCACCACAATTTCACCAAATTTGCGACCTTCATGCTTGAGTTGACGACGATCCAACGCCGCCATGTGAAAGCCCATAGCGAGCTCTATCATCCCCGTGTGACCGGTCGTGCCCAGCCTTGGCTTTGCCTAGAAAATCGCGAACAAAACGGCCACCTTCCTGGCCGATTTCTGACCATCTCGTCGAGTTTCGTGCCAAACCACCGTACGGATGTGAAGCCTACGTCGTGCTCTTCGATATTCATGTTGGAGGTTTCTCATATAGATCGATGGATTTGGAGAAATTTGAATGGGAAGGATCGAAGAATTTCAGCCAATGAAAGCAAGAAACGGCGGCTATGAGATGGAGCTAGGGTTTCTGAAAAGGAACGTGAATATATATACGTATAAACAATTTATTTATTAATATATTCAATTTTTCTAAACGAACTCGAAATAAAGCATGCCATTAGGCGTTTATAATGCTTCACCCGCATTCCGAACACAATGGAACGTGTTTCGGAGGCTAATTTTATCGTATGTGGAAGATAGCCTTTTGAATCGAATAAAAATATTAATTTTTCGATATTTAGTTCAACGCGTTTCTAACCCGTACGACCAAACGATAACTCCAAACGCTACGAAATTTGAAATCCGATAATAACATACTATTACGGATCCAATGGAACTGGTTTCGTCGAATTCCGAGACTGTACCCCGGAAGGCTATTTTTACTTGTCGATTATAATATAAAATTTTCAATTTCCTGCTATTCGCCTTTTAAATCCAATTTTAAGTGTTAGCAAATTTCATTGTTGTTTAAATAAACTTTACATAAATTTCCGGTTTCATTTTCAATCATATTATATTCAGAATTCCATTGTTCAAATATTTGCAATATTAAATTTAAACGATTTTGATTGTTCAATAATTCACTATATTTTCCCTATTTGAAAATGATCTTATAAGACTTAGAGTTTAAGACAAATTCAAATTATAGAACGACTATTTTCATTATATAGTGGTTCAATTCCCGTTATTCAATTATTCAGTTAATTCCAAATATTAAATTTAAACAATTTAATCGTTCAATATTTGACAAATTTCAATATTGGATTTTAAATGAATTCTCATTACTAATCAATTACTTTATTACATCCAATGAATTCCACATTATTATTTAACTTCAGTTATTGATTGTAAACCCAGTTAATATATAAAATTTCATTTCAGTTGCAATTGGTTTCCAAATTCAATTCGACCGACTGAATAAACAAGTAACTTATAATGATTACTACCATTTACTTTTAATCACACTTATAAGTTTATTATTTACAACAAGTGTCACAATTACCTATACAATACCAATTTGATTCCAGTACCGATGACTATATATTATTTCAATAGTTAACCCAATATTTACATTTGTTTTTCTTATATTTCCTTTATAACCAAGTTATAACATTTGAGTCATTTCAATTAATTGGAATTTCATTCAATTCATTAATAATTAACTTAGATAAATATTGTTGCAATTCATTCTAGTTATTATTTTCATAAATAAATTACAAATTTTTAATTCTTCCAACATTAAATCATGAAATCTTATTAAATTAACTATTTTAATTATCGGAAATTTACGGATCGTTAAAAAAACTAAAGATGGAAATAGGAAATTCGAAAACTTATTATCAAAGAGATGTGGATAACAGGTACGTATTTTCTCCTAATCAAATCAATCTTCTCCGAATTCTCTTTAACCATGTCGGGACCAAGTGGCAATCTCTCTGTAGACTCCAACCAACACGAAGGCGACTTGCACGGTCTTCCATAAAGAGCTTCGAAAGGTGCCCTTCAATGCCAGCTTGAAAACTATTATTATGAACGAATTCCACTAAAGGAAGACGCTCCTTCCAAGTTCCTCCAAAATCAAGAATGCACATCCTCAACCACAAGTGTCTTACTATCCTACTAATATCGCCTTACTATAAAGTCTACACAAATGAAGCAACATTCCTATGTTCTTCTTCTCCAAACGCGTCTACCAATTGACAGCCGAACCCAAAGCCACCACAATTTCACCAAATTTGCGACCTTCATGCTTGAGTTGACGTCGATCCAACGCCGCCATGTGAAAGCCCATAGCGAGCTCTATCATCCCCGTGTGACCGGTCGTGCCCAGCCTTGGCTTTGCCTAGAAAATCGCGAACAAAACGGCCACCTTCCTGGCCGATTTCTGACCATCTTGTCGAGTTTCGTGCCAAACCACCGTACGGATGTGAAGCCTACGTCGTGCTCTTCGATATTCATGTTGGAGGTTTCTCATATAGATCGATGGATTTGGAGAAATTTGAATGGGAAGGATCGAAGAATTTCAGCCAATGAAAGCAAGAAACGGCGGCTATGAGATGGAGCTAGGGTTTCTGAAAAGGAACGTGAATATATATACGTATAAACAATTTATTTATTAATATATTCAATTTTTCTAAACGAACTCGAAATAAAGCATGCCATTAGGCGTTTATAATGCTTCACCCGCATTCCGAACACAATGGAACGTGTTTCGGAGGCTAATTTTATCGTATGTGGAAGATAGCCTTTTGAATCGAATAAAAATATTAATTTTTCGATATTTAGTTCAACGCGTTTCTAACCCGTACGACCAAACGATAACTCCAAACGCTACGAAATTTGAAATCCGATAATAACATACTATTACGGATCCAATGGAACTGGTTTCGTCGAATTCCGAGACTGTACCCCGGAAGGCTATTTTTACTTGTCGATTATAATATAAAATTTTCAATTTCCTGTTATTCGCCTTTTAAATCCAATTTTAAGTGTTAGCAAATTTCATTGTTGTTTAAATAAACTTTACATAAATTTCCGGTTTCATTTTCAATCATATTATATTCAGAATTCCATTGTTCAAATATTTGCAATATTAAATTTAAACGATTTTGATTGTTCAATAATTCACTATATTTTCCCTATTTGAAAATGATCTTATAAGACTTAGAGTTTAAGACAAATTCAAATTATAGAACGACTATTTTCATTATATAGTGGTTCAATTCCCGTTATTCAATTATTCAGTTAATTCCAAATATTAAATTTAAACAATTTAATCGTTCAATATTTGACAAATTTCAATATTGGATTTTAAATGAATTCTCATTACTAATCAATTACTTTATTACATCCAATGAATTCCACATTATTATTTAACTTCAGTTATTGATTGTAAACCCAGTTAATATATAAAATTTCATTTCAGTTGCAATTGGTTTCCAAATTCAATTCGACCGACTGAATAAACAAGTAACTTATAATGATTACTACCATTTACTTTTAATCACACTTATAAGTTTATTATTTACAACAAGTGTCACAATTACCTATACAATACCAATTTGATTCCAGTACCGATGACTATATATTATTTCATTAGTTAACCAAATATTTACATTTGTTTTTCTTATATTTCCTTTATAACCAAGTTATAACATTTGAGTCATTTCAATTAATTGGAATTTCATTCAATTCATTAATAATTAACTTAGATAAATATTGTTGCAATTCATTCTAGTTATTATTATCATAAATAAATTACAAAATTTTAATTCTTCCAACATTAAATCATGAAATCTTATTAAATTAACTATTTTAATTATCGAAAATTTACGGATCGTTACAAAAACTAAAGATGGAAATAGGAAATTCGAAAACTTATTATCAAAGAGATGTGGATAAGAGGTACATATTTTCTCCTAATCAAATCAATCTTCTCCGAATTCTCTTTAACCATGTCGGGACCAAGTGGCAATCTCTCTGTAGACTCCAACCAACACGAAGGCGACTTGCACAGTCTTCCATAAAGAGCATCGAAAGGTGCCCTTCAATGCCAGCTTGAAAACTATTATTATACACGAATTCCACTAAAGGAAGACGCTCCTTCCAAGTTCCTCCAAAATCAAGAATGCACATCCTCAACCACAAGTGTCTTACTATCTTACTAATATCGCCTTACTATAAAGTCTACACAAATGAAGCAACATTCCTATGTTCCCACTAGTGTCCTATATACTTTACGGAAACTTTTATTATTACTTCTAAAAGTAATCACTGCCATCTCCTATATAGCCTTACACTTTTTCCATCACACCTAGGAAATGATTCCTATCTACTCAACATTTGATAATTTGGTATTTATCATTTCATTTCAAAAATTAAAGCTTCTAAACTTTTAAAATATCAAATCCCAAAACTTTTGTCTTTAAAAGTGTTATTTTCAAATTTCCATTAAATTCGAAGGTAGTTGGTTACTTAACATTTTATCTTTCTAGACTTGCATCCTTACAATCTTTTTGAATTTACATTATTCCCCAAACCTAGAGGGGAAAACTTACAAATTCTAAGTTCAAAACTTATTCCTCCTTTTCTTTTAAAGACCTTTACAGCTTTCCATAAAAAATTGGACTTTTAAATTTAACTGTTACTATGTTTTTCGCTTCCAAAAACTAATTTACTTTTTCACCTAACCATTTTTCTTTAAAATATCTTCAAAATGTTCTTACATGTTTCCAAAACATTTTATTTTCATAGATTTTCAATTTTGCAAAAACTGGAGTAGATAAGAACAATTATTTTATTAAAAACTCCTTAACTTTCCAATTACTTAACCTTGGAGGAGTTCCTAACTACAAATCGGGACTTCCTACAAAGGCCCTCTATAATATTTCTTTAACTAACACTGTCTCTAATTATTACACTTCTTATTACACCTAATGGTTTTATACCTTAATATATTGGAACTACTCTCTTTTATAAGAAACTATTAACGCTAAAACCTTCTATGAATCTTTTAAAAGAGGACTTCATGTTTATATGAAATTACAATGAACTTATTTTATATATTTTGAAATAGGCTATACAAAATATGGTGCTTCCCAAACCATGTATATCTCTTTCACATATTTCTTACAACTTGCACAAAACATTTTTATTTGTGATTTGGTTTCATAGCAAATTATACCATTATTCTTTTCATTCTAATAGATTAAAGTATGTTTAGTTTATATCCTCTTACGATAGACAATTTCTATGATATTTAATAATTTCCCAATATTTAACTTACACTTTTCTTTTCAGAAAAACTCATTTTCAAAACTGTTTTAATATATCCATAAATAGAAAACATTTCCTTATACTTATTTGAATAATAAGTGCACTTACAAACCGCTTTTTTTCTATACTTGGAAATTATCTTTAGAACACATTTTTTTGGGTTAAAATAGATGTTGCGTAAAACACCGTTACTACAACCCAAAAATTCTAGTGTATGGATTCAATTAAAATAAATACTAATAAATCTCAAATACTATGCAAAAACATTTCTTTTGGAAGTCACCTACTATAACAATAGTGTTATAGTCTATACCCCCTTTATTTTCTACGAAAACATTTATTACAACAATAAATGTTGTATACTACGTTTTCGATACATAATACACTCTAGGTTTTTATTTTATTTTTAAAATCTTTGTTTACCTACAAAGAAACTAGCGATCTATATATGCTCTATAATTCTTCAAAAAGAATTTCACTTTCAAAAAAATTTACATCATATAAAAACCAATTTAAATTTCATACCACTTTTTTTTCTTTTTCGAAAACCCAATATGTCCTTTCTCAAAAATATTAACAATTATATTTTTTAACTTTTCAATTCCAACAATTTCATTTTATTAGGCTCAGCATAAAGTGGATTCTCTACTTACTATCCTAGGAGTACCCTTCCTAAACCTTGGAAACCTCATTTCCCTACTAATGTCTTTTATTCCTATTCCTCTTTTATGCTTATATCTATTCCAAGGCACTATCGTTAAATCCACTATAATTTTTGCAACTATCTGCACATAGGCCTTCCTTGAATCTATTATGTATCTCCAATCTTTGCCTACCTCTCTTTGGATTTCCACAATCCGAACCTAAATGTACAAAACCGTTTCTACTTCTACCATGTGTAGACCTTCTCTATGCCCCAAGAAACGCATTTCCTTACGCCAAAAGTGACACTTGCCTTCAACCAATGAATGTGAAGTGTACAAAGAACCTCCTCAAAATGTCTGGGAAATCTCTAACGACTGGAATAGAATCTAGTTCTCTTAGTGATGAATTAGGGGAATAAAGGAAGCTCAACATAACTAACCCCTGTGGGTCGCAAGAAACCTCGAGAGTCCTACCGCTGCATGTCTCTAGTCTAACGACTCTCCTCTCGTAGTCCAATATCGCTCCATAAGTGTATAGCCAATCCATCCCCAAAATCATCCCACACACCCGAAAATCCCAATACATAGGATCACAATCAAACTCTACGCCTAGGATAAAAATTTTCAAACCCCTACAAATCATAGATAAATGTGCCGATCCTCCTATGGGGTTTGAAACAACTATGGGGTCTACTACTAAGGAGATATCTAAGTGCAAACAATCAACTAATGAATTCGAAATAAAAGAGTGTGATGCTTCAAATCAAAAAGGGTCCGAATGGGAAAATCAAAAATAAAGATCAAACCTTCCACGACGACTTTCCTACCTCTCTCTGGTCCGCTGCTGGAAGGTGCTACATTCAATGCCTGAATCTGTGTTGTAGGTGCACCCACTGCCTCCCCTTTTTCTGAGGATAAATTTTAATAAAGTGACCAGGCTTTCCACAATTGAAACACTTCCATTTCATCGCTGCCTTCTTATAGTTTTTTACGTAATGACCAACTATCCCACAACTATTGCATTTCCCGCCTTTCTTAATCTGCTTCTGAGGGCCTTCTCCTTTCTTCTTATCTTTATTGTTCTTCCACCATTTCTTCTTAGAATCTTCCATCTTAGTGACCTCCTTAGACTCTTCTCCCTTAGCTGCATCAGACATAAACGCCATCTCCACTAGTGACTCATAGGTAGCTCCCATCGGTACGTGAGTCAATAACAACCCTTGAAAGGGCTGATTCAATCCCTTCGCGAACTTCATGGCCTTCTTATGCGGTGTATTTATTAACGCCATCCCAAACCGCGACAACTCATTAAATTGGTTGACATACTCCTTTATTGAAAGACTTCCTTGCTACTAGCTAATAAACCTTTCGAACTGCATACTCTCTTCGGCTTGTGACAAAAACTTCCTCTCAAACCTCTCTCGGAATCCAAACCATCCAATGTCCTTTCCTTCCGACTCAACAACCTCCCACCAATAAGAAGCCTATCCTTTTAGCTGCCAAGATGCAAGCTGAACTCTCTACTTATCCTCAAGTCCCAATAGCCTGAATATCCTCTCTGTACTCCTTAACCAAGCTCGCTGCTCCACAAAATCCTCCGTACCAGAAAAAGTCTTGCCTCCTAGATTGGCGAAGTCCTTGCATAGCTTAGAGAAATTGGCTGTTGCAGGTGGATTGATGGGATATCCACCCGCTGGTGCTGGATTAGGCGCTTGCCCTTGCACGCCTGGTGTCGTAGCTTAAAGGTATCCACCATTCTATGCAAAGAAAAAGAGAACTTTGGCTCGAAAGAATCGAAAGAAGGTTGAACTGGACTTTGAAGTGATTTTTATAAAAACTCTCTTTTATACTTGAAAAACTATTTCTATAATAAGAGTTTCTTTCTGAAAAATGCTTCTAGGTTGAAGATACGCTACTTAAAAATAGGTTACTTTTTGAAAAATACTTTATTTTTAAAATAAGTTTTTAGGAATCCTGTAACCTTAGGCTCTGATACCAAGTGAAACACCCCACACCCCTTAGTATATCCAAAAAGACACTAAAAGATGTGGTGCGTTGTAGGTATAGCTAAAACTTTACAAAGACTAAGATCCACAAGACAAAATAAATAAAATAGCGGAAACATTTAAAACAATAACTTATTTATCAATCAAACTTCATAAAATAAGTCATAACCAAAATAAGTCTCAAAATACCAAATACATATGTCTTATGAAAAACACCATCTCAGTCACAATATCAGAGTACATAAAAAAAACCACCCCTCTCAACAGTACCAGTACATCCAAACTAAATTAAAAAGAAAACTGGAACAGAAGAAGAAGAATACATGAAGAATCTCCAAGAATGTCACTCCTAGAAAGCTGAAAGTCTACTGCCCTTGCCTCTGCTAGCCTATGGGGAAAAAGGGAAAAATAGAGGAGTGAGTCGGACTAAAAGTCCGGTGAATGAATGTAATTACTAGTATTTTTAAGCAAGATAAAGATAATAGACTTTGCAACAGTTCTAGTTATAAAAGGAAATAAAAGGAAATAAAAGGAAATGATAAAGCTGGAATAAAATACGGTTTAACTGCATGCTTTTCCTAGATAGTTTTGATTAGATTGTTTGCACTTTTCTAAAACTGCTTTGATTAGGCTGAAATCCCAATCCTAGTTTAGTTAGGCTGAAGCCCTAATTCTACCCTTTGATAGGCCTTTTATCTCTGTTGTGCCACCATAAGCTAGTCTCATCCTATGGGTCCCACAACAAAAGACAACTATTTAGCGCCTGGAACTCAATAGCGACTTATCTCCCTACACCAAGGCCGCACACTCGACCACCATTAGGCTCGCGCTTTTTGTTGCTCCCTCTTTGGACTTCTTAATCACCCTAAACGGCATAAGCATGCCAAGCCTCACCTTAGCGTGTTGTGAGACCACCAGTTCCCGATTGAAGGGGAATGCTGCCGATACGGGTCCGAACAAACAAAACCTGGTTGTGCCCTTGGTCAAATCTCCTGATTTGAGCTTCTAATTATTGACCACTTATCTACCCTAAACAGCATAAGCGTGTCCCAAGGGTAATGCTGCCGGTACGAGTCCTACATCTTAATTATTGACCACTTATCTACCCTAAACAACATAAGTGTGTCCCAAGGGGAATGCTACCAGTATGGGTCCTACTTCTTAATTATTGACCACTTATCTACCCTAAACAGCATAAGCATGTCCCAAGGGGAATGCTGCCGGTACGGGTCCTACTTCTTAATTATTAACCACTTATCTACCCTAAACAGCATAAGTGTGTCCCAAGGAGAATGCTGCCGGTACAGGTCCTACTTCTTTCTTTGCTTATTAACTTAGTGTAAGTTTTAAAATAAGTCTCTTCTATTATTTCTGCTCTGTTTGCTTATTAACTTAACCTAAGTCTTAAAATAAGCCTCTTCTGTTATCTATGATTATAACCTGCGTGTTATAATTTTGCTTATTAATTTAACCCAAGGTCTAAGTTTAAAAATAAGCTTCTTCTGCTATTTCTTCTATTTTCTCTTTTTAATTATAATTACATGTTATAACCATGCTTCCAAATATCTTAAATTTGCCTATTTTAGTCTATATCCGATTTATTACAGTTCTTCTTATTTTACATCTAATTTCTGTAAATTCAGCATTATATTTTAGTCTATAGCGAATTATTCTCTTTTAATTATTCCATTCGCGTAAAAAGGGAATTAAAAAGAACTAACTTTACAGAATAAATCCCAACGTAGAATAGATGTAAATAAATATAAATAACAGTAAATGCTGTAAATAACTGTAAATAATTGGGAAAACTATAATTAACAGTAAATAATTGCAAATAACTGAAATAGAATAGCTAAAAGAAAATAAACTTGAAAGCAAGTCTAAAATTTACTTAAAAATAAACTGTAAATAAACTTGCATAATGGTTATCCCAAAATTACAGAAAAACTACAACTATTGGAAACCCTATTATTTTAAATTACTTATAAATCTAAAATAATTACTTAAACACTCACCTATGATTCTTAGCTCTTTTCCTTGGCCTTCCCGGATCCACTTCTAGGGTATAAAATGTTTTGATTAAAAAGATCTTCTCCTTGGAAAAATATTCTTTATAGGGACTAGCCTCTGGCAATGAACCCAGATGGAGAAAATCTGAATGAGAAAAATAGCTAGGCCTAGGATCTTATTTATTGTGGCACTTATGGATCTCAGACCATTGGATTTGGAGATTAATACTGGTGCAACCATGTCATAAGCTCAATAGGAACCGTCGGATGGAAGAACGGATGCCCAGGATTGGATAAAAGTTGCAAAATGACCTGTTCGAATCAACTGGATGAAGCCACGTACAAGAATGCATGCGGATCGACCTTGGTGTCGACCTTCCACTAGCTAGGGTCGACCTATAGGTCGACGTAGCCATGGTGAGGGTCGACCTAGCATATTTTTTTTTCTTTTCTTTTTCTCGTTTCTTCATTACCTCATATCTTCTTCATACTAGCTCGGATTTTGACGATCTATATATGGAAATTGCTAGAAAATTACCACGGACACAATGGTGCAACTTCCATGGCTCAATTCTGATAATTTCATAAAGTTATTTTATTAATTAATTAATTAATTATTATAGCTTAAATTTCGGGTTGCTACACTCTCCGGCAAGGGGACTCAACGACAAGTAAGCCCATCCGCTCATGCTCTAGTGAGGTGACATAGTTCTTGCACACTTGTCCTGTCTTTCAGGATGGCACTTAAAGCGATTCATGTCCACGGTCTCTTCGGACCCTTGCTGTTCCCAATCCACTCGCTCTCCGATGAGGGGATTCAACGACAAGCAAGCCGATTCGCTCATGCTCCGACAAATGGACTTGCTTCTTGCACTTTGGTCCTGTCTTTCTGGACGGGACTTGAAACGATTCATATTAGTCATTATGTTCAAGTGGGTTCCAATAATCAAGGATTTATCTAATGGAATTGAATTGAAATACTAAGAAACACAGAATCAAACATTACGATATTCGCCTCTCTGGGCATTATAGCCCAGCATCCAGCTTAGAGCGTGCCTAGGGACCGTTCGGGATCCTATACGCGAGTAAGTGGCTAGGCTGTATTATTACATGGTTTATTGAAATGGGGAAATAGAGTGCGAGAACCAAACCCGATTCCCTGCTATCTCGATCAAGATATGACTATCCTTGATCTTGATCCAGGGTTATTTCCATTCAGTGCAGTTGGTGGCTGCTCTTATTCCAAGGTTATCTCTAACTTGTTCCATGATCAAATATTGCAGGTGCCTACAATCATTTATGTTATGCCCATCCAGCTCATGGAGTAGGCATTATTTTCCAGATGCCCTTTTAAGATCCATCCGTTCTCTCCTCACTGGCTTCCAATAAGGGATCTGCCCCTGGTATCCAAAGAAATCTGCTTCGGGGTTCCATTTAAGTCCTTGTAAGAAGAGAATTTTGGCTCTCTCTTTTCTACTTTGATCCATCGAAGCCGTCGTCTATCTTCCTTTTTTCCTTTGCCTTTGCTGAATGCTTCTCTAGGTGGCCCTTTGCTATCCACAACATTGATCTCTTCTTAATCAGCCTCAGCGTGCTCCTGACATAGATATCTCTTAGCCTCATGATAAAACTCTACATGATCCCTCGGAGGATTCCGTTCTAGTGCGATCTTGAAACCCGTCTTAGGGCTATCCAAGAAACTGCTGCCATAAGAACCATTGAGGGGTCTAGCTTATCAACCGCGGTAGTCGTTGCATTGAATTTTGTTAAAAAACTTCCAAGGGTCTCCCCGGCCCTCTGCTTCATACTTGCTAACGTCATTATATTTTTGGGTTGTGAAATATGGACCCAAAACTACTTCACAAATCTGTTCACCAACTTGGGCCATGTGATAATTGATCCGCTCTCCAATTGTCTAAACCATTGCGCCACCAAACCTATCAGATACAAAGGGAAACACCATCCCATGACCTCTTTAGATCCACCTTAGATCCACCCAGCATCTCCATGTGCTGGATATACTTCATCAAATGAACCATTGGATCCGTCTTCCCGTCATATGTTTCCAACGTTAGTAACTTGAAATCTGATGGATTCCTAACGTATCGAATATTCAAATTGAATGGACTCCTATTGACATCTTCCATGTTCTGATTAGGTGGTCCACCCCTCATAGCTCGTCTCAACAATTCATCATGTCTGTCATCGTCATTCAAAAAAATTCTATGGTTAGCATTCTCAGCCCGCCCCCGACTCTACGAGAGAATTCTGGAATATACTCCTTCGACTGTGCTTCTACATTCTGATCCACATACAAATGCTCCGCTTCAACTCTAACACGTACATTATTCCTTTCCTAGCCAAGTCGACCCATGTCCCCAAGTCTTCGGGGGTCGGTACCGACCCGTGCTTGTGGGTCGGTACCGACCCGTATATTTGGCTCAGGGTTTGCTCGGGATCATTCTACTCCGCTTCCAGCTACATGCACTCCAGCTTCTCATCCTTGATTTTGATTTGCTGCAGCTCCAGCTGTTCCCATCCTTCTAAAGAAACTCTCCATCATTTCTTCCTGGCGTTCCATCATCCTTTCCTGCAATCCATTCTTCATAGTTTTCACGGTTTCACCTCATCCCTGGTTATGTAGATGGATAAGCAGCACTTACCAAATGCTACAGTAGATATTTAGTTACTATTTTAAAACAGTTTACTTTCAGCAACAACAGCACTTACAAAGTGTTGTAGTAGCTCTTTGTTATTTCAGAACTAAGTCTATTTCCAGAAATGACAGCACTTAACAAATGCTGTCTTAAGACCACAGCATTTCTGAAGTGCTACCAATATTAATTCCAGCTTTATTATAAAATTTTCAGAAACAATAAAACTTAAATTTTGGCTATTTTAACTTATAAAAATCATATTTTTCGCTTCAAAAATATTCATTCGGATATCTTAACTTATGATTCAATAAAATAAACACTTAATAAGTAAATATCCAATTTAAACAATAATTCATTCATTAAGTCAAAAGTAAATTATTGTTAGCACCAAAATTGGTCACTAACCTCGTAGAGAAAGATTGTGTAGAGATATAAGTGATGAAGATAAATTAAACAAGGAAGAGAATGCTAATTTAAATGCAGAAAGTAAGAACACCAAATTTATAGTGGTTCAGCGTAATTGCCTACGTCCACTTTGAGGTTAAACTTTATTGATCTTCTTAATAGTTGATTACAAATACAATTCGTGAATTGAATGCTTGAATGAAGTTGTTAAGTAGAGAAGATGAGTCTCAAAAATGGCAGAGTCTCCCCAATGTTCTCCCCAAAAGCTCCCCTTTTCACTGTGATCCTGCCCCTCTATTTATAGACAAAGATGGGCTGGACTTCCCAGGTGGGCTAGGTGGCCGAACACTCTAGCCCAAGTATAGTGGTCGCTATATGCCGAACCAGGCAGGCCGAACACAATGATGCCGAACTACCCTTTCTATGACGAACGGTATGTTTGGTGTGTGGGATGGAATGGTTGTTAGTCGAAGCCGAACAGTATGTCTGATGTGCTTGACCGAACAATGCTCCCTGGCCGAACGATCCCTTTGGCCGAACGATCCTCCTTGGCCTAGTGGGCCTTCCGGCCGAACGATACTGCCATGTCGAGCAGTCATATATGCCGAACGCCTTCTAATGCCGAACACCACTGGATGCCGAGTACTACGCCGAGTACTTCTGTTGCCGAGTTCCACTAGAGGCTGAGTACTACGCCGAGTACTCCTAGATGTCAGTACTACGCCGAGTACTATGAGATGCCGAGTACTCCTTGATGCCGAGTACCATGGATGCTGAGTACTACGCCGAGTACTATGAGATGCTGAGTACTCCTTGATGCCGAGTACCATGGATGCCGAGTACTATGCCGAGTACTATGAGATGCCGAGTGCTACCTGATGCCGAGCACTCCTTGATGCCGAGTACCATGGATGCCGAGTACTACGTCGAGTACTATGAGATGCCGAGTGCTACCTGATGCCGAGCACTAGTTGCCTGGTCAAATTCCCAGGAAACACTTGCCCCCCAAAGTGTATTATGTGGCTGAATCGTGATACGCTTTGAATTGCATATCCCTCGTACTTCGCTTCGAATCTAGGTTAACTCTCCTTAGAGACGCTTTCTTAAGAATATCAGTGGTGGAGGTGCATGACGAGCGTGGTATAGATGTCGAACAAAGCAGTCGAAACCGAACGCTCCTCATGCCGAACGACTTTGTATTCCGATGCCGAACACTGTGGCTTTGACAGGTTCCACCGGGTATAGCCTTTTCGACTTCTCCTTCTGTCCTATAAAAGTCGAGGCCTTCTTCCTCCTTCTCTTTTCACACTCACTTCTCCTATCTTGTTTTCGAGAAACTCGCCTGTTAACAACCTTCAAAGACTTAACAACTCTTCCAAACCTATTCGGCGCTAATCTAAACCACGGCCTCAACTCCAAACTTCTCCTTGTCATGATCTATTAACTAGGTAACAATCCCTCTAACTAAATCCATAAAGGGGTTTCAACACGAAACTCGAGTTCGTAAATTGATAGGTGTTGTGTGGATTTTTAGGGCCAGATGATGCGGAGGAAGGTAGGAGTTGGTTAAAATGCCGAACAGGATGGTTCGGTGCGACTCACCGAATGATTCGTCCTCGTGGTTCGGTGTGGATGGAGGAAGAAAAAAGGCGACTGAGGTCGCTGTAGAAGATGGTGTGTTCGAGCGTTGGCGCAACCTTAGCTCGACACGATTCGTCATATGCCGGGTAGTGCAATGGAAGGATGTGGAGGAAGTATGAGCCCAATAGGATGTCGAATGTTGTCCCGGCCGAACAAGATTTCAGCCGAATGACGCTTTTCCGAACAGTCACAAATGTTGAATCACCATGGGTGCCGAACTGTATAAATGCCGAACAACATAAATGCCGAACAATATAAATGCCGAACAATACAAATGCCGAACATTATAAATGCCAAACATTATAAATGTCGAACAACACAGACGCCGTACACCATAAATGCCGAACAATATAAATGCCGACCAATACATACGCCGAACAATACAGCCACATGAATGTCGAACGTTTGTGAATGATGAAACCTGTTTTGGACGGACAAAACTTAACCTAACATGCCGACCGATACCTTTAGCCGAGCAGGAACTAGGCCGAACACTTATTAACCTTGCCTATTCATATAGCAAAACCAGGACCAGGATCTAAGCACACCATCACATGAAACTGACCCGGATCATTAACTCCCTAGCTTTAGTAGACATAAATCTGGACTTTGATTAACATTCGTTTTCTGAATTTGAAACTGTAATCACCTCAAGGCGGGCTTTTTGAGACGGTCGGCGATGACGGTCTTCGAAGGCGACGATTCGAAGCTCATTTTTATATCTTTGAAATCTCTAGATTCTTATTGCTTGTACACGATTGCTTGCACTAGTTCACACACCACGTGGGGGGAAACTCGTGTTGCTAATTCTAACGTTCAACGTTTTTTAAGTATAGTTTTCTCAGGCACTTAGCCAAATTCATTATTTATTGGGGATGTCTATGAAGTCTAGCTCCGCCACCATATTTGACAGGCATGGGCCGTCATCAAGGCAAGAACCCGCTGATGCTTCAAACCTGTAGACTTACCCTGCCCATAACTTAGCACCCGATGCCCTGGAGGCAACAATTCTTTTAGACAATCCGATCGATTCACAAGCTTCGAAGATTAATGAAGCCGCACTTCGACGGATATGCTCCATTCACGGGATTCCTTTTGCCGATGCGTTGGTTCCTTCGCGACACGATCGGCCTCACCTACCCCTAGTCGGATATACCACCTGCAACAAGTTCATGTGTTGGATGGGCAACGTGCCTCTGTTTAATTTATTCCTCCGGGACGTGTTGCAGTACATCGATATTGCTCTGTGGCAGCTGCATCCGAACGGTCACGCGTTTCTATATGGGACCTATCTACTCTTCATGGCCGTCTTCTCTAGACCTCCAACCTCTGGCGACATCAGATATATCTATATGATCAAGAAATGGAAAGACAGCCCTTCCTTCATGTTCCTCGAGCCGTACCACAAATGCCAAATCTTGACAGGAGCATGCAGTAAATTCGCTCTGTACAAACAGGAATGGTTCTACGTGCGTTGCCCTCCTGGTTTTGCGAGGAGATGGGTTGAAGGCAGTAAGTCTCTTTGCTGAGTCATCATTTGCGATTAAGCGAAGTCATGCTTTTTCTAACTCCTCGTTTCATCTTCTTTAGGTATCAACCCGCGTCCGGAGGGCAGAGGATATTCTAAGGCCGTTGAGGCCAATAGAGCTCTTCCTGCCGAGGAACGAGACATTCGGACCATCATTTCAAACGAGTCATTATCGAGGTTTGGCTTGCTTGCCCCTGGTCGCCAGATTAGCCTTCCGGAGGGCGTTTCTATTCCCAAGCCAGCATCCGGTAAAGGGAAAAAATAGGCCGGATCGTCATCACGCCGCACTCTAGATGCGCACGAAGAAGGCGAGCACAAAGAGGATGAAGCCCCTGAGACCCAAGGCGAGAATGTGGGTCCTGTTTGGAATCCGGCTGTTGAAGTTCACGACATTGAAACGTCATCCTCCCCTTCGAAGGGAAAGAAGAGGTTAAAATACAAAATTCGGAAAGAGAAAGTTGGTGGCACTTCAAAAGTTATGCCTATCCCGCCCGAGAAAGAGGCTTCCTCACAGCACCTGGAAAGTTCTCTAAGGTGTTTGTCGAATCTCTCTATCCCCGATGATATACTTAATTACGGGTTTGACGATCTTGAAGCCCTTAAGCTTTCTTCGCCCGCTAGAGGCAATGCGCGAATCCAACTCCCGATCCAAGGAGACAATACTCCGATTAGCAAAGATAAAAGAACTGGTCCGTCAGGGGGAACACTAGGACACACACGCACATACGCATTTCATCATACACTTCAAGTTTTTCTTATTCCCCGTATTTTTCTTAACTCGTTGTTTTCTCCATTCTTTGTAGGTGACATGGGGCGCTCTCACGGATTCGATCGCCTTCATGGCACTTCCATATTTCATCATTCCGGACTAGACTTAGTTTCAGGCAGACGCAGGGACAAAGATGATTATGAAGATAGAGACAATCGTCCCCGCGATTCGTCTTACCGCAAGAAGGCATATTCTCAGTCTTCACAGTCCCGTGATCCTCTTCCCCCAACTGAGCTGGATAGAGAGAAGTCTTCACAGAAGGGACACCAAACTGATGCTCCTCGAGAACAGCACTTCGGTTCATCGAGCACAAGGAAAATTCGGGAGCAACGAAAAAGAGCAGAACTTCCAAAGCCTCCTCCCCCTACTCCCGCAGTTGATCCAACTGTAGCGGAAAAGATGGTCAATCTTAAGGCCAAGTTTCCAAAAATTTGCTTCGATGGTCTGAAATTCCTCCCGGCTATTCACCATATCCCTGGGCACGTGAAGCAGAGTGCCATTGCCTGTAATAACGACATCTATGTTCAACATGACGCGTTCGTACACTTGGTTGAAAAGATCTCGGAGGTGTCCGTTGAGCGTCAATATGAGATTGATCGCCTGAAATTGGAGGCTGGCTGCGACAAGAACTTCATCAAGCATCAAGACGAAGAGCTCGCTTCGTACGTATAAGTCGAAGCTGGAAGCCGCTGAACAAAGCGCAAAAGATACTGCTGAGGCAGTTACCCGTTTAGAGATGGCTCTTAAGAAGGAGCTTGATGAAGCAGTCCAGCGCAGCGGTGCCCTCGCCCTAGAAAAAGATTCCGTTCAAAAAGAAAGGGACGCGCTCGCCATACAAGTCAGAGAGCTGAAAGAATTACTCTCCAAGGAGAAGGAGGACAAGGTAGCTGCTCAAGAAGAATCACAACGATACTGTGATGAGATTGTTGCTACTCGTCTCCTGAAAACGAAGCTCGATGACGAACTTGCTGGGGTTGAGAAAATGAAGGACGAAGCCCATGAGGAGGGCAAAAGAAAAGCTGCGGAGGAGATTGACTCTCGCCTCGAGGCGGCCGCAGAAGCCGGCAGGGAAGAGGTCAAATGCATGTTTGACCCGTTGATTGCTGAGTTCGGAGCCTGCGTCCTTATGCATCGTGACTTAACATTCTTGGGCAATGGCTATCTCGAATCCCTAGCTAAGAACTGGGAAACATTAGTAAAGATCAGGAAAATCGAGTCGGGCTCTGAAGAGGTCGATGAGGATGCCTTGGTGAAGGAGTTTCTTAGGGGGAATGAGCCTGCGGATCTATCCGCAGCTTTGGCGCTTTATAACAAAGGCTCCCCCTTCCAAAAGAGAAAAGTGATGAAGCTGGTCCGTCTGGGGCTGAGACTACGGCTCCTCATATTGCGGCTCCTCCCGCTGCTCAACCGACCGGTCGGCCGACACTTGACCCGTTCGAGCAGCATGCCGGTTATGATCCTGAAGATCCCGGGCTTGGCGTTCACATGCTATCTCCTATTTTGGAGGGTGAAACCCCACGCGCAACCGATAGCCAACCAGAACCCGGTAGGAAACTCTTCTTTCCTAGAAGTCAAAAGATCTTGTTATTTTCCAGCATTTATTCATTCTAATGTTCATTCTTTATGTTTTCATGCAGGCTGCTCTGACCCCGAGCCAACTTCGAGGAGCGATGACGCCAAGGAGGAGGCAAAGAAAACAAGCGACGTTGTTCACGCGGGAGTAATTCCTGGTCTCGATGCTCAAGTGATTGGGGCGCTAGATGATGATAAGCTTGACACTTCATCTCCTGCCGAAGGGAGTGATGAAATCGAAATCACTGGCGCCTCTGAGCATACTTCAAAGATGAGCATGAAGGACCACCTCGCCGAAGAGGAGAAGAAAAAGGTCGAGGTCAAAGTTGAACCTGAAATATTGGAACTTACCGACCCGCAGAACAGACCTTTGAAAATCATTCTCCCGGGCAGGTCCAAACCACTAGATGTTCCATCTCCTACTCCTGACTCCGCTTCTTTAGCAAGCAAGAAATCCAAGAAAAAGCGTGAAGGAGAGGAGTCGTCGGAAAAAACAAAGGAATACAAGAAGAAGAAACCGAAGAAATAATCGATACACTCGTTCAACGAGCTTCTTGCTTAAGTCTTGTAGTTGCTTTTATCTTTTGTAGCTTGTAGTTTGTATAGATAGGTTCTTAACTCTGAGTTTTGTAGGAGTAACTGTGTAACCCCATTTTGAACTATTGAATGAAGTTTAGTTTCTTTTTCATTTGAATGATTCTCTTGCTTTTCTTTGGTTTGCTGACTAACTGTAGTCACAACTCAAGTTCTTATGAGTTGCATTACCTCCGAGTCCATTCTCGTGTTGTTCAAACATTTCCAGACGTGGCATACTTCTTGTTCCGCATTTCTCGAGTACTTGGATTTTTTTTTCTTTTTTTTTTAATCTGCGCTCCGAGGATTTAGAGTAAGTTGATCCGCGTTCAGGGGATTCGGAGGTTCGGATCATTTATACTCTAGCCCGCACTCCGGGGACTCAGAGTATTCTGATCCGCGCTCTGGGGATTCGGAGATTTGAAATCGTTTATACTCTGGTCCGCGCTCTGGGGACTTAGAGTACTCCGATCCGCGCTCCGGGGATTCGGAGATTTGAAATCGTTTATACTCTAGTCCGCGCTCTGGGGACTTAGAGTACTCTGATCCGCGCTCCGGGGATTCAGAGATTTGAAATCATTTATACTCTAGTCCGCGCTCTGGGGACTTAGAGTACTCCGATCCGCGCTCCGGGGATTCGGAGATTTGAAATCGTTTATACTCTAGTCCGCGCTCTAGGGACTTAGAGTACTCCGATCCGCGCTCTGGGGATTCGGAGATTTGAAATCGTTTATACGAGTCCGTACATCGTACAGGATAATGTAGTTCGTCATCTGATCATGAAATATAGGAACATTAGTGATTTGTGGAAAATACGGCCTCAAGCCTTTATTAATGAAAAACAACTAAACTGCTTGATTACATAGTTAAAAAGAAACTAAGTTGCGACTAAACGAAAACACATAGGAAATAACAGTGCCTAAAACAAGAAAGGAAAACATGCTAAATGTAATAATGCCGCAAATGTTCACTGTTCCACGCTCGGGGGAGTGTCGTGCCATCAACGGTCGCTAGCTTGAATGTTCTCTCTCCAAGTTTCCGTTCAATGACGTACGGACCTTCCCAACTGGGATTCATACGCGAAGGTACTGGGAAAACTCATTTCAAAACGAGATCACCCATATCAAATATCCTTGGGCGGACTCTTCCGTCGTAGTAACGCTTGACTCGGTGCCTATGTGCTGCCGTTCTTAATTCGTCCTCTTCACGTTTTTCATCGATACAATCCAATGATTCCAACAAGAGGTCCTGATTCGTCTTGGGATCATAATATGTCACCCGGTGCGATGGACCTTCAAGTTCCACGGGTATAACGGCTTCAGAGCCGTATGCCAAGGCAAATGGAGTGTGGCCAGTCGCGGACTTGTGGGTAGTTTTATAAGCCCATAATGCTGTCGGGAGTTCATCCACCCACTTGCCTTCGACTTTCTCCAGACGCTTCTTCAGTATTGACTTGATTATTTTATTAACGGCCTCGACTTGTCCGTTAGCTTTTGGGTGTGCAACGGCGGCGAACTTCTTCTCGATGCCATACTTTAGACAGAACTCTTTGAACTCTCTGCTTTCAAATTGCGTCCCATTGTCTATAATGATGGTGCGAGGAAGGCCAAAGCGGCATATAATGCTTCGTACAACGAAGTTAATGACCTTCTTAGAGGTGATTGTGGCCAAGGGTTCTGCCTCAGCCTATTTGTGAAATAGTCGACTGCAACTATCGCGTACTTCGCACCACCCTTGGATATAGGCAAAGAGCCGATTATTTCGATTCCCCAGATTGAAAATGGCCAGGGACTAACCATTTGTGTGAGTTCCGTTGATGGAGTCCTCGGGATTCTCGCATGTCTTTGACACTTGTCACATTTCCTTGCGTAGTCTGCAGCGTCCCGATTCACGGTCGGCCAGTAGTATCCATAGCGGAGGATCTTCTTTGCTAGCGTTTGCCCCCCAATATGGTCGCCAAATTCCCCTTCGTGAACCTCTTTCAGGACTCGCTTTGTCTCGTCATGAGCGATGCACCATAATAAGGGGACTGAGAAACCTTTTCGATACATTAATCCATCCTGCATCACATATCGCGTGGCCTTTCGAAGGATCTGACGTCTTTCGCTCCTTTTTTCTGGTAAAGCCCCGGTTGTCAGGTACAGTTTGAATGGGGTTATCTACGATTCCTTATCGATTTCCGTTTCCAATACACAATCGACTTTCATCTCGTCTATGCTCGGGGCGCGCAAGGCCTCAACGGGATACAATCCCATTTGCTGCGCGTCGCCTGTGCTTGCAAACTTAGCCAACAAGTCGGCTTCTTTATTCTGTTCGTGCGGGACATGCGAAATGTCATAACGGTCAAGATTTGGCAGTAGTTCTTAAACCTGAACTAGGTACGGAGCAAGCTTCTGTCCCTTTGCTTGGTAATCTCCTCGCACTTGGTAAACCACCAACTGTGAGTCACAAAAGATCTCAACTGATTTGATCCCGAGTTCTCTGATGAGCTTCAAGACAGCAATCAGTGCTTCATATTCTGCTTCGTTATTCGTAGCTGGGAAATCGAGCTTCAGAGCATAACAGACAGATCGGTTTTTCGGAGTTATAAGAACTACACCCGCGCTGGAGCAACGGTCGTTGGAGGCCCCATCAGTGTATAATTTCCACCGAACGGGGAGAATGACGTCATGATTATCTGGTTCGACGGGTTTGGTAAACTCAGCGATGAAATCTGCTAATGCTTGTCCTTGTATGGCTCTTCGTGGTAAGTAAGCGATATCGAATTGGCTCAACTCGATGTTCCATTTTAGCAATCTTCCAGAAGTTTCTGGTCGTTGGAGTACCTGCCGCAGGGGTTGATCGGTATAAACACTGATTGAGTGTGCTTGAAAGTACGGGCGCAGCTTACGTGATGCAATCACCAAGCAATAAGCCAATTTCTCGATTTTAGGGTAGTTTCTTTCTGCCCCCGTTAAACGCTTGCTAACATAATACACCGGCTTCTGGACTTGTTCCTCCTCACTAACTAAAGCCGCACTTATCGCATGCGGAGATACAACCAAGTATACGTACAACATCTCGTGGTCTACTGGTTTTGACAGCACTGGTGGACTCCCCAGATGCCTCACCAGATCCCGGAATGCTTCCTCACAACCAGACGTCCATTCAAAATTCCTCTTTCCTTTCTTTATTATATCAAAGAATGAGATGCACTTGTCGGTTGCCCTAGATATGAATCGACTTAGCGCAGCTACTTTTCCGTTCAAGCTCTGTACCTGCTTTATAGTCGTGGGCACTTGCACATCTCGAATAGCCTGGATCTTTTCTGGGTTAGCTTCAATTCCTCTAGCATTGACGATGAATCCCAAAAAATTCCCCGACGCAACGCCGAAGGAACACTTCAGAGGGTTGATCTTCATCCCGTAAAACTTGAGTATGCCGAACATTTCAGCCAAGTATCGAATGTGGTCGTTTGACCGTCGTGACTTCACGAGCATGTCATCCACATAGACTTCCATCGTTCTACCAAGCTGGTCCTTGAATATTTGATTCACCAAACGCTGGTAGGTTGCTCCTGCGTTCTTCAATCCGAAGGGCATTACTACATAGCAATATAGCCCGACATTTGTAACGAAACTGGTGGGTTCTTGGTCCAGGATATGCATCGGGATTTGGTTGTATCCTGAGTATGCGTCCATGAATGATAACAGTTCATGTCCTGCGGTGGAGTCGACCAACTGATCGATCCTAGGCAAAGGGAAACTGTCTTTGGGGCATGCTTTGTTCAAGTCGGAATAGTCTACGCAAGTTCTCCATTTCCCATTCGCCTTCTTCACCAACACGATGTTGGATACCCATTCAGGGTAGAGGGCGTCGCGAACGAACCCATTAACTTTGAGTTTGTCCACCTCCTCTCTGAGAGCAGCGGACCTCTCTGGGTCCATTCCTCTCCTTTTTTGTTTAATCGGGACGTATTTCGGGTCTATGTTCAACATATGACTCGTGATGGCGGGTGAAATCCCACACATATCAGAATGCGTCCAGGCGAAGACATCAAGATTCGCCCGGAGGAAGTCACTAAGGTCTTCAGCCATCGCGGGGCCAAGCTGTGATCCGATCTTTAGTATTCGCGAAGGGTCGTCTCGGCTGACTGAAATGTCAACCGTTAATTCAGCCGGCACTGCCTTCTCTTCCCTGGGTTTCTCATCATCGTCTCTCGGATCTATGTCTCTGAAGATCTGAGAATTATTCCCGAGCCAGGGCTCAGGCACTACTTGTCAATTATCCGTATTAAGGATGCAGACGGGATTGTCCGCAACCTTTCCTTTCTCCCTCCGATGGGCCTCTCGGAGCTCAGCCACATAATAGGAACGACCAGCTGCTTGGTCGCCATGAACAATACCTACTCCTTTGTCAGTCGGGAACTTCAAAGTTAAGCACCATGTGACTAACGCTGCCCTAAACTCAGCTAGGGCCGGTCTTTCCAAGAAAACATTATACGGAGAATCCACATCCAAAACTACGAAGGGTAGGATTCGCACCCTTCGACGCTCGCCTTGTCCCAGTTCAACTGGTAACTCAACATACCCCACTGCATCGGTCGCTGAGCCGTTAAGCCGTGTATACGAGCCTTGGACGGTTTCAAGTCTTTTGTTTCCATTTTCATTTGGTCATAAGCCTTCTTGAAGATGATGTTGACAGAACTTCCGCAATCAATCAGAATTCTTTTCACATATGCCGGTCCGATCGTGGCAGATATGACCATCGGGTCGATGGTTGGAGCCTCTATTTGATCAGCATCTCTTTTTCTGAACACTATATCGTCCGTCATTACGCGTTGCTGCGTAGCAGGGGTCCCATCCTCCATGTTCGAACAACACTCAAACTATGCATGCTTCAGGGAACTTGCATACCGCTCCGTCTCTTGCCAATTCTTATCCGCGGGGTGAGGTCTGCCGATAATTGTATTTATGACTAGTCTACCCACGGTCCGGGTAGGCTCTTCGGGATGACGCGGAGCTGGTGCGCGACCTGGGTTGGACGTTCCCTGCCCTCCTTCTTGTGGACCCTTCACAAATTCTTGCAACTTCTTTTGCCTGATCAACTTCTCGATAGCGTCGTGCAGGTGTCTGCACTCTTCTGTATTGTGCCCATAAGTCTCATGGAAGCGACAATATTTCCCGGTTCGCTTTTTCTCCTCGGTTGATTCTTTTGGACGTGGCTTTCTGTACTGAAAAGTATTGCAGGTAGATAGGTAAATGTTCTCAAGAGGCGCATTCAGCGGGGTATACTCGTTGTAGCTTGGAATTCTCGATTTCCACTTCCCCGCTTCTCTCTTCTTCCCTTGATTTCTTCCTCCGAACTCCTTAGGATGCCCAGGCTTGTTCTGGACATTGACTTGGACCTTTCCCGAGTTGTCTCCGGACGGCTTCACAGCAATGTTGCTTTTCACGGACTCTTGGATAGGTCCTGGTGCCTTATCTCGCCTTACCCACCTAGCCTCCTCTCTTCTTATGAACTGATGTGCCTTTGAGTAAAAACATTCCAGTGTGGTCGGAGGTTTCCCTGCCAACCAGTCTCCAAATTCGAACTCCGGATCCACACCTCTCATTACAACCATTAGAATTGCATGATCATTGGGATTATTGACTTCAGTCGCCGCAACATGGAATCTTTGTAAATATTCCTTCAATGACTCCCAGGATTTTGGATTACACTTGATAGAGACATTACGTCCTTTGGACGCGTAGTGTGTATTCTGAACTGCTCAATAAACTTCTTCGCCAACTCCTCGAAATTGGATATGGACCGCGGAGGAAGTCGGGTAAACCACATAGTAGCGATCCCAGATAGAGTGATCGGAAAGCATCTACACTTGGTGGCATCATTTGCTCTAGCTGAATCCATCATCCACTCATACCTCATGACATGCTGTCTGGGGTCGGTCTTTCCCTCATATGCAGGGATAGTAGGCATATTAAACTTCCTGGGGTATGATTCCTGCAGCACAATGTCTGTGAATGGAGTATGACTCCTTGATACTCCCCAATCATCATTCGATAAGCCTTGGTTTTCTTTCATCAATTGCCTGACCATGGCTGTCAGGTCTGGTGTTTGTATGGAATGTGGAAGGGGTGAGTCGGTTCTACGTGACTGGCCAGGCTGATGCCTCCTCTCCTGGCGGTCTGCCAAACGTGCGTCTTAAGGTTCGACATCATTAGCGTTTTGATGGTCTGGTCCTCCAGACTCAACTTGTACTCCAGTTCCTAGGTTTCCAGCTCCGGCTTGGTTACGGTCTCTAGCTGTTTGAACAGCAGCACCTGCCCGCGCAGCTTCAGTCTTATGGCGTTTGCGCCTGGGAGGTTCATCAGATGAAGTTGAGCTGTCGGATAAGGAATAAGGAGCGGGATTGCCCCCAGCATTCTGTTGCTGCTATTGAGTGAGTTGTGCCATCAGGTTGGCGTTTGCTTGCATCTGCTCTCCTAGTTGTCTCCTGCTTTCCCTGAGTTCTCTCATCAAGTCGTTGAACTCTATTCTGGTGACAACTGGAGTTTGGTCCTGGGTGGCAATTCCCACACCCGGAATCGCTGGTTGATTGCTAGGTCCTGCTTGTTGTACGCTAGCAGTTTCATGGGCATCCGCATTATGAGAAGCTGACCCGGTACGTGGTCTCGCCATTGTAGAGTTATTGGTATGAACTCTGAGTAGAATCAACGGATGTCCAATCAATGAGTCGGATCTTCTTTGGGGGATTTGTTCAATCCAGTAGCTTCAAAGCAGATCCTTAAGGTCCTGAGTTCAATTCTCAGTGAAAGCACCAAAATTGGTCACTAACCTCATAGAGAAAGATTGTGTAGAGATATAAGTGATGAAGATAAATTAAACAAGGAAGAGAATGCTAATTTAAATACAGAAAGTAAGAACACCAAATTTATAGTGGTTCAGCGTAATTGCCTACGTCCACTTTGAGGTTAAACTTTATTGATCTTCTTAACAGTTGATTACAAATACAATTCGTGAATTGAATGCTTGAATGAAGTTGTTAAGTAGAGAAGATGAGTCTCAAAAATGGCAGAGTCTCCCCAGTGTTCTCCTTAAAAGCTCCCCTTTTCACTATGACCATGCCCCTCTATTTATAGACAAAGATGGGCTGGACTTCCCAGGTGGGCTAGGTGGCCGAACACTCTAGCCCAAGTATAGTGGTCGCTGTATGCCGAACCAGGCAGGCCGAACACAATGATGCCGAACTACCCTTTCTATGCCGAACGGTATGTTTGGTGTGTGGGATGGAATGGTTGTTAGTCGAAGCCGAACGGTATGTCTGATGTGCTTGACCGAACAATGCTCCCTGGCCGAACGATCCCTCTGGCCGAACGATCCTCCTTGGCCTAGTGTGCCTTCCGGCCGAACGATACTGCCATGTCGAGCAGTCATATATGCCGAACGCCTTCTAATGCCGAACACCACTGGATGCCGAGTAGTACGCCGAGTACTCCTGATGCCGAGTTCCACTGGAGGCTGAGTACTACGCCGAGTACTCCTAGATGTCGTACTACGCCGAGTACAATGAGATGCCAAGTACTCCTTGATGCCGAGTACCATGGATGCCGAGTACTACGCCGAGTACTATGAGATGCCGAGTACTCCTTGATGCCGAGTACTCCTTGATGCCGAGTACCATGGATGCCGAGTACTACGCCGAGTACTATGAGATGCCGAGTGCTACCTGATGCCGAGCACTCCTTGATGCCGAGTACCATGGATGCCTAGTACTACGCCGAGTACTATGAGATGCCGAGTGCTACCTGATGCCGAGCACTAGTTGCCTGGTCAAATCCCCAGGAAACAATTATTTTCTCAACTTTTACTTTAACAATTAACTTAATACTTTATTTTAAAATACTCATTTCCCAAGTAAAATTTTAATTTCCCTTTATTTACTTAACTTAAAAGTTTCATTTAAAACCAAATTTCCAATTTCCAAGTTAAGTCATAATTCAAGTTACAATTTTCCATTTAAAAATCATAACTATTTATTTTTCAAAACATAACATTTCACAAAAGAATATTTTATCATAGTTAATATAACAATCAATCCTTTTCTTTTAGATCTATTCATTTAGACATCAATTAACTATGATTTTCTAGTTAAATACATTTTATTACAAAAAGTCCAATTAAAACTGTATTCCATTTATCAGTTCAAAATACGTTATTTATTACACAAACCATGTCTGTTTCATAAAGTAAAATTCATTACCATTACTAGGTTAGATTTAAAATTCCATATTAACTCCAATTATATTCTTAAGTTATTTATCATCAAAAAAGATCTTTAAGTTCAATTTAAACCAATATATTTTTATAATTTCAATTAAAGCCACTTATAGACTTATAAAATTTTAACTTACAGAAAACCAATATCTTCTTATAATTTAAATCATTAAATCAAATCTTTAAGCTCAAATTTCATCATTTAAAATTCAACATACTTAATAATTTTTAGGAAAATATTATTTAAAAATATAATCATGGGCCTGTATAATATTTTCTAACCTAGGTCAAGGGATATGGATATGTATCATTTCAATCCGTAATTTAAAAAGAAAAATCCGGGTTCTATCATTTCAAACCCGTAATCCCAAGTCAAATAAAATAAAATAAGAATACAATAAAAATCACTCGAGCCTATCATTTCAGCCCATGATGATTTTTCCTTATTCTAATATCTGTTCAGGTATGTATCATTTCAACCCATAGTGATAGGGAACTTGTAGTGTGAGATACAATAATTAAAATGAACAGTATAACATATAATAACATATCAGGTAATGTAACAGGTATATAAACAGCATTTAACATCATATAATATATCACAGGCATGTATGAATAACATATCAATTTATATATATTCACTTGTCATCATTTCACAATAATATAAGTACATATGTCTAGAGTGATAAAACTCACCTTTTCAAAGCTAGAGATCAAATTCAAAACACACAATTAAAACTCCGAAAAGCACGACAAAGCACAAATAAGATTTTTGTAGATGGAGAGCCAAGATCCAAACTTGTATGCAAACAAATATCACAAACATAAGTCTATAATTCAACATATAAGATTGGGAATTGAAACAATGAAAAGAAATAATAATTAAAATGACATAACCTTGCTTCAATAAATGCAAGTGGCTCGACCATGGTTGGATCTAGGGTGAAGGCAACCTAAATACATGGCTAGGGGATGGTAAGGTCATGGCAAAGAAAATAGGTGGTGCTTGGAATTGGTGTCCGCGGCTAATAGGGAAGAGGAAGTGGTGAACTATGGTGATGTAGTCTATGTTCTCAACAAGTTTTGGTGGGGTTTGCATATGGTGGTAACGGCTTGGTTTGGTGGTGGTGGTTGGGTGATGAAGGTGATCATGGAGGAGGTGGAGAGGAGATAAGGTCGGAAATATGGTGGAGAGGTCGAGCATAGGAGGAAGAAAAACAAAAGAAAATAAAAGAAAATGGAGAAAGAAAAAGAAGAGAAGCCATAGATGTAGAACTCTTGTCAATTGTACACATCAATTAAGATTTAAAACCAATTAATTAATTTACCTTAGTTCCATTCCTTTTTCCAATTTATTACTTTATAAATAAATTCACGTTTCTATTTATTTTATACATTCACACCTCCCGTTACTGCATAAATTCTCATTAATGACATTAAAGATTTTCTAATTATTTTATAGACTAAATAGGCAACTTATAATAGCTGTTACCACTACCCATTAATTTACACCTAAGTTTATCATATATTCAACAAATTATCATAATTACTTACCTAATATTGAATTCATTCAATTACTATAACTTATACAAATTTATTTATTTATACACCACTTACCCTTATTTACTTATATTTAAATTTATACTCAAATATAACTGTTGTAACTAAATTAATAGGCCAATTAAATAGTAACTCACATTCGTCACTATTACTTTAATCCACATTAATGAATCCATTATTATTTACAAACCAAATGTTACAATTACTTAATTAACACTGATTTACTTCAATTTCTATTTATCACATATTATCTCATTAATGATTCAACATTCACACTTGTTCCTTACATTCAAATTTATAACTAATTTACATTATTTCAACATTGGGACTTCATTTCAATTATTACAAATTAGTTCTAATTACCATTGTTCAATTATTAATAGATAAAGTTTTTTTATATTAAATCACTCAAAACTTATTAACCTAACAAATTAAATTATTGAAAATTTTACGGGTCGTTACATGGATAGAGAATTGCATTGGAAAAATAAAATAACACTTGAAATGGTGTTCTAACATTAACTAGGGCTAATAGGGAGAATATGAACTCCAATAGTGGAGTGTATATGGGTTGGTACCGACCCATAGGGACGGATCGGTACCGGCCCCTTAGGGAGTTTAGGTTCTTGGAATTTTTTGGTGGAATTTTACTTGCCTTGTGATATTAGTTACACTTGTGGTTTGAGCTTCACAGCCATCTCTCCAAGCGTCTTGCCTTAATAACTTCGATGTTGGCTCATCGAGTTTGTTTTTCTACTGCTTGGTCAAAAGGCGAGATAACACTTTCCCCCCAAAGTATGACTTGTGAATGGAAGGTGTGCTTTGCTCAAGAACAAATCCTAAATATTAATCTTCGGTGGGTGTGCTCTTTGGCTACTTCAATCTTGGTGAATCGTCTAGTTTCTTTGGATTTTCTTATGAATCAAAGGTCATTCCGAACCTATTATAGTCTAAAACTCTATACTTTTCCTAAGTATTATATATACATCATCGTTATTCCGATTTCGTTAAGAATTATTACATTACATTATCTAAATCTTCCAATGTCGTCTAGGATTTACATCGTTATCATTCTGATTTCACTCAGAGTCATCATATTAAAATCATCCATTGTTCACCTAGGACTTGTCAATTATATTCCAATTGTAAGACGTTCAAATCCTTTTATCAAAACCAACGTATGTTTTAAGGTTTGATCTCTTCGGATCGTTTCATATTCAGTTTCATGCACAATCTCTCTGGATCGGTAATCAAATTCATGGTCGTTCAGGACCAATAGTTGAATCCGCGATCTCTCTGGATTGTTAATAAAATTTGTGGTCGTTTTCAAGACAGATAGTTTAATCCGCAATCTCTCTTGGTCATTAATCAAATTTGTGGCTGTTTGGGGTCGATGATTGAATCCATGGTCGTTCGGGGTGGATAATTAAATTCATGACCATTTGGGGCCGGTAATCAAATTCAGGGCCGTTTATGGCCGGTAATCAAATCAGTGGTCTCTCCAGACCCTTGCTGAGCCCAATCCACTCAGTTTTCGATCAGGAGACTCGAAGACAAGCAAGCCCATCCACTCACGCTCCGGTATGGTGACTTAATTCTTGCACGCCAGTCCCATCTTTTTAGATGGGACTTAAAGCAATTCAAGTCCTTGGTCTCTTTGGACCTTTACCAAGCCCAATCCACTCGATCTTCGACGAGGGGACTCAATGACAAGCAAATCCATTCGCTCATGCTCTGGTGAGGGGACTTGCTTCTTGCACTCCGGTCCTGTGATGCCCCACCTCTATACTCACAATAACAAAGGTTATTATAAGGAATAACGTCTGCTATTCCGAAGAATAAGGCTTGATAGAAGCGACCATCCGTAAGTTATGCCTTAGACGAGTATTGATTACATCGATAGGAGTTTTATAAGTTACTCCCAAAGATATAAATTCAATCCAAATCTAAAACGAAACTACAATGGCTAAAGAAAAATCCAGAACAACTCATAATAACAACAATATAAATATGTAAAGTCACATCAGAACATAAATATCAGATATATAGCGGAAGACAAGTCTGGATACATGCTACAACAATCGATAGTTCACAAGAACCAAATATACATATACAGAGACATCAACATACATGAGACGATGGTCAACACCAAAAGTAACACCTCGAAGACTAGATAATAGATGGAGTGAAATCCCAAAAGCTGAAGCGGCCATAGAATCAAAGATAGCGACTACCTTGAAATAACTCGGTCTGACCCGAGTATTATTTAAAAGAAAATAATAAACGGATCAGTCTAAATTAAACTTCAGAAATAAGTGTATGATAAATAACACTTAAGCAAATAATCATAATCTCGAACGAGATTATACAACATAGATAATCAACATAGTTAAAATAAAGAAATCTCAATTTAAACTCTATCAAAATCAATAATCTCGAATGAGACTGTTCAACATAAAAATCACCTTAGTTTAAATGAAGAAATCTCAATTTAAACTCCATCAAAATCAGCTTTTAAATTACCAATTGAATTCAAAACAGCAATACGCAAATTTATAATCTCGGGTGAGACTATACACAATTTATAATCTCGGATGAGACTATACCCAAAATTATAGTCTCGGGTGAGACTATACAACATAGTAATCAACATAGTTTAAAGGAAGAAATCCCATTAAACATCATCAAAATCATCTTCCAAATTCATAATTGAATTCAAAACAGTAATACGCAGAATCTAGAAATCAAAATAAGATAACTAGAAAATCAACATAAAAGATGGATCGATCCCAGCAGATGGCGAGTTTTAGCTACGCCGCACGTGTATCTCATATGGCCGAAGCCTACCAAGTACTATAAATTTTGGCGCCCATCAGATGACCCGAAGGTCCGCAGAGTGACCCGAAGGTCTAGTACTGGTAATTGACCCGAAGGTCCATCAAATGACCCGAAGGTCCAGTAGAGTGGCTCGAAAGCCCAACAAAATCATCAGAATCATCAAACAGCAAATATTTCAATTAATAAGTCCGAAATTAACCGAAATAGTAAAAGCGTGGTTCCATACTCCGCACTTTTGCTAAATCGTTTAAATTTCTTCATCGTTTCTTTCAAAGTGCAAAATTGTGTATTTTATATGTTTGCACAATAAATGGGAAAACACCTCCAAGTCGTATGATTTAGTTGATTTTATGTTGTTTTTAGTGATTTGGGAGATTTATGCAAATATGTAAAAAGCAGGGACTAAACTGTAAAAGACATGCGGATTTATAGTGGTTCAGCCAGAATGTGCCTACATCCACTTTATATATTATTTCTCCTTTCTTGTTCAGATTACAAGTACAAAGCTTTGATACAAGTAAATGAAAGTTGTTTGAAAGTTCTATCTGCGCTTGAGCTCTCAAACTTGTCTGCCATTGTTGTACCCCTACCCCTCTATTTATAGAGTGAGGCTGGGGGTAGGGGTCTTGGATGTGTATAGCTGCTGGTGGGCCTGGGCTGATGTGATCTGGCCTGGCACGCCTTGGTCCGGTAGCACTTGGTCCAGTGATGGGTGATCCGGTTGTGTCCTCCTTTGCTTTTGTTTCGGCAGTGGATGGAGGTAGCTGGTTCGGTAGCATTCTGGTTCGGCTATGCATGGAAGTGGGGTTTGGACCGGTAGTGCTTGGAGAGGAGATGGTTCGGTGGTTGGTTGGTTCGGTGGGGACGTGGAGATGAGATGGTTCGGTAGTTGGTTGGCTGGTTCGGTGGTGATGTTGGTTGGTTGGAGGTGATTTGGTGGCTCGTCCCTTGCTTCCTCGAGTTGGTTCAGTGGTGGTAGAAACGTACCCAACAATTGCCCCCCAAAGTAGGGCATATGTTAACATATGTCGTGCTTTGTTTCAGTTTGAACAACCATATTCGGCCCGAGAACCGAACCGGCTGGTCCGGCAATCCAACTTTCCTCTATAAGTAGGAGCCCCTAGCCTTCGTTTTTCCTTACCGAACGAGATAGCCGAATCATTTTCTGAACTGTCGAATCAATACGTGCCGAACCAATCTTAGTTGCCGGACCAGGCAAGTTCTTTTCTGCCGAATGACTTCTTAAAGTCCTTTATTTTACCGAATGAACTTAATACCGAATGGACTCGATACAGAATGGATTTGATACCGAATGGTCTTGATACCGAATGAACTTGATACCGAATGAACCTGAAAAACTTGCTTGTTTTATATTTCTTCATCCTTCGTTTTAACAACGTGCTTTTCTGTGTTTGCAGATAAATGTCTCACAAAGTGGAAACCCGATCAGAAAAGAAGAGATCCCAGGACAGAGAAGAGCCTTCCGCCGTGCCCCTAGTCCAGTCAGGACCGGGTCATTATGGGCCCTCCCCGAGATCATTGGTAGATGGATATGGTCCTCAGGAGCTTCTGAACTCACCTCCTGATTGTTTCCCAAGCTTTCTCAAAGGTGAGCAGCTTGATGTTATCTCCTGCTCCTTTGGGATTGACAGAGCGCGCATGCTATTGCCGGGGGAGGGAGTGATGCCATATAATCCCCCCGAAGGGTATTTTGACTATAGTCGGTACCATTGCATGTGTGGGGCCATTCCCCCGATTAATGCTTGGATAGTCAGTTTTATCACCTACTTGAAGGTAGCTCTGTTTCAGCTTCAGCCTAACTCCTATGCCATCCTGGTGAGCCTATTTGTCATTGTTTAGAGGAGATACGGGCATCCTCCCTCCAACCGGGAGATCCGTTATTTGTACCATCTGAGAGGCTATAAGAAGGGGTCTTCATACATTAGCTTGGAATCAGCCGTATCTTTCAAGCCAGTCCTGGACTTATATTCGAAGTTCAGCATGTTTAAGAAAGAATGATTTTTTGTTAAGGATGACTCTATTTCCATCCGTCGCTTCACCTCAGGCTGTAAGTCGAAGTTTATTTATGATTTTTGTTCTGACTGTAATGCTTCTTCTCATGTGTTTTTATTCCTTGCTAGTGACAGGTGGCTTTGCGGTCGTGGAGAATGATCGCCTGGTTCAGACGGCAGTGGAAATAGAGGCCATTACGGGAAGGGATAGGTCGGCTTCTTACTTGATCAGGAATGCTACACTTCTGGGGCACAACCTGATCCTTCCACATCAGTCCGTGGTTAAGCAGAGAGACACGGCGGAGGAGAGAGCTGCCAAAGCTACAGGAGGGGCCACGGCGAAAAGCAGCAAAAGGAGACCCTTCTTGATGCATCCAGTTGCCGGGGGGAAGAAACTCAAGAAGTCCGATGGACCCTCTCCCAACACACATCTGGATGTTCAGGAGGAGGAAAAAGTGGAGGGGGAAAAAGGTGAGGACGAAGGAGGTGAGGCGGAGAGCGGAAGTGGTAGAGAGGGTGACGGTGATCGTCATGGTGATGATGGTGGCGAAGGACAGGGCGGTGATGGCACCAGAGCTTTGCCTCCCGGGCAGGCAGGCGTGATTCAAGAGTGGACAGATGACGCTCTCCGCCAAGCCTTTGAAGAGCTGGAGGAAACGGAGAAGTCCAAGAAAGCTGATAAGGTCGGGACCGGCGCCGATTTATCTTCCAGGAGTGCTTCTACTGAGGCAACTTCTGCGATTCAAGGTGAATTTCTCTTTATTCTTTTTAATTCTTGAATGATGGCTCAATGCATGCTGGTGACACTTGGTTTTCATTCTAGGAGTGGGCAAAACGGCCAAGACCTCAGATCTTCGGCACATGCTTGAACAATACAAACTCCTCAAAGCTTCCGCCAAGCCGAAGCCTCCTACTAACCGTCCTGGAGACGTAGTCGGCTATCGTCCTCTTCTTGGAGTTATTGAAGAAGATATACAAAAGAGGAAGAGGAGTCGATCTACGTTTGATTCTCTTCCTGGTCCTCCGGCCCCACTCCAGCCTATTCACGATATTACGGAGGAGGACACCGAGTTTATGCCTTCCCCACATCCATCTGAGAATCCAACCATCACTCCGATAGATCACCCTGGCTTAGTTCGCAATCCGTTTGCGGGTCATCCAGACCTGGACCCGGCCTCTCATGACATCTCCTTCGATGAGGTTACTGGTGAGCATCTTCTCCCTTGCAATCCTATGGTACGGGTGCTTGACGAAGCTAAGTCCCTGGACCTTGACTTGCTTACTACCCGTGTTGTAACTCTGAGGGATGAAGCTAAGGCGAATATTGACCGGGTTGCTGAGGAGACTAGGAAATTGATGGGGCATCATGCCCGACTAGTCAAGGCCGGGGAGGAAATTGGGAGTGCCAATATTCGGCTACGGTTAATGGTCTCCGACCAGGCTAAGCAGCGTGCCGATCAAGCCATTCAAATTTCTCAGCACGAGGCCGCATCCAGGCAACTGAAGAAGACTATGGAAGAGGCCAGCAGGGCAGAGTTGCGAAAAATGGAGGCCGCCTGCAAGGAGCGGATTGACATGGCCATTGTGACAGTGGATGAGGTCCGACAAGCGGACCTCGAGCGGGCACGGGAATTGTCGGGTAGACTCGAGGCCGAGGAGCTTGCTCAGTCCAGTTTGAAGGAGGAGATGGAGGCGATGAGGATATCCCTTCAGGCGGACCGCTCACGATACCGATCGAAGAGGGATGCTGCCGTTGCTAAGCTGCGTGCTTCTGAGGCCCGAATGAGGGAGCTTGAGGAAAATGAGGGGATGATGGATGAGATGCTCGAGGATATGTATTTCCGTACTTGGAAACAGGGTAACTTATCCTGGATGGATGATTACCCCCGAGTTATGGCCAGGATTTATCTATGGGCTCTAGAGGAGGCTAGGGTTGATGCGGATAAAGAGGGTGACGCGGTCTTTAGAATGGATGTGGTCACTGCCCAGTTTACCAAAGAGGAGAAGGTGGCGGTGAAGGAGGGTATGCGGCTGCTTGCTGCTGAGGAGGCAGGTGTGCAAGTAGAGGATGATGACCAGGATGGTCAGGAAGTAGGTGTTGGTAAGTCTTCCTTTCTAGTCTTTCCGTTAACTTGGTTGCTTATCACTAATGAATTCTTTCTTTGACCGGACAGGTGGGCAACAGGATAAGGACAAAACTCCGACGCAGCCGGCTCCTTGATTTGACCTAGATATCTTTTTGTGGACTTGACATTGTTGTATATGTTAGTCTCAAAACAGTAACGTAACTTTTAGGTTGTAATTATGCTACTTGTAATAAACAACATTATTCTTGACGTGTAATTTAACTTAAGCTGATTCTGTCGTTTTTGAATATTTTTGCTATTTTGACATGTCGTCTGAGAAATATAGCTATGCGTATGCTTGTAATTCAATTGTGTTTGATGTCAAGTTCTTGCTTAAAACATAATTTCATGTCTCGCAATGTTGGTGTTATGTATGAATAAATTATAGCCACGTGTTCGTACATGAAAGAAGAAAATACCGCCCTTCATATTTTACTTGTAGATGGCGACTTTGAATGTCTTGCATGACTGAGTATGGAATGCGGTCCAGTGTCTTGCTGTGAGTGTCCGCTTCCATTAGCGAATGTCTCTTATTTTGTGTCCTGTACTTCAGGGATTGTTACAGAGGATAGGAGAAAAGTTTCTTAAATAAAATTGAAATACGCGAATAGTAAAACTTCCAATCACGGAAGGCCTTCGATGTGCTTAAGTTCGTGGCAAACGGGCTTTGTAGTCACTTTCCCTAGCTGTAGGTCTTGGAGACATTTGTCACCCATCTTACGCCTCCGCGGGGAGTTAATCTTTTTTACCACAGCTGTACTTAAGACACATCGGAGCCGAGATCGCGCACAGTAACTACCCGGGCCATTATGGTCCGTAATCGTGGGTATTATTCGATTTACTGTGGCCGGCTAGCGTGGGTGCCGATCGTCAACCGTGAACTACCCCTGGCTGGCCACACCTTATGTTGGGGCTTAAAGTAGGTTCACAGTTGCCGGCGAGCCGAACGCCGTAATGAGCTGCCCCTGGCTATAGTCGGTCTTCTTGGTGGCTTATAATCGGCTCATTACAGTTGGCTTTGAGGGCCGTCGCGAGCAATGAGTTAACTCGCAGCAGAGGGATGCCGGAGCAAAAGTGTCTCATTGGCGAGGGCATAGATTCGTATAGTACCTGTTAGGTCTTGTTCAGGAGAAGTCGCGCTGTGGAGCGCCTTGAATGGAAATGCTATATGCACAGGATTTTGTTCAACAGAAAAGGATAAAGTTAACAATCAGCCAGGATATAAAGGAACAATGTTAAAAAAGAGACAAGGTTTTTAAAGTGGTTCGGCACGAAAATGCCTACGTCCACTGATTCTCTTTGTTAATTCACTTCATATGGGTAGTACAAGTTAAGAAAAGTATCGACAGAGGTGTTGGATGTTCCATGCCCTCTGGAACACTTCTCCGTCTACTGTTGACAAAATATAAGCTCTATTGTGGAGATCTTTATGAATTACATATGGTCCATCCCAGATTGGATCTAGTGCTCCCGGGCGAGGGATGATTCGATTGAGGACAAGATCTCCTTCTTGTAAGGTACGATGCTTGACTTTTGAGTTGTATTGTGCTGCCACTTTTTGCTTGTGGGCTGTTGTTTTGAGGGCTGCATCATTTCTTCTCTCCTCAATTAGATCCAAAGACATGTGAAGGAGTTCTTCGTTCTCTTCTGGGTTATAGTGGATCCTACGGTGGGAAGGCATGATGGTTTCAACTGGGAGCATAACCTTCGATCCGTATGCCAAAGAAAAAGGAGTATGCCCCGTTGATGTCCTGAAAGATGTGCGACAGTGCCGTAGGGAGTTCATCCACCCAAGCGCCCTTTGACTTTTCGAGTTTCTTTTTTATTAGAGTTTTCAGAATTTTGTTGACGGCTTCGACTTGTCTGTTTGCCTGGGGATAAGCTACGGATGAGAAGCTCTTGTGAATTCCGTGCTCTTGGCACTAGTTGGCGAACTCCTCGCTGTCAAACTGAAGTCCATTGTCCGATATAATTTTGAATGGGACTCCGTACCTGCATAGAACATTTTTGATCAAGAAGTTAATAACTTTCGCTGATGATACTTTATTTAGGGGTTCTGCTTCCACCCATTTGGTGAAATAGTCGACTGCCACTATAGCATATTTGGCCCCGCCTCGGCCCATTGGCAGCTCGCCAATCAAGTCAATTCCCCATACTGCAAAGGGCCAAGGGCTGGTCATTTGAGTAATCTCAGTTGTTGGTAGCCGTGGAATCTTAGCAAACTTTTGGAATCTGTCACATTTTCTAACGAAATCTAAGGCGTCCTTGCTTAAGGTGGGCCAGAAATATCCATACTGGAGTATCTTTTTGGCCAAAGTCTGCCCTCCGGTGTGATCTCCGCAGCTTCCTTGATGAATGTTGGATAAGATTTCCTTGGCTTCCCTTCCAGCGACACACCTTAATAAGGGGTTAGAGAAGCCACGCCGATAGAGGGTGCCCTCTTGTATTGTGTAGCGGGAAGCTTTCCTCAAGATTTTCCTGACTTCGTTACGCCCGTTGGGTAGTGTGCCACTTTGTAAGTTGTCTCGGATGGGAGTCATCCAAGTTGCTTCTTCGGTTGCAGCTATCAGATTCACTTGCTCAAAACTTGGGGTCAGTTGTTTTGAGATGGCTACTGCTACGGAAATAGCGCCGTCTCTCATGCTAGCTTGCTTCGCCAATTCGTCGGCCTCTTGGTTCTCTTCCCAAGGGATGTGTTTGACTAAGTAGTGGTCCAATCGACTGAGAAGTAACTTGGTCTTCTTTAAATATGCTATGAGTCGTTCTTCTCGAGCCTGGAATTCTCCTAGTATTTGATTAACAATAAGTTGAGAATCGCTATGAAGACACAAAGAATTGGCTCCGATTTCTAAGGCAAGTTCTAATCCAGCTATCACCGCTTCATACTCTGCATCGTTGTTGGTGGTAGCGAATTCCAACCTTATAGCATGGTGCAGCTTATTTCCCCTGGGAATGATTATTACCACACCTGCCCCCGAGCCTTGTTCATTTGATGCACCATCCACAAAGAGGTTCCACTTGATTCTTCTGCTATATCTGATTGCTCCTTACCTTCGTTAGTAGTGAATTCGGCAATGAAATCGGCCATGGCTTGCCCCTTGATGGCGGTGCGAGGATGGTAGGTAAAATCATATTGACTTATTTCAATGCACCATTTAAGTAGTCGCCCAGAAGTGTCGGGACGATGGAGTACCTGCCTCAACGGTTGATCGGTCAGAACTCTGATGGAATGGGATTGAAAATAGTGTCGCAGTTTTCATGATGCGATTAGTAGATAGTACGCTAGCTTCTCAAGTTTAGGATATCTGACTTCTGCCCCTGTAAACCTCTTACTTACAAAGTATACTGGCCGCTGCGTGCGGTTGTCTTCTCTTACCAAAGCAGCGCTTAGAGCATGAGATGATACAGCAAGGTATAGGTATAACTCTTCGCCTTCGTTTAGAGTCGAGAGTACCGGCGGTTTCTGGAGGTGTTCGATTAAGTTAAGGAAAGCTGATAAGCATTCGTCAGTCCATTCGAACTTTCCTTTGTCTTTCTTTAGAGCTTCGAAGAAGGGGACGCACTTGTCCGTTGCTTTGGAGATGAATCGGCTTAGGGCGGCCACTTTCCCATTCAGACTTTGCATTTCCTTTCGAGTGGAAGGTATCTTGATATCTCTTAGAGCTCGGACTTGTTCTGGGTTTGCTTCAATCCCTCTGGCATGGACGATGAATCCCAAGAATTTTCCTGATGATACTCCGAAGGAGCATTTTAGAGGATTAAGTTTCATTCCATATTGGCGAAGTACTCGAAACATCTCGTCCAGGTGGTTTATGTGATCGTCGGCTTTCCTTGACTTTACCAGCATGTCATCCACATACACTTCCATAGTTTGTCCTATTAGCCATGCAAACATCTTGTTGACGAGGCGTTGGTAGGTGGCTCCTGCATTTTTAAGTCCGAAAGGCATTACCTTGTAGCAGTACAATCCCCGGTCAGTGATGAAACTAGTGTGGTCTTGATCGGGAGCATGCATAGGAATTTGGTTATATCCTGAGTATGCGTCCATAAAAGATAAGAGTTCGTGCCCGGCTGTGCTGTCCACAAGCTGATCGATTCGGGGAAGTGGGAAGCAATCCTTCGGGCAGGCGTCATTTAAGTTGGAGAAGTCAATGCATGTTCGCCACTTCCCATTAGCCTTCTTTACCAGCACTGGGTTGGCGATCCACTCTGGGTAGATGGCTTCTCGTATGAAGTCATTGGCAAGTAGATTCCTTACTTCTTCATCGAGGGCTGCTGATCGTTCTGCCCCCATGCTTCTCTTTCTTTGTTTTACGGGCGCCTTGGTAGGATCAATGTTTAGTACGTGGCATACTATGTCAGGGGAGATTCCGGTCATGTCAGAATGTGACCATGCAAATACATCCAAGTTGTGGCGGAGAAAGTCAATGAGTTGTTCCTTCAACTCTGCTTTTAGTTGGGACCCGATTTTCAATAGTCTACTCGAGTCATGTTTGTCTACATATACAAATTCCATAGCCTATGTAGGCTCGGCGGTGGCCTCCTCCTCTTTGTCCCTAGGGTCTAATTCATTGAAAGGGTCGCTGGTATATCGAAGAGGAGGGGCTTTCTTTAGTTGCTATGCTTCCAAACTTTTTGTGCAGAGGGCAACCTCTACACTCTTCCCTTTATCCTTCCTGTGGTTGTTGCGAAGTTCAGTTACATAGCAGTCTCGAGCAATGTCCTGGTCTCCTTCTACTTCCCCTGCTCCATTGTCCGTTGGAAATTTCATCTTTAGGCACCATGGGGCCAGGATAATTTGGAAGTCAGACAAGGCTGGCCATCCTAAGAAGGCGTTGTAGGCTGAGTGGTTTTCTATCAGCACAAATGTCTGTTTCCGCACAACAGAGCGGGGATGACTTCCAATTTCAACAAAGAGGTCCAGTTGCCCGAGGGGCATCTTCGCATCTCCAGTGAAACCGTGTAGTGGTTTATTGCGGGGAGAAACGTCCTTTATTGATAGCTTCATTTTGTCGAATGCATGCTTGAATAAGATATTTACTGAGCTTCCAGTGTCTACTAGAATTCGGAAAACTTCGGCTAGACCGAGCCGGGCAGAGATAACCATGGGATCCATGTGAAGGTACTGCCTTCCCTCTAGGTCACGCCTACTGAATCTGATGTCATCACTCTCTTTCCGCTTCGGGTGGCGTTCTTCTATAACAGAATTAACACAGTCTTTATTGTTTCTAAGCGACTTTCCATATCTATCCATTTCTGCCCAGCTTCTGTCGGCGATGTGCGGTCCTCCCAAGATGGTATGGACCACTATCTTCTCTTGACTAGAGCCGCTAGTGTTGCGATTTCCTCTGCCTATCTCTGGTGAGGGTAGCCTTAGGTTCTCATTGGCAAGAGCTGGAGTCCTGTTCTGACCTTTTACATAGTGTTCCAGTCTCTTCCTTCTGATGTGTTCTTCAATCAAGTCCCGGAGATGATGGCATTCATTGGTGTCATGCCCATGAAATTCGTGGAAGCGGCGGAACTTTCCAGATTTTTGTGCGTTATCTGATTCCTTCTTCTATGGTGGGCGTTTGTATCTAACTTCGTCTTGGGTGGCAAGGAAGATCTTTTCAATGGTTTCATTCAAGGGAGTGTAAGTGTCGAATCTTGGTCCTGGCCGATATAGGCGCTTTTCTCCCTTTTTACCCCAGCATTGTCTCTAGAATCATTTCTTCGAACGTCCTTCGCTGCAGCGGGCGTGTTGCCGTGAGCTACCTTATTTTGTTGCCCTGACTGCCCCTCAGTGGCAGCATCTTCAAGCCTCATATATTTCCCGGCTTCATGGAAGAAATCGGGTAAAGTGGCTGGTTTTTCTTTTGTCAATCTTCTAGCAAATTTAGTATCCGGATGCACACCGCTACAGAGGGCCATTAGGATAAGCTTCTCGTCGGCATCTTGGACTGCGGCCGCTGCGGCATTGAATCGGGTTAGGTATTGCTGCAGCTTCTCTCCAGGTTTCTGTTTGATACTGGATAAGGAATAAGCGTCCTTGGGTTGTTCCACTTGAATGCGGAACTGGCTGATAAACATTTCTTTCAACATTTCCCACAAGCTGATGGATCCTTGGGGTAAATGACAGAACCAGGAAGTAGCTAGATCTGCTAAGAATAGTGGAAAGAATTTGCATAGTACTCCCTCTGTTGCTCCACTCATGAGCATATGTTGTGTGTATCTCTGTAAGTGTACAACGGGGTCGGAGGTTCCTTTGTTGGCATTTTCCATTCTCGGGGGGTGATGGCAATTTCGATATTGCGGGCGAAGGGGCTGGTTACCCTAGCGCCTATCCCTCGATCTCTTTGATCCCGTTGGACGCACTCTCTGAACAAGCGTGCCATCCTTTCATCAGAATTTGGAGCAGATAGGAATGAGTTCGATTCTGCTCTGTTGGACTGATTCCGTCCGGATGACCTGTAGGGATGGTATCGTCTATCATTCCTGATATTTTCCAGTGGCTGTCTTTGGTCTTCTGGGAGCATGCTAGGATCAGCTACAGCTGGCCCTTGCCTCGATCTTCCCCTGCTGGGTTCTGATCTAAGCACTTCCTCGGGTCCAACTTCGGGCTGGACTCTAGCTCGGCCCCGTTCACTGGCGTTTCTGTGGTTAGGCAGTACGACAGGCTCAGCTATAGTTGACCTCCGCCCGGTACCTCCCCCGTTGGGTTCGGTTCCAAGGGTTTCCTCAGGCCTAACTTCGGGCTGTGCTCGGTCTCGGCTCCTACCATGGCCGCTTCTGTCGTTAGCTCCTTCGAAGAAGGAAGATCTTTGCTGTCTCCGAGATCCTCCAGACTGGGACTCACTCTATGATTCAGTGTTGCGGTTGGACTCTTCAGCATCCCTTAAGCGTGACATGAGAAGGTCAAAACGTGACCAAACGTCGCTGACCTGCGCAATTCATTGCCAGGCTGAGTCGTATCTATTTAGTAAAACGGTCGTAACTTTTGAACTATTAAAATAGCGTTAAGCCATGGCCCATTCCACCCTTAACACATTTTATTCCCAAGAGCATATACAAGACCGTAGTTTCCCCAAAACCGGAAGTCACCAGAGGGAAATCCATATACTAAAGGTACAAACCAAAACGTAGTGGTCGCGAATAGGATAATCAGTATGACAAGGTACATGAGGCGATACCAATTAGGATACTAGTAGTTGCGTCATCCGGATTGATGTTGGGCATAGCAGCTACTACCCCAACACCGCGAAACAACACTCCCATAATCGAGGGGTGCACCCAAATCGAATCACAAAAGTAATAGATATGGTAACGAAGAAGTGTGTCTGCTAGAGGTGGCGAACCTCAATGGCCCGGCAGGGCTCCTGTTTTAGTCATGTCAGGGGTCATCCAAAATTTTGCTTTTATTATTTCAAAGTACAAACCATCAAACTTTAAATTTTCTAAAGAAACAATCATAAACACAAAGTCGTTTATTTTCTTATTTATCCATGAAATACGTTTACATTCAATTTGTTTCCGATTTATTCAAGTTTGTTTCATTCACATTTTAAATTCATTAGTGTTAATGGAATTGAATAAACGGAATAAAATTTTAAAATAATTAAATTCAAATTTGAAGCAAAGTGAAATTAAACATAATTGAATCCCATTGACTTTATTTTCTAGTGTCAAGAGGGGAGTATAACACTTACTTCATTTGAAAATCCTTTAAAAACAATTTCTAATCGAATATACTATCATATAATACTTATATTATACATTTCAAATTTTTGATAATAAATTTTCAAAACACCGGAAATTTAATTCTCAAATCCAAAATTATATTCATTTAATTTCATAGTCAATATTTAATTTTTGATAATAAATTCAATAGTCAATATTTCTAAATATAGTTGATAATGAAATTAAATGAATATAATTTTGGATTTGAGAATTAAATTTCCGGTGTTTTGAAAATTTATTATCAAAAATTTGAAATGTATAATATAAGTATTATATGATAGTATATTCGATTAGAAATTGTTTTCAAAGGATTTTCAAATGAAGTAAGTGTTATACTCCCCTCTTGACACTAGATATTCGTCGCTGTCCTCCAAATGCATAAGTTTAGTCTAAGTTTGATGTTTTTAGTAAAATGATCATAACTTTTGAACCAATGATCGGAATTCGATGATCTTGGTCATTCTGGAAACCTTGAATTATATGTAACAACTTTCATTCAGATTGTTTTAAACAATTTCAATGTTTGCTAGCTCAAAATAGCAGATTTTATCCGCTGTCCTGTGTTTTGTTCCATGTGTTAGTGCACTTATTGTTTTCAAACCACTTGAAATTGTTTTGCATCGTTAAAATGAGTAAACGGAATCGGAATTGGACGAAACGAATTGCGTTATTTTTATTAGAAAACTTTTTACGACTTTTTTGTGTAAAAAAATTTGGATTTTAAATTTGGACAAATTTCACTAAACGGCTTGCTAGTTGACGTACAAAATTTATGAACGTACAAATTTTGTATATTTCAAAAATTAAAATTTTATTTAGGCGACTTCATTTAGACGTATTCACTATTTAAATTTTTAATTTCATATTCATGGTTTAAATTTTTAACTATTAACGTTTATTTATTTATTTTTCATGAAAATTCAACTCAACTTTCATTAATTTTTTTTTAAATTGGCTCCGAAATTCAGGTTGTTACAATCTCCCCTACTCAAAACTTTTCGTCCTCGAAATGGAACAAGATAGGAGAATAAAAATAGAGCAGAAAGATATAACATATTTGAAATAAGGTGTATCTGTCATTGTTTCAAACAATTCGGGATTTTAACGATGCAAAACAATTTCAAGTGGTTTGAAAACAATAAGTGCACTAACACATGGAACAAAACACAGGACAGCGGATAAAATCCGCTATTTTGAGCTAGCAAACATTGAAATTGTTTAAAACAATCCGAATGAAAGTTGTTACATATAATTCAAGGTTTCCAGAATGACCAAGATCATCGAATTCCGATCATTGGTTCAAAAGTTATGATCATTTTACTAAAAACATCAAACTTAGACTGAACTTATGCATTTGGAGGACAGCGATGAATAATTGGAATTTTAACATAGATAACTCCGAAATCAGACAAAATAATTAAAACAAAAGTTGTAGCTAAGTTTCTAAGCTTTCCAAAACATCCAAAGTTATCAAATTCGGTAAAGAAACGAAGAAGTTATGTCTAATTTTGTTTCAGCTTCAAACATAGAGCAAATATACTTAAATTCAAATCAGAGAAATCGGCGTCCCTAACGCCATTTTGATCCGTCTGTCGAAACGCAAATATCTGTATACTATTGCGACCGTCTCGTCGCGGCGAATTTTTCGGTATATTCATTTGCGTATTTTGACACCCGGTTCGCGACGAAATGAGTAAAACGTCGTCCGTATCGGTGCACACTTCTTCCAACTCAGCAGCCACCTCACCTTCCACCTCAGCTGCCCCGTCACTGCCACATCAGCCGTCCACACCTGAGACAATATCTCCACCCATCAGAACAAAATCTAAGCCTTTTGGCATAATCGCGGTGTTGGGGTAGTAGCTGCTATGCCCAACATCAGTCCGGATGACGCAACTACTAGTATCCTAGTTGGTATCGCCTCATGTACCTTGTCATACTTATTATCCTATTCGCGACCACTACGTTTTGGTTTGTACCTTTAGTATATGGATTGCCCTCTGGTGACTTCCGGTTTTGGGGAAACTACGGTCTTGTATATGCTTTTGGGAATAAAAATGTGTTAAGGGTGGAATGGGCCATGGCTTCTAAACTATTGACTATTGAATGAAAAAAAAATTGAAACTCTGTGAATATAGTTGATAATGAAATTAAATGAATATAATTTTGGATTTGAGAATTAAATTTCCGGTGTTTTGAAAATTTATTATCAAAAATTTGAAATGTATAATATAAGTATTATATGATAGTATATTCGATTAGAAATTATTTTCAAAGGATTTTCAAATGAAGTAAGTGTTGTACTCCCCTCTTGACACTAGAAAATGATTCCGGTGATGAGTGCACGCATCATCGACTTTATTTTCGAGAGTCCAAGTGGGGGAGATCACTTAATAGTTTTTCTAAACCCTGTTTTGATAAATTGAATTTTATTTTGTATTCTCTGTAGTATGATTTGATATATAAATTATATAAATATATATTATTTCAAAACTTGATTTGAAATGAAACCGGGATTGGAATTCTTGAGTTCTTTAATAATTAATGATTTTTCTTTTAATGGTTGAAATGAATTAATACTTGAATCATTACGGAACTTCTGAATTGCGAAATGAGAAATGAACCTAAGAGCTAAGTGAAATATCAATTGAAGTAGAAATCCTTAGAATTAGGAAATTATGAATTTAAAATAAAATTGAAACTGTAAAACTCGCATAGTATTAAATTTCATTCTATAGCATAGATATAACTTACCAAAATATTTAAGAAGTTCAAAAAATGTTATATGAATTGTTAATTGGATAATATACAAGTATAGGTTTGAATAATGAAATATGCATTTAATTAATGGTTTGCAAATATAAATAAAATTGTTAGTAAATAATTGGAATTTAAATTAACATTTAAGGGTGATTCACAATTATGTTAATATAAAATGGAAATACTATATGTGAATGTAAATGTGAAATTAAATTATAGTGAAATTTAAGTAATGACTTAAGAATTAATTAATTGAAAATTCAACTTTGAATGAAAAGAGGTTGTATGTTGTTTAACTACATTCTATTTGCATAACTATAACTTACCAAATAATTAAAAAGTTTAAAATGCTATAAGGATAAGTAGAGGAATAATATACCAGTGTGAGAGTGAATAATAAAATGTGAAGATCTATTGGTAGTTGTAAATATAAAAGAAATTTAAGCTTTAAAATGAATGATATATACAAGTGAATGAATAAAATTTAAAATTAATGAAATATAAAATTTGTAAATGGAAACTAATTAAAGTTTAATATAACTAAATGTCAATAAACTTGGAAGTGTATGAAAAAAAAATTGACTTGAAAATGTATAATTGATTTAGTGTAGATTCTGGATGGATGGTAATTGATTTAGTAGAATTCATTAGTGTTAATGGAATTGAATAAACGGAATAAAATTTTAAAATAATTAAATTCAAATTTGAAGCAAAGTGAAATTAAATATAATTGAATCCAATTTAAATTGAAGCAAATTGACTTGAATTTAAAATGTGAATGAAACAAACTTGAATAAATCGGAAATAAATTGAATGTAAACGTATTTCATGGATAAATAAGAAAATAAACGACTTTGTGTTTATGATTGTTTCTTTAGAAAATTTAAAGTTTGATGGTTTGTACTTTGAAATAATAAAAGCAAAATTTAAAAAAAAAATCCAAAATTTTCCAATATATGCTGAAACGAAAACAACCATAACTTTTAAATCTGTGGACGAAATTCAACGACATTTGACTTTTCGGAAAGCTTAGAAACTGTAGCACGACTTTTGTTTAGACTGTCTTGAGAAATTCCTTCATTTACTTAGTTAAAAATTTGAATCTTCTCGCTGGCCTGCATAAAAAGATAAGCAAAATCAGTAGCATATACTCTTAGTATTTTTGCCATAACTTTTTACTGGTGTATCGGATTTTGATGATCTTGCACTTTCTGGAAAGCTTCGAACTTAAGCTAAAACTTTTGTTTTAAGCATTTGGTGTTTTGCTATCGTTTAGAAGGTCAAAAACGTGACCAAACGTTGCTGACCTGCGCAATTCATTACCAGGCTAAGGCGTATCTATTTAGTAAAACAGTCGTAACTTTTGAACAGAAGGACCGAATTCAATGATTTTTGACATTCCGGAAAGCCTGAAACGAATGCAACAACTTTTGTTTAGATTCCATTGCCAAATTTTATAGTTTAGGTGACCAAAAACTGAGATTCGTTTGCTGTTCTGGAATTGGAATTTCAATTTTGAAGCTAAACATGTTATATGTATGTTGTTTATGCTAAGTATATCGATCTATCTTTATATGCATGGTTCAAACTTGGTTATTGAGCATTTTAGTAGGTAGCAAAGGGGTTGCGCTTCGCTTGTGGAGCTCTCTTCTACGCTAAATGCAAAATGTAAGTAAAAATGCTAATTACCGCTTAATAAAAGGTACGTTCTCGGATTACGGTTTATGTTGTGGTATATTATTGTGTTCCCCATGTTTTGGGATGCCTCATTCTTGTAATGAGATGTATATCATGCATTATTACCACTATGAAATTTTTCGGTCCTAGCCGCGCAAAGGAGGTGCTGCCGAAATTTTTCAAAAATCCGGGAGTTAGAAAATTTTGTGAAAAAAAAATCCTATAACTAAATTTTGCAAATAAGTAGAATATTTTGAATGAATTATATCTAAATGATGGTTTCCCCTTCTCCGTTCCTTTTCGAGGACGAAAAGTTAAAGTGGGGGAGAATGTAACGACCTGTATTTTTAACACTTTAAAAATACGAATTAAAATGAAAATTTTGGATAAAAATCCAAAAGAAATAAAATTTTGTGTTGTTAAATGTGAATTACAAGTTAAAATACAAAACAGAATTCTGAAATAACTTATTTATAAATTAAATATGGATGTTAACTTGTAGTGAATGTAAATAATGAATTGAATTTGATTGTAAACAACGAAATAAATAAAATGTTACATTTAATATTGAAGTTATAATATGGAAATCAACGTAAATGAATGTAATTTAATATTACTGTGAATTTAAATAAGATGATAGCTGAAGAAAATGAAAGTAAATGAATTATAAACTATTGATAATAATGTATAAGTAAATGGTTGATTCAATAATGAAAGTGTAAATCGAAATAAAAGAATTCATTTGGAATTAAATAACTTGAATTTGAATTACAATATAATTGAACGTGGAATCTAATATAATCTTTTATATTGGATTTATAATGGAAAATTGAATTGTAGAAGATTGTTAATTACTGTGAAATTAAAAATGGAATTTGTGAACAATTGAAATTTGATTTATAAGTTAATAATTTAAAATTGGGAATTTTATATTGAAATTAAACAGTCAAATAATTTATTTTTCGAATATTGGATTTAATTAGACAATTAAATCGATAATTTAATAAGTTAAATTTCAGAAATAATTGAAAATCGGGTTGAATATGATTGAAAATGATTTGTAAAATTTTATCTTATCATATTGGAGTTATAGTAATGTTATAGAACTTTTAAAATTGAATTTAAAGTTAATTTGTGAAAATTGAATATTTTAATATTTAATTATCGACTGAAAAATAGCCATTTTTCGAACAGTCTCAGAATTGAACGAAACTTGTTCCATTGGATCCGTAATAGTTTGTTATTGTCGGATTTCAATTTTCGTAGCAATCGGAGTTATGGTTTGATTGTGGCAGCTCGAAACGCATCGAATTGTTTTTAATATTAATTCGGCGAGAGAAAATAGTCATTTTTCAAAAAGTCTTGGATTTTGACGAAACCAGTTTCATCTGATCCGTAATGTCATATTATTATAAGGTTTCAAATTTCGTGTCAATCAGATTTGCCGTTTGTCCGGGGCGAGCCCAAACGCACAGAAATTTGATTAACCAATTTAATTTTAAATCGACCGTTTATTGCCGTAACTCGCAAAGATGATCGAATTAGCTTTCGAAACCTGTTCCATTGTGTTCGGAACGTGGGATAAACCCTAGAAACGCCAGCCGGCACGCTTCGTTTGGAGTTCGGAAAATCCGGGATGAATAGTGTCGCGTATTTTTCTATAAAAGCCCCTCACTTTCTCTATTTTCCAAAAACCCTAGGGTTTCAGCCCTTAGCCACCACTTTTAATTCAATAGCCAGAAAATTTCGAAACTTCTTCCTCATTTTCCTCTCAATCCATCAACAGTTAGCAAAAGTCGTCAACTACAAAGTTGTAGAGGACGACGAGAGCTTCAAATCCATACGGAGATGATCGAAAACGGAGCAACGAATCAACGGGAAATCGAGCTCGAAGTCGCTGCGTTTTTCATGTAAATCGAGGTGATGGGGGGAGCCGAGTTCAACCACCTCCTGGCCATGGGTAGCTCTTGCGTAGGCGCTTCTAACGTGGGTCTCCGATCAACTTCTCGTCGAGTGATGGTGGAGAAATCGTCGGTCAAAGGTTGGAAGGAATGGGTTGAGATTGTACGTGCTTTTCACGTTTTGGAGAAGATGGAAGGAAGGGCCCAGATCTGCAGTAGAGAAAATGGAGGGCTGAGATTGAAAGTAGGGTTTGAAATTTAAATTAAAAGCTGAAATTGTTTATTTAAATTCGTGTAAACTTTAAAATAGCATAACTTTTTCATACGAGGTCCGATTGGAACGAAACTTTTTGCGTTGCGATCGTAATGACAAGAGCTTCGAAATGAAACTGGTTTGGATGAATTTGGAGACGGTGGAAATTTGGGCTAAAGTTGGGCGTCGTCCAGTTTCAGTTCCAAACCGGAACGTCTCGGCAACAACAGAAAATCAAAGTGAGTGTTTATACGCTCACAATTGACTAAAATAACTTTTGTTAGTTAAATTTATATTCTGAAGTGATATGAAATTTATTGGCTGTTGTTTGGTAGGTTTAATTTTCATCTGTATTGATATATGAATTAATTGATAGAATTTAAAATTGACCGTTAAAATAAATTTAAATTTAAATTTAAATTGGAAGTATATTACTCGATATTGATAATTATAAAATTGTTGTGAATGTTATTGGCTTTATGGTTGATTGGTTGTGATGGATGCTATTGGTCGATATTGGTTGTTTATTTATTTTGATATATCATGCTATCATCATGTATATTGTTTATTGCATATAAAACTATAACCTGAATCATTTCGAATAAATTAAGAAATAGGTTGAAATGATATACCTATGACATCTATTTGGATTGAAATGATATATGTCCATCCTTGAAATTAAAATTGAAATAATTATCCACTTGGCCATAGGTTAGAAAATTATATACGGACACTGGGTTGGTTAAATTAAATGATTTAAAAGTTGTTTTGAAATTATTTAAATGAATTGATTTTAAGAATAAAATCTAATTTATGAAAATTGAATTATTTTGAATTGAAGCTCGAGATGTTGGAATTTAAACTTGGTAAATGAAATTGTTTAATTATTCGAAGTTTAGATTTTTAAGAAAAAGATTGAAATACGACGTAAATTTTCGAAAGTTGATTTGTTTTAAAAGATTGGACTTTTAATCGAACTCTGAATATTTCTAAGAAAATTTATATGAAATGATATTTCAAGTTTGAGTTTGGAATTGAAAATTAATTTGAAATTGAGATTTAATTAATTTGGAATTTAATTGAAATTCAAAGAAATTTGTGAATTGGACTAAATTGAAACTATTGAATTAAATTTGAAGATAAAATTGATTTGAATAGGATTTGGAATGTAATACTTAAATGAATTCTTGAAATCCGAATGTTAATCTAAGTTTATTGAATTGGAATTGTTCCAGAAATTAAGTAAACTACTTAATACGGATGTGTAATTTGAAGTATATTCTAATTTGAATACGAAATGGTTTTAAAGCGAATCTTATATTCTTATATAAATATATGAGCTGTTTTGAAATGTGAAATATTTAAAGTTTCGAAATATATTAAAACTGAAATGGTTTATTTTGTGGTTCAAATATGTATTTGAAATTGATAATTTGAAATGGTTTATTGAGAAGCTAAATCGAGTTGAAATTAATGATTTTGAAATCGAAATGAGATATTGAGGCGAAAAATGATTTTGAAATCGAAATGAGATATTGAGGCGAAAATGATTTTGAAATCGAAATGAGATATTGAGGCGAAAAATGATTTTGAAACGGAATCTTACATCTTGAATAAATATGATGATATTTGAATGGATTTGATTTTGAAGCGAATATGATATTTTGATATCAATTATGAATCGATTTGAAATGTAAAAGAGCCACCGGTGTAATAATACGTAGTTATTAAAGAGACCGGGATCGGATATGGACATACTCTCTGTCGATACCGAAAACCAATTTAATAACTAATACACGCGGAGTGTTGATCCAGAATGAAGTGGATGGTTTTGGTGAACACGTTGACTGAAGAAAGAGAACGATTTTGGATGACCCCTGACATGACTAAAACAGGAGACCTGCCGGGCCATTGAGGTTCGCCACCTCTAGCGGACACACTTCTTCGTTACCATATCTATTACTTTTGTGATTCGATTTGGGTGCACCCCTCGATTATGGGAGTGTTGTTTCGCGGTGTTGGGGTAGTAGCTGCTATGCCCAACATTAGTCCGGATGACGCAACTACTAGTATCCTAGTTGGTATCGCCTCATGTACCTTGTCATACTGATTATCCTATTCGCGACCACTACGTTTTGGTTTGTACCTTTAGTATATGGATTTCCCTCTGGTGACTTCCGGTTTTGGGGAAACTACGGTCTTGTATATGCTTTTGGGAATAAAAATGTGTTAAGGGTGGAATGGGCCATGGCTTAACGCTATTTTAATACTTTTACTTTAATGTAGACATATTATAATAGCGTATTGTACTACATAGTAGATAGTTTAACGGATCCTTGAGAGATGGAAAATCCCGTAACATCTCTTAAGTTATTGCACTCACATTGACACTGGATAGGAGATGTCAAACCCCGTAAACATCTCTGACGCCGTCACACTCGTATTTTCTTATTCGATTTGACTTACATGAGATATTTTAGTCCTGACTCGAGTGTTTTGTCTTTTCATTACGCTCGGGTCAGCCTGGGCATTTCAGATAAGGTTGAAGATCTATTTTGGAGGACGAAGACGGAGTTTGGTATTACATCATTTGTATTCTGCTACCATATTATTTTTCCGCTGCATTATTGTATTATCTCTGATATGTATGTAACTCTGATTTATGATGTATAATAATAATCAAATTTATTTATTTAACAGCTTCATGAACTGTTATGTTATTATTATATCTTGTTCCTTCCGCTGCGAGATTCTGTGTTTATTTATGTCCTTTCCTTTCTTTTCTTATTTAACCCCAATAACTATTTGTATTTTGGATTGTTTGAGTTGGCATGTGTGTATGTTTTGTCGACTTGAACGGTCAAAAATGTGGGTCGTTACAAAAGCTTCCTGCTGGGATGTGAAGCGGTTAGTCACTTCAGCCACAACCCTATCTAGATCTGCCCTAGTAATTGCTGCCGGCTGTTCTGAGGCAGGGGTTGTCAGATTTGCCTGACCTTCATCTAGTACTGCTGCTGGAAGGGGACGATTTACTTGGTCTGTGGCCACTGGATCTGGAAGACTGCTGGTTGCGATGTTTTTTCCTTTGTTAACATCTTTCTTCTGCTTGGGAGGCATGTCTTCCAACCAATAAGCGACGCTGATAGGAAGAAAGTTAAGTGGGAGAAGCTGAAGTCCGGGGTTCAGCGTTCTCAGTGAAAGCACCAAAAATGTTTGCACAAAAAATAGGGAAACACCTCCAAGTCGTATAATTTAGTTGATTTTATGTTGTTTTTAGTGATTTGGAAGATTTATGCAAATATGTAAAAAGCAGGGACTAAACTGTAAAAGACACGCGGATTTATAGTGGTTCAGCCAGAATGTGCCTACGTCCACTTTATATATTATTTCTCCTTTCTTGTTCAGATTACAAGTACAAAGCTTTGAAACAAGTAAATGAAAGTTGTTTGAAAGTTCTATCTGCGCTTGAGCTCTCAAACTTGTCTGCCATTATTGTACCCCTGCCCCTCTATTTATAGAGTGAGGCTGGGGGTAGGGGTCTTGGATGTGTATAGCTGCTGGTGGGCCTGGGCTGATGTGATTTGGCCTGGCACGCCTTGGTCCGGTAGCACTTGGTCTGGTGATGGGTGATCCGGTCGTGTCCTCCTTTGCTTTTGTTTCGGCAGTGGATGGAGGTAGCTGGTTCGGTAGCATTCTGGTTCGGCTATGCATGGAAGTGGGGTTTGGACCGGTAGTGCTTGGAGAGGAGATGGTTCGGTGGTTGGTTGGTTCAGTGGGGACGTGGAGAGGAGATGGTTCGGTAGTTGGTTAGCTGGTTCGGTGGTGATGTTGGTTGGTTGGAGGTGATTTGGTGGCTCGTCCCTTGCTTCCTCGTGTTGGTTCGGTGGTGGTAGAAACGTACCCAACATTATATAAATAACATTTTAGTTCTCAAACGGACAAGTCTGGAATTAAGAGAATCAGTAAAAGTAAGGGTTCATAGTCCTTAATTTTTCTGAAACGTTTAAATCACTTCCTCATTCTTTTGAAAGCGCCAAGTGTAAAATTTTTGAAAACAATTTTATTTTAAAATGATTTTTAAAACACGTGATTAAAACAGCAACATTTGTAGCAATTTCGATGAAGAAATTGCGCTACACAAAACACCATAAAAACAGATACCAAATCAACATTGCGGGATAACCGCTTAAAATCCACTTTAAATTTGACGGTTACTGAAGTCAAAACAACAGTAATTTTTATTCGTCAAAAATGTCATTAAAACCATATGCTTTTAAAAAAATATGATACCGGTGTAGAAATTTCCGTTATAAAAATAACGGCGCAAATTACGTTTTAAAACGTAACACCGGTTCAAAAATAAATTAATGCAGTAAACTGCGCTACTACATACTCAACAAAATATTGCACCGTCTGTCAATATTTACGTGCACAACGATACCCATATATGCACACTATAATATGGAAGACTTAAAACACACGAAATGCATGCACGCGCATCTTACACATGTGTAACAAAAGATATGGCCTTTTTGCAATTTACATTGCATAAAATGATATAAGAAAAAGATAAAAATATGACCTGGTCAAAACATTCTCTCCTACATGCAACACTACAGATATGATGCCTGACTATATTCTTTTCTTTTCATGTTACACAATTAGACACTCACGAAAGAAATGAAAGGCAACACAATACATAAATTAATGAAAGACCTAGTCACTTCTACATGTTTGCAAAAAATTGCCAAAACAAATGACCTGGACATGGCTATTTTTGTGCTTTATGTACAAAATGATGGCCTAGTTTTATTATGTGACCTGGGCAATTTCTCTTCACGCATGCATGTACATCTAGGCAAGGTTCTTCATGCACAAAACTATTTACATGCACTGTTATATGTGGCATATCTGAACGTGCTACTCTTTTACGCACAAATGAAGTTTGAAAGAAAAAAAAATAAAACAACCTGGCTATACAATTTTTCACGCAACTGCATATGATATGTTTGTACGCATGCATTTAACAATATGGTCTAGACAACTATCCTGCATTACACTTACAATTAACACACGATACACAAGAATGTGGTAGGGGAAATAAAGTTTAACTAACCTACTCACATAACACAGGAAAAAAATATACATATAGGCATGTACTAAATGATTCAGGCTACTTCAATATTTCATGCACATACGAAGGAAATAGGCAAATTAATATGACCTGGGTAGTAAATCGTTCTACCCATAATTGCATGTAAATCTCGTAGTAGACGAATTTTAAGCTAGCCTAACATTTTTTTTGTGTACTGCGCTTATACGCACGAAAAGGTTCACAACTTATATATAAGAAAAATATAAACTTAGTTTCGTGCATTTAATGCTCATAATCAACGCACACAAAAATAATGTAGCGAATAAATTAGAATTGTGAGTGTCACTCACCTTAGATTTGTTACAGGATAAATTAGCAACCGAGATCTGATAAGGAGCAAAACATTTGAAACAGCTATTAATGCTCAAGCCGAGCCACTTAAGAAAATGGAACCAGAAAAATGAAGCTTTTTCCCACTTTTCTTTTCTCCGTTGTACAAGCCAAAAGAAATAATGCTGGCAGTGATTTAGGTACAATTGCATTGAAGAGCAGATGTGCATAAAGGCAAAGAAGTAAACACACATTAATTAAAGACAACAATTGTTCACTACTAGATTTCAAATAAAAGTGATAGCAAGGTGTTTTTGTTTGTTTTGAAATGGACCATTTCTTGTTACACGTGAATGCAAAATGAAGTTACAACATTGCTTTAAAATTGACCCATTTCCCCTATGCACGAGAAGGGCAAAAAAATTGCATCTTATATTCAACATGCTACTACTAAGATGAGTACCGACTTTGCATCATTTTTAATTTCCAAATTTTCATTTTTAAAGTTTCTATTTAAAATATTTACTTCGACAGTAATTCAAAAATCACTTTCGTTTCAGAATTTTAAAATATTTATTACGACAGTAATTCAAAAATCACGGTCATTACAGACTCCCCTCCTTATAAAAATTGTGTCCCCACAATTTTCATACTAGAAGCAGTCCATACACAATTAATTCATCACAACAAAGATTCAAAATGGAAAAGATGAATAAGAATGCTCACCCTCACCCGTAGAGGAGAGAAAACCAGGATAAGAACGCTCGATGAATTCTTTGGTTTCCCAAGTGCAATCTTTGGGGTTTGCGGACCATTGAATTTTCACAAGCGGGACTTCTTTGTTCCGAAGGCGTTTAACCTCCGAAGCTAGCACCTGAATAGGATTTTGCACAATAGACAAGTCGGGTGAGTTCTCAAGATCTTGCAACATAGGAGGATCAATAACAGAATCTGAATCTCGAAGGCATCATCGGAGCTGGGATACATGAAATACATCATGAATTCCCGAAAACTGAATAGGTAGCGATACACGATAAGCAACAGGGCCAATGCGTTCCGTAATAGGAAACAGTCCAATATATCGAGGAGCCAATTTCCCGGAGCTACTAAAACGCACCACACCCTTCATCGAAGACATACGAGTGAATACGAGATTGCCAACAGAAAATTCCAAAGGCTTCCTACGATGATCGGCATAAGATTTCTGCCTATTCCGAGCCTCTTTCATTCTCTGTCTAATAATATCAATCTTCGCAGAAGATTCACGAATAAAATCGGGGCCGAGAACTAACTTTTCCCCCGATTCCAACCAACAAGATGGTGATCGACACGGCCTTCCGTAAGGAGCTTCGAAAGGAGCCATACCAATACTAGATTGAAAACTTGTTGTTATACGCAAATTCAACAAGAGATAAATGGTCTTCCCAACTATTTCCAAAGTCAAGAAGTAGTCCGATTGGACTTGATAGGAATAAAATGGGCTGATTTGGTCAATCGGTCAATAATCACCCAAACACTAGTATGGCCCGATCTCAAACGAGGTAGACCATTACTGAAGTGCATAGAAATTTGATCCCATTTTCATAATGGAACCACAAGGGGCTGCAAAAGACCACTAGGACGATGGTGTGCTGCTTTAATAAGTTGACAAGTCATGCAACGACTCACATAACTTGCAACATCACGCTTCCTACCTTCCCAAAAGTATAAGTGTTTCATAACAGCATACATCTTACTACTACCCGAATGGATAGTATACTTAGAGCGATGACAATCCTCAAGAATGTCATTTCTAAGATTAGAAATATTAGGCACGATCAACCTTCCCTTCTTCCGAATACAACCATGAATATTAATATCGAAATCTTTTAGATCATCACTTCGGGATTCCGATTTACAATTTTGAATAAGATAAGAGATATCTGGATCTTGTTTCTGGGCATCGGCAACACGATCCAACAAACTAGGATAAGCTTCCATGATAAATAAAAGCACAGGTGAATCATAAACTGAAGGACGATCTATAATATCACAAAGAGATAAAGCTTCCAATAATTTCCACTCTGCTAGCATCATGGAAACAACAACCTGCTGCTTGCGACTAAGCGCATCAGCAACTCGATTACCCTAACCCAAGGTATACTGAATATTGAAATCATATGAAGCAAGAAATTCGAGCCAACGTTGTTGCCTCATATTAAGCTCTTTCTGAGTAAATAAATACTTCAGAGATTTGTGATCAGTGAAGAGAATAAAATGCTCGCCCAATAAATAATGTCGCCAAATCTTTAGAGCAAAGACTATAGTGGCTAACTCCAAATCATGGGTAGCATAATGAATCTCGTTAGGCTTTAGTTGTCTAGAAGCATAGGCAACTACTCTATCTTTTTGCATGAGAACAACACCGAAACCAATACAGCTAGTATTGGTACAAATAATGAAGTCTTGGTTCCCTTCGGGAATCAAAAGGATAAGAGGATCAGAAAGGAGTTTTTTTCAAATAATCTTCTTTCTGAAAAGCTAAAACTTCCAAAATTACATTTATCTTTATGAAATCATTTTCTAGAATAAATTTACTTTTTATTGGTCAATTTATTGTGTCAAATTGTCTCATCAAAGCGTTTAGGAGATTCCTATCGATAACGTTGATCAAGCACAGCGACTAGAATTCTTAAAGCACTCAATGGGCAATACAATCACAAAATCATCTTCTATATGATAAACACAAATCCAATTATACTTGTAAATAAATCTTATGAAAAAGATTTGCAAAATTTTAAATTGCTGTTTTCATCCAAAATCAATAAACACACAAATGGAGTCATCGAGATATTCGTAGAATACTCGATTCATAAAACGGATGAAATAGGCTAGGCAAGCTGAATGACATAGTAAGTCATTCATAAGAATCATAACGAGTGCGGAATGCGGTAAGTGGAATGCTATCTTCCACAACTCGTAACTGATGGAAGCCGATATCAACATCGAGTTAGGAGAAAAACTTAGCGCCACCCGACTGATCGAACATGTCATCGATCCTAGGTAACGGATACAGCTATACTCAATGCAAAGCCTAAGAGTACCATCTGTCTTCTTACAAAGACAACGGCGGCACCCCAAGGAGATGAGCTAGAACGAATAAATTGCTTGGCTTCCAACTCAGATAATTGGTGCTTAAGTTCCTCATTTCCCTTAACAGACATCCTTATGGGAGGACGTCTGACAGGATGAGCACCAGAGATAAAATCAATACGGAACTCAATTGCCCTATTCGATGGAAAACTCGAAATAGGCTCGAAGACATCAGAAAATCACAAACAACAGGAATATTAGCTATGATATCCTCCGATTCGAAGGAAGAAATGATAGCATTCGAAGTACAGTCCATTCTTCGAAATACAATAGATAATCGCTCGATAGCATCGGGATGCTTAAGATATAAAGTTCTTTCGGGACATAGGATTGAACTTCGCAATGGATGAGCCAATCCATTCCCAAAATCATAACAGAACCAAGATGATCCATAACATGGAAGTTTGCATGAAAGGAAAAACCACAAAGAATAATCTCAACACCAACCCACACAAACTAAGAGTAGCGGATCCACCAATAGGATTTTACGATCCTCAAAGGGTCGCAAAGAGTAACAACATCCAAAGAAATAACATCCACAAGCTCCTTCGACACGAATGAATGTGATGCACTCGTATCGAAAAGAACTCTAATAGAACGGTCATGAAATAAAATAAAACCTTCCAAAACTGAAGGAGTAATACCTTTGGACTGAGAAGAATCACCAGAAGCTTAAACAACATTAAGCTTCCCAGATTTGAAACCCTGAGGAGCAATAGGACAATCAGAAACAGAGAACTTTCCTAGTTTTAACTCAAGGAAACTACAACAAGATTGATAAGGAATTTAACAAATGGAATACTACGGAAATATGAGATATATTCCTAGACATATTCCAACTTGTAAGAGAGGATAATAAGTTTAAGAACAACGAAGGAATCGATTAGAAAGGCACGAACAAAACCCTCGAATAGTTGTAACACATGTTCCACTCTGTTTCTGTTATGTGTTTATTATAATTTGCTCTGAATCTCAGCTCTGATACCAGGCTGTGACGCCCGACCTCTATACTCACAATAACAAAGGTTATTATAAGGAATAACGTCTAATATTGTGAAGAATAAGGCTTGATAGAAGCGACCATCCGTAAGTTATGCCTTAGACGAGTATTGATTACATCGATAGGAGTTTTATAAGTTACTCCCAAAGATATAAATTCAATCCAAATCTAAAACGAAACTACAGTGGCTAAAGAAAAATCCAGAACAACTCATAATAACAACAATATAAATATGTAAAGTCACATCAGAACAGAAATATCAGATATATAGCGGAAGACAAGTCTGGATACATGCTACAACAATCGATAGTTCACATGAACCAAATATACATATACAGAGACATCAACATACATGAGACGATGGTCAACACCAAAAGTAACACCTCGAAGACTAGACAATAGATGGAGCGAAATCCCAAAAGCTGAAGCGGCAATAGAATCAGAGATAGCGACTACCCTGAAATAACTCGGTCTGACCCGAGTATTATTTAAAAGAAAATAATAAACGGATCAGTCTAATTTAAACTTCAGAAATAAGTGTATGATAAATAACACTTAAGCAAATAATAATAATCTCGAATGAGATTATACAACATAGATAATCAACATAGTTCAAATAAAGAAATCTCAATTTAAACTCTATCAAAATCAATAATCTCGAATGAGACTATTCTACATAAAAATCACCTTAGTTTAAATGAAGAAATCTCAATTTAAACTCCATCAAAATCAACTTTTAAATTACCAATTGAATTCAAAATAGCAATACGCAAATTTATAATCTCGGGTGAGACTATACATAATTTATAATCTCGGATGAGACTATACCCAAAATTATAGTCTCGGGTGAGACTATACAACATAGTAATCAGCATAGTTTAAAGGAAGAAATCCCATTAAACATCATCAAATTCAACTTCCAAATTCACAATTGAATTCAAAACAGTAATACGTAGACTCTAGAAATCAAAATAAGATAACTAGAAAATCAACATAAAAGATGGATCGATCCCAGCAGATGGCGAGTTTTAGCTACGCCGCACGTGCATCTCATATGGCCGATGCCTACCAAGTATTATAAATTTTGGCGCCCATCAGATGACCCGAAGGTCCACAGAGTGACCCGAAGGTCTAGTACTAGTAATTGACCCGAAGGTCCATCAGATGACCCGAAGGTCCAGCAGAGTGGCTCGAAAGCCCAACAAAATCATCAGAATCATCAAACAGCAAATATTTCAATTAACAAGTCCGGAATTAACCGAAATAGTAAAAGCGTGGTTCCATACTCCGCACTTTTGCTAAATCGTTTAAATCTCTTCATCGTTTCCTTGAAAGTGAAAAATTATGTATTTTATATAAATAACATTTTACGTTCTCAAACGGACAAGTCTGGAATTAAGCGAATCAGTAAAAGTAAGGGTTCATAGTCCTTAATATTGCTGAAACGTTTAAATCACTTCCTCATTCTTTTGAAAGCGCCAAGTTTAAATTTTTTGAAAACAATTTTATTTTAAAACGATTTTTAAAACACGTGATTAAAAGAGCAACATCTGTAGCAGTTTCGACGAAGAAATTGCGCTACACAAAACACCGTAAAAACGGATACCAAATCAACGTTGCGGGATAAGCGCTTAAAATCAACTTAAAATTTGACGGTTACTGAAGTCAAAACAACAGTAATTTTTATTCGTCAAAAATGTCATTAAAACCATATGCTTTAAAAAAAATATGATACCAGTGTAGAAATTTCTGTTATAAAAATAACGACACAAATTACATTTTAAAACGTAACACTGGTTTAAAAATAAATTAATGCAGTAAACTGCGCTACTACATACTCAACAAAATATTGCACCGTTTGTCAATATTTACGTGCACAATGATACCCATATATGCACACTATAATATGGAAGACTTAAAACACACGAAATGCATGCACGCGCATCTTACACGTGTGTAACAAAAGATATGGCCTTTTTGCAATTTACATTGCATAAAATGATATAAGAAAAAGATAAAAACATGACCTGGTCAAACTATTCTCTCCTACATGCAACACTATAGATATGATGCCTGGCTATATTCTTTTCTTTTGATGTTTCACAATTAGACACTCACGAAAGAAAAGAAAGGCAACACAATACATAAATTAATGAAAGACCTAGTCACTTTCTACATGTTTGCAAAAAATTGCCAAAACAAATGACTTGGACATGGCTATTTTCGTGCTTTATGTTCAAAATAATGGCCTAGTTTTATTATGTGACCTGGGCAATTTCTCTTCACGCATGCATGTACATCAGGGCAAGGTTCTTCGTGCACAAAACTATTTACACGCAGTGTTATATGTGGCATATCTGAACGTGCTACTCTTTTACGCACAAAGGAAGTTTGAAAGAAAAAAAATAGAACAACCTGGCTATACAATTTTTCACGCAACTGCATATGATATGTTTGTACGCATGCATTTAACAATATGGTCTGGAAAACTATCCTGCATTACACTTACAATTAACACACGATACACAAGAATGTGGCAGGGGGAAATAAAGTTTAACTAACCTACTCACATAACACAGGAAAAAAATATACATACAGGCGTGTAGTAAATGATTCAGGCTACTTCAATATTTCATGCACATACGAAGGAAATAGGCAAATTAATATGACCTGGGTAGTAAATCGTTCTACCCATAATTGCATGTAAATCTCGTAGTAGACGAATTTTAAGCTAGCCTAAAATATTTTTTTTGTGTACTGCGCTTATACGCACGAAAAGGTTCACAACTTATATATAAGAAAATTATAAACTTAGTTTCGTGCATTTAATGCTCATAATCAACGCACGCAAAAATAATGTAGCGAATAAATTAGAATTGTGAGTGTCACTCACCTTAGATTTGTTACAGGATAAATTAGCAACCGAGATCTGATAAGGAGCAAAACATTTGAAACAGCCATTAATGCTCAAGCCGAGCCACTTAAGAAAATGCAACCAGAAAAATGAAGCTTTTTCCCACTTTTCTTTTCTCCGTTGTACAAGCCAAAAGAAATAATGCTGGCAGTGATTTAGGTACAATTGCATTGAAGAGCAGATGTGCATAAAGGCAAAGAAGAAACACGCATTAATTAAAGACAACAATCGTTCACTACTAGATTTCAAATAAAAGTGACAGCAAGGTGTTTTTCTTTGTTTTGAAATGGACCATTTCTTGTTGCACGTGAATGCAAAATGAAGTTACAACATTGCTTTAAAATGGACCCATTTCCCCTATGCACGAGAAGGGAAAAAAATGCATCTTATATTCAACATGCTACTACTAAGATGAGTACCGACTTTGCATCATTTTTAATTTCCAAATTTTCATTTTTAAAGTTTCTATTTAAAATATTTACTCCGACAGTAATTCAAAAATCACTGTCGTTTCAGAATTTTAAAATATTTATTACGACAGTAATTCAAAAATCACGGTCGTTACAGGTCCCGTCTTTCCAGATGGGACATAAAGTGATTCATATCAATCATCACATTCAAGTGGATTTAATTAATCAAGAATTTATCTAATCAAATCAAATTCAAATACTAAGAAACATAAAATCAAACATTATGATATTCGCCTCTCTAGGCATTATGGTGTAGCATCCAGCTCAGAGCGTGCCTAGGGACCGTTTGAGATCCTATACACTAGTAAGTGGCTCGATTGTATTATTGCATGGTTTATTGAAAAGAGGAAATAGTGTGTGGAAACCATACTTGATTCCCTGCCATCTCGATCAAGAGATAACTATCCTCAACCTTGATCTAGGGCCATTTCCATTCGCTGCGATTGATGGTTGCTCTTGTTCCACCACCACAACTTAGCTTCTCATATATTATTGTAATCAGTTATCTCTGACTTTTACCTCGATCAGATCCTATAGGTAGCTAAAATCATTTGTGTTATGCCCATCCAGCTCATGGAGTAGATAGTATTTTCAAGAAGCCCTTTCACGATCCGTCGGTTCTCTCCTCATCGGTTTTCGATTAGGGATCTTCCTTATGGTATCCACATAATCTGCTTAGGGATTTCATTTAGGTCTGTGTAAAAAGAGAATTTTGGTTTCCTCCTTTACCGCTTTGATCCATCGAAGCCGTTATCCATCTTCCATTTTCCTTTTGTAGATCCTTCTCCGGGTGTCCTCCATCATCCACACCATTGATCTCTTCTTGATCAGCCTCAATGTTCTTCTGACGTAGATATCTCTCAACTTCATGATAAAACTCTACAAGATCCCTTAGAGGATCCCATTTTAGTGCGATCTAAAAATCTGTCTTAGCGGCTATCCTTGAAACTGCTGCCATCAGAACCGCTAACGGGTTTGGCTTATCAACCATGCCAGTCGCCGCATTGAATCTTGTTACAAAGCTTTTGAGGGTCTCTATGGCCCTCTACTTTATACTTACTAACGTCATTAAATTTTTGGGTTATGAAATATGGACCCAAAACTACTTTAAAAATCTATTCACCAACTCGGCCTATTTGTTAATAGAACCGCTCTCTATCTATCAAAACCATTACGCCACTAAACCTATCAGATATAAAGGGAAACACCATTCAATGACCTCTTCAGACTCACCTAGCACCTCCATATGCCAGATGTACCTCATCAAATGAACCGTTAGATCCGCCTCCCCGTCGTACGTTTCGAACATTGGTAACTTGAAATCTGGCAGATTCTTAGCGTACCGAATATTCAAAGTGAATAGACTCCTATTGACATCTTCCATATTCTTACTAGGTAATCCACTTCTTATAGCTTGTCTAACCAAATCAACAAGTCTTTCATCGTCATTCAAAGGAATTCTGTGGTTAGCATTCTCGGCTTGCCCCCCCGACTCTACGAGAGAATTCTGGTATAGGCTCCTCCGATAGTGCTTCTGCATTCTGATCCTTATTCAAATGCTCCGCTTCAGCTCTAACACATACATCATTCCTTTCTAAGCCAAGTTGACCAATGCCCCTGAGTCTTTGGGGGTCGGTACTGACCCGTATATTTGGCTTGGGGGTTGCTCGATGTCATTCTACTCTGCTTCCAGCAACATGTGCTCCAGATTCTGGTCATCTGTCCCATCCTTCTGAAGAAACTTTCCATCATTTATTCCTGGCCTTCCATCACCCTTTCCTGCAATCCATTCATTATAGTTTTCATCTCATCCCTGGTTATGTAGGTGGATAGAGGGTGAGCTCCTTAGGATGCCTCTTAGCTGCCCTCTTGTTGATATCCTCCAGTAATGGCCTTCCTAATTGATTGTCCCATCATTGAGAATCTTTCCAAGTCTTAAATCAGCGAATTCAAGTGCTTTAGTGAAAGCACCAAAATGTTTGAACCAAAAATGGCACAAACACCCAAGAAAAGTAAGTAGAGAAATAAAAGTGAAGAAAATAAATAAAAAATGAGTAAGAAAGAACACACAAAGTTTATAGATGTTTGACGTAAAATCCGACCTACATCTGCTTAATGATTTTTATTGCTTACCTTACTGATTACAAGCAGCAATTTTTATGGGTCGGTACAACTTCCACTATGGGATGGTACAACTCCAATAAGGATTGTGAGAAATTAGAGTAAGAAGAGTCAGAGCCAAAAGATCCTAAAAAATGAGCCATACCCCTCTATTTATAGAGGTAGGGAGCCTAAAATCTCGCCTAAAATATCTCCAAACTGTTCCTCTTGCCATATCAACAGCTTGGATGGGTCGGTAAAACTCCAAGGGTAGTGGTCAGTATCGACCCATAATATTGAAAAATTGGCTACCTTAAAATCTTAGCTTCGTGATTCCATAGTTGTTTGCACCACTATTAGCTTGTTTATGAGTCCAAAATAACAAAGTTGCAGAAGAAGATATTTACAGATTCAAGAGTTCATGGAGACCGATAGAGAATTGCATTGTAACCACAAAACAACACTTGAAATGGGGTTCAACATCAAGTTGGGCTAGTAGGAAAAAAACGAACTCTAATGGTGGAGTGTACATGGGTCGGTACCAACCCATAGGGATGGATCGGTACCGACCCCATACTTGTGGAGTTAGATTCCTGTAATTTTGTGGTGGATTTGTATTTGCCTTGTGATCTTGGTTGCAATTGTATTTTGGGCTTCTTTGCCATCTCTTCGAGTGTCTTGCCTTGATAACTTCAAAGTTTGACTTGTCGAGTTTGTTCGTATACTGCTTGGTCAAAAGGCGAGATAACAGATGGGTTTTGCGACATAACATGCAGGCCAACTTATTTTGAGGTGTTGATTTTCAAAGGGGTCCACAAGTTCTTTCTGGCTCTCGATTAGTCTCTTTTGTAGCTACTGCTAATTCAGCATGGTTTATTGATACATAATTTATGCGTATGTATAGTTCAGTATGCCCGACTTCGGGTTATCGAATAGGAGACAAAATATATTGTACGGATGCATAAGTTTGTTGTTTAAGTGATTATATATGTATAATTATAGATGCATGGTTTTGGCAATTCATATATATTGGTTAGGTATGCCTGACTTAGGCATTCGGTTAATGCTAGGAACTTCAAGAACGAATCATGATCCATATAAGGACAATGATACTTTAGTGTCGTGTATGCATGTGGGAACGGTGTACGTGAGTTAGCTTGAATTCAAATTGTCTATCCATAGACAATAAGGTGATTTTGGTTTTGTAAAAAGAATCCATTGTACCATTGAGACGCACGACCTGTAGATGTGGTTCCGAAGCAAGGGCGAAGAAAGATTGGGATACCAATCTAGAGTAGGTCATATACTGTTGTGTTGTATGGATGGGTGCTATGACAGACCTATAAGCCAACTTCTTTTGAGGTGTTGGTTTTCAAGGAAATCCATAAGTTAGTTATGGCTCTCGATTGGTCTCTTTGTTAGCTAATGGAAATTAGGCACGAGCATCGGTTATAGATATTCATATTTTGGTGTTGGATATGGAGATGATGTATTAGTAGCATTGTTATATCGTTGTATTTTTTGCATTCCAAATGTTTTGATAGTGCTGAAGAGATCTCTGACACCGTTGCTTATGAAGTGTAGTGTTGTCCATACACTCGTTTTTCATTGTCAGTGGCATGGCTATTATAGTACGTACAATTTTGATAAGAGAACCACTATTATGTATCATCTTGCCTTATTCGTGCATGGATAAAGTAGGGCAATGTATGATCCTTTCATCTGTGCTCATGTTTATTAGATGTATATAGGTTGCATGTATATGCAGTACTTAGAGATAGTTCCCCTCACACCGGGCTTTATACCTGACCCATGTTTTTTCTTTGTCTATTTATGTCATGACAACTCTCGGTACTCGATTGAGTAGTTTGATAGTTAGATGCTTTTGGGGATAGGCTTACAAGATAACTGGAGCATTTTGGAAGGGTGAAATTGATATATTGGATATGTATATCTGTTGATGATGTAGTGCATAACAAACATGCTATTTTGTATATGAGACTTGTGATATCAGATATTATATTCTGAACTCCATACGAATGGAGTTGATGTATTATGACTTTCTGTATTAATACTTATTTACTGGTTGCTTCCACTATTGCAGTCTCTTGTATTTTGTTTATCCTGTTCCATTCATGTATATTTAGTATATTATAAGTTATCATTTTGCTATGAAATTGAATCGATATGCCTTGTATGATGTTTAATTTTAGTGTTTACCCCAACAGACTATCTTTTGTGCTATTCAGGAATTAGACGTTGTCACTTTAATGTTGATTTTAGGTATTATGAAGGATGGGTCATTACTACTATGCTAAATATATTTCTAATTATTTCCTAATATTAATGAAATTTTATTATGATAGTTAAACATATGAAGTTTATTAATGTATGTATTGCACATATTTATAGAATTAAGCGCCGGTTAGATAGTTATTTATTCTATAAATTTTAGTTTTTTCGATTTAACATGAATTGGTATTTTAGAAATAGTTAACCAAACTCTAATCAAGATTTTATTGGAAGCCCGATAAATTATATTTACACTAATAGTTTCTGAACAATATACTCATAATTTATGTAGTAACTTTGAATATATAATGACTCATGGCTATGTGTACTCATTTATCGATGAAAAAGGAAGCATAAAGGAATAAAATAACGATTAAATGAAGATTTATAATTTAAGGAGGATTAATATGACATATATTAAGGAATAAAAATAGGTAAACCAAGAAGTTTGGTGAAGATTTATTTTATTATCAAAATAAAAATGTTGGTTTTGGATTTTACACATATTAGATCTCTAAATTAATCATAAAATTTTAAACCTAAGTTGGTGGTAATGTTTTTATTTTGTTAGCAATAAATTGAATACATAGAGCCAAGATGGACACATAACATAATCGCTAAGTAAACTTACTAACCATATGTCATATTTTAATTTTTTTTATACATTTTAGTGAGAATATATAATATTTTAAAAAAATGTCACTGAAATTCTGTTGGCATAACAAAAACTAAAAGAAAAATGGTGTAGTGCACGTCCTTGTCCAATAAACATAACTTGTTCCAAAAGTTTATAGTTTTATGTTTCATAAATAAAAGAACATCAAGTGACAACAAGCACTTTATACATCTTAGTACTAACATAATGTTCAGCTACAACATTTGTTTATCTGTAGTTGACTAGAAATTTATCCAACCTTGAAACTTTGACTAATGCGGTTGTGTTAATAAGGATTACTTGCTAACAATAGACTTAAAAAAATGGAAAATAAGGAGTAAATGTGTATATAATGTGAATGACATAAAGTATAAAGTAGTTCGACAGAAGCTTACCTATGTCCACTATGAAGATCTCTTACTATGTATATCTCTTACAATACATGGAATTATAAGAGAATAATAAGAAATTAAGCACTTAAGCCTACGGAGTTACGAATCTCAAGAGATTAGGGTATTTAGTTTACTAGGAATTATAATTTTAATCATAAATCAACCCCCTTGATGTAGTATGGCATAGGGTATTTGTAGTAGTTGATATGGGCAGTGGATGAATGAGATATCCACTGAGATTGCACAATGAAAATGATGGGAACCACACTTGGCCATTAATTTATTGCATGGGTTGATGGAGAACAATTGTAAAGATTATTTGAATATGTGGTCGAGAAGCATGTCAATGGTAATTTCGTTCTAGGCGCATGCTTCATGCTGCAAAAGGCGGTTGGCTATAGGAGTAGGAATGCTTTTGGTAGGCACGCTACTGTAGTTGGTAGGTATACTATTTGTCGGTTACCTTTCTTTTTATGGGGACAGGGTAGTAAGAGAAGCTTCCAGTGAACAATTACAACTAGTTGCTTGTTGTCTAAGATAGCTAAGAGAAAAGGTGAAAATGCTAAGGAAAAGGCTGTAAGGGATATGTCGAGCCAATCAAGCGATGATAGGATGGGCTGCATGGGGTCGGTCGGAGGTGAGCTGAGATGGAATTAGGCTAAAGACTTGGCTTGGGCAGGACTTGGTTAGATGAATTGGCTATTGTTGTTGCGTTGAGTTGAGCCAGTCGGCTATAATTCTAGAGTACTGTTGAGTGGGTTTACTACCACGGGGCTAGGTTGATTGTGAGCTGACTTTAACTGAACTAGATTTCTAAGTGCTGGCCGACATTGATTTGGCAAGGCTTAGTTGTGCTAGCATTTTATGTTGGCTTGCATGTTTGTATTGGATTGGTCTCGATTAGTCAGCGTAATGAGCTCTGGCAGGTTAATTTTATACATGTGAGAAAATTGAGCTATATTTTTCCCCTAAGCCCGTCTCTATATGCAGAGGTAGGCTTTTCAAATCACAAAGACCATGGCGATCGTTTCCTTTGCCTTGCATTTAATGCATGTCACACATGCTATTATGCCATTGGCTGAGACGGTTCACTTTTTTAGACATGGCAGGGTTGGTCCACATTTCCAATGTATGTGATGCAACAATAGCATTGACTCTACCTAAATGGTTGAGATCTGCTTACCTTTTGAATCTGATGGCTATGATCGATGGGGTAGGTATATAATCTCCTCTTACCTTCTTCTCTCCTAATCTTAACAGAAGCTTAAGAATTTCTGCATTAACACTTTCAAAACTCTTAAAAACTTTTAGAGCTTTCATCTTCTATAAAAATTAAGCTCCTTCCCCTTCGATTCCTCTATGTTTCTTCTTTAACCTTTAGACTAAATATGGAGTGTTTTCCATTGATTAAAATTTTTTGCATCGCATTTTCCTGTTGTTGTTAGAAAGGCTTGATTTTGAGTTTGATTTTGTGTCGTTATTTTAATAGAATCCATGTTTTCTGGTCATCTTTCAAATGTTCATTGACCATCATTGCCATGCAAACAATGGTCGATCAATGTTGGCGAACTTTCCATTGGCCTACGTTTTTTAGAAAATATATTAGTGTTGGGTTGTAGTTTTGGGCCCAAATCGATAGTCTTGGGTTTCATGTGAAAAGTAGAATTGTAATATAATGGGCATAAAGCTAGTGACTTACCTAGAAAGTTTGTTTGAGTTTTGAGCCAGCCTTCATGGGTTGCCCATACTGGGCATGCCATGAAAATGGTTGTCCAACTTCCCTCTCGAGACATTTCCCCTGAATCTTGCTAGGCTTAGATGTTGGGAAATTTTAGTTGAACTTAGACAGCTTATGTTTTCGATGGAAACCTCTAGAATTATAACGGTCAATATCTTTAGCCTCATAGCTTATGAGATGGTGGAGGGATAGGTAATCTTGGCTATAAACCTGGTCGGTCGAGGATGTAATGCTGAGATGGTGAGATAACCTATGGCCGTCGATCAACTGGACCACCTTCCCCCGGGTACTTCGCATGGTGCTACTTTTATGCTGGAGCAATTCTTGCTCTTCACCCCTTCCTCATTTCCATCCTTAACACTTTCGGGCTTTCCCCCGATCAGCTCAGTCCCAATAGCTATTGGTTTCTATGTGTGTGACAACCTGCACCTTCGGACACATTGATCTAAAGCCTAGGGTGACTTTCATGTCATGCCATGGAGTACAAGCTATCATATTTTAAAACATTACGGAGACTAAGCTTATAAGGATGAAATATAAAACATTATACAATTTCAAATCTCACAATGGAATGCGGTAAAATATAAATGCAGAAAATAATAATCCCATAAAATATCCCAGGAAACATAGTCTTAAAACACACGTAGTCAAAATCATGAGTTTACAAAATAACATCATATAGTCTGATAAGTACTAAACAATAAATAGTTATATAAAGAGTGATGAAAAGTAATATGTGGTGCCGATTCCAAGCTCACTCTTCCACGTACTAGATCTGCGCTAATCACTTGGTGCCCTGTCCTCTTGTGGTGGGGAAAAAGGAAAAGAATGGGTCAAACAAAAGTATGGTGGATGGGTTACTTCATTAATATATAGTGATCACATGCAATTGAATTTATTTATGATCTATGTGACCAAAGGTATCCTGCAATATTTGTGAACTTACTTACTAAGGTTGGTTTTATTAATTTAAGAACTTTAGCTCTAAATAAACCTATACCCAAACATCTTGTGAAGGTTTACACTTAGATTCGAACAACTAATCGAACCTCAAATCAAAGACGGATCGGACAAATAATCTTTAGGACTACTCCTAACACAGTATCGCATACAGTATAAACCTTGGGACCACGTTCTCGAAACTATGACTACAATGTATCATACTTATGCATTGAGAGGAGCCTGCATGCCAACTCACATCAAAGACATCTTAGGGTCCACTGCATCTGTGTCCAAGCTCAATGGTAACACCACTTAGGCAGAGCCTACAATTTCGACTCGCATCAAGGATTACTTTGGGTCTGCTACATTTATGTTCACCTCTCACTGACAATGCCACTTATTGCACCACACTAGGCATCTAACAACAATGTCATGTCCTAATTTCCATATATACAAAGGAACTTCCCGTTAGTGCCGAGCCACACACCTCTCCAGACATCCACCAACAGTGTACGCATCCACCAGCGAACCTTCTGTGAGTACTTTCAGCAATTGATTCGCCTTTAGCAAATATCGAATTTGCCAAACGAATATTGTCTAGGCCTAATTGGCCATGTACACTATCTAACTAGTTCCGTAACATCCAAAAGTCTACGAATAGGGAACTAATTTCCCTATTAATATACTAACACAAATATATATATATATATATATATATATATCAACCTGGGCCTTTGGTTAAGGTTTAATCTGCGCCTAAAATTCGATGACTAATTGACCCCCGACTACTGTAGTGGTCGACCGCTTGCTGTCGACTAACTATAATAAGCTTGTCTAATGGTTGATGTTGATTAACATTGATTAAATTTTTTTCTTTTGTTTATTTGTTGATTAATTAAACTTGTTCTTCTATATAAATTTAGAAGTAACCTTTAACGACCCGTAAATCTATCGCTTTGATAAATTATATTTATATTTGAAATACTCAAATACAAGATTTTTTAACACAAATTATAATGTTTTGAACCATAAATAATGGTGGGAAACTTATTTTAAAGGTATATTAACTAATATGGATATTTTGGGGTTTTCATCAGAAAAACAACGAAAATCAGTTTTTAGAAAAATTGAGATTTTCTTAATATTAAAGCGAACGGAACTGGATACATACACTTATTTATCCATTTAAGCAAGACCATGAAATAAAAATTATTTATTTTATTTTTGGAAATAAAATATATTTATGACGGAGATATCATCACTTTCATATTTTTTTGGAATTTTAAGTAATCAAATAATTGTTTTAAAGTGATAATAATTCATTTTAATAACTTATATAGTGATGATACACCATTTATAATAGTTTTTTAAAGATATAAACTTGTTTTAAAAATATAAGAAAATTCACAACGTTTGTCGTTACGATAGCACTTTTGGTAAACACTTGTTTAATATTGATTTATATGGTTTTATAATTCAAATGTGATCACTTGAATATATTTAAAATGATAAGAAATTAGTTCTTAATTTTTTTGTTTATATGTAATTTAATTAAGAAGTAAAAATATGATCGAAAATCGGATTTTGGAATTATAACGGTTTGAAAAGAGGAAGTTGTGCAACATTATATGTATATATGACATACTATGCACATATACATATAAATGCATCCATTAACACATAAATATACATAAGACTTACCATTTACATCTCATAATTACTAATGGTAAATTAAACAAAACATCATGATATTTATTTACAAATATCCGGATATTTTCGTAAAGAAAATAAAACAAAAATTCACATCATCTTACACAAAGGCACATGGAGGGGGATGGAGGGAGGTGATGCATGTGTCGTGGGGAGTGAGATGTGCATGGATGATGTAAACAAATACATATCATGTGTAAAAGATAATTTCCTAAGGTTACTTCATATCTAAAGTTTCATATCCTATAAATACACACCCCATTCTCTCATTTATTCACACATCATTCGCTTCTTCTTCTCCATCTTAGGAAAATTATGAAGAAATAATGGCAAAATGAAAATAAATTATTTCCTCATGAACATAAAGTAGATCCGCTTCCAAAAACAAGTCAATACACTCCCTACTACCACCACAACCCATGGCCACCCCTCTTCCAGGCAACAAGGCCAAGGTCCACCACTCAAAGAAGCATGGATGAACCTACATAGAGTCAAGGTGGAGATCCAGAAGCTTTAGAGTGAAGAAAGGAGAATGAAGCGCTGCTAAAATGCCGTCGGATTGATTTCAGGAAGCTTTGGGAAAGTTTGTGATGGAGAAGGAAGTGGATAGGGTTTGGTTTGGTAAAAGTAATTTAATCTCACTTTGAATCACTTGATAATCACTTATTAATAGTTCTTATTAATCACTTAAATATTGCTTGCTATTAGTGATAATAATAGACATTAACTACTTAAAGTTATACCCTTGATCATATGCAAAAATTATTGCTTATATGGTTGTTTAATATGTATGGATGATGATTGTTTGACTATATGCTTCCTAGATGTGGAAATAAATCATGTTAATTATACGTCGAATTTAAACAAAGAAAATCACTTTCCTATATGAATTATAAAAGCGTTACGTTATGGTTAAACCTCTCTAAACATGAATAAAATGATTTAAAATGGTTTATAAATGTTTTATAAATATTAAAACTCAATTCGGAAAAGTTTTGACAAGATACGAAATTGAAGACAAAAGATGTGCGTCGCGTAACAGTAGTTCGCGATTTCGTGCCATAAAAGTTAAATCAATGTGTAGAATGGAATATAGCTCGGAATTATTCGAAAGAAGAATTTTCCGAACTTTTATAACTATAGTTTTTAAATGAAGAACAAAAATAAAGATTTTATTTTATAAATCTTAGGATATGTCCAAATCAAGTTTCCAAAAACATCTTGTTTTGGCAGTTCATAAAATATGGAATTCAACTCTTTAAATTGGATGTTTTTTAATCTTTAAAAATATGAAATAAATTTCATAAAAATGTTAAAATGTTTTAAAAGGGTTTTGATTTTAAAATGGACATAGATGAAAAGAAAGTTGTGTTTTGAACAAAGAAGCTTTAAAAACACAATTCGCAATAGTTTTGCAGCGGTTTCGGTAATTTTTGTAAACTATGGTTTTAACTTAATTATTATTTCCCAATCTTTTTAATAATCTTTTCAAATGAATAAATAAGTATTTTGAAGATGATTTGGAAGTTTTTTAATTATTTTAAAGGAGTTCTAAATAAATGGTTAAAGGAAAATTGTTTTAAACAATATTTGAAATTGTGTTAAGTAAATGAAAATCATCTCTAAAAGATCATATAAATGAGTTTAGAGTTGATCAAATAACTTGACTGCCTTATTGGTGACAGAGAGATAGTCTCTAGACTCAAGCTTGGGCAACCAATTTTTAGGTTCTGCTCTGCTGTCTGGACTAGCCCAACGAAGGGAATAGTAAATTTGATTTACTCGGACCACATTTTCCTAAGATAAAATGAGATTTGGAGATTTCCAAAGTTGAACAAGATTTTAGGATAATAAGTTTTAGGTGATACATGAAATGCATTGGTTAAACTCTGCATTAAATTCTGAGGAGGGAACTTGTACTGTCCGTAAGAAGTTAAAAGGTGATTTCACCATTTTTTATGAATAGTACCGGTTGAATACGAAAATTAGTATTGAGTATAATTAATCTAAAATCTATGAATCCTTTTTACTTAGTACTATATGGTTTGGGTATACAATAAATGATGTCTTAAATAACATCGTTTTTAACCCATTAAAAGATATGTATTGGAAATCAGTAATCCCCATTGAGGTCGAAATTATACCAATAATAAAAGACGGAAATGTTTTCCTATGTAATTAAAAAATAAATGATTTGGTATTTCCAAAGATAAAAAGGTGGTTTTAATTAACCAAGAATTTGAAACGAAAAGAGGTTAAATGATTCTGTATATACTAAAAAGGAATGATTTAAAGATGTATATCATTAGAGGATATTTTATCTGGATAAAAGATATTGATAAATTAAATAATAATCACCCATATACTTATCATCTTTTATCGATAAATTAGTTCGGAGGAACCGTGGTTGGATTTGGGTGATTCCTATCCGAAAATCACTTCGAACGAATATACATTCAAAAGTGAAAATATGTTGAAGACAACGATTTTGAAGCCAGAGATCTTTAAGATGTAGGGCTACTGGCTACTAACCTCTGGGATAATTCACTTATCATATATATGGTGGCAGTGGTTCCCTAAATTTGAAATCTTCTATGCAAGAACTACTTGCTCCTAATCCTAGGGGTGATTCCCAAACAGACTGTAGTAAGAGAAGTGGCTTCGGTTTGTCCTGTTCCTAGACAACTTCTGGACGAGTGTTTGACATTACATTTCTAAGACCATGTACATTAGTTTTTACAAATGTACATCTGTTTGGTGGTGTAGAAGGTAATCCCCCTTATACTTAACACCCTTCTCTAAGATATATGAGCTCAGAGGTTGTACATTTTTGGCAATCAATAGTGTGTTATTGGAAATGGCAATGTGTCATTTAAAGTTGGATTTGTTTTGTGAAAGTTAAAACATTACCTTAAGCCTCGGACATCGGTAGTGGAAAAAAAGATAGATGTGGAAGGGCTTAGTGTGTCTCTTCTATTAGGATATGATCATCACCTTTCTAGATTATCCTTGATATATCAGGTTTGTTTACGCTATGATACATCTCGGAGAGGTCGGGAACAACTGGGGTGATGTCAAGTTCGGTACTATCTATGGTAGAGGTAGGCCGGTTCTGTGTTTGTAGAGGTTGGAGCCTCAGGTGCATCCCTCTAGAGATGTACTGTTGGAAGGTAGTCCCTTACCATGTCATTGAGTGGAATCCATTCTCCAATACGAGCCTTTATGGTTTTAGTTATAAACCTATTATGCTGGAATTTAATAAATGTGACAATTACGGCTAATATTATATACATTTATTAGAAAAGTGTTTTCAAACCAATGTCATTAGAAATAATATCAAATGATTTGATAAAAATGTTTTAGTTATCATAAGATAAAAACCCATCCATGTTTATGTGCGGCGCAGTCTTATGGGATACTCTTTTTTCAAAAGTTTTGCTTGGCATCAAAGTCGATCATGACATTGTCATATATATATATATTTATGATTTGTGTTTCTCAAGCTGGTTCGCCAGACTGATCCGAGTATTTTTAATACTTGGGCCAGATCCGAGTTGTTTTAGAATTAGCTGAAGACGCTTAGAGTTTCTGTTATCTGGGGTTTTAACCCAGCAGAATTAAAAGGAAGTCAGGTCAAAGGAAGTTAGAACATCTACGTCGAGTCAGAAAAAATTGAGAACCAACCAACAGACTAGAACAACAATCCAAGAAGAAGCTAGAATAAAGCAAAAAAATGTTACGGACATGGATCGCCATCGATCCATATCCTATGGATCACTAGTGATCCATAGCGTTTTCTCGCAAGCCCATTTACCTTCCTACATCATAATCCAGAAGACAAAGACCAAAAAATTGGCTAAGTATATGGATCGCTAGCGAACCATATACTATGGATTGCTAGCGATCCATTCATTTTTATTAGTTCGCTGCTACGATAAAGCAAGGGGAATGCATGAAGGAATTGGATTGCTTTCGAGCCTAATCTATGGATTGCTAGCGATCCATGGACTTAGCTCGGTTCTTGACACAATTTCCAATGCGCCTTCATGTGGTCATGTGCAAACATTTTGGGTAACGAGCTTAGCCTAGTAACTCTCCAACCTCTATAAATACAATCCTACTTGCAACATAAACGAAAGCTTCTACGGGCTGGTGGTTGAAACTCCGCTAGAAGCTTTCTTTGCTCTTCACCTCCCTCACAACAATCTTAAAAGGAGTTCACTGTGATTCTCCAGTGGATTCTAATTTTAGAGATTCAATCTAGCTAAGGATAATCAAGAGCTTTGTAATCAAGTACATCTTATAACCGTAATCAGTCAATAATAAAAACTATAAAGTGGCCGTATGCTTCATTAACGCCGAACGACTATAAAAATCTTCTTGTCTCTTACTTCTTTGATCTATATCTATTATATATATTATTGCTCTATGAGAATAGGGCTGTTGCTTTCACGCTCAAACCATGGTGTTGATCCATTTTTTGGGTTAACATTTTGGTGCTTTCACTTAGAACCCAACTCAAGCAAAGATCTAGCTATCTACTTTTGATCAGATAGGTTCACAAGTTAGATCCTAAATCTCCGCTTAGAAGATTTGCTGTTGAGAATCAACGTTTGGGTCGTTCGAAGGGGATATAACCGATTGGAGGCATATGCAATAGAAAACTAAAGATACTCGAGAAAGCCCCAACTAACGAGCTTCCAATCCCATCATGGAGCTCTCATCGTTGAGTCACGAGTGGTTGTCATCAAAAATCATCAAAGATCGTCAAAATGGTCGTTGAAAAACTAACTTCAGGGTTGACTCGAAGTTGAACTCGAGCAATCGACTATTTGACTCAAAGCAGATTCTGGAAGTCTTGACCGAAATCAGATTCGAGTAAAACCAAGATTTTCTCCAAGCAAACATGCAAATTACTCCAAGCCTCGTTCGTCACAAACCCAGCACTTCAAATTATGTGACTCCAAGTGAATGAAAATTTTTCTCAGATTGGACTCCAAGTAAAATACCACTAATCCATCAATGCCGATCCACCTTATGTTGCCTATACCTTGGGCATGCGAACTCCAAATGTCTTGAAATTTGGAATGCGACCTTATGGGGCCTTCTTGCTCACTCCAAACCGATCTCACCTAGTTTGAAAAAAAATTGGGGATCGTCACTAATTCATGACCCCATCATAAGTGATTTGTCATTCAATCGGCATTTCCAATCACTCAAGCATAGACAATCATGCATATATCATTCTTAAGCATTATAAATAGCCATAACTTGAAAATGAGCCGGTCTGACAATGATTAGAGCATCTTCCCTAATCAAAACCCATCAACCGAAGCCATTCAACATATAGAATATCCGAAGAAGTTTATCATGCCAACTATACCTTTTGTACAACTATACAACTGATTCAAAATTGATTTGTTACGGGTATGACTAGCGTATGGACGAAGCGAGGATGATGGATGTAGTCTACTGCAAGGCACTTAGGAATCATTAAAGGATAAAACAACCTACTGCAAGGCACTTAGGAATCATTAAAAGATAAAACAACCTACTGCCCTGGAAGAATTCTATGGGAAGGAAAATCGGTTCTAAAGACTAGAAGTAATGCAATTAGAAGAATGCAAACCCGACAATTTGCCAAAGAACATACCAAACGGTGAAGGAGCTATAGGACCTTAGGGACCTTCTGCCCAAGTAAGGCTACTAAGACCCAGTAGAAAAGCACTACAGCTAACTGATGAAATTAGACGAAAGGATGATTATCTAATAACACTCTAGCTAGCTAGCAACTAAGGAATGGGGCAGCACCCTAAAGAGATGCCCTCTAATCCATCCTTGTCTACTTTCTTTTTTCAAATGAGATGTACCGGGACACTAGCGGCATTGCAGACAGCACATTGAAAGAAATGCTTCTATGCCCTCGATGAGTCATGTCAATCCCCCTTCTGAGAACCCACGTTGCTCTGGTAGCATCGAGAAGTATTGTCCAAAGGATCGTCAAACAAACAGATCCAACACCTTAATCTACAGGAACCGATAAAACTGTGTTCACATGAGCTGAATCCGAAAAATTCCTCTTGAAGTCAATGAATCATTGCTTTAAGACCGTCGGAGCGTCGAACACACGACCTAAAAATCCTCTCGGAATCGATAAATTATCATTCCAAGGCCGTCTGATCGCCAGATATCCGATCATGAAAAAGCCCTTCGCAAACGTAAAGGTCTTTCATGAACTAAAGCATCGTGGAAGTAAACTAAAAGGTCAGTGGGCATTTGATCCAAAAACTATTCCCAAACATGAAAGTCTTTCATGAACTAAAGCATCGTGAAGGCAAATAGGTAAGTCAGCGGTCATCTGATCCAAAAAACCCTTCACGAACGTGAAGATCTTTCACGAACTAAAGCATCGTGAAGGAAAACCGGTAGATCGACGGTCATCAAATCCAAAAAACCCTTCGCGAATGTAAAGGTCTTTAATGAACTAAAGCATCGTGGAGGTAAACTGGTAGATCAGCGGTCATCTGATCTAAAAAACCCTTCGTGAACGTAAAGGTCTTTCACGAACTAAAGCGTCGTGAAGGTGAACCGGTTGATCAGGGGTCATCTGATCCAAAAAACCCTTAATGAACGTGAAGGTCTTTCACGAAGTAAAGCATCGTGGAGGTAAATTGGTATATCAGCGGTCATCCGATCTAAAAAACTCTTCGCGAACATGAAGGTCTTTCACGTACTAAAGCGTCGTGAGGGTGAACCGGTAGATCAGGAGTCATCTGATCCAAAAAACCCTTCATGAACATGAAAGTCTTTCACGAATTAAAGCATCGTGGAGATAAACTGGTAGATCAGCGGTCATCCGATCCAAAAAACCCTTCGCGAATACGAAGGTCTTCCACGAAATAATGTGTCGTGAGCGTGAATCGGTAGATCAACGGTCATCTGTTCCAGAAAACCCATCATGATCGCAATGGTCTTTCACGAACTAATGCGTCGTAAGGGTGAACCGGTAGATCAGTGGTCATTTGATCCAAAAAACCCTTCGTGAACAAGAAGGTCTTTCACGAACTAAAGCATCGTGAAGGTGAACCGGTAGATCAGCGGTCATCTGATCCAAAAAACCCTTCACGAACATTAAGGTCTTTCACAGACTAAAGCATCGTGGAGGTAAACCAGTAGATCAGCGGTCATCTGATCCAAAAACCCTTTGCGAACGTGAAGGTCTTTCATGAACTAAAGCGTCGTGAAGGCGAACTGGTGGATCATTGGTCATCTGATCCAAAAAAATCTTCGCGAACATGAAGGTCTTTCACGAAATAAAGCACCGTGGAGGTAAACCAGTGGATCGACAGTCATTTGATCCAAAAAACCCTTTGCGAACATGAAGGTCTTTCACGAACTAAAGTATCATGAAGGCGAACTGGTAGATCAGCGAAATTTATATACATCTGATATCCACGAAGGTGAACCGAAAGATCAGCAGTCATCTGATCTAAAAATCCTTCAAGAACTAAGTGTTGTGAAGGTGAGCTGGAAGATCAGCAGTTGTTCGATCCAAAGCTCCCCGACGAAGTCACGCTCCGAGACCAAAAATCGACAATCTTATCAATCACTCCACAAAATTAATAGGATCACCTCCAACGACCAATGAGACAAATAGTGCTAAATTCCAACCGACCTTGTGATCAATCAGAGGTCGACTCGAATCAAGACATGATTCGATACCCAGGAGAACCAAGTATCTCAAATCCCTAATATACAATTCTCTGAAGATAGAGGCTTTCCCATACTTTAATCATCTAGAAGACATGATTGCATCCACTGGACCGCATGCACCAAATAGGTTATAGAGAAACCCCGGATACAGTTTAAGCACACAAACAGCCCTATGGCATAGGGGGCACCATATAGACTTGAATAGGTACAAGGAAAGCCAGACTAATCATACCACAGTTCTATTACGTTCGATCGAAAATTCTGGCATTCTGACAACTACAGACTAAACGACCTAGCTAGGGCAACAAACAAAATAGAAGCATAATATTTGCTTACTTCTTCCCAACTCCTCCTTTACCACTCTTGGTGACTCCTCCTTTACCACTCTTGGTGACCAGTTACTTTTCCTCTTAGACTATATGCCAGTTAAATACCAATTCCCAAAAGGCAGTTTCGACCAAAAACAAAGAGTCTTGCTCAAAACTCCCATAAGCTCTTTCCTCATAACCATCTCCATGCAGTCGGATGTAGATCTATCCACCATGAAAAGCTTATCTTTTTGGCCATGCACATCCTCCCGAAATACGGGAGGATCGTCCAAGCCACGGTTACCCAATCCAAAAACCAATTATTTTTTAAAGCTGATGAAATCAGAATCAAGCAAAGCCAAATCGCTCCTTACCTTCTAAGAACCGGTATCGCTCCTCCAGCACCGGGAAGGCCCAAACCAATGCACGCACTCCCATAAGCCATGCATCACTTCTTGAGCTGTGAAACCACGCTCTCGAAGCATGAACTCCTCATATAACTCGAAGATTGGCAATGTCAAGAAGTTCAAAACCGTTCCGGGTCAACGGGTTGTATCGACCCCATAAGTCGTGCACTCTCAAAAGCCGTGCATTTCGTAAGCCACGCATTCTCAAAAGCCGTGCATTTCATAAGTCGTGCACTCTCAAAAGCCGTGCATTTTGTAAGCCACGCATTCTCAAAAGCCGTGCATCTGATAAGATGCGCAAACACTACTTGATTTTGCTCAGGCATCATCAACGAACCGTTAAAATTTTCTAAATACTGGTGTTATCCCAACAACACCAGAAAATTTGTCTATTGAGGGATTAATAGGGATCAACATCCGTTACCCAAAAGAACCGACATTGCTTCGGTAGTCTCGCAAAGCTCACAAACCAAGAAGTCGGCAAAGAATTCTAATTTTTGACCAAAGTTAACGTACAAAATGACAAAATTCAAGACATCTAAGTCATGAGTTCGATGAGATAGGAGCTGCGATGTACCTTTGACTAGGGGCATCCAGGGAGTCGCCTAGAACATCAAGTCTCACATCAGTTGTTAATAATAATCAGCCCTATGGACTAAGGAGCACATAACACATTAACACTTGGTCAGGATAAAAGATCGCTCCAACTTGCAATAAAAGGGGGGACTTACCATCATCTAGAGATAGATGATGACGGAAGACATTTCCAAAATCAAATCATCAATGCACCAGTTTCCAAAGACAGAGGCAGGTGCTCGACGGAGGTCTCAAACCCCAACTTGCAGAAAACCAGTTGTTATCCAAAGACAGACAACGACAAGGAGAGAACGCTCGAAATCGAGCAGCAAAGCCATTAATTCCCGAAGATTGGAACCAACGGATAAGGCAGATATCTGCAACAATGTCAATGCCACAGTAGAGCACATATGGCGTGGAATAAGCGAAGTTAATTGTCATAGACTCAAGACAAACATTACCAAACTCTTCCAATCCATGATTATGATGGGAAGAATGCAAGCGTACCAAGGGGCAATGTTACAACTCGCCCTAGTGAGACTCTCATCCTTTCAGAAAGTGGCGTATCCTGGAGTTAAGCAACGTTAAGAAAATATCCACATTGGTTAGAAGGAACTTACTCAACTCTACAGGATCAGGTGAATGATTCAATCCTTACCAACATGACTTTAACACTACCCGAAGATAGGCATCACTAAGAAAATACTTCTACAATCCAATCATCAAAGTGCTAGTTTTCGAAGACCAAAACTGGTACCCAACTGGATTAAAAGCACCACTAGGTCGAAGGGAAAAATCAATCCCAATCTCTTGAGTGTCAGTGTTGCCCTTGCAATGCCAAGGCCTTTTCCCACTTCATAAGCACCATTGCTGCCCCAGCAATGCTGGGAAACTATCTACTTCCTAAGTACCGATGTTGCCCCAGCAACGTCGGGAAACTTTCTATTTCCTAAGTACTAGTGTTGCCCCGGTAAAGCTGGGAAACTTTCTATTCCCTTGGTACCGACATTGCCTCGACAATGCTAGGAAATTTGTCATTTACTAAGTACCGGTGTTGCCCCGGTAATGCTGGGAAAACTTTAATATACAAGGTTAGTGAGAAACACTCACCATAGTGAACCATTAATGCACTAACTTTTGGAGATATAAGTTGGTTCTCGACTGAGTTCTGCCATTGTTTTTGGAAAATTACTTTTGCCCGAAGATAGGCAACTTCAAGAAGAGATAACCTTTCATAGGTCAATCAGATGGTTCAACCAGACATCACCGCAATCAGCCACTCCACAAGAATAAAGCTGTGTAGAAAGGATATCCCAGGATTGAATTGCTTGTGTGCTAATTTCTAAGGATGAAAGCTAGTGGACAATCGAATTTCCAAAATTCAACTTAGAAAGAATTTAGATATAGCCAAAATATAGGAAGCTCGAGGAAATGTTGCTTGGAACCAAGCAGCTAGGTTATCAATTTTCGAAAACAGGAATTGGCGTATGAACAGAACTTCTGTGACGACAGCAATCAAGCAAATCATGCACAACTAAGGACATGTAGGGACAATCGTAGAAGGTCAGAATTAAAACCATCGGACTTTCGCAATCCTAGAATAGGATTGAGTACCATACCAGGGGCAATCAAATCATGTCTCCCAAACCTCTCCATCTCTCACAATCATCCAAATACAGGCGTTTGAAATAGCTAGTCCCTCAAGCAAGAATAGATGCATAAATACTTGATAGAAAGAAATGTTGCAAATTCCAAACAAAATAACCGCGAGGTTGGTTAGATAATGGTTCTGTATCGCAAAACAGAGCATTCTGGCAACAAAATCGCCAACATAGGAAATGAAGAATTTAATGTTCAGGAATCAATCGTCGCTCATAGTCTGACGATGACGAGAAGGATTGATGACCTACTTACGGCCTAATTAGGCATTTGGTTCCAACTTGCAGGAATATGCCATTGCCTAAAGTTTGGTGATGCTAGGAAGAAACCTCCAAAATGAAACTATCGATACATCGGCTTTCGAAAACAGAAGCAAGAGTTTGATTGAACCTTCAACACTACCTTCTGGCATCTCATGTTATCTGAAGATTCACACCATCAAGGAAAAATCCACATAATTAAGTCATCCGCACATGAGTCTCTGGAGATATAAACGGATAAAAAATTAGGGTCTCAACACTGGACTTGGAAGAATTCAGTTACTGTCAAGAAACAGACATCACTGAAAAAGTCAAAGCTTGGAATCAAGCAGCAAAGTCCTAAAGATAGGAGCTACCATGTCAATCAAACTGAGGTAATCGAACTACCATAGTCTCCCAAAAACATGTAGACTTAGTATTTGGAGAAATCAGCCCTATGGACTAGGGCAGATACACTAGCACTTTGTTGAAACAAACTCAAATTGAAGCAATGCTTGGAATTGAGCAATTAAACCAATAGTCCGCGAAGACAGAGGCTGCTGTGCATTGAAGCCCAAAAAATGCAAAGGAAGGATAATCACAACCGAACAACTCATGCGCTAGTTTCCGAAGGCTGAAACTACGCCTGATCGAACTTCAATTACAACTCTACAAGAGCAACTGTGCCTTGTAATTTAGCTGTAATCAGTCATCCCAATATGATAGGAATAGTAAGCGAAGCCTAAGTTGCGAAGGACCTAACTTCTAGAGGGGTGGAAGTACCTCCGCCAGACTAAAGATTGAATGACCGAAAAATCATTTTCAACGGCAAAACTGGGCATTCAACCCTGTCAGGTATGTTTTGCTTTAAATAATATCCCCGTATAACCCATGCCCAGAATCCAAGGGAAGTCGGCATATATTGACCAGTCGGGTTCTGAGCGTTGATTGGGGCAGATGCAGTGTGTTATCTACATGAGAAGAGTCCAGTATCCAAAATACTATGAACAAAAAATCTAGTGTAGATAGCTTGCTTACATTTGAAAGAAAATCCATATCGTCCTTTGAAATTATCTCTCCCACACTTACCCTTTATAGATCAACGATCGATAATAGAGCCGCTGTCCGAAGCAACGCGGGAAGCTTTTCTTTCCAAGATCACTGGAATACAGAAACGGGAAGAGCGATAATATTTAATCATCCACTGTATTCGATTTTGGAGTAAATCATCACATTGTAATTAAAAAACATCGACGGGAACTCAACCAAATTCTGAAGAAGAAAAAGCTAAAGACCAAGAGCGAGACTTTGCTCCAGAACGGCGTACAATCGTTAGAGACAAAACTTAGCTTCACCGTCCGTCGAATTAAAACTATATACGACAACTCCAAACCTTCATCATGCACCACTTACCGACCTAAACCCTTGCGTAACCTATGGAGCAAAGATTGCATCGTCAATACCAGGAATTGAAATTCAGATCGAAATCAAAAATGGAATGGCTTTCAAAAGTCAGTCAACTGCGAACAACATCTTGAGGTGGACTCTGACGATTCACATCGAAAATTCAATAGTCAAAGCCAAATTTGCATGGTAACCTCGACACGATCAAATAGATTTCACAAAACGAAAAATCAAAAGAAGTTAGTTCCAGAGCACGCCTTGTTTTCAATGAGGGAATACTCTGGGGGCAAATGTTATCTGAGTTTTTAACCTAGCAGAATCCAAAGGAAGTCTAGTCAAAGGAAGTCAGAACATCTATGTTGAGTCAGAACAAACCGAGAATCAACCAAAAGGACTAGAACAGCAAGCCAAGAAGAAGTCAGAAGAAAGCAGAAAAGCGTTAAGGGCATGGATCGCCAGTGATCCATAGCATTTGCTCTTGAGTCCATCTATCTTCCCGCATCATGATCCAGAAGATGAAGACCAAAAAATTGGCTAAGTATATGGATCGCTAGCAATCCATACATTTTTATTAGTTCGCTACTATGACAAAGTAAGGGGAATGCATGAAGGCATTGGATCGATTTCGAGCCTAATCTATGGATCACTAGCGATCCATAGAGTTAGCTCACTTCCTGACACAATTTGCAGTGCGCCTTCATGTGGTCGTGTGCAAACATTTTGGCAAATGAGCTTGGCCTAGTAGCTCTTCAACTTCTATAAATACATGCAACATAAACGAGGGCTTCCCCGGTCTGGTGGCTGAAACTTTGCTGGAAGCTTTCTTCACTCTTCACCTCCCCCATAACAATCTTTAAAGAAGTTCACTGTGATTCTCCAGTGGATTCTAACTTTGGAGATTCAATCTAGCTAAGGATAATCAAGAGCTTTGTAGTCAAATACATCTTATGATAGCAATCGGTTTACAATAAAAACTATAAAGTGGATGTAGGCTTCATTAACAGCCGAACCACTATAAAAATCTTCTTGTCTTCTTTCTCTTAATGCTTTGATCTATATCTATTATCTATATTATTGCTCTGTGAGAGTAACGCTGGTGCTTTCATGCTCAAACCACGGTGTTGATCCATTTTTTGGGTTAACAGTTTCCAAAGGAGAGCTGGAGATCTTCATCAATGTATGGACGTAGTTTACTTTTCCACTATATTTGTCGTTTTTCAGCATTTGTAAGGACATTTATTTATAACTGTCATCGGTGAGCTTAGGATAGACTCTGATGTTTGTATTTAAAACTTACACGGTAAAGTTAAATATATTGAAATAATATATGTTACTCCATTCATGTAAGGTTCTGTTCTTTCTTTATTTTTATTTTTATCCTTATTCAATCCGTCTTTCCAGCACTTGAATACCGTGGATTTATTAGTGTCGATTTCCGAGGGTCGTAAATTCGGTTCGTCGCGGTTGGTATCAGAGCTTAGGTTGAGCGAACAACTAAGCCTTGTAGGGGCAAAGTCTCATCAAATATGGGGTTAGTAGTACCCAAGGATGAGTAACTCATTAGAGATAGGGTAAGCGACACCCTAGAATGAGTTGAGAGTATTAAATATGAGCGCGTATTTGTTAATGCTATATAAAAATGAATTTTGTTTTGGAAAATTGGTAAATGAAATAATTTTACCTAGGATTATATTTTGAATATAAAAGAAAATCTTTCAAATGATATAGTTATTTATGTAGTGTTTAATTGTTAAGGAAATGATAATATTCAGTTGTTATCATTGACTGATTGGTTGTTTGATTTAACGTTTAAATACGAACACCTGGTGAATTTAATTTCACAATTTGACTATATGGCGTTCGATAAATAATATTGGTTTAAGGTTAAAGAAATTTATTCAAGATAAATGATTTTGTGAATGTTTTATAAAAATAAGTGATTTTATAAAACGTGTTTAATAAAGAGATTTTTGAACTTAAATCTCGATATTTTTGGGAAAAAAATCTGATGATTAACTAGTTCGAGCGGCTCGAAAGTAACTAAAAATGGGCAGAAGTTGTTCTCGAATGGTAAACACTTTTCTTCAGTATTCCACTTCTTCCTAAGGGAATATATGATACTATCGGTATTACCCAGTTCCTTGGTATCATTTTGAGTTACTCAATCTATATAATTTTCTAATGTTAAAGATATAATGTGAATTATTAATTAATAAATTAATTAGTGATTATTAATTTTTATCAAGATGGTTGCATTTAATATTGGTTAAAAGGAGTACATTATAGTATAAGGAGTTTATTATAATTTGAGGAAACAATGATATGTAGTGATATTTTGAAATAATAAAATTTGTATTTGAATTCTCAAGAAAGTTGATTCAAAATAAAAGTTATTTAAAAAGATAAAATAAGTGTTTCAACAAATAAGTCCATCTTCTATTACAAAGGAAATACAGTTTTAAAGAAGAAACAAATAATTTGAAACAAAAATTTCCGAAATGGTTTAGATAAAATTTTTATAAAAGTAATAGTTTATAAATAAAGTAGTATATTTATAAACAGTGTTTATAAATATTAAAGATGAATTTGTAATTGATATTTGGAAATCGATTTATAATTGGGATTTTATAAATAAAGGAGATTTAGAAAGGAATAGATTTATGAATGAAATTTTATAAATAAAGATATTTATAAAAAGAAGTTTTATAAAATAGGAAGGAGATTATAAAACATGGTTTTATAAATATAAAAGGGTTTATCTCGATAAGTAGAGGATGGTTTTTATAAAGGGAGATACATCTCATTTAAAAGTAAAATAATCTCTTAAAAGAATGTTTTGAAAGCGATATTTGCAAATGAAGTTCAGTGGTTTTAAAAGTGATTTAAAAAGTATTAAGTGATAGGAAGACATGTATTTCAATATTTTTGTTGTAATAAATGTTTCCGAGAAGGAAGACATAGACTATAAACTATTATTATAGTAAGTAATTTCTGAAAGAAGATGTTTTATATAGTATACGGGGTTTATACATATCCTATTTGATGTTAAGATTCGAGGTGGGTAAGTTATATCCATTTTTAAGTAAAGAATGACGTCCTTCAAGGTCTAAGAGGTATTGATACCCCAACTTGATTGGCTTCATTGTTAACTAATAAAAAGTTTAAGTTCGACATCGAATTAGTATTAAGTATAATTAATCAGATCCATATACTAGTGTTTTTGGTTTTTCGTAACGATGTTTTACGCAACATTCATTTTGACCCAATAAAGTGTGTTTTGGAAAAGATGAAGCTTTGCTCAAAGATTTTTACGGATTTAAGTATATAGAGGTATTTTCTAAGTGTTGAAATATAGTTTCTTTGGAAAGAAGATATAATTTTTGGTGAATAATTTTTTTTAAAGTAATTATATATAAAGAAGCATGTTTATAAAAATGTTTGGAAGAAAGTTTTATGAAATGTTTTCATAAAAATTTTAAAAAGGTTAATGAGTACGTATAAGGTGCGTAGATCATTTCATTGCACGATTTTGAACTAAGATTTGAGTACATGACTTTGAGGTGTTTACAGTAGTCCGAAAAAGGATTTATAACTCGATTCTTGACGGCGAGCATTGATGAGGGTTTGTGGTTGAGTACTTTCGTTTTCTATCATAGTTGAGAGCTATGCAAGGAAAACGAAGGGTTCTGATCAAGAAGCCTGATCAGAGTTCACACTAGAGAATCGCATGATCAACACTAATTTCGAAGCAAAGTGGTATATTCGAATTTAAGATCAAATCAGATAGTGCATATAGATAATCCATGAGCTTAACATGGGTTTGTATTTGAAATTTAAAATAATTATTTTACCAAGTTTTTGGTTAGGTGTAATTTCGGGGACGAAATTCTTTTAAGGAGGGAAGTCCATAACGACCTGCAAATTTATCGCTTTGATAAATTATATTTATATTTTAAATATTCAAATACAAGATTTTATAACTCGAATTATAACATTTTGAACCATAAATAATGATGGTAAACTTGTTTTAAAGGTATATAACAAATATGTATATTTGGGGGTTTTCATTGGAAAAACGTCAAAAATCAGTTGTCAAGAAAACTGAGATTTTCTCAATATTAAAGCGAACAAAATAGGATACACACACTTATTTATCCATTGAAGCAAGAATGTGAAATAAAAATTATTTATTTTATTTTTGGAAATAAAATATATTTATGACATCTTCAAGGACATCATCATTTTTATATACTTTTTGGAATTTTAAAATAAGTTTAAATAATCAAATAATTGTTTTAAAATGATAATAATTCATTTTAATAAGTTATAAGTGATTATAAATCATTGATAATAGTTTTATAAAGATGTATAATTGTTTTAAAAATATAAGAAATATTAAAATAGTTTTGTCGATACAACAACACTTTTTTTAAACACTTGTTTAATATTGATTTGTATGGTTTTATAATTCAAATGTGATCGTTTTAATTTATTTAAAATGATAAGAATTGTTTTAAGTTTTTTTACATTTATATGTAATTTAATTAAGAAGTAAAAATATGATCGAAAATACGATTACAGAATTGTAACGGTTGGACAAGAGGAAGTTGTGGAACGTTATATGTTATATGTGACTAGATATTTATGTGCAACGTAAATTAAACAAAATATCATGATATTTATTTACAAATATCTAGATATTTTACTAAAGAAAACAAAACAAAACAAAACTTCACCTTTCACCTTACACAAATGCACATGGGGGGCATGGGGAGGAAGTGATGCGTGTGTGATGGGGGGTGAGATGTGCATGGATGATGTAAACAAACACACGTTATGTGTAAAAGACATTTTCCTATGGTTGTATCATATCTAAGGTTTTTATCCTATAAATACCCACCCCGTTCTCTCATTTATTCACATACTCATTCCCTTCTTCTTCTTTGTCTTAGGAAAATTATGAAGAAATAATGGCAAAATGAAAATAAATTATATCCACATGAACATAAAGTAGATCCACCTCATAAACCAAGTCAAAACACTCCCTACTATCTCCACAACCCATGCCCACTCCACTTCCATGCACCAAGGCCGAGCTCCACTACTCAAAGAAGCATGGTCGAACCTACATGGAGTCAAGGTGGAGATCCAGAAGCTCTGAAGTGAAGAAAAGAGAAGGACGTGCTAGGAGAATGCTGCCTGTTTGATTCAGGAAGCTTCAAGAAAGTTTGGGATGGAGAAGGAAGTGATGGTGTGAAGTGTGGTGATATGTGCTTGAATGTTCTTAGGAAGAGGATAGAGTTAGGTTTGGTAAAAGCGAGTTAATTTCACTTTGAATCACTTGATAATCACCTACAAATATTTCTTATTAACCACTTAAATATTGCTTGTTATTACTGATAATAATAGAAATTAACTACTTAAAGTTATACCCTTGATCATATGCTAAAATGATTGCTTATATGTTTGTGTAATATGTTTGGATGATGATTGGTTGATTATATGCTTTCTTTTGATGTGGAAATAATTCACGTTAAATATACATTAAATTTACATAGAGGAAATCACTTTTCTATATGAATTATAAAAGTGTCACAGTATGGTTAAATCTCTTTAAACATGAATAAAATGGTTTAAAACTCATTTCAGAAATGTTTTGACAAGATATGAAATTGAAGTCAAAATAGGTGCGTCACGTAACGACAGTTCACGCCATAAAAGTTAAATCAATATGTAGAATGAAATATAGCTCAGAATTATTTGAAAGAAAACAATTTTCCAAATTCTTATACCTATAGTTTTCAAATGAAGTAGAAAAATCAAGATTTCATTTTATAAATTTTGAGATATTTCCAAATCAAGTTTCCGAAAACAGCACGTTTTGGCAGTTCATAAAATATGGATTTTAACTTTTTAAAATGGATGTTTTTAAATCTTTAAAAATATGAAATAAATTTCATAAATATGTTAAAATGTTTTAAAAAGGATTTGAGTTATTAAAAAAATGGACATAGATGAAAAGCAGTTGGTGTTTTGAAAAAAGAAGCTTTAAAAATACTATTCGTAGTAGTTTTGCAGCGGTTTCGGTAACTTTTTCAAATTATGGTTTTAACTTAATTATTCTTTCCCAATGTTTTTAGTAATCTTTCCAAATGAATAATTAAGTATTTTAAAGATGATTTGGAAGTTTTATAATTATTTTAAAGAAATTTTAAATAAATGGTTAAAAGAAAATTGTTTTAAACAATATTTGAAATTGTTTTAAGTAAATGAAAATCATCACTAAAAGTACATATAAAAGCATTTAGAGTTGATCAAATAACTTGACCTCCTTATGGATGATAGAGAGATAGTCTCTAGACCTGATCTTGTACAACTAGTGTTTAGATTCTGCTCTAGGTGTCCGGACTGGCCCTACGGAGGGGATAGTAAATTTTATTTACTTGGACCACATTCCTAAGATAAAAAGAGATTTAGAGATTTCCAAAAGTTAAACAAGATTTTAGAATATTAAGATTTGATGATATATGAAATGTATTGGTTAAATTCTGTGTTAAACTCCAATGAGGTAACTCGTGCTATCCGTGAGAATTTAAAAGGTGATTTCACCGTTATTCGACAAATAATACAGGTTGAATATGAAAATTAGTGTTGAGTATAATTAATCTAAAATCTATGAATCCTTTTTACTCAGTACTAATTGGTTTGGGTATACAGTAAATGATGTCTTAAATAACTGTTTTTAACCCATTAAAAGATATGTTTTGGAAATAAGTAATCTCCATTGAGATTGAAATTATACCAATAATAGAAGATGGAAATGTTTTCCTATGTAATTAAAGAGAAATGATTTGGTATTTCCAAAGATAAAAAGGGGGTTTTAATTAACCGAAGATTTGAAAAAAGGGGTTTAAAGATGTATATCTCTTAAAGAAATTTTTTCTGGATAAAAGATATTGATAAACTGAATAATAATCACCCACATACTTACGTCTTTTATCAGTAAATTGGTTCGGAGGAACTGGGGTCGGATTTGGGTGATTCCTATCCGAAAACCACTTCGAACCAATATATGTTCAAAAGTGAAAATATGTTGAAGACAATGATTTTGAAGACGAAGACCTTAAAAATGTAGGGCTGCTTGCCATTAACCTCTAGGGAAATTCCCTTATCATATATATGGTGGCAGTGGTTCCTTAAATTTGAAATCTTCGATGCAAGGACTACTCGCTATTAATCCTAGGGGTGATTCCTAAACTGGATGTAGTAGGAGAAGTGCCTTCGGTTTGTCTTGTTCTTTGACAACTTGTATAGACGAGTTCTGACATTGCAATTCTAAGACCATGTACATTAGTTTTTCAAACATATATCTATTTGGTGGCGTAGGAGGTAACCCCTCTTATACTTAACACCCTTCTCTGAGACGTACGAACTCAGAGGTTGTACTTTTGTAGGAATCAATAGTGTGTTGTTGAAAATGGCAACGTGGCATCTAAAGTAGGATTTGTTTTGTGAAAGGTAAAATATTACGTTAAGCCTCATACATCGGTAGCAAAAACATGGTAGATGTGGTAGGGCTAAGTTGTATGCAACCATTAGGGTATAATCATCACCTTTCTAGATTACCCTTTATATATCGGGTTTGTTGTGTATGCTAAGATGTCTCGGATAGGTCGAGAATGACCGAGGTGATGTCATATTCGGTACTATCTAAGGTAGAGGTAAGTCGGTTCTGTGTTGTTAGAAGTTGGAGCATCAGGTGCATCCCTCTAGAGATGTACTGTCGAAAGGTAGCCCCTTACCTTGTCATTATATGGAATTAATTCTCCAATACGAACCCTTACGGTTTTAATTATAAATCTATTATGCTGGAATTTAATAAATGTAACCATTTCAGCTCAGATTATATACATTTATTTGAAAAGTGTTTTCAAACCAATGTTAATAGAAATAATATCAAACGATTTGATAAAAAAGTTTTAGTTATCATAAGATAAAATTCCATCCGTATTTATGTGTGACATGGTCTTATGAGATACTCTTCTTTTCAAAGGTTTTGTTTTGCATTAAAGTTGATCTATGACACTATCATATATATTTATAATTTGCGTTTCTCACGTTGGTTTTCCAAACTGATCCGAGTATTTTTAATACTTGGGTTAGATCCGAGTAGTTTCAGGATTAGCTGAAGACGCTTGGGGATTCCAAAGGGGGGCTGGAGATCTTCATCAACATATGGACGTAGTTTACTTTTCCATTATGTTTGTCGTTTTTCAGCATTTGTAAGGACAAGTATTTATAACTGTCGATGATGTGCTTAGGATAGACTCTGATGTATGTATTTAAAATTTCCGCTAGAAAGATTATATATTGAAATAATATATGGTATTTTCTTTTTACCATTGATCAATCCATCTTTCCAGCACTTGGATATTCGGCACGTGAATAACATGGATGTATTAGTGTCGATTTCTAAGGGTCGAAAATTCGAGTCGTCACATAACCCCTATTTTGTTAAATCACTAGTTCCTTCAATCTCCATAATTATTTTGGTATATTTGTATTTAAAAATAATTCATGATAAAACCAGCATTAACTGGGTATAGTTATACACAATTTAAATTTCAGATTCAATATTCGAGGTGAATAAAAAGAGCATTCATATTCCAATCAACTAAATCAAATGATATCTTCAAATTTTTCTTTAATCAAATTTAGACCAGGCAGGGATCTTCTTCTATGATTTAAATTTCTGTCAAGTTACTAATTTATTAAAATTACTAGATAAACAATATTTTTAGATCAAAATAGACAATTCTATATTAATTAGATATATAGATAAATTCAATGACATATAAATCAACATAATTATTAATGAACCCACTCACCTCTAGCTATTTCCCTTACTCGCCTAGAAAAGCCTCCGCTTGAATTGTCAATCTCTATCCTTTTCGTTTACTCATGTACTCAATTTGATTATCTTCCTCTTCTTTGCGATCTTTGTCTTTAATTTTTATTTTTGAACAGATTGGTTTGAGGAGAAGAAGAGAGTTTTAGAAGAGATAGAATTTTGGTACGACTAGAATAGATTAGGGTTTCTGGTGTGAGATTAACGTTGTATTTATAGACGGAAAACTCGTGTTTGACCGTTAGATTTAATTATATAAAATCTGGGCCGTTCGACCTAGGCAAACCCTAGCCGATAACGCTTGACTGATCGACCGGTGGACTTGGGGCAGTCGAACAATGGGGTTCGACCAGTCCCAACTTAGGTGTTGACCGGTTAAACCTTCCTATTTTATATTTTACTTTCCATATTTAATTATTTTTAATTATTTTAAATTTTGAATCTTCAAAATTTAATATATTTTTCATGCGAACTCCAATTACAAAACTTTATATATGAAAATTATCTGGAAAATCGCTACAAATGTAATGGTTCTAGTTTCGTGGCCAAATTCGGAAGTCTGTGAAAATTCCACTTTTACCATTATTATAATTAATTTAATTTCTTTTATTAAATTTTCAGTTAATTTTTGCTGGGTGTTACAATGTGGGCTCTACGTCGCCTAAGCAAACCTCAGTCTCCTTGAGCCGACCACTCAATTGGTGAACATGCTCTTTCGGTTGCAGAAGTAAGCCAAATACTCGACCAACACCCATTTCCATTTTCAAGCAAACACTAAGATTGTTATTTTCATGGGTGTTCTTAGCAAAGCTGCTCTTAGGTTGATGGGGAAGTATTTCTTCACCTCTTACAAGGTCAACCTCGAACAAAGGAATACCGAGTTCCAAACCTCTAGTAAGGTCTATTTTCTTTTCTACTTTTTTCATCTTCGTCCCTTCTTTCCTTTACTTAATTTGTCTTTAGACAGGGGCTTATGTTGATCATGCCAGCTTTAACTTCAGGATGCTGAGTGAATACGTCCAACGATTGATGATGGCCATCGATAATGATCGGAATCTGAAGTTCTTAGTGATCGATAAGAATCTCCACTGGGTCTGGTTGACGAGGGGAACCCAAAACCTGGTTGTATGGTGGGCTGCTCTAACAAAGAAGCTGACTAAGGTGAAATGTGATTACATCAAAATCACATTCTTGGATCCAAACATTGGGATATGACGATGCTACCCAAAGTAAAGGGGCTAGAGAGTGGCAACAAGTTGATTATGAAAAGCTTAGCGATGTAGTGCCAATACAAACATGCATTTTAATGACTCGATATTTAAATAATTAATTTAAATATTAAGTCATTAATCAATGGAACGCCCATTATACTCGACTTCTAGAGATGGAAGAATCAGGTCTCAACACATCCATAGTTGAGATCACTTTTCCATCGCGAGAAAAATGTATAAATTTGACTATGTTTGGAGTTGATGAATTTTTGGAGTGAATGGTGATGTTGAGTGGATGGAATTGGTTTGGACTAAAGTACATGAAATAGCCTATAAATTGGCTTACCCTTCATAATCCCATCATTAATTTCATTTCCAATGTTACTTTCCTTTCCAACTCCCTAAAAACCTTCCTAATCATCTCTTAATCCCTCCTTAATCTCCAAGCCGTATATGTATAACTTAAAATCATAAGTTAAATATCAATTATTTAGAATAGAATGAATATCACTTATAAATTAAAATCTCAAAACATTCATTATGAGACATGAACATTCATTATAGATTTGTATGTTTTTAAGTATGATGGGATCATATAGGTTTCTTTTCAGAAATATAAAATGATTTAATGAATGTTTTAGGGAAGAATAGATAAACATGGGATGTTTAGATACGCTTCCCCAATTTTATTGATTTTTAAATGCAGTGAAAATTCTATATGATATTCTAGTCATGATTTTGGAGATAGGTGTCAAGTTCGAGAAATTTCTTAAGATTATATGATTTTATATTAATTAAAGGTGCGTAAATAGAAAATAAAATGAGAAAACACCCTTGAAAGTATAAATAAAGATTAAGCATTTAGAACAAGTGTTCACAAATTTCTGGGAATTTGTTAGAATTTTCTATAAGAACAAATAAACCAGAATGGCTAAGTACTATGCCGGGGCGAGTGGGGAACTATGAGGGCGCATGAAAATAAATTTATATAGGAAAAATATATTAATAGGTGTTGGGAAAATGGAAAACCAAATCCAAAATATTTGCTAAAAAGAAAGAAAAAGGACACTAAAAATAACTGTATGTAAAATACGGATTAATAAGAGAACAACACATGTAAAGGCGTTGTCATGAATGTTAAAGTTTGTTTGCCACGGCGGTTGGGCGACAACCCTACATTACAACTAAGAACTGTGCATAATATGAAAGGGTCATGCTGCGCCATAAATGGGAAGGGAACACTTAGTAAGAAAAGTGGGAAGCACTTATCATTGGGGCATGGTGGTACTACACAAAGAAAAGTAGTAAATGGAACCTAATAAAAGATAAGTAGGTGGGACTCATGGAGAGGCCAGGTCAGTATGGGGAAGGGATCCTGCACTAGAAATAAGGTTGGAAGGACTATTGATATTGGGTAGGGGTGCTCACTTGAATGCATACCTTGGGAAGGTGAGGAATGCATTCAATTTCTAGGGACTACGGGACAGTTCCATAAGTTAAACAAATGTTTAAAGCGGATGCACACCTTAGGAAGGTGAGGAGAGAAATTTACGAATGTATACCTAGGAAAGGTGAGGCATTCAATTGCGTGGGGTGCAATATAATATTATTTAAGAAAAATGAATAAGAATTGCACGAGGTGCAATATTAATTTGTAAGAGGAAAAGAAGTAAGAACTGCACGGGACACAGTATTAAATTTCTAAAGGGAAAGTAGAAAGAACTGAGCAGGGTGCAATATTAAACACTTTAAAAGAAGAACCATTAAGACATGCAGGGAGCACAATATTAAGCAGTTAAAGGATAAGTATGACCTACATGGGGCGCAATATTTTAGTAGATTAAATAATAATCTAAGGTGGGAACCAAGAGGGATCTTAGTAGATTAAATAATAACCTAAGGTGGGAACCAAGTGGGGTCTGTGTAGGGAGTGCAGTAGTAAAGCATAGTAACGAAATAGAAGATTGAACCAAATTTGGAAATTTAGTGAGGAAACGCTGTGGGAGGGGGCAGAAGTAAATGAGGACCGCTTAGGAAAGCATAAGATGCAGATGTAGTTAAGAACCGTCTACATCAGTATTTTGAATGGTTCACTCTTGATGTTTGAAGATTAAAGGGGAAAGCCAACCAATGCATTACAGTTTGGTCTCACTATATGAATGCTTTTGGGTAAGTATTATTGACACCAGACTTTATGTCTGACATGTGTTTTTATTATTGATTTTCCCATAAACTAATGGGTGCCCATTTGCGTTAGCTAAGTTTATGGAATTAGATAGGTTTAAAATAAGGGCTGCAATATGAAGATCAAAGACAGAGCAGGAGGCTTGTAGCTAATAAAGGTTTTTGTTTCTGTTGTACAAAGGAGTAGGGGTTGCATCTTCATATGTTGACCAGACTCTTTATTATGCTTAATTTCTATTATATTTGACCCTTCCGTGGGCATGACTTTGGGTTGGATTATGACTGAAGTATATGCAAAGAATGCTAAAGAAAATTTTGATATTTAGCTGCTTTGTTTACTTTATCTATGTTTAATTTATAAATTGAATTCAGTTTCATCACTAGAGGATAATTAAGGTGATGACTACAGCATCATCAGCATTCATCTTCGAGTCTCAATTGGGGGATGTTGAAATTTGGTATTAGAGTGTAAGTTAGGGATAATTTAGTAAAACAGAGCTTAGAAAAGATGAGTGCAGCACTTAGGAAAAACTAAACACTCTGGGGAGAGGATGCATTACTACATATATGCAACGTACTTGTTTGTTGCTATATAAATATATAGGAAGATATATCTATCTTTCTATTATTGTTTCACCTCCCTATCTTTTCATTTCTGATGAAGACATGCTTAATATAAAAGAAAGATGGATTTAAGAAGTGGAAGAGTTATGGTAGGAGGAGAAAGTGTAAGAAGAGAAGTCGAAAGTACGCAGATTAATGGATGGAATGAGGGAGAAATCCCATAAGCGATAGGAGAAGAAGTTGCACAGCCAGCAAATGGGGCGGGCATGGATGTATAATCTTATTTAGATATTTATGGCTCAAATGTTGAAGGAAGATGCACTAGAAGCAGTTCAGCCGAAACCTATAGTGGTGAGAGAGGATTTCCCAAAGATAGTGTAACAACCCGCTCTGAAACGAACCTAAATTCCAACCCATAAAAGGCCCATCGAAACAAACCCATTCCAAAACTGGCTATTGGTTGGTATAAAAACAATATAGAGATATTTTTCTATGCATTCAAAACTCACAGTGGAAGGATAAAATATAAAAACTAAAACAATACCCATTTCATTTAAATCCAAATGTCATAAAATCCATAACATAGAACCAATAACAACCGTCACATATCTATAGTACAACACTATCAAAATATAACATTTTTTCCAATAGGTACATCAAAAAACAACATAAACTGATAAATAAATAAACTTCCACAAGATCCTCCTCGCCTCCGCCTTCAGTATCGCCTTTCCTAACCTTTATTGTAATTAGGAGGAAGTTAAAACAACATATCTCTGATGAATAAAAATCTCAAGCCTTACTATAATAACAACCCGGCAATATAATATAAATAAGAATATATCTTTCATATATTAGTAGCTTTATTCTAAGTCTTTCCAATTTAAAACACTAAGGCTTTCCCAATTTCAATTCCATAACTGTTACTCTTACAACCCAATAACCTATATCTACCATCAGTAATGTCCTATCAATGTAAGAGATAGTACCCAAGCCACTTAATACCTTTTTTAATGGGAATTAGACAGACTATTACCATTTAATACTTTATGTAAGGTAGGTCCCCCCTCATTTATAACCTATTCAAAGACGGACTCTTCGCTAGTACTTATCTAGCTGACATTGCACAGAAACTTTTCGATCACTTAATACTTCATATTGAAGCGGACCCTTTTCAAGATATCCACTACCGTGCCTAACCCTTAACCTTAACTCCAACCATTTACTACTTCCTAAATAGGGAATAGGCGGGCCCTCAAACAACCCCTTAACACCTTCAATCCCTGAAGTTGGTCCTTCGTATTATGGCCCATACCCCATGAGGATGTCTTATATTAGTCCGGCTATTTGTAGGTACTAGTTGCCAAATTAGCTGGGTAGATCTACTTTACATAATTTGGAACTAACCTAGCGTCATCCGTAGTTACTTATTATAGACAATGTCTTACATCAGCTCCAAAGTCACACTAGTAGCCTGATTAGCTGGGCAAACTTCTGTGTGCTTTTTACTGACCTCGCATCCATGTAACTTAGTCATAATTTGTAAAACTCTCTTAAATCACACATCTCACCATATCCTTTATTAAGGCCTTATAAGCAAACTTCTTATTTTGCCCCTTTAATTAATTACTTGCCTAATGGGAAATTCATTAATAACTAATAACCTATTAACTACGTAATTAAAACATTATAATTATATGTTATTTACGCTAATTTATATATATATATATATATATATATATATATATGTGCACCTAGTAAATTTCTAAGTGTGAGGAGATTACAAATCTTCAAAAATTATATAAGTCCCATTTCCAAATTAACAACTATACCATAAATCCAATATCCAAAATCAAATCAATGGACTTATATAAAAACAAAATCCAAACCCACTTATTTAAATTAAAACAATGGAATAATTCAATAATAGAAACTTACAATTTAAATACTTTTACGCTCTATTCAACTTCTTTTTACATGAAATTAGACAAAATAAATTTCAATTCAAGTTATGGAAATAGATGGTGCAAATTACGAATAAGAATTCGTACCTTACACACCATTTCCTAATCAAAAATCTTAATCAGATCTAAAGAAAATGATAAGAAGTGGAATAGAAGGTAAAATATTGAAATTGCAAAATATACACAAATTCCATTATTTAATATAAAAAGATTGAGATTCCGACCTAATAATTGATATTTTTCTTTTGGGGAATTTTGGGGGTTTTAATGTGATGTTTTCGTAAACCAAAATTCCCCAAGGCATATATTAAATCCAAACTACACTATTCAATTACTAAAATAGAAAGTCTAAGATTTCCACTCACAACTGGTCCTTAGCTCTTCCTCTTTTTGGATTTGTCATCCCTTCAATAATCTCTTTCGGATCTCCCCTTATATATATATATATATATATATATATACAACGACATATTTGTATATAGATTAGATTCAGATATTTAGGGATTGGAGAAGAATAGAATTTTAAATAAAATAATAAAAATGTAGAATCTGTTGTCTAAACCATAAAGAACCTTTCTGTACCTATGAAGAGAGAGATTGATAGAGCATTGCTTGGTTCCTAAAATAATTTGTGAACAATAGTAAGGCGCTAGACTCTTATTTATAGTGGTTGGAATGCACTAGAACTGTCAAATTTAAGTCGGATTAAAATAATAAAATGCAGATCATTGACTGTTGCAAACAAACCCTAGCCACCACACGATAACCGGTTGTTAATGTAGAATTTTGTCTACACCAACATCCCGAGGTTCGAAGGTATAGCTCCGAAAGATGATTCGATTATAGGTCCCGAATATGAAAATACTAGGACGAGAGGTAGTGTTATTAGAGCTACTATACGTTATCCTGCTGAGTATAAACGACGAATAGGAAGAAAATAAAGTACTAAAAGTAAATAACACCGATAAATTTATAGTGGTTCAAGCTGAAAGTCCCTACATCCATTGTTCTTTGCTTATTTAGTCACTCTTATATAACCGAGGAGCTTATTACTTTGAGTATAAATGTTTCCGCCATTAGCAAGTTTTTTATTAGACCTCTAATATAAGAAAGTACTATGTAATTTTATGTTAGTTCTTTTGTGCCCCAAAAAGATCCCTTGTGCATGGGGACTGTCGCTTATTTATAGCCAACATGCTATATTGCCATTGGTGGAGATCCCTTCTACTGGATTATTGAGGTTACTAGTTGTACGGTTGCAGTTGGAGCTTATTCTGGATACCTAACATTGCTTCCTGTGAAGTGCAGATTGATGAGTTGTCTTTCCGCCTAAATGGTCACTTGAATCTGAGCCGTATATTGATTTACTAATCATTTCAGCTATTGATTTCTCTATGCTATAGATGGGTGCTTCAGGCCTTAGATCCACGAATGGGCTACCCTCTTTGACCTGTGGTATCATTATCCTAAAACGGGTTCAACCCTTTTGTTCTTTTAAATGCCTAAGTATAATAACTGTTGTAATACAAACTAGACTTTCCTTAGGAAGATATTCGCTATTTTTGCTAAAGGGAATTTTTTACAACACATGCCCCATCAAAGTTTACTTTGTATGTGAAATATGGAGTGAACTTTGAAGTGTGCGGGTTTGTTTTTTTTTATTGTCTTCCGAGGTTGGTTTTCTTTATAGGTATGGAAGATGTTACAACATTTAGTTTTTGATAGAGTATTTGTTCAAGCGATAAGTATTTAAAGGTTTTGAAAGCCGACGGATGAAGATTTATCTTGGATTATAAAGTACAAAACTTGAAAAGAATGTTTGAATGTCGAGAGGTCGAATCTAAATTGAGACCATAAGGTAAAATTTTGGAAAATCATGCTTTTCGTTCAAAGTCATCGAAGCAAAACTGTTTTGATGCCGAAGGGCGAAATCTGATTTAAGACTATGAGGTCTAAAACTTTTTGAAAATTATGCTTGTCGCTTGAAGCTATCTCAGGTGGTAAGTGAAACGATTATAGGGCCGAAAGGAGAAATCTAATTTGGGACCATGAGGTCAAATTTTTTTAAAGCGACGCTTGTTACTTGAAGCCATCTAGGCCAAGTTGTAAGCGAAATGATTACAAATCCGAAAGGCACAATCTAATTTGGGTCAAAACCTTTTTGAAAATGACGCTTGTCACTTGAAGCCATCTAGGTTAAGTGGTAAGAGAATGATTACAGTGCCGAAAGACGAAATCTAATTTGGGACCGTGAGGTGAAAACTTTTTGAAAATGACGCTTATCATTGAAGCCATCTAGGCTAAGTGGTAAGCAAAACAACTACATTACCGAAAGGTGAAATCTATTTTGGGACTGTGAGATTAAAACTTTTTGAAAACGACACTTGTCACTTACAGCCATCTAGGCTAAGTGGTAAGCGAAATGATTATAGTACCGAAAGGTGAAATCTAATTTAGGAGTCAAAACTTTATTTGTTGTACAAACCCGCAAGTGATCATTTCAAGCTAGAATTTTAAAGGGATGGGTTCTGATTTTGCATTAAATGTTGGTCCAGGTGTTGGTAGTTGATTGGTTATCTTCAAAATGGTGTGTCTCTTTCCCTGTGCATGGATAACTTAGCATCTGATGAAGCAATCTTTTGGTATTCTTTATCAAACTAAATCTATGCTGGAAAGATTTTCTTCTTTAATCTAAGTCGTTCCTTTTGATATAAACAATTCTTGATCTTTCTCTCCTCTTTTACCTGTTCAAATTGCAAAGCCGCCATTAGTATTCCCAAGTTTTTTCCTGTTTCGATATCTGCCCCAAGCTAGTAAGTTCTTTTTAACGTTATCTTTCTCACTAAGTCTACCGATATAGTTTCTATATTTCTCCTTTTACTGTGTATCTAAGAATTAAATTTGGATCCGATATGTGTAATCTTTATTCTAAAAATGACACTGATTTTTGATCTTGTATCAGAATTTTTTTTAGGTTGGAAATGGATGCTCCCATTAGTGATCAAACAATTCTTAATGAAGTTCTGTCTTCTTATGGGATTACTGGGGTTGAAGCACTCGCTCCCTGGTTTAGGCTGCACTTCGATAATCCTCTTAAGGGGTATTTCGTGTGGTCAATAGAGCATTTGGAGCATGGAATCTTCTTTCCTTTATCCCCTTTGTTTGTTGTTTTGGAGTTTTACAACATTAATCCTTTCCAGCTTCTAGCTACTTCTTAGTCAACTCTATCTTCTATAGCAATTCTCTATTTCGAGAAAGGCTACCGGGACATATCTCTTACCGAGATCAACTATATGTTTAAAATATTAAAGGCCAAATCTTTTGATGAATTTCCTACGTATTTTCTTAAATTCTTAAGGCGGTCTCCCTTGAAGGATCCACTTAGAAAAATAACACCACGCCAATGGTTCCCGGTTAAGGCTCCTTCTGATCGAATCATCACTTCTTTCAATTCCACCGGTAGGTCCTTGAACATTTTTCTTTTCCTTCTTTATCTTTTCCCCTTAGTCGTGTTTCTTTATTTTACCCAATTCTAAACGGTGAGACATGAGAAGAGTGTCGATCCAACTATAACCAATCCATTTAAGGATAGGTACTAAGAAGTCATGAAGATTCCACTTTTGCAAAGGTTCAGGCATTTGGTTCTTATCGAAAGCAGATTGAAACCTCTAGGACTGATACCTCCTTCTGGTAATTTTGTCGGGTTTAAACCTTCGAGGAAGTATGACGAGGCTCCTACCATAATCATCCATAGCGGGGATGAAGCCGCATCTAGTCCTGAGAAAAGTGAGACCGAGGGTTTCACTTTTATCCCTTTGGCTTTGCTTATTTGATACCCTTATTACAACTTTAATTTTAGTCTCAATTTTAACCCTATCTCCTTTTCCTTATTATAATACCTTCTAAGAAGGCCGACCCCCAAGGTAAGGGAAAAGTTACCAAGAAAAGGTCCAGGTTGCCCCTTTTTGATAAAGAGGTTATCGACTTAAAGTAACAAAAGGTTTCTTCCTAAGCTAAAAGTTCTAAGAAAAATATTTTGGATCTTCTTTCTAAAAAGAACAAGCAACCCATAGTGATCACAAGGTCTACTTTTGAAGGTTACCTTTCTTCTTCCATTGTTGAAGACACGCTAAGCCTCCAACCTCTATTTTAGGCGTTCGACCGACAATCGAATATGGCCTTTAGGAGAGTATCAAGGCAAAACGGGGTTCTTATGGAGGTTTATGATATCGATATTTATCCTTACTATATTCACCCTTTTTTAAGCTATAGCGGAATATTCGGTCTTTCAACATGGATGGCCGAAAATAGAGGAAACAGTGGTTGCTAGCAGAACGATGAAGAAGGAGTTTGTGAAATTGAAGGCTAAAATTTGGGAGGCGAATGTTCAAGTGAAGGAATCGGGTAGAACGGCTAGAGAGAAAGAGTGCAATATTGAGGCTCTCAAATAAGCTTTGGTGGTAAGGGATGAACGATTAAGGAAAGCCGAGACCGGTGTAATTGATGAAGAGTGCTATAATGCTAGAGATGAATATGAGAGGGAAGCCAGCAGACGGGCTTTCCAGGTTCTGTTTGACTCCTATGCTCACCACCGAGACCAAATCATGCCTTTCGCTTTAGCTTTTTTAGGGAATAATGCTATAGTAGTGGAGGATAACTTTGCTTGGAAGTATGAAGGATGTGAGAAGGGAAAAGAAACTGAGGCCGTGGCGGTAGACGAAGCCGAGACCCCGATGGAGGAAGAAGAAGAAGAAGCAGTTACTGCTGGCGAGGACGTACAAGAAAATACTCTAATAATACTCTTGACAAAGAAAACATACCGTGAATGGTTTCTATAACAATATAACTTTTGTAACTTTTTACTTGAATGCATTCTTGGACGAAACTTCTTTGATGACTTGATTTTTTTTAAATTTGACTTGGTGTGATTGTCAGATAATGACACAAACTAGAGTAGCCAATATAAAGTCCTTTCATCCCTACTAATTTTATGTTACTATTCCTTAGGGAGTATCCTACTTGAACTTTTCAAGGATTTAGTGTAACTTTGATTCTCTCTTCCAATCTCATGAGGACAAAGTAGTCGAAATCCAAAAGTTGAAAGCAACCCTTACAGCTTTTGAGGTTAAGAGCATATTACTTGAGTCAAAACTAGGCCTTAGAACTAAGAGCTAAATTATCTTGAAAAGAGCAAGCTTCGAATAAATATTCGGGTTCGAGGGATAACGTGGCTATTCTTCTTAAACGGGAAGAGGAAAGAAGGCCAAGGATGATAATGTTGATAGGCTCCATTTGAGACCATGAGTATTCATTTTGTTTCGAAGGGTTCTGGCTTATCGTCTCGGTTTGCCTAACTGGGGGAGGATCTCCTCTATCCCTTTTATATCTTACCTACTAGAGCTCTTGGTTCTACAATCAAATTTGTTAAAGTTATCTCTTTAGGCACTCGTCTCAAACTATCCTTTGTAATTTTTCATGAAGAAAACTATATGCAAGGAAACTCTATTCCTTTCGGCTTCATTTCTTATATCGTCGCTTTGTTTGAGTGTGCTTTTAGGACTTATCTTCTATGGGGTATCTTTCGCCCTAAGTATATTTTCGTTAAAATAATGTTTCAGACCCAACTAACCTTAATTGCTGGGTTCCTGTCTAGATCCAACTTAGTAACATAATCAAGAGTTCCATCTTATTTTGATTTCATGTTCATCCTTCTTTTTAATTTACCAAGAATCCACTTGATGTCTTGATTTAGGAACTTCTCCCAACATTCAATCGTTATCAAGAATCTACTCATCATTCTAATCTAATTGGGAATGTACCCATCATTCTAATCTAATTGGGAATCGACCTATCATTCTAATCTAATTGGGAATCTATCCAATTCCTATCTATACACTAATCTACCTATTTCTAATCTAAACGACCATTTCTAATCTATAGGGGAATCTACCCGTTTCTAATTTATACGGGAATCTACTCATTCATAATCTATACAAGAATCTACCCATTTCTAATCTATACGGGAATCTACCCGTTTCTTTACCATTACTGGGAATCTATCCAATTCTAAATTGGTAATCTACCCAATGCATGATTACACTAACCATAGCTCACCATTAACAAGCTTTCTACTTTTTGACATTTTTTAGCCCAGGTGATATAGCTTCACTCTTTGTGGCGCATCACTATGAGGGTGCTCTTATGGCGTCGTCTACTAATTTTATCATTTGGTCCAAAATATTTAGCCAATTTTTGGCTGGCATGGGCCATCCACAACCACTTTTCGATTGGCATAAATCATCTACTACCACTTTTGGTTGGTATCGACCATATACAACCACTTTTGGTTGGTATCGACCATATACAACCACTTTTAGCTGTTATCGACCATCTACAACCACTTTTGGCTGGTATCGACCATATATAATTCATTTTGAATTGATAATTATGTATGTTATTAACAAGTAAAGAGAAACACGTATTCTTTTGAAAATGCTAGAATATATATACATATCATGTAATATATAAATTACCCTACTTGCCAAAGAGTATGTAGGAGTAAACTTAATGAGGAGAGATATAAAGTATTATATTCCACTTTTTTTAAAAGGTAGTTTAAAAACGTTTTGTAAAAATCTTTTTGAATTCACATGATTACCTAGTTTGGTAGAAAGTTTTCAATTTAAGTTTGAGAAAAGAGACAAAACATAGTAAAGTGAAACCCTTCCGTTAATCTCGTCAGATTAGCGGGAGGCTTTTACTTAAATCGGGTAAAATGAAACCCTATATTGGCCTCGTCTGGTCAATTACAGAGTTTCAATTTCTAAATTCTAGTCAAAATTATGACATGTAAAAGTTCTTAAGGAGAGAAAACATACTAAAAGGGAGATCGTGAATACTGAGACTTGAATGTTCCCTTAGGACTGGAGCTCAAAACAGGGTTATGTCGAAGATGAATGTACTGAGGAAAATTAAGTGTCTGGACAGTAATAATGGGTAGCCTTCCTCCTTTGGAGTCAAAACTTCTAAAACTATAACGGAGATAAACTTATTGATGGAACTGGGGCTTTTATTTGTCGTGGATGTTTCCAATCAATTCTTTAAGACTTCTGTGACAATAAGTAATCCTTAGAGTTTAAACATTTTGCAAGAAAGGGCATAATCAAAAGGATCAAGGTAGCTAGACTGGTATCTTTTGATCGATCATGAAAACCCTCTTTCTCTTTTTTTTAAAGGATTCTTTATATGTTTCCATCTTTTTAGAAAATTTCATTATGCGTTCATTTGGAAGAGTTACGTGAACTTGTCCTAGGGTCAAGGAAACATAAGAAAGTAAAAGTAAAGTTTTGAAGTAAGATATTCAACCTAATGTTTAATAAACTTAGTCAACTTCCCTTTTTGTATAAATTCCTCGACTATATATGAAAGCTTTTGGTACTTATTTGTTTTATGTCCATTTTCCCGATGATAGATACAATAGCTTTTTCCTTTCGGATCTTCTATGGTGGAAGAGGGATAATTAGGATAGTGGATCTCTCTATAGGTCCTTAGAAAGATCCTAGATAGATTTTGGCTGAGGGGAGTAAGAACTTAATCACATTTCAATTTCTTTTGAGACTCACCTCCAAAAATGTCCGAGGTGGTCCTTTTGTTAGAGGAGTCCAAACCCTTGTATTTTAGCAACTTAGTGGAAAGGTCGTTAACTTCATCATATAGGGCTTTAATGACTTTCCAGAGTAGGGTAGATTCATGGAGAGGTTCCTGAAGATATCCCGAGAGTTGCCTGATCTAAGAAGCTTGGAGTTTATAGACAGGATCATATTCTTGATTATTTTCCTTCTCCGAGATGAGGGTGACTAATCCTTCGTTGTTGTCTTCTTCAATAAGCTAAATGTGAAGGTTGAGGGGTAGTTCTAAGGTAGGTCTTCCATCCTATAGGTTGGTCATAGCTGAAACGATGAAGTCGCTGACTTTTCCAAGAGGGAACAAATGAAGGAGGTTCTGCCCTCCTTCTAGAATCAAAAATTTTAATATAGAATTTTTCCTACGCCAACAACCAAAGGTCAAAAAGTATAGCTTCGAATGGTGATTTTATTATAGGTCCCGATATAAAAATACCAAGACGAGAGGTAGTGTTATTGGAGTTACTATAAACGACGAATTGGAAGAAAATATAGTACTGAAAGTAAACAACACCAACACTTTTATAGTGGTTCAGGATGAAAGTCCCTACATCCACTATCCTTTCCTTACTAATACTCTTATATAGCCAAGAGGCTTATTACATTGAGTCTAAATGTTTCTGCCATTAGCAAGTTTTTTATTAGAGCTCTAATATAGGAAAGTACTATGTAATTTTATATCAGTTCTTTTGTGCCTCGAAAATATCCCTTGTGTCTTGGGATTGCCACTTATTTATAGTCAACATGCTGTATTGCCATTGGTGGAGATTTTTTCCCCTGGATTACTTAAGTTACAAGCTATACGGTTGAGATTGGAGCTTGTTTTGGATATCTAGCATTGCTGTTTGTGAAGTGCAGATTGATGAGTTGGCATCCCACGTAAACGATCTCTTGCATCTGAGCTGTATATTGCTTTAATAATCATTTCAATCGTTGATTTCTTTATGCTTTAGATGGGTGCTTCAGGACTTAGATCCACTAACGGGCTACCCTCTTCAACCTATGGTAACCTTCTCCTGGAATGAGTTCAACCCGATCGTTCTTTTAAACAACTAAGTATTATAAATCTTGTAATACATACTAGACTTTCCTTAGGAAGATAATCACTATTTTTTCTATTGAGAATTTTTGGTATAACACCAGTCGACCAGCCCTACCCTACCATTCAACAACTAGCAGTCAACCAGTTTAGGGTAGGCAGTCAACAAGTTTGTTTATTTCAAGGAATGTTTTAAATTGCCGTAGGTTTATTCATTTCATTCCTTTATTACTCCTTTAATGATTACTTAACCCAAAAATCTATTACTGTTACTTTTCAAATTTCAAATTTGATAATTATTTAATTATTTTAAATTGAATTCTATTTAAATTATTTTGAATCTAAAAACTTTAAACATTCATAAGTTTTCCATTTGTGCTCTGTTTTCAACATATTATATATGGAAATTGATCAGAAAATCGCCATGAATTCAACGGCCTAAATTTCATGGTCAAATTCTAAATTTTGTGAAATTTCCATTTGTAACCTTATCTTATTTAATTTATTTCTTATTAATTTTTATGGGATGTTATAGGTAGATTATAAAAATATGGAAGGGTAGGAATTTATACGAAAAGAGCCTGTAGTACAGGTGTTGAATTACTTAAGAAGTTGGGAGCGCATATTTAGAGACTTAAGATTGAATGATGCATGGAAGAGAAGATTGGCCTGAAGACAGTTGCAGGAAGATGCACTAAACTGGTAGGAGACAATAGTTTCTAAGACCCCGGAGGAGGAAATCACTTGAGAGTAGTTTAAAGAGAGATTTGAAGCATAGTTTATATAAAAATTTCAACGGAGTGTGCCGTTGAAAGCATTTATTGATTTGAAGCAGGGTGACCTTACTATAGACGGGTTATCTAGAAGTTTAATTCATTGGCTAAGTATGGAAGGGAGATCATCAACACTCCGATGAAGAAGAATGAGAAGTTTATTATGGGCATTAAGCAAGGTCTTAATCATAAGGTGATGGCTCATCTAGCATATCCTTTTGTGTTTGTGGTTGACATGGTTAGAAGGTATGGTGGGATATACCAGGAGCAGAGAAGGGTGGAAGTGAGACCCAAGGCAGAGCAGAAGAAGAAGTTTACCCAATATAAGAAAGACAAGAAAGGAGCGCAGAAGGGGAAGGAGGTGCAGTTGCTAATTCAAAGGCTGTATACTTTAACTATGGATAGAAGGGGCATTATGGTTCAAGGTGATTTTGGTTTAAGGTGCCATATACCTAAGGAATCCGGGAAGATAATATGCTTTAAGTGTGACAAAGCAAGCCATTTAAAGGACCACCTAGAGCTTAAGTGTAGGTTTATGCTTTGAAGGGACCATGGGAAGGACCATTTATCGAAGAATGAAGCTAGGGGAAAGTCTTGAATGGTATGGCTTTGGTTTCTGGTATTTCAGTTAAAGTACTGTTTGATACTGGTGCTACACACTCATTTGTATTTAAAGATTTGGTTGATAGACTTGGGTCAGCAGTAATCTATTTAGTCACTTTCATACATGTATCAAATCCGATAGAAGGGCATTCCACTCTCAGATTAAGATACATTGACCTAGGTATTGAGTTAGGTGGGTGTAAGTTTTCTTGTGATCCCTATGTAGTTGACATCATAGGCTTTTTAGTTACTTTGGGGATAGATTGGTTCAAGAGCTATAGTGCAAAGGTGCACTGCACTGAAATGATAATTACTCTAATCATCTAGAGTGTAGAGATAGGGTGTATGTGGTCTTGGAAGAATGTGGAGAACTGCACAAGAGTATTTTATTTTCTTTAGCTTTCGAAGAAGAAGATCTTGGAGCAGTAAAAATTTCCAAGATGTGTTTGAGCCAGTTTCCGTGTTACCAACCCCGAGAGTGGTGGAGTTTCAATTAGATTTACTACCCGAGACCAAACCATTTAGTCAACCCCAAAGTAGAATGCCTCCAAAAGAGATGGAGGAGCTGAAGATGCGGTTGGCTATAGAAAGTTGAATAAAAGGATGGTAAAGAATAGGTAACCATTGTCAATAATTGATTATCCGTTTGATCAGTTGAGTGAAGCTAAGGAGTTTTCATAGTTGGACTTGACTATATGGTTCCATCCACTGAGTGTTGCAAAGGAAAGCATTCCTTTGACCGCATTCAAAACAAGGCATAGTTTATTTGAGTGGTTTGTTATGCCATTTGGGTTGAACAATGCATCTCCATTCTTTATAGGCTTGATGAATAGGATCTTCCAAGATAAGCTGTATAGATATGTGTTTGTGTTCATAAATAACATCTTGGTGTACTCTAACTAAGGATGAGGAGGAACACACGGTTCACCTAAGGCTTGTGATGGAGACCTTGAGACAACATAAGCTGAAGGCGAAATTTTCTAAGTGTCATTTTTGGAAGAGGGAAGTGAAGTTCCTAGGCTATGTCATTTTGGAAGAAGGGTTAGCGGTAGATCCTTTGAAGGTAGAGGCGGTAAATGGATGGAAGAGACCTGGGACTGTAATCGAGGATCAAAATTTATTAGGATTAGTTAGCTATTACTTGAGATTTATTAAAGACTTCTCCCGTATAGTTGCATTGATCACGAGGCTAATCAAGAAGAAGGGGAGCAGTTTGTATGGGCATAGGAGTGTGAAGAGTCATTAGAGGAACTGAAGTATAGATTGACAAATGCACCTGTGTTAGTAATACCAGAATGGAATGATGGTATGAGTGTATATATTGATGCATCGGGTTTAGGGATAGATGCAATATTGATGCAAAAGGATAGGGTAATTGCTTATGCATCTAGGCAGTCGCGACCCTATGAAGTTTGATATCCAACGCATGATTTGGAGTTGGTAGCAGTAGTCATTGCATTGAGGATTGGGAGAAACTATCTCTTAGGGGAGAGGTTTGAGTTGTATACTGACCATAAGTCTCTAAGACATTTTTCTCTCAAAAGGAGATGAACATGAGGCAGCATAGGTGGTTAGAGTTTTTAGCATCCTCTAATTTTGGGATAGAGTTCCCATTAAAAGACAACAAATTAGTAAGTGCCTTAAGCCGAAAATAGAAAAATTGTGTTTTGGCTATGATAGAGCAATGAAACTTTTAGGAACATTGTCGACGTGTAATGTGAAATTTTGATCTAGTGCAAGTTCGAGTAGTAGTTCTAAGATATTAACTGCCTAGAGGTAAGGCCTGCACTAATAGCAAGAAATGCTGAATTGCGGAAGGGAGACCGGTTCTGCACAAATATTGCAAAGAACTTGGACTTAGAAGTCAGACTGTAGATCTCAAGGGATTCGGTGTTAATAAAGAAGGCAGAATGTGGAAGAATGGTAGGTTATATGTTTATAGTACCAAAGGACTGCAGAAGGAAGTATTGGACAAATGTCATCATTTAAAGTTCATCATTCACCTTGGAGGTACAAAGATGTATCAAGATATTAAAAGGAAATTCTTCCAGGAGGGGATGAAGAAAGACTTGGGAGAGAATATGAGAAGATGTCTTACCTGCCAGCAGGTGAAGGCAGAACATCAGAAGCCAAGTGGGCTCCTACCGCCTTTAGAGATTCCGCTGTTGGAATAGGATTCAGTATTTATGAACTTTGTAGATGGGTTGCAAGGAAAAGGGTAGGGAATGAAGGCATATGGGTCATAGTTTGTAGACTAACTAAGAGTGTCCATTTCATTCTAGTGAAGGCAGTGTAAATCACCTGCATGCCGGCTAGAGGTAGGAGGCGGGTTGATATTAGGACCATATGTGGTTAAGGATGCTAATGAGAAGGTAGAGCTGATCAAAGTTAGAATGAGGGTCGAGCAGTCTAGGAAAAAGTGTTATGCTGATACAAGGAGAAAGGAACTGCAGTTCGCAGTAGACAATCAAGTGTTCGTGAAGGTTTCTCCAATGAGGGGTGTAATGTGCCTTGGAAAAGATAGGAAGTTAGCACCTAGATATGTAGGATCATTTTCGATCATAGATAGGATTAGAAAGATGGCATATAAGGTGGAGTGTCCTAGTGTTTTGTAGGGATTCATAATGTGTTCCACGTATCATGTTTGCGGAAATGCATTAGAGATTCGGGCGCAGTAGAAGACTTGGTCATAAAGCTAGATATGACATATGTGTGCAGACTGGTTTGAATAGTGAATAAGGATGAGAAAATTTAAATTAATAAAATAAACAAATTAAAAGGCCAGGGTGGCCCAAATTAGCAAGTAAGGGGAAATGAATTAATGGAAAAATGGTATGAGGGCCCAAGCCCAAATTATTGTGGGACAATAAACAATACACTTTCCATTTGTTCATTTCATCTTACTCAAAAATAAAATATAAGATAGAGAGAAACTTTAATGGCTATGGCTTAAAAGGGCAAATAAAAAGAAGATAAAGAAAACGCAAGCTAAAGGAGATTCAGAGGACTAAAGCTAGACACCTTAAAGATCTATGTGAGTAATACTTAACCTATCTATGCCGATCTCTAATATATGGTTTCAGTTTAGGTTTGTATGTTTTTAAGTATGATGGGATCATATGGATTTCTATCAATGAATATAAAATGGTTTAATGAATGTTTTAGGAAGAATGGATAAACATGGAATGTTTAGATGTGTTTTCCCTATTTTAATGATTTCGAAATGCAGTGAAATTTTTATATGATACTCTAATCATGATTTTACAGATGATTTTTTTGTTTAGAAATTTCTTAAGCTTATATGATTTATTAAAGATGCATAACTAGAAAATAAATGAGGAAAACACCCTTGAAAGCACAAGTAAAGATTAACTATGTTAGAACAAGTGTCCACAAATTTTCTAGGAATTTATTAGAATTTTGTATAAGGAAAAACAAACCAAAATGGATAAGTACTATGCTGGGCGAGTGGGGACTTGCGGGGGCGCGTGAAAATAAATTTATATGGGAAAAATATATTAATAGGTGCTAGAAAAAAGGAAGCCAGATCCAAATTATTTGCTAAAAAGAAAGAAAAGGACACTAAAAATAACAGAAAGCAAAATAGGTGTGCATAAGAGAACAACCCATGTAAGGCATTGTCATGGATGTCAGAGTTCGTTTGAAATGGTGGTTGGGTGACGATCCTACCTTATAAGTAGAATTGTGCACAACATTATGGGTCATACCACATCATAATTGGGAAGGGAATACTTAATTAGAAAAGTGGGAAGCACTTAGCATTGGGGTAGGTTGGTACTGCTCCAAGAAAAGTAATAAATTGAACCTAGTATAAGATAAGTAGGTGGAACTTGAAGAGAGGCCAGGATAGTACAAGGAAGGGATCTTGCACTAGAAATAAAGTTGGAAGGGATATTGATGCTAGGTAGTGATGCTCGCTCGAAAGCACACCTTAGGGAGGTGAGGATAGGAATTCAACTTCAGTGACCACAGGAAAGTTCCATAAGTTAAATTTTTTTAAAAGTGGATGCACACTTTGGGAAGGTGAGGAGAGACATTCACGAATTTACACCTGGAGAAGGTGAGGCATTCGACTGCGCATGGCACAGTCTAATATTATCTAAGAAAAATGAATAAAAACTACATGGCGTGCTGTATTAATTTGTAAGAGGAAAATAAGTAAGAACTATTTGGGGCGTAGTATAAAATCACTAAAGGGAAAGAAGTACGAACTACACGGGCCGTAGTATTAAATACATTAAAAGAACAACCATTAAGACTTGTGTGGGGCGTAGTAATAAACAATTAAAGGATAAGTATGTCATGTGTGGGGCGTAGTATTTTAATAGATTATATAACAATCTAAGATGGGAACCTAGTGGGCTCTTAGTAGTTTAAATAGTATTCTAAGGTGGGAACCAAGTGGGGTCTTTTCAAGGAGCACATTAATAAAGCATTGTAATGAAATAAAAGACTAAACCAAACTTGGAAATTTAGTGGGGACTCCAGGGATTTAGAAGTAAATGAGGACCACTTAGGGAATTGTAAGATGCGTAGTTAACAACCAATTGTGTCAGTATTTGAATGGTTCACACTTGATGTTTGAATAATGAGGGTGAAACCCAACCTGTGCAGTACGGTTTGGTCTCACTATATGAGTGTTGTAGGGTAAGTATTATTCACGCCGGACTTTATTTCTGACCTTTGTTTTTATTATGGTTTTTCTCATAAACTCATGGGTGCCCATTTGAGTAGGCTGAGTTTATGGGATTAGACAGGTTTGAAATAAAGGCCTTAGTACAAAGATTGAAGACGGAGCAGGAGGCTTGTAGCTAATAAAGATTTTGGTTTCCACTATAGTAAGGAGTTCAAGCCGCACCTTATATGTTGACCCGATGCTTTATTATGCTTATTTTCTATTATATTTGACCCATGCGTGGGCACGTCTTTGGGTTTAATTGTGACTAAAGTACGTGTAATGAATGCTAAAGAAAATTTAGATATTTAGCTACTATGTTTACTTTATTTGTGTTTAATTTATAAACTGAACTCAATTTCATCGCTAGAAGAAAAATAAGGTGATGACTGCAACAGCATTGGCATTCATCTTCGAGTATCTAATGGAGGATGTTACAGTCCCCCTTACACCAGGATTTAGGACCGACTCATATTTTATCATTATTTGTTTATGTCATGATAACTCTCGGGTACTCAATTGAGTAGTTTGTGAGTTAGGTGTTTTGGGGATACGCTTTCAGGATAGTTGGAGCATTCTATGGAGGTGATGTCGATACTTCATATATATACTTGATATTGCAGTTGTACATGACATATATGTATTTATATACGAGACTTAATGTATCACATATTATATTTTGGACTCCATTTTTATTTGAGTTTGATGTATTATGACTTTCTGTATTGAAATTCAATTATCATTTATTTCCGCTAGTGTAGTCTCTTCTATATTGTTATCCTGTTGTATTCATTTATATTTAGCGTATTATATATTGTCATTCAACTATGAGATTTTTTCGATATGCCTTAGTATAATGTTTGTTATAATTTTATTTCTTGATAATATTTCTTTTGTAGTATTCGAATGTCAGACATTGTCATTTAATGCTAATTTTATGGTATTATGAATGGTGGGTTGTTACACTTTGTATCAGAACCTAGGTTCAACACTAAGGCCCAATTGTACCAGTTTGGGTTAAACAAAATGGTAGAGGGAGATACGTTGAGAGAGCATACTTGAATTTTCCTATTATATAATAATGCACACACTACTTTTCTTCTGGAATTTGATTTATTTGTATCGCTAGTCCTAAGGTATCTTCGTTAGGCTATCAGTATGAGCAGATGAGGCATGCAGGCGCGACCGTGAATGGGCAGTCTGAGATGTCCAATTTAGTTTAGAGACTAAGCCGCCAAAAGGGACGTTCCACCGCCCGTGAACATTTCCCATAGATGCGGTTGACATCAGAGATGGTGTGGCCCTTGGGGCACCAGTATTTCTAGCTCCTCTAGCTTTATTCTCTTCGAAGTCGGGATTTCCTTAGCCTTGGAGGGAAGCCATATCTAAGTCCTGAGACTGTTGCTGAGACACAGCCTTGGATATGTGCATATGAGAGTGCTTCCATCGATATAGGTCTAGAGCATGTTCTTATCATGAAGATTGCCACTTGGCATCCGGTGAGGGGAGACTTTGGTTGGGTAGGACATAGTGTATGGATGGCTGATGAGCATGCTCGTGACTTGGAATAAATTCAAGCCTTGCTTTAATTCTCTGTTCATTTTTTAGATCGAGAAGGGCATATAGCTTGAGCACTTCATCCATTTCATGTAAAGAAGCTTGTCAGTCGGGGAATAAGTTGATCGATTCAATATTTCTATTTGCTTTAAGCATTAAGATGCTCAGTACTCCATTAGTGTTGGAAAAGATTTTGCCTTGGGTCTTAAAGCATCGGTTGGGTATTCATTGCTCAGTTTTATCCCTGTTAGGGGCTACTTTTCAAAGTCTCGTTGGGGTGGTTCTCCAATATGAGAGCTCCCACATGGTACCATAGGAGGTAGGGAAAATGGAAAGAAAACTGAAGCTCCAACTGAAGCATAAAGACAAAGATACAAGAAAGATCGAGCATATGCGATGAAGAAAGGTGGCCTAGTATGTTACTCATGTGGCATTTAGGGGCATTATGTTAGGAGATGTCATCTAGCTAAAGCATAGGGAAAGTGCTTCAATTTCGATTGACTTGATCACTTGAAGAAGGATTATCCTATATTTAAGAGAAGTGGGTGCTTAAACCAAAAATAACATAAACACCCAATAGATTATGTAGAGAATAAGTGAAGAAAATAAATTAAAAACGGGTAGAAAGAACACATAACAATTTAGAGTGGTTCGCCTAATCTTGGCCTACGTCCACTTAATGTTTTCGTTTCTTATATTTTGACTTGGAGGTAGAAATTCTTATGGGTCAGTACAACTCTGACAGAGAATATAAGAAATTAGAGAAAGGAGAGAAAGAGTCAAAAGATCCTGAAAAATGAGCCCTAACCGTCTATTTATAGAGCTAGGTAGCCTAAAATCTCGCCTAGAAGATCTCCATCTTGTTTTCCACGCCTTAGACTATTTCTCTGTGAAAATAGGTCGCCACCTCAGCAACTTGCATGGGTCGGTACAACTCCAAGGGTACGGGTCAACACTGACCCATAAGATCGCCAAATTGGCTGCCTTTAACGCTTCATGTTGGATCGTCTTATGGTTATCTTCGTGATTCCATAGTTGTTTGCACTAATATTAGCTTGTTTCTAAGTCCAAATGATGTGAGTCGTAGAAGAACAAAGTTGCTGATTCAAGAGTTCATAGTGATCGATGGAGAGTTGCATGGATTCATCAAAATAATATTAGAAATAGGTTTCTAACATCAAATAGGATAGGTAGGTGGAAGGGTGAGCTTCCTTGGTGGAGTACTTATGGATCGGTATTGACCCAATCGATACCGACCGAACACTTGCAGACTTCAGGCTTTTGGAATTTTGTGGTGAATTTGTATTTGCCTTGTGATCTTTGTTGCAATTGAGTTTTGGACTTCATAGTCATCTCTCCGAGCTTCTTGCCTCGATAACTTCGAGGTTTGACTCTTCGAGTTTGTTCCTATACTGCCTAATCAAAAGGTAGGATAACACTTTCCCCTCAAAGCATGCCTTGCGAATGGAATGTGTGCTTTTCTCAAGAACAAATGTTGGTGTCGATGAGATATTAGTAGTTGAATTTCCTGGTTATGAGTCGATCAAGCCATTGCAAATCATCATATTCCTTTGGATTCTCTTGTCGATTACGGGTCATTTTAGACCCGTCATAGCCTAAGACTCTAAACTCTGTCTAAGTGTTGTCTACACATTATCACAATTCTGATTTCATTCAGAGTTATTACATCACATATCAAAATCGTCCTGTGTTCACCCGGGATTTGCCAATTCTATTCTAATTACAGTGCGTTCAAATCCTTTTATTAATTCCATTTTCATTCTTAGGTTCGATCTTTTCGGATTGTTTTATATTCATTTTAATGCACGGTCTCTTTGGATCGGTAATCAAATTCACGGATATTCAGAATCGATAGTTAATTCCATGATCTTTTCGGGTCGTTAATCAAATTCGTGGCCATTCAAGACCAATAGTTAAATCCATGATCTCTCTGGATTGTTAATCAAATTCATGGTTATTCGTTGTCAATTCTATAGCCATTTAGGGCATTTAATCGAATCCATGGTCTCTCCAGACCACTGCTAAGCCCAATCCGCTCGCTCTTCGACGAGGGGACTCAACGACAAGCAAGCCCATCCACTCACGCTCCGGCGAGGCGACTTACTTCTTGCATTCAAGTCTCATCTTTCCGAAAGGGAAGTAGAGCGATCCATATCATACGAGTCCATTCACTTGCACTAGGGCGAGGGTACTTGTGCCTTGCACTCTTGTCCTGTCCCTTCGGATGGAACTTTATAGAGATTAATATCGTACAAGGCCATTCGCTCGCGCTTCGATGAAGTGACTTGCACCTTGTACACTAGTCCTGTCTCTCCGGACGTGACTTTAAGGCGATTAATATCAGTCACCACGTTGAATGTGGATTTCCATAATCAAATTCAAATATATAAAAAAACATAAAATCTAACATCAAGATAACGCCCCACTAGACATTACAGTCTATCATCCACTCATGCTTAGGGACCGTTCAGGATCCATACATGAGTAAGTGGCTAGACTGTAGTATTGCATGGTTTATTGAAAAGAGTAAATAGAGTGCGAGAACCAAACCTGATTCCCCACCATCCCGACCAAGAGACGATTATCCTTAACCTTGATCCAGGGCCATTTCCATTCGCTATGGTTGATGGCTGCTCTTGTTCTACCACCGCAGCTCGACTTCTCACATATTGCTGTAATCGGTTATCTCTGACCTATTCCTTGATCAGATCACGTAGGTATTTTCTAGATGTCCTTTCACACTCTGGGGGTTCGTTTCTTGCTGGCTTTTGATAGGGGATATGTCCCCTAGTATCCAGATAAATCTACCCCGGGGTCTCGTTTAAATCTGTATGAGAAGAGAGTTTCAGTTTCCTTCTTTGCCACTTCGATCCTTCAAAGCCATCATCTATCTTATGTTTTCCCTTATTCTTGCTATATCTTGGTCCGAGCAATCCTCTGCCATCCAGAGCATTAACCTCTTCCTCATCAGCTTCAGCGTCCTCTTGGTGCAGAAACCTTTCAACCTCATGATAAAACTCTACATGATCTCTCGAAGGTTTCATTCAATGCAATCTTGAAATCCGTCTTAGCGGCTATTCCTGAAACCGCTGCCCTTAAAACCATTGAAGGGTATGGCTTACCGACCGCAGCTGCCGCCACATTGAACCTTGTTAGAAAACCCTTGAGGGTCTCTCCGGCCTTTTGCTTCATACTTGTAATGCAATACATTTTTGGGTCATGAAATATGGACCCGGAACTGGTTCAAGAATCTATTCACTAACTCGGCCTATATGTTGATGGAATCATTCTTTAGCTTTCTAAACCATAATGCCACAAACCTATCAAATATAAAAGGAAACACCATCCCATAACCTCTTCAGATGCACCCAACACCTCCACGTGCTAGATGTACCTCATCAAATGAACTGTTGGATCCATCTTTCCGTCATATGTTTCCAATGTAGGTAACTTAACATCAGGTGGATTCCTATCATATTGAATATTCGAAGTGAATGGACGCCTAATCACATCTTCCAAGCTCTAGTTAGGCAATCCACCCCTCATAGCTCGTCGCACCATCTCAGCAAGTCTATCATTGTCATTCAAAGAAATTCTCAAGTTAGCATTCTTAGCCTGCCCCCCGACTCCACGAGGGAATTCTTGCACAAACTACTCGGGTCGTTCTTTTGCATTTTGATTTTCATTCATACACTTCACATCACCTCTAGGATGCAAATCATTCCTTCCTAGGTTAGGATAACCCATGCCCCAAGCCCTTGTAGGTCCGTACTGACCCATGCCTATAGGTCAGTACCGACCAATATGTTTGGCTCAGGGTTTGTTCCGTGTTGTCGTACTCTATTTCCAGTTACCTACGCTCTGGTACAGGTCTTTAATTCTGATTTGCAGTAACTCCGGCTGTTCCCATCTATCCCATTCTCCTAAAGAAATTCTCCATCAGCTCTTCCCAGTTATCAATCATCCTATCCTACAATCAATTCATCATGGTTTCCATCTCATCCCTGGTTATGTAGATTTATGGAGGGTTAGCTCCTAAGGATGCATCTTGGCTGCCCTCTTGTTGATTTCCTCCAGTTACCGCCTTCCTAGTTGATTGTCTAATCATTTTGAATCTTCCCAAGTTTTAAATCAAGGAGTTCAAGTGTTTTTTGGTGAAAGCGCTAAAATGTTTGAACCAAAAATGGCACAAACACCCAACAGATTAAGCAGAGAATAAAAAGTGAAGAAAATAAATGAAAAACGAGTAGAAAAGAACACAACAATTAATAATGGTTCAGCTAATCTTGGCCTACGTCCACTTAATGATCTTATTGCTTATATTTTGACTTGGAGGCAGAAGTTCTTACCTGTCGGTACAACTCTGACAAAGATTACAAGAAATTAAAGAAAGGAGAGAAAAAGCCAAAAGATCCTGAAAATAGGCCCTACCCCTTTGTTTACAGAGGTAGGAAGCCTAAATCTCACCTGTGGGATCTCCACCTCATTTTCCACGCCATAGACTCTTTCTCCATGAAAATAAGTTGCCACCTCAGCAACTTGTATGGGTTGGTACGACTCCAAGGGTACAGGTCGGTACTAACCCATAAGATTGCCGAATTGGCTGCATTCAACTCTTTATGTTGGAACGTCTTATGGTTAGCTTCATGATTCTATAGTTGTTTGCACCAATATTAGCTTGTTTTAGAGTCCAAATGATGGAGTCATAGAAGAACAAAATTGCTGATTCAAGTGTTTGTGGAGATTGATAGAGAGTTGCATGGAATCATCAAAAGAACCTTGGAAATAGGTTTCTAACATCAAATAGATAGGCAGGCAGAAGGTGAGCTCCCTTGGTGGAGTATTTATGAATCGGTACTGACCCATAGGGTTGGGTCGGTACCGACCCGACACTTGTGGACTTTAGGTTTTTGGAATATTGCGGTGAATTTGTATTTGCCTTGTGATCTTGGTTTCAATGGAGTTTTGGGATTCATAGTCACCTCTCCGGGCTTCTTTCCTTGATAACTTCGAGGTTTAACTTCTCGGGGTTGTTCATATACTGCCTAGTCAAAAGGTGGGATAACAGTGGGCAAGTGATAATGACTTATGCCTTATAGGCATTACCGGGTACTAGCAACCCTCCTGCTCAGGAAAAACATAAGGAGCTTATGCAACGAACTATGCTCTATTTTGGGGGAACTCACTTCTGTTCTTTCTAGTATTTGAACAATATATTTACCTATTACTAGTTGCTTAGTAGTTATGATAACCTTGGCAACTTTCATAGTAGGTAGGTTTTTTTGTAAAGATAAACCTCTTATGAGTAACCTTAGTAACAAAGCTGAGGTGAAGCAACTAAGAATACTACCATTCGAACTTGATGCATGAGCTTTCAAGTTGAGTAGGGTCGGTTGATGAAGTGTGACTTGGATCGGGTATCCAAGTTGGACTTAGTGCTTTCCCGGTAATGAGCAAAGGCCGAGCGGGTTACTTAAACGTTCAACATAGAGTCATTCGTGTTTAAAGTGTTTTTGTTTTTGTCAATAAACCTTGGGTGATGGGAATAATACCATGTGCTAAAAAGGTATTTTTCTAATGATTAGTCCATTCACGCACCAGTTTCCAATCCCTAGTTTGACTTCAAGTTTTCTAGGTGATTTGCACCAATTGGGCAAGAGTTTTCCACCCCATTCTTAGAGGCAAGCACTCAAGTTGGATTCTTGAGATGACTGAGAGATTTCAAAAGTGTGACTCTGGTCATGCAAGGAAATTTTAGTGGTCGGATTAAGGAACTGGATCCGTGTTTGTCCAAGAAGAGTCAAGTGGCTGACCATAATTTAACAAAGGAATCTTGCGAGCAACAAAGGGTTGGATTGTGCATCGTCTCATTTTGGATGATCTTAGTCATTGTTATTTTAGTATAGTATAGTTAGCATCATTTGGGATAGTTCGGGGAAGGATTTCTTTATTAGTTTTACGGCAATTCAAATAATCTTCTGAGTGGCGAGATAACACTTGCTTAGGCGAGCATCGCATTACGCTTAGTATATTATCCTTATTGATATCTTGCAGTTGAGATGAGTTTGAATCCGAGCAAACCTAGGATTTTGTAGATCATTATTTAATGATGATTTAATTAGTAGTGTTTTTTCTTTGGAGATTGAGTTATGTTCGAAAGAAAAGAAAAATAGAGACTTAGGTTGCTGGATCTATTCGAGAGTTTTGAGACTTAATGATCTAACATATCATAGAAGTTCTCCTTTTCATAGTGGTAGGTCTAGCAGTCTTTCATGCATTGTATTCACAAAAGGAGTTACATCCTTTAAGCTTCTTTTCATCTTCAATGTCGAGCAGATTCATTGAAGTTTATAGTTTTCCATGCACATTTTGACTATAATTGGTTATCGTGCTATTGGGTATAAACTTCTTTTGGATTTTTTTTTGGTTTTATTAGCTTATTGTTGTTCACTATTGCATGCTATCATTTGATTGTTTGATATCATTTTCTAGTGTTTGTTGTTGATTTAGTTTAATTCTTGTTGATTCACTACTATTGATTATTTTGTATGATTGGTAATTTATTTGTTAATTATTGTTGTTTGTTGATTGGTTGCTATTGCTCATTGTTGACTGCTTATCGTTGCTTACCGTTGCTTGCTAGATTGATTGATTATTATTGATTTTGTTGGATTTGATAATTTGTATGCTAGTTATTGTTGCTTATCATTGTTTGCTATTGTTTGATTGTTGCTTGTTTTTTATTGTTGTTAATTGTTATTGATTAATTGCTATTTCTATAGTAGTTGTAATTCGATGATTAAAGTATGTTCGAAAAGTGATAGCGATAGCTATCTAAAATAAATTATGTCATCCATAGCCATTATAGGGGTCGAGATGGGATCTATATGAGTCTACTGCCTTTTGACGTGACTTAGAGTCTATGGTATATTTTGATATCAACTCACTTGATGTTGGGCGTATCTTTCACAACCATGGAAGACCGAACCAAAACGAAGAAGGCACTACCAAACCAGAAGCATACTACCATCACCGGACCAGATCCACGCTCCCACCACCGGACCAGATCTCAGCTCCACTCACTACCGGACCAAAGTCCGGCCGAACCAACCCAGCTCCACTCACTACCGGACCAAAGTCCTGCCGAACCAACCCAGCTCCACTCACTACCAGACCAAAGTCCTTCCGAACCAACCCAGCTCCACTCACTACCGGACCAAAGTCCTGCCGAACCAACCCATCTCCCAAGTGCTACCGGACCAAGGTGTTGCCAAACCAACGTTGCCAGGCCAGATTGCATCAGCCCAGGCCCACCAGCAGCTATATACATCTAGAACCCCTGCTCCCAGCCTCACTCTATAAATAGAGGGGCAGGGGTACAACAATGGCAAACAAGTTTGAGAGCTCAAGCACGGATAGAACTTTCAAAAAACTTTCATATACTTGTATACACTACGCCATAAATGGCCTACTGCAACACAAAAAAAATGTTGGCTCAGGCCCGAAAAATGTTGCCATAGGTCTATGGCAACACTTTTAGGGTGATGCAATTTTTGCCGTTGCCTTAGACCTCAAAGGCAACATTTTGACTATCTAAGGCAACATAAGTAATATTGTTGCAATAGAACCCTATTTGGGTCTATGGCAACACCCATAGGTATCTATAGCAACATTCCAAAATGTTGCTATAGATATGAACTTTTTGAATTTGTGGGGCCCACAATGTAGAGCATATTTGATTTTTTAATAAAAATAAATATTTTATTTAATAAAATGCTATTGCACAGAATTTGATATTTAAACAGTAATTTATTTAAATAAATATTTTATTTCAACATTTGAAACAGTACAAATTCCAAACTCCACTATTTTACAATTCCATGATATATAACACTGATATTCACATATACAGATATTCCTCACTACATCACTCAGTTCACTCATTAAATATGCAGTTTCAATTTATACAGACACTGACACTGACAAATATATGCCGAGCCGAAGGCGAGCCGAGTGCCGAGCCGAAGGCGAGCCGAGAAGCGGGTCCGGGCGCAGCGCCGGCGGGGGTCCGGGGCACCGCAGTCCCGGTGGGGATCGACCTTCTTTGAAACCTGTCTTCAAGCTCATGCACATTTGATTTGACTCTGTCTTCAAGCTTATATCCAGCTGTCCAGTCTTCAATACCTGTCACATATAATTCAAAAGCAGTAATCTGGAAAATAATATTTAACTCGAACAGAAAATGAAAATGTTTTTGTTATATTATTTGCCTCAGGTATTTGGGTTGTTTCTTTTCATAAGTGCATAAGCCAAACATGAATGCAACACATGGATACAAGGCAGTATGGAAGACAGCAAGCAACAGTTCAGGCAAAAATGCACAAAGGAGAAGCCAAGTGCACAAAGTAGTACTCAACACAGCAAGCAACATAACATGACCAAGAAATGCATGTACATGGATGAACATACATGCATCATAAGGCTTGGTACAAGAAACTACTCAAGTGCAACTACTCAAGTGGAAATTCATACTCAAGTGCAGCCCGATATGTAGACAAGCCAAAAAAACAGACACGGCACAATGTCAAACCCGAGTCATCGACTGGATTCAACTCAGGGCCAAGCAACCAACAAAACAAACAAGAACCAGGTTCAGCAAAATATAGACAAGCCATTGCAAGAAACACAGCAGTACACATAGGCAGCCCATCAAGCAAAAACAGTTAATGCATCAGGCATGTACAAGAGAAACCTAGGTAGTAACATGATATACAGAGGACTTGGAGCATCAGTTCATGTTAAAGAACAAGGTTAGCATGGTACCAGTTCAGTCCAGACCAAGCAAAACCAACAAAGCTCAACACACATATGTTTGTATTCATCATTGCAATCCAACATACCAGATTTCTCAAAGTCCAACAGAAAGATTAAACTCGAGATTATAGGAAATAAAGCCTATAAATAAATCCCAATTCATCATCGGCAAAAGCGTGCGAGTGTAACCAATATCAAGAATATTCAAGTAAACCTGAAGGCAGAAAACATACCAAATAATATCACATCGCACCCGACGACGAAGTCAAAGCAATTCGAGCAATCAATCAAGGAGAACGAAGGAGCAAGCTACCAGGAACGTTTCTCACACTAGATTCGATCAATCAGAGCATCAAAGCAATTAGAATCGCGTGCCCTAGTTTTCACCGAAACCAATTCGACTACCCCCTGCCACTCTGACATCAGGCCCCAACCACGAAATTGCGACCAAATCAGCAACTCCCTAAACCATCGCAATCCCACAACCTTACCTCGAATCACCAGAATCGCCAAAAACCTGAACAAAATCGCAAATCCGGAAGTAGTGAGGAAAACTGACGCGAGGCGAAAGAAAATAATGGAAATTGATATGGCCGACAAGGGATAAAAGCAAAGCCAGTTATTCTCCAGATCGAAGAAACAAGGAGGAGCGGAATAAAAATTAGGGATTGGAAAATTGGGGGTGAGAAACGAAAGCGGATGAGTGAAAAGTAAAGCGGGAAATGGAAATTGGTAAGGTGTGGATCGATGGTGTGAATCGACGGTTGAGATTTTGTTTTAAATGGTGGTGTGGATCGCTGAGGTGTAATTTTTTTTTAATTTTTTAATCTGAAAACATCTATGGCAACACTATATAAAAATGTTGCATCGTGTTACACTTGTTTAGCTAGAGCAACACATTTCTATGGCTAAGGTAACACCAAAAATACAACGTTGCAGTAGGACCAAAATTCTATAGCTATCGCAACATTTTAGCTGGCTACACCTTGCAAAAATGTTGCAGAAGGTCATTTATGGCGTAGTGATAAAAGCTTTGTACTTGTAATCTGAACAGTAAAGGAGAATAACATATAAAGTGGACGTAGGCACATTCTGGACGAACCACTATAAATCTATGTGTCTTTTACAGTTTAGTCCCTGCTTTTTATATATTTGCATAAATCACCCAGATCACTAAAAACAACATAAAATCAACTAAATCATACGACTTGGAGGTGTTTGCCCATTTTTTGTGCAAACATTTTTGGTGCTTTCACTGAGAACTGAACCCCGGACTTCAGCTTCTCCCACTTAACTTTCTTCCTACATAGCATCGCTCATTGCTTGGAAGACATACCTCCCAAGCAAAAGAAAGATGTTAACAAAGGAAAATACATCGCAACCAGCAGTATTCCAGATCCAGTGGTCACAGATCAAGTGAATCGTCCCATTCCAATCACAGTACCAAATGAAGGTCAGGCAAATCCGACAACCCCTGCCACGGAACAGCCGGTAGCAATTACTAGGGCAGATCTAGACAGGGTTGTGGCTGAAGTGATTAACCGCTTCACATCCCAGCAGGAAGCCTTGGTGGACAAACTCATGTCACGCTTAAGGGATGCTGAAGAGTCTAATCGCAACACTGTGTCATGGGGTGAGTCCCAGTCTGGAGGATCTCAGAGGCAACAAAGATCTTCCTTCTTCGAAGAAGCTAACGACAGAAGCGGCCATGGTAGGAGCCGAGACCGAGCTCAGCCCGAAGTTGGACCTGAGGAAACGCTTGGAACCGAACCAAACGGGGGAGGTACCGGGCGGAGGTCAACTATAGCTGAGCCTGTCATGCTGCCTAACCACGGAAACGCCAATGAAAGGGGCCGAGCTAGAGTCCAGCCCGAAGATGGACCCGAGGAAGTGCTTAGAACAGAACCCAGCAGGGGAAGATCAAGGCAAGGGCCAACTGTAGCTGACCTTAGCATGCTCCCAGAAGACCAAAGACAGCCACTGGAAAATATTAGGAATAATAGACGATACCACCCCTACAGGTCATCTGGACGGAATCAATCCCACAGAGAAGAACTGAACTCATTTTTATCTGCTCCAAATTCTGATGAAAGGATGGCACGCTTGTTCATAGAGTGCGTCCAACGGGATCAAAGAGACCGAGGGATAGGCGCTAGGCTAACCAGCCCTTTCGCCCGCAATATCGAAATTGCCATCACCCCCCGAGAATGGAAAATGCCAACGATAAAACCTTACAAGGGTACCTCTGACCCAGTTGTACACTTACAGAGATACACACAGCATATGCTCATGAGCGGGGAAACAGAGGGAGTACTGTGCAAATGCTTTCCACTATTCTTAGCAGATCTAGCTACCTCTTGGTTCTGCTATCTACCCCTAGGATCCATCAGCTCATGGGAGATGTTGAAAAAAAAATTTATCGGCCAGTTCCGCATTCATGTGGAACAACCCAAGGACGCTTATTCCTTATCCAGTATCAAACAGAAACCTAGAGAGAAGCTGCAGCAATATCTAACCCGATTCAATGCCGCAGTCCAAGATGCTGATGAGAAGCTTATCTTAATGGCCCTCTATAGTGGTGTGCATCCGGATACTAATTTTGCTAGAAGATTGACAAAAGAAAAACCAGCTACTTTACCCGATTTCTTCCATGAAGCCGAGAAGTATATGAGGCTTGAAGACGCTGCCACTGAGGGGCAGTCAGGGCAACAAAATAAGGCAGCTCACGGCAACACGCCCGCTGTAGCAAAGGACATTCGAACAAATGATTCTAGAGACAATGCTGGGGACAAGAAGGGAGAAAAGCGCTTATATCGGTCGGGACCGAGATTTGACGCTTACACCCCTTTGAATGAAACGATCGAAAACATCTTCCTCGCCACTCAAGACGAAGTTAAATACAAACGCCCCCCGCATAAGAAGGAATCAGATAACACAATTAAGTCTATAAAATTCTGTCGCTTCCACGAATCCCATGGGCATGATACCAATGAATGCCATCATCTTCGGGACTTGATTGAAGAACACATCAGAAGAAGGAGAATAGAACGCTTCGTAAAAGGTCAGAACAGGACTCCAGCTCCTGCCAATGATAACCCAAGGTTACCCTCCCTAGAAATAGGCAGAAGAAATCACAACACCAGCGGTTCCAGTCAAGAGAAGATAGTGGTCCATACCATCTCGGGAGGGCCACACGTCGCCGATGGGAGTTGGGCAGAGATGGAAAGATATGGAAAGTCACTTAGGAACGATGAAGAATGCGTTAACTCTATTATAGAAGAATGCCACCCGAAGCGGATAGAGAATGATGACATCACATTCAGTAGGCGTGACCTGGAGGGAAGGCAGTACCCTCACGCGGATCCCATGGTTATCTCTGCCCGACTCAGTCCAGCCGAAGTTTTCCGAATTCTAGTAGACATTGGAAGCTCAGTGAATATCCTATTCAAGCATGCATTCAACAAAATGAAGCTATCATTAAAGGATGTTCTCCCCTGCAATAAACCACTGCACGGTTTCACTGGAAATGCGAAGATGCCCCTCGGACGACTGGACCTCTTTGTTGAAATTGGAAGTCATCCCCGCTCCGTTGTGCGGAAACAAACGTTTGTGTTGATAGACAACCATTTGGCCTACAACGCCTTCTTAGGAAGACCCGCCTTGTCTGACTTCCAAATTGTCCTGGCCCCATGGTGCCTGAAGATGAAATTTCCAACGAACGATGGAATAGGGGAAGTGGAGGGAGACCAGGACATCGCTCGAGATTGCTATGTAACTAAACTTCGCAATAACCGCAGGAAGGATATAGGGAAGAGTGCAGAGACTGCCCTCTGCACGAAAAGTTTGGAAGCATAGCAGCTAAAGAAAGCCCCTCCTCTTCGATATACTAGTGACCCTTTCAATGAATTAGACCCCAGGGACAAAGAGGAGGAGGCCACCGCCGAGCCTGTAGAGGCTATGGAATTTGTATCTGTGGACAAACACGACTCGAGTAAACTATTGAAAGTAGGGTCCCAGCTAAAAGCAGAATTAAAGGAACAACTCATTGATTTTCTCCGCCACAACTTGGATGTATTTGCATGGTCACACGCTGACATGACTGGAATCTCCCCAGACAAAGCATGCCACGTACTAAACATCGATCCTACCAAGGCACCAGTGAAACAGAAAAAGAGAAGTATGGGGGCAGAACGATCAGCAGCCCTCGATGAAGAAATAAAAAACCACTTGCCAATGACTTCATACGAGAAGCCACCTACCCAGAGTGGATCGCTAATCCGGTACTAGTAAAAAAGGCTAATGGGAAGTGGCGAACGTGCATTGACTTCTCCAACTTAAATGACGCCTGCCCGAAGGATTGCTTCCCACTTCCCCGAATCGATCAGCTCGTGGACAGCACGGCCAGGCACAAACTCTTATCTTTTATGGACGCATACTCAGGATATAACCAGATTCCTATGCATACTCCCGATCAAGACCACACTAGTTTCATCACTGACCGGGGATTGTACTATTACAAAGTAATGCCTTTTGGTCTTAAAAACGCAGGAGCCACCTATCAATGCCTCGTCAACAAAATGTTTGCAGGGCTAATAGGACAAACTATGGAAGTTTATGTGGATGACATGCTGGTAAAGTCAAGAAAAGCCGACGATCACGTAAGCCACCTGGGCGAGATGTTTCAAGTAATTCGCCAATATGGAATGAAGCTGAATCCTCTAAAGTGCTCCTTCGGAGTATCATCAGGAAAGTTCCTGGGATTCATCGTCCATGCCAGAGGAATTGAAGCAAACCCTGAACAAGTCCAAGCTCTGAAAGATATCAGGATACCTTCTACCCGAAAAGAAATGCAAAGCCTAAATGGGAAGGTGGCCGCCTTGAGCAGATTCATCTCTAAAGCAACAGACAAATGCATCCCCTTCTTCGAAGCTCTAAAGAAAGACAAAGGAAAGTTCGAATGGACTGACGAATGCTTAACAACTTTCCTTAACTTAATCGAACACCTTCAGAGACCACCAGTACTCTCAACTTCGAACAAAGGCGAAGAGCTATACCTATACCTTGCTGTGTCATCTCATGCTCTAAGCGCCGCCTTGGTGAGAGAAGACGAATGCACGCAGCGGCCAGTATACTTTGTGAGCAAGAGGTTTATAGGGGCGGAAGCCAGATATCCTAAACTTGAGAAACTAGCGTATTGTTTACTAACCACGTCACGGAAACTACGTCACTATTTCCAATCTCATTCCATCAGAGTTCTGACCGATCAACCACTAAGGAAGGTACTCCATCGTCCCGACACTTCTAGGCGACTACTTAAATGGTGCATTGAACTAAGTCAATATGATATCACCTACCATCCTCGCACCTCCATCAAGGGACAAGCCATGGCCGACTTAATTGCCGAATTCACTACCAACGAAGGTAAGGAGCAATCGGAAATAGCAGAAGACATCAAGTGGAATCTCTTTGTGGATGGTGCGTCAAACGAACAAGGCTCGGGGGCAGGTGTGGTAATAATCACTCCTAGGGGAAATAAGCTACACTATGCTCTAAGGCTGGAATTCGCTGCCACCAACAACGACGCAGAGTATGAAGCAGTGATAGCTGGATTAGAACTTGCCTTAGAAATCGGAGCCAATTCTTTGTGTCTTCATAGTGATTCTCAACTTATTGTAAATCAAATACCAGGAGAATTTCAGGCTCGGGAAGAACGACTCATAGCATATCTAAAGAAGACCAAGTTGCTTCTCGATCAATTGGATCATTATTTAATCAAACACATCCCTCGGGAAGAGAACCAAGAGGCCGACGAATTGGCAAAGCAAGCTAGCATGAGAGACGGCACTATTTCCGGAGCAGTGGCCATCTCAAAGCAACTGACCCCAAGTTTCGAGTAGGTGAATCTGATAGCTACAATCAAAGAGGAAACTTGGATGACTCCCATCCAAAAATACTTACAAGACGGCACACTGCCCGACAAGCGTAACGAAGTCAAGAAAATCTTAAGAAGAGCTTCCCGCTACACAGTACAAGAAGGCACCCTTTATCGGCGCGGCTTCTCTAACCCCTTATTAAGGTGTGTCGCTGAAAGGGAAGCAAAGGAAATCTTATCCAGCATCCATCAAGGAAGCTGTGGAGATCACACTGGAGGGCAGACTCTGGCAAAGAAAATACTCCGATATGGATACTTCTGGCTCATCTTAAACAAAGACGCCTTAGATTTCGTCAAAAAATGTGACAGATGTCAGAAATTTGCGAAGATTCCACGGCTACCCACAACTGAGATTACCCAAATGACCAGCCCTTGGCCCTTTGCAGTATGGGGAATTGACCTGATTGGCGAACTGCCAATGGGCCGAGGCGGAGCCAAATATGCTATAGTGGCAGTCGACTATTTCACCAAATGGGTGGAAGCAGAACCCCTAAATAAAGTATCTTCAGCAAAAGTTATTAACTTCTTGATCAAAAATGTTCTATGCAGGTACGGGGTCCCACTTAAAATCATATCGGACAACGGACTCCAGTTTGACAGCGAGGAATTGGCCAACTAGTGCCAAGAGCACGGAATTCACAAAAGCTTCTCATCTGTAGCTTATCCCCAGGCAAACGGACAAGTCGAAGCTGTCAACAAAATTCTCAAAACTCTAATAAAAAAGAAACTTGAAAAGTCAAAGGGCGCGTGGGTGGATGAACTTCCTACGGCACTTTGGGCCTATCGCACATCTTTCAGAACATCAACAGGGCATACTCCTTTCTCTTTGGCATACGGATCAGAGGCTATGCTCCCAGTTGAAACTATAGTGCCTTCCCACCGTAGGATCCACCATAACCCAGAAGAGAATGAAGAACTCCTTCATATGTCTTTGGATCTAATTGAGGAAAGAAGAAATGATGCAGGCCTCAAAGCAGCAGCCCATAAGCAAAAAGTGGCAACGCAATACAACTCTAAAGTCAAGCATCGTAACTTACAAAAAGGAGATCTTGTCCTCAAGCGAATCTTCCCGCGCCCCGCAGCGCTAGATCCAATCTGGGACGAACCGTATGTAATTCATAAAGATCTCCATAACGGAGCTTATATTTTGTCAATAGTGGACGGAGAGGTGTTCCAGAGGGCATGGAACATCCAACGCCTTCGTCGATACTTTTCTTAACTTGTACTGCCCATATGAAGTGAATTAACAAAGAGAATCAGTGGACATAGGCATTTTCGTGCCGAACCACTTTAAAAAACTTGTCTCTTTTTAACTTGTTCCTTTATTTCTTGGTTGCCTGTTAACCTTATCCTTTTCTGTTGAACGAAATCCTGTGTAATGGCATTTCCATTCAAGACACATCACGACGCAACTTCACATGGACAAGACCTAACAGGTACTATGCGAATCTATGCCCTCGCCAATGAGACACTTTTGCTCCGGCATCCCTCTGTTGCGGGTTAACTCATTGTTCGCGACGGCCCTTAAACCCAACTGTAATGAGCCGATTATAAGCCACCGAGAAGGCCGACTATAGCCGAGGCAGCTCATTACGGCGTTCGACTCGCCGACAACCGTGAACCTACTTTAAGCCCCAATGTAAGGTGTGGCCAGCCAGGGGTAGTTCACGGTTGACGATCGGCACCCACGCTAGCCGGCCACGGTAAATCGAATAATACCCACGATTACGGGCCATAATGGCCCGGGTAGTTACTGTGCGCGATCTCGGCTCCGATATGTCTTAAGTACGGCTGTGGTAAAAAAGATAAACTCCCCACAAAGGCGTAAGATGGGTGACAAATGTCTCCAAGACCCATAGCTAGGGAAAGTGACTACAAAACCCGTTTGCCTCGAACTTAAGCACATCACAGGCCTTCCGTGATTGGAAGTTTTACTATTTCTTATATTTCTATCTTACTTAAAAACTTTCCTCCTATCCTCTATAACAATCCCTAAAGTACAGGACACAAGATAGGAGACGCTCACTAAGAACTCACAATTGGATGATGAGTCAATCAACTGCATTCCATACTCAGTCATATAAGACATTCGAAGCAACCGTCTACAACTAAAGCATGAAGGGTGGTACTTTCTTCTTTGTGTATAAATACGTAGCTATAATTTTTTCGCACATCACATTAGACATTGCAAGGTATGAAATTACATTTTAAGCAAGAACTTGACATCAAACACGATCGAATCACATGCATATGCACAGCTATACTTCTTATACAACACATCAAAATAATGAAAGCATTCAAATACGACAGAATCAGCTTAAGTTAAAAAAAAATTACATGCCAAGAATAAAGTCATTTATTACAAGTAACATAATTACAGCCTAAAAGTTACGTTACTGCTCTGACACCAAGGTAGACAGCAATGTCAAGTAAACAAAAAGATATCCAGGTCAAGTTAAGGAGTCGGTTGCACCGGAGCTTCACCCTTGTCCTGTTGGCCCTCCGAAATCTCCTTAACCGTGGAGTGGGAACTTTCAGCATGTTGACCAGAAATATTTAGTGCTCCAGAGGTCTCGCCTGTTCGATCAAGGAAAGAATTCATTAATAATAAGCAACCAAGTTACGGAAAGCTAAAAGGGAAGACTTACCAGCATCTGCTCCTTGATCATCATCCTCTAACTGCACACCTACCTCCTCAGCAGTAAGCAGCCGCATACCCTCCTTCACCGCCGCTTTCTCCTCCTTGGAGAATTGAGCCGTAACCACGTCCATTCTAAAGGCCACGCCACCCTCCTTATTTGCATCGGCCTTAGCCTCCTCCAAGGCCCTGAGATAAATCCTGGCCATAACTCGGGGGTAATCATCCATCCAAGATAAGTTGCCCTGTTTCCAAGTGCGAAAGTACATATCCTGAAGCATCTCATCCATTATCCCGTCATTCTCCTCGAACTCCCTTATTCGGTCCTCAGACGCTAACAGCTTTGCAATGGCAGTATCCTTCTTCGATTGGTATCACGAGTGGTCGGCCTAAAAGGATTTCCTCATCGCCTCCATCTCCTCCTTCAACTTGGTTTGAGCAAGCTCTACGGCCTCAAGTTTCTCGGATAACTCATGTACCCGCTCGAGATCCGCTTGCCGAACCTCATCCACCGTTGCAATAGCCATATCAATCCATTCCTTACAAACGGCCTCCATTTTCCGTAACTCTGCCCTGCTGGCCTCTTCCATGGTCTTCTTTAATTGCCTAGAGGTGGCCTCATGTTGAGAGATCTGGATGGCCTGATCAGCGAGTTGTTTAGCCTGTTCGGAAACCATTAACCGCAGTCGAATGTTAGCACTGCCAATTTCTTCTCCAGCCTTGACCAGTCGAGCATGATGCCCCATCAGCTTCCTGGTTTCCTCAGCAACCCGGTCAATGTTTGCCTTAGCTTCGTCCCCCAAAGTTACAACCCGAGTGCTAAGCAAATCAAGGTCCAGGGACTTAGCTTCATCTAGTACTCTTACCATAGGATTGGGAGGGAGAAGGTGCTCACAGGTAGCCTCATCAAAGGTAATATCATGAGAACCAGGATCCAGATCCGAATGACCCGCGAACGGGTTACGAGCCAAGCCGGGATGATATATCGGGATAACGGTAGGATTTTCAGATGGGTGCGGAGAAGGTATAAACTCAGTATTCTCGTCCATGGTATCCTAACGAGGCTGAGTTGGGGGCTGAGGACCAGGTGAAGGTTCAAACAAGGAGCGACTCCTCTTCTTCCTTTGGATATCCTCTTCGATAACTCCAAAGAGAGGACGGTAGCCGACTACATCTCCAAGACGGTTAGCCGGAGGCTTGGGTTTAGTAGAAGCCTTGAGGAGTTTGTACTGTTCAAGACGGCGCCGAACATCTGACGTCTTGACCACCTTACCCTGTAACGACCCGGGATTTTCGAACCCGAAAATTCCAGATAGTTAGGAGAAAAAGAAAAGAGATAGAAGAAAGAACAGAAAGAAGAAAGAAGAACAGAAAACACAACATCTCACATTCGCAGCGGATTAAATATAATAACAAATAATAGCAATTTTATAAAAGAAACTGTAATTGTTACTTTACATACAATTCATCAGAGTTACAATCATTACAATAGATTGGACAGTTATATCAACCTGCCCCATACTACTATCAATACAACTCTCAATACACAGTGGAATACACTCCATACGTTCCTGCCATCCAGCTCGCCTCCTGAGCTCTAGAACGTCCTTACTTGGAAATCTGTAATACTCGGTCTGACCCGAGCATTACATCAAAGTAACACCCGGGTCAGGCTGGAAACCAGCGTGAGTAAACACATCTAACATGAAATACTAAAACAACAAACCTATTTAAAAACCCGGGGTAACTCGTTCATCACTACAAGTTCACAACTTGTTATAGTCAACACTTAATCAATCCTTATGTACCTTTACTTAGTTTTAAATGGTCCAGATTACTCAATTTATTCCATTCCAGCCTATTTGATTTCACATATCAAATCTATAGAGAATTATTATAGAATACATATCGAAGTGGTTTCGGATATTAACTAATACCCGACTCCTGTCTCTTCGAATCCAATGTCATCTTAACCCAAGTTACTCAAATGAAATACAATTCAAACTTTAAATACAGGGTGTCACCTTTACACAGTAATTCATCATCGATTGATACCCACATTATTCCAGTTTAAACCAAACATATCATATCACATAACATCACATATCAGAGATATCATCTATCTAAGGCATACAATATTTTTCAATCATTCGTAAGCAGGATTAATTAGTCATACCAATTCAAATTAATTTAATCAACTCAAATTAAAATAATTACTTAAGAATAAATCTCCTAACCCTGCTTAAGTAATCATTAATTAACTAAAATTATTTAAATTAATTAATCGTTCTTATTATCCAGCTTAAGTAATTATCCTTAATTAATAATTATTTCTTAATTATTCTCATTAATTAACCTTTGATTAATTAATTACAATAACGAATTAACCCTTCAATTACTTACATTAAGAAATTATCTTTTAAGTAATTTAATTATCTCTTAATTATTTCAATCCAGTAATTATCCCATAATCATTTAAGTTAATTAATTAGCCCTTAATCGCTTTCATTAGTTAATTATCTTTAACTAATTATAGTCATTTATTAACCTTTAATTAATCACATTAAGTCATTAATTTTCCTCTAATTAATTACATTCAGTAATTACTCTTTAATCGCTTATACTAAGTAATTAACTATCCATTTATTACATTAAGAAATTATTGTTCAATTTGTAAAATATTAAATAATTAAGATAAACCATATACTTTAATTAATTACTTAGTTTCATCATTTCTTATTTGAATTCAAAAGTTTGAAATTTATTCATTCGAACACCTCATAATTAAAGTTTATAATATACTATATTTTGAAACCTGTTTGATAATGATTTTGAAAACTTGTTCAATTCTATTTGCTTTGAAAACTGGTAACAAATTTTCTTTTGTTTTTAAACCTTTAAAAATTTCAAAGCAGACCTAATTCCCTAATGAAAATACCCGAGCCATAATACAAAATTCTCGAGTAGAACACCGAGTTCCCTTCTTTACGTTTTCTCGAGACCAACTATAACTTTTCCCGAGCCAAACACTTTCTTCCCCGAGCAAAAATCTTCACTTCCTCGAGCTCAATCTACCCAACACCATCAGATACAACAGAGAAACACGTGCACGTGCACGCCTGGACTTCGCCACTCCGATCATTCGCGATACCTCCAACATGTCATCGACCATCTCCACCATCGATCCTTACCACCCAAAGTTCAATACGAATCCAAAATCGAAATCGAGCTATATCGATGAAGCTGGAACAGTAAAACATCGACCAAACCTCCTCGACTCGACGCTTCCGATCACCAGTGATCACGAGCCTCCATCCACACCTTCGCCGATCCACCACGCTTCCATTTCCCAATCTCCGAACAAGCTCGATGCTACAGAGATGACACAGCGACCCCATTTCTAGCCTCGACCAAAACTCAGCTAAAAACCCTATTTCCACCTCGTACAGCCACCACGGTGAACGAGAATATCACTGACCATTTTGCCGACATTGCTTACCCCCAGACTAGCTTCAGCAGAGACCCCGACCACTCGAAACTCTCCGATCACCAGAAAAAGCTCAAAACCCATCTTTTGATCAACATGCAAATTCTCTTGATTTACAAGTCTAAAAATCATGATTTTACTTTTAAAAACCCTAGATTTCAAAAACAAATTTGATTATATACTTGAAACCAGAATTTATTTAAGTCGAATATTTGATAGAATTTAAAATCCTACTATTCTTCTTCCTTTTTATTAAGACTGGCTTCAGATTTAGTTTGAAATCATTTTTAAATTCTATATCATGTTATAACAAACAATTTTTGTTTATACATCATGCCCTACAGAAGATCAGGGAAGGAGAACATGATTTTTCTCAGATTTAAAACCCGAACAACAAGAACAGAGCAAACATCTTGTAAACAGACATGCACACCTATTCAATTCATATATATACGCATATGATCATATAAAACAATCATGTAATCACTTATCACTAATTTACTTCAAGATCGCTGCATGCAACAAGATTTTAAACAGATTAAAAGCTTGTTTACTCACCTGTATTGAAAACAGAGAGCAGAGCCGATTTTCTTAGATCTGGAACTATTTGTTGTTTTGAACTGCAACTTTTTAACTGGAAAGCTTGCTTTAATTATAAACTGGAAATCTTGATCCTTGCAACTGAACTTGAATCTACTTGCTAAGATGATCCAGACTTTGATTTTTAGTTGGAAGCTTGCTCAGTAATTTGCTTTGATTTAATTTCTGTTTTGCTAACCTTTTGTTTACAGGTTTTTGATTTTGGTTTTCTTTAGTTTTGTTTTACAGATTTTCGTTTTCATTGTTTTGAAAGATGAAGGTAGAAAAAGAATGGAGAAGAGAAGATATTGATATATACATAGACTTAATTTTATGATTATTAAAAATAAAAGAAATAAAATAACATGGTGACACTTGTTAACATTTGTCATTAGCATGTATTCATTGATTTACATTTGTTAAACTATATATATACTTAACTTACAAGTGTAATTTCCTTGAAAATAAAATAAAATTTAGAAATGATTTTTTTTTTAAACTTATATATATATATATATTATTAAGTTAATACATTATCTTATTCTATAAAATCTTTTAAAGAAAATAATATAAAACAAATATTATTCTAAATAAAAATTTTTAAAATATAATTTAAATTCAAAATATATTTAAGATATTTATCCTTTGAATTCTAATTCAAATTTAATTTAATTTAAAATCCAATATAAAATCAACTCATATAAATATATTTACTTAAACAATCACAAATTCATTTTGTTTGAAAAAAAAAATATTTTTATTTAAAATCTTCTTATATCTATCTATATATATATAACACAATTACAAATATAAATATTTATTTGATCAGATTCATTTGTTTAAATTTATAATTCAGTATTTTCTATTTATTTACCCAATTATTATATCAATTACAGATGTCCAGAAATCTAGGTTATCACATACCCGCTCCTGTAATAAAAGCCAAGTGTTACAAGCATACATTGAGCTATAATTCAAGAAATACATCAAGTTAAGAAGAGTAAAAAGACGCATTTGTTATACAAACCCTGGGGAGGAGTAGGATATTGCAATAAGTCCTGAATCTCATTCCAGGACGGGAGCGGGCCGTAAAATATTTCTAAATCCTTATCATAAATGGAGTCAGCGGAAGTCAAAAATTCACCTTGATTCACAGGAGTTGCCATAGCTGAAGCACTCTTAGAAGATGATTCAGCACCGATCTCGGCCTTGTCAGCCTTCTTAGACTTCTCCACCAAAGTCGATCCTTCCTCCGACCCTTCAAAAGCAAGGCGGAAAGCATCATCTGTCCACTCCTGGATCACACCTGCCTGCTCAGAAGACAAAGCCCCAGTTCCACCACCGCTCTGTCCGTCACCACCATCATCGCTATGACCATCACCATCACCTTCTCCACCGCTTCCAGTCTCCGCCTCACCTCCTTCTCCCTCGCCTTTCTCCTCCTTCGCATGTTCCTCATCCGGAACATCGAGACATGTGCTAGAGGAAGGTCCATCGGACTTCTTAAGTTTCTTCCCCCCGGCAATTGGATGCTTCGAGAAGGGTTTCCTTTTACTGCTCTTCACCGTAGCCCCTCCTTTAGCTTTGGCCACCCTCTCCTCAGCTGTGTCTCTCTGCTTGACCACAGACTGGCGTGGCAGAATCAGGTTGAGCCCCAGAAGAGTAGCGTTCCTGATCAAATAAGAAGCCGCCCTCTCCCTTTCCGGGATGGCTTCTATTTCCACAGCCATTTGAACCAGACGATCGTTCTCTACAACCGCAAAACCACCTGTCGCTAGCAAGAAATAAAGCACGTAAGAAGAAGCATCGCAGTCGGAATGGAAATGATAAATGAGTTTCAACTTACAGCCAAAGGTGAAGCGGCGGAAAGAAATGGAGTCATCCTTGACAAAAAACCATTCCTTCTTGAACATGCTAAACTTCGAGTATAAATCCAGGACTGGCTTGAAGGACACGGTCGACTCCAAGCTAATATACAGAGACCCCTTCTTGTAGCCTCTTAAGTTGTACAGATACCGGATTTCCCGGTTGGAAGGAGGGCGCCCGTATCTTCTCTGGAATATAACGAATAGGCTCACCAAGATGGCATAGGAGTTGGGATGAAGCTGGAAAGGAGCCACCTTCAAGTATGTGATGAAGCTGACTATCCAAGCATTGATTGGTGGGATGGCACCACACATGTAGTGATACCTACTACAAGCAAAATATCCTTCAGGGGGGGTTATATGGCATTGCTCCTTCCCCGGCAACAACATATGCGCTCTGTCGATCCCAAAAGAGCGAGAAATAACATCAAGCTGCTCATCTTTGAGGGAGCTAGGAAAGCAATCAGGCGGTGAGTTCAGGAGCTCTTGAGGACCGTACCCGTCTACTAGCGATCTCGGGGTTGGTCCATGTCGCTCTGGTGCTGCCTGAGCTGGGGGCATTATGGAGGACTCTCCTTGGTCCTTAGACTTCTTCTTGTCAGAACGAGTTTCTACTTTATGAGACATTATATGCAGCACAAGAATACATATCGTTAGGACAAGGAATGTAGAAATATAAACAAATTACAAGTACCTACAGTCTGGAATCTCATTCATTATTCAAAACATAAAAGTTCGTTCGGTAGTTCGAAGCCAAGGGTCCATTCGGCACTCATACTCCCCAAGTTTCATTCGGTAGTTCGAGGCCAAGGGTCCATTCGGCACTCATACTCCCCAAGTTCGATCAGTAGTGCAAGCATAAAGTTCATTCGAAAGTCTCACCTGGTCCGGCAGTCAGATCTGGTTTGGTGATATGGTTGATTCGGCAGATAGAAGTTTGGTTCGGCTATTTCAAATGATAAGGAATAACAAAGGCGTAAAGCCCATACTTATAGGCAAACGTAGGACGACCGGACCGACCGGTTCGGTGTTTGGGCCGAATGAGAGTATCCAAGCTGAAGTCTAAAACAAAGCGCGACATATGCAGACATATGCCCCACTTTGGGGGGCAAATGTTGGGCGTATCTTTCACAACCATGGAAGACCGAACCAAAACGAAGAAGGCACTACCAAACCAGAAGCATACTACCATCACCGGACCAAATCCACGCTCCCACCACCGGACCAGATCTCAGCTCCACTCACTACCGGACCAAAGTCCTGCCGAATCAACCCAGCTCCACTCACTACCGGACCAAAGTCCTGACGAACCAACCCAGCTCCACTCACTACCAGACCAAAGTCCTGCCGAACCAACCCAGCTTCACTCACTATCGGACCAAAGTCCTGCCGAACCAACCCAGCTCCACTCACTACCGGACCAAAGTCCTGCCGAACCAACCCATCTCATAAGTGCTACCGGACCAAGGTGTTGCCGAACCAACGTTGCCAAGCCAGATTGCATCAGCCCAGGCCCACCAGCAGCTATATACATCTAGAACCCCTGCTCCCAACCTCACTCTATAAATAGAGGGGTAGGGGTACAACAATGGCAGACAAGTTTGAGAGCTCAAGCACGAATAGAACTTTCAAACAACTTTCATATACTTGTATAAAAGCTTTGTACTTGTAATCTGAACAGTAAAGGAGAATAACATATAAAGTGGACGTAGGCACATTCTGGCCGAACCACTATAAATCTGTGTGTCTTTTACAGTTTAGTCCCTGCTTTTTATATATTTGCATAAATCACCCAGATCACTAAAAACAACATAAAATCAACTAAATCATACGACTTGGAGGTGTTTGCCCATTTTTTGTGCAAACACTTGAGCTTACTCTTGAATTGATTTTCATTTATAATTATGATAGTCTCGGTTACTGCTCTAAAATTTATACATATTTGAATTTTGTATTGTAGTTGTATTGGTGCATAATCCTCTTTGTATAGTACAATTATGTACTAAAGAGCAGAATTATGGCTGTTTAGATGCTTAATTGCTTAGATTTGCATTTAAATGGTAAGAAGCTTTCTTAAAATGAGGTACGTACTTTAGGAAATATGAGATATTATATACACCGAGTGTTTCCCAATTGTGTGATGCATTTAGCTTTTAGGGGTTTTCATATCGCTCGACGAATATGGGAATACTAGTTAGATTTTTCGAAATTATTTCGAGAATTTTGGATTTTGGTAAGTCATGTTCCTTTATCCAACTCCTATAAAGTTTAGAGATGAAGTTCTTTTAAGGAGTGGAGAATGTAACAATCTGCATTTTAACAACTCGGTATTTAAATAATTAATTTAACATTAAGTCATCAGTTAACAAAATATCCATTATACTCGAGTTTTAGTGATGGAAGAATTGGATCTCGATACACCTGTAGTTGAGACCACTTTTTCGACAGGAGAAAAAAGAGTATAAATTTGAATATGTTTGGAATCGATGAATTTTTGGGGTGAACAATAATGTTGAGTGGATGGAATTGGTTTGGACTAAAGTCCATGAAATAGCCTATAAGTTGGCTTACCCTTCATTATCCCATCATTAATTTCATTTCCAACGTTACTTTTCTTTTCCAACTACATAAACACTTTCCAAATCTCCTCTTAATCCCTCCTTAACCTTCAAGCCATAAACCTCTCAAATAAAATTCTCAAATTCCAATAAAAATCACCATAATTCCTCCCATGCAACTCTATATAAAACCCATCAAGGGATTAGCTTAAAGTTGTGATTTAGATCATCTATGATTTAAAGAAAGGGAAAGCATGGTTTTAGTATTAGAGCTTGATTTAGGGAAAGAATAGGTGAGTGGGATTCTTCATATATATTTACATGTTAATCTTCTTTATTTCAGTTATTGATGATTTTGGGATTATATGAAGTGATTTGGAGATTGTTTGGGTTGAATTAGTCTTGTATTCATGCAATGAACATGATTATATCATCTCATTATTTGTATAAAACATTAGTTACTATTTTTGAAATAGTTACTAAGCTTAGAAATGGATTTTGGGATAACCGAGTGATTATAAGTGATGCTATAATGGATTAGAGAGTAACTTGATGACATAATTAAGTGCATATCATTTGTTAGTAATAATAAAACTAATTTAAATGGTTTTAAAAAAGTTAATAAGCTAATTAAGTGATTAATAAAGCTTAACTAGTACTTCTAAATATTTTTTAAAGTAAAGAAATGAATTTTTTATCAGCGAATGGTTTATTTATAAATATTATTTATGTAAAGAAACAATTTTATAAATGAAGGTGATATTTTATAAAATAGGTGATTTTATAAAATAGTAAAAAGGTGATATTTTATAAAATAGTAGCAGAGAGATACTTTATAAAGAGTATAAGATTTTATAAAATGATATGAAGAAGATATTTTATAAGGTGGTTATAAGGTTTTATAAAATATTTATGAAAGGCATACTTAATTATAAATGAAGGGATTAATATTTCAAAGATTTAAATGGATTTTATAAGCTAGTATATTATTTCATAAAATGATATGATATTTTATAAATTAATATATGTAGATGTTTTACTTTTATTGAAAAGATTTAGTAAATAAAAGTAAGTTTTTATTTAAGTAATAATTGAATTACTTACACGATTATACGTATACGAATATGTGCACGAGTGGGTATATGTACACATGATTTAATGATATATAATAATTAAGATAATTCTTTTATTGTAATTAGAATTTTCATATGTAGTCATATATATGTGTGTGTGTGTGTGAATTGTTGTGTGTGTGTCTATATATATATATAGACACACACAACAATTCACACACACACACACACACACATATATATATATATATATGTGTGTGTGTGTGTGTGTGTGTGTGTATCTTTATTTGTATATAAACACGTGACGAGTGTCCCATGTAGCCATAGAGACTATCCCATTAGCTGCACGAGAAGATACCGAGCCGAGTAATTGCTCCGGTGATGTCCGAAAAGTGATTTGTATAATTGAAAGTGTGGTTGTGTGTTCGTGTGTGTATAAGCATACACAAACGAGTGCATAGGTGTACATGTAGGCATTACACAAGGCAGGAATGTCGGTTATGTTTTTTTGGCATATTAGAGGAGGAAGACGGATCGCTAGATCCACCTGTTGTACACTACACTGCAAAGAATGGATTTTGTGTCGAAATCGGTTTTCGAACACATAAGGTACAACTTCCAAATCAACCAATGAACTCTTGAGGAGGTCTGATGGGATGAAGTTAGACTTTGGAAGCTAGGAAGCTCATTAGACAAAGCAACATAGAAGGCGGAACTAGTACTTGACGGATGTTGATTGCCAAGGACAGGCTACCAAACTGTTGACCGGTGTTGCACCGTCCTGGGTAGTAATGCCCAGGTTAGGTGCCATTTAAGCGGGGGTTCTTTCCTGCTTTCATGTGTGGGTTGTGGAGCTATGGTGCAATTTCGAGGAAGACTACGAGCTATCCGGGGATGCAAAATACGAGGCGAAGCTAGAGATTCGAACATGAATGGTGAGCTGTGCAGTTAATGCCCCGCTATTACCCCGCTATAATCTTGTTATATCTCATAGCGGATTTCTACCGCTATGATTTTTCCATATAGCCCCAAATATAGCCTTTCCGCTTTAAGCCCCGCTATTTCCGATATTTCCCGTTATTCCCGCTATATACCGCTATTTCCGCTATATCTTCTTTAAAAGAAATGAATTGAAAAATGACATTTATACATTATAAAAATTATGAAATTCATTTATTTAATTGATTTTTTAATATATTTTTGGAAATGAAAATACTCTAATATTCTACTAAATTAAATTATGTTATATAACATTTTTACGTTTATTTAATATATACTTCCACATGTTTTTATCTAAAATTATTTTTGTATTAATTATAATTCAATTGAATGTTAATTTTTCATTTAATTACCATTTATATATTTGTAAAAAACATTAAGTATGAGTTTTATATGCTATTTTAGAGTCATCCGCTATATCCTCGTTGTATCCCCACTATGACTTTTTGCACCTCCACCGCATTGAATCTACCGAGCGCTTTAACTGCACAGATGGTGAGTGAATCCTATGGGATCAACAACGATAGGGAATGGGGTCGGCACAACAATTGGTCAGACAATCATGTTTGATGAGCACGTACGATAGAATGGAGTGAATCAATAACTTTGAGGGTTGACCTTTGGGTACGTATAGTAGATGAATTGCATCTGTCTTATTTAACAATCATACATATTACCGACCTCATATTAGTGATCATACATCGTATTGGCCAATATTAGTGTCATACATGTCCTTTATCCTTTAGTGGTAACCATACGCAATGTTATATTTGATGTGTGCATATATTCATACGACGTTGGTCTTCCTCTGTGGTCCTGGTAGCATATTACAAAAGACATAAGCGTTGTTCTTTTTTGGATAGAGGCATACGAAAGTTATTTGAGAATCCTTGATCTCCAAGAGGGGGATGATGACAATCATTTACTACGGGATCATAGAACACTTATGCTAATTATAGGGGTATGGTGTGAGAAGTAAAGGTCCTTCATATTTAGAATAGAATGAATATCACTTATACTCATAGTAGGGGTACATTAATTTTAACTACTATTGGGACTAGGTTTCAATTATATAGGGTAGATTATATATCACTTATGCTCATTATATGGGTACAGTGAGATATACATGAGACCCATCCTTCAAGATGTAGCATGGGGTCTATGGTGTGATTATATACTGAATATATTTATCTGAAACTCTTAAAGGGAATCATTGGATCGCGATAGATGTCTATAGTTGACTTCACCTATTAGTAGTGATTTGGGTATTGATTTGTATTCTTTGGTTGTCTTTCATTGTTATGTTATATGTGTTATTATTGGCTGTTGTTGCATTTATTATCATTATGTACTTGGTGATGGACTTATATTATGATAACCCTTGGATGCTCGATTACCTTATCATATCATGTTGTTACATTTCAATCACATTATATTAGTTATGATTACTCATTGATTACAGGAGAAGAGCAGGTTATGGAATGACTTCCTATCTTTTGGATAGGTTTACTTTACTTTTTTATGGATAGTTCGGTTTAACCCTAGCCATAATTGTGGAGAGGACCGGCAAAGCCTTAGCAGTTCATGTTAATTTGCATATAGTTTTAATATACAATTTTTTGAAATAGACCCCATCACACTCCAACCCTCGTTTTGTCTTTTTTTGCTTATGTCATTACAACTCTCGAGTACTCAATTGAGTAGTTTAGAAGTCAGATGCTTTTGGGGATACACTTTCAAGACAGTAGGAGCATTCTATGGAGGCGATGTCGATAATTCGTATATATACTTGATATTGTTGTTATACATGACAGATATGTATTTATATATAAGACTTGATGTGTCAGAAATTATATTAAGGACTCCATTTGTATAGAGTTTGACGTATTCTGACGTTTTGTATTGACATTCATTATCAGTTATTTCTGCGACTGTGGTCTCTTATATATATTGTTATCCTATTTTGTTTATGTATATTCAATATATTATATATTGTCATTGCATTATAAGATTTTGTCGATATTCCTTAGTTTAATGTTTGTTTTAATCTTATTTCTCGACAATTTTCCTTCTGTTTTATTCGAAAGTTAGACGTTATCATTCGGTGTTGATTTCATGGTTATGAAAGGTGGGTTGTCACGACTTCAGTGGGAAACTTTTAATCCACAATAGCCGGTTTGCATCCCAATTCAATAGCCTGGGATGCCGGCTGTCTCATAGGATACTAAGGAGAGTTTTAAGGATTGTAGTTTATTGAGATGGTCACAAGAACCGAGAGTTGGTAGTGATGTATGTCCTTCCTTTGAGCCACATCCTTCTTATGATCATTTTTATCCCGAATACAATGTTGTGTCACCGGGTGAGTTCCACATTGGGAATGATCAATCTACTGTAGGAAGTTCGGTCTCATTACACCCGCTATTATCAAAAGGCAAGGCTGGCCAGGTTCAAATGGTAGTTAATTTACTTGCACTTGTCTCGTTTTTCTTGCACTTGAATTAATCTTAGCTTTTTTTTGTTTAAGTGGCCATCAAGCTTGCCTTTGATGCCTTCAACACCACCTCCTAGACTTCCATGATTGTTGTGCCTAAGTCACCTACGACCAACCCGAAGATTGTTGAGCTGACTTCCAACCTCAAGCAGGAAACCCGGCTCTCCACTAACGATCACTACAACAAACAGGACCTTTAACCGCTTTTTAAAAACGCTATAAAAGCTATTAACAGCGTTTTTACATACACTGTATATCGACATGCAATTATATGTCAGAGATATACAATGACAATAAATAAACGCTGTTAAATGTCCTTTTTAACAGTGTTTCCCTGGTGTCATGAAATCATTTAACAGCGTTTGGTTGGGTGCAGTTAGAGATCTTTCTTAGCGTTTGTTTCGTGCTAAGATAAGATTTTATAGCGTTTTTTCAATGCTGTGATATTTATTTATAGCATTTCATTGTTGCAATAAACCATGCTTTATGTTTTTAGATACAATTTAACAGAATTTTTAAAATGTTGTTAAAACTTTCAACAGAGTTTTAAAAATGCCGTGGAATGTTTTAACAGCGTTTTAAAACGCTGTGGAATGTTTTAATTCCATTTCAGTAAACATCCGCCATATTGTGTGTATTTACCACATTTCAAAATTAACATATTATATCAATATCACATTTCAAAATCAACATATTGTATCAATACCACATTTTGGACACATATTTGATAACCAACGTATGAAATTTCATAATCAAAATACAAAATATTCTTACACCAAACATAAATAGTTTGTCATCAATAGTTCAAAAACAAAATATAGAACAAGTAGCAATAGCAAAACAAAAGCAAGTAGTACATACGTTAAAACCAAAAAGTAGTTCTAGCAGCAAAAATAACTTCGATCCATAACTCGTTGCAACCTTTTTTTGCATCACAGTCATCTATCTACCTGTAAAGCAAAAGTAATGCTTGAGAATCAATTCATCAAAAAAGTGTACACAAAGTTAAATCGGATTCATAATGCAAACACTAAATATTCATCACACTATTTCAGTAGGCGATTGACTAATACAAAGTATACAACATGCTATAAAATTTAAAACAAAAAAATACTTAACAAGAGGATTTTCACTCATCACAGATTCAATATGCTATAATAAGGTACTACTAGTATATCCTATAAGTAAACTAGTAGCAAAAATCCAAAAGAAAGTGAAATGTTTCAAACCTATCAGTAGCCTTAGTAACAAGAGGATTTTCACTCATCACAGGTTCAGATGTTTTTCCATGCTTCTTGACTTCCTCCTTTTCTTAAAAACTCAATCGTTTTCACTGTATACACATATGTATAAGAATTTAGAAAACGATGTGTGTGTGTTTGTAAACATCTTACGTATGAGGGCACAAGATGTTATACATTGTTAATGAAAGTTCAAAAATCCAAATAGCAATCAGTTGCAGAAACAAACAGAGATGAGAAATGAAATAATATTAAACTGGAATTTACAATATGGTTAAGCTTATCCAACAAGGATGCAAGAATATCATCAGATGGTTGTTTGAATACTGCTATACTTACTGGATTATGAGCGTTCTTTTGGCAGTTTTGTATTTGAATATAAAGTAGGAACTAATCACAAATTAAGAAGACATTTCATTCAATAAAATGAATTATATTTATCCACAAGAAGTGGAATCGACTGGGCCATAAGAGAATTGACATATACCTGAAAACAGTATGCGTGCAGCAAGCATATACTTCTCTAGCTCCTTCCTGGTGTAGTAGTTCTGCGCCTTTAGTAATAGTTCCTAACCACCAAACATGCCCAATATAAATACCGAATAACATTAAAGATAAAAACAATACATATAAGCTGACTGATAATGAAAATTATTATGGTACTTAAAAAAAGGATAATAATATGAATAAATTACCGGCAGTATCAATCATATCATCCACCATCACAGCCACTTTCCCTCTTACATCACCAATCAGGTTTAAAACCTGCAAGTACCAACATCTTTAACTTTACACTTTACATCACTAAAAATAACAATTTGGTGCTAATGCTACGGCTGTAATAAACATTTTATATCTCTTTGAATGAGTACACAGTAAAGAAAAACAAAATTCCTCGACTAGCTGAATGAATACGTCTTTTGACATAAACAAATATTCGGGCAACCAACTCTTGATTTTGAATCTGATTCAATTTCAAGTCTTTTTTCCCTCTCTTTCTCTCCTTATCTCGTATATATTCAATATTTCGATGCTACCTGCACAAGTAGGTAGTATCGTAGAAGCTAACAAATTGTATATGCCAAAAAGGGAATACGAATCTTATCGTGTTTATATGGCACAAGATGCCACAATGTTTAAACAGGGTTACAAGTACCTGACGTTTCTTGGATGGTGATGGTTCTAGGCTTGCCAGATAATCCAGATACTTGGGAATTAATCTAGACTTACTATTTATTTTCTCATCTTTCCCTTGTGTAGATTTATAGGGTTGTAGATTTATAGGGCTGATAGAACCAAGGCATGTTTCATATATTATATTTGAAATCTGTTTTCAGAAAATTACCTTAAAATCCGTTTTCTACCCAGCAAACCTTTTTTTGTTTTTTCCTCATTTTTCATAGATGGTACCTTAAAATAAGTGAAACTAGCAGTACAATTGAATGATCTAATTAATCGTGTACTTATTTTAGTTATTTGGGAATATACAAGATTGGAGCATAGGGGTAGCTGAATGAAATCAGTAATGTGAAAAACAACAAGAGCATTACTATTCACACCTTCAATTGCCAACGCATAGCATGTCTGTTCTTTAGTTCAATTGGCAATGAAATGCATGTCTGATTCCAAATAAAAAAAAGTTACAAAGAATATTTATAGTTCATTACAATGGGTATTCTATTGTCAATTGTAATGAAGAACGGACATGTTTTTTACCGTTGTTTTTTTATGGTGTGAATACTAATGCTCAACAATAACAATAGTTTGAAGGAAAAGGTTTCACAATAAAATTGGTTTGGATATAAACAAAACAGACATGTTTTTAACCATTGTTTTTTTATGGTGTGAATACTAACGCTCAACAATAATAATAGTTTGAAGGGAAATAGATTTCACAATAAAATTGGTTTGGAAATAAAACAATCCATATTTTTTTCACGTATAAATTCAATGACAAACTGTAAACTCTCCCTTGATCACTGCAATTTCAACTTGCATACCGAATGGTATATAGAAATATCAAAGCTTTACGTAGAGGAAGTTATGTTGTGCTCAATATTCAAAAGTAACTATATTACTTTCAGAAGTTTCAATTATAAATTGCAAGTAGATAAAAATAACTATTGCTTGTGAGAGAGAAAATTCACCTCAATCAAAGATGACTGTCCAGGATCTTTACCCAGAACCTGAGCCTAGTCAAAGTACATGGATTAGTTTACATCTCCTTGTACTTGCTAAAAAAGTTAACAAATAGAGCTATGGAGACGGTAAATCCTGAACATACTAAGATTCCAAAATCACCAATGTAGACACAGGAAATTATAATCGTTAGTAAACTGCTTGAGATCTATTATTTGTTTTTAATGATGTCCTTTATAGAATGTATATAATAACATTCATCCTAATAATGAATACAAACGATTATATGTCCAAAGGACCATGTAAATTCACACGATGCATTCAAATGAATTAGCCATGTGAAAATTGACCATCACCACATTTCTAAGCACGCACGCGTGCGCTCACGCGCACACACACACACATATATAGAGTGTGTGTGTGTGTTTTATTTGCCTATGAAATGGGAAGTTCGAAGCAAATATTTACATGCAAGAATGTTACTGAAACATGCAGCAATATGTTTTCAACAAATTTACACACATAGAGATATATATGCACATACACACACATGTATGTATGTATAGTGCATGTATGTGTATGTCTGTGTTTTATTTGCCTGCGAAATGGGAAGTTGGAAGCAAATATTTACATACATGTATGTTATTGAAACATGCTGTAATACGATTCCAACAAATTTTGATCCAGTGAAAATCTAACATTTTGTGACATAAATGTAAAGTTCGTTGTTTATTCACAACTTTCATAGTCAAGCTAGCATTTAGCATTTAAGAACACACAAGAAAGGTCAACAAAAGCAACTCTGTTTATATTTTATATCAATTCCATATAATTTTAAGTAATAAAAAGAAAACTATTATTGTCACATAGTACTATGTGGTGCAGAAACTAAGCACATGGGGGTTCATTGCACAATGCCATATCTGTTGCACACAACAGCTATCTATCATGCATACTATTATTCTGCAGTTAACACAATACACATCCCTCCATATATCATAGTTTAAAAACAAAGCCTTGGTATTTACCTGCTCCGTTAGCGATTCTGTAATATAGACAGCCAGTAGAGAAGCTTCCACATTATCTCCTTTTTTGGAATTTGAGTTATCGTTAATCCACTTTGCGTACGTCCTGTCATTATAATTTACATTTACCGATTGGCACACATGAAAATATGTATAGACCATAGTATATAAACTATTGTATAACCCACAATTACAAGCCAGCAACCATTGATAGTGAACAAAGATTGGTTGACCGTGAGAGAACAGCTATAGCAACGTTAGGGACCATCAGTAGATGTAGTATAATAGAAACCAAAAGTGGAAAAAGTCAAGTCATACCAAGTATCACATATATGCAGACCGAGTGAAGTAAGTGGGTGTATTTGGTAAAATGAGTAATAGGAGCAGGAGTAATCAAAATGAATACAGTCCACGGATAAAAAAGAGAGGAAGCACATTCAACTAAAGGAATAATCAAAACGTATATTTTCTTGTAGTGTACCAATCTTTAGATTAAAAATTATAGAGGAATTCAAAACTAATAACACAAGGCATTCATACCAAGACCCTGAGCAGCAACATCAATTGCAGCCGTTATTGGACTATTATCGTTTCTAAACAATGCCAAAACCCAGTCCCTTTTTTATTTTTGTTTATCACCATGAATAATCAATGCGGACCATCCATTCATTTTGAGCTCCTTAGTCACATGATCAAAGCCTCTTTTAGTTTGTGAAATATCAGGATTTAAATTCAATCCACCAAATCCCCTGTTAATTTCAACTGTCTGTTGAACAAATAAATAAAAGGATGAAATGATTTGTTTCATCTGAAACACAAAAGATTGCAGGTTAATGAATTGAATTTGTATTTTGATAAAAACATACAAATTGTAATAGTCTTATACTCCATTTGATGGTTGTATTATAAAGCAATGCTTACTGTTAGTGCTTCATTGGCCTGCAGATAGAGAAACTACAAATTAGTACAATAACAAGCAAGCAAACATGTATAATTTATAAGTAAAATTGTATTCTAATAAACAAATAATAAGCAGCTTGTCATTTTTCATTTTGGAAAGTACTAAGCTTTGAAGGTTTGTTCTTTTACTTTTGTTGAAATCTAATGTTATAGGCAGATCACAAAGTACAAAATCAGAGATGCCATTTTACTCAAAATTAATTGATGGACCATTATGTCTAGACATTAACCACACTGCTAATATTAAAATGTAGTGATTTGAAGCAGTGACACATGTTATTACATGTTTATACATATATTTGCTATGTAGTTTATACCACATGTATAAATATTTACATCATATCAGAATTATAGATTTGTACATATCTATACACCAAAGATACACCAACACCTTAATAATTTTTGACAGTTTAGTAATATCCAAATATACACTATATCATTATATTTCAAAATATATGATAATGAAAAACATAAAATATTCTTGCAAACCACTAAACTTTCAGATCTTTCTCTTTAAATCAAGAAGCAACAGAGGGTACGGACAAAAGAGAAAATACATATGAAATATAAGAATACATTATAATTGTTGCACCAATAGATAGATTACATTTACGAGAACTTAATTAGCTCAACAAAGCACATATTTTCACAAACTGTTATTTCTTACAGATCAACAATTAATAAGTTGAGCAAATTTCAAAATTATAGCAAAACTCTCAATTAGACAAGCAAGAAATTAGTATCTTCTTTACAATAAGTGATTGGTACATCAAATCAAATTGACCCATTCATTAATGTAATATAAAAAGAAAAAAGAAAAAAAACTATTTCGACTGTTAGTAGTTAAAAATAATAATCTTTATTCTGAAGAACTATATTTATGAGTCATAAATAGGTAAATAACTTGTAAGTTAGATATATATATTAGGCGTCCCCTTTTTGATTTTTATTGCTATTATAATCACCAAATCATAAATACCCTACATTCCAGATCACTAATCACTATTAACACAAAATGATCACTTTAAACCAATAAAGTCAAATAAAAATATCATTTCCATAAATCCATAATACTTACAAGGTCAGTGGAAGAAAAAACGAGACTGTTGGTCAACGAAGGAAGAAGGACGATCTTTGATCAATAGAGGAAGAGAAGTGGTGGAGGAATAGGTGCAGTGGAGAAACAGTTTGGTACGTCCATGGAGAAAGAGTAGGTACCCGATTTGAAGGCGTTCGTCAATATGATTGTACGTTAATAGAGAGGAGGAATAGGGTTTTGCGAGGAAAAATTTGGTGAAGGAAAAAAACTAGAATTCTACAGGCGAAATAAAAATGTCCCGCTTAAGCAAATTCATTCTTTCCGCCTTTTTCCTTTTCATGGCGTTTACTAATTTTTATTAATTCTATAGATTGCAAACAATGGCACAATGATTAAAAACACTGATGTGAAATGCTGTTGATGGCAGCTTTTCTTGTAGTGGATATGAGAAGAAAAAGGAATAGGGGGAGTGGTCCCTTGATCCCGCACTCCTTTTTCCAGGCAGGTTCCCATTTATGATGCAGAGGGTCTGGTCTAAGGGAGGAGGGATGGCCATTAGGGCAAGTATGTTTGGAAATTCACCGGGCTACTGGTCATGAAGACCGAGACCAACTACAGAAGTTGTTCTAGCTCCTGTCTATAGAGATCCCATCATCCACTCGCCGACCTAAATTTAGTTGGAGCAGGCACTCCAAGGAATACGTGGTTAATGATCACATATGCAACACCCTTCTCATTGCATCCTAACTTGAATTTTTGTTTTTTTGTAGAATTTTTTCTAACACTAATAGTTTAGGCTCCCCACCACTACATCCGTATATGGAAAAATTCCTAGATCGTGAAGCGGAGATCACGAAAAAGGAGCCAACTTGGAAGGTGGCTGATGGTGCTCTAGTGGCAGCCAAGAAGGTGGTATTGGTGGCTTAGAAAGCGATGAAGGAGGTGACCGAGGCTAGGGATATGGAAGAGAAGGTTGCCAAGGATCTTGGGGAGAAATTAGAGAAGGTTGAGAAGAAGGTTAAAACTGTATGGAATGACTTAAATCACCATACAACTGAATGTCGATCGTCACTAATGTGGAGGCTGCTCGGGGGGTAGGGGAGAACATATGGAAGAACTGGCTAAAGAATATGGTAAAGGTCCATTTAGGGAAAACTACCACCACCGATCTCTATAAGCAACTTCAATGCTGAGGCACTCGTAGGGACCTGCGATGATGTGGTTGCCGGAATGGAGGTAGATGGGTTTGTCGTATGGGCCATTTTGGCAAAGGAGCAGATTAGCACCTTGGCCCGGTCTGTTAGTGGGCCGACTTTGTAAATATTTTCTACTTTGATTTTGTAAGACATGCTGGACAGGCTTTATATTCTACATTTTTGGTTGGAATGAACAAAACCATTGTTTTCTTGTGAAATTTGTCGAAATGTCCGATTTATTTATCCCTTCTTACTTGTTTGTGCGTGATTAAAAGGGTAGCATCCTTTAAATAGTCGACATAGTCCTGCTTGATGACAGGCCAACCGTGGTTGGCTGAGAAGCTCGGTCGTAGTTGAACACGACAACATGCACGTGGTGGCTAAGCCTGTTTGTGTTGTTGATGTTATCAGGCGGTCCAGACATGAATCAAAGCACTGAGTGGCTAGAGGGTTAACCTAGGTGACACATGATATGTTGATAAGTTATGAAAGCATGAACCGGAGCAATGAGTGGCTTGAGGGTTCTTCTGGGTGACATGCGGCAAGGTAGAGTGGTGAGCAAGCCTGGCACAAACCGGAGCATTGAGTGCCTTGAGGGATGCCCTGGATGACATAAGGCCTATTGATATGATGTTTGGCTTATTTATATGCAGCACACTTTGAATGCAAGACCTTGGTGTCACTTTGGGCAACAGAGCTAGTCTCGACAGTGCCCCGTCCCAAAGGATGGGTGGGCAACATCATAGGCAATGGAATTTTGCCCAAGGAAGTCAGCTTCTAGTCATCGATGCACCTTGGCACTAATAGGAGAGATGTCTTATGACTCTTATCCAAATTCAATTGGGGTTTATCTAAGTTCTTCTTTAGTTCTTCAAATGCCTTAGTGCACTCGTCGTTTCAAGTAAACATTTTCCCTTCTTGATGAGGTCGAAGATGTTGAGACACTTGTCAGTTTATTTGGACATGAACTGACTCAAAGCCGCAATCATCCAATTCGTGCTTTGTGCTTGCTTCATATTTTCCGAGACTTGCATGTCTTGGATGTCTTGGATTTTATAGGGGTTAGCTTCAATTTACGTGGCGCTCACAACATAGCCAAGGAACTTTCCTAACCTAATAACAAATGAATAATTCTCTGGATTGAGCTTCACATAGTATTAAAATACAACGTTGAAAGACTTGGCTAGGTTCTTTATGTGCCCTCCGGCCTTCTCCGATTTTACCAACATATCATCCATGTATACCTCCATAGACTGGCCAATTTGTTTAAAGAACATGCAATTGACAAGCCACTGATAGGTAGCGCCTGCTTTTCGTAACCAATTGGCATGGCAAGGTAGCAATATTGGTCGGCATTGGTGATGAAGGAAGTGTGTTCTTGGTGCAGTCTGTGCATGGAAATCAAATTGTACCTAGAATGAGCATCCATAATGGTGAGGAGCTCATGTTTGCTGTTTGCATCAACTAGTTGTTCAATGAGAGGCAACACAAAGCTATCTTTGCGGTAAGCTTTGTTAAAGTCGGAGAAATCAATGCAAGTTCTCCAAGACCCATTTGGTTTCTTGATCAGTACCTGATTGGCTACCCAGACTAGATATTCCACCTTCTGATGAAGCCATTAGTCAATATCTTCTCTACCTCTTCTTTTAGAGTTTGGTACCTTTTTGGGTTAAATTGAATATGCTTTTGATGGATGGGGATTGCCTTTGGATTGATATTCAATGCATGGAAAATGATTCTTGGTTCGATATCAGTCATGTCGTCGTGCCTCCAAGTAAGGAAAATCTTTACTTTGCTTCAAGAAAATGACCAACTCATCCTTGATTTCTAGGCTGAGCTGATGCTAATCTAGAAGACTTTGCTATGGTTGGTGCTGTTTATGGATAACAATTCAAGTGAAGTGGCCGGCCCACATTGGAATCCTAAACTCCCATATGAGGATCAAATAGGTCATTATCCAGATCATGGTTGGTCTCCAAGCCAATTTAGTCCAGCATTTAAATCATGCACTTTATGACACCCTTAGCCGAGGCATACATCTGTGCTTGAGTCGATGTTTGAGATTGCCCATGTCTCTTACAGTTGCTCTACCGACTTTGAGATGGTAGGAGTTGTTATTTGGACTCTCTAGCTCTACCAACGAAGCACGACTTGCTCATTCCATGTTGCGATGAGCTATTTTGTTTTCTAGGGAATGTCTAAGGAAATTGGATCCATACCATCCCAGTTTTCCATGCGGTAGGTAGTCTTGATGTGAAACAGAGTGTTGTTGGGCTCGAGAGTCCTATTGTGTGATATGTATAGCCAGTTATTGTAGCTTAGCTACTTTGGGTCTGGCACAAAGTGGAGCATTGAGAGGCTTGGGTTAGCCCTAGGTGACACATTATCAGTAGTAGTCTCATCAAGGCTAAGGATGGTCCCAACACAAGTGTGAGCGTTGACTGAATTGACCACTCTCCTTAGTGACACATTGTTAATAGCTGTGACTTCATTAGGTAGGTTGTTGTTCACAAGGGAAGCTGTTGATGTAGATGTCTCCGCTTCAAAGCTAGGGATGGCTTTAGCATGAATCGGAGTGGTGACTAATTCGGCAGTTCTCACTAGTGACTCGTCGTTGATTGATGCAAATATTTGTTGAAGCATGAAGATGTTCTTCTTAACTTGTCTAAGAGAGGTCCCGTAACATCCCCTAGCTTTCGGTTGGTTGCTTTGGATTTCGCCAACCCCATCCTAGATTGGAAACTTCATGATGAGCTTGTTGGAGGAGACAATTGCATCGAGTTCCATGATTGATGGTCAAACTATTAAGAGATTATAAGCAGACGGCCAATCGACTACTACAAAGGTCACTTGTATCTTTGCAGCAAAGGGACCTTTGTCAAATGTGTTTATAAGAGAGTTTATACCCATTGGAATAATGCCAATGCCCCCAAAGTTATACATGGGCATTTCATATTACAATTGATGAGGGTAGATGTTATTTAAGTAATTATTTTATACTATTTTGACAATTTAGCAATTTGTTATTTATCTGCTTATGGAAAGTTTCTAAACATTATTTTATTTTACATTAATGCTCGATTGCCAAATTAATAACCTTACAAAATGAGTGAAATGACTAATTTTTCACAAATGATTTTTAGATCCATAAACGATAATTTAGATGTAAAAGATAATTGCTTTAGTTTTTTTAGAAGGTAGTGCTTTATTAACAAAAGAAATTATGGAGTTTGGTACAATTGGTAGAACACGAAAACAAGAAAGGAAACCAAGTACTACTAATGCAAAACAAAATTTATTCTCATACCGGTACTAATTTCTACCTATACCCGATTCACTAACTAGTATTTCATTTTATAAATGGACTCTACTGCAATAAATTCCCAAATTAGTTTCATTAACTCCAAAAAAAATTGAGCTACATTGTTCAATTCATGGTGAACAATTTAGGAAGTTGCCTCTTTCAACTTGATCTGCTAATATCCTAGAATATGTTATAGCATTTGCTCTTTACCTCCTATCTAAATCTGATCTAAGCGCTCCATGGTTTGACATTAACTTAGCTTGGATAACATTAACAATTTAAGTGAGTAAAGGAGACCCTCTTTTAGCTTATTTGACTTTGATAATGAATTTGAAATGTCCATTAAAAGTAGCTATACCTTGTCTTTGCTGGTAAGTTCTTCGATTAAAAAATCCTTTGGTTGTGTTCTTTCCATATGTGCCATATTGTTGCTGTAGTGGCAATATCTCTAACTTCATTTTCTACACTCCTTTGCTAGTTTGAAATTTCATAAGTTTCTATTACCAATGAAAGATCATTACTATTTGATCCAGGGGTCGAACCATAGACTTTTATTTCTGCCATTAATTTTTTTTTGATTTATAATTTTACTGCAATGCTCTCTATTTCTCAGCATTAGTTCACATGCAAATGAAGTGTTATTATCTACTTTGGTTATCCAAAAGTCTCTTTTCAAGCAGTATCTACTATGTATCCATTTTGCCCACAACGAATTTTGGTTCAAGTAGTTTGAAATCAATTTTATTGCATATGCTTGTTGAAGCTCCTTCAGGTTTCCCAAACCTATACCTACTTTGGATTTTGGTTTACGAATAGTTGTCCAATTTATTTTTTGATGTTCCCCATGCCATAAGAAATTAAAGCATTGTTGTTCTATTTTGTTTTTAATGATTTTTAGAATTTGATAAATTTGCATTCAAAACATGATGATGGGGTAGATTTACAGTCTTTAATAGCTCCAATCTACCACTAATATTTAGAAATTTGCTACTCCATGAGTGAAGTCCACCATAAATCTTATCTAGTAATGCCCCAAAATCAGTAGAATTTAGTTTATTAGCTGATAGTGGAATCCATGGATATGTAATAGGTAGACTGTCAATTTGTACTCCAATTATTTATAATATTTGGTCTTTAACTATTACACCTTTCCTAAAAAATATCCTTATTTTGGAGGTGTTGAAAGTCAGATCTGCAAATGTTTCTAAGTCATTTAAAACTTTTTTAAAGAGTTTTCAATTTCAATTGTTACTTTTAAGAAAATATGTAAATTATCAGCATAGATCAAGTGTGTTAACACTAGGTCTATGTTGTATGATGGGCCTAAGTTACCTTGAAGATAACCACCATCCAGATTTAAGGACAAGTATTCCATAGCAATTGCAAAAAGGTGAGGGGAAAGAGGGTTCCCCTGTCTGATTCCTCGATTACTCTTATTAAAACCTGAAGGAGTGCCATTAATGATGATAGAAAAGGTAGGTGTAGAGATACACCATTGTGTGAGGGATGTGAATTGAGGTGGGAAGCCCATTTTGTCATGATTTGAACTATGAATTTTCTACTTATTTTGTTGTATTCCTTTTGGAGGTCTACCTTTACACACGTACATTTTTTGATTTCCTATTGAAGCTCCTTGCCATTTCATATGCCATTAGAGAACTCTCCAAAATATTTTTACCTAGAATAAATACATTTTGATTAATAGATATAAGGTCATTCATTAAGCCTTTCGTCCTGTTCCAAATTAATTTTGCTAAGATTTTGTACAATACATTGCAACAAGTTAAAGGCTTATAATCACAAATACTTGTAGCAATTTATGATTTTGGAACCAATGCAATAAAGTCTAATTTAATTCTTTAATAAACTTCCCTTTTACAAAAATGAAGTTCATGGCATCCACCAATTGCTCCTTGATTTTCTCCTAGTGACATTTATAGAATTTTTCATTAAAGTCGTCGGGCCCCTGACTACTATTGTCATTTATCTAATATGTTGAGCTCCTCGATTCTTTCATACTAAATGGCTGCATAATTTTCTTTTGGGCGCTTATAGACAATATTTATTACAAATAAAGTTGTGACATGAGTTTTGGCATTCTTCTATAATTGTATTTAATAGTTCTAAATAATATTTGATGGCCTCTTCTTTAATGCTTTGGAAATTTGTGATTGGCTGCCTATTCTCTTCAATCATATTTTGCAAGTTAATGTTGATTTTCCTGGTTGTCATTTTGGAGTGAAAAAATATTATAGGCTGCTAGGCTGCTCTCGTTATGTCAGCCAATTTATTTTAGCCTTTTGGTGTGTTTCCTGTGCTTCTATAAGCAACATATCCTGTAGGTTTTGTAAATCAGATTTATATGCCTATAAGAGCTCCACGTTGTGTGGATTTCGAGCAATTGTAGGTAAATATTATTGTTCTTCTCTTTGAGTGCATCACATTGGTTTTTTAGATTCTACTTACTACTGTCCCACTCTTTTAGGCAATTTTTTTATTAAGTTTGAGTTGCATTATGAACCTATAGACTGGACTACCTTGAATATCAATTGAGAAACAACATTCAATGCTCAAGAATAACCATATTGATATGGCTGTGCATAGCTATATTTGAAAGGTTTGGACCTATTATGCTTTAATGGTTTAGAAAATTTTATGTGAATCAAGGAGTGATCACTAGTAGAGTGGTTTAGAGAAATATTGGTTTTGTTTCTAATAGAGTGAGGTAGATTTTCATAAGTCCAATTTTTTTTACTAAAATTCAATGTAAAAACTAAATTTAGCCACATAAAAGCCAAAAGTAGACTGAAAGGCTAAACTAGAAACATATATATTATCAAAAAATGTGAAATATCAAATATTTAAAATAACAGTTTAAAATGATTTTTTGATTATTTTTTGGGATGATAAATTTTTTAATGAATAGGAAGAAACAATCTTATTCAATAGAAATTTCCTGCTTGTTAAATACATGTATCTATAAAAGAAATTCTGAAATAAAATGAGTATAATTTTAGGAAATAAGAAATTGCCACATCTTTGTTTTAAGTAGAGTGATTAATAAATTCTAAAATGCCAAAAGTTAGTTAGATCGACTATATACCCAAATTTGCACGACAGCAAAAATTATAAGAAAAGTTCCATCTTAGTAACACAAAATTGATAACTAAACCAAATAAATGAGTTAATACAAAAATATAGAGTAATTTTGTAATGTTATTGATAAAACACAGCCCTTGTGTGTTGGAATTCTCAAATACAAGGAGGAAATTTTTAAGAGAATAAGAATATGATGAATTGCACTTTTTGATCATTGTATACTTGTATGTTTTAATGTAGCCTAAGTTTCTAATTTTTTCTGTAAGTTTGATACAATATTCAAGGTAGCAATTAATAAATTTAAGTCATTGGTTTTACCATAAACATTTAATTCGATTGTCTAAACGAGCAATTGAAGCACTATTTTTTAAGGTATAATTTTTGTTAATAAACTTCAAGTATAAGTCTAATTTAATTAAAAAAACCTTTTTCACTGAATACATACATATATAATAGGAATTCTCAAACAAAATGAGAAGAACTTTAATAAGATGGCAATATGGTTAATTGCACTTATTGATCTTCGTATACTTGTAGTATACTTGTACTTTTCAATTCAGCCCAAGTTTCTACCTTTTTTATTATTTAATACTATATTCAAATGATAATCATACATCCAAGTCGATGGTTTTCCATAAAAATCTTAACCACCCACCTAGTGTATGTGGTCTACTTACTATTGTACATCCAGTTGAATATGAGTGTGACTAAGATTTTTTCAATATTAAGCCTTGAACTTAAATACAGTAATAAATGACTTTAAAATTTGAAGTTAGCTGTGTTTTGCATAAAAAATGGACACACCTTCAATCAATTAGTTGTAGAGTTATGAATAACGGGTTTATAACAGAACTATTATATTTATATCATGATTGATTTTCAGAGAGTAGATTACATTCAGGTTATGAAAAAAGTAAGTTGAAGTAAAGTAAAAAAACACAAAGATTTTTAGTTGTTCGGCAAGAATGTGCCAACGTCCACTGTCCATTTTCATTATTCTTCTTGTAGATCTTTTATACAACGCCTAAGATACAAAATGCAATGATCTATAGCTCAAAAGACAATAATATATAGCTTAAGGGATTTCGTTCGGCTATTCTTGTCGGGCTATTCATGCCTGCCTATTCCCGTTCGACTATTTCTATTAGGCGGTTCCTATTAGGTTGTTCCTACTAGACTATTCCTGCTAAGCGGATCTTGTTCGGAAGATCCTGCTTGGTTGTTCCTGTAGGTTGATCTCATTAGGAAGATCCAGCTAGGCTGTTTCTGCTAGGTTGTTATTGTTAGGGAGATCCCGCTAGGCTACTCCTATTAGGGAGATCTCGGTTTCCTTTGACTTACCTATCATTATTAATGTAAGCTTGGCTCTCTAGAATTATCCCCATTATTGTTAGAAGCTTGGGTATTAATACGAGTGAAGATATAGGGAGGTCATGCTGATAGTTTCCCTATATAACATGCCCAGACATAATATTCTAGAATATGCAAAATGTAATTAATAGTTTCCCAATATGTGTAGATTTCATTCCATATATCGCCTTCTTGTTGGAAGCTCAATCCAGGGTAGGTTGGTCGGGTGGTATGCATATGGCCGCTTTGATGGAAAAGTTCATGCATCCCATTCATTGATTTGACCCTCCAGGCTTTGGCTCGGTTTCCTATGCTTAGTCCGGCTTCTCCTTGGTTTAGCTTCCCATTCTCGGACACAGTCCGGTCTTCCCTTGGTGCCCCACTTGGTTCGACCTTCCCCCTCCTTACATGATCTTGTTCGGTATGATGGGGTACCGAACAGGGTTTCTCGTTCGGTACCCTGGGGTACTGAACATGGGGGGTTTGGCCTCCCTCTTTAGTCCTTTGCTCCACCTGCCCATCTGCCTTGTTTCTGGCCTTCTCTCTTTTCCTTCTTTACATTGGCAACATTTCAGAACTCAACCACTTGAGCTACACATGTTTTTATTCCATAACTTCTTCATTTCAAGCCAAAATTGAGCGAAACTTGGACCAATAGCTTCATATCATCGGGTAGAGTATTCCAGTGCCCTTGGATGTTCTATTTGCTGGAAGCAGGTAATAGCTCTCTAAGGTGGGATTCGAGTCAGTTAGATGATGAACAAATTTTAAGATGATCATATCTTCCAATCCGTAACTCGGATTGAGATGCTGTTTCGACCTAGGTGCATGTCCGGACCTTAAGAACATTTTTCAAGAGCTTTGACTATATTTTCTAACTATGCCAAATTTTCGATTATACGATGATGCCTTTATAATGCACCTTTCGGTCGTTTCTATGCTCCTTAACATCCTTTCGTATTCACAATGCTATGGGCGAAAACGTCTAGAACACTTACCCTCCAAAGGATACTTTTGTAGAATACAAAGTGTTCTTTTTTCATGCAAACTTGTCTTTCTCATGCGATGGTTCAAATATCTATATCCTCATTCCCATCCTTTCGGCAAATTTTCCACTTCTAATTTATTGTAGAGCCTTGTTCACTCAGGCAAAGCTTGTTGATCATTCCAAGACATCCTTTATCAGTACGACGTTCATAGTTCATTCCTTCTTGGTAGAATAATCATTTAGCATGATTTCCCATCGATTCTCATCTCTGTCCATCAGGCTTTTTCTCCTTCTAGTTCAACCTCTTTGCCCTTATGTCTTGAGGGCTACGTATCATCTTATGAATGTTCCAAGAATGTCGACCTATCCTAGAGAAAGGAACATACAGTGGTTCCATGGCATGTGGATTTGACGTGGTGTATTTTATTGCATTAATTGTAGTTTGGCCAGTTATGACTGTTGGTTGCGATGTATTTTTGTTACATGATTGCTAAGTTATTCCACCAGTGATTCCTTTATCACCACCATGCATACTTGTATAGGTCAATCACCAAAATGTTTGGCTAGGTAAGTGGTTTCTTATGAAGTCTTTAATGTAGGTTGACCATGAGCTTATGCTATGAAGCTAATCTTTTATTGATGTTTATCCATTATTGCTTCTGGTATTTATTCATATATATATTCTCCTTTTTTTGGCTAGTGATCATGATATGTTTGTTCCACATGATTGCTTGGTTTGCCGGTTCCGTTAGCAACCTTTCTTGCCAATATCATGCATACTTGCATGAGATCAATCACTAACAAGTGCCGTAAGTTAAGTAGTTTCTATGATTGATGCTTTCATTTGTCTATACTTTATATTTCCTACATAAACACTTACACAAACACATATGTATCTTACAAAAATTATAAATGAAATTATCATACCTGATCAGGATTAGTTGTTGCATTGTGTTTGTATATTATTCTTGCCTAGCCATTAGCTTGTTAGTAATCTTTCGTTGCTTCCTCACGTACTTATACATGTTTCGTCACTGACAAGCCTAATACGATGAGCATACTGATGAAGTTGCGTGTAATTTTGTTTACTCTTCCAGTAGCTCTTCCTATGCCCCCAGCATATTTGCATAGGATCAATCACTGGCAAATTCGCTAAGGTGAGCGATCTTTAGTGGAGTGTCTTTGTAATCCAGTCCCATGTGTCCTTATTTGTTTTCATGCATATATTCCATGTGCATTTTAGACAAGTTTGTCCTAGTGTCAATCTGTTGATTTTCCTCATCTGCAATTCCAGTATCGGTTGCTTTCACTGAACCGCCCGACTGATAGTCATGCTTTACTATAGGCGAGCTTTGTTATCCGCCGCTGATAGAAATCTAGGGCCAATCATCGAGAAAAAACACCTAGGTAGAGGTCATGTGCGGATCACCGGTAAGTAGGGTTCCTTATAGCCATCCTAGTAACTGATTGTCAATGATAGTCACCTAGTTAGGGATCACGTCGGTCCACCATTATCGGTAAGAAGTTTGAGCCGATCGTCAATGATAGACACCTAGTTAAGGGATCACTCTGGTCCACCACTACCAGCAAGAAGATTTTTGGCCGATCGTCAATGGCGAACACCCATTTGTCGGTCATGTCCTGACCATGGACTGATCTAGCTCGCTATTATCGACCAAAAGTTTAGGGTTGATCATCAATGGTGAACACCTATTTGACGGTCTTGTCCTAACTATGGGTTGATTTGGCTCACCACTGCCGGCCAAAGTTTTGGAGTCGATCGTCAATGGTGAGCACCGATTTGGCGGTCATGTCTTGACCATGGGCTGATATGGCTCGCCACTACCAGCCAAAGGTTTGAGGCGATCATCAACGGCGAGTAACCATGTGGCTGTCTTGTCCTGACCGTGGGCTGATCCGGCTCACTATTGCCGACCAAAGGTTTAAGGCCGATCATCAATGGCGAGTACCCATTTGGCAATCATGTCCTGATCATGGGCTGATCTGGCTTGCAACTGTCGATTAAAGGTATGAGGCTGATCGTCAATGTTAAGCACCCATTCGGTGGTCATGTCCTAACCAGGCTGATCTAGTTCGCCACTGCCAGCCAAATCTTTGGGGCCTATCGACAATGGCAAACACCCATTTGGCGGTCATGTCTAACTATGGGCTGATCTAGCTCGCCACTGTTGGCCAAAGGCTTGGGGCGATCGTCAATGGGGAGCACCCATTTGGCGGACATGTCCTTACCATAGGCTGATCTGGCTTTCCATTTCCAACCAAATATTTGTCTAAGCTTTCCATGATGCGCTAGAGTTCGATGACCCTAGTATGCAGCGGTCTTGTATGTATAGTCCTAGAAACTGGGACTTTATTTGGCATGGGATAGTTGTTCTTATGGTGATTTGGTAGCACTAGTCTTCTATCATGGTTTCGCACACCCTATCCATAGAGTTTGGGAAGATCGTGACGATGGACTAATCCAAGTTGTTGTTATGTCAATGTGCGAAAAAAATAGAGATTTTGAGCATTCCATGTTTCCCAGATATTATTCCGTCCATGATGATGAGAATTTAAGTTTCATTTCATGGATCCCTATAGATAAAACATAGTTTTTCCCAGATGGGTCAGATTCTCGAACCGAGGGTAATTCACTCTGGGACTAGCTTTCCTTCCTTGAGCGGGTGATGGTCGTACCTAGAGTTGTATTGTTTCACTAATTTCTGCTAGAGTGCCGTGGTTTTCAAAACAACCTAGTCCCACTTCTCCTTAGTCAGTTCTAGGGACATGTTTAGAAATTCCTCATTCTCCTTTGAGTCATGGTGGACTCTCGAATCAAATAAGACTATTAATGGAAAGCATAACCTAAATTCATAGGCCAAAGCGAAAGGAGTTTATCCCATTGTAGTTTCGCGAGAAGCACAGTACGCATAAAGTCCAAGGGCAACTCATCCATCCGAGCTCCCTTATCATTTTCCAAATGCTCCTTCTTGAGGATTTTGATAACCTAGTTGACTTCTTCAATCTATCCATTGGCCTATGAGTGAGGCACCATAGAAAATCTTTTCCTGATTTTGTATTGCCGATAGAAGTTGCCAAATTCTTGACTATCAATTTGCTTCACATTGTCTGAGATCATCTGAAGTGGAACTCCATACTTGATAAAGTAATCTGTAACCCTTATTGCATACTTAGCTACACACATAGCTACTAGAAATTCCCAATTCAAATCGATGCCCGTGATATTCCATTTTCAAGGGTTTGCCCCCCTAGTGTGGTCTCCTTGCTACTTGATGTAAGTTATATAATATTTCCTTAACCTCTCTTACAGCCATGTTCCTTAACAGCTAGTTAGTGAAACTCTTCTATATAGGTAACCATCTTGTATGGTGTACCAATCGCCTCGCGCATCACCTTCCATTCTACTTTCATTTAGGAGTGTGGTTTTTACTAGGACCAATCCAAAAGTGATCCACTTTATGGGCAAAGGCAATTTTTCTAGATCATAGCATCTCGATTTTCCTCCCATGGGATGTGATTAACCACGTAGCATTCTTGCACACTAAGCAAAGCCTCTGCTCTTTTTCTTTTTAAGTTGGATGCCAACCGTTCTCCACTGACTTAGTACTCCCAAAATGCTTAGTTCACAGCCATTTACAAATCACTGTATAATTAATTTCTAAATTCTAAATCCTTTTGTTATTTCCAATTCTGCTATTAGTGTACCATATTTTTTCATTCGGTCTAGCCTATAAAGTAAGAGGTCTATCCGACCCCTAGAGGTCAAGAACATTCGTTCTTTGCATTGTTATCCATATGCTCTATGGGGGTATTCAATCTCTATAGTATCATGCTTTATTTTCATATGAAGTTGACTCTGTTTTATGAATTTTTGAAAAGGTTATGCTCCACCATCTCTGGAGGAGCTAAACCTAGTCTGCCATTGTCTTTGATTGAGTTAAACCCTACCTCCGGGACTAGGAAGTTCATGCTCCATTGTCTGATAACATTGTTCTTCACTATTTTCATGCACATCTATCTTAAGATATCTAGTAAGAGGACATGCTCTATTGTCTATATGGGATAAAACACCGTGCCCTCGAATGTGCTTTACACTGTATCTTCGTAAGAACTCATTTTCATCAAGGGACTGTGGTCTAGAGTTTGTGGCATTTTTGGTGGAGTTACCCTAATTTTTCAATCTAGAGTATACCGATTCCAATCTTCGTCATCGTTACCTCTTTGGTTCTTGATTCACCGTATCTTACGGTTTCTCTAGTAGAATGATAGATTCTTTCAGGAGTCTCCATAAGTTACGAATGTGGAAACTTGTCCTGTCTTCTGAAGTGTTTCCTTTCTCTAGTCTTATTATCCATCTTTCGCATGCCTTTATCCTGAGGCTTTTCGTCTTCGACCCAGTTGACATTTTCCAACCCTGCCTTGATAACAGAATCCTCCAAGAGCATAAACTTTTCAACTTGATAGTATAAGTCCTTCAAGCTCAAGGTTTAATTTTTCTTAAATTCCTTGTAAAATTCCGTTTTCCTATTAATCACTGAAGCAACAACCACAAGGACAATCCGTTCATTAAGTTGTCGCACAATAGCTACTATAGCGCTGAACTCTACAGGATTGTTCCATAAATTTTATCCATTCTTTTGCTTGATACCCAATTATTAATGGATTTGGGCTCCACGACTAAACCATATAGTCTCTAAGTATGACATGAACAGAGGAAAGCAACGACATCCAATCCTTTCATAGCTCCAATTGCTTCCACGCACTAAATGTAGTACCTCAAACGTGTTCAAAGGTTGGGTTTTCCAACGTATTGTTCATGACCACTGTCTTAAAATCCGAGGGTTGATTGCATATTTGATGTTCAAAGCGAGTTGATTATGGTTCATCTTGTCAAGCTCTGGTCTCCTACTCTACTTGCCTAACACTCGGCACATTAGCCCAGCGACATGTTCCCACTACTGGAATGCTTCCTTAGTTTGCTTGATGGGCCACGTCATGCTCCCCGTGCAATGGGTCAACTATCTGAGTGCTAGTCGGTATAAACTCAGACGGTCCCATTTCAGCAGCCAAGAATGTGGTTCCAACATCAACATTGACTTCTGGTGATACATCCTTCCTTGTCTGGTTCAACATCGATCCGCTTCCTGATCTATCAGTCCATTCCTTATGTTCCATAAAAATAATGTGCTTGCCAGGACTCAAACTCCTGACACTCCGTTGAATGCTTGGTGCTCAACCACTTGAGCTATACACGTCTTTGTGCCATAACTCCTTTATTTCAAATCAGAATTGAACGAATCTTTGACCGGTAGCTTCGTATTTTCAAGTAGAGTATTTTGATGCCTTGAATGTTCCATTTGCATGAAGGTGGTAATAACTCTCTAAGGTGGGCTCCGAGTCGGTTAGGTGATGGACAAATTTTCAGATGATCATGTCTTCCAATCTATAACTCAAATTGAGATATGGTTTCGATCTAGGTGCATGTCCTGACCTTAAGAACACCTTTCAAGAGTTTTTACTATATTCTCTAACTATGCCAAATTTTCCTCGAGCGCTTCGCCTTGTCCTTGCAATTACACGATAGCCCCTTTATAATGCACCTTTTGGTCGTTTCTATGCTCCTTAATATTTATTCGTATTCACCATCCTAAGGGCGAACATGCCTACAATGGCACAAAATATTATATTTTAATAGATCATTATGGGTAAGCATTAAACAACTAATCTTTTTTTATTAAAGGCTTACATCATTCGGCAACTTAAATACCTTTTTCTTTTCTTTCTCTAGAACTCTGATATTCCGCAAAACGAAAAGAAAAAATAAAGGCAACGTAATCGATGTTAATAAATAAAAGAACTTTCGGAATTTGTCAAATAAGTACATATGTTGTGTCTTAGAATTGCACGACCAAATGCCAGTTGTATTTTGGTTGTATATACTACAGTTTATTCAACCCTTTAAAATTTATTTTGATTATCTGAAAATGCACAGAGTACTTCCCAACAATAAGATGTTTGTGTAAGATAAGTTGCCAAATAAACTAATAAATATAAACAAATAAAAGATAGACTATAGGATAAATGAAATATAATCGATTTAATCTTTTTTTCTTAACATGGTTGATTAATGCCAACAAGATTCGAACTCGCTAATCAAACTCGTGATCTTTAATATTGTAGTATAAACTACCAATCAACTAAGCCAACCCTATAAGCTAATAAATATAATCTTTATCAATCACCATCTTGTAGATACAAAATAAATGGCAATAGGAAAAATTATGAATTTCAACTAGGGAATAATATTCTTTGACAAAAATCAATAAATTAACGTAAATAGAGTAAACCTGAATCAAAAACCTATTCGACCATGAATTAGTCTAATCTTGAATTTTTTTTTAAATAGTATGGATTTAGTAGGATATAATTGTATTTGAAAGCATATTATAGCTATTTTAACATTTTTTGAGATTGATAATTGAAAGAAAAAGGGTAACAGATCTAGATTTGAGACTATGAGTGTAGAAATGGGTCAAAGAAGAAAGATGGAAATAACTCAGTTTGTTTAATTTCTAATGAATGTATTCTTAACCTTTCTTTTCCAACCCATTTTGCACTCATAGATCAAGAGTTTAGATTTGGAGTCTGTATATGCCAAAAGTTGGCTCAATCATCTAAATATTAATATAGGAAAATAAATTGAAAACGAGGAAAAAGAGAACACACAACAATTAGTGTGGTTCGACTAATCAAATGCTTACATCCACTTGTACTTTGTTTATGTTTCCACTGGGTTTTACAAAGTTGACCTTATGGATCAGTGGCTACGGATCAGTAATGGTCCGTGAGATTATAAAGGAAGTATAGAAATTTGTTAAACAAGCTAAAACTCCCTTAAACAATGCCCCTGCTCCTCTATTTATAGTAGCAACTCGACGAAATTCTCCCCATCACATTTTTGCCCACATTCCCCACGATCTAGAGAAGTTGACTGAAAAGATCATGGCCAACTCATCAATGTTTAGGGATTGATGCCAAACAATGCTCATGGAACGATACTTATCCATGAGAAAGCCCTATAAACCTACTTCAGCCTCTTATGAACATTTGCTTGACTTGTATCTTAATCTCTTGCACTTGATTACATCGATGTAAGCTCGAACATGAGTGAATTCTTTGGTTTGGATGTGGGGAAAAAGAATTTGATTTATCCATCGATTGTTTAGGTCGAGAATAGTAGGAAAACCATTCCACGTGGCATGCACTAACTAGGAACTACTCAATTTTTGATGCGGCATATGCGAAATAACACATTTGGGGAAGTTTTAGGGATTCATAACGATCCACGGTCCTGGATCGGTACCGATCCATAACTTCAATTGTTACTTGGGCTCTAGTTTTTGCACTTGGAATGAGATGTTGTATGGGCTATATTAGAAGGTTCTTAGCAAGTTTATAGCTTAACTGCTTGGTTTTACTTGACTTTTGAGCTTGATAATTATCGCTTTGGATTCCTACTTAGTAATTTCTCTGTTTAGCCGATTTGATTTGTCCGAATATGGCTTGGTCACAAGGCTAAATAAAATTTTACCCCAAATTATATCTCGTTTTAAGAAGTTATGCTTTGGATCGAAACATATTGTTGATTCCATATTATCTGTTTCAAGTTTTTCTCCAAATAGGAACTACCTTTCTTCGAACTGTTTCCATGAAGTATAGCATCTTTTAACAATCATCATATCGCTTCCAGCGATTTTGAATTTTTAACTTTCTAATAGTATAAAAAATTGAAGCATGTTCTTCACATTTGTCGTTCCTAACTTCAGAAAGTTTCCAAAGATTTCCTTCTTCAAATTAGTCAGGTGGAACTCAAATTTCTTGAAATTTCAGTTGTCAATTGTCATGCATGCGTACATTCATACACACATATACACATCTATCATTGTTCTTTTATATATATATATATATTTTAAAAAAATTCACTGTTTGATAACGATCCATATGCCATGGATCGGTACCCGTCGACGTTGCCTAAAAAGTAGGCGATTCTTTAGCCAGAATTTATGGTTTGTATCCTATTAAAGTATGATCCCAGACTTCCTTTACTATCACTATTTATATTTCATTTTTCCTTGGATTTTCCTTCTTTGAGCTCGCTATTGCCAAAGCTCATGCTGTCGACCCATCTTTAAATGTTGGACCGTCGCCTCACTTCGATGTTAAACCATTAGAAACACTACTGTACTCGCTGCCTTCAGATCATAATTCACAAGCATCGAGCCATGCGATCGATTTGAACTTCGAAATAGAAAAAAAAAATTGAATTTGATTTCCTCTTTGAGTAGATTCTGGTAGATAGTGGTGTGGCTTCACTTGAATCACCAGCGATCGACTATAACTCCCCTTTGGTTATGTCCTATAACATTATCTCCCTTCATATGGATCGACGATGATCCCTAACTTAAGAAATTTTCAAAAAAATTTGCAGGAGATTACGGGATTAGCAGACCTAAGGAGGACTCGAAGCACACCCAGGGATTCCTAGGGAAGGACTCAGGTTTAACTCAAGCATCGTTATACATGAAATTCCTTAGGCCTGCTTCGAGTCAAACCCGAGCCTTACGCGAGATTTTCTTAGACTTGTCAAACTTCAATTTTTCCCCAAATAATAGTAAAAAATGAATTTTTTTGCAAGTCCAAAGGAAAAGCCAAATGAGTAATCAAAGTGATCTTGGTCGAATGATAGTTAATACTATGATTCAAGGGATGATTTCTGAAGGCGGCCACATTGAATGCCAATCAGCACTTGACCGAGCTGTCTTTCAAAATTTTCTTTAACCAAATGATGGATATGAATAGCAAGATGTTAGATGCTTGCACTGCACAATTTTGGATGCACAGACAACATAACTTTAACTGCACACTATTTCCCCTTGTCTATGTACAAGATCTGATTGACTGTCATACGTTTGTATTAATAGGGTTTGGTACATTGACTATACAGGGCTCATTTTCTAGCTTGAAGATTATAGCTTTTAACATGCCTAACATCTCTTACATAAAGTTTTGATAGTTATGGATCGTAGACGCTCCTTGCATCTCTTCGCTATGGCCATGGACCCCCCATATCCTGATAAGTCGAGTTTGATACTAAATCCAGCTTAACAAATATGCCCATGACAAAATCCACTCCCGCTCCGTCTCAGTCTCATTCAATCGGCCATCAAGCAAGGGAAGCTTTAGATATATTTCCTTTTGTCTTGGCTAAAGAGCCCGCTGTAGGACTTGTCCCTGCTATCGAGAAGGGGATGTTATTATCTTGGATGATCCCCAAGATTCTCCAGCTTTGAAGGTTGGTGAAGCGTCTCTCAAGTTAATATAAGAGAAACGTGGTATTCCATTTGAAGACGTGTTATTTCCTATATGCTATCAATGGGCGCATCTGCCTCTAAAGAGGTACACAGACTGTAATTAGTGCATGTGTATAGCTATCTACGTTCCATCGTTCAACCATTTCATTCGCACGATTCTACAATTTATGAAGCTAGCCCTAGCTCAATTACATCCAAACGACTATGCTTTTCTGAACAACATGTACATAATTTTCACCCACCATCTAATCATGAGCCTAATGCTCAAGAGATCCAGTACTCATACAATTTCAAATGTAGAAAAGGATATCCCTTGCTTGTCTACCTAGAGCCTTCTAGGGGTTGTTGAATAGTGCTTGGTCATTGGAACAAATTAAGTTATTTCAAAGAAGAATTTTTTTTGTATGCTATCCGCCAAGTTTCGCACAAAGGTGGCTATATGGACGTATATCTTATTCTTGCTTTCTTTTTCTAGTGTAGATGTCATAGTTTTATCTATTCACAATGTCGTTCTTTGTGATTGAAGATAGTTCGATAAGGCCAAACGGCACAGCCTTAGCAAGTACCCTTGTGGATCTCCACCAAGTCCCACTTGAAGAAAGGGAAATAAAAGCGCTTCTCACATATGAGAATCTATGCACATATAACTTATTGCAGGGATGCCATAGTGTTGGCCATAATCCAGAAGTTAGGGAGGATGACGATGATGACGATGATTCTTCAACAGAACATAATGCCATCGCGGACGTCAATGAAGGTCATGAGGTACCCCCAGCTTCAAGCCCTATTGTTGAACCTGAAGCAAGTCAAAGGGCCAAGGATAGTGGAGGAGTAAGGAGTGAACATGCCGAGGAAGGAGGGAGTGATTGTGGGAACAATAATGATATCGATATTGGCTGTGAGTCTTCTAGTGATGGAGGTGGCAATGATAGTGCATTCCATACAGCTCGACGACCAAAAATGAAATTTTTTCCGTCACGGGCTTCTATACAACCTCCAGCAGCAAACATGGTAGTGGGGACCCCTATCCCACCTTCTGGGGTATCTTTGGGTCCTTAGAAAGTATTCCAGATGTGTTTGGGTCCTTCGGCCTTAGTAATATAAACATCGGGGATATTGAATCTCCCATTCGTTTGCCTAAAGAAGTACCAGCAACTTGCGCCGATGAATAACCCTTGTTAGCAAATTACAAGTCCATGGTCTGTAGAGGGATAGAGGTTACAGATCTTGTGAGTCATCTCCACAACGTAGGTGTTGTTCAACATTGCTGCATAGCATGAATCCGTATTTGACAAGACCCGATCCTATAACATTCATCCAGGTATTGATTGCCTCTGTTTTAGATCCTTCATTGACACAACTAGCAATATCTTCTTATGTTCCATGATGCTCCAAGCAATCATTTGGGCTGGTTGCTTCTAACGTTTCTCACTTGAGAGATGACAAGAGGCCAATTCTACTCCCGTCACTACTACAGAAGTAGAAAATGTTTCGAATCCTCGACTGGATGCTATGAAGCGTGTGTTTTCAAAAAAAAAATCTTTAACAGCGTCCTTTTTGTTCCTTAATTGAAAGGTATTCTGTAAAGACCCCCTTTTCTATACAGTTCAAGTCGACAATAATCCACACATGTCCAACTCAAACCAAACGGAAGGGCGGACAATTAGGGGTGAAAAAGAAAAGAAGTCAGAACAGAAAATAAAATCTCATATGAATAGAAAAACATATATTATTTCAATATAAAGTCTTTATAGTGGAAAATTTTGAATAAAATATCAGAGTCTAACCTGGATTCAGCCTGGACATTTATAAACCGTCTATCCTTAAAAATGTAAAAACAAATGCAATAGATGTAGTGGATAATAGAATACGTTCATACGTAGATAAAGATCTCCAGCTCTCCTCTGGAAACTCCAAGCATCTTCAACTAAACCTGAAACTACTCGGATCTGACCCGAGTGTTAAAAATACCCGGATCAGGCTTAATAAACGAGTGTGAGATACTCAAAAATTTAAATGTATGGATCATTCTGATGTCAATCAAAACCTTTGAAAAGAAGGGTATCTCATAAGACCACGCCCACACTTAAACATGGATGGGTTTTTACCTTATGATAACCAAAATACTTTATACAGAAAACACTTTGATATTATCTTTAATGACATTGGTTTCAAAAACATTTTCCAAGTAAATATATATAAAACAAGTATTAATACCTAGGCTAAGTCTATGGTAATATATCCAGACTAGGTTAAACGAAATATAACTAGATGGAATATATGATACTAAAGGGGCAGGAAATGTTTGCAAAGCATTATAGCTATTTTAGGACTACAATCAAAACCATAAAGCTCAGATTTGGAGTGGATTTCCAACATGACAAGGAACTAGTAGCCTGATGCGGTGTTTTGGTCACAACAAACATATATCCAATGGCTATGCATCTGTTTGTCGATGGAAATTCTATCGGTTTAGAAAACCGTCGAACGAATTTAGAAATAAAATTTACCGCAAGCGCACGGCGTACTATTGAAGTACGTGGCGAGTACGGGTCGATCCGTAGGGAATTGTAGATTTTAACTTTCTATTCAATCAAATTATACCAAAGTCGAGAGATTGTTAAGCTAGAAAAATGAGAAAACTAACAAAGAGAAAAGAGATGCAAATATGAGCGAAATGACAATTTAGAGAATAAATCCACTCTCTAGATCATGTAGTTCAACACATATGAAATCATAATCTCTCTTTTATGGTCATTAGTGCTTTAATTGATGTGCTTATCATAAGTATGGCATATTTGTGCTATTGATTAGCCAACATAAGCCATCAAACTATAACACACCCCTTAAACCACTTACTAACTCTCATGAAATTTGACAATGAAAATGAAAATGAAATCTATTTTAAGTATGGCCTATTAACTATTGATTAGAAATATAGACCATCAAATTTTAATTTCAAATCACTTTCTTTTGCCCTAATCATATTTTGATAAAGAGGAAACTAGTGTTAGTGATTGTTTAAGCATAGCCTATTTGATGTCAACAATATAGGCTATCAAATTCAAAGCAAAAACAACTGGTAAACCATTTCTATCATCATCATTAAGCACAAAAAGAGAGCATGAATTAACAAATAGTTGAAGCTACATAATTAGAGAGCTTCATTACCCCTAAATTGAAGGGGTTTATCCTCTCATATTTGTCATTTGATTAACAAATGTAGCTAACAACATGAAAGCAAAATGAAAGGAAAATGAAAGCTAAATGAAAGAAAACTATTCTAATTGCATAAAAGAAAATCTACACTACTAGCATGAAAGGAAATGAACATGTAATTAAAAGGAAACAATAATTACATTACATAAAAAAAAGGAAAGTTACATGAAGTAGAAATGGCTAAGTAGCCATGAAAAGAGAAAGAAAAGCTTTGGTTTATTTCCTAAGCTAAAAACTAAGTAAGAGGGACTAAGGGGAGAGAGGGTTACATGAAGATATAGGGTATTTATACAAGTGTTAAACCCTAATTCATATTTTTAGGTAATGCCCAAAATGCCCTTGTAGGAAGTGTGGTGGCCAAGTTATCATAAACTTCAATAATCCCTCACTTAAATATACATGAATCCATTAATTCCATAAGCATGTGCATTAGCCTCTAATTTGTACATTAAGGTAGGTGGGTAGGTGGGGTCCTCCATTATCTTCACTTTGAATTATTTCCATCTTCATTTGTTTACTTCACTCTTGTGCATTCATATATCATCATGTAACCACTTTTATATGAAGCCAAATTCCTATAAATAATATAGAAATTTATAATTAAATTTTCCCAAATTAATATATGCACAAAAATGACCATTTTGCCCTTGGATGAAGATGAATATGTGACTATTTGAAAATAATATGAATTTTGGTTTAAACAAGTTAAAATACCCGATATGATCGTTTATTTAATTTAAATAGATTAAATATGGTGGTAAAAATATACATATTTACGTGTAGATCAAATACCCCCACACTTATCTTTTTATTCGTCCTCGAATAAAGGAAAAGTAAGATAAATCCGTTTTCGTAGGGAGCACGATTGCATTGAGCGTATGCAATAAGCCGTTAAACCTCTGGGTGTCCCCAGTAGGACGAGTGTTGTCTCGTGAGGGTTTTCAGCGGATACTACCCACAAAATCCAAATGCGGGATGAAAATATTTACACAATGCAAGATTTATTTACAAAGAGATGAATGCAAATATTTACGAATGAAGGGTTTATTTTTAAATTAACAGAAATAAGTTAAATATAGGTTTGGTTATTATCTTGAAAATTTAAGTCATTTACTTGTCAAAATTTCCAAAAAAAATCCACTCATCCAAGGACTTAGACGCCACTATAATGTTGTTAACAACCGATGGGAATCAATATCAATGGCTACTCATCCAAGGACTTAGACGCCACTTATTCTACCCTTGGAAGGCTATAACATTTTCCATATTTCATCCGATAGCCCGTAAATATGCCTTGCGGACCACATAGTGTCCTGTATCATTACCGAGTTATGAGGCTAGAGAGGCTACACTCTTCTTTTCATAAAGCCATACTTTGTTTTTCCAATGCCACGCTTTATTCTTCCACAAAGCACATTCCACTTAGAATGCCACATTGCCATTTTCGTTTATCACTAATTGACATCCACAAAAATACAACCTCTGAGCTCGTATGTCTCAAAGCAGGGTGTTAAGATAATAAGAGTTGCCTCCTATGCCACCAATAGATGTACGTTTGTAAAAATCAATGTTTGTGATTTAGGAATGCAATGTCAAACACTTATACATACAAGTTCATTCTGGGACTGAACGACACTGAAGGAACTCCTCCTACCACATCCTTTTGGAATCACCCCTAGGATCAATAGTGAGTAGTCCTTGCACTATGAAGTTTCAAAACACGACAGGACCACTACTATAATAAATATCTCTATATTGGAAGAGACCAAGAGAATGTCAACAGCCAGTCCTTCCGCTATGAAGATCTCCGGTCTTTAAAAATCATCATCTTCTTGAATATGTCTTTATCATCAAGATGTCTTCATTTCTGAACGTATACATTGGTTCGAAGTGGTTTTCAGATAGAAGTTAACAAAATCGGACCCGATTCCTTCGAACCAATCATTGATAAAAAGATATCAGGTATATAGGTGTTTGTCAAACAACATCCAAACAATTAATCTTTTTATTCAAAGCAAATTGCTCTTAGAGATAGATTCATTAAATTATTCCTTTATCTTTTTCAGAGAATACAGAATCATTATGCCTCAATTTATCAAATACTCTGGTTAATTAAAACCTTTTAAACTTTGGAATAATTATAAATCATTTCACCCTTTTACTTAGGAAAATTTTTTTCCAAATAATTTATTTAATTCTTTAATAAAGATTTTCCATTCCAAATCATAACTTCTAAATGGGTCAAAAACGATGTTATTTAAGACATCATTTGCTATAAACCCAAAACAATTAATTTCAAGTATAGGAAATAAAATAGTCTCAAATAATTAATTAAAATCTCATATTGGAAAACATATTTTTAGAGCATCCGAGCTTTCCCTTTAACATGTTCCATCCCTCGTCCAAGTCTCCTTGGACCTTACAAGCGAAACATGTGTACTAGTCGGTTACACATACTCCTTTCACTTTTAGAAACGATTTATAAAACTTCCAAATCATTATTTAATTTGCTTAGTTATTCTTTTAAAAACAATTTATAAAGGATATGAAAAAGAATGGTTAAGTTTAAAATCATATTTCAAAGTTATAAAACTACCGCGAATAGTGCTGCGAAAAAGTGCTGTAAATAGTGTGTTAAAGCTTCTTTGATCAAAACAACATTTTAACTTCACATATGTTCATTTTTCCAACTCAAACCACTATTAAAACACTTTAAATGATTTATAAGATTTATCCATATTTTTAAACATTTTAAAAATATACATTTAGAACATTTGCTACATTGGCCACCGAACTACCAAAACGCGATTTTATCGAAAACTTGATTTGCTCTTATTTTAAAGTCTACTTAATGGAATCTTGATTTTCTTTCTTCATTTTAAAACTATGTATACAATAGTCTGGGAAATTATTATCTTGAAGAATTCTAAGATATATTGTATTTTTTATACTCATTTACTATTCTCCGACGCGAAATCGCGAACTACCGTTACGCGACGCGCCTAGTTTTGATTTGTTTTTCAATTTCTTTTCAAATTTCATGAAAACACTTTTAAATGTTTATAAAACATTTCCAAAACCATTTTGAACTCATTTAAACAAATACATTTCATATTTCAAACTCATTTTCCATTTCATTTTATATTATAATATTATATTACTATAATATTCATTTCAACCTTTTTAGATACCAATAAGAGGCTAAACATCTCCATACACATCTTTATATGGATTTAGTTCTCATTTGATTAACTATTTTTAATTACTAACTATTGCTCTTATCATTTATTAAACCAAGTAATCATCCATATTAGCATCCATATATTAAAATAAGTAATCAACCAAGTAATCACACATTTAATCATCCAATATATATATATATATATATATATATAATATTTTCATATCATTAAACTTGGAATTATTTACAGATTAGTTAGTAAATTTTAAATGCAAGTGCTCGCCTTTAACCAAATCGTTTCATTTCCTACCAACATTCATTCAATCCAACGCTTCACTATCGTTTTTAACTTCAACCAAACATCACTAAAACCATCCTTTCTTCCTCTTAAACTACATCCCTTGCTCCATATCCTTCTTCAACAACCATGGCCACCTTCCTTCTTGCTTGATCTCATCCATTTCCGCCATCTACTTCCCCCTAGGTTCGGCCTACACATGTTCTACTCCTTCCTCCATCATTACTTCACTTCTTATATGCTAAACCATGTTTAAATGATGTTCTAAGATCTTTGGCAAAATTTGGTGGAGTTTGGAGTTGGTTTGATATGATTTTAAGAAAGTTAGTAAGGAAGAAGAAGAGAAGAAGAAGCCATTAAAATAGCTTAAAGGAAGAAGAAGAGAATGTGTGTGATAAAATGAGAAGAAAACTTGTGTATTTATAGGGAAAGAAAGAAGTGGTAAGTTACCAAATTAACCCTTGCCAAATTACCAAAATACCCTTCCTTAACTTTGAAGTAAACTTACTTTTTTCAACACTTACCATCATCCATCACTTCATTACTTTATGTCATTTTTACTTGATACTTAAGGAATGTATTTGAATGGAAAAGTGGATTAAAGTGAAGATTTTCCTTTGTTTTGGTGAGATTTGATTTGATGTTTGCTTTTTGAATTTTTTTAATTACCTTACTTACTTTTACTAATGAGATTTTAGAATTTTCTAATGATACTTAGTAAAAGTAAACTTGGTTATTTTTAAAATGTATACATATGTGTGTGTGTGTTAAACCATGTTAACAAAGGTGCAACAATGTTGCGACAACTTATATTGAACAAAACGTTGATTTTCGACAAAATGTTTTATGGTCACATTTTGGCATTTTTGTTAAACTATTTATTTATATAAACAATATTGAAAATAAGTTTCTTATCATTTTTAAATAAGTAAAACAAGTGTATTGACTTATAAAACCATATTTAATAATATTAAAATCCAATTGTAAAAATACGACGTCGATTTATCAACGTGCGACGAAATTTGTCAATCTTTATAAAACAAGTATTTTTATACTTATAAAACTTTTATCGATCACTTATTATCATTTTATAACAATTTAAAAGGAGTTATCTATCATTTAAAACAAAAATTGAACGTGTGTCCAAATTTACCGAAAACCAGTTTTTGTTAATTTTACGATGAAAATCCCAAATCTCTTATTTTTGTAAACCAATTCTAAAAATAAGTTCACCATTCTAATTTATCACATAAAACATGATTATTTAAGTTTGAAAATTTTGTATTTGAATGTTTAAATTTAATCAAATATTCCATTTAAAAGTGGTAAAATTACTGGTCGTTACATACTTCCCTCCTTAAAATAATTTCGTCCTCGAAATTAAACCAAAACCCAAAACCCAGTAATACTTACTCAAAACAATCTTTAAACTTGATTCTTTATGATATACAAAGATCATCCATATGTGATATCCGATTCGATCTTTTATTTGAATCCATAACTTTACTTCCGAACTAGTAGTGATCCCCCGATCCTCTAGTGCAGACTCTGATCTAGCTCTTTGATCAGAAACCTTCGTTTTCCTTACATAGCTCTCAACTATGATAGAAAACTCAAGTACCCAATCATAAACCCTCATCAATGTTCACCGTCAAGAATTGAGTGATAAATCCTCTTTTGGACCAGTGAGAACACCTTAAAATTCTATACTTCAAACCTTAGATCAAAATCGTGTGACAAAATGATCTACGTACCTCATATGTACTTATTTACATTCAAAAATCCTTATGAATTTTTTTCATAAAGCTATAATCAACTTTAAATATTTATTTCGAGATATATTTCTTTAAAGAAAAATATTTCATCCTAAAGGATCATTTCAATTTTAAAAGATAATTTACCTTTTATTTTCCAAAATTACAATCAACTTCTTTCATTATAATATATTCCTTTTTAACCAACCTTGATATTAACCTATCAAATAATAATTCAAAGTTATCCTTTTAACCTAAGGAAAATTATATAGATCGCGTAACTCAAAATAATACCAAGGAACTGGGTACTACCAATAGTATTTTATATCCCCTTAACAAGAAGGGTAATACTTAAGAGAAGTTTTTGCCATCCGAACATATCTCTTGCCCATTTTTTATTATTTTCGATCCACTCAAGCTAGTTATCACTTGATACTTTTTTTTACCTTTCAAATTTCTTATTTGAAATAATACTGTTATTATTTCTTTTTAAAAATCCTTTAGAGATTACTTTGTTTATAAAACTCATTTTATAAATCCTTTTTATCAAATCATCTTATATTAACTTACTTCCTTTTAACCGTATTTAAATTTTCACAATTCTTTTTCCAAAATACTAGAATTCTCAAAATTTGTATAACATCACTTTCATATCCATCTTTTTTAAAATTATTTTATTTGCGTAAAATACATTTTCTTATACTACATGCTTATTTTATTATCTTATAAAAATTCAATAATCTTAACCCAATATTATTATCAAACATCTTATAGCCAAATTGTAAAACTAAACTCACAAGATGTTCATTCAATCAACAATGGTAATAATTGAATATTTTGATTCCCTTAACCATAAATTGTCACATACAAATATCTATATCATTCAAAAGATATTCCTTTATACTTAAAATATAATCCTTTTAAATTTTCAAAAAATAGAAATGGAGTTCTATAAAATTCCTTTTTATTAAACATATATCTTTTACACGAAACATAATATATCAACCCTAAAATATTTTTCTTCCTTCTTTTCCTTTGCTTTCCATTTATCCTTTTCCTTTTCTTTCCTATCCTTACATACAACTGCATAATGCCCTTCTTTACCACATCTGTAACAGAAGATGCTGGTATAAAATCCTAGTTTTGATTTCTTTTCTACCTCTTTTTGTGCATGTATTCTTCGTGCTTGATTTGGATTAGCCCATAACTCATCACCCGGCATATAATATGACATCCTGACTTAAATGATATACTAAGTTATTATCAGAAGTTTCATACCATTAATTTCTTAACTTATCCAAATTAGTTGATTCATACTTGTTCGGATTTGAACTTACCTCGATTGTACAATGATAAGAAGTATAATTTACCAAGCATTTTATATGATTCGCCAAAGCCAACATATAATCGATACTTAGAAGATTATTCCACCCATCGCCAAACAGATCAAGGCCTTATTCTTGGAACTTACTAAAGGGATAATATCTTTAAACTTTCCATATCACATAGATATTTATACTTTTGTATATATACAATATACTGATTTTAAAATGGTGTATCGATTTGCCTTTTTTAAGTGTTTAAAAATCCCTATCGATAACGTTAATCGGGCACATCGACCAGAATCTATAAACCACTCAACAGATAAATCAAGACAAAACATTTTTATATCGAATAACAAATACGCGCTCATATATATAATACTCTTAACTCATTCTAGGGTGTTACTAACCCTATCTCTAATGAGTTACTCAATCCAGGGTATTACTAACCCTATTATAATGAGTTTTACCCCACCAAAGCTTAAGTATTCGCTCAACCTAAGCTCTGATACCAAATGTAACGACCCAATTTTCTTTATAGTTCAAGTCGATAATAATCCACACATGTCCAACTCAAACCGAACGGAAGGGCGGATAGTTAGGGGTGAAAAAGAAAAGAAGAGAAAATGGAATAGAAAATAGAATCTCACACGAATGGAATAACATATAGTATTTCAATATAAAATATTTACAGTGGATAATTTTGAATACAATATCAGAGTCTAACCTGGGTTCATCTTGGACAGTTATAAACCCTCTATCCTTATAAATTTAAAAGAAAATGCAGATGCAGCGGATAATAGAATACATCCATACGTAGTGAAGATCTCCAGCTCTCTTATGGAAACTCCAAGCATCTTTAACTAAACCTAAAAATACTCGGATCTGACCCGAGTATTAAAAATTCATGGATCAAGCTTGATAAACAAGCGTGAGATACTCGAAATTTTAATTGTATAGATCATGCTGATGTCAATCAAAACCTTTGAAAAGAAGGGTATCTCATAAAACTACGTCCACACACAAACACAGACGGGTTTTTACCTGACGATAACCAAAGTACTTTATATGGAAAACACATTGATATTATCTTTAATGACATTGGCTTCGAAAACATTTTTCAAGTAAATATATATATAAAACAAGTATCAATACCTAGACTAAGTCTATGGTAATGTTTCTGGACTAGGTCAAACGGAATATACCTGCACGGAATATATAATACCAAATGGGTAGTTGAAATGTTTACAAAGCATTACAGCCATTTTGGGACTACAGTCAAAAGCATAAAGCTCGTATTTGGAATTGGATTTCCAACATGACAAGGAACTAATGGCCTGATGCGGTGTTTTGGTTGCAACAAACATATATCCAATGGCTACACATCTAAGGAATCTTACGCCACTACAATGCTGTTAACAACTAATGGGAATCAATATCAATGGCTACTCATCCAAGGACTCAGACACCACTTATTCTACCGATGGAAGGTTGTAGCCTTTTCCACATTTCATGCGATAGCCCATAATTGTGTTGTAACGACCTGAAATTTTCAACCATTCGCATCCGCACATGTCGGACTTGACTTGCTCAAAATCTCAGATTGTTAATTTATATTTGGCAAAACTTAGCATATACAGTAAATAAAGATCACAGAATCACAGACACAAAGTAATATAACAATAATGCAGCGGAAACAAAAGAATAGTAGTTCATGAAGCTACTATATATATATAACAGAGTTAAATAAGATACAACAGAGGTCTCGAATACATAGATGCCTCTATACAATAGTCAAATACAAATTCTGAATACATCACTGGAATCAACTGAATAACTGAAAGTTGAATCGATATAGCTGGATCTCCAAGTGAAGCTCCAACTCCAAAGGTGAGTCTCGAACACTAAGCCACTCAGTCTGACCCGGGCGTAAAGCAAAACACAAAACACTCGAGTCAGAATTAACATTCTTATATCAATAAATCCAACTCAAGTGAAATATCAACTGAAATACAAGTAACTTAAAGGATGTTTGGGATAGCCATCCTCTAAGGATCTGTTAAAATATCTACTATGTAGTAATATACGATATTATAATAATGTCTAAAGTAAAGTTAAATATTAAAATAGCATTAAGGCGTTACCCATATCCCCATTAGCACATTTTATAGTGCCAATAGTCTATACAGTACCGTAATACCCCATAAACTGGAGCTACCAGAGGATACTCCATAGGTACGACACAAATTAAACTCGTAGTAAAGCATGCTAGGGCAGGTGACATGGCACAACAAGGCAATGCTAGGGTAGATATACCAATTACGCATCCGGACTGGTGGTAACGCAGAGCCGTAGCAATCGCCCACCTCGAGCCACACTCCTGAATCAAAGGTGAGCACCAAATCAATCACAAAGTAATAGAATGTCATACGATGGAGTGTGTCCGATCAGAGGAGCTACCTCATTGGCCCGGAATCACTCCTGTTTTAGCCACCTTATGCTAACTCACGAGAGTTAGGTCCACATAAATATACCTTTAGGATCGTCGCCACCATCCTACTTCATTCTGGAATCTCCACCGTGTACACAGTTGTTAAAGTGGTTTTTGGTATCGACATAGAGTATGCCCATATCCGATCCTGGTCTCTTTAACAACCAAACTTTATTACAACACCGCGGTCATTTCAAAATAGTTTATACTTCAAAACCAAAATATCATTTTCATTTCAAAAACCAAATCAATACGATATCATTTTCACTTCAAATATATCCATTTCCAAAAATCATATCACTTCCAAAGTTATAACGCTTTTGAAATCATAAGTCTTTTAAAATCAAAACACTTTGGAAATCAAAACCTTGAAATTCATAACACTTTGAAATCATAGCTTTGAAATCATAGCATTTTGGAATCCATAACACTTTCCTCTTAAACAGTTTAGATATTAAAATTAGTATATATAATAAAATAGTTTATAAAATATAAATAGTTTATATAAAATAGTTATAAGTTAAAATAGTTTATAATAAAATAATTTATATTGAAAATGATTTATATTAAAATACTTTATATTATAATAATTTATAAAGTAAAATATAAATAATTTTAGATATAATTTAAAAATACTTTATATCATAAATAGTTTCCTCAAATTTCACAAATTGATTCAAATCAACTCAAATTGCAAAATAAAATTTAATTCAATCTCAATTCATCAATTTCAACCCCATTTCAGTTTCTCAACAAACCATTTCAAATTATATCAATTTCAAATACAAATTTGAAACCACAAAATAAACCATTTTAATTTCAATATATTTCAAAACTTTAAATATTCAACATTTCAAAACTAAATCGGTTAATTTCATTTATATCTCAAATTCATTTTACTATTATTTAGTTTTGAATTATTTACTTAATCATTCCAATAACATTTAAATAAACTTCAATTACAAATTAAATAAACTAAATATCCCATTTCAATTTATGTGAATTGGAACATATTTATTTAAATCACTTTTAATCAAAATCAAGTTATGAAATCATATCTTTAAAAATCTCAAATTTAATAATTTCAAATCAAACTTATTTAATTATAATTCTTAGATAAATAAATTTCAAACAAATTTCCAACCTGAATTTATAAAGTCATTATAAACTCAATAATTGAAAAATATAAATTTTCAATAAATACTTAAACAATATTAAACATTAATCTATTTATATATTATAAAAATAGAAAAATGATAAATAAATTATTTAAATTTATAATTTCAAAATTTACTTATAGCTATACAATTTTCAAACATATGATTTTAGAAAATCTAAAATTTTAAACTTTATAAATACATTTATATATAAAATCTTAAAAAATAATATTTAATAAACCATATACTTCTTTCCAAAACCACAGAAATCAATTTCAAAATATTTATATATAGACCAACGGTGTCTGTATATAATTTTCTATCCTATGGTCAAGTGATACAGATATTTATCATTTCAATCCGCAATTTAAATATATACGGGTATATATCTTTTCAACCCGCAATCCCAAATTCAATTCAATGAAAATCGCTTGGGTTTATCATTTCAACCCATAACGATTTTCTCCTATTCTACAGTTCGTTCGGGTATGTATCATTTCAACCCATAGTGAATTCTATACTAACAGGGAACTTGCAGAGTGATAATAGATATGATAATAATATAACATGCATATATCATCAATATAAATAACAGATAATGGTGTCAGATGTCACAGGTGAACTGATACAGATAATAGCACATATATATAGCAATGTAAATTAATAACAACAGCATATTTCAATTGACGTTTCAATTGAATTCAAATTTAATAAATATAAGAACGTTAATCGTGAGTGATTGCTCACCTTTTGAGGCTAGAGATATTTGACACTGAATTTGAGTTACGAATCCAAGCACGACTTCCAAAACAGAGCTAGATTGGCATGAATTAGACAACAAGACTGATAATCAAGAATTGATGAACTGAATCAGAATCAGTTTGATATAAACAGCAAATCCATATATATATTATTATTTCCATGAAATCAATATTAAATTTAAACAAATATTGAAATAACATATATATTTATACCCAAACCAAACTCAAATAAATGTAAACTAAGTATGCTATACTTTAAGATCCATCCTTATTATAAAACCAATATTAAATTTAAAACGCAAACATATCAAAATATATATATATATATACAACTAGTGCATTATGTAAGCTTTATATATATAGTACAGTTATAAAACTTACTGTAAATACTATATATATACTGTAAATACTATATATATATTTTGAAATTAACAGCATATTATAACCAAAATATATGTATACAACATAAATATACTTTATTGTAAACTTTCCAAAAACCAGAACGTTTTATATATATAAGTACTAATATATAAACTAAACTGTTATATAATAAATCACTTATTACATAGATTAACAGTTGTCTGCATACAATATATATATATATATATATATCAGTTCTTTTCAAATGCATACCCATTATATATCTATATATAATAGGAATACCCCAATTTGAAGCTTTTGAATTTACACAAAGACCCTTTTAAAAATGCACTCGACCTAAGGATATTTTTGTCCATCCTTAACCCACGTTCCCTGCATAATAAACTCCTTCTCTACTGTGCCAGGCACAGATTTTTCATCGATTTCTATGGCATCTTTAGATTATTCATTTTCAGATAAAGTGTTGATACGAGATTGCGACGTGCTGAAACCGCTCGATCTTCAGGCCATGCCTACGTTTTTGTAGGTTATTCAGTAAAACGCTTGGATTATGTATTTTCATATGAGAGGTAATTTTAGTTTCAGAATCACTAATTCTTTTATATTTGTGTTAATGGAGTTTTATATTTCTTCACCGACAGTTTTCTACTAGCAATGGAAAAATATGAAGGGTATACAAACTCTCCCTTTCCTTTCCGACTGATTACCCTTTTAAACCCCCCAAAGTCAAATTCGACACTTATTTATTTGACCCAAATGTGGATACTAATGGCAACATTTGCTAGACATTCTTCAGGATAAATGGTCTTTTGCTTATGATGTTCGAACTATTCTGCTCTCAATTCAAAGTCTCTTAGGAGGTACTATAAATTTCTATGTTATGGACAAATTTTCCTATTATTGTTCTTTAAAGGACGATGCACTGAATTGCTGTTTGTGCTATTGATTTGTACAGAGCCCAACAATGAATCCCTGTTGAATACTCATGTTGCAGCACGTTAGGTGCATCAAGAAGGTTTGTGATTTCAAACTCAATTTTTACAAAGGCAACAGTTGAATGGTGATTTGTACTGATGGGTAAACTGGCTTCTCAAATCCAATGCGTATGATTGAAAAGGTGATATTAAAAGGATATGATTAAAAAGGTGAGATTAAAAAGATACGATTAAAACGATGAGATTAAAAAGGTGAATAGCTTTATATTTCTTTATGTTATTGCTGGATTAGTTGAAAATAGTATCTGAATTTTAAGCTATCTAGCCTTCGTTTGGATTTGAAAATATTCTGCATGTGGATTGGTTTATGCCTGGATTAAAATATCAATGCAAAGAATTTGAAAGGGTAACTTCATGAACTACAATGCATGTTTCATATTTATAGGTAATTCAAGTGGCTTTCATGAATAAAGATGTGATTTTTTTTCATATGTTTCTATATTCACATTGGTTCATGTTGAAATTAAACCATAATTAAATAAGATTTAAATGGTCAGTTTCATGCACCTAAGCAACAATTTTCTTCTTTATAGGATGGCTAAGTGGTTTTTCATGAAAAAGATAGAATTTTGTTTTGCATTTGATTGACTAATTGCTTAAATTATAATTAAATACTATGTATAAACTGATATATATTGCTTCTGACTTTTGATTTTGTGAATTTTACTCCCTGTCATCCGACTCCATAAAAAAGAAAAAGAAAATTGCATTTCTTATATAAAGCAAGGGATTTTGTTCCCACACTAATTTGTCGTTTTTCACAAAGTTTGATTGAGTTTGTGGTTTTTCTATTTTGTTAAAAAAACTGTTTTTTTTACTGTTTCCTGTAAGCGTTATTGATAAAACAGATTAGATGAAAATTTGATTTGAGCAAATCTTTTACCTAAGCCTCCTACTCTTTAGAATCTCCGTTTCATTCTATTATGTTTAACAGTTCTGCTTATGTATGGAAGAAAAAACAACCACTTTTGCCAAAATCTTTAAAATATAATTCCCATGACCATTTCACAGTTTCACATTTGCAAAAATAGTTTTTTATTAGCCAGCATAACTACAATTAAATTATATGTTTTGGTCCTGATCAATATATGCCAAAATTTATATGTTTTGAATCGAAGGAGACCAATCAATGAATGCATATAATAAACAGAAATTAAATTATGATGTGAATTGGTGCACGTGGCGGGTGCCAGTACCTGTGCGCACTTACTAACTAGCAAGGATATGTTTTGGTCCTGATCAATATTTAGAAGAGAAGGCTATATCAAATTCTACCTGAGCTTTTTATATTAATTTATGTAGAAGCGTGAATATGATGGTGCTCTCTAGCTTTATGAAATAGGCTCTTCTACAAACGTTGCTACCTCATTTTGGGAGCTTGATATTTGGTTTTAGTAGTTATTCTATTATAATGCATTTAGTTTATTGTATCCACTCAAGAAACAGTTTAATGTGGGTAATATTATAAAAAATTATAATATTTTAGATCATATCTAATAATTTGGGATTTTCTATATTTTGTAACTTCACCAAAATATTTACATTGAAGTTGTACTGCACGCTTATGTAAAACGAGGGAGAGACAGAGAAACTGCATTAGTATTGTGAAGCGGACTAGGGAAAACTTAAGCACAAAAAATGCGATCAATTTTATATTCATACAATCGGTTCAATGACGGAGCAATAAAAATCTGACATTATCCAATCAGATTTATATATTAATAATTGGATAAATAAAAGTGCATGTATTTGTGTATGTGTTTACATGCGTACTGAGTCTTTGCATCTTATGTTTAAAACCTAAATTACTGTAGTAATTTATATATAGAAATGGAAAGTTATTTTATTAAATGTAATCCACTCCGTGAATCTGCACTGAATATTTGTGAACGGGATTGCTTTTCTGGAAAAATTTCATTAACCGATAAATTTTACATTAATAAGTAATTAAACTTACCAAAATTGATGCATGCATGTTGAGACAAACGATAGAAATAACGGGACTCCTCCATTCCAATTAAATTAGGTATGTGTACATTTGCATTAATTATTTCCATCCATTAATTTTCTCCTTTTCCAATCCGTTTTAACTTTGAACCCTACATCCCAAATTGACCTATATTTTTATTTTGAATTCAATATAAAAATATGACATTGAAAAAGTGGACATTTTAAAGTAAAAAGGGAAAGTCCCTTCTCTTTTGCTTGCACTCCAAAGATAAGTCAAATCAGCAATTAATTTGTGGATTCAAAACTTTAGATCGACACTACAGATATAATTAGTGTTGTTTTATTTTATTTTTGTAACATCCTTAATTTTTGATAACACTATTCAGGAAATCACCAATATAGTCCTGTTTTGTAGGTTACATTAAAACAAATTTAACTCATGGTTGTCTTTGCACACGTCCAATGGACGTGCCATACATACTGGTATATATAACTAGCATACTATACAAACAACATATATTTATTAATATATATCCACTATCCTATAATAAATCTAATTATATACTTTATAATATATGCTTTATAAATATATGTTATAAAACATATCTGCACTATTTTAAACTTATATGTATATAAACCGAAACAAAACCTATTATACTTAAAGTCTATACTCATATAATATAAAACAGAATAATATAAGTGACCTTATATATATAAAACAGTCTATACATATATTACTTAGTAAGTATAATAATATATAACCAAACTTATATATATACCCACACAGATTATATAATTTATATAATATTTATATATAACAAATAGATCAAAACTTATATAAACTTAAATATACAAACGAACAGATTTACGTAACTATATAAACTAAGAATATAAATAAAAGCTCACCAATAGGGAAGTCACATGGAGATAAAAGCAATGGCTCGGATCAGGGAGGGCCAGCGAAAGATGGTCAGAGGAAGGCGTGAGCATATGTTGGATTTATAGGCAAAATAGCAAACGAGATATATATATATATAACTTTCAATAATTTTTTTATTATGAGTATGGCCGAAACAGAAAGAGGAACAGAGGGAAGTGAAACAGCAAAGAAAATGAACGAACCAGAGGAGAATGGAAAGGAACCAGAAAGTATATTGAACAGTGGAATAGCCAGAGGTCATACGTGAATTCCAAGAAATAATTAAACTACTGACCATTGGCTTGTGAACGGTGGAAAAACGAATGGTCACAAGGAAATAAAAAGACGGACCGTTACGGTTAACCGTTTCATGTGTTCCACTGCGCACCGGACTTCAAAACACAGAATTGAATATACCGTAGAGATCAGCACGACGAGACGATCAAAACGGTATACAGATATCGGTGGCACGATCATCCTACCAAAAGTCGATAATCAGTACCAAAAATGCTGTGAATCTATCGAAAATAAGATAAACGAAGCAATAGCAGTCCAAATTTGGAGAAAAGAAATATGACGTCTCACGTAGAATATGGTTTACAAATTTTCTATATAAAAATATTCAGGTTTGGAAATTATTTTATTATCATCAAATGTTAACTGATTTAAATTGAAATAAAATTTACACAAGAAAATAAACTTCCATATTATTTGATGAAAATTTACTAGTTGCTATGCTTAATTAGACGTATCCAAATATCAAATTTATATTTCAAAATTTTATTGTTTAAAATTTCACAAAATTTCAAATAGTTACGTTATTAAAACAGTTAAAAATTTACGGGTCGTTACATGTATCCTACAGACAATATATTATCCTATATCATTATCGGGTTGTGAGGCTAGGGAGTCTATGCTCTTCTTTTCATAAAGCCATACTTTGATTTTTACAAAACCACACTTTATTCTTCCACAAAGCACATACCACTTAGAATGCCATATTGCCATTTCTGTTTATCACTAATTGACTTCCATAAAAATACAACCTTCGAGCTCGTATGCCTTAGAGAAGGGTGCTAAGCTAATAGGAGTTGCCTCCTATTCCACCGATAGATGGACATTTGTAAAAATAAACGCTCATGATTTAGAAATGCAATGTCAGACACTCATCTATTCAAGCTTGTTCTCAGACTGAAAGATACTGAAGGCACTCCTCCTACTACATCATTTTTGGAATCACCCCTAGGATCAGTAGCTAGTAGTCCTTACACTATGAAGGTTTCAAAACACGACAGGACCACTACTGTAATAAATATCTCTAAATTGGGAGCGATCCAAAGAATGTCAACAAGAAGTCCTTCCACTATGTAGATCTTCAATCTTCAATAATCATCATCTTAACATGTCTTCATCATCAAGATGTGATGCAGTGCGAGCTACGAATTCACAAGGTTTAGGTCGTTCACGACTTAGGGAAGAAGTCCTAGGTCGCTCACGACCTAACGAGGGGAAGTTTAAAACATTCAAACAACCTACCGAGTTAACTCGTGTCCGACCTAAAGGAGGTGCCGGGTTACGACCTAAAACTATAGGAGCAAGTGCTGGGTTACGACCTAAGGGAAGTGCTGGGTTACGACCTAAAGCTATAGGAGCAACACAAGTTGAAAAATGCGAAGGCTTAAGTCGGCAACGACTCAAGGGTAGTGTTTTGGTTGATGTACGACTTAACGGAACGGATGATAAATCGATACCGAGTTACGACTTAGTTAAGTCGTCTAACCGACCTATCGAGTCGCACAGAGGAAAGGCAGAGCAAATTGGTGAAGTATTAGGTCGTGAACGACCTAACGAGTCAGGAGTTAAGTCGCTGAAGACTGGAGCGTGGATTCTTCTTCCGAGTTAATCTCTACCGTTGATTTCTTTAGGTCGCTGATGGAAGCTGGAGCTGTTGATAAGTCGTTACCGACTCATATTAAGTCGTAGGTCGCAACTTTTATAAGTCGTGAGTCGTTTGTAATATACATTTATGTTGAGTCGCATCTGTTATAAGTCGTATGTCGTCTGTTTTCATATGTCGTTTGTTTGTAAGTCGTATGTTGCCTGTTTTCCTTTGAGTCGTAAGTCGGAGAGTCGTGCTAAGTCGGAACCAACCTAAGAGTTGATGAAATTTCTGTTGTAAAGTTGAACGCCTATAAATAGGCCGAGTCTCTCATTTGTAAAGGTTGTTGATTTTTGAATAAAATTCTCTTTTGTTAGCTTTGTGCTTTCATCCCAATTGGTAGTTGAGTGTAATCTCCTATCTCCTCTTTCGGATAATCGAGTGCACTCGATTCAACGATTGCAGAAGCCGATTCGCGGAATCAAGTGCGCTTGATCAACGCTTGAAGAATTGAAGATCTTTGAACTCGGTATCGTGCGCGATCAACGAGTTCGGGATAGCTAGAATTCGGTATCTTCGGATCAACGAATTTGGGCATTTCAGTATCTTCCAATCCACCGATTACCATTTTCATCGAACTACATTGTTTTGTAATATCCGCTGCGTCAGTTTTGGTATCAGAGCTTGTTCTAGCCAATCATAGCTAGATCGAGACTTGGAGCCTAATCATTTTGGAGTTTTGAAGAGATCAAGGGATAGCCGAGTTTGAAGTGAGAAGCCGAGCTAAGTAGAAGTGTTGGAGATCAAATTTGCCTCATTTGGAGAAGTTGTGTTCATCGTGTTCATCGCGAAGTAGCAACAAAGTGGGAGTTTTCGATCCATTTCATTTTGGATCAAAGTCCGAAAAGTGTTTGAATTTTGAAGTGTTGAAGAGTTTTGTGAATTTTTCAAGTATGCCACCAAGGAGAGCTAATCGACATCAAAACGTTGAAGCTTTGTATCGAAGAGAAGAAGCTGATGAGATGGAGCAAAGAATCAATGAAAATTTTAGTGAAAAGCTTAACGAAGGAATTGGACGATTAGAGAAGATGATGTTAGAAATGAATCAAAATCGGAGAAGGGTTTCACCTGAATCTAACCATGGGGGAAGTAGAGTCTCGCCACATTCCAATCGAGACCGAAGTGTTGACAATGATCAAAGGCATGGGGGAAATGTGGATGATCGAGAACGGAGGAATGTAGATAGAAGGGATGTTGGTGGTAGGCGTGAAGGTAGTAGAGATGTGGGTGGACTAGATAGACAAAGATATACATCTGATTTTGAAGAGGAGTATGATGGTGGTAGTGTTCGAGGACGAGGACGAGGACAAGGAAGAAATCACTCTGAGTATGATCACAAGTGGGAGTCGGGGATGAAGACTGAAATTCATGAATTCAAAGGTGGTATGCAAGCAGAGGAGTTTTTGGATTAGGTAGCTAATGTTGAGGAGATTTTTGACTTCAAAGAAGTTTCAGAACAACATAGAGTGAAATTGGTTGCTACGAGGTTGAGGGGTAGAGCTTTGGCATGGTGGCAGCAAACCAAACTTACACGTGAGCGGATGGGGAAGTCAAAGGTTGAATCATGGGAAAAGATGAGTAAAATGATGAAAGCCACATTCTTACCTTATAACTATCAGTCGCTTATGTATCAGAGATTGCAAAACTTGAGACAAGGGACGAAATCTGTGAATGACTATGCTGACGAATTTTATCAACTTATAGCAAGGAATGATATTATGGAGACAGAAGAACAATTGACATCTAGATTCATTGGGGGATTGCGAATGCAGATTCAGGATATGGTTAACATGTTTGATCCCAGATCTGTAGTGGAAGCACATCAGAAAGCGTTGGCTTGGGAGAAACAGGGACGACGAGGAAGTGGTGTGTTTACTAATTCTAACAATCAAGCGAAGGGTGTTGGTGGGAGTTCTAATGTTTCTAAACCTATCAGTAGACCAGTAGTGAAGGAGGCTGAGAAGACAAAGGTTAACAACGGTTTCAAATGTTACAATTGTCAGGAATTTGGTCACAAAAGTAGTGAATGTCCAAAGCCGAAGAAGAGAGCTATGATAGCAGAGGTTGAGGATGAGGATAAATAAGCTGAATGTTCCAATTCACCACCTGATGAGGAGGAAGAAGAAGTGTCGGGAGATGAAGGTTATAATCTAATGATGAAGAGGTCCTGTTTAACACCAAAGCAAGAGGAGGATTGTAGTTGGTTAAGGAGCAATATTTTTCAGTCAACATGTACCATTCTGGGAAAGGTTTGCAAATTTGTTATTAATGTTGGAAGCTATGATAATATAATTTCTTCAGAAGCTGTGAGGAAGTTGGCATTGAAGACTGAAAAACATCCGAAACCGTACAAGCTAGCTTGGCTAAGGAAAGGCGGGGAGGTGAAGGTTGGACGAAGGGCTTGTGTGAAGTTTTCAATTGGGAAGAAATATAAGGATGAAATCTGGTGCGATGTGGTAGATATGGATGTCTGTCATTTGCTGGGGAGACCGTGGCAGTATGATAGGGCGGTGCAACATGATGGGCGTACCAACAGTTACAGTTTTATGTTTGAAGGCACAAAGATTACTCTAGTTCCAAAGAAGCGACAACAGGAGGAAAACAAGTTGGAGGAGATTGAAGAACTTAAAACTTTGTTATCATTGAAGGAGTTTGTGAAGGAAGTAGAGGAGGAGCCTGAAGTATTTTTATTAATTGGGCGAGAGAGCAGTGAAGAGGTTGAAATTCCGGAAGAAGCGAAGCCAGTTTTGAAAGAATTTGACGATGTATTTCCAGAGGAGTTACCAACGGAGTTGCCACCGTTGAGGGCTATACAACATCAGATAGATCTTGTTCCAGGGGCCGTGTTGCCACACAGACCACATTATCGAATGAGTCCAAAGGAACATGAAGAATTGAGGAGGCAAGTGGAAGAATTGCTTGAACAGGGGCGTGTGCAGGAGAGTTTAAGTCCTTGTGCTGTACCAGCTTTATTGGTACCCAAAAAGGATGGAACGTGGAGGATGTGCACAGATAGTAGAGCATTGAATAAGATCACAGTCAGATACAGATTTCCGATGCCGAGGCTTGATGACTTATTGGATCAAATCAGTGGGTCCGTAATATTTTCTAAGATTGACTTGAAGAGCGGTTATTGTTTGCACAAAAAATGGACAAACACCTCAAAGTTGTATGATTTAGTAGATCTTAGGTTGTTCTTAGTGATTTTGGAGAATTATGCAAATATATGAAAAGCAGGGGCTAAACTGTAAAAAGACACGCAGATTTATAGTGGTTCAGCCAGAATGTGCCTACGTCCACTTTGTATGTTATTTCTCTTCTTTTGTTATGATTACAAGTACAAAGCTTTGGTACAAGTAAAAGAAAGTTGTTTGAAAGTTCCTTCCAAGCTTCAGCTCTCAAACTTGTCCCCCATTGTTGTACCCCTGCCCCTCTATTTATAGAGTGAGGCTGGGGGTAGGGGTCTTGGAGGAATATAGCTGCTGGTGGGCCTGGGCTGATGTGGTCTGGCCTGGCATGCCTTGGTCCGGTAGTAGGAGATGAATTGGTTCGGCGAAGCTTGGAGGTGGGTTGGTTCGGCAGTTGCATGAAGGAGGTTGGTCCGGCAGTTGCCTAAGACTGCCGAATGGACTCTGGAGAACGAGGATGCCGAATGAGTTCCTGCCGAATGGACTTTGGAGAATGAGAATGCCGAATGAGTTCTTGCCGAATGGACTTTGGAGAATGAGAATGCCGAATGAGTTCTTGCCGAATGGACTTTGGAGAATGAGAATGCCGAATGAGTTCTTGCCGAATGGACTTTGGAGAATGAGAATGCCGAATGAGTTCCTGCAAGCCTGGATGGTTGAATCAAGCTTCTTGGTCTCGAGGCCTTCTGGGTGAGAATGCGCCCAACATTTGCCCCCCCAAAGTGGGGCATATGCCGGCATGTGCCGCGCTTTGTTTTGAAATTTTCATTGGGCTCTTGGATGCCGAACCAGATGGTCCGGTCGTGTCCTTTTGTCTATAAGTAAGGACCGTACGCCTTTGCTATTTCCTACCTGCCGAACTAAACATTTGCTCTTGCCGGATCAAACTTTGTAGCTGTGTCGAACGTGGTAGCCGAACCAACTTGGTAGCCGAATCAACTTGGTGGCCGAATCAAAGTGGTGGCCGAATCAACTTGGTGGCCGAATCAACTTCCCTACTGACTCAGGTGAGATCCTTTCTATTGTTGGATGAATGGTTTATCGAAGGTAGTTGTATATCTGTATACACGGATGGAACTGGGAATGCCGAACGGATATGAGAACTACCGAATGGCCTTGAGAGTTTTGCATTTATTTTATTGAATGACAACGGGAGTTTGAGCATTCTGATTTCATGAGTGAAAATTCCATATTACATACTTAATTTTTTTTTTTTTCAACTCGTAATTTACCGCGTTTCTTGAATTACATAGTGATGTAAGTTTGTGACACTTGTTCTTTATACCAGGAGCCGACAAGATATCCAAGGCCTCAGATCTTCGGCACAGGCTTGAGCAATACAAGCTTTCCAAAACTTCCGCCAAGCCGAAGCCTTCGACCCACCTCTCCGGGGACGTAGTCGGCTACCGTCCTCTCCTTGGGGTTATTGAAGAGGGAATTCAGCGGAGAAAGAGGAGTCACCCTTTATCCGAACCTTCGCCCGGTCCTCAGCTCCCGGCTCAGCCTCTTCATGATATCACGGAGGAGGATAGCGAGTTTGCACCCTCTCCGCTCTCGTCCGGAAACCCTTCCGTTACTCATATCGACCGTCCTGATTTGGCTCGTAATCCATTTGCGGGTCACCCTGATCTGGATCCAAGTTCCCACGATATTATCTTTGACGAGGTTACTGGTGAGCACCTTCTTCCCCGCAATCCCATGGTACGGGTGCTTGACGAGGCTAAATCCTTAGATCTTGATCTACTTACCACTCGGATAGTTACTATGGGAGACGAGGCCAAGGCTAATATTGATCGGGTGGCGGAGGAGACTAGGAAGCTGATGGAGCATCATGCCCGGCTGGTTAAGGCTGGAGAGGAGATTGGGAGTGCCAACATCCGACTTCGATTGGTGGTTTCGGATCAGGCCAAGCAGCTTGCTGACCAGGCCATTCAGATTTCCCAACATGAGGCTGCTTCTGGACGACTAAAGAAAACCATGGAAGAGGCTAGCCGGGCTGAACTGCGAAAAATGGAAGCTACCTGCAGGGAACGGATCGATATGGCCATTGCCACAGTGGATGAGGTCCGGAAGGCGGATCTTGAGCAGATAGGGGAGCTATCCGGGAAACTTGAGGCTGCAGAGCTTGCTCAAGCCAAGTTGAGGGAGGAGATGGAGGCAATGCAGAAATCCCTACTGGTTGACTGCTCGAGATACCGATCAGAGAGAGATGCCGCCATTGAAAGGTTGTCGGCTTCCGAGGCCCGGATGAGGGAGTTTGAGGAAAACGAGGAGATGATGGACGAAATGCTTCAAGACATGTACTTCCGAACCTGGAAGCAGGGCAACCTATCCTGGATGGACGATTATCCCAGGGTCATGGCTAAGATCTATCTTCGGGCTTTGGAGGAGGCTAAGGCCGATGCGGATAAAGATGGTGGCGTGGTTTTCAGCATGGATGCGGTCACTGCTCAGTTTGCCAAGGAGGAGAAGGTGGCAGTAAAGGAGGGTATGCGGTTGCTTGCTGCTGAGGAGGCAGGTGTGCAGGTAGAGGATGACGACCAGGGTGGCCAAGAAGCAGGTGCTGGTAAGTCTTCCTTTCTAGTCTTTTTGTTAACTTGGTTTGTTATCACTAATGAATTCTTTTTCTGATCGGACAGACGGGCAACAGGGCAAGGACAAGACTAGGACGCAACCAGCTCCCTGATTAGACCTGGAAAATTCTTTTTGTAGACTTGACATGGCTGTATATGTTAGTCTTAAAACAGTAAAGTAACTCTTAGATTGTAATTGTTTGCTACTTGTAATAGATAGCTCTATTCTTGACGTGTAATTCTTTAACTTAGGCTGATTTTGTCGTCTCTTGAATGTTTGTTGCTATTTTGACATGTTGTATAGCTATGCATATTCTTTTAATCAAATTGTGTTTGATGTCGGGTTCTTGTTTAAAGCATAATTTTATGACTTGCAATGTTAGCGTGAGGTGTGAATAGATTATAGTCATGTGTTTACATATGAAAGGAGGAAATACCGTCCTTTATATCTTTCTTGTAGATGGCAGCTTTGAATATCCTGTGTGACCGAGTAAGGGATGCGGTCCAGTATTTTGCTGTGAATATCCACTTCTATTAGTGAGTGTCTCCCGTTCTGTGTCCTGTACTTCAAGAATTGTTACAGAGGATAGGAGAATAGTTTCTCAAGTAAAATTGAAATATGTGAAAAAAGTAAAACATCCAATCACGGAAGGCCTTCGGTGTGCTTAAGTTCGTGGCAAACGGGTTTTGTAGTCACTTTCCCTAGCTGTGGGTCTTGGAGACATTAGTCACCCATCTTACGCCTCCGCGGGGAGTTAATTCTTTTTTACCACAGCCGCACTTAAGACACATCGGAGCCGAGATCGCGCACAGTAACTACCCGGGCCATTATGGCCCGTAATCGTGGGTATTATTCGATTTACTGTGGCCGGCTAGCGTGGGTGCCGATCGTCAACTGTGAACTGCCCCTGGCTGGCCACACCTTATGTTGGGGCTTATAGTCGGTTCACAGTTGCCGGCGAGCCTAACGCCGTAATGAGCTGCCTCGGCTATAGTCGGCCTTCTCGGTGGCTTATAATCGGCTCATTACAGTTGGCTTTAAGGGCCGTCGCGAGCAATGAGTTAACTCACAGCAGAGGGATGCCGGAGCGAAAGTGTCTCATTGGCGAGGGCATAGATTCGCATAGTACCTGTTAGGTCTTGTCCAGGAGAAGTTGCGCTGTGGAGTGCCTTGAATGAAAATGCTATTCGCACAGGATTTTGTTCAACAGAAAAGGATACAGTTAACAAGCAGCCAAGATATGAAGGAACAAGTTAAAAAGAGACAAGTTTGATTTAAAGTGGTTCGGCACGAAAATGCCTACGTCCACTGATTCTCTTTGTTAATTCGCTTCATATGGGCAGTTCAAGTTAAGAAGAGTATCGACGAAGGTGTTGGATGTTCCATGCCCTCTGGAACACCTCCCCGTCCACTGTTGACAAAATATAAGCTCCGTTGTGGAGATCTTTAGGAGTTGTATTGTGTTGCCACCTTTTGCTTGTGGGCTGCTGCTTTGAGGACTGAATCATTTCTTCTCTCCTCAATTAGATCCAAAGACATGTGAAGGAGTTCTTCTTTATCTTCTGGGTTATAGTGGATCCTACGATGGGAAGGCACGATGGTTGCAACTGGGAGCATAGCCTCCGATCCGTATGCCAAAGAGAAAGGAGTATGCCCTGTTGATGTTTTGAAAGGTGTGCGATAGGCCCATAGTGCCATAGGGAGTTCATCCACTCAAGCGCCCTTTGATTTTTCGAGCTTCTTTTTGACCAGAGTTTTCAGAATTTTGTTGACGGCTTCGACTTGTCTGTTTGCCTGGGAATAAGCTAGGGATGAGAAGCTTTTGTGAATTCCGTGCTCTTGGCACCAGTTGGCGAACTCCTCACTGTCAAACTGAAGTCCATTGTCCGATATGATTTTGAATAGAACTCCGTACCTGCATAGAACATTTTTGATCAAGAAGTTAATAACTTTTGCTAAAGATACTTTATTTAGGGGTTCTGCCTCCCGAGGGATGTGTTTGATTAAATAGTGATCCCATCGATTGAGAAGCAACTTGGTCTTCTTTAAATATGCTACGAGTCGTTCTTCTCGAGCCTGGAATTCTATTAGTATTTGATTTACAATAAGTTGAGAATCGCTATGAAGACACAAAGAATTGGCTCCGATTCCTAAGGCGAGTTCTAATCCAGCTATCACTGCTTCATACTCTGCATCGTTGTTGGTGGCAGTGAATCCTAACCTTATAGCATAGTGTAGTTCATTTCCCTTGGGAGTGATTATTACCACACCTGCCCCCGAGCCTTGTTCGTTGATGGCGGTGCGAGGATGGTAGGTGATATCATATTGACTTAGTTGAATGCACCATTTACATAGCGTTCCAGTCTCCTTCTTTTGATGTGTTCTTCAATCAAGTCCCGGAGATGATGGCATTCATTGGTATCCTGCCCATGGGATTCGTGGAAGCGGCAGAATTTTCCAGACTTAACTGCGTTATCTGATTCCTTCTTGTGCGGGGGGCGTTTGTATTCAACTTCGTCTTGAGTGGCCAGGAAGATATTTTCGATTGTTTCATTTAGAGGGGTGTAAGCGTCAAATCTTGGTCCTGGCTGATATGGACGCTTTTCCCCCTTTTTGCCCCCAGCATTATCCCTAGAGTCAAATCTTCGAATGTCCTTTGCTATAGCGGGCGTGTTGCCGTGAGCTGCCCTATTTTGCTGACGGCGTCTTCAAGTCTCATATATTTTCCAGCTTCATGGAAGAAATCGGGTAAAGTAGCTGGTTTTTCTTTTGTCAGTCTTCTAGCAAATTTAGTATCCGGATGCACACCACTACAGAGGGCCATTAGGATAAGCTTCTCGTCGGCATCTTGGACCGCGGCCGCTGCGGCGTTGAATCGGGTTAGGTATTGCTGCAGTTTCTCTCCGGGTTTCTGTTTGATGCTGGATAAGGAATAAGCATCCTTAGGTTGTTCCACATGAATGCGGAATTGACTGATAAATCGTTCTTTCAACATTTCCCATGAGCTGATGGATCCCTGGGGTAAATGACAGAACCAGGAGGTAGCGAGATCTGCTAAGAATAATGGGAAGCATTTGCATAGTACTCCCTCTGTTGCTCCACTCATGAGCATGTGTTGTGTGTATCTTTGTAAGTGGACGACGGGGTCGGAGGTTCCCTTGTAAGGTTCCATTGTTGGCATCTTCCATTCCCGGGGAGTGATAGCAATTTCAATGTTGCGGGCGAAAGGGCTGGTCACCCTAGCGCCTATACCTCGGTCTCTTTGCTCCCGTTGGATGCACTCTCTGAATAAGCGTGCCATCCTTTCATCAGAATTTGGAGCAGATAGAAAGGAGTTTGGTTCTGTTCTGTGGGATTGATCTCGTCCAGACGACCTGTAGGGATGGTAGCGTCTATCATTCCTCATATTTTCCGGCGGCTGCCTTTGATTTTCTGGAAGCATGCTAGGGTCAGCTACAGTTGGCCCTTGCCTCGATCTTCCCCTGCTGGGTTCTGATCTAAGCACTTCCTCGGGTCCAACTTCGGGCTGGACTCTGGCTCGGCCCCGTTCACTGGTGTTTCCGTGGTTAGGCAGCATGACAGGCTCAGCTACAGTTGACCTTCGTCCGGTACCTCCCCCGTTGGGTTCGGCACCAAACGTTTCCTCAGGCCTAACTTCGGGCTGCGCTCGATCTCGGCCCCTACCATGGCTACTTCTGCCATTAACTTCTTCGAAGAAAGAAGATCTTTGTTGTCTCCGAGATCCTCCAGACTGGGACTCGCCCCATGATTCAGTGTTGCGGTTGGACTCTTCGGCGTCCCTTAAGCGTGACATGAGATGGTCCACCAAGGCTTCTTGTTGGGACGTGAAGCGGTTAGTTACTTCAACCACAACTCTGTCCAAATCTGCCCTAGTAATTGCTGCAGGCTGTTCTGTGGCAGGAATGGTTGAGTTAGCCTGTCCTTCATTTGTTATTGTTGCTGGAGGAGGACGATTTACTTGATTCGTGACAGCTGGATCCGGAAGACTGCTGGATGCGATGTTTTTTCCTTTGTTAACATCTTTTTTCTGTTTGGGAGGCATGTTTTCCGAGTGGCGAACAATGCTGTTAGGAAAATTGTTAAGTGGATGAAGCTGAAGCTTCGAGTTTCTACCCTCTCAATGAAAGCACCAAAAATGTTTGCACAAAAATGGACAAACACCTCAAAGTTGTATGATTTAGTAGATCTTAGGTTGTTCTTAGTGATTTTGGAGAATTATGCAAATATATGAAAAGCAGGGGCTAAACTGTAAAAAGACACGCAGATTTATAGTGGTTCAGCCAGAATGTGCCTACGTCCACTTTGTATGTTATTTCTCTTCTTTTGTTATGATTACAAGTACAAAGCTTTGGTACAAGTAAAAGAAAGTTGTTTGAAAGTTCCTTCCAAGCTTCAGCTCTCAAACTTGTCCCCCATTGTTGTACCCCTGCCCCTCTATTTATAGAGTGAGGCTGGGGGTAGGGGTCTTGGAGGTATATAGCTGCTGGTGGGCCTGGGCTGATGTGGTCTGGCCTGGCATGCCTTGGTCCGGTAGTAGGAGATGAATTGGTTCGGCGAAGCTTGGAGGTGGGTTGGTTCGGCAGTTGCATGAAGGAGGTTGGTCCGGCAGTTGCCTAAGACTGCCGAATGGACTCTGGAGAACGAGGATGCCGAATGAGTTCCTGCCGAATGGACTTTGGAGAATGAGAATGCCGAATGAGTTCTTGCCGAATGGACTTTGGAGAATGAGAATGCCGAATGAGTTCTTGCCGAATGGACTTTGGAGAATGAGAATGCCGAATGAGTTCTTGCCGAATGGACTTTGGAGAATGAGAATGCCGAATGAGTTCCTGCAAGCCTGGATGGTTGAATCAAGCTTCTTGGTCTCGAGGCCTTCTGGGTGAGAATGCGCCCAACAGTTATCATCAGATTCGCATTAGACCAGGGGACGAATGGAAGACAGCATTCAAGACGAGGGAAGGATTGTATGAATGGCTGGTAATGTCGTTTGGTCTATCGAATGCACCAAGTACATTCATGAGGGTGATGAACCAGATTTTTAGGCCATACATTGGGAAATTTGTGGTGGTTTACTTCGATGATATTCTAATCTATAGTGCTAGTAAAGAAGAGCATGTTCAACATTTGAAGAAAGTGTTAATTATTCTTCGTGAAGAACAATTCTATGCTGCTACAAAGAAGTGTGTCTTTATGGCGAGGAGTGTTTTATTTTTGGGATATGTTGTGTTGGAAGAAGGAATACAGGTTGACCAAAGTAAAATCGAAGCTATCAGAGACTGGCCGCAGCCCAAGACGATAATGGAAGTTCGTAGTTTTCACGGGTTGGCTTCATTCTATCGAAGATTTATTCCACACTTTAGTAGTGTGATGGCACCTGTGACGGATTGTATGAAGGGTAAACAGTTTACATGGACAGAGGAAGCAGGGGATGCTTTTGAAAAGATCAAGGAGTTGTTGACGTCTGCACCAATTCTAATATTACCAGATTTTCAGTTGTTGTTTGAGCTACACACTGATGCGTCAAAGGTTGGAATTGGAGGGGTGTTGAGTCAGAGGGGACGTCCGATTGCATACTTTAGCGAGAAGTTATCAGGAGCAAAGATGAGATACAGTACTTATGATGTGGAATTCTATGCTGTCGTGCAATCTATTAAACACTGGAGACACTATCTATTTCAGAAGGAGTTTGTTCTTTACACTGATCATGAGGCGTTAAAGCATTTACAAGGGCAAGACAAGATTTCAGCGAGACATGCATCGTGGATTGCATATCTGCAACAGTTTACTTTTGTTGTTAAACACAAGTCAGGGGTGACGAATCGAGTGGCTGATGCTTTGAGTAGAAGGAGTCATTTGTTGACTACACTGAAAGTTGAGGTGACAGGGTTTGATGTGTTGCCAGAATTATTTGTCGATGATCCTTATTTTGCAAAGTGTATTGATAAAGTCAAGGAGGGAAAGACGGATGAGTTTATGATGGTAGATGGTTTTCTGTTCAAAGGAAATCGATTGTGCATACCTGATTGTAGTTTGAGAATGAAAATTGTTAAAGAGCTACATGAAGAAGGACATGTAACGACCCGACTTCCTATGCCCAGAAAGTCGCATCATTATGAAGAAAGAAAGGGGTAGAAAATAGAAAAGAAGAGAAGAAAGAAAGAAACAACAACAACGATCTCACAGCGGAACGAATAAATTATATTAATAACATAAACTATTACATAGTATACAACACTTATCAGAGTTTACACAACTATACAACACATACTAGACAGTTATAAACATCTGTCTAGATATTACAACTCAAATACAATACAAGACTCTAACACAGATATCAACACAGCGGAATACTATATCTACGAACGCCGAAGCCTCCTGCTCCATTGCTCCTCCACAATTCGTCAAAGCTAAACCTGAATCCCTTGGCTACTCGTAAAAATTTGAGTACCCAAGAGTTTATAAAACAGAAATAAACACTTGGGTCAGACATGGGTCTGGTGTGAGTAAACGGGTTAAACTTGCTTAACTTCAAAACCCTTAGAAAGAAAAGGTATCACGTAAGACTCCCCACAAATAAACATGGGTAAGTTTTTACCTTACGCTAACCAAAACATTTGATAGGAAATCTGATTGTATTATAATAGGGTCTAGGATTTTCAAGTAAAATACAGAAATAGCTGAAATGCTTACATCTCACATTCCAACATAGTTGGGCACAACTAATACGTACGGCACTTATTGGAGTTTGGATTCCATACAATGGCAGGGCTACTGGGGTACCGCCCGTCACAGTACGTGGCCTAGATCACCGTACCGAGGAGTACGCCCGCTCCCCTGCAACACAAAGCCGGAACCATCCCTTACTGGATAATTCCGAACAAGACAATCCCGTGGTTGGCGCGACCAACCACACACTAAGCCGAATAAAAGAAAAGGGTCCTCTAGACAGGGATCTATCTTGCTCTCAGTGGGTGCTACCCACGAAGCCTTGCTGCACCTCCCCTGTTTTAGCCATTCCCGGTTGATGAGGCTTGAGGTTACGATTACCTTTAATCAGAACATATCACTTAGAATGCTCATCGTCCGCCTGACGATGTGCTGAAAGCATTCAATCCATACAAGTTCGTTCCGGGTTCGAACGAAACCGAAGGCATTATCTCGTTACACTCGTTTTGGAATCACCCTCAGAGTTAACGACAATAACCCTTGCACTTTGAATCTTCATCTTCACTTGAGATTCACGACCTATCGTTAATTTGGATCGATGTGGTATTCGGGTCTCCAGACCTGGAATTCCGGTATACGGAAACCCGATCCCGGTCTCATCGAAATCCAAAACGTATCTTTTAAGGGCCAAGTTGTTTTAAGGTTAAAACAATTCAATTCTTATCTATACTACACACAGATAGATACTTTACAATAGATAATCCATATTATCATCCAAATAGATAATTCATATTATCATTTCAATCCAACCAAACATCCATATCATATATCAATCATATCTCATCAGAGATATCAAACAATGAAATACATTCAATCTCATTCATCCATCCTTAAGAAATGATTTATATCATCTAATTAATTTAAAGTGAATTAAACTAATTACTTCATTCTATAAATCCTGCTTACTTAAATATTAATTAAACCAATTAATTAATCATTACTCTAAGTATCCATCTTAATTAATCATTCCTGATTAATAATCCTTTAATTACTTTAAGTAATTAATACTTAATTAATTTCACAAATTAATTATCTTAAACCATTCAGTAATTAATCTTTAATTACTTCATTAATTAATTAATTATACTTAATTATCTTAATCCTTAATTAATTACAATTAATTAATTATTTTAATCACTTATTATTGATTAATTAATTTTAATTAATCAATTCTTAATTACATCATTAATTATATTAATTAATGATCCTTAATTTCTCTTAATTAATTATCTTATTTAAATTAATTACATTTAATAATTAATTAGTCACATTTATTAATCACCTTTGATTAATCTCATTTAGTAATTAACTTCCCTTAATTACTCCACTTCATAAATTAATTACTCCTTAATTAATTATCCTTTAATTAATCCTTTGATTAATTATTCAAAGTAATTAACTCAAATTACTTTCATTATTAAATCTCCTTTAATTAATTACATCCAGTAATTACCTTTAATTACTTCCTAAGTAATTACACTTCATTAATTACATTTAAGTAATTCTATTTAACCAATTTCATTTTGATTAATAACTCTAATTGATTATTAAAATTAATCATATTAATCAATTATTTAATAATCCCTAATTAATGATCTCTCATTAATTATTAACAATTCTTTTATTTAAGTAATTAAACTTAAATCAACCATTATTAATTAATTCTTAATTACCAATTAATTAATCTCTAATTACTAAATTAATTTCTTAATTAATCTTTAATCACTTGATTAATTTCTAATCATTTATTAATAATCTATACTTATATAAATAAATGATTCTTAATTCCAAATTAATTAACCTTAATTAATTAATTTATAATCCTAATTATTTAATTAATTAACACTAAACTTTTAATTAATTAAATTATTAAATTATTCTTTAATTACCTTACTAATTTAATGAATCTTTAATCATTAAACTTTAAATTAATCTCTAAATTAAAGTATTAACCTTTATAACAACTTTAATTATTATTAACAAAAGGCTTTAAAACATTTTACTTTAAAAGTTTCTTTTTAATTCATTTTAAATTAAAGATTTAAAATAAATTACAAATTTAACTTTAACCAAATTTAAATCAAATTTATAAAACCCTTTTTAAAATCAAATGTTAATGAAACATTTAACAATTTAAAGATTTTTAAACCAATTTATTTAAATTCAAAACCTTTTTAAATATACTTTAACATTTTAAAGATGTTTAAACATTTTAATACAATTTATTTATTTCACATCTGGGATTCAAATTTAAATTTGAATCCACACCTAAAGATTTTATTTTAAACTTTGTTTAAGTTTCTGTTTTCAAATTTTAAAATTTAAAAACAAACAGGCTTTAAAACCTGTAACCACTCAATTTACCCGAGCCAACCACTAAAATGCTTCGAGTAAAAACCCTAGCTGCTTCGAGTCACGCACGCAAAAATCTCGAGTTCCACTCCTCTGTTAAAATCCAAACTTCACCAGCATCCCAATCATCACCGTGCACATGCACGAAGAATCTGACCAACTCCGGCCAACTACGGTGAGCTCCACACATCGGCGTCCATCCCCTGCTTCGATCCAGACCCCAAATCCAACGATTAACACGCGATATCGAAATCGATCATCACGTCCAAACCTGGAACAAGAACCTCTCCTCAATCCCAAACTTGTCATCGCTTCGCATCCCCTCCTCCGACCACCGGAGCACCAACACCACCGGCCACCACTTCGTATATGACCAAGCTACTATCTCCCAGAATTTCAGCGAACTCGATCACTCCTAGACCTCGCGAAAAATCAAACACTCCAGCACTGCAAAACTAGGTTTACAGACAATTTCTGATCACCGCCGCCTTCCCAATGGTTAGAACATCGATCTGACATTTTTCCCGACCTCTACGATCGTTCCACTTCCTCCTCTAAAGACCACGACCCTCCAGATTACATTGATCGCCCGAATTTGATCATTTTCCAGTTTCCGTTCATACAAGGATATCTCAACATTTAAAAATCTAAAAATCTTGATTTTTCTTCTAAAAATCATAATTAAGTTTAGAGATTCAGTTTATACTCCTGGATTTCTAAATTAACATATTTGAATTTTTATATAAGACCAAACTTCCCTGTTCCTTTTTATTTACAGAGTAAATTTTCCTTTTATTTTAACTGAATAAAATTCTAAACTCTAATATATGATATAACAAACAATTATTGTTTATAACTTACATCATAATATTAACTAGGTCATGAGATACAGAATTTAATCAAACTTTGAACTTGAAACTGGGAACAGAGCAAATAACAGACATGCACACCAACATATATGTATACATCCATATATACAGATAAGTCTACTTATATAAAATCACACATAACATATTTATTTCCATAATTTCAACATGCAACCAGATTTAAAAAAATACTTAAGCTTTTATAAAAGTGTTACTCACCTTTTTAAAAGCAGAGAACAGAACTTGAAACAGATACTTGAAATCTGGAATGTTACTTGATTTTAAACTTGGTTGCTTGCTACTTTGTTTTGATTTAAAACTTGCATTGTCTTTAAAACTGGAAACTTGCATGTTGCCAAAATCTTGTATTGTTGAGATGTTGCTTTAGATCTTTGAAGAAGATGCAGGTTTGTTGTTCTCAGATTTCAGACAGAAGAAAATTTGCAGGCTTTTGTTTTTGTTGAAAATTGCTTTTGCAAAATCTCAGATTTAAAAATGGTTGTAAGCTTCAGATTTGAAAATGGTTTCACAGATCTTATTTTGAGATTGAGGAAAGGTTAACATTTGCAGGCTGAAGATTTTGGAAAATGAATCACAGGTTATTGGTTTGAGATTATAGTTTGAGGAGTTTTTGATTACAGATTTGTTTTCTGGGAATTTTGTTTTGAGAAATTTTGAGAGAAATCTTGTTTCAGATTTTCTGATTGCTTTAAGAAGTGAAATATGAATTTCAGGTTTTAGAAATGAAGATTAGAAAGAAAGGAAGAGGGTGGAAACATGTTTTTTTTTATAAGTATAAATGATTTAATTTTACAAAAAAGAAAAATTAGAACAAAATGACACTTGTCTTTATATGTGTTAATTAGTTAACACTTGTTACCATATAGCTTTATATAATTACACTTGTCTTTTTATTTAATTTATATTTATTTTAAATGTAAAAACCTTTTTCTTTATTTATTAAACACTTATCTATTTATATATATTCCTTATAAAGAAACAAAACTAATTATATTTATAAGTAAAAGTTTATACGTATATTTTAAAATCCAAATATTTAAAATATCTATCTTTAAATTTCAAAACTAATTTACATTCAAATTCAAATTATATTTAAAATCCAATTTAAAATCAAGTTATATACATACATATATAACTACACATTCAATTTGAAATAACAATTCTATTAAAATCTATTTATTTCTATATATAAACAATATATCAAAAATATTGTTTAACATAATACTTTATCTATTTTAAAATAATTTATAAAAGAGATTATAAATTACTACTATTATTAAATGAATCAACATATCATATGTAAATGGTATTTTAAACTTATATATATATATATACTCTTATATCTTATTTATTAAGCAATATTTAAAAAGAAAATAAAATAATCCTTATTATTAATCTTTATTGAAAACCATATAATTATTTGTTTAAATAGCTTTGAAAAGCTTCATATTAAATAAATCATAATTTCCCAATTATCAAAATGTACATTAGAAGTTTAAAAACAAGTTTTTATTTATTAAATTTCAAACCAAAGCTAATCTATTAACAATATATATACACACATATATATACATATAGAAATAATTTTATTAGTTTTAAAAGATAAATTTCACTAATTAAATATTTATTCAATTAGATTATTAAACCAATTCAAATTTGTTATCAAAATTTATCAAATCAATTTAATTATTTAAACAGATTATTAAACTGATATTGCCCCAAATTTCCGGGATATTACATTCCTCCCCCCTTAAAATAATTTCGTCCCCGAAATTTAAAACAAAGGTAATTTAATAATCTTTTTAAATCACAAGGATGTATTATCATCCATATGCTAACAATCATAGCAACCAATCATCCAAACAAACAAATCTAACTATCCAGTAAAAATTCTGGATAGAACTTCCTAGAGTTTCCCAAGTATAAATATACCGGGATACTCGCTCTACAAACAATCCAAACAACCAATACTACTAAGCTATAGAGCTCCTACTCATCTAGATCTACAAAACTAAACAGAATATCAGACTACAGACGAGTCTGACTCAACAACCAAATCTTCCAGAACTGCTGGTTCCAAAACCAGAGATAGATCAAACACGTACTCCCTCAGAGATACGTAAAATACATTGAATTCCAGTTATCCAAACTGACAATTCAATCCAGTAGATCAAAGCACTTATCCAAATCAAAACACAGAAAATATCCAAAACAACTCAGAGCTGACTTCCCAGACTTACCCAATCTTATAGCTCCCTTTAACCAGAGAAAAACTTTACAACAACGAAGTCTCCAACTTCGAATTTCAAATTCCTTCGTCTCTTATCCACAAAATCTTCAGACGATCCTGGCTTCCTACAAATCCTTCTTGATCAGTTCAACCTTCGTCGATGCTCCTCGAAACAAACAGGACCAAAAATAACTCCATAAATGATCCTTTCAAGATCTACCCAATCCAAAACACAACTCTACTTCACAAACATCAGTAGATCCCAAACTTACTTCTCCTATCCAGAGATGCCTTCCCAAACTGCTTCCATTACACCACTCTCATCTGGAAAAGAATGAAAATGCTGATGAAGAACACAAGCACAAACTGGACAACACATCCCAGAAAATCTCGGATAACTCAAAAGAATACTCAAACTATCGCAAGTCACTTTTGCGATCAACCCAGCCAAACCAAATAAAACTGTTCTATCTTTACCAATCAGAACAGTCCATACTTATCTATCCTATCTATCGAAGAAATGGATCCACTCTGCTGCTTCTGAACTTCACCTTCAGAAAAACTGCTCAGCCAGAAACTTTCTGCCAACATAGAACACTCCGAGTCGCATTGCTGCCACAAACCAAAGACTTCTTATCCGAAACTCCTTGAGAAACTCGGACTTCAAAGCAAATAGAAACACCCCACTGGACTCAGCCACAACACCGAAACAGACTCACTTCTTCAAACTTGTTCCAGAAGAAACATCTTCAGAAACGTCCATAGCCACCGTGTCTCATCACACAGCTACTACTTCCTGAGGTTACCAAAATACCATCACTCTCTTCAGCTCATCCAATATCTACTCTATTCATCCAACTTCAAAGATAAACTCTAGACCATAACTGGTTTCCTTCAGAGATCGGTGAAATCTTTACACCACAACAAAGTTCACTCGAGACAGTATTAGGTCTACAGTCTCGTCAGATATACTTCCAACCTCAACACTCAAATTCTAACTATTGGTAGTCGTGTTACTCACACTACCACCTTATCTACCTTTATAACTTATATTGGAAAACCCGAACAGGTAACCCAACAAATAGGTAGAAATATATATATATTTAAAATGATACTTTTTATATAGAAATTATTTCTGGGTAAAATTATTTCATCTACCTTTTTAAAACAATATTGTGTCTGTTGGCCTGGTCCAAGTGTTTAGAGATCCCTATCAATAACGTTAGCTACTCGTATTGACCAGAATCCATATACCACTCAACCGATCAATTAACACAATATAAAACCATTTTATATAACTAACAAATACGCGCTCTCGTATATATATATACTCAGACTCCAACAGGTTGCTACAGATCCTATCTCTAATGAACAATCCTTCCGAACCTAGGTATTTACTCAACCTAGTGTTCTGATATTCACTTAACCAAAAGCTTAGGCATTCGCTCAACCTATGCTCTGATACCACTGTAACGACCCGACTTCCTATGCCCAGAAAGTCGCATCATTATGAAGAAAGAAAGGGGTAGAAAATAGAAAAGAAGAGAAGAAAGAAAGAAACAACAACAACGATCTCACAGCGGAACGAATAAATTATATTAATAACATAAACTATTACATAGTATACAACACTTATCAGAGTTTACACAACTATACAACACATACTAGACAGTTATAAACATCTGTCTAGATATTACAACTCAAATACAATACAAGACTCTAACACAGATATCAACACAGCGGAATACTATATCTACGAACGCCGAAGCCTCCTGCTCCATTGCTCCTCCACAATTCGTCAAAGCTAAACCTGAATCCCTTGGCTACTCGTAAAAATTTGAGTACCCAAGAGTTTATAAAACAGAAATAAACACTTGGGTCAGACATGGGTCTGGTGTGAGTAAACGGGTTAAACTTGCTTAACTTCAAAACCCTTAGAAAGAAAAGGTATCACGTAAGACTCCCCACAAATAAACATGGGTAAGTTTTTACCTTACGCTAACCAAAACATTTGATAGGAAATCTGATTGTATTATAATAGGGTCTAGGATTTTCAAGTAAAATACAGAAATAGCTGAAATGCTTACATCTCACATTCCAACATAGTTGGGCACAACTAATACGTACGGCACTTATTGGAGTTTGGATTCCATACAATGGCAGGGCTACTGGGGTACCGCCCGTCACAGTACGTGGCCTAGATCACCGTACCGAGGAGTACGCCCGCTCCCCTGCAACACAAAGCCGGAACCATCCCTTACTGGATAATTCCGAACAAGACAATCCCGTGGTTGGCGCGACCAACCACACACTAAGCCGAATAAAAGAAAAGGGTCCTCTAGACAGGGATCTATCTTGCTCTCAGTGGGTGCTACCCACGAAGCCTTGCTGCACCTCCCCTGTTTTAGCCATTCCCGGTTGATGAGGCTTGAGGTTACGATTACCTTTAATCAGAACATATCACTTAGAATGCTCATCGTCCGCCTGACGATGTGCTGAAAGCATTCAATCCATACAAGTTCGTTCCGGGTTCGAACGAAACCGAAGGCATTATCTCGTTACACTCGTTTTGGAATCACCCTCAGAGTTAACGACAATAACCCTTGCACTTTGAATCTTCATCTTCACTTGAGATTCACGACCTATCGTTAATTTGGATCGATGTGGTATTCGGGTCTCCAGACCTGGAATTCCGGTATACGGAAACCCGATCCCGGTCTCATCGAAATCCAAAACGTATCTTTTAAGGGCCAAGTTGTTTTAAGGTTAAAACAATTCAATTCTTATCTATACTACACACAGATAGATACTTTACAATAGATAATCCATATTATCATCCAAATAGATAATTCATATTATCATTTCAATCCAACCAAACATCCATATCATATATCAATCATATCTCATCAGAGATATCAAACAATGAAATACATTCAATCTCATTCATCCATCCTTAAGAAATGATTTATATCATCTAATTAATTTAAAGTGAATTAAACTAATTACTTCATTCTATAAATCCTGCTTACTTAAATATTAATTAAACCAATTAATTAATCATTACTCTAAGTATCCATCTTAATTAATCATTCCTGATTAATAATCCTTTAATTACTTTAAGTAATTAATACTTAATTAATTTCACAAATTAATTATCTTAAACCATTCAGTAATTAATCTTTAATTACTTCATTAATTAATTAATTATACTTAATTATCTTAATCCTTAATTAATTACAATTAATTAATTATTTTAATCACTTATTATTGATTAATTAATTTTAATTAATCAATTCTTAATTACATCATTAATTATATTAATTAATGATCCTTAATTTCTCTTAATTAATTATCTTATTTAAATTAATTACATTTAATAATTAATTAGTCACATTTATTAATCACCTTTGATTAATCTCATTTAGTAATTAACTTCCCTTAATTACTCCACTTCATAAATTAATTACTCCTTAATTAATTATCCTTTAATTAATCCTTTGATTAATTATTCAAAGTAATTAACTCAAATTACTTTCATTATTAAATCTCCTTTAATTAATTACATCCAGTAATTACCTTTAATTACTTCCTAAGTAATTACACTTCATTAATTACATTTAAGTAATTCTATTTAACCAATTTCATTTTGATTAATAACTCTAATTGATTATTAAAATTAATCATATTAATCAATTATTTAATAATCCCTAATTAATGATCTCTCATTAATTATTAACAATTCTTTTATTTAAGTAATTAAACTTAAATCAACCATTATTAATTAATTCTTAATTACCAATTAATTAATCTCTAATTACTAAATTAATTTCTTAATTAATCTTTAATCACTTGATTAATTTCTAATCATTTATTAATAATCTATACTTATATAAATAAATGATTCTTAATTCCAAATTAATTAACCTTAATTAATTAATTTATAATCCTAATTATTTAATTAATTAACACTAAACTTTTAATTAATTAAATTATTAAATTATTCTTTAATTACCTTACTAATTTAATGAATCTTTAATCATTAAACTTTAAATTAATCTCTAAATTAAAGTATTAACCTTTATAACAACTTTAATTATTATTAACAAAAGGCTTTAAAACATTTTACTTTAAAAGTTTCTTTTTAATTCATTTTAAATTAAAGATTTAAAATAAATTACAAATTTAACTTTAACCAAATTTAAATCAAATTTATAAAACCCTTTTTAAAATCAAATGTTAATGAAACATTTAACAATTTAAAGATTTTTAAACCAATTTATTTAAATTCAAAACCTTTTTAAATATACTTTAACATTTTAAAGATGTTTAAACATTTTAATACAATTTATTTATTTCACATCTGGGATTCAAATTTAAATTTGAATCCACACCTAAAGATTTTATTTTAAACTTTGTTTAAGTTTCTGTTTTCAAATTTTAAAATTTAAAAACAAACAGGCTTTAAAACCTGTAACCACTCAATTTACCCGAGCCAACCACTAAAATGCTTCGAGTAAAAACCCTAGCTGCTTCGAGTCACGCACGCAAAAATCTCGAGTTCCACTCCTCTGTTAAAATCCAAACTTCACCAGCATCCCAATCATCACCGTGCACATGCACGAAGAATCTGACCAACTCCGGCCAACTACGGTGAGCTCCACACATCGGCGTCCATCCCCTGCTTCGATCCAGACCCCAAATCCAACGATTAACACGCGATATCGAAATCGATCATCACGTCCAAACCTGGAACAAGAACCTCTCCTCAATCCCAAACTTGTCATCGCTTCGCATCCCCTCCTCCGACCACCGGAGCACCAACACCACCGGCCACCACTTCGTATATGACCAAGCTACTATCTCCCAGAATTTCAGCGAACTCGATCACTCCTAGACCTCGCGAAAAATCAAACACTCCAGCACTGCAAAACTAGGTTTACAGACAATTTCTGATCACCGCCGCCTTCCCAATGGTTAGAACATCGATCTGACATTTTTCCCGACCTCTACGATCGTTCCACTTCCTCCTCTAAAGACCACGACCCTCCAGATTACATTGATCGCCCGAATTTGATCATTTTCCAGTTTCCGTTCATACAAGGATATCTCAACATTTAAAAATCTAAAAATCTTGATTTTTCTTCTAAAAATCATAATTAAGTTTAGAGATTCAGTTTATACTCCTGGATTTCTAAATTAACATATTTGAATTTTTATATAAGACCAAACTTCCCTGTTCCTTTTTATTTACAGAGTAAATTTTCCTTTTATTTTAACTGAATAAAATTCTAAACTCTAATATATGATATAACAAACAATTATTGTTTATAACTTACATCATAATATTAACTAGGTCATGAGATACAGAATTTAATCAAACTTTGAACTTGAAACTGGGAACAGAGCAAATAACAGACATGCACACCAACATATATGTATACATCCATATATACAGATAAGTCTACTTATATAAAATCACACATAACATATTTATTTCCATAATTTCAACATGCAACCAGATTTAAAAAAATACTTAAGCTTTTATAAAAGTGTTACTCACCTTTTTAAAAGCAGAGAACAGAACTTGAAACAGATACTTGAAATCTGGAATGTTACTTGATTTTAAACTTGGTTGCTTGCTACTTTGTTTTGATTTAAAACTTGCATTGTCTTTAAAACTGGAAACTTGCATGTTGCCAAAATCTTGTATTGTTGAGATGTTGCTTTAGATCTTTGAAGAAGATGCAGGTTTGTTGTTCTCAGATTTCAGACAGAAGAAAATTTGCAGGCTTTTGTTTTTGTTGAAAATTGCTTTTGCAAAATCTCAGATTTAAAAATGGTTGTAAGCTTCAGATTTGAAAATGGTTTCACAGATCTTATTTTGAGATTGAGGAAAGGTTAACATTTGCAGGCTGAAGATTTTGGAAAATGAATCACAGGTTATTGGTTTGAGATTATAGTTTGAGGAGTTTTTGATTACAGATTTGTTTTCTGGGAATTTTGTTTTGAGAAATTTTGAGAGAAATCTTGTTTCAGATTTTCTGATTGCTTTAAGAAGTGAAATATGAATTTCAGGTTTTAGAAATGAAGATTAGAAAGAAAGGAAGAGGGTGGAAACATGTTTTTTTTTATAAGTATAAATGATTTAATTTTACAAAAAAGAAAAATTAGAACAAAATGACACTTGTCTTTATATGTGTTAATTAGTTAACACTTGTTACCATATAGCTTTATATAATTACACTTGTCTTTTTATTTAATTTATATTTATTTTAAATGTAAAAACCTTTTTCTTTATTTATTAAACACTTATCTATTTATATATATTCCTTATAAAGAAACAAAACTAATTATATTTATAAGTAAAAGTTTATACGTATATTTTAAAATCCAAATATTTAAAATATCTATCTTTAAATTTCAAAACTAATTTACATTCAAATTCAAATTATATTTAAAATCCAATTTAAAATCAAGTTATATACATACATATATAACTACACATTCAATTTGAAATAACAATTCTATTAAAATCTATTTATTTCTATATATAAACAATATATCAAAAATATTGTTTAACATAATACTTTATCTATTTTAAAATAATTTATAAAAGAGATTATAAATTACTACTATTATTAAATGAATCAACATATCATATGTAAATGGTATTTTAAACTTATATATATATATATACTCTTATATCTTATTTATTAAGCAATATTTAAAAAGAAAATAAAATAATCCTTATTATTAATCTTTATTGAAAACCATATAATTATTTGTTTAAATAGCTTTGAAAAGCTTCATATTAAATAAATCATAATTTCCCAATTATCAAAATGTACATTAGAAGTTTAAAAACAAGTTTTTATTTATTAAATTTCAAACCAAAGCTAATCTATTAACAATATATATACACACATATATATACATATAGAAATAATTTTATTAGTTTTAAAAGATAAATTTCACTAATTAAATATTTATTCAATTAGATTATTAAACCAATTCAAATTTGTTATCAAAATTTATCAAATCAATTTAATTATTTAAACAGATTATTAAACTGATATTGCCCCAAATTTCCGGGATATTACAGGACATGTTGGGAGAGACCGTACATTGCAATTAATTTCGCAATCTTACTTTTGGCCATCGATGAGGAAAGAGGTGGAGAGGTTTGTGGAGCGATGTCATATCTGTCAGGTTTCGAAAGGAACTGCGACTAATGCTGGTTTATATATGCCGCTACCTGTACCAACTAAACCATGGGTTGATGTGAGTATGGACTTCGTGTTGGGGTTGCCGAGAACACAACGTGGTAATGATTCCATTTATGTGGTAGTGGATCGATTTTCGAAAATGGCATATTTTATTGCTTGTAAGAAGACGGCGGATGCTGTTCATGTTGCTCAATTGTTTTTCAAGGAGATCTATCGACTTCATGGATTGCCAGAATCTATTGTGTCGGATAGAGATACTCGATTTCTGAGTCACTTTTGGTTGAGTTTGTGGAAATGGTGGGAACGAAGCTGAAGTTTAGTAGTGCTTATCATCCGCAAACGGATGGACAGACCGAGGTTGTGAACAGATCATTGGGAAATTTGCTGAGGTGTTTTGTGTAAGATAATCTGAAGAGTTGGGATGTGAAGTTATGCCAGGCAGAGTTTGCCCATAATCATGATGTAAATCGAAGTACTGGGTTCAGTCCATTCCAGATTGTTTATTCGAGCTTACCAAAGGAGCCGTTGGATTTAACGGTAGTGCCACAATCAAAGAAGACAGTTAAGAAAGCAGCTGATTTTGTTGATGGATTGGCGGAATGTCATAAAATCGTTCAGGAACGATTGGAGAAAGCGAATGAGAAGTATAAACGTTCTGCAGATCTGAAGCGAAGGAATGTTGAATTTAATGAGGGTGATATGGTTTATGCAGTTTTAACAAAGGATCGTTTTCCAGTGGGCGCTTATAACAAGTTGAAAGCCAGAAAAATTGGTCCTGTCGAAATCATAAAACGGATTAATGAAAATGCTTATAAGTTGAAGCTGCCGGAGGATGTGTACACGTCTGACGTATTCAATGTTAAGCATCTCGTACCATATTATGGAAATGAACAATTGGATGTGGAAGAATTTACAAATTCGAGGACGAATTTCTCTCAACCTGGGGAGGATGATACAGTGCGAGCTACGAATTCACAAGGTTTAGGTCATTCACGACTTAGGGAAGAAGTCCTAGGTCACTCACGACCTAACGAGGGGAAGTTTAAAACATTCAAACAACCTACCGAGTTAACTCGTGTCCGGCCTAAAGGAGGTGTCGGGTTACGACCTAAAACTATAGGAGCAAGTGCTGGGTTACGACCTAAGGGAAGTGCTGGGTTACGACCTAAAGCTATAGGAGCAACACAAGTTGAAAAATGCGAAGGCTTAAGTCGGCAACGACTCAAGGGTAGTGTTTTGGTTGATGTACGACTTAACGGAACAGATGATAAATCGATACTGAGTTACGACTTAGTTAAGTCGTCTAACCGACCTATCGAGTCGCACAGAGGAAAGGCAGAGCAAATTGGTGAAGTATTAGGTCGTGAACGACCTAACGAGTCAGGAGTTAAGTCGCTGAAGACTGGAGCGTGGATTCTTCTTCCGAGTTAATCTCTACCGTTGATTTCTTTAGGTCGCTGATGGAAGCTGGAGCTGTTGATAAGTCGTTACCGACTCATATTAAGTCGTAGGTCGCAACATTTATAAGTCGTGAGTCGTTTGTAATATACATTTATGTTGAGTCGCATCTGTTATAAGTCGTATGTCGTCTGTTTTCATATGTCGTCTGTTTTCATATGTCGTTTGTTTGTAAGTCGTATGTTGCCTGTTTTCCTTTGAGTCGTAAGTCGGAGAGTCGTGCTAAGTCGGAACCAACCTAAGAGTTGATGAAATTTCTGTTGTAAAGTTGAACGCCTATAAATAGGCCGAGTCTCTCATTTGTAAAGGTTGTTGATTTTTGAATAAAATTCTCTTTTGTTAGCTTTGTGCTTTCATCCCAATTGGTAGTTGAGTGTAATCTCCTATCTCCTCTTTCGGATAATCGAGTGCACTCGATTCAACGATTGCAGAAGCCGATTCGCGGAATCAAGTGCGCTTGATCAACGCTTGAAGAATTGAAGATCTTTGAACTCGGTATCGTGCGCGATCAACGAGTTCGGGATAGCTAGAATTCGGTATCTTCGGATCAACGAATTTGGGCATTTCAGTATCTTCCAATCCACCGATTACCATTTTCATCGAACTACATTGTTTTGTAATATCCGTTGCGTCAAGATGTCTTCATTTCCGAACGTATACATTGGTTCGCAGTAGTTTACGGATAGGATTTACCCAAATCCGACCTCAGTTCCTTTGAACCAATCAACGATAAAAGGATATCAGGTATATAGTTGTTTGTCAAACAACATCCAAAAAATTAATCTTTTTATTCAAATTAAATTGCTCTTAGAGATAGATTCATTAAAATATTCCTTTATCTTTTTTAGAATATATTGAATCATTAAACCTCATTTTATCAAATACTCTGGTTAATTAAAACTTTTAAAACTTTGGAATCATTATAAATCATTTCACCCTTTTACTTAGAAAAATATTTCCAAATCATTTCTTTAATTCTTTAACAAAGATTTTCCATTTCAAATCATAACTTTTAAATAGGTCAAAAATGATGTTATTTAAGACATCATTTACTATAAACCCAAAACAATTGATTTCAAGTATAGAAATTAAAATAATTCCTAATCATATATTTAAATCACGTATTGTAAAACATTTTTTAGAGCATCTAGGCTTTCCCTTCGACATGTTCCATCCGTCGCCCATGTCCCCTTGGATCCCACAAACGAAACACATGTACTAGTCGTTTCCGCATACTCCTTTCATTTTTAGAAATGATTTATAAAACTTCCAAATCATTATTTACAACACTTAATTATTCTTTTAAAAACCATATATAAAAGATATAAAAAAGAATGGTTAAGTTTAAAATCATATTTCACAAGTATAAAACTGCTGCGAAAAGTGCTGCGAAAAAGTGTTGCAAATAGTGTATTAATGTTTTTTGATCAAAACAACATTTTTACTTCACATATGTTCATTTTTCCAACTCAGACCAATTTTAAAACACTTTAAACAATTTATAAGATTCATTCCATCTTTTTAAACATTTTAAAAATACATATTTAGAACATTTGCTATTTTGGCCACCGAATTACCAAAGCGCGATTTTATTGAAAACTTGATTTTCTCATATTTTATGGTTTACTTAATGAAATCTTGATTTTCTTTCTTCATTTAAAAACTATGGATATAATAGTGCGAAAAATTCTCATCTCGAAAAATTCCGAGCTATATTCCATTTCGTATACTCATTTGAATTCTTCGGCGTGAAATCGTGAACTACTGTTATGCAACGTGCCTATTTTGACTTGTTTTTCAACTTCTTTTCAAACTTCATGGAAACTCTTTTAAATGTTTATAAAACATTTCTAAACCATTTAAACTCATTTAAAAAAATTCTTGTCATATTTCAAATTCATTTTCCATTTCATTTCATATTATAATATTATATTACTATAATATTCATTTCAATCTTTTTAGATGTTTAATACCAATATGAGGCTAAATAACTTCATAGAAATCTTTATATGGATTTAATTCTCATTTGGTTAATATGGTTAATTACAAACCGTTGCTTTTATCATTTATCAAACTAAGTAATCATCTATATTAACATCCATATATTCAAACAAGTAATCAACCAAGTAATCACACATTTAATCATCCAATATATATATATATATATATATATATATTTTCATATCATTTAACTTGGAATTATTTAGAGATTAATCGGTAAATTTTAAATGAGAGTACTCAGCTTTAACCAAATCATTTCACCTCGTACCAACATTCATTTAATTCAACACTTACCTATCATTTACAACTTCAACCAAACATCACTAAAACCATCCTTTCTTCCTCCTAAACTACATGCCTTGCTCCATCTCCTTCTTCCACAACCATGGCAACCTTCCTTCTTGCTACATCTCATCCATTTCCACCATCTACCTACCCCTAGGTTCGGCCTCCACATGTTCCACCCCTTCCTCCATCATTTATTCACTTCTTATATTCTAAACCATGTTTTAATTATTTTCTAAGGTCTTTGGCAAAGTTTGGAGTTGGTTTGATACGATTTTAAGAAAGTTAGTAAGGAAGAAGAAGAGAAGAAGAAGTCATTAAAATAGCTTAAAGGAAGAAGAAGAGAATGTGTGTGATAAAATGAGAAGAAAACTTGTGTATTTATAAGAAAAGAAAGAAGTGGAAAGTTACCATATTAATCCCTTACCAAATTACCAAAATACCCTTCCTTAACTTTAAAGTAAACCTACTTTTTTAATTTAACACTTACCATCATCCATCACTTCATTAATTTATGTCATTTTACTTAATAGTTAAGGAATATATTTGGATGGAAAAGTGGATTAAAGTGAAGATCTGCCTTGGTTTTGGTGAGATTTGATTTGATGTTTGCTTTTTGACTTTTTAATTACCTTACTTACTTTTACTAATGACATTCTAGAATTTTCTAATAATACTAAGTAAAATTAAACTTGATTATTTGTAATATATATATGTGTGTGTGTGTGTGCATGCTAAAACATGTTGACAAAGGTGCAACAACGTTGCGACAAATTATATTGAACAAAACGTTGATTTTCGATAAAATGTTTTACGGTCACATTTCAACGTTTTTGTTAAACTATTTATTCATGTAAACAAAACTTGAAAATAATTTTCTTATCATCTTTAAATAATTAAAAAAAGTGTATTTGACTTATAAAACGATATTTAATAATATTGAAATTCAATTGTAAAAATACGACATCGATTTGTCAACATGCGACGAAATTTGTCAATCTTTATAAAACAAGTATTTTTATACTTAAAATAATTTTATCAATCACTTATTATCATTTTATAACAATTTAAAAGGAGTTATTATCATTTAAAACAAAAATTGAATGTATATCCAATTTTATCGAAAACCGGCTTTTGTCAATTTTACGATGAAAATCCAAAATCCCTTGTTTTTGTAAACTAATTCTAAAACTAAGTCACCATTCTTATTATCACATAAAACATGATTATTTAATTTTGAAAATTCCATATTTCAATATATAAATTTAATTAAATATTCCATTTAAAAGTGGTAAAATTACCGGTCGTTACATATCCCTCCAAAGGTCAGGTTCGATGTGGAACATACGTGGACGATGTATATAATCATTGCTTCAATAGAAAAAGATTAGCTAAAGTCATTTCTAAAGGTGTTTACTAGAGAAAAGTGGAGCTTGATGGAGTGAAACTGCTGCAAGAACAAGACAAGTGCATCATCTTTAATTTTGAACTGGAAGTTGAAGAGCAGAACACATCGTTGGCCGAAGCTAAGAAGCAGGTTGACTAAGTACGCAGAGGAAGAGTGTCAAATCCAACAGAGGTAACTTGAGGCAACTACACACATGAGCCACACTTTATCGTTGCAAAATGAGCAACTCAAGAAAAATGTAGAGGAACAAGCCTCAGAAATAGCTCGATTGAAAAAGTTGTTAGAAGGCGAAAAGACAATGTAGAAGACCAAGTGAAGGGTGTTCAGGAATAGGTAGAGGCCACAGAGAACAAATTAAGTCTAATCTTGAGCCTATCCTTGTGCAGTACACTGCAAATGTCACCAAGTTTGACAACTTATAGTGGTTGAATTAGGGATACCTTTAGGCCTTGGCCATAGCTTGGGAAGAGATATTAAGACAAGAGTGAGAGCACTAAAGTGGAGTTCAGGTCAAAGAAGAGAAACTAAATCTTGACCTTTTGGATGTTGAAGACCCAGAAGCGCTCAAGTTCGATGAGTGCATCCTACACTATGAATTTGGTACTGAGGATCAGAAGGGTCGGTGTGAGAGTTATGGGTCTGCTCTTTATGACTCAACAGTAAACATCACTGCTCCCTTGACTTCAGAGCCACTGGTTATTGAAAATATCACATCTCTTTCCGGCTCTACAGATTTTTCTACTGTCGGGATGGCTTATGAAGTTTCAACTCTTTTGCAACCCTTATTGGATGCTCAATACAACCTTAATGAGCCCTTACTTCTCAAGTTTCCCATCCTATCTCCCATTCTAAAGGGAGGCTATGGTGGCACTCCCGCTCACGTTGAGTCCATATTTCTTAGAGGTATATCATTAACCTCGCTCGTATTTGAAATGGCTGATATGACACCAATCGACGTTGCTAATCTCTACTTTTATGTTTCTTAAGTTTAAGGTCAACCTCTCATCGTTCTTCTGCCGGAGAGAAGCTTACCATTGGGCACATAAGTTACAGTAACTGAATCAGTCATTGTATCTGCCCCTATACGAATCTCGGCCTCTCTGGCAGTTACCATTCCTGGTCTTGATGATGAAATGGTTAATGCATTAGATGAGGAAGCTAGAAGTAAATTTCATAGGGCTTACGAAGATGAGCATATCACTATCACCGGGGTTTCTTGGAGCCTTCCTCAGGGCATACCATGCAAGAGATGCTCCGATCCCAGTCATGTTGGCCAAAGAAATTAAGAAAGAAAAGGATGTTGATATACCTCCTCCTCTATCCATCTCATTGCCCAATCAGACTATCTTTGCCAGTGTTACTATCCCTACCTTTGAAGGTGTGTAAAATGTGCTACCGAGTCCTCAGGGAGCGATCTTTTAAAAGGTGGTACAAGCAGGGAAAAAAGTAGAAGGAAGTTCGAGGATTCTGGTATGCATCTTCCGAGGAAGGGAAGAAGAGGACTTAGTCACATCTTCCTCGTTTTTATCATTTTAGTTTTGTTCAAAACTTATGTAAATAAGCTGGAGTTGTGCTGGTGCAGCCCTCGTTTTTTGTTCAAGCAGCATATTAATAAAAGTAGACTTGTTTTCTTTCATGTCTTATGTCAATCTATTTACGCATTGAGAAATCTGTGAATTATTTCCTTGTTATCATTTAGCCATATCAATGCTTATTTTATTATTTATTCGAGTTTAGTCCGACTAATGATGATGTTTAAAATTACATTATCTCCATTTTTTGAGAATAATGGCCGGGACTCTTATCTTTGGGCAACCTGATTCGATTAAGCCCATCTTTGGGCCTCGACCGAGACCATTTAGAGTGATAGTTTGAACATCCATTTCATGGACATTTTCATCCGATCTTGCCTAACTCAGGGCACTGATGGGGTTGATCGCCTAGAACGGTGATTACAATGTCCATCTGTTAGACGTTTGGGTAAGATCCTGCCCAACTCCAGGCATTGATCGGAGTAGATCACCTAGAATGGTGATTAGAATGTCCATCTCTTGGATGTTTTGGTAAGTCCCTGCCTAACTCCGAGCGTTGATCTTTGGCCTCAACTTCCTTTGGGCGAGTGTTTGCACTCTGTCAAAAATCCAGGTTAGTGTTTTGTTAGGGCATAGCGTGTTGCTCCATCTTAGATGTTTATACTCTTGTACCCAAACCATGGGTCAAAAGAGTCGGTTGGCATCTATCTCTGTACACCAGGAACAATCCTGTTTTGCAGGCTCGATCATAAACTGTTAACCACTGAATGGCATCTATCTCTAGGCACCTACGTACCTGCATTATTTATATGCGAATTTATTCAATTTCGATGTTGTTTGTAGCGTATGATTAGGCTAGAGAGAACACCAGTTCATTGATTTCGAAAGCCAAATTGTCTTATATTCGTATGAAAGGACTGATTCTGTCTTTTTACATCAAAGTTGATTAAATATATACAACATCTAAGTTAAGTGAAAAGCATCGTAGATGTTCAATATTCCACACCCGCAAGAGTGAAATCCCGACAACAACTGCTAGCTTTAATGTTCCATCTCCAAGCTTATGTTCAACAGCATAATGTTCATTGGACTAAGGAAGATTCGTTCAATAGCAGTACCTTTTTTGTTTGAATGTGGGGTTGAAATGTATAGCGAAAGTAATATGAAAGGGAAAGACAAATGTATCCTTAATTTTCTTGTTGCGATATTTGGTTAAGGAAAAGATAAAATGATGTTTTTGAAATCTAAAAAAGGCATCAATAGTGGAAGTTAAGAAAAAATAACTTGACTCTTGTGAAAAAATTATCATTGTTAGTTCATTTGGTATTACATTTAATGGAGGTGGATGTCATTTGAATAATTATTTTATACTATGTTGACAGTTTAGCAATTTTTTATTATTCCACTTATAGAAAGGTTCTGACACATTATTTTATTTCACATTAATGCTCTATTACCAAAATTTATAACCTTATGAAATGAGTGAAATAAATAAACACAGATGATTTTTTGATACATACAGTTAAAGAAAACATTAATTTTTAATTTTGTTTTTAATGAAGTGAGGTAAATTTCCATAAGGCTAAAATTTATATAAAAATTCAATGTAAATACTCAATTTAACCATATAAAAATCAAAAGCAAACCAAACCAAACGGCTAAATTATGAACCAATATATTGTAAAAATAATTCATATGTTAAATATTTAAAATAACTACTAAAAATGATTTTTCTGGGATGATATATTTAATAATGAGTAACAAGCATAAATGTAATTCAATTGAACTTTCCTGCATGTTAAACACATGTATTTGTAATAGGAATTCCAAACTAAAATGAGTATCATTTTGGAAAATCGGAAATTTCCATATCTTTGTTTTCAATAGAGTGATTAGTAAATTCTTAAATACCAAAAGTTATTAGATCGTCCTCATAGCCTAATTTGTACGACAGTAAAATCCTTAGAAAACTACTATCTTAGTTATAGAAAACTGATAACTAAACAAAGTGAATGAATTAATAGAAACACATAAATTAATTTTGTACATTTAGAATAGTGTAACTTAAGATATGATAGGGATGCTAAAGGGTGATCCAAAATATGGGTGCCATTGAACCATCCTTATACTATACCCATAAAAAAATACATACATACATGTACATATATAAATATATTTATACACACACACACACATGTGTGTGTGTGTACGTATGTATGTATGTATTGGAACATGCAAAGATACTTTTCTATATGGACGATAAATGCATTGCATGTGTATGTGAAGATAATTAGAATAATTTTATGTGCTCGAAGTGTGTAAGGAAACATAATTATTATAAACAACATGCACTCCATGTGTAAGAGGAAGAATTTATTAAGATTATTCTTTGTACTAAATTTTTTGCAACATATTGCATGATATTAATGAAATTTTCGTTATGAAATATTTTATTATGATAGTTGAACATATTAGAATTATTAATGTATGCATTGGACAAGTTTACAGAATTATGGGCTGCTTGGATGATTTCTTATTATCAAAAATTTATTTCTTGTTGGTTTAACTTAAATTGCTTAACCAAAAATAATTAAATAAACTCTAATCAAGCTTTAATTGGAACTTTGATAAAGGTAAAATTACAATAATAGATTCTAAACAATATACTCAAATTTTATGTAGTAACTTTGAATACGTAATATAATAACCCAAAATTTTGGTCATTTGATTATTAAATGTTTAATTAAATTTAAATATTCAAAATAATTGAATTTTGGAATTTAATAATTTATAATTCAAATATAGGGAATAATTAAATATTTGAATTGTGAATTAAATGTAAATTAAATGGATTTAATAATTTTATATAACTCCATTTAACCAATAAATAATATTGGTAAATTTGTTTACAAATATAAATAGACTGGATAAGTATCGATAATTTAATATTTAAATCTGTGAAATTGTCGTTCTGGGGCACAGTCTCGGATTTCAATGAAACCAGTTTCATTGGATCCGTAATATTGAATTATATATTATGCCGTCGAATTTCATAGCGATCAGCATATTGTTTGGTCGTGCGAGATTAAAATGCGTTGAAATTAATATCGAAAATTTAATATAATAACTGGGTTCAAAAAGCTATCTTCTGCATACGATCGAATTAGGTCTCGAAACAAGTTCCATTATGTTTGGAATAGGGGTATAACATATAGAATGCCAGGCAGCACTGTAACATCCCCCTACTAGGAGGCCCAAAACTAACGGCTACGGATGCTGTAGTCATCCATAGTAATTAATCCTCGATGACCAAATACGGCAATGTTAGATTAGATCCATTGATATATAGAAACACATGAATATGGAAAAACTATAAACATCAAACAAATTCCACATCCCATTTCAAAATATTTCAAATTCATTACATAATCCCAGTACACAAACCACGTTCAGATAACATATAATTAATACAAAATACGCCAAGAGCGACATATGAAGATGCCCCCTTGGTTGATCTGTAACGACCGCTATTTCTTGCCATTCGCATATGCACATGTCGGACTTGAATTGCTCAAAATATCAGATTGTTAATTTATATTTGGCAAAACTCAGCATATACAGTAAATAAAGATCATAGAATCACAAACACGGAGTAATATAACAATAATGCAGCAAAAACAAAAGAATAGTAGTTCATGAAGCTACTATATATATATAACAGAGTTAAATAAGATACAACAGAGGTCTCGAATACATAGATGTCTCAATACAATAGTCAAATACAAAATCTGAATACATCACTGGAATCAACTGAATAACTGAAAGCAGAATCGATAGATGGATCTCCAAGCGAAGCTCCAACTCCAAAGATGAGTCTAGAATACTGGTACACTCAATCTAACCTGAGCGTTAAGCAAAACACAAAACACTCGAGTCAGGATTAACATTCTTATATCAATAAATCCAACTCAAGTGAAATATCAACTGAAATACGAGTAACTCAAAGGATGTTTGGGATAACCATCCTCTAAGGATCCGTTAAACTATTTACTATGTAGTAATATACGCTATTATAATAATGGCTATAGTAATGTAAACTATTAAAATAGCGTTAAGGCGTTACCCATATCCCCCTTAATACATTTTATAGTGCCAATAGTCACAGTACCGTAATACCCCATAAACTGGAGCTACCAGAGGATACTCCATAGGTACGACACAAAACAAACTCGTAGAAGGCGCGCTAGGGTAGGTGACATGACACAACTAGGCAATGCCAGTGTAGATATACCAATTACGCATCCGGACTAGTGGTAACGCATATCAGCCACTACCACTCTCCTCGAAACACACTCCCGAGTAAAAATCGAAGGGTGGCCACCAGATAAATCGCAAGTCAGAATATAATATCGAGGGAATGTGTCTGATCAGAGGAGCTACCTCATTGGCCAGGAATCGCTCCTGTTTTAGCCACCTTATGCTAACTCACGGGAGTTAGGTCCATGTAAATATACCTTTAGGATCGTCGCCACCATCCTACTTCATTCTAGAATCTCCACCGCGTACATAGTTGTTAAAGTGGTTTTCGGTATTGGCAAAGAGTATGACAATATCCGATCCCGTTCTCTTTAACAACCAATCGTTATTATAACACCACGGTCATTTCAAAATAGTTTATACTTCAAAACCAAAATATCATTACCATTTTCAAAAATCAAATCAATACGATATCATTTCCATTTCAAATACCAAATCAATATGATATCATTTCCATTACCATAACACTTCCAAAGTTATAACATTTTCGAAAACATAACACTTTGGAAAACCATAACAATTCCCTTTAAACAGTTTAGATATTAATAATATATAAAATAAAATAGTTTATAAAATAAAATAGTTTATATAGAATAGTTATAAGTTAAAATGGTTTATAATAAAATAGTTAGTATATTAAAATAGTTTATATATATTAAAATAATTTATAATAAAAAAATGATTTATATTAAAATAATTTATGTTAAAATAATTTATAAAATAAAATATAAAATATTTTAAATGTAGTTTAAAATACTTTATATAATAAAATAGCTTCCTCAAATTTCACAAATCGATTCAAATCAACTCGAATTCCAAAATTCAAATTTAATTCAATCTTAATTCATCAATTTCAACTCAATTCAGTTTCTAAATAAACCATTTCAATATCGATTTCAAATACATATTTGAACCATAAAATAAGCCATTTCAATATATTTCAAAGCTTTAAATATTCAACATTTTCAAAACTAAATTCGATAATTTCATATATATATATCAAATTCACTTTACTATTATTTAGTTTTCAAATATTTACTTAATCATTTCGATAACATCTAAATACAACTTCAATTTACAAATTTAAATAAAAAAATATCCCATTTAAATTTATATAAATTTGAAATATTCATTTAATTCATTTTTAATCAAATCTAAGTTATAAAATCATATCTTAAAATTTCAATTTTAATAAATTTCAAATCAAACTTATTTAAGTATAATTCTTTAAAAAATATAATTTCAACCCAATTACTATTCCTCTTTCCAACCTGAATTTATTAAAATCATTATAAGCTCTATATTTAAAAATATAAATTTTAAATAAGTACTTAAACAATATTAAATATTAATCTATTTATATTTTTTTTTAAATAGAAAAATTATAAATTCTTAAAATTTATAATTACAAAATTAACTTATAACTATACAATTTTCTAAACATATAATTTTATAAATATAAATTTTAAACTTTATAAAATACATTTATATATAATATCTTAAAAATCAATATTTAATAAACCATATACTCCTTTCTAAAACCATAGAAATCATTTTCAAAATATTTATATATATATATATAGACCAACGGTGTCTGTATATAATTCTTTATCCTATGTTCAAATGATACAGATATTTATCATTTCAATCCGTAATTTAAATATATACGGGTATATATCTTTTCAACCCACAATCCCAAATTCAATTCAATGAAAATCGCTTGGGTTTATCATTTCAACCCATGACGATTTTCTTCTATTCTACAAGATTGTTTGGGTATGTATCATTTCAACCCATAGGGAATTCTATACTAACAGGGAACTTGCAGAGTGATAACAGAAATGATAATAACATAACAAGCATATATCATCAATCATCAATATAAATAACAGGAAATGGTGTCAGATGTCACAGGTGAACAAATACAGATAATAGCATATGTATAACAATGTAAATAACTAACAGCAGCATATTTCAATTTTCGGTTTAATTGAAATCAAATTTAATAAATATAAGAACATTAATCATGAGTGATTTCTCACCTTTCGAGGCTAGAGATGATTCGACAATGGAGTGAGCTACGCACGAATTCGATGATCAAAGCTGATAACAAGGAATTGATAAACGAATCAGAACCATCTGAATATTAATAGAAAAATGAGGAGTAAATCATATTATTATTGTAACGACCCTGAATTTTGAACAAATTAAATTGGGAATATTTAATTAATTTTAAATATTTGAACGACGATTTAATTTGAATCCCCGATCTAAATTTGAATTTGGCGATTAAATTATATAATTTAATCTATTGAACTGGATAAAAAAATTTGAATCTTAAAATTTAGACCGATTAAAAATATTTCAAAAGTTTGTAAAATTCATATAGATGATACTGAAGATAATAGAAGCTTCAGAATCGAATTTGAAAACGATTTGTTCAGTTTTGAAAAATTATCGTTCGTATCGATATTTAAAAATAGCGTTCCGAGGCACAGTCTCGGAATTCGACGAAACCAGTTCCACTGGGTCCGTAATATTGAATTATTATCGGATTTCAACTTTCGTATTTATCGGAGTTGATACGTGAGCATACGGTAAGCAAACGCATTGAGATTTTATCGAATTGAAATTTAATTTTCAATTTTAAAATTCATCAACATCAGCCACCCTAAGTTTTCTAAGCAGACCTACTCTCTGTAAATCGCGTACTCCTGTCTCCCCTTCATCTCGTTTATACCTCACGCGAGAAGTCATTTCGTTCAAATGAAAATGGCGTTCAGCTGAATTTATTCGTTCTCTTTCCCTCTCCCTCATTCCTCAGATTTAAAAAGAAGCAAACGAAAAATGGCCACTTCCCGTTCGAGAAAAATCGATTTGCCTTTTTCGAATAAACTCGTTCCTGTTTTTCCTAAATCCTTTAGCCTGCCTCGTTCGCATTTAAATCATTTCGTTCCTCCCCAAATCACTATCCTTCACGAAATCGAGATTAGGAAATGGCGACTGGAGCCATCACGGAAGCGCGCTCGTTCAAATGGGGCAGATCGAGGTAGTGCGTGCGAACGTGAGGCGGCGTGGGGGAAAGTCGATGTCGGTGAGCTCGAGAGTCATGGGTTCGAACGAGTATGGGTCGCGATGATTTTCAGTGGGCGGCGCGAGGCGTTCTGGTGCCGATTTAGGGTTTCTCGCGAGTGGCATCGCGATGCGTATGGGAGGAGGCGCGCGCTGTCAGGCGAAGCCATGGCTTGAGGGGCGTGGGTACTCGATGGTGGCAGCAGCATATTGCGATTCGCGATGTAGAGAAAGCGGCGGCGGTGACTTCAGGGTGGTCGCGACCGCGTGTGCGATGCCGTGAAGTTTGCCATGACGTGGAGGGCGACGCTGTATCGAGCATCACAGTGAGGTATTTTATTACCATTTTTTTTTCTTATCTTGATTTATTTTATTAAATATACCTATATGCATATGTATAGATATATACATATGTTAGGAGAAGATTTCACAGTAAAGTCAGATTTTAGTTTTATATAAAGGTATATGTTTATAGGAAAAAAAATGTATATACAGGAAATAATAATATAAATATAAGAATATATGAAGTTTTAAGAAAATGAAATGAATACACATTTTAGACCTGCTTATTTTTCTAAATAAGGTACTAGGGTAATGTGATTAATTATTTTAGATTTCTCAAAGGTTTTATTTATAAAAGGAAAATTTGTTAAAATAAAATTTTTGTTAAGAAAATAAATTTAACGATAATCGATTATTCGATTTAATTCGAATATTAATGAAAATTGTATAATTGTTTATATACAAGGTTAAATCAAGAAAACAAATTGGATGGAAATGGATGGCAAAATAAAGCAAAGGTGAGATTTTCTCACTCGAAGGAAAAATTTAATATTGCAGTTATTTATTGACTGATTGATTGCTATTGAATGTGCTATTAGATATGATAGGATATATCTATATATATAGCAGTATATACATATTGGCATATGTATATATTGGATTGATTGATTTCCCGCCTCGTATAGCGGATGAGACCCTATTGCGCCGTTAGTAAGCGGATTTATAAAAACCTATATACCGCGATAATTCCGTACTGGAGCGGAATTGGTATTGTGCTAACATCTTTGGATGCAGGGAAACAGGTTGGAGGGATCCAACTGGACCCCTCACATTGATTGAATTTATTTCTATAGTGATATGAATCTGTGAATGATTATAGTGATGCTATTAATCATATTGATATCTGGAAATTTTTTGAAAGCTAAAATTTAGCTGAGTGGATGTTTGACATCATTGGATTCCAAAGATAAACGAAATTGAATTTTTGAGATTCAAGTAGAAAATTTCTAAGTGAATCAATTTTTGAAATTGAAGAAATTTTGAAGAAAAGAATTTAAAAGTATAAAAGCTGTTTTTATAATCTTATCGAATAAATTCCAGAATAAAGTGAAAATGCTAAATAAATGGATTTCATAAAACAGTGATTTTAAATTGAAGAAATTAATTTAAATTTGGATTTTTAAATAGATTGAAAGAAACGATTGAAATTTATTTTCTAAAAAGGGAATTTATTTAAAAGAAGATAAGTTGGAAATTCAGTTTGGAATTTAATTGGTAAATTGAAATAAGTTGTGAAATCAATGTAAAATGATTTCAATTTGAAGAATCCATTTCAAAACAGAATATTGAATAATTTGAGAAAAATAAGGAATTTATTTTAGTAGTGATAAATAAAATATGAAATCAATCTGTAATTGATTTAATATTTAGAAATGAATTTTTGAGAAATCAATATGGAAATTTTATTCAAACGTTGAAAATAAAATTAGAAATCAATATTGAGATTGATTTGGTATTGAAGCTTTTATAAATAGAATTAAAATTTATAAAAGTTGTTATAAACCCAAAGTCACTTATTTTGATAAGTTAAATATAGAAGTTGATAAAAGAAGGTTTATAAGTCGAAGTTGTTATTAAAAGAGAAATAGAATTTATAAACGTGCTTATAAATTCGAAAATAGATTGAATGTGATAAATTTAATATAGAGGATTATTTAAGAAGATATATTCACGATTTTGAATAGCGAATTTTTATTGAAATAAAAATGTGTAGGAATGATTGAAATGGGGTTAAGTAAATTTTATTCACGATTTTGGACAGTGAATATATTGTTAAGTAAAATGGATTCATTTTTGAAGAAGTAATATTTTAAAAATGAAGTTAAACATTTTAAAGGTGTTTTAAAATGGGTTATGAATCGAAAGCATAGATTTCAACATTTATTGTTGAAATAGACGTTTTCGAGAAATTTAAGGAAATGGTGGACTATAACACTGTTGTTATAGTAAATGATTTCCGAAAGGAAATGTTTTATATAGTATTGGGATTTATATATCTATCTAAAATTTCGAATCCCTATACTAGTGATTTTGAGTCGTCGTAACGATGTTTTACGCAACATTCGTTTTGACTCAAATAGATGTCAAATTTATGATTTCCTTAAAGAATGAATATATACTTATTATTGTTTTAAGTATATCGAATATTTTCAAATGTTGAAAATAAATGATTTGTGAATTACTTATTTTTAAATAAGTATGGAAATGCTTTTCCAATATGAAATGAACTGTTTTGAGATTTTATCTTCAAAGATAAAATGAAATGTGGAAATTGATTTGAAATTGTTTTCAAACGGTTAAGTGTGGAAATTTTATATCTAGTAAAGATATTTTTGGAAGATGAAATAATTTGGAAAATTATTTGGAATCTGATGATGTTGCGCATCTTTATTGATAGTTAAATAACCGACTATCAATAATTACCTTTAGATAGGTATTTGTTGTGAATTGGATGAATTTGGATGCCACACTTGTTTTTGAATAATCGCTCACTATTCGGGTTAGCCGGGAAAGGACCATGGGGTCGTATAACCCATTCCGAATATGTGATACGTCGTTATGAATCGCATTTGAAGACCGGATATTTTTGAAAACGGAAGGATTACCGTCGAGTTACTCTACATCGGCTGATCTCCGATTTAGAGGTTTTTATCACCCTTAGTGACGGGAAGTCCTGACGTGATTGAAATTATCCGGATTTGCAAGGGCTTCGTGAGAAGTGCCTTCGGTTCTGTTCGATCCCGGAACAGACTTGTATGGATTGTGTGTCTGACGTTACAATTTGAGATATAAAGCTGATTTCTTTCAAATACATTTCTGTTGGTGGCGGAGAATTTATTCTCTTAGCTTAACACCCTTCTCTGAGACGTACGAGCTCAGAGGTTATGTAGTTGAAATATATCAGCGATATATCCCAATTTGGTAACGTGGCATACTAAGTGTTGCTGTGAAATGATCAGTGTTTGATCATTTGTGATATGATCATTTGTTTGATCTTATATCTTTATGATCATAGGTTGATCATTTTTGGTTTGACCCGAAGCAGGGCTTTGTAGAAAGCGTAGCTTTGTGGACGAGACTTCATCGAGCCTCACACCCCGGAAATGGTCGAAACAGGAAGGATGCGGCAAGGTTCTAGGGAGTAGCGCCCCTTAGTGTATGTCATTCCTTCTGGATAGAGGTGGTATCATGGTATGGAGCCCAGATACTTAACCTATGTGGTTGCTGCATTATTATCTATGTGGTTTGTTGGAAATCGGGGATCCTCGGGAAGATCGGTTACGATCGGGGGATGGCATACGCGTGTCAGTAGTTACCTACTTTTGCAGAGGTAACCCGGCCTTGTGTTGGCAGAGATCTAACCGTAATGTTAGGTTATTTCTCGGGTCGTCTATTCCAGGGACGTACCCATCGTGGAAGAGGAAGTTCCTTAGCCTGACCATTTGTTGGAAATCCAAACTCCAATACGAACTTTGTACGGTATTAGTTGTAGAACCTGCCATTTACGTACGGTGGTCACCACTGTTTAGATGGTAGCTATAGTAGGCATACGATACTGGTCGTATGTTGGCTAAGATTAATATTATACTTTCGAAATGTTTTCTACACTATGCACTAATAATAATATCAAAAATGATTTGATTTTACGTAGTAAGCATCTTTGACTATCATAAGAAGAAAACTCCTCCAAGTCTGCGTTTGCATTGTGTGTGTGGTGGGAGGTCTTATGGTAGTTTCATTTTCCAAAAGCATTGCGAATTGACTTTAAAAATTCTCTGCTATTTATTTTAAAGATAAATAACTGTTTTACGATCTCACACCAGTCACCATGACTGACTCGAAGTTTATTGTTTCCCTTCTAAACTATGGGTGCCCACCAATTTCCACACGGGCAGCCTAGAGTTATATTATCAGGATATTCTGGATATTCTGGAGCTTTGGAAGCAAGCTGGATGACGAGACGTAGTATTTGTATTTGATAGTATTTATTCCGCTGTGTATTCTGTATGAGGACAAGTTATATAACTGTCCATTGTTGTATATTGACTCTGATGACTGATGTATGTATAAATTGATAAAATTCTTTGTTTTAAAGATTATTCATTTATCTATTATATATTGTTCCGCTGCGATATGTGAGATTCTGATATTGTCTCTGTTCTGTATCTGTTGTTGTTTTGTTGTTCTTCTTCTCTTTTTCTTCTATCTTCTCTTCCTCCTCTTCTTTTAAATATTAAAGTTTCGCGTTTTCGCCATCCGATTGTTCGGCAATTGCTACAGTGGACGTAGCAGTGTCGGGTTTTCGGAAGACGGATTTGCGGGTCTTTATAGTTGGTATCAGAGCATATGGTTAAGCGACAACCCTGCTCTGTTGGGTGTTTCTCATTAGAGATAGAGTCAGCAGTACTCTAGAATGAGTTGAGTGTAATAATAGATATGAGCGCGTATTTGTTATTGAATATAAAATTGTTTTGTATTGTGATGATTGGTTTATTGAGTGGTATATGAACCTTCGTCGGCACAGTCTTGCAAAACTGTATCGAAGGGGTTTCTAAACACTTGAATAGAACAGTTCGGCACAGTATTGTTTTAAATAGGGTAAATGAAATAATTTTACCCAAAACTATTTTTGTATAGAAAATAAATGTTTTTCTATAAAGTACTATAGTATATGGTTGCATGGATGTTAGGAAGTAATAATAGTGAATTATCATCACTAAAATTGAATGAGAAATTGAAATCGTAACTTCAAAGTTAAGAAATAAATCCATATACTAATGAAATTAGAGAATGTAGATTATAAATGTGACTTATAATTGAAACGGAATTCCAGAGAAGTTTTGGAAATGTTTTGAAAAGAATTTGAAAATTTTGGAGATTTGGAAAGTTTAAATTCCTTTTTGGTTTGAAAATGAATTTCTAAGGTTTGAAAAGTATTTTAGAGAGATGAAAGCTCTAAACTCTTTTCGGTCGCTGGAAAATAACTTCGGTAATGACTGCAGCATTATTGATGTTCATTTTCGGGTTTCCAAAAGAGGAATTGCTGCCAAATTGTTTTAAATAGGAGTTGTTTGAAAATTTGGGTTTTTGTTTGGAAATTCAAATGGAATTTGAATTGTTTTCAAATGGTTTTGAAAAAGTGGAAACGACTCTGGAATCCTATTTAAAAATACTTACGAAATATTAATAAGTTGATAACTTATAGAATATTGAAATTTGATTAGAATGAAATTCAAATTGAAAAAACGAATGAATTAGTGAATGAATGAATAAATTGCGATTGCAAGTGCCAGAAAATGAAATTGAATGTTAAAATTCATTTTGAATTTGAAAGTAAATAGAATTGGAATTGAATTTGATAAATGAAGTATTAAACTGAAAGTTAGTAAGTGAAGCTAATTGATTATTGACCAAATGGATAAGGTTTGAACGAATTAAATTCAATGATTATAAATGAAGATAAATTGAATTCCAATAGAATTGAAAATGTGAATTATAAGTTCAAATGAATGTGAAATGAAAAAAAAAATTGAACGAAATTGAATAGGTAACTTCAATAGTAGATTAAAGATGATATAAGAAGTTATATTGAAAATTTTGTAATAGAACTTGCAAAATGGTTTGAATATATGTAACTAGATATTATGGCTAGTAAGATATACAGGTGTAAAGGAATTGGGATTTTAATTTTGAAGAGAATTTGAATTGCTCGACAAAAGGTAAATATTTGAATTATAATATGAGTTTTTGATGATTTCTGGTCTAGCCGTTTGGCTTTTTCCTTTTCTTTTTGAAATCTGAGAGTCCGTAGGGACGTTTTGTAGTAGTGCCGTATTAGCCGCGCAAAGGAGACGCTGGCGAAATTTTTCGGAAATTTAGGGCGTTAGAAAATTTTTGAGAAAATTTTGAAAGTTTAAATTTGAATTTGAATTTAAATTTGAATTGTTAAGAAAACAATGTTGTTTGAGAATTATGAAAATGTTGTTGGATATTTAGTGAATTAATAACGAATCTTTAGTAGAAAGATTTGTTTTGAAAAATTGATAAAATTATTGGATTGTGAAAAATAGTAGACGAGTTAAGGACCATTTTTCCTAACTTGTAATTTCGAGGACGAAATTCTTTTAAGGGGGGAAGTCTGTAACGACCCTGAATTTTGAACAAATTAAATTGGGAATATTTAATTAATTTTAAATATTTGAACGACGATTTAATTTGAATCCCCGATCTAAATTTGAATTTGGCGATTAAATTATATAATTTAATCTATTGAACTGGATAAAAAAATTTGAATCTTCAAATTTAGACCGATTAAAAATATTTCAAAAGTTTGTAAAATTCTTATAGATGATACTGAAGATAATAGAAGCTTCAGAATCGAATTTGAAAACGATTTGTTCAGTTTTGAAAAATTATCGTTCGTATCGATAATTAAAAATAGCGTTCCGAAGCACAGTCTCGGAATCCGACGAAACCAGTTCCACTGGGTCCGTAATATTGAATTATTATCGGATTTCAACTTTCGTATTTATCGGAGTTGATACGTGAGCATACGGTAAGCAAACGCGTTGAGATTTTATCGAATTCAAATTTAATTTTCAATTTTAAAATTCGTCAACATCAGCCACCCTAAGTTTTCTAAGCAGACCTACTCTCTGTAAATCGCGTACTCCTGTCTCCCCTTCATCTCGTTTATACCTCACGCGAGAAGTCATTTCGTTCAAATGAAAATGGCGTTCAGCTGAATTTATTCGTTCTCTTTCCCTCTCCCTCATTCCTCAGATTTAAAAAGAAGCAAACGAAAAATGGCCACTTCCCGTTCGAGAAAAATCGATTTGCCTTTTTCGAATAAACTCGTTCCTGTTTTTCCTAAATCCTTTAGCCTGCCTCGTTCGCATTTAAATCATTTCGTTCCTCCCCAAATCACTATCCTTCACGAAATCGAGATTAGGAAATGGCGACTGGAGCCATCACGGAAGCGCGCTCGTTCAAATGGGGCAGATCGAGGTAGTGCGTGCGAACGTGAGGCGGCGTGGGGGAAAGTCGATGTCGGTGAGCTCGAGAGTCATGGGTTCGAACGAGTATGGGTCGCGATGATTTTCAGTGGGCGGCGCGAGGCGTTCTGGTGCCGATTTAGGTTTTCTCGCGAGTGGCATCGCGATGCGTATGGGAGGAGGCGCGCGCTGTCAGGCGAAGCCATGGCTTGAGGGGCGTGGGTACTCGATGGTGGCAGCAGCATAATTCGATTCGCGATGTAGAGAAAGCGGCGGCGGTGACTTCAGGGTGGTCGCGACCGCGTGTGCGATGCCGTGAAGTTTGCCATGACGTGGAGGGCGACGCTGTATCGAGCATCACAGTGAGGTATTTTATTACCATTTTTTTTTCTTATCTTGATTTATTTTATTAAATATACCTATATGCATATGTATAGATATATACATATGTTAGGAGAAGATTTCACAGTAAAGTCAGATTTTAGTTTTATATAAAAGTATATGTTTATAGGAAAAAAATAAATGTATATACAGGAAATAATAATATAAATATAAGAATATATGAAGTTTTAAGAAAATGAAATGAATACACATTTTAGACCTGCTTATTTTTCTAAATAAGGTACTAGGGTAATGTGATTAATTATTTTAGATTTCTCAAAGGTTTTATTTATAAAAGGAAAATTTGTTAAAATAAAATTTTTGTTAAGAAAATAAATTTAACGATAATCGATTATTCGATTTAATTCGAATATTAATGAAAATTGTATAATTGTTTATATACAAGGTTAAATCAAGAAAACAAATTGGATGGAAATGGATGGCAAAATAAAGCAAAGGTGAGATTTTCTCACTCGAAGGAAAAATTTAATATTGCAGTTATTTATTGACTGATTGATTGCTATTGAATGTGCTATTAGATATGATAGGATATATCTATATATATAGCAGTATATACATATTGGCATATGTATATATTGGATTGATTGATTTCCCGCCTCGTATAGCGGATGAGACCCTATTGCGCCGTTAGTAAGTGGATTTATAAAAACCTATATACCGCGATAATTCCGTACTGGAGCGGAATTGGTATTGTGCTAACATCTTTGGATGCAGGGAAACAGGTTGGAGGGATCCAACTGGACCCCTCACATTGATTGAATTTATTTCTATTGTGATATGAATCTGTGAATGATTATAGTGATGCTATTAATCATATTGATATCTGGAAATTGTTTGAAAGCTAAAATTTAGCTGAATGGATGTTTGACATCATTGGATTCCAAAGATAAACGAAATTGAATTTTTGAGATTCAAGTAGAAAATTTCTAAGTGAATCAATTTTTGAAATTGAAGAAATTTTGAAGAAAAGAATTTAAAAGTATAAAAGCTGTTTTTATAATCTTATCGAATAAATTCCAGAATAAAGTGAAAATGCTAAATAAATGGATTTCATAAAACAGTGATTTTAAATTGAAGAAATTAATTTAAATTTGGATTTTTAAATAGATTGAAAGAAACGATTGAAATTTATTTTCTAAAAAGGGAATTTATTTAAAGGAAGATAAGTCGGAAATTCAGTTTGGAATTTAATTGGTAAATTGAAATAAGTTGTGAAATCAATGTAAAATGATTTCAATTTGAAGAATCCATTTCAAAACAAAATATTGAATAATTTGAGAAAAATAAGGAATTTATTTTAGTAGTGATAAATAAAATTTGAAATCAATCTGTAATTGATTTAATATTTAGAAATGAATTTTTGAGAAATCAATATGGAAATTTTATTCAAACGTTGAAAATAAAATTAGAAATCAATATTGAGATTGATTTGGTATTGAAGCTTTTATAAATAGAATTAAAATTTATAAAAGTTGTTATAAACCCAAAGTCACTTATTTTGATAAGTTAAATATAGAAGTTGATAAAAGAAGGTTTATAAGTCGAAGTTGTTATTAAAAGAGAAATAGAATTTATAAACGTGCTTATAAATTCGAAAATAGATTGAATGTGATAAATTTAATATAGAGGATTATTTAAGAAGATATATTCACGATTTTGAATAGCGAATTTTTATTGAAATAAAAATGTGTAGGAATGATTGAAATGGGGTTAAGTAAATTTTATTCACGATTTTGGACAGTGAATATATTTTTAAGTAAAATGGATTCATTTTTGAAGAAGTAATATTTTAAAAATGAAGTTAAACATTTTAAAGGTGTTTTAAAATGGGTTATGAATCGAAAGCATAGATTTCAACATTTATTGTTGAAATAGACGTTTTCGAGAAATTTAAGGAAATGGTGGACTATAACACTATTGTTATAGTAAATGATTTCCGAAAGGAAATGTTTTATATAGTATTGGGATTTATATATCTATCTAAAATTTCGAATCCCTATACTAGTGATTTTGAGTCGTCGTAACGATGTTTTACGCAACATTCGTTTTGACTCAAATAGATGTCAAATTTATGATTTCCTTAAAGAATGAATATATACTTATTATTGTTTTAAGTATATCGAATATTTTCAAATGTTGAAAATAAATGATTTGTGAATTACTTATTTTTAAATAAGTATGGAAATGCTTTTCCAATATGAAATGAACTGTTTTGAGATTTTATCTTCAAAGATAAAATGAAATGTGGAAATTGATTTGAAATTGTTTTCAAACGGTTAAGTGTGGAAATTTTATATCTAGTAAAGATATTTTTGGAAGATGAAATAATTTGGAAAATTATTTGGAATCTGATGATGTTGCGCATCTTTATTGATAGTTAAATAACCGACTATCAATAATTACCTTTAGATAGGTATTTGTTGTGAATTGGATGAATTTGGATGCCACACTTATTTTTGAATAATCGCTCACTATTCGGGTTAGCCGGGAAAGGACCATGGGGTCGTATAACCCATTCCGAATATGTGATACGTCGTTATGAATCGCATTTGAAGACCGGTGTTGAAGACCGGATATTTTTGAAAACGGAAGGATTACCGTCGAGTTACTCTACATCGGCTGATCTCCGATTTAGAGGTTTTTATCACCCTTAGTGACGGGAAGTCCTGACGTGATTGAAATTATCCGGATTTGCAAGGGCTTCGTGAGAAGTGCCTTCGGTTCTGTTCGATCCCGGAACAGACTTGTATGGATTGTGTGTCTGACGTTACAATTTGAGATATAAAGCTGATTTCTTTCAAATACATTTCTATTGGTGGCGGAGAATTTATTCTCTTAGCTTAACACCCTTCTCTGAGACGTACGAGCTCAGAGGTTATGTAGTTGAAATTTATCAGCGATATATCCCAATTTGGTAACGTGGCATACTAAGTGTTGCTGTGAAATGATCAGTGTTTGATCATTTGTGATATGATCATTTGTTTGATCTTATATCTTTATGATCATAGGTTGATCATTTTTGGTTTGACCCGAAGCAGGGCTTTGTAGAAAGCGTAGCTTTGTGGACGAGACTTCATCGAGCCTCACACCCCGGAAATGATCGAAACAGGAAGGATGCGGCAAGGTTCTAGGGAGTAGCGCCCCTTAGTGTATGTCATTCCTTCTGGATAGAGGTGGTATCATGGTATGGAGCCCAGATACTTAACCTATGTGGTTGCTGCGTTATTATCTATGTGGTTTGTTGGAAATCGGGGATCCTCGGGAAGATCGGTTACGATCGGGGGATGGCATACGCGTGTCAGTAGTTACCTACTTTTGCAGAGGTAACCCGGCCTTGTGTTGGCAGAGATCTAACCGTAATGTTAGGTTATTTCTCGGGTCGTCTATTCCAGGGACGTACCCATCGTGGAAGAGGAAGTTCCTTAGCATGACCATTTGTTGGAAATCCAAACTCCAATACGAACTTTGTACGGTATTAGTTGTAGAACCTGCCATTTACGTACGGTGGTCACCACTGTTTAGATGGTAGCTATAGTAGGCATACGATACTGGTCGTATGTTGGCTAAGATTAATATTATACTTTCGAAATGTTTTCTACACTATGCACTAATAATAATATCAAAAATGATTTGATTTTACGTAGTAAGCATCTTTGACTATCATAAGAAGAAATCTCCTCCAAGTCTGCGTTTGCATTGTGTGTGTGGTGGGAGCTCTTATGGTAGTTTCATTTTCCAAAAGCATTGCGAATTGACTTTAAAAATTCTCTGCTATTTATTTTAAAGATAAATAACTGTTTTACGATCTCACACCAGTCACCATGACTGACTCGGAGTTTATTGTTTCCCTTCTAAACTCTGGGTGCCCACCAATTTCCACACGGGCAGCCTAGAGTTATATTATCAGGATATTCTGGATATTCTGGAGCTTTGGAAGCAAGCTGGATGACGAGACGTAGTATTTGTATTTGATAGTATTTATTCCGCTGTGTATTCTGTATGAGGACAAGTTATATAACAGTCCATTGTTGTATATTGACTCTGATGACTGATGTATGTATAAACTGATAAAATTCTTTGTTTTAAAGATTATTCATTTATCTATTATATATTGTTCCGCTGCGATATGTGAGATTCTGATATTGTCTCTGTTCTGTATCTGTTGTTGTTTTGTTGTTCTTCTTCTCTTTTTCTTCTATCTTCTCTTCCTCCTCTTCTTTTAAATATTAAAGTTTCGCGTTTTCGCCATCCGATTCTTCGGCAATTGCTACAGTGGACGTAGCAGTGTCGGGTTTTCGAAAGACGAATTTGCGGGTCTTTACAATTATTTTATTACTTCTTTTAAGCAAATATTTACATTAAGGCACGTATTTAAACAAAATCTACATATACTTGACAGTCAATATAAATTTTAAAACGTACATATATGAAAATCAAAAATCTATATCTCAAAAATAAAAATACATATATATTTTAAAATTTCAAAACAACACGTAACCGTATTTTAAAACTATTCCAAAATCTTTATACTTACATACATTAACATATATAACTTTATATATATGTACACGCATATATATATATATATAAACAACAACCAGTTATAACTTATATATATATATATACACTACATATAATAAGGTTTATGTAACAACCCGTAAATTTAACCGGTTTTTAATAACGTTATTAATTGAAATTTTGTGAAACTTTAAACGATAAAATTTTGAGATATAAAGTTGATATTTGGAATGCGTCTAGTTAAACATAGCAACTGGAAATTTTCGTCCGAAAATATGAAAGTTTATTTCGTCCGTAAATTTACTTCAATTTAATCAGTTAAAAACAATGAAAATAAAACGTTTTGAAACCTAGATATTTTTACATAGAAAAATTCTAAATCATCTTCTGAGCAAGGCGTTATTTTTCGTTTTTCCAAATTCGGAGTTCTTTAGCTCCGTCGATCTTATTTTTCTACGTTTTTCCTGCATTTCCGCTAGTATAAAAATTCGAATTTTTATAATTCAATCATACCACTGATATCTATATACTGTTTTGACCGTCTCATCGCGTTGGTCACCATGGTATATTCACTTCTGTGTTTCGGTATTCGGTTCGCGGCGAAACGGCTAATCGTCTCAGTACCGGTTTGTGTCTTTTGATTTATGACCATTTGACTTCATTATTCCATCCAAATTTCCATCGTATAACTCAACAGCTGTTTACATTTCATATTCCCAGAATAATTTACTGTTCATGACCATTCATTATCCACCGCGTTGTACCAATACGCACAGCCTTTTATATTCCCGAAATTAGTTTTGACGCCTGGAAAATGAGAAGCCATCTTAGTTGAAAAGGCACGTTTAAAATTTTCTTTTGTGATGTCCATATTTGTATGCTTTCCTTCTTTATGTTTGCCTGGTTTCATATTTTCCCATTTCTATCTCCTCATTTCTCTCCAACGTAGTTTCAGCTTCCTCACTTTCGGCTAAAGCTTCCTTTTATATAAAAAAACAGAGAAAAGAAAACGAGCCCAAACCCAAGCCTCACTCCTCAACATCACCACCCACAACCCAAACCGGGCGACCTCCACAGCCGAGCACAATCACGCCCCGTTTCTCCATTGCCGTCCCAGCCTCCATCTGGCCCACTCGCTCACCCACAGCCGCGTCCTCCTCCTGTCCCTCAACCCTTCTCTTCCCGAGCCTACGTCCGCCTCCACCCAGAACTATCGTTCCTCTAGGCAGTCCTTCCACCACCGACGAGCAAACCGACCACCTCCATGCGACAGCCGCCATCTCCTTCTGCGCCCATCCCCGACCTCCGCCTGCGTCGACTTCCACCTTCACAGCCTGCCACCATGCCATGCCTCTCTATAGTTTAGGTATTGTATTGTGTTAGTCAAGTCTTGTTATCTGTTAATCATTTTATAAGTTTGTATAAAATTTGCAGTGTTAGTTATATAAGCTTCTAGTACCTAAATTGTAATATAGTAGGAGATGTATAATTCAAAGTTTTAAAATGTGCGCTTACTGTATAACAAATTAGTGTAGGCATATAGCTTGAAGTTGGACCTGTTATTATTTTTAAACACTATTATATTAATTTAAAAGATGTATATATATTTGATTGGAAAACGCATCTTATGTGCAATATTGCTGCTGTTTATTGAATACAATTTTGCCGAGCTTTATATTATAAATGTAGTTGTCTCATTAAATATTATTTCTTATGAGCGTAAGATATTCTTTTTATAAGCCTAAGTATGGGTTCTAAAATTTCAATCATATGCGTGAGTACATATCTACATACATACATATATATATATATATATATATATATATATATATACAGGTATACATTCAGAGCTTTATACGTTTGTATTAGTTATGATATATATAGGTGTATATTTTGGTTATAAGATGTTAGTCTGCATAGATACAGAGTTTGGTAAGTTCAAAGATATATTATGTTTTGTTGTTGGAAAGCAAAGTTATTTGTTTATAAGGTCAGTTCATGTTTTAAGTTTGTATAAATTAGTTGGGTTTTAATATTTTAGTTGCATTGTTCTGCCATATGATATACGTATGCATAGGATTTGCCATAATTTATATAATTCGATGTCTTCGGTGTACAACCTACAGGATACGGGTCACACATATATTGATATAAAAAAAATGTTTAAAGATAAACTAGATATTTTTAAGTATACATATTCTTTTTGGAAGTTTATTTTTTCCAGGGTTGTTGTGCATGATCAGTCAGTTCTTTTTGTTGCCATTATAATAAAAGTTGTCATAAAAGTATATCTAGTTGATATATAAATGTTTATATTGCAGTCTCGGATATGTCAAAATATATTTTATAAGTATGGGATTAAATATATATTTGAAGTTAAAATATATGTTTTAAATTGATTTTAGAAAATAATATATATATTTAGTTCAATTTATATCTACTGGTTCTAATCGTTCTCATCAATTTTTCATTATTAGCTTTGTCCGTCGTGCCTGTTTTCTTCATCGAATCATGTCCATCCAGCATTGCTTTGGAATTTGTAACTCATTATTTGTCAAATCTCTTTAGCCTCGGAAGGTGAGCAATCACTCACGATTAATGTTCTTTTATTTATTAAATTTGATTTCAATTGAAACGGCAATTGAAATATGCTACTGTTAGTTATTTACACTTTTATTTATGCTATTAACTGTAATAGTTCACCTGTGACATCTGACACCATTATCTGTTAATTATACTATGATAATCCCGTTTGGTTGATAATTGATTGATTGTTTGTGTTTATATTGGATGTTAAATTGTAATGTATAAAGTGATAATATTATGCAAATAAATTTGACGTAGGATAATTAAAATTTGAATCGACATATATGTTGAATTTGATTAGTTGAATATGACCCCTTTTAATTGTTAAATTAATTGACATGTAGAATAGTGATAATTACACTTTGAACCATTGAACGTATATTGGATTAATTGTTGTAGTGTTAAAATTGAAATCGAATGACAAGTGAAGAACCGTATTAATATTAGTGTAATAATCTTTAATCTACATAAAATGATAGTGTAGATTCTAGAGATAATTATATTAATTTGCACAAACAACAATGTGAATTAATACGGTTATTTCGGGATTATTTGAATTGATTATTGGATTGTTATTGATTGTTGTTATTGCTTGTTTATTTACTTTGACACCATCCCAGTTATCACACTGCAAGTTCCCTTTGTTATGCTTTGATTTTTGAATTGGAATGGAATCGGGTTGAAATGATAAATACCCAAATTGAACTTTGACCTAGGATAGAGAATTAAATAAAAACCCGATTGGTCAATAATTTGATTTAAAAATAAAATGAAGATTTTATTTGAATAAATAATATGGTTTTGAAACGAAGTTGGAAATTGAATTTTAATGAAATTTAAATGTGAATATTTAATAATCTGAAATAAAATATTAATAAAGAAATTGATGAAAGAATGTTGTTTAATTTAAGAAATGATTGAATTAAGTTTTGAAATTATTTAATAATTTAATGAGATTGAATTTTTTAATAATTAAATTAAATTGAATCCTTTGATAATAAAAATCGAACTTTTAATTAGTGAAATTTAGTTCTTATTTAATTGAGCTTTGAAATTGTAACTAAGTAAATGAATATGTGAAATTGAATTTCTTTATCAAGAAATGCAAATGTGATTTTTGAAATTAATGTAAGATTTGTAATTTAAAGGGTTGATTTGTCGAAGCTAATTTAATTCAATTTTGAAGTTTTGATCTAATGAAGTTGAACTTAAGTAATTGATTTAATGAATTGGGAATTAAGTAAAATTATTTTGAATGATAAATTAACTTAACGAATATTGAATGAAATCGATAAATGAATTTAAATTGATTTGAATGTTAAATTAAATTAATTTAAATGATTTCGGAATGAAACTTATATACGAACCTGAATCAATATTTGAATTGTTTAAATAAAAATTGAATTTGAATTATAAGATTTCGAAATGGTAATTCGAAAGTTTTGAAACGTAAATTTTGGAAATTGATTTAGAAAGTCAAATGAAATGTTGGTTTACAAATTTTATTTGAAATTGAAATTGATTTGGTTTTGAAATATATAAACGACCAATCGGTGTAATAATTACGAAAGTTATTAAAGAGACCGGAATCAGTTAGGGACATACTCACTGTCTAAACCGAAAACCACTTTAATAACTATACGCGAAGTGTGATCCAGAATGAAGTGGTTGGAATGATGTACATGATGACTGAAGAAAGAGAACGATAATGGATAGCCTTGACACTTGTGTGAAATTGGAAATGACTAAAACAGGAGCCGTGCCGGGCCAAATGGGGGATAGCTACCTCGAGCGAACACACTTCTTCGAAAACTACTCATTACTTGTTGTCGATTGGTGCACCCTTGATTTTGGGAGTGTTGTTTCGCGGTGTTGCGATCGCTGCGGCGATGCGTTCTCACCAGTCCGGATCAGGCAAACAGTAGTTTCACTACCTTGGGTATTGCCTCATGTGCCTTGTCATACTTGGATCCCTATATACGCGACCACTACGATTTGTTTTGTGTTATACCTATGGAGTACTCCCTGATATCCCACTAGTTTACGGTGGAGTTTATAGTGCTATATAGACTATAACGCTTATATAAAATGTGTTAAGGGGGATAATGGTAACGCCTTAACACTATTTTGATATCTTATATTACTGATAGGCATTATCTACTTATCGTACACTACTACATAGTAGATAGTTTAACGGATCCTTAAAGGATGGTTATTCCAACATCCTTTGAGTTGCTTGTATTTCAATTGCTATTTCACTTGAGTTGGATTTATTGATATAAGAATGTTAATCCTGACTCGAGTGTTTTGTGTTTTGCTTTACGCTCGGGTCAGACTGAGTGTACCAGTATTCGAGACTCACCTTTGGAGTTGGAGCTTCGCTTGGAGATCCAACTATCTACCCAGCTTTCAGATATTCAGTTGATTCTAGTGATGTATTCTGATATTGTATTTGATTATGTATTCGAGACATCTGTTGTACCTTATTTAACTCTGATATGTATATAGTAGCTTCATGAACTACTATCTTTTGCTTCTGCTGCATTTATTACTCTGTGTCTATGATCTGTGATTATTTATTTACTGTATATGTTTAGTTTGCCAAATTTAAATTAACAATTCAGTATTTTGAGTTATTCAAGTCCGACATGTGCGGATGCGAATAGTCCAAAATATCGGGTCGTTACAAGTGGTATCAGAGCTTTGGTAGCTCTAGGCAAAACTTAACATATAGGGTAAATGTATTACAGAATCACTCTCATTCGAGTTTCAATCTCTTCCTTCTGATTCGATTCCTTTGAATTTTGGAACGTTCCCTGTGATTCCAAAATTCATTCATGCCCCTCACTATTCGTCTTCTTTCAATTCTGGAGCATCCCATAACTCCATTTCGAATGACCCTTATAATGAATCGGCGATCTCGCCAAATTTCGAATGATTTGTAAAGGGATAAAACTCCTTTACAATAAGCATTGATTTACCGGAGATTTCTGTATCCTCGGTTTGCGATGCTATCTATCTCCTGCTATGCTTAAAATTCTATCCCTTGAGATCTGATGTTGATTTACCTCGGAATTCTGCATCGATCTTATTCTTGAAGTCTCGGTTGACCCAGTTAAGGTTACCCGTGATTTAATAAACTTATTCATCTTCCTATTTTGATTATTTAATCATCTTATCTCTGTTTTGAATCTATCTTCGACTCAAAATTCTCTTTGATTTGATTCCATCAAATTTGAATCTCTATTCTTGTTTTGAAATCTATTCTTGCATCGTCGAGCGAGGAAGTGTATTTGTAAATTAATATTAAAAATGTTTTATATATTGTGTTGTTTGAGTTGTTGATGTTGATTTGGGTTTTCGATCGATTCGTCTGATCAACGTTATCGATAGGATTTCCAAAACACTTGAGCAGAGCAAACTGACACAATATTGTTTTCAAATTTGGTAAATGAAATAATTTTGTCTGATTATATTATAAATATATAAGTAAAATTTTCTGAAAAAAAAGAAGAGGTAAATTAATTCGTTGTTTGAAATGATAATATTTGATTTTCATCTATTGTTCGATAAATGAATTTATAAACTTGGTTTATAAACTGATTTAGAATTTGAAATGAAATTAATTTAAGAATTTGAGAATTTAATTTCCAATGATTTCAAACTATGGTTTTAAAGTTTTAAAATGCACATTATTTAAATGTATTTTGACTATAATTTGTTTCCAAAGAATTTTATTGTATATTATCTAAAGTATTTTCAAATAGGAACCGTTTTCAAAGAATTTTAAAATGTTGAAATCAGTGCTCTTCTCTTTGTCGCTGGAAAATAATTTCGGTGATGGCGGCCGCATCATCGACATTCATTTTCGAGTTTCAAGTGGAGAGACACTCAGTAGCTTTGCTACACTTTTGTTTTGGAAAATTTAATTTAGTTGGATTTATAAAGTATGACTTGATTTATATATATTGATATATGACTATAGACTTGGTTTGATTTATACATATATATTTGTATGTTTGTCTCCAATGGTTTTAAGTGAAATCGGAAATTTAATTCTTAAATTTATGTAAAAGGTGATTTTAATTTCAAAATGAAACCAAAATTTTGAATAAATATTTAAATTTGAAATAATTTAGTAAGGAAATATTTTACTTGTATAATACTCAATTGCATTCCAAAATATATAACTTACCAAAATTATTCAAAAGTTAACCTTGTAATTGAATATTATACAATGTAAAATGATGTTAAATGATTTTATAGATAAAATTTGAGTGGTTATAATAAATGTTATACACTTAAAATTTTAATTATAAAAGATGTTAATAGAGGTAAATAGAATAATTAGTTGAATGAATAGTAAATGAAACAAATTAAATAAAATTTTGTTTTGAAGGAATCTTTTGGTATCAAATATTAATAAATTGAAATTAAATCAACTTATGGAAATACCTTAAATTTAAACCAATTATTGAATATAAATTAATTTAAATTGAAATTTATATGGTTTAAATTAATTTATATGGTTTAAATATATGTAATAAGATATATTAAGTGGAATAAACATAATAATAATTTGGAATAAAAGAATTAAATTTGTTGAATAAAATATGAGTACAATAAATGATTATACAAATTGATGATTTAGAAATTGTTAATTGAGGATGACTAGATAATAAAATAATGAATTTAGAAATAGATAGATTGATTTAACTTAAGTGAACTCAAAGGGATTTAACCAAATTGTTAACTATTAATTAGTTTAAATTGAAATTTATATGGTTTAAATTAATTTTTTTACTTGTATTCCAATCTATTTTCTTTTGGTTGTTTCTATTCTCCTACCTCCTTCCTTTTTGAGGACGAAAAGTTTTGAGTGGGGGAGAGTGTAACAACCCGTAAATTTAACCGGTTTTTAATAACGTTATTAATTGAAATTTTGTGAAACTTTAAACGATAAAATTTTGAGATATAAAGTTGATATTTGGAATGCGTCTAGTTAAACATAGCAACTGGAAATTTTCGTCCGAAAATATGAAAGTTTATTTCGTCCGTAAATTTACTTCAATTTAATCAGTTAAAAAGCAATGAAAATAAAACGTTTTTCAAACCTAAATATTTTTACATAGAAAAATTCTAAACCATCTTCTGAGCAAGACGTCATTTTTCGTTTTTCCAAATTCGAAGTTCTTTAGCTCCGTCGATCTTATTTTTCTACGTTTTTCCTGCATTTCAGCTAGTATAAAAATTCGAATTTTTATAATTCAATCATACCACTGATATCTGTATACTGTTTTGACCGTCTCATCGCGTTGGTCACCATGGTATATTCACTTCTGTGTTTCGGTATTCGGTTCGCGGCGAAACGGCTAACCGTATCAGTACCGGTTTGTGTCTTTTGATTTATGACCATTTGACTTCATTGGTCCATCAAAATTTCCATCGTATAACTCAACAGCTGTTTACATTTCATATTCCCAGAATAATTTACTGTTCATGACCATTCATTATCCACCGTGTTGTACCAATACGCACAGCCTTTTATATTCCCGAAATTAGTTTTGACGTCTGGAAAATGAGAAGCCATCTTAGTTGAAAAGGCACGTTTAAAATTTTCTTTTGTGATGTCCATATTTGTATGCTTTCCTTCTTTATGTTTGCCTGGTTTCATATTTTCCCATTTCTATCTCCTCATTTCTCTCCAACGTAGTTTCAGCTTCCTCACTTTCGGCTAAAGCTTCCTTTTATAAAAAAAACAAACAGAGAAAAGAAAACGAGCCCAAACCCAAGCCTCACTCCTCAACATCACCACACACAACCCAGACCGGGCGACCTCCACAGCCGAGCACAATCACGCCCCGTTTCTCCATTGCCGTCCCAGCCTCCATCTGGCCCACTCGCTCACCCACAGCCACGTCCTCCTCCTGTCCCTCAACCCTTCTCTTCCCGAGCCTGCGTCCGCCTCCACCCAGAACTGTCGTTCCTCTAGGCAGTCCTTCCACCACCGACGAGCAAACCGGCTACCTCCATGCGACAACCGCCATCTCCTTCCGCGCCCATCCTTGACCTCCGCCTACATCGACTTCCGCCTTCACAGCCTGCCACCAAGCCATGCCTCTCTATAGTTTAGGTATTGTAATGTGTTAGTCAAGTCTTGTTATCTGTTAATCATTTTATAAGTTTGTATAAAATTTGCAGTGTTAGTTATATAAGCTTCTAGTACCTAAATTGTAATATAGTAGGAGATGTATAATTCAAAGTTTTAAAATGTGCGCTTACTGTATAACAAATTTGTGTAGGCATATAGCTTGAAGTTGGACCTGTTATTATTTTTAAACACTATTATATTAATTTAAAAGATGTATATATATTTGATTGGAAAACGCATCTTATGTGCAAATATATTGATATAAAAAAATGTTTAAAGATAAACTAGATATTTTTAAGTATACATATTCTTTTTGGAAGTTTATTTTTTCCAGGGTTGTTGTGCATGATCAGTCAGTTCTTTTTGTTGCCATTATAATAAAAGTTGTCATAAAAGTATATCTAGTTGATATATAAATGTTTATATTGCAGTCTCGGATATGTCAAAATATATTTTATAAGTATGGGATTAAATATATATTTGAAGTTAAAATATATGTTTTAAATTGATTTTAGAAAATAATATATATATTTAGTTCAATTTATATCTACTGGTTCTAATCGTTCTCATCAATTTTTCATTATTAGCTTTGTCCGTCGTGCCTGTTTTCTTCATCGAATCATGTCCATCCAGCATTGCTTTGGAATTTGTAACTCATTCTTTGTCAAATCTCTTTAGCCTCGGAAGGTGAGCAATCACTCACGATTAATGTTCTTTTATTTATTAAATTTGATTTCAATTGAAACGGCAATTGAAATATGCTACTGTTAGTTATTTACACTTTTATTTATGCTATTAACTGTACCAGTTCACCTGTGACATCTGACACCATTATCTGTTAATTATACTATGATAATCCCGTTTGGTTGATAATTGATTGATTGTTTGTGTTTATATTGGATGTTAAATTGTGTATAAAGTGATAATATTATGCAAATAAATTTGACGTAGGATAATTAAAATTTGAATCGACATATATGTTGAATTTGATTAGTTGAATATGACCCCTTTTAATTGTTAAATTAATTGACATGTAGAATAGTGATAATTACACTTTGAACCATTGAACGTATATTGGATTAATTGTTGTAGTGTTAAAATTAAAATCAAATGACAAGTGAAGAACCGTATTAATATTAGTGTAATAATCTTTAATCTACATGAAATGATAGTGTAGATTCTAGAGATAATTATATTAATTTGCACAAACAACAATGTGAATTAATACTGTTATTTCGGGATTATTTGAATTGATTATTGGATTGTTATTGATTGTTGTTATTGCTTGTTTATTTACTTTGACACTATCCCAGTTATCAGACTGCAAGTTCCCTTTGTTATGCTTTGATTTTTGAGTTGGAATGGAATCGGGTTGAAATGATAAATACCCAAATTGAACTTTGACCTAGGATAGAGAATTAAATAAAAACCCGATTGGTCAATAATTTGATTTAAAAATAAAATGAAGATTTTATTTGAATAAATAATATGGTTTTGAAACGAAGTTGGAAATTGAATTTTAATGAAATTTAAATGTGAATATTTAATAATCTGAAATAAAATATTAATAAAGAAATTGATGAAAGAATGTTGTTTAATTTAAGAAATGATTGAATTAAGTTTTGAAATTATTTAATAATTTAATGAGATTGAATTTTTTAATAATTAAATTGAATTGAATCCTTTGATAATTAAAATTGAACTTTTAATTAGTGAAATTTAGTTCTTATTTAATTGAGCTTTGAAATTGTAACTAAGTAAATGAATATGTGAAATTGAATTTCTTTATCAAGAAATGCAAATGTGATTTTTGAAATTAATGTAAGACTTGTAATTTAAAGGGTTGATTTGTCGAAGCTAATTTAATTCAATTTTGAAGTTTTGATATAATGAAGTTGAACTTAAGTAATTGATTTAATGAATTGGGAATTAAGTAAAATTATTTTGAATGATAAATTAACTTAACGAATATTGAATGAAATCGATAAATGAATTTAAATTGATTTGAATGTTAAATTAAATTTATTTAAATGATTTCGAAATGAAACTTATATACGAACCTGAATCAATATTTGAATTGTTTAAATAAAAATTGAATTTGAAATATAAGATTTCGAAATGGTAATTTGAAAGTTTTGAAACGTAAATTTTGGAAATTGATTTAGAAAGTCAAATGAAATGTTGGTTTACAAATTTTATTTGAAATTGAAATTGATTTGGTTTTGAAATATATAAACAACCAATCGGTGTAATAATTACGAAAGTTATTACAGAGACCGGAATCGGTTAGGGACATACTCACTGTCTAAACCAAAAACCACTTTAATAACTATACGAGGAGTGTGATCCAGAATGAAGTGGTTGGAATGATGTACGTGATGACTGAAGAAAGAGAACGATAATGGATAGACTTGACACTTGTGTCAAATTGGAAATGACTAAAATAGGAGCCGTGCCGGGCCAAATGGGGGCTAGCTACCTCGAGCGAACACACTTCTTCGAAAACTACTCATTACTTGTTGTCGATTGGTGCATCCTTAATTTTGGGAGTGTTGTTTCGCGGTGTTGCGATCGCTGCGGCGATGCGTTCTCACCAGTCCGGATACGGCAAACGGTAGTTTCACTACCTTGGGTATTACCTCATGTGCCTTGTCATACTTGGATCCCTATATACACGACCACTACGATTTGTTTTGTGTTATACCTATGGAGTACTCCCTGATATCCTACTAGTTTACGGTGGAGTTTACAGTGCTGTATAGACTATAACGCTTATATAAAATGTGTTAAGGGGGATAATGGTAACGCCTTAACACTATTTTGATATCTTATATTACTAATAGGCATTATCTACTTATCGTACACTACTACATAGTAGATAGTTTAACGGATCCTTAAAGGATGGTTTTTCCAACATCCTTTGAGTTGCTTGTATTTCAATTGCTATTTCACTTGAGTTGGATTTATTGATATAAGAATGTTAATCCTGACTCGAGTGTTTTGTGTTTTGCTTTACGCTCGGGTCAGACTGAGTGTACCAGTATTCGAGACTCACCTTTGGAGTTGGAGCTTCTCTTGGAGATCCAGCTATCTACCCAGCTTTCAGATATTCAGTTGATTCTAGTGATGTATTCTGATATTGTATTTGATTATGTATTCGAGACATCTGTTGTACCTTATTTAACTCTGATATGTATATAGTAGCTTCATGAACTACTATCTTTTGCTTCCGCTGCATTTATTACTCTGTGTCTGTGATCTGTGATTATTTATTTACACTATATGTTCAGTTTGCCGAATTTAAATTAACAATTCGGTATTTTGAATTATTCAAGTCTGACATGTGCGGATGCGAATAGTCCAAAATATCGGGTCGTTACAGTTTAAAACTTTTATATGCACAACAAAAGATAACATAACTTATAAACTCATCAAATTTTATATAACCAATTTATAATTATAAACCACAGGTTTCATATGCATGCAGGCATATACACAGGCCTTATGAAGATAATCAATGTGCATATACCTTGTATGAACAGAATTTATACACAAAACTGAACATATTATATAAACAAATATATATACATTATATAATAATACTTTTAAGCATATTAAAATCATACTTTCTACATATATATGCATATATTTCAACACAACATATTTACTGTAAACAGTCAAATTTGCAATACCTTAAACACAATATAAACTACAAACTATAACATATATATATAACACATTAAACTTATATATATATATATACTGGTAAGCATATATACTTAGTATATCCTTAAACCGATGCATATATGTAACAACCTGAAAATTTTAATGGTTTTTATAATATATTTATTTGAAATTTTGTGAACTTTTAAATAATTGAGTTTTGAAATAAAAAATTAATATTTGAAATACGTCTAATTAAACATAGCAACTAGTAAAATTTCATCTGATAATATGGAAGTTTATTTTGTTGTGTAATTTTATTTTCCATCAGTTAATATTTGATGATGATAAAATATTTTCCAAACCTGACTATTTTTATACAATAAATTTGTAAATCATCTTCTGATTGAGACGTCATATTTCGTTTCGCCAAATTTTGACTGTTATTGCTCCATTCATCTTATTTCTGGCATTTTTGTAGCATTTTCGGTACCGATTTTCGACTTTTGACAGGATGATCCTATCCCTGATATTTTTATACCGTTTTGATCATTTCATCGTGCTGATCTATGTGGTATATTCAATTCTGTGTTTCGGATTTCCAGTACCGGCGATATCCGTGAAACGGTTAACTATATCGGTTCTATTTTGAGCCTTTTTGTTTTCCTTATCTTTTCAATTGCCCAACCGTATAGTTCAATAGTCATTTACTATTAATAATTTCTTGAACGTGCGCTCTGACTTTCAATATTCTTTTTGGTTTCAATTTACTTTCAATCGGTTCGTTTTAGTTTTCTGGTTCACTTCCTCTTTTCTCTGTTCATTGAGAAAATATGATAGTAAAGGTTATAATTGCTGTTCTCTTCATTGCTTGGCATTCTCCTACCATATTTTCCAACGCATCCCCTGTACTCGTCCAAAACACTTCCATCCTCCACCCTCTCTCTCCTCTAGAACCGCGACCTTGTCCCCATTCGACAAAAGCTCAACCACCCGAGCCTCTTCCGTGAAGCCATCCCTTCTCTTCTCACTTCGGCCGAACTGTCACCAGCCTCTGCCATAGCCGACAACCCATGGCCGCCCTCACCCGACCGATCCTCATAACCCATCTCCACTCTGCCTTGAGCAGCCTGACCCATAGCAGGTGCGCCGATGGCCGTGCGACCTTCGGCCTACCCATTCACATCTATTTACTTATGTATAGCGGTACGTACATATTTGGTTAGGGTATTTGATTTATGTTTAATAGTATGTTTGTTATATATTTATAATACTACAATTTGAATGCTAAGGTATTATATACATTTTGTATCATGATAGTATGTACGCTTGCTGTATATTATGCTAGAAAGGAGGATATATACAATTTTAAAACAATAATTTGCAGATGTATAGATGTTAGTTATATATGCTAGTTATTTTAATTTTATCATATTTTGTTATAGTTTATATATATAGTTAGTTATATGAGTCGGAAATTGCTAAATATTTTTGTTACTGTAAACATTGTTTATAACTATATATGTAAGTTTATAATAGAAATTTAGATTAGTTAGTATATTAGCTTTGAAGTTATAAAAAGTATAATAATTTATATATTGGGAGTTTGAGATTTTAAACTTTTTATACATAAAGTAAAAGAACTAAGTTATGCGAACATGTTTCATGCAAATATATGTATATGTTTTGTATTATATGATTTATTAAGTTAATAATTTGAAATGTAAATATATGATTTCTGTTATGTACTATTTATATGTATTATGTATAAACTTGTTGAATGCGTAAGTTAATGACAGCCGTATTGTGATATCCCGGGTTTTTGGGCAGTATAAATTTAATAATCTGTATTAATAATTTAATTGAATTGATAATTTTCCTTTATAATTTTAATTTAAATTGGTAAATTAATCTTTAAAGGATAATAAATATTTAATCTGGCAATATTGATAAGATTTATTTTCAAAGCTAATAAAGTTTTAATCTATTTATAATATATATTTTGCTATATATATTGTGAATAGAAATCTTTTGTTTAAATAAAAGATGTATTTTCAAATTGTAATATATATGTATGTATATATTATTATTTGAAGTTGTATTGAAATTTAATATAATAATTCTCAAATTTATGTTAAAAATATTTTCTATTTAAAGATATATATATATATATATATAAATTGTAATTTGGAAAGTATAATTTAATATAATACTTTTTCAAAGGGTATTTGGTATTTTAATTTATATCTCTTGAACAATAAAAATAATGATTTTGGATTTAAAAATATGTGTATAAGAATTTATTTGTATTATAATTGGATTTATAATATTTGCTCTAAAGTAGTTTATATATACATATATACTAAGATAAATGTTTATTAATTAAATAAATTAGTATGAAAAGCTTTATATTAACATTTAAATTAAATAAAAATTCATTTAAAAATACTTATGACATGTGTTAATACATTAGGACATGTAAGTAACATTTGTAAGGTAATTAAGTAATATAAGTGACAAATGTAACTTTTAAAAACAAGTGTCATCATTTCAAATTTTATTTTCTTTAATCTTTAAACCATAATTTAATTCATAAAGCTTATTCTTTATCTCTCCCATTTCTTTTTCTCTTCTCAGCTGAAAACAAAGATAATTCCATGTCCGAAAAATTCCTCAAACCAAAACCTGTAATCATATTCAAAACATTTTCAAAGTCTATAAAAATTTCAAATATCAAGTTTTAACCTGAGACTTTGCATGTCAAAGTGAAGATAAACAGCAAGTTCAATAGCCTGATTTCATCTTCAATCTGGAATCAAGCAACTAAATCAAACAACTTCAACCTACAACTCAACTAAGCAAGAAAACCTGGAAAGCAACTAAATTCAAAGATTAACACCAGATAAAAATTCAACAACAAAAAGGAAATTCGAGAGCCTGGAACAAGTTTGGAAATCAAGAACAGGTTATCTGTTCTCTGTTTTAACAGGTGAGTAAACTTTCCTTTTAAAAACAGTTTTAATCTATGATTTTATGGATGCATGTGATAAATTTGTATAGAAATGTTGTATTATGGTTTGCATGATTGTTTTTATCTGGAATGTATTTTGAACTGCTCTGTTTATATGTGTGTATGTCTGATTATATATTTATAAACCGGTCTCTGTTATTTTCCCAGGCTCAAGAATTACTTTCAAAAATTCATATCTCAATATGCAAGCAAATTTTGAGTTAAAATCTTTAAAGGAAAATTGTTAAAATAGTCAGATTCAAGTCTTAAAAATAATTTTAATTAAAGTTAACTAGTAGAATTTCTGGAATCTAGAAATGTCAGTGATAATCAATATAAGGCAGAAAATCGAATGATGTAATTTCGAGTTTTAATTACATAAACTGTTTCGAATTGCAAAATGTTGAATTTTAATAATCAAAACAAGATTTTTAAGTTCGTGGTTGTCGAGATATCGTGAGTTGAACTGTGATGGGTTTTCTGTCGAATTCTGGTGATCGGGGGATGATTGGGCCTCGAGAATCGTGGGTGAAGTTAGCTTGGATGTTGGCGATTCCAGGAAAAATACTCGCAAAAATTTTCATCGACCATGATGGTCAAGCGGAATGATTTTAGGGTTTGGTGAGATGGTTGAGTCGATGATGTGTTTGAGTTCGCTGTGATGTCAGAGGTTGATCGGACTTCACCGCAAGTGGAGGAATCAAAGCTGGAGGTCGAGGCGAAGCTTTGGTCAAGATGGCGTGGATGATCATGGACGGGTTGTCATTGGCAAGACGTTTTTGTCAGAGGGTTGGGTTCCAGTTTTTGGGTCAAGTTGTTCAAATTTGATCGATGGCAAATCTGAAGGTTCTGATGGGTTAGGCTGGTCGGCGGTGACATCGATGACTTGTTGAGGGTCGGGCAGCGATCGAAGTCGATCGAAGATCATGTACACGTGCACGCCTATCCTTAGTATCAGATGTTGATGCGTTGTTTCGAACATTTGGAGAAGAAGGTGATTGTCTCGAGTTTTGTTTCGGGGAAATCTGGGTTTGGTTCGAGTTAGCACACAGGTAATTCACGAGTGAAATCAAAATAAAGTTAAAAAGAAAATGGAAAAGGAGAAGAAGGGAGTTACTCGAGAATAGGCTCGAGTATTTTGGGTTTTGTCTCGGGTTGATACCGAGTGGTCTTCGGGTTTGACCCGAAGCAAGTGCTAACAGTTTAAAAAGGATTTTTTTTTTAAAACAAAGATTTTTAAAAATTTAAATTGAAATAGTTTTAAAACTATTACTTGATAACCTTTAAAGCATTTAAAGGTAAGTATAAATTGTTAAACTTTAATTTGTTAAGTTAAATGTTATTTTATTTCAAAACTTAATTAAATGATTTAATTAAGGAAGTTAATTTTAAAGATAAAAATGTTTTTAATGATAATTAGGTCATTAATTAAGATAATGGTTTACCTTAAAAAGGATAATTAAGGTTTTAATAATTTGAGATTAATAAAGTTAATAAAGTAATTTAAGTATAATTAATTAATTAAATTAATTAATGATTAAGGGTTATAATTAGTTAATTAAAGATTATTTAATTGATTATAAATGGTAGTTAAGGATTAATTAACTGATAATTAAGGATTAATTAATTTGTTATTAAGTTTTATTAATTGATAGTTAAGGTTTATTAATTAATAATTAAAAGAATAATTAATCTGTAATTAAAGATTAATTAATTGGTTTAAAGAGTAATTAAGGGATGAATTACTCAGCTATGATTTATGAGATGAATGTGATTAAGTTAAGATAATTAATTAAGAAGTAATTAATTAATGGAGTAATTAAGGGAAGTTAATTACTAAATGAGATTAATCAAAGGTGATTAATAAATGTGGTTTAATTAAAGATTAATTATTAAAAATAATTAATTTTAAATAGGATAATTAATTAAGAAGTAATTAAGGATCATTAATTTATTAATATAAATTAATAATGTAATTAAAGGTTGATTAATTAAAACTAATTAATCAATAATAAGTAAGTTAAAAAGTAATTAATTAATTAATTATGGATTAATGTAATTATTATAGTTAATTAGTTTATGAAGTAATTAAAGATTAATTACTGTAATGGTTTAAGTTAATTAATTTGTGAAATTAATTAAGAATTAATTACTTAAAGTAATTAAAGGATTATTAATCAGGAATGATTAATTAAGATGGATACTTAGAGTAATGATTAATTAATTGGTTTAATTAATAATTAAGTAAGCAGGATTTATAGAATGAAGTAATTAGTTTAATTCACTTTAAATTAATTAGATGATATAAATCATTGCTTAAGGATGGATGAATGAGATTGAATGTATTTCATTGTTTGATATCTCTGATGAGATATGATTGATATATGATATGGATGTTTGGTTGAATTATAATGATAATGTGAATTATCTGTTTGGGATGATAATGTAGATTATCTATTGAATTATCTATCTTTGTGTATATAGATAAGAATTGAATTGTTTTAACCTTTAAACAACTTGGTCTTAAAAGATACGCTTTGGATTTCGATGAGACCGGGATCGGGTTTGCTACATTACAGCGTGATAGGGGGTTCTCGCTTTGCGTTACAGTGGTATCAGAGCAGTAGGTTGAGTGAATACCTTGACTCTGAAGTGGTGTCTATCTTGAGAGCGCGTAATTGTTAGTTATATAAAAATGGTTTTATATTGTGTTAATTGATCGGTTGAGTGGTATATGGATTCTGGTCAATACGAGTAGCTAACGTTATTGATAGGGATCTCTAAACACTTGAACCAGGCCAACGGACACAATATTGTTTTAAAGAGGTAAATGAAATAATTTTACCCAGAAATAAATTCTATATAAAAAAAATATCATTTTAAATATATATATTTATGTATTTCTACCTATTTATTGGGTTACCTGTTCGGGTTTTCCAATATAAGCTATAAAGGTAGATAAGGTGGTAGTGTGTGTAACACAATTACCAATAGTTGGAGTTTGAATGTTTGAGGTTGGAAGTATATATCGAGACTGTAAACCCAATATCGTCTCGAGTAAGTTGGCAGTATGGAGTAAGGATGTCTCGGATCTCTGAAGAAAATCCTTTTCAAGATTCGGAGTCCATTATTGGAATGTAAGATTGGTTGAGCTCGGGTGAGCAGATTTTCTAGAGTTGAATCTATCAGTTGTGCAGAAGTAAGTGATGGTAGCTTGGCGACTTCAGGAAGGAGCAGTTGTGTGATAAGACGCAGTATCTATGGATGTTCCCGAAGGAGATTTTCTTTTTGGAACAAGATTAAGAAGGTATTGGAGGAACAGTTGATGTCTACCGCAGGAAAGACTCGACTGTATAGGAATTCTCTGATGTCAAGTAAGAGAGTTTTGTCTATTTTGAAGTATGGGACTAAGGTCAATTAGTTGTTCTTCGGACATGGTCTCATTGTTCCCTTAAGAAGAGTAAGTTATTGGCGATTGGTTTGGAGCCCGAGTTTCTTTTGGATGTCTGCCCTCTCGGAGATTCGTTGAGAGGTTTGTTGATGGTTTTAGTTTTGAGAAGCCTTTGGATTAGAAGTTCTTGGTTAGCTGTGATAGCAGTGCAGCTCGGAGTGTTCGGTGTGCTGTCAAGATAGAGTTTGGAAACAGCAGTGTGGTTCGTTTCTTCGATGGTTCCGGAATCTTTGTGGTTCTTCTATCAGCAGTCCGGGAAGATGGTGAATGTTTTCTTGAAGGGTTAACCTTGTTCGGAAAAGTTTAAGGCTGTTTTAATTAGTAAAGAGAGAACAGTTTCTTTGGAATCCGAACTAGGTAGGATCGCAAAAGTGACTTGCGATTAGTTTGAGAGTTCATCTTGAGTAATCTTTTGTATGGAGTTGAGGCATCTCAAGAGAAAGTAAAAGTTATCGAAGAGGTCAAAGATTTAGTTTATATCGATTTGGTTCCTAGAGAAGGATTTGGTGAAGTATCTTAGAATTTTATGGAGTATCTATGTTTTCTCTTCTACTTCTAGTTTCGAGTTTCCTCTAGCCAAGGATAGCTGAAGACAGTACCCTTGACCGAGGACTCGTCTATTCTTTGAGAAGTTGGTTATGTCTTTAAGATAACCAATGTTTCCGCTTGTTTGTGGATCTAGATTGTGCTCGAGTTCATCGACATTCTCATCTATTTCAAAATCAGAGTTGTGCAGCGGAAGCAAAGGTAGTAGCTGTGCAAGAAAGGAAGCAACCTCAGATTTCTACAAGAAGTTTATGTGAATTTCTAAGTGTGTATAGAATTTTCTGGAATCTGGGAGAAGGAAGTTCAGTCTTCTATTGCTTGTGGAGTAGAGTTTGTGGATTTCAGCAGAATTTGGAATTCGGAGTTGGAAATTGGAAACTGTTTAAAATTTTCCTCGATTATAAGAACTATAAGATTTGGTAAGTCTGGAAGCTAGCTCCGAAATATTTTGGATTTTCTTGTGTTCTTAAGAGGAGTAATTCTTTGTCTACAGGGTTGAATGGCCAGTTTGGATATCTGGAATCCATTCTATTTCACGTATCTCTGAGGGAGTACGTGTATGATCTATTACTGATTGTAGATCTGCAGTTCAGATGGATTTAGAAGTTGAGCTGGACTTGGGTGTGATCTGATATTCTGTTCAGATTAGTGGATCTAGAGATAAGGGAAGCTCTGGATCATAGTGGTGTTGTTTGTTTAGCTTCTGTAGAGCGAATCTCCCGGTGATTTATATCCGGGGAAACTCTAGATAGTGTTAGTAAGTCTATCCTGATTTTTATCATAATAGTTAGTTAAGTTTGATTGTTTGAATGGTTGCTTTGGTTGTTAGTAATTGGATGATAGGTATGTGGTTGCTGTTTTAAAATCTTTGTTGGATTATTAAATTAACTTTGTTTTTAATTTCGGGGACGAAATTATTTTAAGGGGGGAGGAATGTGATATCCCGGGTTTTTGGGCAGTATAAATTTAATAATCTGTATTAATAATTTAATTGAATTGATAATTTTCCTTTATAATTTTAATTTAAATTGGTAAATTAATCTTTAAAGGATAATAAATATTTAATCTGGCAATATTGATAAGATTTATTTTCAAAGCTAATAAAGTTTTAATCTATTTATAATATGTATTTTGCTATATATATTGTGAATAGAAATCTTTTGTTTAAATAAAAGATGTATTTTCAAATTGTAATATATATGTATGTATATATTATTATTTGAAGTTGTATTGAAATTTAATATAATAATTCTCAAATTTATGTTAAAAATATTTTCTATTTAAAGATATATATATATATATATATATATAAATTGTAATTTGGAAAGTATAATTTAATATAATAATTTTTCAAAGGGTATTTGGTATTTTAATTTATATCTCTTGAACAATAAAAATAATGATTTTGGATTTAAAAATATGTGTATAAGAATTTATTTGTATTATAATTGGATTTATAATATTTGCTCTAAAGTAGTTTATATATACATATATACTAAGATAAATGTTTATTAATTAAATAAATTAGTATGAAAAGCTTTATATTAACATTTAAATTAAATAAAAATTCATTTAAAAATACTTATGACATGTGTTAATACATTAGGACATGTAAGTAACATTTGTAAGGTAATTAAGTAATATAAGTGACAAATGTAACTTTTAAAAACAAGTGTCATCATTTCAAATTTTATTTTCTTTAATCTTTAAACCATAATTTAATTCATAAAGCTTATTCTTTATCTCTCCCATTTCTTTTTCTCTTCTCAGCTGAAAACAAAGATAATTCCATGTCCGAAAAATTCCTCAAACCAAAACCTGTAATCATATTCAAAACATTTTCAAAGTCTATAAAAATTTCAAATATCAAGTTTTAACCTGAGACTTTGCATGTCAAAGTGAAGATAAACAGCAAGTTCAATAGCCTGATTTCATCTTCAATTTGGAATCAAGCAACTAAATCAAACAACTTCAACCTACAACTCAACTAAGCAAGAAAACCTGGAAAGCAACTAAATTCAAAGATTAACACCAGATAAAAATTCAACAACAAAAAGGAAATTCGAGAGCCTGGAACAAGTCTGGAAATCAAGAACAGGTTATCTGTTCTCTGTTTTAACAGGTGAGTAAACTTTCCTTTTAAAAACAGTTTTAATCTATGATTTTATGGATGCATGTGATAAATTTGTATAGAAATGTTGTATTATGGTTTGCATGATTGTTTTTATCTGGAATGTATTTTGAACTGCTCTGTTTATATGTGTGTATGTCTGATTATATATTTATAAACCGGTCTCTGTTATTTTCCCAGGCTCAAGAATTACTTTCAAAAATTCATATCTCAATATGCAAGCAAATTTTGAGTTAAAATCTTTAAAGGAAAATTGTTAAAATAGTCAGATTCAAGTCTTAAAAATAATTTTAATTAAAGTTAACTAGTAGAATTTCTGGAATCTAGAAATGTCAGTGATAATCAATATAAGGCAGAAAATCGAATGATGTAATTTCGAGTTTTAATTACATAAACTGTTTCGAATTGCAAAATGTTGAATTTTAATAATCAAAACAAGATTTTTAAGTTCGTGGTTGTCGAGATATCGTGAGTTGAACTGTGATGGGTTTTCTGTCGAATTCTGGTGATCGGGGGATGATTGGGCCTCGAGAATCGTGGGTGAAGTTAGCTTGGATGTTGGCGATTCCAGGAAAAATACTCGCAAAAATTTTCATCGACCATGATGGTCAAGCAGAATGATTTTAGGGTTTTGTGAGATAGTTGAGTCGATGATGTGTTTGAGTTCGCTGTGATGTCAGAGGTTGATCGGACTTCACCGCAAGTGGAGGAATCAAAGCTGGAGGTCGAGGCGAAGCTTTGGTCAAGATGGCGTGGATGATCATGGACGGGTTGTCATTGGCAAGACATTTTTGTTAGAGGGTTGGGTTCCAGTTTTTGGGTCAAGTTGTTCAAATTTGATCGATGGCAAATCTGAAGGTTCTGATGGGTTAGGCTGGTCGGCGGTGACATCGATGACTTGTTGAGGGTCGGGGCAGCGATCGAAGTCGATCGAAGATCATGTACACGTGCACGCGTATCCTTAGTATCAGATGTTGATGCGTTGTTTCGAACATTTGGAGAAGAAGGTGACTGTCTCGAGTTTTGTTTCGGGGAAATCTGGGTTTGGTTCGAGTTAGCACACAGGTAATTCACGAGTGAAATCAAAATAAAGTTAAAAAGAAAATGGAAAAGGAGAAGAAGGGAGTTACTCGAGAATAGGCTCGAGTATTTTGGGTTTTGTCTCGGGTTGATACCGAGTGGTCTTCGGGTTTGACCCGAAGCAAGTGCTAACAGTTTAAAAAGGATTTTTTTTTAAAACAAAGATTTTTAAAAATTTAAATTGAAATAGTTTTAAAACTATTACTTGATAACCTTTAAAGCATTTAAAGGTAAGTATAAATTGTTAAACTTTAATTTGTTAAGTTAAATGTTATTTTATTTCAAAACTTAATTAAATGATTTAATTAAGGAAGTTAATTTTAAAGATAAAAATGTTTTTAATGATAATTAGGTCATTAATTAAGATAATGGTTTACCTTAAAAAGGATAATTAAGGTTTTAATAATTTGAGATTAATAAAGTTAATAAAGTAATTTAAGTATAATTAATTAATTAAATTAATTAATGATTAAGGGTTATAATTAGTTAATTAAAGATTATTTAATTGATTATAAATGGTAGTTAAGGATTAATTAACTGATAATTAAGGATTAATTAATTTGTTATTAAGTTTTATTAATTGATAATTAAGGTTTATTAATTAATAATTAAAAGAATAATTAATCTGTAATTAAAGATTAATTAATTGATTTAAAGAGTAATTAAGGGATGAATTACTCAGCTATGATTTATGAGATGAATGTGATTAAGTTAAGATAATTAATTAAGAAGTAATTAATTAATGGAGTAATTAAGGGAAGTTAATTACTAAATGAGATTAATCAAAGGTGATTAATAAATGTGGTTTAATTAAAGATTAATTATTAAAAATAATTAATTTTAAATAGGATAATTAATTAAGAAGTAATTAAGGATCATTAATTTATTAATATAAATTAATAATGTAATTAAAGGTTGATTAATTAAAACTAATTAATCAATAATAAGTAATTTAAAAAGTAATTAATTAATTAATTATGGATTAATGTAATTATTATAGTTAATTAGTTTATGAAGTAATTAAAGATTAATTACTGTAATGGTTTAAGTTAATTAATTTGTGAAATTAATTAAGAATTAATTACTTAAAGTAATTAAAGGATTATTAATCAGGAATGATTAATTAAGATGGATACTTAGAGTAATGATTAATTAATTGGTTTAATTAATAATTAAGTAAGCAGGATTTATAGAATGAAGTAATTAGTTTAATTCACTTTAAATTAATTAGATGATATAAATCATTGCTTAAGGATGGATGAATGAGATTGAATGTATTTCATTGTTTGATATCTCTGATGAGATATGATTGATATATGATATGGATGTTTGGTTGAATTATAATGATAATGTGAATTATCTGTTTGGGATGATAATGTAGATTATCTATTGAATTATCTATCTTTGTGTATATAGATAAGAATTGAATTGTTTTAACCTTTAAACAACTTGGCCTTAAAAGATACGCTTTGGATTTCGATGAGACCGGGATCGGGTTTCCGTATACCGGATTTCCAGGTCTGGAGACCCGAATACCACATCGATCCAAATTTACGATAGGTCGTGAATCTCAAGTGAAGATGAAGATTCAGAGTGCAAGGGTTATTGTCGTTAACTCTGAGGGTGATTCCAAAACGAGTGTAACGAGATAATGCCTTCGGTTTCGTTCGAACCCGGAACGAACTTGTATGGATTGAATGCTTTCAGCACATCGTCAGGCGGACGATGAGCATTCTAAGTGATATGTTCTGATTAAAGGTAATCGTAACCTCAAGCCTCATCAACCGGGAATGGCTAAAACAGGGGAGGTGCAGCAAGGCTTCGTGGGTAGCACCCACTGAGAGCAAGATAGATCCCTGTCTAGAGGTCCCTTTTCTTTTATTCGGCTTAGTGTGTGGTTGGTCGCGCCAACTACGGGATTGTCTTGTTCGGAATTATCCAGTAAAGGATGATTCCGGCTTTGTGTTGCAGGGGAGCGGGCGTACTCCTCGGTACGGTGATCTAGGCCACGTACTGTGATGGGCGGTACCCCAGTAGCCCTGCCATTGTATGGAATCCAAACTCCAATAAGTGCCGTACGTATTAGTTGTGCCCAACTATGTTGGAATGTGAGATGTAAGCATTTCAGCTATTTCTGTATTTTACTTGAAAACCCTAGACCCTATTATAATATAACTGGATTTCCTATCAAATGTTTTGGTTAGCGTAAGGTAAAAACTTTTCCATGTTTATGTGTGGGAAGTCTTACGTGATACCTTTGTTTTCAAAAGGTTTTGAAGTTAAACAATTTTAACCCGTTTACTCACACCAGACCCATGTCTGACCCAAGTGTTTATTTTCTGTTTTATTAAACTCTTGGGTACTCAATTTTTACGAGTAGCCAAGGGGTTCAGGTTAGCTTTGACGAATCTATGGAGGAGATATGGAGCAGGAGGCTTCAGCATTCGTAGATAGATAGTATTCCGCTGTGTTGGTTGATCTGAGTCTTTTGTTTGAATTGTATCTTGAGTTGTATAATAGACAGAAATTATAACTGTCTATTTTGTTGTATAAGTTGTGTAACTCTGATTATGTAAAGACTATGTAATAGTTATGTGATATATTATATTTTGTTTCGTTCCGCTGTGAGATTCTGATATTGTTTAGTTCTTTCTTTTTCTTCTTTTCTCTTTTCTATCCCTTTCTTTCTTATTAGCGATACGACTTTCTATAGAGAGAAAGTCGTGGTCGTTACACGTATATATGTATGCTTATACCCATATCCTATCTACTGTTGTATATCAATGATCTGTTGTTTTATATATTTATATAGGTACGAAAGGTTATACAGTTTATAATTCATAAAGTATTCAAAGTATAAAGTTTATATATATATATAGAATAGGCAGTACAAATTTTCGATCGGTATATATATATATTATTATACTAGACTGTACATATAATATTGTCTACTTAAATAGTTATGTTTTGTTAGCTTACATATATATGTTTTGTAAGTTCACCTGTATATATGTTATATGTTAGTTCATATAGACAAGTATATGCTAGTTTGGTTTTCTAATATATATATAGTTTACATTTGAATTTTTTTGTTAGTTTATAAAGATATAGGTTTAATTAAATATTGATTTGTTAAGTATATAAGTATATATGTTATAATAATGTTTGTTTCAAATTGTGTATATATATAAGTATCTTTTTTATATGAATATATTATTTTTATATGTTTATGAGTATTGTTCCAAAAATATATTATCCGTCTATCAAGCTAATTCGTTTTGATTTCATCAATTCCTCTTTATCGGCTTTGTTCATCATGACTGATTTCTTCATCAAATCGTGTCCATCTAGCGTTGCTTTGGACTCGTAACTCATTTCAATTGTCGAATCTCTCTAGCCTCGAAAGGTGAGAAATCACTCACGATTAATGTTCTTATATTTATTAAATTTGATTTCAATTGAAACGACAATTAAAATATGCTGCTGTTAGTTATTTACATTGCTATATATATGCTATTATCTGTATCTGTTCACCTGTGACATCTGACACCATTATATGTTATTTTATACTGATGATATATGCCTGTTACTGATTACTATATTTTATCATATCTGTTATCACTCTGCAAGTTCCCTGTTAGTATAGAATTCACTATGGGTTGAAATGATACATACCCGAACGATCTGTAGAATAGGAGAAAATCGTTATGGGTTGAAATGATAAACCCAAGCGATTTTCATTGACATTGAATTTGGGATTGCGGGTTGAAAAGATATATACCCGTATATATATTTAAATTGCGGATTGAAATGATAAATATCCGTATAACTTGACCATAGGATAGAAAATTATATACAGACACCGTTGGTCTATATATATATATATTATTTTTTTTTGAAATGATTTCTATGGTTTTGAAAAGAAATATATGGTTTTAATAAATATTGATTTTAAAGATTTATAAAGTTGATTTAATAAAGTTGATTTAATCAATATAAAATATGTTTAAGTATTTATGTAAAATTAATATTTTCAAATATAGAGTTTATAATGTTTAAGGTTGAAAGATAAATTTGAAATTGATTTGGAATTTTAATTATTTAATAATTATACTTAAATAAGTTTGATTTGAAATTTATTTAAATTCGAAATTTTATGATATGTTTATAACTTGAATTTGATTAAAGGTGACTTAAATGGATATTTCAAACTTATATAAATTTAAATGGGATATTTCGTTTATTTAAATTTGTGAATTGAAGTTGTATTTAGATGTTATTGAAATGGTTAAATAAATATTTCAGAAATTAAATGTAATGAAATTAAATTGAGGTATAAATGGAATTATCAAATTTAGTTTTTGAAATGTGGAATATTTAAAGCTTTGAAATATATTGAAATTTAATGGTTTATTTTGTGTTTCAAATCGGTATTTGAAATCGATATAATTGGAAATGTTTAATTGAATTGAAATTGATGATTTGAGATTGGATTAAATTTGAATTTGAAATTCGAATTGATTTGAATCGATTTGTGAAAGTTGAGGAAGCTATTTTATTATATAAAGTTAATTTAAATTATATTTAAACTATTCATAATTTTTACTTTATAAATTATTTTTATATAAACTATTTTTAATATAAACTATATTTAATATAAACTATTTTTAATATAAACTATTTTAATATAAACTATTTTAACTTATAACTATTTTATATAAATTATTTTACTTTATAAACTATTTTATTATATATACTATTATTAATATCTAAAATGTTTAAGGGTGGAAGTTATGATTTCAAAGTTAAGGTTTTCCAAAATATTATGATTTCAAAGTGTGTTGGTTTCGGAAGTGTTATAACTTCAGAAAGTGATATGATTTTGGAAATGGATATATTTGAAGTGAAAATGATATTGTATTAATATGGTTTTTAAGTGAAAATGATATCGTATTGATATGGTTTTGAGATGGAAATGATATTTTGGTTTTGAAGTATAAACAATTTGAAATGGCCACGGTGTTATAATAACGATTGGTTGTTAAAGAGACCAGGATCGGATATAGGCATACTCTCTGTCGATACTGAAAACCACTTTAACAACTGTGTACGTGGTGGAGATTCCAGAATGAAGTAGGATGGTGGTGACGATTCTATATGAGGTATATACGTGGACCCAGCTCCCGTGAGTTGGCATAAGGTGGCTAAAATAGGAGCAATCGACGGGCTAATGAGGTAGCACCTCTGATCGGACACACTCCATCGTATGCCATTCTATTACTTTGTGATTGATTTGGTGCGCACCCTTGATTCGGGAGTGTGGCTCGAGGTGGGCGATTGATGCGGCTCTGTGTTACCACCGGCCCGGAAGTGTAATTGGTATATCTACCCTGGCATTGCCTAGTTGTGCCGTGTCACCTACCCTAGCGTGCTTTACTACGAGTTTGATTTTTGTCATACCTACGGAGTATCCTCTAGTAGCTCCATTTTACGGGGTATTACGGTACTGTATAGACTATTAGCACACCTAAAAATGTGTTAAGGTGGAAAATGTAAAGCCTTAACGCTATTTTTAAATAGTATACTTTACTATAGACATTATTATAATAACGTATTACTACATAGTAGATAGTTTAACGGATCCTTAGAGGGTGGTTATCCCAAACATCCTTTAAGTTACTGTATTTCAGTTGATATTTCACTTGAGTTGGATTTATTGATATAAGAATGTTAATCCTGACTCGAGTATTTTGTGTTTTGCTTTACGCTCGGGTCAGACTGAGTGGCTCAGTGCTCGAGACTCACCTTTCGAGTTGGAGCTTTGCTTGGAGATCCAGTTATATCGATTCTGCTTTCAGTTATTCAGTTGATTCCAGTGATGTATTCAGATCTTGTATTTGACTATTGTATTGAGATATCTATGTATTCGAGACCTCTGTTGTATCTTATTTTACTCTGTTATATATATAGTAGCTTCATGAACTACTATTCTTTTGTTTCCGCTGCATTATTTTATATTACTCTATGTCTATGATTCTGTGATTATCTATTTACTATATATGTTGAGTTTTTCCAAATTTAAATTAACAATCTGATATTTTGAGCAATTCAAATCCGACATGTATGGATGTGAATGGTTGAAAATATCAAGATGTTACATGTGGTATCAGAGCCAGGTTTTAGGCAAAACTTAGTATATAGAGTAAATGAAATTACAGAATCACTTTCGTTCAAGGTTGAATCTCTTCCTCTCTGACTTGGTTTTCTTTAAATTTTGGAACGTTCCCCTCGGTTCCAAAATCCATTCTTGTCTCTCCCTATTCATGTTTTCTTGATTTCGGAGCACCCCATAGCTCCACTGAATGATTTGTTATACCCAAATTCTATCCTTGGCTATCAAATGTCGATTTGCCTCAGAAATTTTGTATCGATCTAAATTTTTTGAAGTCACGGTTGACCCGGTTAAGGTTGCCCGCAATTTATATAAGTCTATCCATTCTAATTCTCTTTGAAATATATTTATCTCTCTATCGAGCCTACCTTCAAGTTGAATTCTTTTGGTTAGGATCAATCTATATTTGGATTGCTATCCTTGTTTTGAAATCTATTCTGGAATCATCGGGTGAGAGAGTGTATTTGTATTAATATTAAAATGTTTTATAGTGTGTTGTCTAAGTTGTTGATGTCGATTCGTCTGATCAGCGATATTGATAGGATTTCCAAAACACTTGAACAGAGCAAACTGACACAATATTATTTTCAAATTTGGTAAATGAAATAAATTTGTACGATTATATTATAAATATATAAGTAAAATTTTCTGGAATTTAATAAGGTAATTAAATTGGTTGTTGAAATGATAATATTTGATTATCATTTATTGTTCTATAAATGAATTTATAAACATGATTTATAAATTGATTTGGAATTGAAATGAATTTAAATTAGGAATTTGAGAATTTAATTTCCGGTGATTTCAAACTTTGGATTTAAAGTTTTAAAGTGTATATTATTCAAAGTATTGTTTTCAGGGAATTTTGAAGTTTTAAAACCGTACTCTCCTCTTTGTCGCTGGAAAATAATTTCGGTGATGACGGCCGCATCATCGACATTCATTTTCGAGTTTCGAAGTGGAGAGACCATTCTGTAGCTTTGCTATGGTTTTGTTTTGAAAAAAATATTTTAATTGAATTTCTTAAGTATGATTTGATTTATATATATATATATGGGTATATTATTTTAAATTTAATTTGATTTGGTATATATATACATAATTATCTCTAAATGGTTTGAATTAAATCGGAAATTTAATTCTTAAATTTTATTAAAGGATGTTTTCAATTATTAAAATGAAGCCAAAATTTGAATGAATGTTTAAATTTGAAATAATTGATTTGATAAATTTTTTTGTATAATACTCAGTTGCATCCTAATATAACTTACCTAAATTTTTCAAAAGTTAACTATGTAATTGAATATTATATAATATAAAATGATATCAATGGAAATTATAGATAATTTGAGTGGTTATAATAAGTGTAAATATACTTAATATATGTGAAAAGATATATTAAGTGGAATAAATTTAATAATGATTTGGAATAAAAGAATTAAATTTGTTGAATAAAATATGAGTATAATAAATGACTATACAGATTGATGATTTTAGAAGTTGTTAATTGAGGATGACTAGATAATGAGATAATGAATTTAGAAATAGATAGATTGATTTAACTTAGGTGAACTCAAATGGATTAAAACAAATTGTTGAATATTGATTAGTTTAATTTTAAATTTATATGGTTTTAAATTAATTGTCTTATGTTGTTTTCAAACCTATTTTCTTTTTGGTTGTTTCTATTCTCCTACCTCGTTCCTTTTCGGGGACGAAAAGTTTTGAGTGGGGGAGAGTGTAACGACCCGAAAATTTTAGTGGTTTTTATAATATATTTATTTGAAATTTTTTAAACTTTTAAATAATTGAATTTTGAAATAAAAATTTAATATTTGAAATACGTCTAATTAAACCTAGCAACTGGTAAAATTTCATCTGTTCATATGGAAGTTTATTTTGTTGTGTAATTTTATTTTCCATCAGTTAATATTTGATGATGATTAAATATTTTCCAAACCTGACTATTTTTATACAATAAATTTGTAAATCATCTTCTGAGTGAGACGTCATATTTCGTTTCGCCAAATTTTGACTATTATTGCTCCGTTCATCTTATTTATGGCATTTTAGTAGCATTTTCGGTACCGATTTTCGACTTTTGACAGGATGATCCTATCCCTGATATTTTTATACCGTTTTGATCGTTTCATCGTGCTGATCTCTATGGTATATTCAATTCTGTGTTTTGGATTTTCGGTACTGGTGATATCCGTGAAACGGTTAACTATATCGGTTCTGTTTTGAGCCTTTTTGTTTTCCTTGTCTTTTCAATTGCCCAGCCGTATAGTTCAATAGTCATTTACTATTAATAATTTCTTAAACGTGCGCTTTGACTTTCAATATTCTTTTTGGTTTCAATTTACTTTCAATCGGTTCGTTTTAGTTTTCTGGTTCACTTCCTTTTTTCTCTATTCATTGAGAAAATATGATAGTCAAAGTTATAACTGATGTTCTCTTCATTGCTTGGCATTCTCCTGCCATATTTTCCAACGCATCCCCTGTACTCGTCCAAAACATTTCCATCATCCACCCTCTCTCTCCTCTAAAACCGCGACCTTGTCCCCATTCGACAAAAGATCAGCCACCCGAGCCTCCTCCGTGAAGCCATCCCTTCTCTTCTCACTTCGGCCGAACTGTCACTATCCTCTTCCATAGTCGACAACCCATGGCCGCCCTCACCCGACCGATCCTCACAACCCATCTCCACTCTGCCTTGAGCAGCCTGACCCATGGCAGCTGCGCCGATGGCCGTGCGACCTTCGGCCTACCCATTCACATCTATTTACTTATGTATAGCGGTACGTACGTATTTGTTTAGGGTATTTGATTTATGTTTAATAGTATATTTGTTATATATTTATAATACTATAATTTGAGTGCTAAGGTATTATATACATTTTGTATCATGACAATATGTACGCTTACTGTATATTATGCTAGAAAGGAGGATATATACAGTTTTAAAACATTTATTTGCAGATGTATAGATGTTAGTTATATATGCTAGTTATTTTAATTTTATCATATTTTTTTATAGTTTATATATATAGTTAGTTATATGAGTCGTAAATTGCAAAATATTTTTGTTACTGTAAGCATTGTTTATAAATATATATGTAAGTTTATAACAGAAATTTAGACCAGTTAGTGTATTAGCTTTGAAGTTATAAAAAGTATAATAATTTATATATTGGGAGTTTGAGATTTTAAACTTTTTTACATAAAGTAAAAGAACTAAGTTATGCGAACGTGTTTCATGCAAATATATGTATATGTTTTGTATTATATGATTTATTAAGTTAATAATTTGAAATGTAAATATATTGTGATGCCCCACCTCTTACTCACGCTAGCCAAGGACATTACGGGGTAATGTCGTCGACTAGCACAAAGAATAAGGATATTGAGGAGCGACCATCTGTGTAATTGCTTTGTGCGAGTACCAATATGTTAGAAAATATAACTTACATTTCATTAATTCGACATATCAAATACATACTCAAAGCTACCACACAGTGGCTATGTGGACTTCGGAAACAAATATAGAAATAAACATAACACAAATCAGTCATAGATATTCATATCACAAAGGCGGAATCAGATATGAATATACCACATAAAAGTGTACATCAAAATAGTGGTCATAGAAGATCCACTACATCACAAAAGAATAGAAACAAGTGCTAGACAAAAGAATAATTATACATCAAGGAGTCTCCATATCAAATGTATAATAACAAAAACTACTAATCTAAAGTAGTTAGCCAAAAGTCAGGTGAAGGACCCTGATAAGAAGTCAAGCAGGAGTACCTGAAATATCTCGGTCTGACCTGAGTATTATTTAAGAAGAAAATAATAAACGAATCAGTCTAGCTATAAATATCAGATAAAATGAGATAGGATAAGAGATATGACCAAAAATGTATGATAACAAAAATGCCATAGTGTGTGAAGTATACATCAAATAACAACAAAAATCATACAATATCTCAAATCATCTCAAAACACCAAAAAGAATCACATTCTTTAAATTATACACCAAAACACAAATATTGATAGAGCTTAACAATGCAAACCACGAAAATTGGTGAAACAAATTCTAGAAATCACAACCAGAAATCCAGAAATCACAAAGGGGGAGGCCTATCACAAACGGGAGCTTGAAAACTCACCAACACGTGTATCACAAATGAGACGCTATCCCATAAACCGAACATCGACGCACCTAAAAAGATACGCCCCATGCACAGTCGAACATCGACGCACCTGAAAAGATACGCCCCATGTATAAACTAACATCGACGCACCTAAAAAGATACGCCCCATGTATAGTCAGACATCGATGCACCTAAAAAGATACACCCCATGCCTAGTCTAACATCGATGCACATAAAAAGATACGCCCCATGCAAAGTCGAACATCGATGCACCTAAAAAGATACGCCCCATGCATAGACGAACATCGACCCACCTAAAAAGATACGCCCCATGCTCCGACTTATCGAGCCGATTGCTCCACGAACGGTCCAAAGACCATGGGTTGCTAGCCCATAAAAAATGAGACGAAGCTCAATAGAACGGGGTACAGTCCCCCACGTGGACAAAGAGACATCGCACATCGCTAGTCTCAACCACAAAATGATCATCATTGATCATCAAGAAGTTTCGATTACACTAAGCTAGTAAATATAAGAGTTTAGCTTCATGTCCCATAACCACTAGCTTAACTCAAATATTTACGAACAGATTGTAGATTTCCACTCGAAAATTGTCAAAAGACTTCGATCGAACAAGTCTAAGAATTAACCGACGAAGTAAACGCAAGCGTTTCATACCACTTGTTTTGCTAAGCCGTTTAATTAGATTTCTCATACGAATAAGGTAAAGGTTTGTATATACTAATAGATTGGAAAACGGTTTTAAAACAAGCTTTGTATTTAAAATAGTATTGAAATCATTTTTGTGAAAGCGTTTGAATATTTACTACTAGTATAGAAACCTTTATATTTTTAAAAGTGACAAACCCCAGAAACGATTGTAGAAACAATCAATCATCAAATATTCACATACGATGACGTGAATTAAATCCAAAGAAATCGATACCAAATCCATCAAAATGGATATTCCCAAAAATCCCGAAAAAGAAGTCATCAAGGTCGATAAAAGTGATAAAAACTAATCGGAGCAACTAAAATCGATAAACAATGGAAATTCAATCAAGAAAAGCCTAAATAGGCGAAAATACACAGTTCCAGACGTTTGGGGGTCCATCCAGACGTCTGGATTTAGGTTCTGGAAATTCCAGAAAAACTAATTCCAGAAAAACCCTTCCAGACGTCTGGTTCGGCAAACCAGACGTCTGAAACCTTTTCAGACGTCTGTACTAAAAATCAAATGTCTTAATTTAGGTTCTGTCTTTTTTTTTAATTCTACGTGCATCTATTTTTGCTCCAGGTCCAAACCAGACGACTGGACTTGATCACCAGACGTTTGGTCACCTGGTCTGGGCATCAATTTTCCTAGGCCAAAGTGGCAAAAACGTATCGGAAGCAATCAGACGAGCAACAACGACTAAGGATTTACACCAAGCGACAACCCGGCCTTAACGGCTCTTCGATACACCCCGAATATCAATGTCCAAATATCCATAATAGGAGTTTCATAAAATTGGACCAAAACACCAAAATTTGAAAAATTCACCAAATCAATTCAAATAAAAAGCAAATGAATATGCACAAATGTTAGGAATTCATACCTGTAACGACCCCGAATTTTAAATATATTTAAATTGATAATTAAATTGGTTTTTGAATAAAATTTGTGAAATAAAACGGTAGATAGATTGCGAGTTTCCCCGAGAAGAATAAATTTGTGTTAACCGATTAAATTTAAATATTATATATGTGTGAATATATATGTATTCGGGCATATACGTTGGTTTGGATTTAAATTGTAGACAAATGGTTTAATAATAATAAAAATTTAAACTAGAAATACAAGGCAATAAATGTTAAGTTAAACAAATAAATAAATTAGATATCCATGGTTAAAATTCAAACAATATGTTAACAAATTATGTAAAATATAAAATAACACATTAGCCAATTTAAAACAACATAACAACTATAAAATGTTTAAGTTAGAAATAGGGATTTATATATGTAAGATAAATTTAAAACATAAAGTAACTAACAATTTGACAACATCATAAAATTAGAACTTCACTAGATTTCAAAGTAATAGGGCCAAAACAAATAAAAATATACTCAAGTAAATAAAACAAAACAAAGTATATCATATCAGCCGAAAAACTAAACAAATACAAAGGCAAGTAGGCAAATATAATAAGTAGCCTGTAAGAAGTAATGCAAGCAAAACAAAGAAATACAAATGTTAGCACACAAATCATTCTCATCAGCCACCAAATATCATCATATTGTACATGGCCAATTTAATGCAGCCTCCCAGGAAAACAAAAGCAAAGAAAAATATCACTGCCTATAGTACACATATTTGTACTAGAAAGAAAAGAAAAATACATTACCATGTGACTTCATATACATCTATCAATTATTCTCACCTCAGTTTCGATCATTCTAAAACTTGAGAAAATCTGAAGCATATGCAACTGTAAAATTTAAAAAAGATTCAATCAAAACAACAACACGAATTAATCAAGGCAGAGATCAAAGGAATGGTTTCAGCTAGCAGATTCAACATTTCAAACTCTGTTTTCTTCTCCTGGAAAATATGGTGAGCAACCTTTTGTTTTAACCTCGAATTTGTTATATGACTTGATGCTGGTGAGCAAACTCTCTTACATCAGCCTACGTCTTTGATATTATGATCTTTAAAGTATGCTATGAATGGTGATATGCATGTTGCTTCTATATATGGGTATGTTGATATCTGTATATATATCTGGGAACAGGCAAAGGAACATGCCTCTGTTCTTTTATTACAGGGATTTAAACCCTGTTTAAATCTTTGAATCTCTTCCTCCCTGTAGCTTATTAGGTTTGAAATTTAGACAAGTTTGTAAGTATAAACATAGTCTAAGCTTTAAAAATGAATTTAGGTAAAACAAATTCAAACTTCTTGGTAACATTTGAAAAATACAGTAAAAATTCAAATCATGTTAAATTTCGAACCTAGTAGATTTTTATTTCGAATCTACCACCTGAAAGCTTATCAAAAATATTGATTTTTGAAAGAAAAATCACGATTTTTAAGGCTTTAAATCAAGAGCACATGAGGGTTGAACGGAAATTGGAAACGTGGCAGATTCTGGTGACCTAGGGGAAAGTGAGCGTCGCGAGTGTCACTGAAGGGAGCTCGTTAGGAGGGGATGTCGGGAAAAATACTCGTAGAAATTCTAGTTCATCGTGACGTCAGGGAATAGTTGAACTAGGGTTTAAGCTTCAGTTTTGTTCAACGAAGATGATGCGGCAATCTCGTCGACTGTGGTGCATCGAGTTCGATCGCACCGAGGGGGATGGGTTCGTGGTTGATCGGCGAAGGCGTGGACGAAGATTCGTGATCTTCGGTGGCCGGAGACGTGGTTGCGAGGTGACTTTGTTGGATGTGTTTGGGTTACAGGGAGGAGCTCAGTAGCTCGTTTTCGATTCCGCTATCGAATTGATGAAACTGGAGGTTAGGTCGTCAGAGGAGGTGGTCGTCGACATGAGGAGGGTTGCAGCGTTGATCGTTGGTGGCCGGAATCTCCGTGCACGTGCACGCGTGTGCACTCGTATCTGGTCTGGGTGGTAGTGTTTGGGGAAGAGAGGGGAACTCGAGTTGGTTTCGGGTTTACTCTCGGGTAAACGATGAGGTGGCTCGAGTGATGTTCTGGGAAGATGAGTGATTAACCTGTTTTAATAAGTTTAAAGTTAAAGTTAAAACAAAGTTTAAAATAGGGAAACAGGAGTTTACTCGGGGAAATGGGTAGGAAATCTCGAGTGTCTACTCGAGTAAACCTGTAGGCATTCTCGGGTTTGATTTCAACTTGCAGCCTGTTAAAAAGAAAGAATTTTTTTTTTAAAGTTAATTATCTTAATCAAATTTTAAGTATTGATGATTTAATAAAGGTTTGAAAAAAATTAAGTTAAGAATTTAATTTCGAGTTTTAAATTAAGTAAGTACTTAACAATATTTTAAAAATCCAATTAATACTTTAATTAAGTAATCAACGAAAGACAAGTTTTAAGTGTAATTAAAGTTTTCAAGTTAGTAATGATTTGATTTCAAAGTTATAAAAGAAATTTGTAATATGTTAAGTAAGATGATGATTAAGAATATAATCCATTGATAATGGTAATTAACCAAGTGAATTTAGATTTATGAATTTGTTATTAACGATTGATTAGCAAATGATTCGGTGTTAATTACTTTGCAATTAAGGATTTTAAATCAACTGCTTAAAGATAATTTATTTATTTAACTAACTAATGATTATGATTGATAAATTAATGATTAGAGATTAATTTATTTGTAATTAGAATTTACTTAATTGAGTAATTAAGGTTAGGTAATTTATGATTTAAGTTGATTAATCATATAATTAAAGAATAATTAATCAAAGGATATTTAATTATTGCGTTAATTAATTAAAGTGATTAATTTGAAGAATAATTAATTAAAGGGTAATTAATTAGGTGATTAACTAATTAAGAAAAATAAATCAAAATGGTTTGAAATTAATGATTAATTAACCAGGATTAGAAATTCATAAGGAATTAATCTGATTTAGATTAATCGGACAATTAACTGACCTTACTTGTGGATGTTTGAATCATATTGGATGGTTAAATTGTTTGATATCCCTGATGTATGATATGATTGAGCTGTGAAATGTAATTTATTTATCTGTGATATGTATATCTGTGATCTTTGATGAAAAATAAGCGTTATACTTTATATCGCTTATCGAATATATTGTCATATTTGATCTGTGATGATTCATTGTGTTGCACTATTGTGTAAAACCCCTAGACCACACTTATACACACACAAATATGGATTTCACATGGAAATCGGTTAAGTCATAGATAATTTAAAATTAATATTTTTAAAATTGAAATTTTAATTTCAATTGAGTTTGAAATTTGAAACTTGGGTTTAAAGTGAAAAGCTTTTGAAATGGTGTTTTCAAAGATAAAAGTTATTTTAAATAACTTAATTAAATTTCCAATTTAAATAATTTAATTTGAATTTGAATTCAATATTTAGAATTGAATTCAATGATTGGAAATTTTGATTAAAGATGATTTAAATGTGTTTATAGGAAGTTAAACCATTTTAAAAGTATCGTTTGAGAATTTGGATTTAACCCAAGACTTTAACTCGTATAAATGAATCAGATCTTCCGAAGTGAAACTGTTTGTTTCCAAATGATAAAAGCTTTCAGATAAAAGAAGAAATTCCAGTTTAATTAAAGGAATTTCAAGATTGAATTGAAAAATGGTTTCTAAGTTATGAATGAATTCTTTTTGAAAACCATGAACTGAATCTGTTTATTTTTAACAGATTTAAAATGATGATTTGTTTAAACCATTTGAAATGGAATTGTTTTGAAAACTATGAGTTAAATTTTTGATTTGAAGATTTAACGAGTTAATCAAATCGAAATGGAAATTAATTTGGAAAATCTGTGAATGAATCTTTTGTTTAAAAGATTAAAGTGTGGAAATTGTTAAACCGTTGAAGGTTGTTAAAATGAATCTTTTTGTTTTAAAAGATTTGAAATGGTAATTTGTTAAACCAATTGAAAGAAAAGTTTTGGGTAATAAGTTGTGACTTAATTGAAATCCCAATATCCATATGTTTTAAAATGTTGCGCTCGTTATTCGGTTTAGCCGGGAGAGGACCTTTGTGTCATATAACCCGTTCCGAATAATGATACGTCGTATATGGATAGCATTTGAAGACCGATGGTGAAGACCGGATATTTACGAAAACGAAAGGACAACTCGTCGAATGTCTCTGCACCGACTGGTCCCCGGTATAGAGATTTTAGCACCCTTTGTGATGGGAAGTCCGGACGTGATTGGAAATTATCCGGAATTGCAAGGGCTTCGTGAGAAGTGCCTTCGGTTCTGTTCGAACCCGGAACAGACTTGTATGGATACATGTCTGACATTACACTTTGAGATATAAAGCCGATTTCTTTCAAATACATTTCTGTTGGTGGCGGAGAATTTATTCTTTTAGCTTAACACCCTTCTCTGAGACGTACGAGCTCAGAGGTTATGTAGTTGAAGGTTATCAGCGATATATCCCAATTTGGTAATGTGACATGCTGAGTGTAGCTGTGTGATGATCATCATTTGATCATTTGTGATATGATCATTTGTTTGATCATTTATCTTTGTGATCATAGGTTGATCATCTGTTGACCCAAAGCGTGGCTTTTTGAAAAAGCGTAGCTTTGTGGACGAGACTTCGTCAGGACCTCACAACCCGGAAATGGTCGAAACAGGATCGTTGCGGCAAGGTTATGAGGGTCGCGCCCTTTAGGGTATGTCATTTCCTTCTGGAAAAGGGTGGTATCATGGTATGGAGCCCAGATACTTACTCATGTGGATACACCTTCTTTATGATGTGTGATGATGGTTACGAGCGCTCGGATAAAGGTCCCAAAGGACCGGGAGGTGGCATATTCGTGAGTTACCTGTTACAGGGGTAACCCGGCCTTGTTGGCAGAGAGCAGTTTGTCTCTCGGGGCGTCCCGCCAGAGGCGTTCCCATGCGGCGGAAGGAAGTTCCTTAGCCTGACCATTTGTTGGAAATCCATTTCTCCAATACGGAACTTGTACGGTTTTAGTTGTAGAACCTGCCATTTACGTACGGTGGTCACCACTGTTTAGATGGTAGCTATAGTAGGCATACGATACTGGTCGTATGTTGGCTAAGATTAATATTATACTTTTGAAATGTTTCTGCACTATGCACTAATGATAATATCCAATGATTTGCGTAGTAAGCATGTTTGACTATCATAAGAAGAAATCTCCTCCAATTCTGCGTTTGCATTGTGTGTGTGGCGGGAGGTCTTATGGTAGTTTCATTTTCTAAAAGCATTGCGGATTTCAATGTTTAAGAATCTTTTGTTGATTGTTTAAAGATAAATTGTTTTTGTTGCTCACACCAGTCCCATGACTGATCCGGAGTTTATTGTTCCCTTCCTAAACTCTGGGTGCCCACTATTTTCCACACGGGCAGTCTAGAGTTGGGTTTCTTTTCAGATATTCAGGTTTAGTAGATTATCTGGAGCTAGTTCAGTATTTGTAGTTCATTCATCGGAGTTGCTTATCTTGGAGTTGTGGATTCATTCTTGTCCGAAGATCAATTTGGAGCATTCTATTGGAGATATTGTTCCGCTGCTGTTGTTATCTTTTCTTTCCCGCTGCTATTTGTTGTATCATATCTCTGATGTATATTGATATTCATTGTATCACTCTGTTGTATCAGATATTGTATATCAATGTATTATTCTTTTCTTCCGCTGTGTTATTTACTTAATTGTGTTATAGCTCCGGCGAATCGGATTTGAACGGTCGAATCTGCGGCATTCTAGTACAATGTGAAGTACGGATGTTGATTTTCGAGCGGGCAAAACCCGAGTCGTTACATGTGGTATCAATTGAATTCACAGATAATTTAAAATTAATATTTTTAAAATTGAAATTTTAATTTCAATTGAGTTTGAAATTTGAAACTTGGGTTTAAAGTGAAAAGCTTTTGAAATGATGTTTTCAAAGATAAAAGTTATTTTAAATAACTTAATTAAATTTCCAATTTAAATAATTTAATTTGAATTTGAATTCAATATTTGGAATTGAATTCCATGATTGGAATTACGATTAAAGATGTTATAAATCATGTAACGTATCGGGTTTTGCCCGCTCGAAAATTAACATCCGTACTTCACATTGTACTAGAATGCCGCAGATTCGACCGTACAATGTGAAGTACGGATGTTAATTTTCGAGCGGGCAAAACCCGATACGTTACATGTGGTATTAGAGCTAAGGTTGAACTTTAGCTCAGGAGTGTAACACATTAAGTAGCTCATTAGAGATAGAGTGAAGTAAACTCTAGAATGAGTAATTCTCAGATATCCGTCTGTAAGCCTCAGTAAATTCTCTTACTATTCAGCGATAGTGAGTATGAGTGCAAGAAGAGGATGAGATAGGGGACACAGGGAAATACGACTGTAAATGGTCAATATCCTGTAACAATAGTGGAAACAAAATTTTCTCTATCAATCTCTTTTGTTCAACATCTCTTTTTTCAATTCTTCGATAATTTCTGGTCGATTCAGAAAGGAGATTCGATATATAAAAATGGGACATAAACTCCAGCTGAGCCAAATTTGTTTGTTTGGATGTATTGGTTGCCTTGTTTGCTTTGTTTGCTATGGTTGATAGGTATACCTTAGTTCTAAACTAAAATTTTGAAAATTGTATCCATATGTCTATCTATTCTTTGGGTCCGGATATATTCTACGAATGGTTAGTTATCCTTTCGAACCGACCGATGCCACTGCATATTTCGTAGATCTGGATAACCCGAGTATCTTGTGAAGTGTCAGACAGATTCGTTCTTGTATCTGTTATTGATGTTCTGATTTGGTAAGCCAAATGCAGAATAGATATTCAGTTTGATTCAATGAAATATCCTCCATCTATCTTCGGGTCTCCTTGGTAATTTCGAGGACGAAATTCTTTTAAGGGGGGAAGTCTGTAACGACCCCGAATTTTAAATATATTTAAATTGATAATTAAATTGGTTTTTGAATAAAATTTGTGAAATAAAACGGTAGATAGATTGCGAGTTTCCCCGAGACGAATAAATTTGTGTTAACCGATTAAATTTAAATATTATATATGTGTGAATATATATGTATTCGGGCATATACGTTGGTTTGGATTTAAATTGTAGACAAATGGTTTAATAATAATAAAAATTTAAACTAGAAATACAAGGCAATAAATGTTAAGTTAAACAAATAAATAAATTAGATATCCATGGTTAAAATTCAAACAATATGTTAACAAATTATGTAAAATATAAAATAACACATTAGCCAATTTAAAACAACATAACAACTATAAAATGTTTAAGTTAGAAATAGGGATTTATATATGTAAGATAAATTTAAAACATAAAGTAACTAACAATTTGACAACATCATAAAATTAGAACTTCACTAGATTTCAAAGTAATAGGGCCAAAACAAATAAAAATATACTCAAGTAAATAAAACAAAACAAAGCATATCATATCAGCCGAAAAACTAAACAAATACAAAGGCAAGTAGGCAAATATAATAAGTAGCCTGTAAGAAGTAATGCAGGCAAAACAAAGAAATACAAATGTTAGCACACAAATCATTCTCATCAGCCACCAAATATCATCATATTGTACATGGCCAATTTAATGCAGCCTCCCAGGAAAACAAAAGCAAAGAAAAATATCACTGCCTATAGTACACATATTTGTACTAGAAAGAAAAGAAAAATACATTACCCTGTGACTTCATATACATCTATCAATTCTTCTCACCCCAGTTTCGATCATTCTAAAACTTGAGAAAATCTGAAGCATATGCAACTGTAAAATTTAAACAAGATTCAATCAAAACAACAACACGAATTAATCAAGGCAGAGATCAAAGGAATGGTTTCAGCTAGCAGATTCAACATTTCAAACTCTGTTTTCTTCTCCTGGAAAATATGGTGAGCAACCTTTTGTTTTAACCTCGAATTTGTTATATGACTTGATGCTGGTGAGCAAACTCTCTTACATCAGCCTACGTCTTTGATATTATGATCTTTAAAGTATACTATGAATGGTGATATGCATGTTGCTTCTATATATGGGTATGTTGATATCTGTATATATATCTGGGAACAGGCAAAGGAACATGCCTCTGTTCTTTTATTACAGGGATTTAAACCCTGTTTAAATCTTTGAATCTCTTCCTCCCTGTAGCTTATTAGGTTTGAAATTTAGACAAGTTTGTAAGTATAAACATAGTCTAAGCTTTAAAAATGAATTTAGGTAAAACAAATTCAAACTTCTTGGTAACATTTGAAAAATACAGTAAAAATTCAAATCATGTTAAATTTCGAACCTAGTAGATTTTTATTTCGAATCTACCACCTGAAAGCTTATCAAAAATATTGATTTTTGAAAGAAAAATCACGATTTTTAAGGCTTTAAATCAAGAGCACATGAGGGTTGAATGGAAATTGGAAACGTGGCAGATTCTGGTGACCTAGGGGAAAGTGAGCGTAGCGAGTGTCACTGAAGGGAGCTCGTTAGGAGGGGATGTCGGGAAAAATACTCGTAGAAATTCTAGTTCATCGTGGCGTCAGGGAATAGTTGAACTAGGGTTTAAGCTTCAGTTTTGTTCAACGAAGATGATGCGGCAATCTCGTCGACTGTGGTGCATCGAGTTCGATCGCACCGAGGGGGATGGGTTCGTGGTTGATCGGCGAAGGCGTGGACGAAGATTCGTGATCTTCGGTGGCCGGAGACGTGGTTGCGAGGTGACTTTGTTGGATGTGTTTGGGTTACAGGGAGGAGCTCAGTAGCTCGTTTTCGATTCCGCTATCGAATTGATGAAACTGGAGGTCAGGTCGTCAGAGGAGGTGGTCGTCGACATGAGGAGGGTTGCAGCGTTGATCGTTGGTGGCCGGAATCTCCGTGCACGTGCACGCGTGTGCACTCGTATCTGGTCTGGATGGTAGTGTTTGGGGAAGAGAGGGGAACTCGAGTTGGTTTCGGGTTTACTCTCGGGTAAACGATGAGGTGGCTCGAGTGATGTTCTGGGAAGATGAGTGATTAACCTATTTTAATAAGTTTAAAGTTAAAGTTAAAACAAAGTTTAAAATAGGGAAATAGGAGTTTACTCGGGGAAATGGGTAGGAAATCTCGAGTGTCTACTCGAGTAAACCTGTAGGCATTCTCGGGTTTGATTTCAACTTGCAGCCTGTTAAAAAGAAAGAATTTTTTTTTTAAAAGTTAATTATCTTAATCAAATTTTAAGTATTGATGATTTAATAAAGGTTTGAAAAAAATTAAGTTAAGAATTTAATTTCAAGTTTTAAATTAAGTAAGTACTTAACAATATTTTAAAAATCCAATTAATACTTTAATTAAGTAATCAACGAAAGACAAGTTTTAAGTGTAATTAAAGTTTTCAAGTTAGTAATGATTTGATTTCAAAGTTATAAAAGAAATTTGTAATATGTTAAGTAAGATGATGATTAAGAATATAATCCATTGATAATGGTAATTAACCAAATGAATTTAGATTTATGAATTTGTTATTAACGATTGATTAGCAAATGATTCGGTGTTAATTACTTTGCAATTAAGGATTTTAAATCAACTGCTTAAAGATAATTTATTTATTTAACTAACTAATGATTATGATTGATAAATTAATGATTAGAGATTAATTTATTTGTAATTATAATTTACTTAATTGAGTAATTAAGGTTAGGTAATTTATGATTTAAGTTGATTAATCATGTAATTAAAGAATAATTAATCAAAGGATATTTAATTATTGCGTTAATTAATTAAAGTGATTAATTTGAAGAATAATTAATTAAAGGGTAATTAATTAGGTGATTAACTAATTAAGAAAAATAAATCAAAATGGTTTGAAATTAATGATTAATTAACCAGGATTAGAAATTCATAAGGAATTAATCTGATTTAGATTAATCGGACAATTAACTGACCTTACTTGTGGATGTTTGAATCATATTGGATGGTTAAATTGTTTGATATCCCTGATGTATGATATGATTGAGCTGTGAAATGTAATTTATTTATCTGTGATATGTATATCTGTGATCTTTGATGAAAAATAAGCGTTATACTTTATATCGCTTATCGAATATATTGTCATATTTGATCTGTGATGATTCATTGTGTTGCACTATTGTGTAAAACCCCTAGACCACACTTATACACACACAAATATGGATTTCACATGGAAATCGGTTAAGTCACAGATAATTTAAAATTAATATTTTTAAAATTGAAATTTTAATTTCAATTGAGTTTGAAATTTGAAACTTGGGTTTAAAGTGAAAAGCTTTTGAAATGGTGTTTTCAAAGATAAAAGTTATTTTAAATAACTTAATTAAATTTCCAATTTAAATAATTTAATTTGAATTTGAATTCAATATTTAGAATTGAATTCAATGATTGGAAATTTTGATTAAAGATGATTTAAATGTGTTTATAGGAAGTTAAACCATTTTAAAAGTATCGTTTGAGAATTTGGATTTAACCCAAGACTTTAACTCGTATAAATGAATCAGATCTTCCGAAGTGAAACTGTTTGTTTCCAAATGATAAAAGCTTTCAGATAAAAGAAGAAATTCCAGTTTAATTAAAGGAATTTCAAGATTGAATTGAAAAATGGTTTCTAAGTTATGAATGAATTCTTTTTGAAAACCATGAACTGAATCTGTTTATTTTTAACAGATTTAAAATGATGATTTGTTTAAACCATTTGAAATGGAATTGTTTTGAAAACTATGAGTTAAATTTTTGATTTGAAGATTTAACGAGTTAATCAAATCGAAATGGAAATTAATTTGGAAAATCTGTGAATGAATCTTTTGTTTAAAAGATTAAAGTGTGGAAATTGTTAAACCGTTGAAGGTTGTTAAAATGAATCTTTTTGTTTTAAAAGATTTGAAATGGTAATTTGTTAAACCATTTGAAAGAAAAGTTTTGGGTAATAAGTTGTGACTTAATTGAAATCCCAATATCCATATGTTTTAAAATGTTGCGCTCGTTATTCGGTTTAGCCGGGAGAGGACCTTTGTGTCATATAACCCGTTCCGAATAATGATACGTCGTATATGGATAGCATTTGAAGACCGGTGGTGAAGACCGGATATTTACGAAAACGAAAGGACAACTCGTCGAATGTCTCTGCACCGACTGGTCCCCGGTATAGAGATTTTAGCACCCTTTGTGATGGGAAACCCGGACGTGATTGGAAATTATCCGGAATTGCAAGGGCTTCGTGAGAAGTGCCTTCGGTTCTGTTCGAACCCGGAACAGACTTGTATGGATACATGTCTGACATTACACTTTGAGATATAAAGCTGATTTCTTTCAAATACATTTCTGTTGGTGGCGGAGAATTTATTCTTTTAGCTTAACACCCTTCTCTGAGACGTACGAGCTCAGAGGTTATGTAGTTGAAGGTTATCAGCGATATATCCCAATTTGGTAATGTGACATGCTGAGTGTAGCTGTGTGATGATCATCGTTTGATCATTTGTGATATGATCATTTGTTTGATCATTTATCTTTGTGATCATAGGTTGATCATCTGTTGACCCAAAGCGTGGCTTTTTGAAAAAGCGTAGCTTTGTGGACGAGACTTCGTCAGGACCTCACAACCCGGAAATGGTCGAAACAGGATCGTTGCGGCAAGGTTATGAGGGTCGCGCCCTTTAGGGTATGTCATTTCCTTCTGGAAAAGGGTGGTATCATGGTATGGAGCCCAGATACTTACTCATGTGGATACACCTTCTTTATGATGTGTGATGATGGTTACGAGCGCTCGGATAAAGGTCCCAAAGGACCGGGAGGTGGCATATTCGTGAGTTACCTGTTACAGGGGTAACCCGGCCTTGTTGGCAGAGAGCAGTTTGTCTCTCGGGGCGTCCAGCCAGAGGCGTTCCCATGCGGCGGAAGGAAGTTCCTTAGCCTGACCATTTGTTGGAAATCCATTTCTCCAATACGGAACTTGTACGGTTTTAGTTGTAGAACCTGCCATTTACGTACGGTGGTCACCACTGTTTAGATGGTAGCTATAGTAGGCATACGATACTGGTCGTATGTTGGCTAAGATTAATATTATACTTTCGAAATGTTTCTGCACTATGCACTAATGATAATATCCAATGATTTGCGTAGTAAGCATGTTTGACTATCATAAGAAGAAATCTCCTCCAATTCTGCGTTTGCATTGTGTGTGTGGCGGGAGGTCTTATGGTAGTTTCATTTTCTAAAAGCATTGCGGATTTCAATGTTTAAGAATCTTTTGTTGATTGTTTAAAGATAAATTGTTTTTGTTGCTCACACCAGTCCCATGACTGATCCGGAGTTTATTGTTCCCTTCCTAAACTCTGGGTGCCCACTATTTTCCACACGGGCAGTCTAGAGTTGGGTTTCTTTTCAGATATTCAGGTTTAGTAGATTATCTGGAGCTAGTTCAGTATTTGTAGTTCATTCATCGGAGTTGCTTATCTTGGAGTTGTGGATTCATTCTTGTCCGAAGATCAATTTGGAGCATTCTATTGGAGATATTGTTCCGCTGCTGTTGTTATCTTTTCTTTCCCGCTGCTATTTGTTGTATCATATCTCTGATGTATATTGATATTCATTGTATCACTCTGTTGTATCAGATATTGTATATCAATGTATTATTCTTTTCTTCCGCTGTGTTATTTACTTAATTGTGTTATAGCTCCGGCGAATCGGATTTGAACGGTCGAATCTGCGGCATTCTAGTACAATGTGAAGTATGGATGTTGATTTTCGAGCGGGCAAAACCCGAGTCGTTACAATACCTAACAATAATGATAGCTATAGACGTAGATGTGAGTTAAAGAACTCACTTTTAAAACTCAAAAACACGAATGAGAAGCTTTAAAACAAAGGAAAGACCAATTCCTCTTCAATACACCTCTAGAAGCTCCAATCTAAGCTAATAAGCAAATATTTCCCAAGTTAGGGTTAGAAATTTCTAAGGACTGAAGAGAGATAGAGATGGAGAAGATGAAGAGGATGCTTACCTAAGCTTCTCTTTGATTTTGGAGCAAGAACTTGTGTTTGCAAAGGAACTAGGGCTTAGGATTTTAGTTTCCAATCTCTTCCCCCATTTTTCTAAAGCTTGAAGTGTTAGGAAAATAATAGAATGAATGAAGTGGAGAGGGGGTGGAGTTAGGATATAAGATGAGTTGGGTTAGTGGGCTGAAACCCAAACCCAAGCCCAAAGCCCTAATTGAAAATAGCAAAATTCACTCAACTCCAAACATATCGATGTTTATACTCAAAAAGGTCGCAAACGCCATTTTGGACTCAATGGAAGTGGTCTCGAGTCCCAATTCGATTGTTTGCAAAAAGTGACATTTCAGACTTGAATCCGACCAATGATGCTATATATAAATAAAACATTTAAATATACAATCGTAGAATATGCGGGTTGTTACAGACTCCCCTCCTTAAAGAAATTGCGTCCTCGCAATAATTAAGAGGAAAATAAAAAGTAACAACCATAAAATCATATCAACACAAAAGAAAATTTGAAATAAGAAGTTCACCATAAAGAGCATGAAAGAGTAAGTACGGATGTGTTTTCTCGATGAATTCTCAAGATTCCCAAGAGATATCCTATGGATTTAAGGACTATTGAACTTTCACAAGAAAAACATCTTTATTTCGAAGGCGTTTAACCTCCGAAGTAATGATACGAATAGAATGTTGCTAATAAGTCAAATTTGGCGAAACTTCAATTTCTTCAATAACACCGGGCTCAAAAATAGAATCGGAATCCCTAAGGTACTTTCGTAGTTGAGAGACGTGGAAAACGTCATGAATAGCAGAAAATTGAGCCGGTAATAAAAAGGCGATAAGCCACGGAACCAATACGTTTGGTGATGGGAAAGGGACCAACATATCGAGGTACTAATTTTCCCGATCAACTGTAACGTACAACACCCTTCATAGGTGAAACACAAATGAATACCAATAAAATCTGGACCTAAAACCAGCTTCTCACCGGCTTCAAGCCAACACAAAGGAGACCGGCATGGCCATCCGTATAGTGCCTCGAAAGGTGCCATACCAATACAAGATTGGAAGCTATTATTGGAAGAAAACTCAACAAGAGAAATATGATCTTCCCAACTTCCACCAAAATCAAGAACACATGCACGAGTTTGATTCACACGCTCGGTTGGTCCATCGAATTGAGGACGATAAGCGGTGCTAAAATTAAGCTTTGTTCCCAAAGCTTTTGAAGACCTTACCAAAATCCACTAGTAAAATAATGGATCACGTTTGCTAACAATAGAAGTAGGAACTCCATGCAATTTAATTTGACACAGAGTTTAGCCAAAAGAGGTACGGTTCAAAAACAAGGATGAGCCTCAAGGCTACACAAAACAAGAGATGAACATGAATAAGATTCACGATCTCGAATCTCTTAAGTGGACAAAGTCTCGAGATCATTCCATTCGGATACCATCATAGAAACAACCGCTTGTTGTTTTTGGCTAAGGGCATCGGCAACACGATTACTCTTTTCCGGATTACAAAGAATATCAAGATCATAAGATGCAAGGAACTCAAGCCAACGTTGTTGACGCAAATTAAGTTCCTTTTGAAAAAGTAAATACTTCAAAGATTTATGATCGGTGTAGAGAACAAATTTCTCTCCCAAAAGATAATGACGCCAAATTTTAAAAGCGAAAACAATGGCCCCGAGCACTAAATCATGAATGGCATATCTAGTCTCAGCAAGCTTTAATTGTTAAGAAGCATATGTGACAACACATTCCCTTTTGTAAGAGAATGGAACCCAAACCAATACGACTAGCATCGGTACAAATAGTAAAGTCTTGGTTCCCTTCGAGAATCGCAAGAATAAAAGCATCGGAAAAGAGTTCTTATCCTCTTTCCTGAAAAGCTGAGACATTCAAAATTACCATTAACTTTATGTAATCATCTTTTTAGAAATATTTACTTATTACAAGTCAATTTATTGTTTCTAACTGTCTCATCATAGCGTTTAGGAGATTCCTATCGATAACGTTGATCAAGCGCACCGACCAGAATTCTTAAAGCACTCAATGGGCAAAATAACACAAAATCATCTTATATATGATAAACATGTCTCTTAAAAATTTTACAAATATTCTCTGCTCGTTTTAAGAACAAAATCCAATCATACTTATAAATATTTTATGAAAAAGATTTGCAAATTTAAAATTTTTGTTTTCATCCATAATCAATAAATACAAGGATAAACTCATCGAGATATTCGTAGAATACTCGATTCATAAAATGGATGAAATAAGGTAGAGGGTTCGTCAAACCGAATGACATAACGAACCACTCACAAGAATCATAATGAGTGTCGAATGCGGTAAGTGGAATGCTATCCTCCGTAACTCATAGCTGATGAAAACCGGTGGCAAGGTCGAGCTGAAAAGACCTTAGCACCACACAATAGATTGCTTAGGTGATAATCCTAAGACAAATCTCAAAAATACTGGAAAATTCACAAACTGAAAGAAGCTATGCGGTAGGATCGTATAATATGGAATAGTGGAATGGTCTAGGTAGATTGTAATAAGCAGTAGTAAGTAAAGTAGACACCAAAACTTTAAACTGGTTCGGACCTCTTGTCCTACGTCCAGTCCCTAAGCTCCTCTTAGGAATTTAACTAACCAACAACCCTCACTTAACGCGGAGGAATAGGTTTACAACTTACCCGAACAACCGAACAGGATTTCTTGCCTCAACTACCGAAGAGGACATCAACTAGATACAAAGAGTATTTCTGACTTGTTGTGTTCTTGGTAACACTAATGAGTCTAATTGAGTACAACTTTCCTACAATCTTATCCTTGAGAGTATGCAAAGTGTTTATGAAGATTTAGGAAATGTGAATTGCTATGAATCAAAGAGGTGTTATAAATAAAACAGAGATTCAAGCAATTGAAGTGGTTTGTGATTGCTTTTGAAAACTTAAGAAATCTGAAAGTATGTTCAAGAAAAATAGAGATTAAAGCAATTAGAATTGGTAATTTGCAAATGTTAAAACCATGTATTTATATGTGTAGAAGAGATGCATTTGTTTGCTAAAGGTGCAGGCAAGACATGCTTCCATTTCCATTGGAGAATGGTTGCAACTCTTAGGAGGAAGAAGGTGTCCTTTCAAAAAAAATTCGCAGTAACAAATTCAGTCGACTGAGCAAGGAATTCAGTCGACTGAAAATTGTGAAGTAAAATTTTCAGGAACAAATTCAGTCGACTGAGCAGGAACTTCAGTCGACTGGAACTGTGCATGTTTGTGTATGTGTCACAGGTTCAGTCGACTGGTCATCCCTGTTCAGTCGACTGAACTACTAAATTGTGCACAGTGAATGTTTATTAAAAAATGAAGTTTATAAAATGTGTTCTAGTGTTTGTGCAAGCCTCTTGAGGATAGATTTTAACAATAAATCTAAACTAAGACCTATATAAAAATCATACTTATGTTTATCATTGGTCTTTATCGTTCTTCCTTTAGCTTTGCACATATCTCTTCCTTTTTGTTGAAGCACATTGTCATTGATCAAAATCTTAGCGTATTACCATTCTCCCCCTTTTTGATTGATGACAATACCTATGTTTGTAGAGATGTAATTATCTTTCCTCCCCCTAAATATATGCACTATCTTTCCTACAAAACAAAGTTAGTTTCATAGATTTCTCCCCCTTTGTCATCGACAAAAAGGAAGTAATAATATATAGAAGTATATAATTTGCAAGTAACAGAGCAACCATATGCAAATATAACCATAGAGAGAATAATACAAACCACAGAGTATCACATAATAAAAGAAGGCTATTTATACAAGCCTTTGCAGAAATTGTTAGAAATTAATAAAAAGTTCCGGAAATCAAACCATCCAAAAATGTTCAAGGTTCCCTGTCCCAATCATAAGAGCCTTCACGATCTCCTTCAGGTTCTCGAATAACAGGTCCACCTGTGGGTGGTCTATAAGCTCTTCCTCCTTGGCCACCACTTTTTCCGCTTGTACTGCTGCTTGTATGCTATTCGGATGATGTCCAAGTGAAAGTTGGTGCCGGACGTTTGCTAAGTGATGTTGAAGCGGTAGTGGAGCTTGAGCATGAGATGGCATTCCATAACTTGTTGAAGAATCCTTTAATTTTATCAAGCTTGTGATCTACCTTCTTGATACGATTATCAAGAATTTGTTGATTCCATGATAAAATCCCCAATGATTGATTGGTGGAAGTATAACCTGGCTCAATGATACGAATTTCATCTTCGTGGTCGAAAGGTTCTTCATGTGGAGGTTGTGGAGGTTGTTGTGATCCTTGATGCCTACCTTCCCATTCGGCAAGAGATATGATGCGAGGAGGTCTAGCCGGGAGTTGCATAAGGCTTATAGTGCGTTGATTAATTTGATGAACCATTGTCAGTTCGGAGTCGCATAATGGCGTATCAACATTGAGGAGAAGTCGCATGATATATTCTCCAAAATAAATTGTTCGCATTTTTCCATTGTTAAAAGTGAGAAATTCATCTAGAATTAGTTGGACCCAATTGACTTGAATGTTGCCCCAAATATCGTATAGAGCTCGATAATTGATGGGGTAGACAATTTCATATGAGCCCGTTCGTGGAGTAATTGTTCTCATAAGAGCTTTGTGAAGGACTCTAGCTCTAGGTCGTAGGGAAGTGGATTTAAAATCTCTAATGTTGATATTATCATCCAAAAATTGATGGTTTATATTATCTCGAATTTGTGGATTGAATTCTATCTCTTCAAGCTTTCTCCCTACATTAGGTGATCCTAAGATGTGTGCAATTCGATCTAAGGATTCGATCTAAGGAGAACCAAACTTTCTTCCCGCACACCATACTCCAAACACTATTATTTGGATTTCTTGGAGTTTGGTGTCCAAGGTTGAGGTTTGCATAAAATAATTTGACCATGATATGATTTATTGCAAGGTCATTTCTTTTTAAATCCAAGAGAGAAGTTAAACCTGCCTGATCCGTTAATGCTTGAATGTTGTATGTCTGGAGGCTTTGGAAATCAATGAAGGAGTGTTCGAAAATGCGAGAGTTCTTCATTTTGTTCCACCTCGTTACAGCTACTCCATCATAGAGCTATTGTGCAATTTGAGCATCAATTGGCTCGGAGGATGAAGAAGAAGAAGCCCTTGATCTTTTTGGTGCCATTTGTGAAAGATTTGAGAATAATTTGAGGATTGGGGGCTAGGGTTTTTGAAAACAATGGGGAAGAGAGAACTTTTGCAATGTAAAAAGTGCATTGAAAAGGTGAAAACTGGTGGATAAAAAGGGAAAAGTTTCCTGGGAATTAGCGTTCAGTCGACTGAAAAGTCTGTTCAGTCGACTGAAAAGTCTATTCAGTCGACTAAATTGAAGGCCGAAAAATTTCTGTGCTGAATTCAGTCGACTGAACAGGATATTTAGTCGACTGAACTGTTGTCTTAAAGTTTCTATTGATAGTTTAGTCGACTGGGCAGAGGGTGTCTGTCGACTGAGCTATGAAAAATATGTTTTCTGCTTATTATTCAGTTGACTGAGCAGTAATGTTCAGTCGACTGAACTTTGGATTTTCATTGTTTTATGTGAATTTCGAAAGCAAAAGTTTTATTGAAAGGAGCAATTACAATTGTATAGATATATAACAACATGAATTTTACTTCAAAAGTAATTATTTCTTTGGAGATGAACTATTTTCCTTTTGCGTCTTTTTCCCTTCATTCTCCATATAGCTTATTTCCCATGAATTTGGACTATACTGAGGAATCTTTGGGGACATCCAAGGATTCACGGGATCGACTGGTGTACGGTAAGATGAAGATGGATCGAACGTACTAACAGGTCGAGGTATGGGCTCACTCACATCATTTTTCTTTGAGCTACAAAAGCGTAAACCAATTTTCTCTAGAAAGCTTAGTCGTTTTGCCATTACTTTCTGTTCAAAATATAATTCTCGTTGGAGATCAATTTGTTGTTGTTGAAAGTGATGAATCTCATCAATCTTTCTTTTCGTATCAGGTGAGGTAAAAAGTCCACGTTTTGCCTTCTTTGATTCCGGTGTGTAGCCAGTGCGATAGTTTTCCCATTTATACACTGGTGCATGCTTTGGTGTTGGCGTAGGAAGTTTTGGTGATGTAGGTGAGTTATCGACTGAGGAGGTGATGTTGATTGGAGAGTATGAGCTGTTGGAAGACATTTTTATATAGAATTTTCAAACTTTGTAATTTTTGAAAATAATTGTATGTACAGATGTATATTTATAGTATGAAAATGCTAAGAAAAATGTGGTGGTAAATTAATAAGATTTTAGAACCAATCATTGCTTTATTGGAAAAAACATTGGTTATAAATGGATGGATTAGAGACATCCTTTAATATATTATTTATTAGGTAGCTGAATAAAAATATATACATTGAATATATTTGTTACAAAACATCTTTAAAAGAAATTATTCCTAATTCTCATCGCAATTTTATAAATGAGTTTTCTAATAATGGTTTATTAAATATATCGGCAATCTGATTTTCGGTAGAAATATGTTCTAAATTTATGATTCCTTTTTCGATATTGTCACGTAGAAAATGGTGACGAATATCAATATGTTTTGTACGAGAATGATTTACCAGATTTTTAGATAAATTTATTGTACTTGTATTATCACAATATATTGTAGACTTTGTTAAATTTATATTAAAATCTTTAAGTGTTTGTTGCATATAGATAACTTGAGTACAAGCTAAAGCGGCGGATATATACTCTGCTTCACACGTGGAAAGTGAGACACAATTTTGTTTCTTACTAAACCAAGATACAAGTGATTTTCCAATAAAATGGCACGTACCACTTGTACTTTTTCTATCAGTTCTAGATCCACCAAAATCAGCATCACTAAATGACACTAACTTCAATGGACAATATTTTGGATAGAAAAGACCAAAATCCTTAGTGTTATTAAGATATCGCATAATTCGTTTTATGGCTCTTAAATGTGATTCTTTAGGATTAGCTTGAAAACGTGCACGTAAACATACACTCATCATTATGTCTGGTCTACTAGCGGTTAAGTATAGTAAGGAGCCTATCATACTTCTAAACAATTTTTGGTCTACACTTTTGCCATTTTCATCTCGATCGAGAAGAGTTGTGGTACTCATAGGAGTAGGCTTTCCAGAAGTGTTTTCCATTCCGAAACGTTTAATTAGATTAGCACAATATTTTTCTTGATTTAAGAAAATTCCATTTGTTAATTGTTTAATTTGTAATCCGAGAAAATAAGATAATTCTCCCATATGTGACATTTCGAACTCCTTAGTCATTATATTTGAAAATTCTTTACATAAATTTTCATTAGTTGAACCAAATATAATGTCATCTACATATATTTGAATTATTAGAATGTCGTTAGTAGTGTTTTTAATGAATAGAGTTTGATCTACTTTTCCGATTTGAAATCCCGAATCTAGTAAATAACTTTTAAGTGTCTCATACCAAGCACGAGGTGCTTGTTTAAGACCATATAGGGCTTTCTTTAATTTATATACATGATCCGGATATTTTTCATGTATGAATAAAGGGGGTTGTTCTAAGTACACATTTTCTTTTATAAAACCATTTAGAAAAGCACTTTTAACATCCATTTGATAAAGTTTAAAATTGTGAAAACATGCGAAGGCCAATAGAATACGTATTGCTTCAAGTCTTGCAACGGGAGCAAATGTTTCTTCAAAGTCGATACCTTCCTCTTGATTATATTCCTGTGCTACTAGTCTAGCTTTATTCGTAGTTATATTTCCTTGTTCGTCTACTTTATTTTTGTAAACCCATTTTGTTCCTATAACAGATTGATTATTAGGACGAGGAACTAAATCCCAAACATTGTTACGTTCGAATTGATTTAATTCTTCTTGCATAGCAACAATCCAGTAGTCGTCTGTTGATGCTTCTTTAGGATTTTTAGGTTCTAATGTAGAAATAAAAGAAACATGTCCATTTGGTTTAGTTGACTTCTAATTTTAACTTGAGAATTAATTTCACCGATTATGTTTTGTACAGGGTGATCTCGTAAGATTCTAGGTGGAATCTAAGTTCGGTATTATTCATATTTTCAAGATTTGTATTGTCTGTATTTATAAAATCGTCATCATCTTTTATACTCAAGTTTTTATTAAAGTTTTCATCAAAAGATACATGTAAAGTTTCTTCGATTATATTTGTTCGTTTATTAAAAACTCAATATGCCTTACTTCGTTCTGAGTATCCTACAAAAATTCCTTCATCGGCTTTCGGATCGAATTTTCCTAGTTGGTCTTTTGTATTTAAAATAAAACATTTTGATCCAAATATTTTAAAATAGGAGATATTTGGCTTTCTATTGTTAAAAAGTTCATATGAAGTATTTTTAGTTAATGGTCTAATAGAAATACGATTTAATACATAACATGTAGTAGCTACGGCTTCTACCCAAAAATGTTTTGGTAGGAGGCTTCCATGTAATAATGTTCTTGCACATTCTTGTAATGTTCTATTCTTTCTTTCCTCTACTCCATTTTGTTGAGGAGTTCTAGGAAATGAAAAGTTATGATTTATTCCTTTCTTTTTACAGAAAGATTCAAAAGCTTCATTTTCGAATTCGCCACCATGGTCACTTCGTATATTATTAATTTTCAAATTTTTTGTGTTTTGAATTCTTTTGACAAATGTTTTAAAGTGCTCAAATGTATCACTTTTATTTTTCATAAAAATAGTCCATGTATATCTAGAGAAATCATCAACTATTACGAATACATATCGATTATGATTAATGGATTGAACTTGTGTTGGTCTGAAAAGATCCATATGAAGTAATTCTAGTGGTTGTAAAGTTGAGATATTTTTCTTAGATTTGAAGGATGATTTTGTTAATTTTCCTATTTGACAATCATCGCAAAGATTTTTTATCTTAAAGTTTATCTTAGGTAAACCTCTTACTAATTCATTTTTAGAAAGTTCTAATAGTTTTGAAATTAATATGACAAAATCTTTTGTGCCACAACCAAGGATCATTACCTTTGGCTAGTAAACACATAGTTGTATTATGATTAATTTTCATATTTAGAACATAAATATTCCTATCTCTATTTCCTTCAAAAACAAGATTTTGGTTTTGATCAAAAACACTACATTTATTTTCCGAAAAAGTTATTTTAAAACCTTTGTCACAAAGTTGACTTATGCTTAGTAAATTATGTTTTAGATTTTTAACTAATGAAACATTTGTAATAAAAGGTAAATTTGATGTACCGTAATTGCTCACATCTCCTTTGCCAATGATATAGCCTTTTGAATTGTCTCCGAAGGTAACCGAGCCACCATCAAAGTATGTGATGTTTGTAAGCATATCTTTGTCGCTGGTCATGTGTTTTGAGCAACCACTGTCTAGTATCCATTTCTTCTTTTTGAGTGGGACCTGAAAATAAATACAAAATTATTGGTACCCACCTTTCAATAGGGTCCTAAAGAGTTAGAACTTAGGAAACCAAACCCAATTTGGTTCAGTATCCTTTTTATAAATATAATTTTCATTATTATGAACACTATCCATAAATGCTTTAATATATTTATTCCTAATTAAAATATTGTTAGTCTTTGGAACCCAAATTTTAACTATCTTAGTTTCTTCTTTTGTTCTAATAGGTTCTCTTAATAACATTTGTTGTTTTGAATCAATATTCCTCTTAAAATTTGTGTATTTATCTTTTTAGGAATTTTGTCTCCTTTTTATATCCTAATCCATGTTTATTTGAGGAAGATTGAGAATTTTCTAAAATCTTAGATAAATTTTCTCTTCCTTTGTTCAAGTTAGAGACATTTTTAGCGATGTTATCTAATCTAACTTGAAGACTATTATTTTCTAACTCAAATTGTTTAATCTGAGTTTTTAACTCATGATTTTCAGAAACAATTGTATCATTTTTTGTCTTTTGATTTTCAATTTCTTGACTTAAAAGTGATAATTGAGTTTTCGAATTTGAAAGAGACTCTTGAACTTTTTCAAGTTCTTCTTCTAGAATTTTATTTTCATTTTTTAACATATCCCTTTCAAACTCAGCTTTGTTCTGATTTTCACGAATTTCCTTAAGTTTCTTTTTAAGAATATTTCTTGTACTCAAAAGTTCAGTGTTTACATCAATTAAATCGTCGAAAGTTAAATTACTAACCTCAGATTCTTGAGCCATAAAGCATACATTCGCTTGTTCATTGTCGCTATCATTTTCACTTTCAGATAAAGATGAATCTGAATCATCCCATGTTACAGAGAATGCCTTCAGTTGAATTTTTCTTTCTTGTCTTTGTTATTTAGAGTTCTTTGATTCTCCTTCTTTTGTTCTGGACAATCTTTGTGCATGTGACCTTTCTTGTGACAGTTGAAACATTCTATGTTCGCGGATGTAGGTTTGTTTAAGAAATTCTTTTTGAATCCGTTTTTATTTCCTTTTCTATACCTTAAGAATTTCTTGAAATTTTTGGCTATAAATGCTAGATCCTCATCTTCAGACTCTGATTCTTCCTTTTCCGCATGAAAAGCTACATTCTTTCTTTCTTGTGCTTGATCTTTCTTAGCTTGCATATTTACTTCATATGACATAAGATTTCCAATTAATTCTTCTAGTTTCATTGTAGATAGATCATTTGCTTCTTCGATTGCTAAGACTTTTCTCTCCCATTCATCAGTGAGTGAATTTAGAACTTTAGATACAATATCAAAATCCATGTATTTTTCTCCTAGTCCAATTAAGGCATGATGAATGTCTTGGAATCTTGAGTACATGTCATTGATGGATTCATTTTGTCGCATTCTAAAGTTTTGGAACTGGTTCTTTAGCATGGAGATCTTTGTTTGTTTGACTTTGTTTGTGCCTTCATGTATGGTTTTAAGTGTACTCCATATCTGATGTGCAGTAGTACAAATGCTAACACGATTGAACTCATTTCTATCCAAAGCACAAAATAACATATTCATAACTTTGGCATTTGCACTAACTTCATTCTTCTGAGCTTGCATCCATGTAGAATTATCCGTTGTGGGTACAACGAGTTCTGCTTGAGTTGCATTCCAGGCTTCAAAACTTGTTGCTTGCATATAAATCCTCATCCTTGTAGCCCAATAATTATAGTTTAGTCCATTGAAAAGAGGAGGTCTTTGGGTAGATTATCCTTCCGCAAATGTAGAGTTATAGGCAGATGTTGTGCTTGTGTTGTTTTCCACATTATCAATATATCAAATAACGGTGTTATGGTTATAAGACAACCTTGCTCTGATACCAATTGAAAGAAGCTATGCGGTAGGATCGTATAATATGGAATAGTGGAATGGTCTAGGTAGATTGTAATAAGCAGTAGTAAGTAAAGTAGACACCAAAACTTTATACTGGTTCGGACCTCTTGTCCTACGTCCAGTCCCTAAGCTCCTCTTAGGAATTCAACTAACCAACAACCCTCACTTAACCCGGAGGAATAGGTTTACAACTTACCCGAACAACCGAACGGGATTTCTTGCCTTAACTACCGAAGAGGACTTCAACTAGATACAAAGAGTATTTCTAACTTGTTGTGTTCTTGATAACAATAATGAGTCTAATTGAGTACAACTTTCCTACAATCTTATCCTTGAGAGTATGCAAAGTGTTTGTGAAGATTTAGGAAATGTGAATTGCTATGAATCAAAGAGGTGTTGTAGATAAAACAGAGATTCAAACAATTGAAGTGGTTTGTGGTTGCTTTTGAAAACTTAAGAAATCTGAAAGTATGTTCAAGAAAATAGAGATATTAAAGCAATTAGAATTGGTAATTTGCAAATGTTAAAACCATGTACTTATATGTGTAGAAGAGATGCATTTGTTTGCTAGAGGCGCAGGCAAGAGATGCTTCCATTTCCATTGGAGAATGGTTGCAACTCTTGGGAGGAAGAAGGTGTCCTTTCAGAAAAAAATTCACAGTAACAAATTCAGTCAACTGAGCAGGGAATTCAGTCGACTGAAAATTGTGAAGTAAAATTTTCAGGAACAAATTCAGTCGACTGAGCAGGAACTTCAGTCGATTGGAACTGTGCATGTTTGTGTATGTGTCACAGGTTCAGTCGCCTGGTCATCCCTGTTCAGTCGACTGAACTACTAAATTATGCAAAGTGAATGTTTATTAAAAAATGAAGTTTATAAAATGTGTTCTAGTGTTTGTGCAAGCCTCTTGAGGATAGATTTTAACAATAAATCTAAACTAAGACCTATATAAAAATCATACTTATGTTTATCATTGGTCTTCATCGTTCTTCCTTTAGCTTTCCACATATCTCTTCCTTTTTGTTGAAGCACATTGTCATTGATCAAAATCTTAGCGTATTAACACAAACTACTTGAATGAGAGAAATAACACTTTCCTCATCAAGTGGGTTTAAAGAATAAAACGATGCCACCGAATTTGGAAATCAAAATCATTAAGAACAATAGAAATCTGCTTAACAGATTGAGAATGTCGAAGATATATAGTCCGCTCAGGACATAGGATGTGGGCTTAATAATGATCAAGCCAATCCTTTCCCAAAAAAAATCAATTCCGAAGCCTAAGTAGTGCATAACATGCAAATCGGCTCGGAAAGAATAATCACATAAAACAATATCGACATTTTCACAAAGTAAACTGAGTGTTGCGGATCCACCAATCGGATTCGCAATTCTCAATGAAGTCATCAAGCCTATAATATTTAAAGAAAAAGAATCAACAAGTTCTTTTGATATATAATAATGAGATGAACCCGAATCAAAAAGAACTCTAATAGGATAATCACAAAACAAATGTCATCAAGGATAGAATGAGAAATACCTTGATCAAGAGAAGGGTTTGTAGGGACTTTCACAACATTCAACTCTCCCTTTCTCCTACTTTGGAGTATGGGACATGTAGATATAAGATGGCCTAAACTTTTGCAATAACGACAAAAAAAGGTTTTGGGCACTCTTTTGCATAGTGGTCCGTAGAACCACAATTGTAGCATCATCCACGACTAGAGGTAGGAGTCTTTGCTACCGAAATTGCCTGCTTCCCCTTCTTGATGGGATTAGGGCTTTTGAACTTAATATGCCTCTTCTTGTTGATGTTGAAGTTTTGTTTGGCAACCAGAACTTCAACATCACTTTCTTTATCGGCCTCTTCTAGTCGAAGAGTGATATCAGCAAGCTGATCGAAAGGCACTTCTAATTTCAGAGGTAAAACCTTTTTAGGGTTTTTACTCAAAGCACAGATAAACTTTTGATTCTTTACAAGATCCAAAAGTTGTTGGGCAGACATGAATACGCCATCCACAAAAGGACTACTGGATTGACCAGCGCTAGGACTACCAGATCTAACCATTTCTCTTCTTTAAGACAGAAAGAAAGAAGAGGAAAAAGGTTATTCTCAAAAATGAATATCAAACAAACTTGATTGATAAAACAAGGCATCATAAAAAGAAATAGGATATAACGGTTCGAAGACTCGAATTTAATCCTATGGCACGATTCCTAAGAGAGACTTAGGACAATGATCCTTGCTAGATTATTCTACATTGTTCCGAAGTTTGGCTCTGATACCAAGCTGTCATGCCCCACCTCTATACTCACGCTAGCCAAGGACACTACGGTGCCGTCGACTAGCATGAAGAATAAGGCTGTTGAGGAGCGACCAGCTGTATAATTGCTTTGTGCGAGTACCGACATGTCAGAAAATATAACTTACATTTCATTAATCCGACATATCAAATACAAACTCAAAGCTACCACACAGTGGCTATGTGGACTTCGGAAACAAATATAGAAATAAACATAACACAAATCAGTCACAGATATTCATATCACAAAGGCGGAATCGGATATGAATATACCACATAAAAGTGTACATCAAAATAGTAGTCATAGAAGATCCTCTACATCACAAAAGAATAGATACAAGTGCTAGACAAAAGAATAATTATACATCAAGAAGTCTCCATCTCAAATGTATAATAACAAAAACTACTAATCTGAAGTAGTTAGCCAAAAGTCAGGTGAAGGACCCTGATAAGAAGTCAAGCAGGAGTACCTGAAATATCTCGGTCTGACCCGAGTATTATTTAAGAAGAAAATAATAAACGGATCAGTCTAGCTATAAATATCAGATAAAATGAGATAGGATAAGAGATATGACCAAAAATGTATGATAACAAAAATGCCATATTGTGTCAAGTATACGTCAAATAACAACAAAAATCATACAATATCTCAAATCATCTCAAAACACCAAAAAGAATCACATTCTTTAAATTATTCACCAAAACACAAATATTGATAGAGCTTATCAATGCAAACCACGAAAATTGGTGAAACAAATTCTAGAAATCACAACCAGAAATCCAGAAATCACAAAGGGGGAGGCCTATCACAAACGGGAGCATGAAAACTCAACAACACATGTATCATAAATGAGACGCTATCCCATAAACCGAACATCGACGCACCTAAAAAGATACGCCCCATGCACAGTCGAACATCGACGCACCTGAAAAGATACGCCCCATGTATAAACTAACATCGACGCACCTAAAAAGATACGCCCCTTGTATAGTCGGACATCGATGCACCTAAAAAGATACACCCCATGCCTAGTCTAACATCGACGCACCTAAAAAGATACGCCCCATGCAAAGTCGAACATCGACGCACCTAAAAAGATACGCCCCATGCACGAACATCGACGCACCTAAAAAGATACGCCCCATGCTCCGACTTATCGAGCCGATTGTTCCACGAACGGTCCAAAGACCATGGGTCGCTAGCCCATAAAAAAATGAGACAAAGCTCAATAGAACGGGGTACAGTCCCTCACGTGGACAAAGAGAGATCGCACATCGCTAGCCTAAACCACAAAATGATCATCATCGATCATCAAGAAGTGTCGATTATACTAAGCTAGTAAATATAAGAGTTTAGCTTCATGTCCCATAACCACTAGCTTAACTCAAATATTTACGAACAGATTGTAGATTTCCACTCAAAAATTGTCACAAGAGTTCAATCGAACAAGTCCAAGAATTAACCGACAAAGTAAATGCAAGCGTTTCATACCACTTGTTTTGCTAAGCCGTTTAATTAGATTTCTCATACGAATGAGATAAAGGTTTGTATATACTAATAGATAGGAAAACGGTTTTAAAACAAGCTTTCTATTTAAAATAGTATTGAAATCATTTTTGTGAAAGCGTTTGGATATTTACTAGGGGTTTTTAGGCTCAAGGAAAAAGTTAGAGAAAAATTTAGTTTCAGGGACAAGAAGTTTGTTTTTTAGGCTGAAGGACACTTTTTATTGTAAATCACAGAATGATAGTTGTAACTATCATTTTCAGTTTACACTAAAAAGTGTCCTTTAGACTAAAAAACAAACATGTTGTCCCTAAGACTATATTTTTTTGCAACTTCTTCCTTGTGCCTATTTACCTGTATTTGTATTTACTACTAGTATAGAAACCTTTATATTTTTAAAAGTGACAAACCCCAGAAACGATTGTAGAGACAATCAATCATCAAATATTCACATACGAATACGTGAATTAAATCCAAAGAAATCGATACCAAATCCATCAAAATGGATATTCCCAAAAATCCCAAAAAAGAAGTCATCAAGGTCTATAAAAGTGATAACAACTAATCGGAGCAACTAAAATCGATAAACAATGGAAATTCAATCAAGAAAAGCCAAAGTAGGCGAAAATACACAGTTCCAGATGCCTGAGGGGTCCATCCAGACGTCTGGATTTAGGTTCTGGAAATTCCAGAAAAACCAATTCCATAAAAACCCTTCCAAACGTCTGGTTCGGCAAACCAGACGTCTGAAACCTTTTTAGACTTCTGAACTAAAAAATCAGACGTCTGAATTTAGGTTTATCTTTTTTTTAAATTCTGCGTGCATCTATTTTTGCTCCAGGTCCAAACCAGACGTATGGACTTGATCACCAGACGTCTGGTCACCTGGTCTGGGCAACAATTTGCCTAGGCCAAAGTGGCCAAAACGTATTGGAAGCAATCGGACGAGCAACGACGACTAAGGATTTACGCCAAGAGACAACCCGGCCTTAACGGCTCTTCGATACACCCCGAATATCAATGTCCAAATATCCATAATTGGATTTTCATAAAATTGGACCAAAACACCAAAATTTGGAAAATTCACCAAATCAATTCAAATCAAAAGCAAATGAATATGTACAAATGTTAGGAATTCATACCTAACAACAATGATAGCTATAGACGTAGATGTGAGTTAAAGAACTCACCTTTAAAACTCAAAAACACGAATGAGAAGCTTTAAAACAAAGGAAAGGCCGATTCCTCTTCAATACACCTCTAGAAGCTCCAATCTAAGCTAATAAGCAAATATTTCCTAAGTTAGGGTTAGGAATTTCTGAGGATTGAAGAGATATAGAGATGGAGAAGATGAAGAGGATGCTTACCTAAGCTTCTCTTTGATTTTGGAGCAAGAACTTGTGTTTGCAAAGGAACTAAGGCTTAGGATTTTAGTTTCCAATCTCTTCCCCCATTTTTCTAAAGCTTGAAGTGTTAGGAAAATAATAGAATGAATGAAGTGGAGAGGGGGTGGAGTTAGGATATAAGATGAGTTGGGTTAGTTGGCTGAAACCCAAACCCAAGCCCAAAGCCCTAAGTGAAAAATAGAACATATCGATGTTTATACTCAAAAAGGTCGCAAACGCCATTTTGGACTCAATGGAAGTGGTCTCGAGTCCTAATTCGACTGTATGCAAAAAGTGACATTTCAGACTTGAATCCAACTAACGATGCTAAATTTAAATAAAACATTTAAATATACAATCGTAGAATATGCGGGTTGTTACATATATGATTTCTGTTATGTACTATTTATATGCATTAAGTATAAACTTGTTGAATGCATAAGTTAAAATGACAGCCGTATATATGTATGCTTATACCCATATCCTATCTACTGTTGTATATCAATGATCTGTTGTTTTATATATTTATATAGGTACGAAAGGTTATACAGTTTATAATTCATAAAGTATTCAAAGTATAAAGTTTATATATATATAGAATAGGCAGTACAAATTTTCGGTCGGTATATATATATTATTATACCAGACAGTACATATAATATTGTCTACTTAAATAGTTATGTTTTGTTAGCTTACATATATATGTTTTGTAAGTTCACCTGTATATATGTTATATGTTAGTTCCTATAGATAAGTATATGCTAGTTTGGTTTTCTAATATATATATATAGTTTACATTTGAATTTTTTTGTTAGTTTATAAAGATATAGGTTTAATTAAATATTGATTTGTTAAGTATATAAGTATATATGTTATAATAATGTTTGTTTCAAATTGTGTATATATAAGTATCTTTTTTTTATATGAATATATTATTTTTATATGTTTATGAGTATTGTTCCAAAAGTATATTATCCGTCTATCAAGCTAATTCGTTTTGATTTCGTCAATTCCTCTTTATCGGCTTTGTTCATCATGACTGATTTCTTCATCAAATCGTGTCCATCTAGCGTTGCTTTGGATTCGTAACTCATTTCAATTGTCGAATCTCTCTAGCCTCGAAAGGTGAGAAATCACTCATGATTAATGTTCTTATATTTATTAAATTTGATTTCAATTGAAACGACAATTGAAATATGCTGTTGTTAGTTATTTACATTGCTATATATATGTTATTATCTGTATCTGTTCACCTGTGACATCTAACACCATTATATGTTATTTTATACTGATGATATATGCCTGTTACTGATTACTATATTTTATCATATCTGTTATCACTCTGCAAGTTCCCTGTTAGTATAGAATTTACTATGGGTTGAAATGATACATACCCGAACGATCTGTAGAATAGGAGAAAATCGTTATGGGTTGAAATGATAAACCCAAGCGATTTTCATTGACATTGAATTTGGGATTGCGGGTTGAAAAGATATATACCCGTATATATATTTAAATTGCGGATTGAAATGATAAATATCCGTATAACTTGACCATAGGATAGAAAATTATATACAGACACCGTTGGTCTATATATATATATAATTTTTTTTTGAAAATGATTTCTATGGTTTTGAAAAGAAATATATGGTTTTAATAAATATTGATTTTAAAGATTTATAAAGTTGATTTAATAAAGTTGATTTAATCAATATAAAATATGTTTAAGTATTTATGTAAAATTAATATTTTCAAATATAGAGTTTATAATGTTTAAGGTTGAAAGATAAATTTGAAATTGATTTGGAATTTTAATTATTTAATAATTATACTTAAATAAGTTTGATTTGAAATTTATTTAAATTCGAAATTTTATGATATGTTTATAACTTGAATTTGATTAAAGGTGACTTAAATGGATATTTCAAACTTATATAAATTTAAATGGGATATTTCGTTTATTTAAATTTTATAAATTGAAGTTGTATTTAGATGTTATTGAAATGATTAAATAAATATTTCAGAAATTAAATGTAATGAAATTAAATTGAGGTATAAATGGAATTATCAAATTTAGTTTTTGAAATGTGGAATATTTAAAGCTTTGAAATATATTGAAATTTAACGATTTATTTGGTGTTTCAAATCGGTATTTGAAATCGATATAATTGGAAATGTTTAATTGAATTGAAATTGAAATTGATGATTTGAGATTGGATTAAATTTGAATTAGAAATTCGAATTGATTTGAATCGATTTGTGATAGTTAAGGAAGCTATTTTATTATATAAAGTAAATTTAAATTATATTTAAACTATTCATAATTTTTACTTTATAAATTATTTTTATATAAACTATTTTTATATAAACTATTTTTATATAAACTATTTTTAATATAAACTATATTTAATATAAACTATTTTTAATATAAACTATTTTTAATATAAACTATTTTTAATATAAACTATTTTTAGTATAAACTATTTTAATATAAACTATTTTAACTTATAACTATTTTATATAAACTATTTTACTTTATAAACTATTTTATTATATATACTATTATCAATATCTAAACTGTTTAAGGGTGGAAGTTATGATTTCAAAGTTAAGGTTTTCCAAAATATTATGATTTCAAAGTGTTTTAGTTTCGAAAGTGTTATAAGTTCAGAAAGTGATATGATTTTGGAATGGATATATTTGAAGTGAAAATGATATTGTATTAATATGGTTTTGAAGTGAAAATGATATCGTATTGATATGGTTTTGAAATGGAAATGATACTTTGGTTTTGAATATAAACAATTTTGAAATGGCCACGGTGTTATAATAATAATTGGTTAATAAAGAGACCGGGATCAGATATGGGCATACTCTCTGTCGATACCGAAAACCACTTTAACAACTATGTACAAGGTGGAGATTCCAGAATGAAGTAGGATGGTGGCGACGATTCTATATGAGGTATATACATGGACCCATCTCCCGTGAGTTGGCATAAGGAGGCTAAAACAGGAGCAATCGACGGGCTAATGAGGTAGCACCTCTGATCGGACACACTCCATCGTATGTCATTCTATTACTTTGTGATTGATTTGGTGCGCACCCTTGATTCAGGAGTGTGGCTCGAGGTGGGCGATTGCTGCGGCTCTGCGTTACCACCGGCCCGGAAATGTAATTGGTATCTCTACCTTGGCATTGCCTAGTTGTGTCGTGTCACCTACCCTAGCGTGCTTTACTATGAATTTGATTTGTGTCGTACCTATGGAGAATCCTCTGGTAGCTCCAGTTTATGGGGTATTACGGTACTATATAGACTATTGGCACAACTAAAAATGTGTTAAGGTGGAAAATGTAAAGCCTTAACGCTATTTTTAAATAGTATACTTTACTATAGACATTATTATAATAGCGTATATTACTACATAGTAGATAGTTTAACGGATCCTTAGAGGGTGGTTATCCCAAACATCCTTTAAGTTACTGTATTTCAGTTCATATTTCACTTGAGTTGGATTTATTGATATAAGAATGTTAATCCTGACTCGAGTGTTTTGCATTTTGCTTTACGCTCGGGTCAGACTGAGTGGCTCAATGTTCGAGACTCACCTTTGGAGTTGGAGCTTCGCTTGGAGATCCAGCTATATCGATTCTGCTTTCAGTTATTCAGTTGATTCCAGTGATGTATTCGGATCTTGTATTTGACTATTGTATTGAGATATCTATGTATTCGAGACCTCTGTTGTATCTTATTTAACTCTGTTATATATATATAGTAGCTTTATGAACTACTATTCTTTTATTTCCGCTGCATTATTTTATATTACTCTATGTCTATGATTCTATGATTATCTATTTCTTGTATATGTTGAGTTTTGCCAAATTTAAATTAACAATCTGATATTTTGAGCAATTCAAAGCCGACATGTATGGATGCGAATGGTTGAAAATTTTAGGATCTTACAATATATATACCTACAAACAAGTATAAAGTGACAGCACTTCAAAATAATGTATATATATATATTTATATACTGCTCTTCAAAATCTAATATTATTATGAAGGCATACAAATATTAGCTGTAAACCAAAAAAAATTAAACATATATACTCAATAGATTATTACCATACAAAACTATTAATATATAAATATACTTATATAAACAAACACAAATTAAATAAACATACCAATACATGCAATATATAGTAAAACAACATACTTACATAAATACGAAAAAGTTGGCTGCAAGGTTGTAAGAGTGGCTTGCGTGGGAAACTAGGGGAGAATGGAGGCGTGAGTTCATGTGTGTTGATAAGGAGCGACTGTCGAAGGGGTAGCGGAAAGGCTCTGGCAAGTGGCGGAGCAATCAAGGAGTCGAGGCGAAGAAACTTGGTGCTAGGTTGTTCACATGGGTTGTTCACATGACTAGTGGCAGGCAAGCAAGAGAGAGGTGGAGGAAAAGAAAGAATGGATGTAGGGAGAAGTGAAGGGAGGTCATGGGCGTAGGCGGGTCGTGCTTGGTAGCGGGATGAGAAGCTAATGGTGGAATAGGCGAAAGAGAGAAGGGGAATAGTGAAGGGTTAATGGTGAGGGGAGAAGAAACGTACTGGTTCATAGAATATATATTGATCTTCTACTTCCAAATGAACAGGCAAAACAAATTTAGATTTCCAAAAAAATGAAACGGTGGGAAAATAACCAGTCACGACAATAAATTTCCTCTAAATATTAATAGTTATAGACCATTGTTTATCTCAGGAAGTAAACGAAAAGACAAGGAAACCAAAAAGTTAAATAATGGATATCGATACGGTTTCTTATTTTATTGATTTCATAGTGTATCGGACGTCGAAACACACAAACAATTATACTGTGAAGCTCGACACGACAAAACAATCAAAGTGGTATACAAATATCAATGGTACGACTATCCTATCAAAAGTCGATAATTGGTATCGAAAATACTGCAAATTTGTCAGAAATAAGATAAACGAAGCAATAGAAGTCCAAATTTGGAGAAACGAATTATGACGTCTCACTCAGAAGATGATTTACAAATTTATTGTATAAAAATATTCAAGTTTGGAAGACATTTTATAATCATCGATTTTTAACTGATTTGAATTGAAATGAATTACACAATAAAATAAACTTCCATATTATATGACGAAAATTTACCATTTGTTATTTTTATATAGACGTATTCCAAATATCAAGTTTTATTTTTCAAAATTTTATTATTTAAAATTTCACAAAAATTCAGTTAAATATATTATTAAAACTAATAAAATTTACGGGTCGTTACACTCTCCCCAACTCAAACTTTTCGTCCCCAAAAAGGAACGAGGTAGGAGAATAGAAACAACCAGAAAGAAAATAGGTTGAAAAAAAATAAAATAATTAATTTAAACCATATAAATTTCAATTTTAAATTATTTAATATTCAATAATTGATTTTAAATTCAAGGTATTTCATTAAGTTGATTTAATTTCAATTTATTAATTCCCTCAAAACAAACTTTATTTTATTTATCTCATTTATTATTCAATAACGTATTATTCTATTTACCTCAATTAACATTTCTACAAATCATAAATTAAGTGTTTAAAAATTTATTATAGCCACTCAAATTTTATTTATAAATTCCTTTAACATAAAATTTAAGAATTAAATTTCCGAATAACTTCAAACAATTTAGAGATAAATATATATACTATATATCAAATCAAATCTATAATCATATACTTATATATTATAAATCAAGTCATTCTTTAGAAATTCAAATCAATCTATTTTCCCAAAATAAAAGTGTAGCAATGCTACAGAATGGTCTCTCCACTCTGAAACTCGAAAATGAATGTCGATAATGCGGCCGCCATCACCGAAATTATTTTCCAGCGACAAAAGAGAAGAGTACCGATTTAAACTTTTAAAAATTCTTTGAAAACAATTTCTATTCGAAAATACTTTAAATAGTATACACTTTAAAACTTTAAAACCAAAGTTTGAAATCACCGGAAATTAAATTCCCAAATTCTTACTTTAAATTCATTTAAATTCCCAAATCAATTTATAAGCCATGTTTTATAGTTCCAAATCAACTTATAACCATGATTTATAATTTCATTTATTCAAATGGTTTGCAAAACAATAAATTCATTTAACTATTAAATTTCAGAAAATTATATTTATACATATATAATCATACAAAATTATATCTTTTACTAAATTTGAAAACAATATTGTGTCAGTTCGCTCTGTTCAAGTGTTTTGGAATTCCTATCGATAACGTTAGCTAGACGAATCGATCGAAACCCAAAATTCAAACTTAACAGCTCAAACAACACAATATAAAACATTTTATATTAAATACAGAAAAACTCCCTCACTCGATAATACAGAATGGATTTCAAAGCAAGGATAGAGATCCAAATTAGAGGAACGCTAATCAATAGAATTCACTAAGGAGATAGGCTTGAATGGGAGATAAGACAATCAAATTGCGAAATAGGAAGATGGATAGACTTATATAATTTGCGGGAAACCTTAATCGGGTTAACCGTAACTTCAAAAATAAGATCGAGGTAGAATTCTGGAGCAAACTGGCATTCGATCGCCAGAGATGGAATTCGGTTATAGCAAAAGATAGCAGCATCGTAAACCGAGGATATAGAAATCTCCGGTTAATCAATACCGATTGTAAAGGAGTTTCACCCCTATACAAATCATATAGTGGAGCTATGGGTACTCTAGAATTAAGAAAACACGAATAATGAGAGAAAAGAATGAATTTCAAAACGAAAGGGGAGAGTTCAAAATTCAAAGGAAACCGAGTCAAAGAGGAAGAGATTCAAGCTCGAACGAAAGTGATTCCGTAATTAAATTTACTACATATGCTAAGTTTTGCCTAAAAAAAGAGCTCCGGTACCACATGTAACATCCTGATTTTTCATGCCATTCGCATCCGCACATGTCGGACTTGAATTGCTCAAAATATCAGATTTTTAATTTATATTTGGCAAAACTCAGCATATACAGTAAATAAAGATCACATAATCACAGACACAGAGTAATATAACAATAATGCAGTGGAAACAAAAGAATAGTAGTTCATGAAGCTACTATATATATATATACAAAGTTAAATAAGATACAACAGAGGTCTCGAATACATAGATGTCTCAATACAATAGTCAAATACAAAATCTGAATACATCACTGGAATTAACTGAATAACTAGAAGCAGAATCGATAGATGGATCTCCAAGCGAAGCTCCAACTCCAAAGGTGAGTCTCGAATACTAGTACACTCAATCTGACCCGAGCGTAAAGCAAAACACAAAACAGTTGAGTCAGGATTAACATTCTTATATCAATAAATCCAACTCAAGTGAAATATCAACTGAAATACAAGTAACTCAAAGGATGTTTGGGATAACCATCCTCTAAGGATCCGTTAAACTATCTACTATGTAGTAATATACGCTATTATAATAATGTCTATAGTAAAGCAAACTATTAAAATAGCGTTAAGGCGTTAGCCATATCCCCCTTAACACATTTTATAGTGCCAATAGTCTATATAGTACCGTAATACCCCGTAAACTGGAGCTACCAGAGGATACTCCATAGGTACGACACAAAAAAAACTCGTAGAAGGCGCGCTAGGGTAGGTGACACGGCACGACTAGGCATTGCCAAGGTAGATATACCAATTACGCATCTGGACTGGTGGTAACGCATAGCAGCCACTACCGCCCACCTCGAAACACACTCCCGAGTAAAAATCGAATGGTGTCCACCAAATAAATCGCAAGTCAGAATATAGTATCGATGGAATGTGTCCGATCAGAGGAGCTACCTCATTGGCCCGGAATCGCTCCTGTTTTAGCCACCTTATGCTAACTCACGGGAGTTAGGTCCACGTAAATATACCTTTAGGATCGTCGCCACCATCCTACTTCATTCTGGAATCTCCACCGCGTACACGGTTGTTAAAGTTGTTTTCGGTATTGGCAGAGAGTATGACAATATCAGATCCCGATCTCTTTAACAACCAATCGTTATTATAACACCGTGGTCATTTCAAAATAGTTTATACTTTAAAACCAAAATATCATTTCCATTTTCAAAAATCAAATCAACACGATGTCATTTCCATTTCAAATACCAAATCAATATGATATCATTTCCATTACCATAACACTTCCAAAGTTATAACATTTTCGAAAACATAACACTTTGGAAAACCATAACACTTCCCTTTAAACAGTTTAGATAATAATAATAGTATATAAAATAAAATAGTTTATAAAATAAAATAGTTTATATAGAATAGTTATAAGTTAAAATGGTTTATAATAAAATAGTTAGTATACTAAAATAGTTTATATATATTAAAATAATTTATAATAAAAAAATGATTTATATTAAAATAGTTTATATTAAAATAATTTATAAAATAAAATATAAAATAGTTTAAATGTAGTTTAAAATACTTTATATAATAAAATAGCTTCCTCAAATTTCACAAATCGATTCAAATCAACTCGAATTCCAAAATTCAAATTTAATTCAATCTTAATTCATCAATTTCAACTCAATTTAGTTTCTAAATAAACCATTTCAAATTATCGATTTCAAATACATATTTGTTCCATAAAATAAGCCATTTCAATTTCAATATATTTCAAAGCTTTAAATATTCAACATTTTCAAAACTAAATTCGATAATTTCATATATATATCAAATTCACTTTACTATTATTTAGTTTTGAAATATTTACTTAATCATTTCGATAACATCTAAATACAACTTCAATTTACAAATTTAAATAAACAAAATATCCCATTTAAATTTATATAAAGTTGAAATATTCATTTAAGTCATTTTTAATCAAATCCAAGTTATAAAATCATATCTTTAAAATTTCAATTTTAATAAATTTCAAATCAAACTTATTTAAGTATAATTCTTAAATAAATATAATTTCAAACCAATTACTATTCCTCTTTCCAACCTGAATTTATTAAAATCATTATAAGCTCTATATTTAAAAATATAAATTTTAAATAAGTACTTAAACAATATTAAATATTAATCTATTTATATATATATTTTTAAATAGAAAAATTATAAATAAATTCTTAAAATTTATAATTACAAAATTAACTTATAACTATACAATTTTCAAAACATATAATTTTAGAAATCTAAATTTTAAACTTTATAAAATACAGGTATATATAATATCTTAAAAATCAACATTTAATACACCATATACTCCTTTCCAAAACCATAGAAATCATTTTCAAAATATTTATATATATATAGACCAACGGTGTCTGTATATAATTCTCTATCAAATGGTCAAATGATACAGATATTTATTATTTCAATCCACAATTTAAATATATTGGGTATATGTCTTTTCAACCCGCAATCTCAAATTCAATTCAATGAAAATCGCTTGGGTTTATCATTTCAACCCATAATGATTTTCTCCTATTCTACATGATCGTTCGGGTATGTATCATTTCAACCCATAAGGAATTCTATACTAACAGGGAACTTGCAGAGTGATAACAGAAATGATAATAACATAACATGCATATATCATCAATCATCAATATAAATAACAGGAAATGGTGTCAGATGTCACAGGTGAACAGATACAGATAATAGCATATGTATAACAATGTAAATAACTAACAGCAGCATATTTCAATCGTCGTTTTAATTGAAACCAAATTTAATAAATATAAGAACATTAATCGTGAGTGATTGCTCACCTTTCAAGGCTAGAGATGATTCGACAATGGAATGAGCTACGAAATGCAAGCACGACTTCCAAAACAAAGCTAGATTGGCACAAATTCGATGATCAAAGCTGATAATAAGGAATTGATAAACGAATCAGGACCATCTTAATATTAATAGAAAAATGAGGAGTAAATTATATTATTATTCTATTACTTCTTTTAAGCAAATATTTACATTAAGGCACGTATTTAAACAAAATCTACATATACTTGACACTCAATATAAATTTTAAAACGTGCACATATGAAAATCAAAAATCTATATCTCAAAAATAAAAATACATATATATTTTAAAATTTCAAAACAACACGTAACCGTATTTTAAAACTATTCCAAAACCTATATACTTACATACATTGACATATATAGCTTTATATATATGTACACGCATATATATATATATAAACAACAACCAGTTATAACTTATATATATATATATATATTGACTACATATAATAAGGTTTAAAACTTTTATATGCACTACAAAAGATAACATAACTTATAAACTCATCATATTATATATAACCAATTTATAATTATAAACCACAGGTTTCATACGCATGCAGGCATATACACAGGCCTTATGAAGATAATCGATGCTTATATACCTTATATGAACAGAATTTATACATAAAACTCAACATATTATATAAACAAATATATATACATTATATAATAACACTTTTAAGAAGATTAAAATCATACCTTCTACATATATATGCATATATTTCAATACAACATATTTACTGTAAATAGTCAAATTTGCAATACCTTAAACATGATATAAACTACAAGCTTTAACATATATATAACACAGTAAACTTATATATATACTGGTAAGCATATATACTTATTATATCTTTAAACCGATGCATATATATACCTACAAACAAGTATAAAGTGACAGCACTTCAAAATAACGTATGTATATATATATACTGCTCTTCAAAATCTAATATTATTATAAACGCATACAAATATTAGCTGTAAACCAAAAAAAATTAAACATATATAATCAACAGATTATTACCATACAAAACTATTAATATATAAATATACTTATATAAACAAACACAAATTATATAAACATACCAATACATGCAATATATAGTAAAACAACATACTTACATAAATACAAAAAAGTTGGCTGCAAGGTTGTAAGAGTGGCTTGCGTGGGAAACTAGGGGAGAATGGAGGCTGGAGTTCATGTGCGTTGATAAGGAGCGGCTGTCGAAGGGGTAGCGGAAAGGCTCTGGCAGGTGGCGGAGCAATCAAGGAGTCGAGGCGAAGAAACTTGGTGCTAGGTTGTTCACATGGGTTGTTTGCCTGGGTCGGTTGCCGGTCACGCATGGAAGTGGGGTACTGACTAGTGGCAGGCAAGCAAGAGAGAGGTGGAGGAAAAGAAAGAACGGATCTAGGGAGAAGTGAAGGGAGTTCACGGGCGGAGGCGGGTCGTGCTTGGTGGTAGGGTGAGAAGCTAATGGTGGAATAGGTGAAAGAGAGAAGGGGAATAGTGAAGGGTTAATGGTGAGGGGAGAAGAAACGTACTGGTTCATAGAATATATATTGATCTTCTATTCCCAAATGAAACAGGCAAAACATATTTAGATTTCCAAAAAATGAAACGGTGGGAAAATAACTAGTCAAGGCAAGCTTTTGAAATCTAGGGTTTCCTCTCAGCCATGGGGGAAAATCAATTCCCTCACCAAAATTCCTCAATTCTCTCTAATTCTTCCTCCCTAATCAGACCACTTGAGGCTTCTCACATCAGCAAGCCATCAGGAGTTATCAACATAAATGATGATGGATTTAAATTGGTCTAATCTAAACAACAAAGGAGGAAAGAGGCCAAGAAAGCACAGGAGTTGCTACCAGTTCTCCAAAATGACAACCGAAAAGGTAGAGATGGTCAGAATATAACCACCCAGATCGCAAAGAAAGGCGAAATGTTGTCAACACAGATCTCACTGAACAGAGAGCAAGGCCGAAAATCTTGGGCTGATATTGTTACTGATCAGCCTCAAGAACCCAATGATGAAGATTGCAATCTAGAGCATATTGCACCAATCAAGATTAATAGCAAGAAGTATGGTCTGGTAAAGGAAGAGGTATGTAAAAGGGCAACTGAATCATGGAATAATTCTGTTCTTGTTTATGTAGTGGGTACCAAATCATACTACTTGTTTTTTAAATAATATATACAAAGAGTTTGGAATCCGATTAGTGAATTTAAAATTTTTACTAGAGAGAACAGATTCTTTCTAGTAAAATTTAAAGAATCTCAAGATTGTTCTTCAGTTTTAAAAAATGGACATTATTTCTACAATGGCAAACTCATCATAGTGAGAAAGTGGTCTGATTCTCTAAAAATGGAAAGAGACTTGTTAACATCTATGCCGATTTGGGTAAGATTACCCTATGTTAATCTGAAGTTATGGGACAAGGAGGCCTTCAGTGTCATGGCAAGTATTATAGGAAAACCCATTAAAATGGATGCAGCCACAACTTTGAAGACGAGATTGAATTACGCTCGCCTTCTCGTAGAAGTGTTTGTGAATGATGAACTTCCCAATGAAATTTATCTTTCTTTGTATAATGGAGAGAAAATTATTCAAAAAGTTGAATATGAATTGGTCCCGCCAAAATGTAATGTATGTAAATGCTTTGGTCACACTAGAGATCAGTGTAACCCAAAACAGGCATGGGTCCCCAAGAGTAATATTTAAGAAACTCAAGATAAAGAAATCTCAAATTCTGATCTAGGAAATTATTCAATAGTACAGAAACATACTGCATCATCTGAAGATAATGATCGAATCAACCAAATAGGTATCACTTCCGATCAAAGAAGGAATAACAGTGTGCTCTCTGATCAAGATGATCAGGTCATAGCTAAGGAAGTTCATCATATTAGTAATGAAATCATCTCAAAGGGAAAATCACAGAGCAATAATGTGGTGCGTGAAAAGAATACAATGGTCTTAGAATCTGTAACCCCACCAGTTACAGATCCTTGTTTAATTACAGATAATTATGGTTCAAATAACAATAATGATAATGATAATGAAGATCATTTGCATTCTACAATTCTAGGTATAGAAAAGCTTGCTGAAACAACCCCTCCACCTGAGCAGGCTGCACTGGCCGAGGAGTCTGACTCAGCCATGCCCGCACTGCTGATCCATTTGATATTTCTCTTGTCAAAATTCCAAAAGGTGCCAATAATACTGGAACAGAAATGGAAATGGTGGAAGCTGTTGATCAGTTTGATATTTCTGAACTGCATATACCAAAAACAAAGGCTATTGGTAAGAGAAAGGGTAATAAAGAGAAGAAAGCTTTTAAACAAAAATACATATCTATAAATCCAGACTGGGATGAAATGTCAACCAGGTTAAAAGCAAAAAGTGCTGAGAACAAAAGAAGAGGTAAGTGTACTTCAGTATCATGTACTATTTAAACCCTTTCTTTTATTTCTTGATTATGTCTATATTGGCATGGAATGTAAGAGGTATGAATTCCTCTTCTAAACAATCTGATATTTTGCATACACTTAATGTGTATAAACCCTCTGTCATAGCAATAATTGAGAATAAATTGAATGAAGATAATTTTGAAAAATTCCGTTTTAAATTACCTAGGAATTGGAAAGCTATAAACAACAATGATTGTGGTTGTAAATGTAGAATTATTGTTTTATGGGATTCCAATACTTGGAATATGTTAAGTAGTAATAAGGATAAACAGTTTATAGATTGTCAATTTGAAAATATTGGTGGTTTTTCTTTACAAATTACTAGTATTTATGGCAACAATTTGGAAATTGAAAGAAATAGTATGTGGAATAGATTAAAAGCTTTGAATTTAAACTATAATTTCCCTTGGCTTATTTTAGGGGATTTTAATACTGTTTTACATGCATATGAAAAATTTGGGGTAATAAAATACCTCAAAGCAAAGTAGACAAGCTATATAAATTTTTAATTGAGACTGGGTTAATAGAACCAAATACTAGTGGTAATAAATATACTTGGAAATCTGGTATTGAAAAGAATATTCATTGTAATTAGATATAGCTCTGATTAATAAAGAATTTTCTAATGTTTTCCCCAAATTTACATGTTCTACTCTTGAACAAAGTACTAGTGATCATACTCTAATACTTATTACTCTTTTCAAGGATTTAGCTTTTGATAAAAGAATACCTCCATTCAAATTTAAGAATGGATGGGTTTTAGACGAAAATTATAAAATCCTTATGGAAGAGTGTTTGAATTTTTCTTGTAATGGTACAAAACAGTTTCAATTTAATATGTTTTTGAAGAATACCAAAAGTAAACTTAAAGCTTGGAACAAAAATAACTTTAGGAAGAATAATAAACTAGAACTATTAAGGCAGGATGGAAAACTGTTACAAGAAATAGTTGATAAAAATCCTGGGGACATTACTGTTGCTAAAAAATTCTTTTCCAATCAACAAAATATATCTCCAGAGCCTATACTAATACTATGAATGCTAAACAAAAAGCCAAGGTTGATTGGTTAACAATGGGTGATGATTGTACTAAATTTTTTCATGCAAAAATGAGTAGTAGAAGGCATATGAATAATGTAGGTAATGTTATAAACAAAACTGGTAATCTAACTAATGCATATGATAAAGTGGTTAGAGAGGCAGTTGACTATTATGAAAAATTGTTTTTTTTCTGAATTTGTTACTAATAACTTTCCTCATATTATATGTAAGAATGTTCTAAATGCCAATGCTTCTGATATTTTACTTTCCCCAGTCTCTATTGAAGAAATTCTATTGAAGAAATTAAATATGTAGTGTTTAATGCTGGTGACAACAAAAGTCCCGGCCCTGATGGATTTAATGAAAAATTCTATAAAAATTAGTGGGATAACATTAAAGGTCGGGTTTTGAATGTAGTAAATGAATTTTTTGATAAAGGAAAAATCCTTAAAAGTATAAATCATACTTTTATTACTTTAATCCCCAAAATTAAAAATCCCACTTGTATTGGTGATTACAGACCCATCTCTTGCTGCAACTTTATTTATAAAATCATAGCTACTATTTTAAGTAATAGGATTAAAAAATTTCTACCATTTATTATCTCTGAAAATCAGAGTGCATTTGTTCCTGGCAGACTCATTGATTAAAATTCTCTTCTAGCCCATGAACTAGTTAGAAACTTTAATTCTAAAAATGTTGATATTGTTTGTATAAAGGTGGATCTGAAAAAGGCCTATGACAAAGTACAGACACTTTATATATCATATAGTGAAGTGCATGGGCTTTCCAATTAAGTTTTGTAATTTGGTCTTTGAATGTATAAATTCCCTTACCTTTTCTATTCTCATCCAGGGTAAATCAGAGGGTTTTATAAAAAGTAAAAGGGGTATTAGGCAAGGTGATCCACTATCACCTTACCTTTTTACTATGGTCATGGAGTACTTTTCTATTTTAATGGAAAGAGAGGCTATTAAGGGTAATATTACTCCTATGAATAAAATTTAGCCTTGTATTAATCATCTTATATATGCAAATGACCTTATGGTCTTCATCAAGGCTAATAAGACTAATGCAGATGCTATTAAAAACATTTTTGGCAAACTGTATAAATATGCTGGCCTTCAACTTAATGAATGCAAAAGTAAAGCTTATTTTAGTAGAAGCAATAGATACAAAAATGAGATTTTAGAATCTCTAAATATAGCAGAAGGTCATCTCCCTATTAAATATTTAGGTCTGCCTTTGTCAATTAATCAGATTAGAGATTCTGACTGCTCTGTTCTTATAGAAAAAATTCAAGGAAAAATGGAAACTTGGTCTTGTAAACTTCTTTCTATTACTGGTAGATTAGAACTTATTAAAACTATGATTTATGCCATTATTTTATATTGGATACAAACATATCATATCCTAGTTGCCTCAATTAAATAAATTGAAAGTAGATGGGCTGATTTTTTATGGAGGGGTAAATATCATAAAATCAGCTGGGAAAAAGTGTGCAGACCTAAAAAAGAGGGGGGATTTGGTATTAGGAATATGAATGACCTCATTCTAACATGCCATTTAAAATTATTCTGGAGATTTGTGAATGCAGACTCTCTTTGGGCTAGATGGATGAGGTCCAAATATCTCAAAAACGATAACTTTTGGACTGCTTTACCAAAAAATAATCAATCTTATGCATGGAAACAAATTATAAATGTAGGAATATTGGTAAATCTTTTTTGGAGAGAAAATTTAAACTAGGAGAACAAACCAGTTTATGGTTTGATCCCTGGTTCAACAATGAATCTTTTATTAATAAAGTGGGTTGGGACAGTCTAGTCATTTGTGGTGGGGTTAATGATACAGTGGCTATGATAATAAGAGATAATCAATGGAAGCCACAGTTGCACCCTATCACATACCCTCATAAGGAAAGTATATGTCAAATTCCTATTGATATTCATGTAGACAGTGATTATTGGGACTGGAAAGCAAGCTTCAAAGGGAAGTTTTCTTTTAAAATTACTTGGGAAAATATTAGAAATAAAGCACCTATTGTTGAATGGTATAATTGTATATGGAACAAAGTGAACAGTTCTAAGATGGCTTTCTATGCATATTTTGCAATTAATAATAGACTGCCAACTTGGGATAAAATAAATAAATGGGGAAACTCAAATATTTCACTTTGTTCCTTATGCAATTTAGTAAATGAAAGTGCTAATCATTTGTTTTTTGAATGCAGTTATTCTTACTATATCTGGAACTGTATTCAAACTATAATGCATATTGCCAATAATGGTCAGATGCAACAATTTTAACATATAAACAATCTTTTGGAACGAAACTATGCTCACATATTACTTACTACTACGGTGTTTCATATTTGGAAAGAAAGGAACTTTCGAACACATAATAAAAGCAGTATGAACAGAGAACATAAGTGGAGACTTATCGAGGCAGACAACAGGATTATTCTTCAGAAATCAAAGAAAAAAATCAAAGACCAAACCAAATTTTATTTTATGGCTGATGGATGGAGCCATGAAGCTAGCAGCAAGCATCTTGAGCTATTTCTTGCTCGTGCTAAAGAGCCTTAAGACAAGCAACAATCTTTTGATGTTAGCGGCCTTCACCAGAGCTCAAGTGCCGATAACAACGACTCCTTTTCTAATCAGCGAACAATCGAGACTCCCAGGCTGAATTGGAGCTCATTTTTAGGTGAAGACATAAATATAGGAGAGGAATTAACAGATCCGAGTCGCAATGACCTCAGATCTGTTAATCCACCCTTGTTTTCAATTCATCAGAGGGACAATAGCTTTAAAGCGAACATCGATGGGATGAGAGGTTGCTTCAACAGTAGCCTATCTTATTGGGAAAGAGGAGAGGTGAGCGGTACTAAGAGTAGATATAGAGAGACATAGTTGAATAAGCGGCGATTTACTCGCGTCGCCATTTTTTCTTTTAGGTTTTGCTTCTGAGTAATGAAGTGAGTCGGCTAGGGTTTGTATGTTTATTGATGTGGTTCGGGTATTATTGGTTTACCCGTTTTTGTACTGGGCTTAGCCCATTAACCTTATTTCAAAAAAAAACTAGTCATGACAATAAATTTCCTCTAAATATTAATAGTTACAGACCATTGTTTATCTCAGGAAGTAAACGAAAAGACAAGGAAACCAAACGGTTAAATATCGGATACCGATACAATTTCTTGTTTTATTGATTTCACAGTGCATCGGACGTCGAAACACACAAACGAATATACTATGAAGATCAGCACGACAAAACGATCAAAATGGTATAAAAATATCAGTGGTACGATCATCCTATCAAAATTCGATAATCGGTACCGAAAATACTGCAAATTTGTCAGAAATAAGATAAACGGAGCAATAGAAGTCCAAATTTGGAGAAACGAATTATGACGTCTCACTCAGAAGATGATTTACAAATTTATTGTATAAAAATATTCAAGTTTGGAAGACATTTTATAATCATCAATTTTTAATTGATTTGAATTGAAATGAATTACACAATAAAATAAACTTCCATATTATATGACGAAAATTTACCATTTGTTATTTTTATATAGACGTATTCCAAATATCAAGTTTTTTTATTTCAAAATTTTATTATTTAAAATTTCACAAAAATTCAGTTAAATATATTATTAAAACTAATAAAATTTACGGGTCGTTACATGATCAGAGTATATAATAAGGCAATAAAATAAATTTCCCTTTACAACCAAAACACAGTGGAATAAAAAGAACTCTAAATAGCTGGCATGCCTACTTCACGTCTCTGAAAGCTTCATTCTCTAAAAGGAAACCTGGAAACCTCAACCTTCAAACTACTCAAATTAAATTGAGCATCCGAGAGTTTAAGGGGAAATCAAAAACTTCGAGTTAGACATAAAGCCTGGTATGAATAATAAACTACCATCTCAAATCATTTTGATATCCAGTGAGACCACGCCGCTTAGCGGAACGGGTTTTGCTCTCACTAGTATCTTAAAAACTTTACAAAACTATATACTGTGCTCATGCATCCACAATGGTTAAAAAAATTCAAAATAATATGATGATATGCAAACAAGTAAATTAATTTTGGATTACCTATCCCTATTCATTCTGACTATCTGTCCCATTTATAGTTTCTAGGGTTACTATTAACCTATTAGTTTTCATGGGCTTACTAATAACCTGTGAAATGTTTGCAGACTCCCTGTCTAATTTCACAATTTTTATGGGATCACTAAGAATATATTGGTAACTCCAATATCTTTCCTTTTATCCAAGTTTTCAAGGGCTGACTAGGAACCAATTGACTTCTGTCAATATCTTAATCCGGATACAGTTTTCATGGGCTAACTACAAACCTATTGGCCCCTGCCAATATCAAATCATAGTTTTCATGGGCTGACTATAAACCTATTGGCCCTTGCCAATATCTTTTCCTTTATACAGTTTTCATGGGCTTACTGTGAATATATTGGCCCATGCCAATATCTTTAATTTATATTTTAGCATCGTTAACTTATATTCACTACTGGGTCTACCTAGCTGGTTATTCTGCCCTTCCCCAAAGTAACGTTATGGGTTCATAATAATGTGAATAAATATATGAAGAAGCAATCATAACAACATAATAATGCACACACATATGGTTGAATATCATTGAAATCATTTTATATAAAACTTGATTACTCCCTTTAACCTGTTAATAAAAGAAAACTTCTTCAAAAACTTCATTTCAAAACTCTTTATTTATTTATGCTATAGGTTTTTCCTTTAAAATGGATTGGGTTATTTGTTTTGAAATCTTAAATCATCACTTTCGAAACCACTTGATGACCTCCTTCAAAAGCATAGAAAACTCCTTTATGAAACTCTAAGTATTATACCTTTTGAAGCTCCTTAACTTATTCCTTTTGAAACCAAAAATACACCTTTCAAATGTATCTAAACATTACCTTAAAACATAGCTTCGAAGCAAATGAAAGTACTCCTTTTGAAAGTATTGGGTTTTACTCTTAAAATCATCTTTTGGGTCAAAGTGGTTACATACGAAATTATCTCTTTCGAAACCTTTAATAAATTTATTTGGGGAAAATTTGATGGTGTCGGAACCATCTATCTGAAAGCACAAAACCTTTGAGTAAAACTTTGAAGGATAGCATCGAAACTCCCTTTCGATACCATTACCTTAGAACCCCTGATGTAACGACCTGAAATTTTCAACCATTCGCATCCATACATGTCGGATTTGAATTGCTCAAAATATCAAATTGTTAATTTAAAATTTGGCAAAACTCAGAATATACAGTAAATAAATCACAGATCACAGACACAAAGTAATATAACAACGCAGCGGAAGTAAGAAATAGTAGTTCATGAAGCTACTATATATATACATCAGAGTTAACAAGATACAACAGAAGTCTCAATATGATAATCAAGTATAAATCAGAATACATCACTGGAATCAACTGGATAACTGAAAGCAAAATAAATAGCTGGATCTCTAAGAAAGCTCCAACTCCAAAGGTGAGTCTCGAATGCTATATCACTCAGTTTGACCCAAGCGTAAAGCAAAACACAAAACACTCGAGTCAGGACATACATACTTATACAATGTAATAGAAATGCTCAAGTAACTTAAAGGATGCTTGGGATCGCCCATCCTTTAAGGATCCGTTAAACTATCTACTATGTAGTAATATACGCTATGATAATAATGTCTAATAGTAAAATAAACTTACTTTTAAATAGCGTTAAGGCTTTACATTTTCCACCTTAACACATAAATAGTGCCAGTAGTCTATACAGTACCTGCGTACCTCCAAATCGGGAGGCTACGAGAAGATACTCCATAGGTACGACACAAATCAAACTCATACAAGGCGCGCTAGGGTAGGTGACACGGCACAACTAGGCAATGCTAGGGTAGATATACCAATTACGCATTCGGGCTGGTGGTAATGTATAGCAGCCATTACCGCCCACCTCGGAACACACTCCCAAATCATAAATTGAGGATGGCCATCAAATCAATCACAAAGTAATAGAATGGTATATGATGAATGTGTCCGATCAGAGGAGCTACCTCATTGGCCCGTCGATCGCTCCTATTTTAGCCACCTTATGCCAACTCATGGGAGTCGGGTCCACGTATATACCTCAATAGGAATCGTCGCCACCATCCTACTTCATTTTGGAATCTCCACCGCGTATATGGTTGTTAAAGTGGTTTTCGGTATCGATAGAGAGTATGCCCATATCTGATCCCGGTCTCTTTAACAACCAACCGTTATTATAACCCATGGATATTTATTTCGAAATATTTATACCTTAAAACAAAATATCATATCCATTTCAAAACTAGTTTATACTTCAAAACCAAAATATCATTTGAATAAACCCAAATTTCCAATCACTGAATATTTCTTTCAATTTATTTAATCTTGACATATTCATTTTTTAAATCATCTTAAACCAAAACCACTTTATAAAGCCATATTCTTAAATCTTAAATTGCAAACCAATATATTCAAAAAAATTCTTAATTAAATACTATTTCAAATAAATTCATTTCCAAAAGTCATAGTACTTTCAAATTTATAACAATTCCGACATCAAACACTTTGAAACATAATACTTTGAAATCATAACCCTTTTAAAATTTTATTATTTGGAAATCATAATATTTAGCAAGTCATAACACCTAAAAAAAATATTCATTACCAAAGCTATAGCACTTTTAAGTTCATTCGTTGAATCATACCAATTTCGAAAACATTGTATTAACTTATAAATTTCAAAAATGGTTTATATTTCACCTTAAAACATATTCATTTAAACCATTTAAATTCAATGTCAAAATCTTCCAAAATAATATTCATTTCCTAAGTTCATTGAAATTTCAGCCACAACTGCACTTATAAAGTATTACGGTAAATATATTAACATTTCAAAAACATTGTCAAATCAAAGCACTTATAAAGTGCTACAGTAGTGTTGCAAAACAGTTCAGTTTCAAAAACAGCAGCACTTATAAAGTGCTGTAGTAGTTATTTAGTTATTTTCAGAAATAGTTCAAATTCAGAAACAGCAGCACTTATAAAGTGCTGTAATAGGTGTTTACTTATTTCAGAACTTAGTTATATTTCAGAATTTGATAGCATTTAGAAAATACTCTCTTTAAAACCACAGCATTTAGTAAATGCTACCAATAAAATTTCAGATTTTATTATAACATTTCAGAAACATTAAGACTTCAATATTTAGCCATTTTAACTTATAAAACAATATCCTACATTTCCACAATACTCATTTGGATATCACTTAACTTATGATTTAAATAAAATAACCTTTTAATAATTAAATATCTAATTAAATTATAATTCATTTATTCAGTCAAATTTACATTATAATTTGTTTAACTTTCATGTTAACAACAACAAACCTTAATATTTCTTTTCCTTAAAACATCCTTTTCATAACTAAAGTATTTTATTTACTAAGTTACTCTAAAATTCCATTTTTCTCAAATTTTCAATTATCAAGTTAAGTCATATTTAAGTCACATTTTTACATTTTTACTTTTACAATTTTGACTTAAAGAAAATCACTATAAAATTTTATTATACAAAACATACCCATTTCATAAAATAAAACTAAATTCCATTTACTTACTTAACTTAAATTTATTTGAAAACCAAATTTCCAATTTTCAAGTTAAGTCATATTTAAGATACATTTTTACTTTTTACCATTTTAATTCATAATTATTTATTTTACAAAACATCTCCATTTCATAAAATAAGATTTATTACAATTACTAGGTTAGATTTAAAATTCCACATTAAATCAAATTTAATTATTAAGTTATTTATCATCAATAAAGATCTTTAAATTGCAATTTAAAACCAATTATTGATATATAAAGTTTCCAACTTATAGAAAAACAATATAACTTTATAATTAAAAATCAAACCACTTATTGACTTATAAAAATTCCATATATTAAAAAACATTGAATCAAATTTTTAAGTAAAATTTTCATATATCTTAAAACTTAAAAATACTTAAAAAAATTTAAGAAAATATTATTAAATATATAACCATGGGTCTGGATAATATTTTCTAACCTAAGTCAAGTAATACAGATATGTATCATTTCAATCCGTAATTTAAAAAGAAAAATCCGGGTTCTATCATTTCAAACCCGCAATCCCAAGTCAAACAAATACAATAAAATCACTCGAGCCTATCATTTCGGCTCATAATGATTTTTCCCTATTCTAAAGTCTGTTCGGGTATGTACCATTTCAACCCATAGTGAAAAGGGAACTTGCAGTGTGAGATACAGAAAAATACAATAACTGTAAAGCATATAATATCATATCAGGTAATGTAACAAATATATAAGCAGTATATAACATCATATAATCATATCTCAAGCATATATGAACATAGCATATTAATTTCTACAATTCACATGTCATTATTTCACAATTATATAAGTACGAATGTCGAGAGTGATAAACTCACCTTTTAAAGTTAGAGATTAAATTCAAAACACAAATCCAAACTCCGCACAGTACGAAAAGGCACGACAAAGCACGAACAAGATTTTGAGTGGATGAAGATCCAAGATTTCAACTCTTGTACACAAACAAATACAACAATTATAAGTACATGATTCAACCCAAACAAATATGAATTCAACAATGAAAAATATGAATCAAAGATGAGATAAAATGGCTTCACCTAGGCCATTGGGCTCGGCCACATAGGAAAATAGGCTAGACCATCCACATCATGGCTCGGCCATGATCTGATCTGCAGCATAAAGGCTCGGCCATGGTCACCAAAGTGCACGGCTATGGCTTGAGGAAGTGGAAAATGGCAAGTTACAAGCATGAAAGGCAAAAGGTCAAGGAGATTGGAAGGTTACAAGCAAACATAGGCTCGGCCCTATGCAAAGTGTTCGGCCATGACGTGGTCTTGGGTCAAGGCAACATAAAGCACGACCATGGTGTAGGTGTTAACCACGGCAAGGCAAGGAGGTGATGGTGTTTGTGTGGTGGCCGAGGCAAAAGGAAGGGGATGGTGAATATATGGGCTTGGCTAGGTTTGTATGCATAGTTTGGTGATGTATGGCATCATGGTGGTCTCGGCCTTGGTTTGGTGGAGATGAGGAGGTGATGTGGTCGGCATGGTGGTGGTGGAGATGGTGATGGGGTCGGCAATAGGAGCATGGCCGAGCATAAGCATTGGAACCAAAAGAAAAACAAAAGAAATGGAAAGAAGGAGGAAGGGTGAAGCCATGGAAACTTGAATATATTTTTCTTCAGGAAGCAAATGAGGGATGAGAAGGGATGAGAAACTTTTGTACGTGAATCACAAACTGAAGTGGCGGCTAGGGTTGGATAAAATGAATGGCTAAGAGATGGAAAGCCTTGAACGGCTAGGAATTAGAAAGGCTTACTTGATTTCCAAGAAAAGAAACCTAAGTCTCTTAGAATTTCCAAGTCCAAAATCCAAATAAAAATCAAATAGAAAAGAGATTGGAAAATAAAACAAACGTCTAAACAAAATAAAAATAGAAAAATAAAATAGAGAATGAACATAGGAAAATAGAAATTAGAATACAGAAAATCATTGCGTGTAAAACGCTGTATTTTATCTGTAACGACTCGATTTTTCGACTTTCGAAAGTCGACATCAATACAACCACTGTATCAACTACCGAACTATCGAATGCCGGAAAACCGAATTGTTAGGGTTAAAGAAAGAAAGAGGTAGAAGAAGAGAGAAAGAAAAAGAAACAGAAACAATATCAGAATCTCACATTCGCAGCGGAACAATATATAATAGATGAATGAATAATCTTTATAACAAAGAACTATATCAGTTTATACAATACATCATCAGAGTTTACAACAACAACACACTACTGGAAAGTTATATAAACTTGTCCACATAACATAATACACAGCGGAATAATACTAGTATAAGTGATACGTCTCGCATCCAGCTCGCCTCCAGATCTCCAAAGCAATCCATCCAGATCCAATTGATAACCTGATTCTAGGCTGCCCGTGTGGAAAATTATGGGCACCCAGAGTTTAGAAAGGGAACAATAAACTCCAGGTCAGTCATGGGACTGGTGTGAGATCTTAAAAACAGTTATTGGTATTAAAAATAAATCCGCAATGCTTTTGGAAAATGAAACTACCATAAGACCTCCCGCCACACACACAATGCAAACACAGAATTGGAGGAGATTTCTCCTTATGATAGTCAAACATGCTTGATACGCAAAATCTTTTTAATATTATCATTAGTGCCTAGTGTGGAAAACATCTCGAAAGTATAATATTAATCTTAGCCAGCATACAACCATTATTCTATGCCTACTATAGCTACCATGTTTTATGGCAGGTTACCGCCACGCTGCATGGCAGGTTATACAACTAAACCGTACAAGGTTCGTAGTGTTTCTTTAGATTTTCCAACAAATGGTCAGGCTAAGGAACTTCCTATGCCACATGGGTACGCCTCTGGAGGGACGTCCCGAGAACTTAACTAGCTCTCTGCCAACACAAGGCCGGGTTACCTCTGTAACTAGGTAACTACTACTGGAGTATGCCACCCTCCGGTCGTTTGCGACCTTTATCCGAGGGCCCTCAATCACAAAGCAACAACCACACAGTAAATGAGATTGCAGCAACCACATAGGTAAAGTATCTGGGATCCATACCATGATACCACCTTTTTCCAGAAGGAAATGACATACCCTAAAGGGTGCGACCCTCATAACCTTACCGCATCTTTCCTGTTTCGACCATTTCCGGGGTGTGAGGTTCGATGAGGTCTCGTTCACAAAGCTACGCTTTACACGAAGGCCTTGCTTTGATCAACAAATGATCAACAACACACAGCAGCACTCAACATGCCACATTACCAAATTGGGAGTATATCACTGATAACCTTCAACTACATAACCTCCGAGCTTGTACGTCTCAGAGAAGGGTGTTAAGCTAAGAGAATAAATTCTCCGCCACCAAACAGAAATGTATTTGAAAGAAATCTGCTTTATATCTCAAAGTGTAATGTCAGACATACGACCATACAAGTCTGTTCCGGGTTCGAACAGAATCGAAGGCACTTCGTCCAAATAAAGGAAGAAGCCCTTGCAAATCCGGTCTTCAATTGCAATCCATAACGTCGTATCATTATTCGGAATGGGTTATATGACACAAAGTCCTCTCCCGGCTAAACCGAATAATGAGCGCTTGTTTTTAAAAACAAATTCAAGTGCTATTTCAAAGGCCAACATTGATAGTCGGTTATTTAACTATCAAAAAACATTCACAATAATCATCCAATCTAAATAATTTTTCCAAATTATTAAATTTCAAAGTATCTTTGCAAGATATATATTTTCCACACTTCATCACTTTGAAAACCGATTTCAAATTACTTTTCACTCGCGGAATAAAATTCCCGATATTATTTATTTCCACTGGAAATCTGCCAAGTCCGAATGCTTTAAAGTAATTTAAATCACTTATCCAAAATATACTTGGAAATATTTGAAAATAAAACTATCTTTAAACTCTTACTTGAATATTAGTTATGAGAATATCATACTAATATCTCATATAAAACTTCAAGTCCAAACTAATAAAAGTAGTAGATAGAGTATAAATATTTCCAAATAACATATATTTGCAAATCAATTTCCAAATTAATTTTCAACACAAAATCAATTTTTCATTCAAACACCAAATCAATTTTCATATTGATTTTCCAAAAATTTATTCTCCAATACCAAATCAATTATCAAATGGATTTCAAAAAAATTTATCACCTTTTAAATAAATCCCATTATTCTTTCCAAATTATTTAAAATTCCATTTTCAAATTCTTCAACTTTTAAACAATATTATTATAACCCATTTATTAATATCTTTTCCTATATTTTGGAAATAATTCGATAAGATTTCAAAAATCAACTTTATGCTTTTAAATTCCTTCATTTAAATTCACCCAATTCTTTCAAAAGGGATTTACTTAAAATTTCCTACTTTAATTTCAAAAATCCAATTTTATTTATTTCTGGTATCCAACGATACCAAAAATACATTCGGCTAAATTATAGCCTTTAACAAATTCAATCATCCATATAATCATTCACAGATTATCAATAAATCATCACACGACATATGAAACAAATTCATACAATTTGAGGAATCCAGTTGGATCCCTCCAACCTGTTTCCCTGCATCCATAGATGTTAGCACAACAATTAAATACCCATTCCACTTCGAGGTGGAATATCGCGGTATATGGGATTTATAAAATATCATCCGTTATTATGCGGCGCATAGGGTCTCATCCGCTATATAATGCGGGAAATCAACAGCTCCAAATACATATATAATACCAATTCCACTTCGAGGTGGAATATCGCGGTATATGGGTTTGCATATAATATCCATGGGCCTGTACAATATTTTCTAACCTAGGTCAAGTGATACGGATATGTATCATTTCAATCCGTAATTTAAAAAGAAAAATCTGGGTTCTATCATTTCAAACCCGCAATCCCAAGTCAAATAAAATAAAATAAAAATACAATAAAAATCACTCGAGCCTATCATTTCAGCCCATAATGATTTTTCCTTATTCTAATATCCGTTTGGGTATGTATCATTTCAACCCATAGTGATAGGGAACTTGCAGTGTGAGATACAATAATTAAAATGAATAGTATAACATATAATAACATATCAGGTAATGTAACAGGTATATAAACATCATTTAACATCATATAATATATCACAGGCATGTATGAATAACATATCAATTTATACGGATTCACTTGTCATCATTTCACAACAATATAAGTACATATGTCTATAGTGATAAAACTCACCTTTTAAAGCTGAAGAAAGCAATTCAAGATATATAACTGAAACTCCGAAAAGCACGACAAAGCAAGAATAATATTTTTGTAGATAGAGAGCCAAGATCCAAACTTGTAAACAACATAATATCATAAATATAAGATTATGATTCAACATAAGAAATTTTAAACCAAAACAATACAAAGATATGAAGGAAAAATGACATAACATTTGGTAGAACAAGACAAGTGGCTCGACTATGCCTCAATGGGCTAGACCACATCACACATGGCTCGGCCATGGTAGTTTTGATGCAAGTTAGGCTCGGCCAAAGGTCATGTGTACATGGCTATGGCTTGGAATTTGAAAAGAAGTGGCAAGGCAAAGGTCAAGTGGAGACAAAAGCATGGATCAAGAGGAGTTTTTTGCAATTTTGGTGATGGAGTTTGCTCTAGGGTTCATGGCCTTGGTTTGGTGGTGGTGATGGGGTGATGGAGGTGATCATGGAGGAGGTGGAGAGGAGATGAGGTCGAAAATATGGTGGAGAGGCCAAGCATATGAGGAATAAAAACAAAAGAAAATAAAAGAAAAAGGAGAAAGAAAAAGAAGAGAAGCCATGGATCTAGAACTCTATATTTTTTCTCAGGAGATGAAGTGAGAAGTGATGAGATGAGAAATATTTTGTACATGAATTACAACTTAGTGGCGGCTAGGGTTACAACAAAATGAACGGCTAAAGATGTGTAGTGAATGGCTAAGGCAAATAATAAAGATGCTAGGTAATAAAGTCAAGAGTTTTAATCGTTTGGAAAATAAAAAGGCAACACTATAAAAAAAATAACTTGATGTGTTTAATTAATTTTCTCCCTTGTTTGCATGCAATGAAAAGAGGAGTTTGAGGAATGTTTTGTGCGTGATTGATGAGAGGAATTCACGGCTAAGGAAAGATGAGAAGGCAAGAAAAGAAAAGGCAACAATTAAAGGAGAAAGATTTTGTATATATTCTATTCTTAAATTTGTATAAAATGTTACATTTCTAAATGTGAAATCTTGTCAATTGTACACATCAATTAAAATTTAAGACCAATAATTAATTTACCTTAGTTCCATTCCTTTTTCCCATTTATTACTTTATAAATAAATTTATGTTTCTATTTATTTTATACATCCACACCTCCCGTTACTGCATAAATTCTCATTAATGACATTAAAGATTTTCTAATTATTTTATAGACTAAATAGGCAACTTATAATAGCTGTTATTACTACCCTTTAATTTACACTTAAGTTTATCATATATTCAACTAATTATCATAATTACTTACCTAATATTGAATTCATTCAATTACTATCAATTATACAAATTTATTTATTTATACACCACTTACCCTTATTTACTTATATTTAAATTTATACTCAAATTTAACTGTTATAACTAAATTAATAGGCCAATTAAATAGTAACTCACACCCGTTACTATTACTTTAATCCACATTAATGAATCCATTATTATTTACAAATAAAATGTTACAATTACTCAATAACACTGATTTACTTCAATTTTTATTTATCACATATTATCTCATTAATGATTCAACATTCACACTTGTTTCTTACATTCAAATTTATAACTAATTTACATAATTTCATCATTGGGACTTCATTTCAATTGTTACAAATTAGTTCTAATTACCATTGTTCAATTATTAATAGATAAATTTTTTTATATTAAATCACTCAAAACTTATTAACCTAACAAATTAAATTATTGAAAATTTTACGGGTCGTTACTCCACTTTAAGGCTTTGGAGCTCGATTCCTTAAAGATTAATTCGTGATAGCGGAGCTATAGCCGATTTTATATTAGCTCAAAGGGAAAATGAATGTGAGAACTCCTAACTATTGTACTATATTTTGGATGATGATATGATATTTGCAATAGATGTTTATTATGCTTTGATTATCAAGTTTGGTTGTTTAAATATGAATGTTGAATATATATGCAAGTCATGGAAATACATGTCGATAAGCACAAAGGAAATCACTTTCCTTGATTTAATGAATTGGTGTATAGGGAATGTTAAACCTCTTTAAAAATGTTTTAAAATGAGTTTGAAATGTTTTATAAACATTCAAAAGTGTTTTGGTAAAGTTTGAAAAGAAATGAGAAATTTAGTCAAAAATAGGCGCGTTGCGTAACGGCAGTTCGCGATTTCACGCCATAAAAGTCAAATGAGTGTAAAGAATAGAATATAGCTCGGAATTCTTCGAGATAAGAATTTTATAAACTATTATATCCATACTTTTCCAACGAAGAAAGAAAATCAAGATTTCGATAAGTAGATTTTGAGATATGAGCAAAACAAGCTTTTTGAAAAATCGAGGTTTTGTAGTCCGGGATCCAAAACTGGATTTCTTAGAATAACGTTTTAAAATTGTTTAAAAATATGGAATAAATCTTATAAATCTTTATAAATGTTTTAAAAGTGATTTTAGTAATAGAAATGAATTTTCAAATAATAAAAAGTCGTTTTGATCAATATAGCTTATAAAAGCGCTTTCCGTAGCACTTTTCCACAGCACTTTTCTATAACTTTTAAATTTTAGTTTTAAACTCGATGATTCTTTTCCAAATCTTTTATAAATGTTTTCTAAAGGATAAATAAGTGTTTTAATAATGATTGGGGGTTTTCTAGCTTATTTAAGAGATTTTAAATAAGTATTTAAAGAAAAGCTATTATAAATAAGTGGTTTAATCTTGGCTCTAAAAGCCGACGAGTAGACTGGAATTTCTATTCATGAGATCTAGATGTGAGGTTCTTAAACTAAGGAGATATTTAGGAGTAACTAGTTCCCTAGCTTACCTGGCCTCTACCATGGGTGAGGGATAGATAAGGTCGAAATGTCGGAAACGAGGTAAGTATAAAAGGATTTAAATTTTCCAAATTTAGATTAAATACAACTTCGATTTTATAGAGATGATCTTCCTATACTTAGTGTTAAAATGTAAAGACCCGTATTTTTACGGATCGAAACATCGTAAAACAGTTATCATTTGGTCGCATTGTTGATAAGTCATACATAGTCTAAGTCCTAGGTCGTAGAGTAGTTAGGTCGGAGTAGACGACCTAAGAAAGTGGAGCGACCTAAGGAAGTTGGCGACCTAAGGATTTTGGGGATAGGTCGTATAGGAGATAAGTCGTGTGGTGGCTTAGGTCGTGGGGTAGGTTAGGTCGAGTGAGCGACCTAGGAGATTGGAGCGACCTAAGAGTTAGCAACCTAAGGTTTGAGCGACTTAAGGAAAGGCAGTGACCTATGGCAGTTAGCGACCTATAGGATTTGGCGACCTAGTGGTTAGCGACCTAGTGGTTAGCAGTATAGGGGTTAGCGAGTTAGCATAGTTAGGTCGTAAGCGACCTAAGATAGTTAGGTCGTGAGCTCCTGTGTTCAGTTAGGTCGTGTGTGTGTAAGGTCGCGCAAGAGCTAAGCTGCATCTGGGTTAGGTCGTAGGTCGCGTGGATGTGCTTATGTGTTAAGTCGCTAGGTCGTGTGGATGGGTAGGTCGCGTGGAAGCGCATGTGTGTTAGGTCGCGACTTAGTTAGGTCGCGTAAGGGCGAATCTGTAAGTCGCGCGCATCTGTTAGGTCGTAGGTTGGAGTTTTCGCTAGGTCGCGTAGAGGCTGGAATTGTTAGGTCGTGGGTTTTAGGTCGTGGGTTTTTAGGTCGTGAACGACCTAAGAGTGAACGACCTAAGGTGAAATGAGCCTATAAATAGGAGGGTTCTTCTTCATTTTTGAGATCCGAATTTTGAAGCGACGAAGTGCTGCCATTTTGAGAGCTCGAGTTCTACACTTCTTTACTTCTTTTCTCCACTTTAATCTTGTGCTTCCTTCCATCCAAATCGAAGATCGAATTGAAGATTCAAGAGCTTAGATTGAAGATCTACATCCATCAAAGAGAGATTTCATCGTTTGAAGCGGATTTGTGATAGATCGAGTTAGATCCTTCGCTGTCCAGATCTGAAGTGTGTTGTTTTTGAGGTGTTTAGGTGATTTGGTGAGTGGTGATTATCTCTCACACGGATCCAAAGGAGTATATCGGATCGTTGGCTTGATTTTGTGTAAAGTAGTGATTTTCATGCATTTTTGTAAACTTAAGTATAGATCCATTGTTCATGATGATTTGACATCCATTTTACTACATGTTAACCTATGCAAGTTCATTCATCAAGATTATAGAGATATTGCTCATGTTTTCATGCTTGTTAGACTTTAGACTCTTTATTTACGAAATTGCCATTATTGTTATAATTGTTTATTAGATGATGTTTGAATGTTTGATTACTTGGATTAATGATTGACTTGATTGATTGTTATGAATTAGTTGATTGATGATTTGATTTAGACAAGATGGTCGAAGATTATTCAAAAGCTAAGGGAAAGTCTCCTGAATTGGGAAAGCTGCTCGTGGCATATGTAGCGGATGATGAAGCTCATATGGATAGATTTGATGATGATGATGTTAAGATGAGGCTTTGCTAGGATGTGATGAAGCGAGGCATGATATGAGATAGTCTTGGTCTAATCCAGACGGGATCATTCCAAGCATGTTGATAACTCGGTGAAATGGTTCGAGTTTGAGGATAATGGTTTGCTCGAGAGGCGCATGAGCTAGTATGGAAATAGTCGTCGAGGAGGATGACTAGAAGGCTGAGATTTCATCGTTGTTGAAGGTTCTAGCATGCTCAAAGCAAGAGTACGCTGGGCAGATTCGATAGTCCCTAAAGACTACTGATTGGTAGTCAAGTACTCTGGGCAGATTCGATAGTCCTAGGCACGGGTTTTGACGACGTGTCGAGTTATGTCTAGAACCAGGGTTTCCATTAGCCCTTGACGGACGGATGAAAGAATGAGCCGGTCATTCAATTAACGATGATATCGAAGCAATGATAACAGTGATAGCCAGAGTCATGGATGTTTGGTTGTATCGTCATTCGGTCTCAAGAGCGGTATTTTCTGGGTGCTTATCTGATCTTGGTTTAGGCCTTGGGGGTTTGTACTTGGAAAACATCGCCCTTGACTCGAGTGATAATTGCTTTACATTAAATGTTTGCTTTGCTATGTTTGTTTCTGCATAGTGTGTGTCCGGGGGCTATCACTGTAGAAAGAGGTGGAGTGGGAGGGTTGGATTCCTATTCTTTTTTTTCCTTTATGCTCTTTTGGTACGTTGTTAGTTAATTTACCGCTCACTAAGACTGTTGTCTGACTCAAGGCTTTATGTTTTAACTCTTATTGCCTTGGGCTGTTCGTCCATTTTGGGACGGGCAGACTAGGTAGCAGGTGACAGGTGCTGTTCTTGCTCCAACGATGCTGATGACGAAGACGAGCTGGAGGCTTGCATATTATTTTCTTACTATATGTACTGGATGTTCCGCTGCTTGTATAATTCTCTGAGTGATATGTAAAGAGGCTTAATGTTTTGACTATTGTTTGCACAAAAAATGGACAAACACCTCAAAGTTGTATGATTTAGTAGCTCTTATGTTGTTCTTAGTGATTCGGGTGATTTATGCAAATATATGAAAAGCAAGGGCTAAACTGTAAAAAGACACGCAGATTTATAGTGGTTCAGCCAGAATGTGCCTACGTCCACTTTATATGTTATTTCTCTTCTCTTGTTTTTATTACAAGTACAAAGCTTTGATACAAGTAAAAGAAAGTTGTTTGAAAGTTCTCTCCGTGCTTGAGCTCTCAAACTTGTCCCCCATTGTTGTACCCCTTCCCCTCTATTTATAGAGTGAGGCTGGGGGTAGGGGTCTTGGAGGTATATAGCAGCTGGCGGGCCTGGGCTGACGTAATCTGGCCTGGTGGATCTGGTCCGGTTTCCTTTGGTTCGGTGGTGAGATGTGTTGCTTCGTTCGGTGGAGATTTCATTCGGTGGAGAGGTTTGGACCGGTGGGAAGTTGGTTCGGCATAGGCTGGTTCGGTGGAGGTTGGTCTGGTCGTAGGTTGATCCGGTGGGGATTGGTTCGGCATCTTGGTCCGGCAGGCTCCTGGTTCGGCAGCGACTTGGAGGAAGGTGGACCGGTGGGGCTCACGTATTTTGGTTCGGCATGGGTGCGTAGGTTGGTTCGGTGGTGGTTTTCCTGGCTCCCTGGTTCGGTGGTGGATGAGGTAGCTGGCTGGGGATGAGAGTGGAGTGGAGTTGAGGTTGATTCGGTCGTAATGGTCCGGTGGGACTTCGTCCAACATTTGCCCCCCAAAGTGGGGCACATGCCAGCATGCGTCTCACTTTGTTTCAGTTCGTTCGGTTTCAACTGCCGATCCGGTTGGTTCGGTCGCCCACGTTCGCTTATAAGTACGGGCTTCGAACCTTCGTTTACCCTCCATCGTTTGAGATAGCCGAAAACCCCTAAGTGCCGAATCAACCAAAGCGCCGAATCACCCAGTGCCGAATCAGGTGTGTTATCTTTTGCCGAACGAGATATTGCCTAACGGACTTGGGAACACGGATTACCGAATGATCATGTGAATCCTGAGTGCCGAATGAACTTTTGCCGAACGGGCTTGGGAACATGGATTTCCGAATGATCATGTGAATCCTGAGTGCCGAATGAACTTTTGCCGAACGGGCTTTGGAACATGGATTTCCGAATGATCATGTGAATCCTGAGTGCCGAACGAACTTTGAACCTTTTATGTTTCGAATTAAAAATGAAATCCCGGATTGTACGCACTTGCCTGTTTATATTTCTACATCCTTTGTTTTAACGGTGTACTTTTTCGTGTTGCAGATAATGTCTCATAGAGTTGAAACCCGCTTTGACAAGAAGAAGACTACGGATAGAAGAGAATCTCCCGTCGTGCCCCCAGTTCAGCCAGGACCGGAACGTCACAGACCTGCCCCGAGATCACTGGTGGACGGGTACGGTCCTCAGGAGCTTCTGAACTCCCCGCCCGATTGCTTTCCCAGCTCCCTCAAGGAAGAGCAGCTTGATGTCATCTCCCGTTCTTTCGGAATTGATAGGGCGCGCATGCTGTTGCCAGGGAGAGAAGTTATGCCATATGACCCTCCCGAAGGGTACTTCGCCTACAGCAGATACCACTGCATGTGTGGTGCCATCCCGCCTCTTAATGCTTGGGTAGTCAGCTTTCTTACATATCTAAAGGTGGCCCCATTCCAGCTTCAACCCAACTCTTATACTATACTGTTGAGCCTCTTCGTCATCTTTCAGAGGAAGCACGGGCGTGCTCCTTCCCACCGGGAGATCCGGTACTTATATAATCTGAGGGGCTATAAGAAGGGATCCCTTCAGGCTGACTGCTCGCGATACCGACTGGAGAGGGATGCTTCCATTGCAAGGCTATCGGTCTCTGAGGCTCGTATGAGGGAGTTTGAGGAGAATGAGGGGATGATGGATGATATGCTGTAGGATATGTACTTTCGCACTTGGAAGCAGGGCAGCTTATCTTGGATGGACGACTACCCCCGGGTTATGGCTAGGATTTACCTCAGGGCTCTAGAGGAGGCCAAGGCTGAGGCGGATAAGGAGGGTGGAGCGGCCTTTAGGATGGATGTGGTCACCGCTCAGTTTACCAAGGAGGAGAAGACAGCGGTGAAAGAGGGGATGCGGTTGTTCGCGGTTGAGGAGGCAGGTGTGGAAGCAGGGGATGACGACCAAGACGATCAAGGAGAAGTTGCTGGTAACCTCTTCTTCATTAGTTTCTTCTTTTGTTAACTCTGTTGCTTATCACTAATGATTTCCTTTTCTGACCGGACAGGTGGGCAACAGGACAAGGACAAGACTCCAACGCCGCCGACTCCCTGATTAGACCTGGAAAATTCTTTTTGTGGACTTGACATGGCTGTATATGTTAGTCTTAAAATAGTAAAGTAACTTTTAGGTTGTAATTCTTGCCACTTGTAATAAATAGCTCTATTCTTGATGCGTAATTCTTTAACTTAAGCTGATTTTGTCGTCTTTTGAATGTTTTCGCTATTTTGACATGTTGCATAAGAAATATTCTTAAATTGTGTTTGATGTCAGGTTCTTGTTTAAAACATAATTTCATGACTTGCAGTGTTAGCGTGAGGTGTGAACAAATTATAGGCATATATGAAAGAAGGAAATACCGCCCTTTATATTTTGCTTGTAGATGGCAGCTTTGAATATCCTATGTGACTGAGTAAGGGATGCGGTCCAGTGTCCTGCTGTGAGTATCCTCTTCTATTAGTGAGTGTCTCCTTTTTTGTGTCCTGCACTTCAGGGATTGTTACAGAGGATAGGAGAAAAGTTTCTTAAGTAAAATTGAAATATGTGAAATAGTAAAACTTCCAATCACGGAAGGCCTTCGATGTGCTTAAGTTCGTGGCAAACGGGCTTTGTAGTCACTTTCCCTAGCTGTGGGTCTTGGAGACATTTGTCACCCATCTTATGCCTCCGCGGGGAGTTAATTCTTTTTTACCACAGCCGCACTTAAGACACATCGGAGCCGAGATCGCGCACAGTAACTACCCGGGCCATTATGGCCCGTGATCGTGAGTATTATTCGATTTACTGTGGCCGGCTAGCGTGGGTGTCGATCGTCAACCGTGAACTTCCCCTGACTGGCCACACCTTATGTTGGGGCTTATAATTGGTTCACAGTTGTCGGCGAGTCGAACGCCGTAATGAGCTGCCTCGGCTATAGTCGGCCTTCTCGGTGGCTTATAATCGGCTCATTACAGTTGGCTTTAAGGGCCGTCGCGAGCAATGAGTTAACCCGCAGCAGAGGGATGCCGGGGCAAAAGTGTCTCATTGGCGAGGGCATAGATTCGCATAGTACCTGTTAGGTCTTATCCAGGTGAAGTTGCACTGTGGATTGCTTCGGGTGGAAATGCTATACGCATAGGATTTTGTTCAACAAAAAAGGATAAAGTTAACAAGCAGCCAAGATATAAAGGAACAAGTTAAAAAAGAGACAAGGTTTTTTAAAGTGGTTCGACACGAAAAGGCCTACGTCCACTGATTCTCTTTGTTAATTCACTTCATATGGCAGTACAAGTTAAGAAAAGTATCGACGGAGGTGTTGGATGTTCCATGCCCTCTGGAACACCTCTCCGTCCACTGTTAACAAAATATAAGCTCTGTTGCGGAGATCTTTATGAATTACATATGGTCCATCCCAGATTGGATCTAGTGCTCCGGGATGAGGGATGATTCGCTTGAGGACAAGATCTCCTTCTTGTAAGGTACGATGCTTGACTTTGGAGTTGTATTGTGCTGCCACTTTTTGTTTGTGGGATGCTGCTTTAAAGACTGCATCATTTCTTCTCTCCTCAACTAGATCCAAAGACATGTGAAGGAGTTCTTCGTTCTCTTCTGGGTTATAGTGGATCCTACGGTGGGAAGGCACAATGGTTTCAACTGGGAGCATAGCCTCCGATCCGTATGCCAAAGAGAAAGGAGTGTGCCCCGTTGATGTTCTGAAAGATGTGCGATAGGCCCATAGTGCCGTAGGAAGTTCATCCACCCAAGCGCCCTTTGATTTTTCGAGCTTCTTTTTTATTAGAGTTTTCAGAATTTTGTTGACGGCTTCGACTTGTCCATTTGCCTGGGGATACGCTACGGATGAGAAGCTTTTGTGAATTCCGTGTTCTTGGCACCAGTTGGCGAATTTCTCGCTGTCAAATTGAAGTCCATTGTCTAATATGATTTTGAGTGGGACTCCGTACCTGCACAGAACATTTTTGATCAAGAAGTTAATAACTTTTGCTGAGGATACTTTATTCAGAGGTTCTGCTTCCACCCATTTGGTGAAATAGTCGACTGCCACTATAGCATATTTGGCCCCGCCTCGGCCCATTGGTAGCTCGCCGATTAAGTCAATTCCCCATATTGCGAAGGGCCAAGGGCTGGTCATTTGAGTAATCTCAGTCGTTGGTAGCCGCGGAATCTTAGCGAACTTCTGACATCTGTCACACTTTTTGATGAAATCCAAGGCGTCCTTGCTTAAGGTGGGCCAGAAATATCCATATCGAAGTATCTTTTTTGCTAATGTTTGCCCTCCGGTGTGATCTCCGCAGCTTCCCTGATGGATGTTGAATAAGATTTCCTTGGCTTCCATTCCAGCGACACACCTTAATAACGGGTTAGAGAATCCGCGTCGATTGAGGATGTCTTCTTGTATTGTGTAGCAGGATGCTTTCCTTAAGATTTTCTTGGCTTCGTTACGCCCGTTGGGAAGCGTGCTGCTTTGTAGGTAGTCTCGGATGGGAGTCATCCAAGTTGCTTCCTCGGTTGCAGCTATCAGATTCACTTGCTCAAAACTTGGGGCCAGTTGCTTTGAGATGGTTACTGCCCCGAAGATGGCGATGTCTCTTACACTTGCTTGCTTCGCCAATTCGTCGGCCTCTTGGTTCTCTTCCCGAGGGATGTGTTTGACTAAGTAGTGGTCCAATCGGCTGAGAAGTAACTTGGTCTTCTTTAAATATGCTATGAGTCATTCTTCTAGAGCTTGGAATTCTCCTAGTATTTGATTAACGATAAGTTGAGAATCGCTGTGAAGACACAAAGAATTGGCTCCGATTTCTATGGCAAGTTCTAGTCCGGCTAGTACTGCTTCATATTCTGCATCGTTGTTGGTGGCAGCGAACTCCAACCTTATAGCATAGTGCAGTTTGTTTCCCCTGGGAGTGATTATTACCACACCTGCCCCCGAGCCTTGTTCGTTCGATGCACCATCCACAAAGAGATTCCACTTGATATCTTCTGCTATTTCCAATTGCTCCTTATCTTCGTTGGTAGTGAATTCTGCAATGAAATCAGCCATAGCTTGTCCCTTGATTGCGGTGCGAGGGTGATAGGTGATATCATACTGACTTAGTTCAATGCACCATTTAAGTAGTCGCCCAGAAGTGTCGGGACGATGGAGTACCTGCCTCAGTGGTTGATCGGTCAGAACTTTGATGGAATGGGACTGGAAGTAGTGACGCAGTTTCCGTGATGTGATTAGTAAACAGTACGCTAGCTTCTCAAGTTTAGGATATATGACTTCTGCCCCCGTAAACCTCTTGCTGACGAAGTAAACTGGCCGCTGCGTGCGGTTGTCTTCCCTTACCAAGGCAGCGCTTAGGGCGTGAGATGACACAGCAAGGTATAGGTATAATTCTTCGCCTGCGCTTGGAGTCGAGAGTACCGGTGGTTTCTGGAGGTGTTCGATTAAGTTAAGGAAAGCGGTCAAGCATTCGTCAGTCCATTCGAACTTTCCTTTGTCTTTCTTCAGAGCTTCGAAAAAGGGGACGCACTTGTCCGTCGCCTTGGAGATGAATCGGCTTAGGGCGGCCACCTTTCCATTCAGGCTTTGCATTTCCTTTCGAGTGGAAGGTATCTTGATATCCCTTAGCGCTCGAACTTGTTCAGGGTTTGCTTCAATCCCTCTGGCATGGACGATGAATCCTAAGAACTTTCCTGATGACGCTCCGAAGGAGCATTTTAGAGGATTCAACTTCATTCCATACTGGCGGAGTACTTGAAATGTCTTGCCTAGGTGGCTTATGTGATCTTTGGCTTTCGTTGACTTTACCAGCATGTCATCCACATATACTTCCATAGTTTGTCCTATTAGCCCTACAAACATCTTGTTGACGAGGCGCTGGTAGGTGGCTCCTGCATTTTTAAGTCCGAAAGGCATTACCTTATAGCAGTATAAACCCCGGTCGGTGATGAAACTAGTGTGGTCTTGGTCGGGAGCATGCATAGGAATTTGGTTATATCCTGAGTATGCGTCCATAAAAGATAGGAGCTCGTGCCCGGCTGTGCTGTCTACAAGTTGGTCGATTCGGGGAAGTGGGAAGCAATCCTTTGGGCAGGCGTCGTTTAGGTTGGAAAAGTCAATGCAGGTTCGCCACTTCCCATTAGCCTTCTTTACCAGCACCGGGTTAGCGATCCATTCCGGGTAGATAGCTTCTCGTATGAAGTCATTGGCGAGTAGATTCTTTACTTCTTCATCGAGGGCTGCTGATCGCTCTGCCCCCATACTTCTCTTTCTTTGTTTTACGGGCGCCTTGGTAGGATCAATGTTTAATACGTGGCATGCTATGTCGGGGGAGATTCCGGTCATGTCGGCGTGTGACCACGCGAATACATCCAAGTTGTGGCGGAGAAAATCGATGAGTTGTTCCTTCAATTCTGCTTTTAGTTGGGACCCAATTTTCAATAGTCTACTTGAGTCATGCTTGTCTACAGATATAAACTCCATAGCTTCTGCAGGCTCGGCGGTGGCCTCCTCCTCTCTGTCCCTGGGGTCTAATTCATTGAAAGGGTCGCTGGTATATCGAAGAGGAGGGGCTTTCTTTAGTTGCTATGCTTCTAGACTTTTCGTGCAGAGGGCAACCTCTACACCCTTCCCTTTATCCTTCTTGTGGTTGTTGCGAAGTTCAGTCACATAGCAGTCTCGAGCAACGTCTTGGTCTCCTTCTACTTCCCCTACTCCATTGTCCGTTGGAAATTTCATCTTTAGGCACCATGGGGCTAGGACAATTTGGAAGTCAAACAGGGATGGCCTTCCTAAGAAGGCGTTGTAGGCCGAATGGTTCTCTATCAGCACAAACGTTTGTTTTCGTACAGCGGAGCGGGGATGGCTTCCAATCTCAACAAAGAGGTCTAGTTGCCCGAGGGGCATTTTCGCATCTCCAGTGAAACCGTGCAGTGGTTTATCGCAGGGAGATACATCCTTCATTGATAATTTCATTTTGTCGAAGGCATGTTTGAACAGGATATTTACTGAGCTTCTAGTGTCCACTAAGATTCGGTAAACTTCGGCGGGACCGAGCCGGGCAGAGATAACCATGGGATCCATGTGAGGGTATTGCCTTCCTTCTAGGTCACGCTTACCGAATGTGATGTCATCACTTTCTTTCCTTTTCGGGTGGCATTCTTCTATAACTGAATTGACACTGTCTTTATTGTCTCTGAGCGACTTTCCATATCTTTCCATCTCTTTCCAGCTTCTGTCTGCGATGTGCGGTCCTCCTGAGATGGTATGGACCACTATCTTCTCTTGACCAGAGCCGCTAGCATTGCGGTTTCCTCTGTCGGCCTCCGGTGAGGGTAGCCTTGGGTTTTCATTGGCAGGAGCTGGGGTCCTGTCTTGACCTTTTACATAGCGTTCCAGTTTCTTCCTTCTGATGTGTTCCTCAATCAAATCCCGGAGATGATGGCATTCATTGGTATCATGCCCATGAGATTCGTGGAAGCGGCAGAACTTTCCAGACTTCTGCGCGTTATCTGATTCCTTCTTGTAGGGTGGGCGTTTGTATCTAACTTCGCCTTGGGTGGCAAGGAAGATATTTTCGACGGTCTCGTTCAAAGGGGTGTAAGTGTCGAATCTCGGTCCAGGCCGATATAGGCGCTTTTCTCCCCTCTTGCCCCCAGCATTGTCTCTGGAATCATTTCTTCGAACGTCCCTTGCCACAGCAGGGGCGTTGCTGTGAGTTGCCTTATTTTGCTGTCCTGACTGCCCCTCAACGGTAGCATCCTCGAGCCTCATATACTTCCCGGCTTCATGGAAGAAATCGGGTAAAGTAGCTGGTTTTTCTTTCGTCAACCTTCTAGCAAATTTAGTGTTCGGATGCACACCACTACAGAGAGCCATTAGGATAAGCTTCTCATCGGCATCTTGGACCGCGGCTGCCGCGGCATTGAATCGGGTTAGGTATTGTTGCAGTTTCTCTCCAGGTTTCTGTTTGACGCTGGATAAGGAATAAGCATCCTTAGGTTGTTCCACATGGATGCGGAACTGACTGATAAACTTTTCTTTCAACATTTCCCACGAGCTGATGGATCCCTGGGGCAGATGACAGAACCAGGAGGTAGCGAGGTCTGCTAAGAAGAGCGGAAAGCATTTGCACAGTACTCCCTCTATCGCTCCACTCATGAGCATATGTTGTGTGTATCTCTGTAAGTGTACAACGGGGTCGGAGGTTCCTTTGTAGGGTTCCATTGTTGGCATCTTCCATTCTCGGGGGGTGATAGCAATTTCGATATTGCGGGCGAAAGGGCTGGTTACTCTAGCGCCTATCCCTCGATCTCTTTGCTCTCATTGGACGCACTCTCTGAATAAGCGTGCCATCCTTTCATCAGAATTTGGAGCAGATAGAAACAAGTTTGGTTCTACTCTGTGGGATTGATTCCGTCCAGATAATCTGTAGGGATGGTATCGTCTATCATTCCTCATATTTTCCAGTGGCTGCCTTTGATCTTCTGGGAGCATGCTAGGGTCAGCTACAGTTGGCCCTTGCCTTGATCTTCCCCTGTTGGGTTCTGATCTAAGCACTTCCTCGGGTCCAACTTCGGGCTGGACTCTAGCTCGGCCTCGCTCACTGGCGTTTCCGTGGTTAGGTAGTATGCCAGGCTCAGCTACAGTTGACCTTCGCCCGGTACCTCCTCCGTTGGGTTCGGTACCAAACGTTTCCTCAGGCCTAACTTCGGGATGCGCTCGATCTCGGCTCCTACCATGGCTACTTCTGCCATTAGCTCCTTCGAAGAAGGAAAACCTTTGTTGTCTCTGAGATCCTCCAGACTGGGACTCGCCCCATGATTCAGTGTTGCGGTTGGACTCTTCAGCATCCCTTAAGCGTGACATGAGATGGTCCACCAAGGCTTCCTGTTGGGACGTGAAGCGGTTAGTTACTTCAACCACAACCCTGTCTAAATCTTCCCTAGTAATTGCTATGGGCTGTTCTGTGGCAGGAGTGGTCGGATTAGCCTGTCCTTCATTTGGTACTGCTGCTGGAGGAGGACGATTTACTTGATTCGTGACAGTTGGATCTGGAAGACTGCTGGATGCGATGTTTTTTCCTTTGATAACATCTTTTCTCTGTTTGGGAGGCATGTTTTCCAAGTGGCGAACGATGCTGTTAGGAAAACTGTTAAGTGGATGAAGCTGAAGCTTCGAGCTTCTAGTTCTCAGTGAAAGCACTAGAAATGTTTGCACAAAAAATGGACAAACACCTCAAAGTTGTATGATTTAGTAGATCTTATGTTGTTCTTAGTGATTCGGGTGATTTATGCAAATATATGAAAAGCAAGGGCTAAACTATAAAAAGACACGTAGATTTATAGTGGTTCAGCCAGAATGTGCCTACGTCCACTTTATATGTTATTTCTCTTCTCTTGTTTTTATTACAAGTACAAAGCTTTGATACAAGTAAAAGAAAGTTGTTTGAAAGTTCTCTCCGTGCTTGAGCTCTCAAACTTGTCCCCCATTGTTGTACCCCTGCCCCTCTATTTATAGAGTGAGGCTGGGGGTAGGGGTCTTGGAGGTATATAGCAACTGGCGGGCCTGGGCTGACGTAATCTGGCCTGGTGGATCTGGTCCGGTTTCCTTTGGTTCAGTGGTGAGATGTGTTGCTTCGTTCGGTGGAGACTTCATTCGGTGGAGACGTTTGGACCGGTGGGAAGTTGGTTCGGCATAGGCTGGTTCGGTGGAGGTTGGTTTGGTCGTAGGTTGATCCGGTGGGGATTGGTTCGGCATTTTGGTCCGGCAGGCCCCTGGTTCGGCAGCGACTTGGAGGAAGGTGGACCGATGGGGCTCACGTATTTTGGTTCGGCATGGGTGTGTAGGTTGGTTCAGTGGTGGTTTTACTGGCTCCCTGGTTCGGTTGTGGATGAGGTAGCTGGCTAGGGATGAGAGTGGAGTGGAGTTGAGGTTGATTCGGTCGTAATGGTTCGGTGGGACTTCGTCCAACAACTATTCAGACGTTGTATTCAACTATTATGAAGTTTTATATGATGACATCCTATTCTGTAAAGCTTCACTATATATATATTCTATTGTATTTTGTCCATGCGCTGTGAGTTATACGATAGATTCTGCTGTTTTTAATTTACCCTGACAATCGTCTATGGCTGCCTGGCACACTTTACAGCGCACTATCTCTAGGTTCAGTGCAGGGGTCATGGGCGGTCGTCACATTTGGTATCAGAGCCAGGTTAATCGATTTTACCCAACGCTCGCTGACGTAACTACATATGAGAGACGTAATTGTATTTTGATGGATGATTACTATATATAATATAGTAACTTAGAAAGATTTAAGTCCTTTATGCAGTTGTTTCTCAAGGTATGTTAATCATTCCTTTTTATAGATATTAGGAATGAGTCGAAGAGGGAGACCAGCTGCTAGGGAAGGCCGTGCTACTGAGGGGGCTGCAGATTATGCTGCTATGTTCGAGGCTATGATGACCTCGATCATGAGAAGGATGCCAGCTCCGGGGCCGTCGGTAGATGTTGGAGTTCAAGTTCAGGCTCCAAGACCGGTGGATTTTGCTAAGCTGTGTAAGGATTATACTGCTCTTGGAGGAAAGGTTTTCTTAGGAACAGAGTCAACTATTGAAGTCCAGAGGTGGATAGATGCTTGTAGAAGAATCTTTGGTGATTTGGGAATTGAGGATGCGACTAAGAGGAAGTTAGCATCAAGACAGCTTCAAGGAAGAGCTTCTGATTGGTGGAATTCTATCACCATTGATACTCCGGAGGAAGAAATTACTTGGGTGCAATTCCAAGACAGATTTGAAGCTAAGTTCATTTCTACGTGAAATGACCCTCCTATTTCTACCTTAATTTCATAAGGATTTTTTTTTACTTGCTGAATACTTGTTCAAATGAACTTGGTTTAAATTTGTCAAGGACATTTTTTTTCAACCAATGCTCTAGATTTAAGTTTTCTACCAATATAAATATATCAGTTCAGCCATAGAAATGTACACATTTATATGATGATATATGTGTTCCTCTTGTTTAAAATCAGAGTTTATTACTATTATTATTATTATTATTATTATTTTTTGACAAGAGCCAGTCTGTCTGATTTGAATTTGAAATGGATCTATAAAATGAATTTTGATATTTACATTATATAAGTAGATCTTGTTCATATTGATTCATGCTTGGATTTGATTATGCTGACTATGTTTAAGACAATCTTAGGATACAAAAGTATATTTATTTATTTTTCTTTTGCATAGTTCAAATGTATGTTACTTGCCTAAATACCAGAAAATGATATCTACATTTATCATTTTCTATTTTATGTATTTTCTTTGAAGCCTCTCTTGCTCTTTACTTCTACAATTTGACATATCATGAGCAATTCATTTATATTACTGATTTCTAAGTTTTCTGTAATAAAGTGGCTATATTTTTTTTGAATAACCACTTCGATTCAAGTGAACCGGATTTTGGATTCAAAATTCCTCTTCAAATAATAATACCAATCAGTTTCAATATATATATTTTCCACTTTACATTTCGAGGAGGTTTTAGCATGCTTTAACAAAAAGATGTAAAGTACTTTTTGATTTCAAATTGCAGACCAACATGCTCAACCAAGACCCCATTCTTTTGAATCTGGTTGAACCATATGGTTGTGCTAATCCAACACTTGTCTATGGTAATTTGAAATGCTATTCAGTTTCCAAGTTCTATAAGCTTCCTTCAGAAAAATTCCTTAAAGCATCACACAGAAATTAACTTGAGTTCTTTTGCAAAATACTTCACTAAATCAACTAAATGTCTGAAATATATTTCTGATTTGAAGTCAAGTTTACACTTCATAGCTCAATGATTTTTAAAATGATTCAAACCTGACTACATCAGGATATATATTTTGTATGAAATTACTTAAATGTATATGCACTTCTCCTTAAGATTTTCAAACTTTACCATATAACAAAAGTTAACTGACCACAACAGATTTAATCAAACAAGGCAATTCATTACATATTCAAACATAATTTTCTTTCATGATTACATGCAAGTAAAATCATCATATGCTCTTATTAAACTAGCTAGCATGTTCATTCACTTCTTCTCCTTAGCCATAACTTCAATTCCTACTTAATTCCAGCATTACTTGAAAGAGCATTAGTGACTGCCTCATTTTAAAATGAGACACCCCCATATGCCATGAGCAAACAAGGGTCAGATCTATGATCTGGTATGAATAACTTCATCATATTCATGATATTAAGAAATTGAAGGATGCATGAGTTTTTAGCCAGTTACTCGAGTAACTTATCCAAACACCTACATTCTATGATACAAGTTAGATTATCATGCAAGTGCAATAACTTCATAAGTCAACTAATTACACAATCATAATCATACAATCATTTACACCAATCTCCAGTACTTAGATGCTCAAGAGTAACCATGTTTCCATTTCAACAAATCTGAGTAACACTCATATCTTTTGCTTTCTGGTTTAGGAGTTACCTATGGGTATATACATGTCAATTTATGTTTCAGCCTCATCTGCTATTAAGGAATCACTGGGACACATTGCAATAAATTAATTCACATTATTGCACAAAGATCTCAGGGCTTAAACAAACCATGTGCCAACTTGCATACTTCAAATATAACAAGCATTCCAGCAGCCTTCTTGGCTCATTATTCCTAGTTTATTTACTAGAAGCATTTGTTTGATTTTATCATCAGATATCTAGATGAAAAATGCCACTGCATACATGAGAGCACCCCATACATCTTACAAGCATGTTTTCCAGAAACAAATAGACAATTATTTTTAATGATGTTGTCAAGAGATATCTGGGTCTTAACTCCATACAAGAATCTTTACAACTATAAACAGAGATATGGCATGTTAGGATTATTTTGATCTGCAAGTAACTATGGTTGAACCAGATTCACAATCTAGCTTAACCATAATTTTGACTTGTGGGTTTTATTATCTTTTTTTTCCTTGATCAGGGGTTCAGCACTCAAGTACACCCCTAATACACTGTTCTAAGCCTCAGCACTTATACATAGTATAATGCAGCTCATAATTTTTTTTTCTTCTATTAAAATTTTCATGCCACGGATCTATATTAGTTGTAAATATTCTTGCCTAGATTTTTTAAGTTTTATGCTTTAACTTTTCTGGGTGTAATGAAACAGTGAGTTGCACATCCAAAAACAAACATCACAATAGATCAAAGATCACCCAAAAACATCCACAATAAAATCATGACAGATCCAAAAACATCCAAAGAACATTGATAAAACCATATTCAGTCAAAACTAAAATAAGCAAATAACTAAATTAGAATTGGCTGCCTCATTTCAAGTCTTAATGCCATGAATTTGGTGAGATTACTCACCTAAATATCTCCCTCTAGTTAATCCAGAAAATCCCTGAGAAATATTTTCTCCCTTCCCTCTAAATGTTTTCTTTCTTATTTTTTTTTAAGTGTCTCGGGTAAACTGATTCCCCTGGCTACAACTATCCATTTATAAGCATTTTACTAGGGTTTTAACAAACAGAATTCCATTTTTGTCCTGACCAATATCATGCATTTTGCATTTATATTTTAACATTTCAGTTACCCCAGCCATATTTCTTTTATTAGAGGCAACTTTTTCTTTTTCCTACTTTTTCAGAAAATGTCCAGTCTACCTAAATCATGTTAAAGGTGTGACCATGTATATTTGTTTATTTTTGTGAATCCCCATTTTCCTATTTTCTGCCCATACATGATATACTTACTTATTTTACATTTCATGCTATTTTAATGTTATCATTATCTTCTTGCTCAGTTTCAATTTCTTCTCACATAAAATATACATATGTATAGGTGTATAATTATTTGTTTTATTTAATTCCCCCCCCCCTGTTTCACAGAAAACATGTTTTAAGCACATACTTCATTTTTAATTTTTGGTTATGCTTCAGTTATATTCCAATGTCTTGAATAAAGAATTTTACTCCTTTATTTTAAATAGGATTTTTTTCTATGTTTTGTTTCCAGAAAATCTTTAATTTCAATGTATACAGAAGACATATTTAAATTAATCATATTCCAAGATCACATCTGGAATGCTTCCTTACTTTATTTATTTATTTCATTATTATCATTATATTATTATATATATTATTTTTTTCAGAGAATTTCTAAATCTCTTTCTTGTGCCATTTCCAGTGTGCACGTGCACACATATCCCTGCACATTATATAATTTAGGAACTTCATCAACATTTGATCCTAAATATATATATATATCATATATATATATATATATTTTTACAGAATTGTTTTAATTTTTCCCTTTAAATTTTTGGGGCATTTCACTACGGCTCAGAAGTCTGTTCTGTTCAAGAAGTTTGTGGAGCTCAAGCAAAATGGAAGACCAGTTCTTGAGTATGTTTCTGAGTTTGAAGCTTTGTCCAAGTATGCCCCGTCGTATATTGAATCTTCATATCAGAAGAACGAGAAGTTTGTGACAGGCTTGGACAGTTATCTTGGGAGGTAGTTGGTGGATCATTTGGACGATCCATTTGAGAAGCTAGTAGAGAAAGCTCTCAGGCACGAGAATCTGTTTCCTAAGGAAAGGTCTGTTGTTGCTGTGACCAAGGAAGAATCTAAACCACAGCAGGGTGGAAACAAGAATAGGAAGCAGCAGCAGCAAAAGGGTAAGGATGGCCAGAAGAAGCCAAAGGGCGAAGTGACCTGCTACAATTGTCAACAGAAGGGCCATTTCTCCAGGGATTGCAAGAATCTGAAGGTGCCGATGAAGTGCCACAACTGTGACAAGCCAGGGCATGTCAAGAGCAATTGTCCAGAACCGCGGAAGGACAAGCAGATTGTGCAAGCTTATGCTTTGGGAGCCGTTCCATCATCTTCAAAAGCTCCTACCGCTGAAGAGAAAGGAAAGAGTGTAGTGGTTCAAGGTACTCTTTCCGTATGTGGTGTTCCAATTAGAGTTCTATTTGATACTGGGGCGTCGCATTCTTTTGTTTGTAGTGAACTTGTAGGCCAGTTGGGTTTAGAACCGGATATCATTGATAGGCCATTGGTTGTGACTAATCCAGTTGGGGGTTCGTCTTGTTTGTGTATGTTATGCCGTGGTCTGATTGTATCGAGTCATGATTGCTCTTTTGTTTGTGATTGTTTTGTTCTGAACTTTGCGGGGTTCGGAATTATTTTGGGTATGGACTGGCTTAGGAAGTATGCGGCAAAGGTTGATTGTGATAGGTTGGAGGTGACAGTCGAGAATGTGGAGGGGCGAAAGGTTGTGATACGATGTAAGCATGAAGAAGGCGTCTTCATGAGCTTCATGTATTCGCTGGTTGTTCCACGGGATGGACTGTCATCTGTGCCAATCGCTAATGGATTTGAGGATGTCTTTGACGAGGTCAAAGGGTTACCGCCGCATAGAGAGATCGAGTTTCGTATAGATCTAGTTGAAGGAGCCAGACCTGTTGTGATGCCTCTTAGGCGGATGGTGCCTAGGGAGCAGCAAGAGTTGAGGGTGCAGGTTGATGACCTTTTACAGAAAGGATTCATTCGGCGTAGTGTGTCCGAATGGGGTGCACTAGTTGTGTTCGCAACCAAAGCAGATGGATCGTTGAGGTTGTGTGTGGATTATCGTGAGCTGAATAAGGTGACTAAGAAGAACAAGTATCCATTGCCGAGAATAGATGACTTGTTTGATCAGCTTCACGAAGCTAAGGTGTTTTCTCAGATGGATTTGGCAACGGGATTTCACCTGTTGAGAGTGGCTAAGGATAGTGTGCCGAAGACTGCTTTTAGGACACCATCCGGTTTCTTTGAGTGGCTGGTAATGCCGTTTGGATTGACTAATGCGCCAGCATATTTTGTGGATCTTATGAATAGAGTGTTCAGAGATCAGTTGAGCAAGTTTGTGCTAGTGTTCATGGATGATATTTTGATTTATTCCAGAACTGAAGAAGAGCACAAGACGCACTTGCGTATTGTTTTGGAAATCTTACGAAAACATCAGCTGAAGGCTAAGTTTTCGAAGTGTCACTTCTGGAAGAGTGAAGTGAGGTTCTTAGGCCATATTATCTCTGGAAGTGGAATAGCGGTTGATCCCGCTAAGGTGGTAGCAATCCAGGATTGGGTTAGACCTAAGAATGCATTTGATGTGAGAAGTTTTCTTGGATTAGCAGGATATTATCGTCGATTTATCAAAGACTTTTTCAAGGTGGCTGCACCATTGACAGGATTGACGAAAAAGAACCAAGTATTCAGATGGGATGCTAAGTGTGAGCAAGCTTTCAGAATCCTGAAAGAGCGACTGACAAGTGCTCCTGTTTTGACTATTCCAAGTGGGAATGATGAGATGGTGGTTTACACCGACGCATGTGGTACTGGACTTGGAGCAGTGCTGATGCAGAAGGATAAAGTTGTTGCGTATGCAAGTCGACAACTGAAGCCGCATGAAAGGAATTACCCGACTCATGATTTGGAGTTAGCGGCGATTGTTTTTGCTCTAAAGATGTGGAGACATTATCTATTGGGAGTTTGATTCGAGTTGTTTACTGATCATAAGTCGTTGAAGTATCTTTTCTCCCAAAAGGATTTGAATCTTTGGCAGAAACGATGGCTAGAGTTCTTAGCATCATATGATTTTGATATAGCCTATACTCCGGGAAAGGGTAATGCAGTGGCAGATGCTTTAAGTCGAAGACATGCAGGATTGGGAGCCATGTTTTCAGAATGGAAGAATTTCGAGTATTTAGCTGGATTTGACTTCAGGCCCAGATGTGAATTGGAACCTGAGATGTTGGCAAACTTATCGATAAGACCGACTCTTGTGGAAAGAATTGGCGAGAGCCAAAAGCGAGACGATAAGCTTGTCAATATTATCCATGATTTGGAATCTGGATTGGACCCAGAAAAGGATAAAGGATTCGAGGTCGATCGAGAGAGTTGGCTTCGGAAGCAAGGACGACTAGTTGTTCCCGATATAGATGAATTGAGGAATGAAGTTCTGAAGGAAAGTCATCACTCGAAGTTGACAATTCATCCAGGTGGAAACAAGATGTATCGGGATATGAAGAGAACCTATTACTGGGAAGGTATGAAGAAGGATGTTGGAAATTTTATTTCCAAATTCATGAACTGCCAGTTGGTAAAAGCCGAACAGAAGAAGCCAAGTGGATTGCTTCAGCCATTAGAAGTTCCTACATGGAAGTGGGAGCAAATATCGATGGATTTTATTAATGGGTTACCTAGAACAAGAGCGGGAAATGAAGGGATTTGGGTCATCGTAGATCGTCTGACTAAGAGTGCAAGATTCATTCCTGTTCGATCGACTAGGACTGCATCAAAGTTGGCTGAGTTGTATGTTAAGTGGATAGTTCGATTCCATGGTATTCCGAAGAGTATAGTGAGCGATCGAGATCCATTGTTCACTAGTGGATTTTGGAAGAGCTTCCAGGAAGTTTTAGGAATCGAGTTGTGTTTGAGTACAGCTTATCACCCTCAAACAGATGGTCAGACCGAGAGATTCAACCGAGTTTTGGAAGATCTCCTCAGAGCATGTGTTTTAGATTTCGGAGGATCATGGGAAGATCACCTTCATTTGGTAGAATTTTCGTATAATAACAGTTACCAGTCAAGCATTGGTATGGCACCATATGAAGCATTGTATGGAAGACCGTGTAACTCTCCGACATGTTGGTTAGAGACTGGAGAAAAGCTGATGCTTGGGCCAGAGATGATTCGACAGACTGCGGATTGCATAGAGATCATTCGGCAACGAATGAAGACAGCCCAAGACCGTCAGAAAAGTTATGCCGATAAGCGTCGTAAGGATTTAGAATTCGACGTAGGTGATATGGTTTTTGTGAAGATTTCTCCACTGAAGAATGTTATTCGATTCGGGAAGAAAGGAAAATTGACTCCGAGATTTGTCGGACCATTCCCGATCATCGAGCGAATTGGAAAGCTCGCCTACAGATTGGAGTTACCAGAGAAGATGTCGGGTGTGCACATTGTTTTTCATGTATCGTATCTACGGAAGTATGTGCACGACTCGAATATAGTGGTTTCTGCTGATAGCTGTGAAGATTTTGAGATTGATCCAGTCGATAAGAGACCTCGTAAGCCGCTTCGTGTTGTGGAAACCGACACGAAACAGCTTAGGAGGAAGGTAGTTAAGTTGCTCAAGATACAATGGAGTGATGATGATAACAACTGTACATGGGAGGTGGAAGAGAGGATGAAGGCAGCTCATCCTGAACTCTTCAAGGTATGGCCTTAAGGTGTCGTGTCATCTAACGACATTGTAACTTGTTCTAGTTTTAGAATTCTGCATGCTAAGCTAGAATTGGATGCATGGTTTTTTGATTGCTATGGATGGTAGGCATGCAGAATAGTCTTTGATTGCTCTGTTTGTTTGGAATTTCGGGGGCGAAATTCCTAAGGGGGAGAGAATGTAACGATCCATATTTTTACGGATCGAAACATCGTAAAACAGTTATCATTTGGTCGCATTGTTGATAAGTCATCCATAGTCTAAGTCCTAGGTCGTAGAGTAGTTAGGTCGGAGTAGACGACCTAAGAAAGTGGGGCGACCTAAGGAAGTTGGCGACCTAAGGATTTTGGGGATAGATCGTATAGGAGATAAGCCGTGTGGTGGCTTAGGTCGTGGGGTAGGTTAGGTCGAGTGAGCGACCTAGGAGATTGGAGCGACCTAAGAGTTAGCAACCTAAGGTTTGAGCGACTTAAGGAAAGGCAGCGACCTATGGCAGATAGCGACCTATAGGATTTGGCGACCTAGTGGTTAACGACCTAGTGGTTAGCGGTATAGGGGTTAGCGAGTTAGCGTAGTTAGGTCGTAAGCGACCTAAGATAGTTAGGTCGTGAGCTCCTGTGTTTAGTTAGGTCGTGTGTGTGTTAGGTCGCGCAAGAGCTAAGCTGCATCTGGGTTAGGTCGTAGGTCGCGTGGATGCGCTTATGTGTTAAGTCGCTAGGTCATGAGGATGGGTAGGTCGCGTGGAAGCGCATGTGTGTTAGGTCGCGACTTAGTTAGGTCGCGTAAGGGCAAATCTGTAAGTCGCGCGCATCTGTTAGGTCGTAGGTTGGAGTTTTCGCTAGGTCGCGTAGAGGCTGGAATTGTTAGGTCGTGGGTTTTAGGTCGTGGGTTTTTAGGTCGTGAACGACCTAAGAGTGAACGACCTAAGGTGAAATCAGCCTACAAATATGAGGGTTCTTCTTCATTTTTGAGATCCGGATTTTGAAGCGACGAAGTGCTACCATTTTGAGAGCTCGAGTTCTACACTTCTTCACTTCTTTTATCCACTTTAATCTTGTGCTTCCTTCCATCCAAATCGAAGATCGAATTGAAGATTCAAGAGCGTAGATTGAAGATCTACATCCATCAAAGAGAGATTTCATCGTTTGAAGCGGATTTGTGATAGATCGAGTTAGATCCTTCGTTGTCCAGATCTGAAGTGTGTTGTTTTTGAGGTGTTTAGGTGATTTGGTGAGTGGTGATTATCTCTCACATGGATCCAAAGGAGTATATCGGATCGTTTGCTTGATTTTGTGTAAAGTAGTGATTTTCATGCATTTTTGTAAACTTAAGTATAGATCCATTGTTCATGATGATTTGACATCCATTTTACTACATGTTAACCTATGCAAGTTCATTCATCAAGATTATAGAGATATTGCTCATGTTTTCATGCTTGTTAGACTTTAGACTCTTTATTTACGAAATTACCATTATTGTTATAATTGTTTATTAGATCATGTTTGAATGTTTGATTACTTAGATTAATGATTGACTTGATTGATTGTTATGAATTAGTTGATTGATGATTTGATTTAGACAAGATGGTCGAAGATGATTCAAAAGCTAAGGGAAAGGCTCTTGAATTGGGAAAGCTGCTCGTGGCATATGTAGCGGATGATGAAGCTTATATGGATAGATTTGATGATGATGATGTTAAGATGAGGCTTTGCTAGGATGTGATGAAGCGAGGCATGATATGAGATAGTCTTGGTCTAATCCAGACGGGATCATTCCAAGCATGTTGATAACTCGGTGAAATGGTTCGAGTTTGAGGATAATGGTTTGCTCGAGAGGCGCTTGAGCTAGTATGGAAATAGTCGTCGAGGAGGATGACTAGAAGGCTGAGATTTCATCGTTGTTGAAGGTTCTAGCATGCTCAAAGCAAGAGTACGCTGGGCAGATTCAATAGTCCCTAAAGACTACTGATTGGTAGTCAAGTACTCTGGGCAGATTCGATAGTCCTAGGCACGGGTTTTGACGACGTGCGGAGTTATGTCTAGAACCGGGGTTTCCATTAGCCCTTGACGGACGGATGAAAGAATGAGCCGGTCATTCAATTAACGATGATATCGAAGCAATGATAACAGTGATAGCCAGAGTCATGGATGTTTGGTTGTATCGTCATTCGATCTCAAGAGCGGTATTTTCTGGGTGCTTATCTGATCTTGGTTTAGGCCTTGGGGGTTTGTACTTGGAAAACATCGCCCTTGACTCGAGTGATAATTGCTTTACTTTAAATGTTTGCTTTGCTATGTTTGTTTCTGCTTAGTGTGTATTTGGGGGCTATCACTGTAGAAAGAGGTGGAGCGGGAGGGTTGGATTCCTATTCTTTTTTTTCCTTTATGCTCTTTTGGTATGTTGTTAGTTAATTTACCGCTCACTAAGACTGTTGTCTGACTCAAGGCTTTATGTTTTAACTCTTATTGCCTTGGGCTGTTCGTCCATTTTGGGACGGGCAGACTAGGTAACAGGTGACAGGTGTTGTTCTTGCTTCCAACGATGCTGATGACGAAGACGAGCTAGAGGCTTGCATATTATTTTCTTACTATATGTACTGGATGTTCCGCTGCTTGTATAATTCTCTGAGTGATATGTAGTGAGGCTTGATGTATTGACTATTCAGACGTTGTATTCAACTATTATGAAGTTTTATATGATGACATCCTATTCTGTAAAGCTTCACTATATATATATTCTATTGTATTTTGTCCATGCGTTGTGAGTTATACGATAGATTCTGCTGTTTTTAATTTACCCTGACAATCGTCCATGGCTGCCTGGCACACTTTACAGCGCACTATCTCTAGGTTCGGTGCAGGGGTCATGGGCGGTCGTCACATGGGTGAGGGATAGATAAGGTCGAAATGTCGGAAACGAGGTAAGTATAAAGGATTTAAATTTTCCAAATTTAGATTAAATACAACTTCGATTTTATAGAGATGATCTTCTTATACTTAGTGTTAAAACCCGAAGAGGGAACTCGTACTATTCGTTGAATTTAAAAGGTGATTTCGCCGTTGTTTCGTCCATAGTATTTGTTGAATATGGGAATTGACATTGAATAGAATTATATGATTTCTATTGATTCTGCTCACTTAACATTTACTGGATTTTGGATTAACATCCTAGATAACATGGTTTTAACTCAATCAAAATTATGAGTTTTGAATTAAGAAATCTTTATTAAGATTTAAATGAAATGAGTTTGGAAATGTTTTCCTAAGTGAAAAATGAAATGATTTCGAATTATTCCAAGTTTAAAAAGGGTTTTAAGTAATAAAGGAATTAATTAGAGAGGTTTAATGATTCTGTATGTACTGGGAAGATTGTTTTAGAAATATATATCTCCATCGGAGATTTTGATAAAAAGAACTTAATCAATTAAAGAATGATCCCCTATTCACAAGACATCTTTTTATCGATGATTGGTTCAAAGGAACCGGGGTCGGATCTGGGTAAATTCCTATCTGAAAACCACTTTGAACAACTATATGCATTCAAAAAATGAAGACTGGATAAAGAAAATGAAGGATGAAGATGGAAGATTTTCAGGGTGAAAAGACCGCTTGTTGATAATTCCGGTTAGCTCCCAAATAATAAAGAAGCAGTGGTCCCTTCAGTTCTGAAGCTCTTTCGGTTGTAAGGACTATTCGCTCTTAATGGTAGTAGGAGTAGTGCCTTCGGTTTCGTTCAGTCCCAGAACGAACTTGTATGGACGGATGCCTGACATTGCATTCTTGAGATTTCATCGTTGACTTTTATAAACATACATCTATTTAGTGGCAGAGAAGGCAACTTCTCTTAGCTAAACACCCTTCTTTGAGGTGTATAAGCTCAGAGGTTGTATGTTTGTGGAAGTCAATATTGATCGATGGAATGGCGAGGTGGCATTCAAAGTGGAATGTGCAAAGTGAAAGGTAACCGTTACCTCAAGCCTCACACCCGGGAAATGGTCGAAACAGGGTAGATGGGGCAAGGCTATGTGGTTCGCAACCATTAGGATATAATCATCCCCTTCTAGATATATTTCTACCCGCTATGACGTTCGGGTTTAAATTAATGTGGTGAATGCTAGAGCGCGCTCGGATAGGTTGGTAACGACCGGGTGGTTACATATTCAGTACTATATAGTGAGAAAGGTAGACTGGCCTTGTGTTGGTAGAGGTGTAGATGTTCTGTTGACCTTGGTACATTCCTCTAGAGATGTATTATCGGAAGGCAGTCCCTTCATTTGGTCATTTGTATGGAAATCCATTCTCCAATAAGTGCCTGCCATTTTGTTTGTAGAACCCACGTTTGTGGTTAGTATGCTGGAATTTAATCTATGTAACAATTTCGGCTAAGATTAATAAGTTTACCTGTAAATGTTTTCAAAGAAATGTCATTAAAAATAGTGGAAATTAGACACAAGGGCCTCTTTAGCAAGTGGAATTAGTTTCTAGGACACGCAACTGAAATAATTACTTTCAAGGACAAAACGTAAAATAATTAGTTTCTAGGGCCTAAAAACCTATGAAATTATGTCCTTCAAAGTAATTGGACTGCTAACTTTGTCCTTGAAAGTAATTATTCTACTGATTTTGGCCTTGAAAGTAATTTTTTGAATGTGTGTCCTAGAAACTAATTGGACTGCAAAGTTTGTCCTTCTGGTGAAATGCCCCTTAAAAATAATATCCTTTATTTTTACGTAATAATGATTTGGTTATCATAAGGTAAAAACCCGTTCCGTGTTTATGTGCGGTGTGGTCTTATGAGATACCTTTTTGCTTCCAAAACGCGTATTTTGAGTTCTCACACCAGTCCCATGACTAACCTAGAGTTTATTTTTCCCTTTCCTTAAACTCTGGGTGCCCTAATTTTCCCCGAGTAGCCTAGTAGTTAGGTTTAGTTTAGAAGAAAGCTGGATGGAGCTCGAAGCATAGAGTTAGAAGATTTTTATCTATTTCCACCATACTTGAGTAGTATTGTATTCCGCCTTTGTAAGGACAGATACATATAACTATCCATTTTTAAACTCTGATGAATGTATTTAAATTTCCGCTATAAAGATTATTTGTTGAAATAATATATGTGAGATTCTGTTCTGTCTTTATTTTTCTTTCTTTCCCTTGAGAATCCGCTTCTCCGGCACTTGGATTTGCAGCATGTGAATACGAGGATGTATTAGTATCGATTTTCGGGAGTCGAAGAAATGGGTCCTCACAGTTAACTTAAAAATAAATAGGAAAATAAATAAATAAATCAAGGCAGAAATAAATTCATATTCCAAATAGGGACCGGTCGAGCCCCTCACCATGATTGGTCGACCGCTTGACTGCTCAAGGATGAGCGGTCGACTAGTGTTGTGAAGGTGACTAGAGTATTTTAAATCCCATTGTCTAGACGCCTACTGACCATTATAAATAGGAGGCTAACCCCTTTACTTTTTTTCACAAATATTTGGAATGTTTGAGAAATTCCGTCAATCTTCTTCCTCGATTAGATTTAAGAAATCAAATTCAAGGGATAAAGGTAATATGTGTGTGTATGTGTATATATATTAGCAAAGCTAAGCCGGCTTTATAGTGGGCCGTGCCACCATGAATATAATAAGGAATAGGTGTTCTATACATGCACAGAACAGCTAAATCTGATTTTATAGTGGTTAGGCCACTTAATGCATAAATACAAGAAAAACAGGAGCTAGACAAACAGGGCCATGCCACTATGAATATAATAGGTTTATATACATTCATTCTTCTATTTTTATTCTTCCCTAATTTTTGAATTCTGAATCTAGTTTATTTATAATTCAACTATTGTATATTTTAGAAACGAAGAAGTCCGAAGGAAAAATTAGTAGCAGGCATGAACCAAATCTAAAGGAAGACAAGCAAATTATCTATGAGTGGAAATCTTATTTTATTACATTTTTAGTATTTGTATCGTAGAAGTTTGGATTTTTTTATGCCTTAAGGAATTTTGAACACCCTAAAATTAAAACCTCAAAATTCCTCAAAAACGAAATATCAATTCTTATGTTTATTGGAATCTTAATTTTTTTTGCATTAAAATAGTAGAGTTTGTTTTGTTATTGCAATTTGAATATTTTATATTCTATTCCACTTCCAACTTTCCTTTATTATTGTACTTAGGTATTCGAAGAAGAAAATAATTTGGGAAATGGTGTGTAAAGTGCGAATTCCTGTATACGTAATTTGCACTTATTATTTTCGTAATTTAAATATGAATATCTTTTTCACTTCAAGTTTGTATATATAAAAGTTGAATATAATATAAAGAGTTTAAATTATTTGTCTTATTCCTTGAAATAGAGGTAATGATTCTACTATATTAATATAAAATAAGTTTGGTATTTGATTCTATTTTAGTAATTCAACTCTAATGTTTGGCTAAGGATATAACTAATTTGTAAGTTACTGTATAGAGTTAGACTTGTATGAATTGGAAGTTTTGACATTTTAAATGATTAGTGTAGGATGCGAAAATCTTTGTACACTTAGGAATATTTATTTAGCCTAAATTACATACGTATAAACATACTAGCATATAAATATATTATTAACATAGAATTAATAATGTATTAATCATATAATATAGGATTAATAGGTTAGTACTTAGCATTAAACCGCATACGAAGGAAGTAAGAATAATTATGGAAATTAATCCAATTGAAGGTAGAATAAAGAGTTTTCCTTATATGACCTTAATGCGAAATGCGGTGAGGTATATATATGGTAATATGTTAGAGAAGTGAAATTATGACTAAGTTATAGGGATGTAAGGTCAGTCATAACCACGTAGAAGTCTATCCCGCGAATTTGGCTACCAACATTGTGACTTTGGGACTAATGTGAGACATCCCATAATAAGTACCCAAAGAGAACACGAGGTCAGTCCCAATTCTTTAGGGCATATTTTCCTAGCTAATCTAGCTACCAGCACCTGCGAATAGTCGAACTAATATGAGATGTCACGGTTTGGGTTGTGGGCTATAAGATGCAAACTTGCTTTAGCTTGGGGGTATTAAGTTGCTGTTGTAGAGTCCATCTCCTTCCCACTTAAGAATTATTAAATGGTCGAGATTATCATTTAGGTGTGGTAGTAGGAATTCTTGAGAGGGGTCCGCTTTAGGGTCCAGGTATTAAGTAGCTATTGTAGGGTCCACCTCTTCCCATAAAGAAGTATTAAGTGGCTTGATGGGATTTCACGCAATGTTTGTTAGGAAGTACTGGAGAGGGGTCCACATTGGGTTAGGTATTAAATGTCAGGGATCTGCCTTGGGTATAGATATTAAATGGTCGAATTCTACCTAATTTCCATGAAAGAGGTATTAAGTGGCTTATATACTTTCTCTCACATTGTTAGGACATGATTTACGGTAGTTGCATTGGACTAGAACAGGCTTTTCGCCTATCGAATAAGGTACGTTGTGGAGTTGGACTGGGCTCACAGTTGGAGGTATATTTAGTATGGTATAGTATAGGATGCCTAAGACATTTTACTCATCAAAATGATAAAGGCTAAACAATATTATGGCAAGACTTGAGATTTTAATTCACAAGGATTTGTTGCTTTGACCCCCTCCTCATTACAACACACAGGTTAAGAGAAACAATACCGATAAAGAAGATAAAGGAAGAGGCGAAGACTTGTAGAAGTTTATCTATATATTTATGTTTTTGACATATTTTGATGTACCTAGTTTCAAACATGTTATTTTTGGGATATTGTATTTGGATATTTGAGATAATATGTTGTATTTCTAAGATTTGAATTTTTATGAAATGGGTACTTATTTATGTTATTATATTTTATCCTTTCTGTTGTGAGATCCTGATAGCATAGATAAATATGTAACAATAACCTTTTCGATCCTCGAATGTAGACACTAAATACATCCACTGTATTCGTGTGCATGCACCTAAGTGTCGAAAGACATAAAGTTAGGGTAAAATAAAAGAAACGAAAACAGAACAAGAAAGAAGAATACAATACCAGAATCTCACATGTGGAATGACAATATATAATATCCCAAAAGTGTACTACGAAGATTTACTCCGAATACATGAATCTTTGAGTTACAAAATGACTACTACAACTAGCCAAGACAGTTATGACTACCTATCATCACAATGCGAAATACTTACGTAATAGTGAACAAAATTAATAACATGTAGATAGATAGATAGGTGGAAGCATCTAGTTCGTCTCCATAATCTTGAAACATCCAACCTTAAGACCCACTTTACTAAATTTACTCGAAAGAGTACACGAGGAATTTTGGGAAAAGAAATACCACCTGTTAGACATAAGTCTTGTACGAGAAACATAGAAATGCGTATAAACACATAACGGTACTTCCGAGGCCAGTCGAATTACTTTATTGGTTTCCCCATGAAAGGGCCTAACTCAATTGATATTTACATTAGGTGATATTATAGATAATGTCTAAGATGTGTAATATAAATACGAAAATAGCTTTGTTCCTTGCATCTCACAACACAACAATATTAGCGTACATTTTAAAACTGTTAAAGTACATTCGTATATGGATTTTTCACGAAGGCGCCTTTAGCTTAAAAACTAAAGAGGATCTCCTATGACAAGGATCAAAAGATACCTTCCGACCGTTGCATATCTCTAGATAAAATATACCATAAGGAAAACATAACTGCCATATGCCTGAACATGTAAATATGAACCATGTAGAACCAAGTATCAACAACTCCCGCTAGCAACATATCGAAAAGCATACTCTAGATAGTGGAGTTGATTTACCTCTCCGGGTTAGCAAAATCCCTGGATTGTGCAACCTACTCTGTCTTTGGTCATTTTTTCGATGTCGAGGCTACGTTCGGCACCTTTCATACGAGTCTTTATCACTCCAACATAGTCCACTCCAATGACCTCTTACCAAACTGAACCGTATAATAGTTTTGAAGTGTTATTCGGCAAGTAAAACACTTACCAATCCCGAACTCTTCAAAAATAATCGATGAATTTTCGGTTAACTTAATTCAAAATATTTTAGAAGTAGCTGAAAGCTAGAGGCATTTCATAAAAATGCTCCTCCCTGGGGGTTCCATTGGTATAAATTCGCGAAGCCTTTCATATATTTCCTATCAAGACCGGTAGTTGACTAATCGACAATCAAGTCTTGAGCGCTTGCTTATAGAAATCAAGATTTGTATACTTAACATGTTTCCGACATTCCTGCTTAACTATTCCTCGGCTAAGTGGAAAGCCGGTAGGTTAAAGCTCTATTACTCCATCCGTACTCGAACATCAATCTTGACTCTCACAAATAGAGAAGCCTATCTCGTTCGGCTTTTAGTTTTAAGCATTGTAATACTAACACTCCATAAACAATCAAACAAAGGTTATTACATAAGTGTTACTTTTCATCCCTTCTTCAAAAACAATAGTTTGTTTAAATTACTTGTACAAATAAGTTAGCTTTTTCAAAATGATATATATATATATATATTAGTGTTACAAGGAAATAGAGTTTAAAATAAGTTAAGGAAGAATAGTTAATAAAAAGCTCTTGCTTTAATAAGAGATTAAAATAGTTTTATAGACTTATATATGAATAAAATATCTTTAAAATACTTTTAATTAGGATATAAATAGTTATAGAAAATATTAATTTAAAAATAGTTACTTAATATTAATTTTGAAAATCTTTACTATTTTAACTAATAAACAAGTTTTACGGATATAATATAAGAAAATCTTTGCTTTATAATTTCAAATAAATTCTTTTAAAATCTATTTAAACATCAAACTTCTTTTAAAATGATTGTATACCTTTTATCAAAATCCTTGAAAAGATTTCATAAAAATATCCAAAATAATAACATTTTAAACTTCATAAAATCTTTGTTTTTCGTAATGCATCCATAGCGACAAATCGCTATATGACCAAAACTATACTAATTTTTTTTATAAAAAATATAGCTTCTAAACTTCACTTCCTACTCTCTTTTACACTTCTACAAGTATAGAAAACATTTTATTTGAAAACAGACAAAATATGGAGTATAAAAGGTGAGATAAAAAGGGGATTTCAAAGTGCGTTTATAGCGATTGTCGCTGAACAGACAATTCCGTATTTAATTCGATATTTAATATCATTCAATTATATAAGCATATATGATTCCCAAATTCAAGTCATATCACAAAGAAGCATGTAATAACATATGTACTAAATAACATATCCAAATTCATTGTTTCCAATTTCATATACTTAATTTACACAATTCAAAGATTTTAAGGCACAATACTTAAACAAATCACATGCTTTTCATAGCACATAATTATGGATTATAACTTTAAGTAGTTAGGATATATTACCATAGTTTATAGTAAGAAAAATTGTTAAGTTTTGATTAAACAAATGTCAAGTTATGGTTTTATTTAATGAGTGAGATAATTCACTTCTCAATCGTGGATGAAGCAACCACTACTAAGCAATAACACACTACTACCAAGTCTCAACCCAAAAGCACAAGAACCAAGGTAGAACAAGTACGATCAAGAGAGGAGGAGGCCTAGAAGTGCACGGCCAAGCTATGGATCGCCCAAATAAGATATGACCTTGATGATTTCCAAGAGGATGGCTCCAATTTCTTTAGTTTTGTTGTGATGGAATGATGTTATATGCTATATTAGGATGATAGCATGAGTTTGTAGGAGTTTTAGCTTTGTTCGAATTACTTTGATTTAAGAAAATTAAGAGTATGAAGGAGTGCAACAACATGGAATTTTGATTTTGTGAATTTGTAATCTAAGAAGAGAACCCTCCCATCTATTTATAAGGCTAGGAATTAGTGGCAAAGACCACCAATACCCTCCTAGGTCAACCATGAAGTTACATCCATCTATGCCTCTTACACACCATGCTTTACATTAATCACTCCACCATTTCCTCCTTAAATCAAGGGTACTTTACTCCTTCTTCTAGAAGCTATTTTCTTAATTAATTTCAATTAGTAATAAGAAGGTTTAAGCACTTATTAATGTTTTTATGTGTTTGTTACATAAGCCTAAAGATCTTAGACAACTTTTATTGAACAAAAAGTTGATTTTTAACAAAATGTTTTTTGGACATAATTTCAATATTTATTTGAAGAATATATTTTTGTAAACACATTTCAAAAATAAGTTTTCTATCATTAGTTATTAATTAAAAAAAATTAACAAGGTTATAAAATTAGTTTTCAAATATATTTTTGTCCGCAGTAGCGGCCCAGTGGTTGAGACACCTGCCTCCTGTTAATGAGGTCGCAGGTTCGATTCCCGGACTGCCCTACTACCAGAGCTTAACATGTGCATACGCTCAGATCAGCCACTTATGTGGTGCTCGCGGACCAGGCTAGGTGCACTAGGGGAGGTTTTACGACTCCGGTCGGTTTCCCCCCTGAACAAATTCAAAAAAAAAATTATATTTTTAATACATAAACATTTTTCCAAAGTTAAAATATTCAAAGATAAAGTATATGAATTTCTAGGTCGTTACATTCTCCCCCCTTAGGATATTTCATCCTTGAAATCCAAATAGGAATCACACAAAGAGAATAAAAGAAAGGGTGTATATATAGAATACTACTTAAACTACTTATAAACAAAGTTACATTGACTCCACCATATGCGATGAGTACACAACAAAAGGTAACATACAACAAAATCTACTAACTTAGAAATAACTCAGGATAAGAGGCTCTAATACTCTCCATTGTCTCCCAAGTGCAATCTCGATCATCCTTACTCCACTACACCTTGACCAGTTACACAAATTTAGTCCTTAATCTCTTCGTACACAATCAACGATATGAATAGGCTATCTCAGAATGGTCAAGTCAGGCTCAACATCCAATCCTCCTACTACGATGGCTCGATAATCAATGTAAGATCATTTACTTCCATAGATGAGATACATGGAAAACATCAGGTACAGTGGATATACTAGTCAGTAACTTAAGCCGATAAGCTAGAGTGCATGTTCTCTCAAGTTTTATAAAAGGTCCAACAAAATGTGGTGCTAACTTCCCTCCCATACCAAACCGAATTACACCTCTCATCTGAGAAACTTTGATAAACACAAAGTCCCCAACCAAGAATTCTATGTCTCGATGCCTTACATCAGCATAGCTCTTTTGCCTACTCTGAGCGACCTTCAAGTGCTTCCTAATCTTTACTACCTTATCTGTAACCTCACGAACCATATCTGGCCCAAACACTAAGAGATCTCTCGGCTCTATCCAACACAAAGGAGACTTACAAGGCCTTCCGTATAATGCCTCAAAAGGTGCCATCCCAATACTCGCCTAAAAACTGTTGTTATAAGTGAACTCAACACATGACAAGTGATCCTCCTAAGAACTTCCAAGGTTAAGATACAAGCTCTAAGTAAATCCTCCAAAACCTGATTCACTCTCTTAGTCTGTCCATCTTTCTGAGGATGATAAGCTGTACTTGAACTAAGCTCTGTTCCAAGTGCATCATGCAAATCCTTCAAAAACTACCTTGTGAAGATCGGCTTGATCACTCACAATACTACATGGAATTCCATAAAGCCTAACTACCTCTTTAACATACAGACGATCTAAACTAAACACTGTCCTTGTTGCCTTAATTGGTAAGAAGTGCTTGGTTAAACTATCCACAATAACCAAAATGCCTTCATTACCTCTCCTCGATCTAGGTAAACCATTAATAAAATCCATAGAATTATGCACTAATTCCACTTAGGAACCTCCAATGGATGAAGTAAACTAGGCATCTTCTGATGATACCCTTAACTTGCTAGCATTTAGCATACCTGCTCACAAAGATAGAAACATCTCTCTTTATACCTTCCCACCTAAAAGTACATCAAATATCCTGATACATTTTAGTGACCCCTAGATGTATCGTCAATCTAGAACAAAAACTCTCCGTAAGAATCTCCTATCTGATGTCGTCAATATCTGGAACACACAACCAGTCGTTCATCCTCAAAATGCCACGGTTGTCTATCTCAAATCCTGGGTACCTCTTCTGAGCAACATTCTCACTATCGGCTTTCGCTATTTGAGCGAGACGAACATCATTCTATTGATTATCCTTTATATGGTTGATGAAGGTTGGATGAACCTCCATACTAGGCATAACAACATATTTCCTGCTCAATGCATCAACTATAACATTATCTTTCCCCGATGTATATGAAATCTAAAGAACATATGCTGCTAGAAATTCCAACCAACGCTGCAGCCTTAAGTTCACGTCCTTTTGAGTGAAAAGATACTTCAAAGATTTATGTTCTGAATAAAGCTCAAACTTCTCACCCAATAAAAGATGCCTCCACATCTTCAATTCAACTACAACTGCTAACAGTTCTTAGTCATGCGTTGCATACCTCGGCTCATGCGTCTTCAGTTGTCTACTAGCATAAGCAGCAGTCATCCTATGTAAACTGTAAGACCTTCACCTCCATTCGGAATAGTCAGAATAGAGGAGCTAGTCAACTTCTCCTTCGACTCTCTAAATGATAACTCATATTTCTTTGTCCAAACAAATTTGACATCTTCCTTAGTCATATTTGTAAGTAGTGAAGCATTCTTCGAAAAACCCTAAATGGACGTTCAATAATACCCTGCCAAACCCAAGAAGCTTCGTCTATTGCGCTTTTAGGTCTCTTCAAATCCTAAATATCTGTAACCTTTGCCGGGTCAACTTAAATACCATCACCAAACACAACATGCCCTAAAAACCTTGCCTTTGACTGCCAGAAATGACATTTCGAGAACTTAGCCTTAAGAACATGTTCTCACAACGTCTCTAATAAAATTATCAAATTCCAAGAATGCTCATCCTCGGTCTTGGAATAAACTAGAATATCATCAATGAAAACAAGCATGAATTTGTTCAAGACATCACGAAAGACACCATTCGTTAAATTAACAAAATACGCTGGAGCATTAGATAAATTGAATGGCATAATCTTCCACTCATAAAATCAATCAGAATGAAAAGCTATCAAGGGCACACCTTCCTCTGCCACCCTTAACTAATGAAAACTTGTAGCAAGGTCAAGCTAAGAGAAAACACGAGCTCCATGAAGCTGATCAAACAAGTCATCGATTTTGGGCAAAGGATACTTATTTCGAATAGTCTACTTATTAAGCTCATGGTAATCAACACAAAGACTTAGGGAACCTTCCACCTTAGTGGCAAATACGATGGGTGCTCCCCAATTCGAAAGGCTAGGTCGGATTAGACCTTTCTGTAGCAAGTCACTAATCTGATTGGTTGACTCTGACTTCTCCATCGGACATAACCAACGAACATGCAATACAATAGGCTTAGCATCAGGATTCAAATCAATATGAAACTCGATTTTGCAATGAGGAGGTAAACCAGAAACCTCCTTGAATACATCAGAGAATTCCTAAACAACCAGAATGGACTCTAAGTCTCTATCCGACACATTGAGAGAATAAAGAAAATTGCTCATAGGAGAACTAGGATCTTCACAACATAAGATATGAACCCTCCTTCCCTCCGTTAGCTTAAAAGTACGGACTCACAATCCAAGATGGCATGATTATATGGCAACCAATCCATCCCTAAAAGAACATCAAAACCAAGAAAACCAAAAACGAACATATTGCATGGAAGGATTCAATCATAATAAGAAATTAGAACTCCTTCACACAATATGCTAAGATTGGCCAAGCCCCCTTTAGGGTTCGACACACAATTGGGAATATGAACTATAACTGGTTTCAGACCAAGTCTATCAACAAGGTTACTAGAGATAAAGCTATGAGAAGAACTAGTATCAAACTAGAAATAAATAGGAACGCCAAAAATAATTATAATACCTTCCAAAACTTGCTTCCCCTTAGCTGCTGCTGAAGTGGAAGGTGCATCAGTAATAGAAAAGACCCTAGTCTACTCTTCTTTTTTGAGCAAAGTACGGTCCCTAACAATGTGACCAACCTGATGGCAAGCATAACACCCTTTCGGAGAAGACTGAGGAGTTTTCACTACTGGTGCATTAACCATCTGCCCTCATCCACTCAACCCACACTGATTAGCATAATGGTCCATCTTTCCACACTTGTGGCAAACAAACTTTGGCCCTCTTTTCCTGAAACTTGCGCTTCTTATCCTTAGTTGTTGTAGAAGTAATAGGCTTCGTTGCAAAAACAATAGATTTAGGTGTCAAGCTCTTAAACCTCAAGCCCATATTCACCAAATCAACGAACGAACTTATGAGATAATTAGTCATATTATGCTTACACTCGAGATGCATACTAGATATAAACATTTCATTCTTCTTTAAAGCCATGTCTCTCATACCATGTCCTAAACGAGATAATGCGTTAAACTTATTCTCATATTCCATGACATTTGTAGTACCTTGGTTTAAATCCAAGAAACTAGTAAATAACAAGGTCTTCCTCGCCTTTGGTATATACTTCCACTTGAATTCGTCCCTAAACTGGGCCCAAGAGAAATCATTCTTCGGTTTATCCATAGTAATATAACTCTACCAATCCTTGGGGGCATTAGAAAGATGACGAGAAGCAAAGCGATCTTCATAGCATCACTCAACTAAATCTCCATAAATCCTCTAACACAACCTCAACTATGTCTACACCACAACAATCGATTCGGTCCCACCAAATCTTTGACCACCGAGCCTCTCAAAATTTCGACAGAGTGAAGCAAAGTTCATTGAGAGCTGAACTTGCACCACTTCTTCATACACATTCACCCTAGGTTCAGCTACAGGAGCAGCATTCCTTGAGGCTCGAGTTCCACCGTTGGTGATGGTATTACCTCTACAACCATGACCTCTACCACCCCTAGCATTTGCAGCACGAGTACTCATAGTTTGCTACCTGATTTAAGCAAAACATCTTTAGAGTACTTCAAGATAGAGTTATTAAGAAAGGATTACTAAGAAAGGAATTGCTAAGATAGGATAATATGAGATCATTAAGAAAAGATTATTGCAAGGGATTTATTTTAAAGAAAGAATTTCTAAGAGAGAGATATTTAAAAGTTGAATTTTTGCAACAACAAATACACTCTCATATGTATAATACTCTCGACTCAGTCTAGGGCATCACTTGCCCTATCTCTAATGGGCCATACCCAACCATAGCCAGGGTATTCGCTCAACCTTAAGCTCTGATATCATAATGTAACAATTGCCTTTTCGATCCTTGAATTTCAACACTAAATACATTTACAGTATTTGTGTGTCACACACCTAAGAGCCAAAAAGATAGAAAGTTAGGGTAAAATAAAAGAAACAAAAACAAAAAAAGAACAAAGAACACAATACCAGAATCTCACATGTAGAACGATAATATATAATATCCCAAAAGTGTAGTACAAAGAGTTACTCTAACATACATGAATCTTGGAGTTACAAACTGAATAAGTACTACAACCAGCCTGGATATGTTTGCACAAAAATTGGGCAAACACCTCCAAGTCGTATGATTTAGTTGATTTTCTATTGTTCTTAGTGATTTGGATACTTTATGCAAATATGTAAAAAGCAGGGACTAAACTGTAAATGACACACAGGTTTATAGTGGGTCGGCCAGAATGTGCCTACGTCCACTTTATATTTTATTCTCCTTTATTGTTTAGATTACAAGTACAAAGCTTTGATTACAAGTGTATGAAAGTTGTTTGAGAGTTCTGTTCGTTCTTGAGCTCTCCAACTTGTCCTCCATTGTTGTACCCTTGCCCCTCTATTTATAGAGTGAGGTTGGGAGTAGGGGTCTTGGATGTATGTAGCTGCTGGTGGGCCTGGGTTGATGCAATCTGGCCTAGCAACGTTGGTTCGATAGTGCTTCGGTTCGGTAGTGAGTGGTCCGGAAGGGAGTGGTTCGGTAGGTGATTGACTCGGCAGGGAGTGGTCCGGTAGGGAGTATGTGATTGACTCGGCAGGGAGTGGTCCGGTAGGGAGTAGGTGATTGACTCGGCAGGGAGTGGTCCGGTAGGGAGTAGATGATTGACTCGGCAAGGAGTGGTCCGGTAGGGAGTGGTTCGGTAGGTGATAATACGCCCAACAGGATAGTTATAAATATCTGTCCTCACAATACTGAATACATACATAATAGTGAATTGAAATGAAAATATGTAGATAGATAGATAGGTGGAAGCATCCAGCTCGTCTCCATAAGCTTGAAACATCTAACCTTAAGACCTACTTTACTTAGTCTACTCGAAAGAGTACATGAGGAATTTTGGCAAATGAAATACCAGGTGTCAAATATAAGTCTAGGATGAGAAACTCAGAAATGCATATAAACCCATAATAGTACTTCCGAGGCAACTGAATCACCGGGTTGGTTTCCCTTCAAAAGGATCCAACTCAATTGATATTTACATTGGATGATATTATAGATAATATCTAAGGTGTGGAATATAAATACAAAAATAGCTATGTTGCTTAAATCTCATAACACAATGATATTAGTATACATTTTAAAACCGCTATTGTATGTTCGTATATGGAATTTCCATAGAGACACCTTCAGCTTAAAATCCAAAGCAGATCTCTTATGACAAGGATCAGAAGATACCTTCCGAGCATCATATATCTCTTGGTAAAATATACCATAAGGAAAACACAATTGGCCTACGCCTCGAACATGTAAACATGCACCACGTAAAGCCAATTATCAAAAACTCCCGCTAGCAACATATCGATAAGCATACTCTAGATAATAGAGTTGAGTACCCCTCTGGGTTAGCGAAACCCCTGGATTTTGCAACCTACTCTGTCTTTAGTCATATTTCTGATGTCGAGGCTATGTTCGGCACCTTCATACAAGCCTTCATCACTCAAACAGAGTCCACTTCAATGACCTCTTCCCAAACTGAACCGTATAATAATCTTGAAGTAGTATTCGGCAAGTAAAACACTTACAGATCTCAAACGCTTCAAAACTAAACGATGAATTTTTGGTTAACTTAATTTCGGTATTTTTAGAAGTTACCAAATGCTAGAGGCATTTTGTACCAATGGTCCTCCCAGGGGGTTCTCATTGGTATAAATCCATGAAGCGTTTCATATACTTCCTAAGTTAAGTTTGGTCAAGACCGGTAGTGGACACTAATCGACTATCAAGTCCCGAGCGCTTGCTTATAGAAATCATGGTTCGTATACTTAACACGTTTTTGATATTCTAGCTTAACTATTCCTCGGCCAAGAGGGAAGCCGGTAGGTTAGAGCTCTTTTGGTTTGTCTCTACTTGAACATCAACTTGACTCTCACAAATAGAGAAGCCTACCTCGTTCGGCTTTTAGTGTTAAGCATTGTAATACTAATATTCCATAAACAGTCAAACTAAGGTCGTTACATAAGTGTTACTTTTCATCCCTTCTTCTGAAATAATAGTCTTTCGAAATTACTTGTATAAATTAGTTAGAAACTCTTTTTAAATTGATATATATATATGTATGTATGTATGTATAATAGTTTTATTTAATAAGGAAATAGAATTTAAAATAAGTTAAGGAAGAAAAGGTAATAAAAAGCTCTTACTTTAATAAGATATTAAAAATAGTTTTATAGACTTATATATCAATAAAATACCTTTAAAATACTTTTAAATAGGATATAAATAGTTATAGGAAATATTACTTTAAAAATAGTTACGTATATTGATTTTGAAAACCTACACTATTTTAACAAATAAACAAGTTTTGTGGATATAAAATATGAAAACCTTTGCTTTATAATTTCTAATAAATTCTTTTAAAATCTATTTATATTTCAAACTTATTTTTAAATGATAGTATATCTTTTATAAGACTCCTTTGAAAAATTTCATAAAAAGTATCCAAAATAATAACATTTTAAACTTCACAAAAACCTATTTTTCCAAAATACATCCATAGCAATCATCACTATATGGACCATAACTATACTAACATTGTTTTATAAACAAAATCACATCTAAACTTTACTTCTTACTATCTTTTATACTTCTACAAGTATAACAAGCATTTTATTTGAAAATAAACAAAATATGGAGTTTAAAAAGTAAGATACAAAAGGGATTTCAAAGTGTGCTTATAGCAACTATCGCTATACGAACAATTCCGGTTTTAATTTGATATTTAATATCATTCGCTTATATAAGCATATATGATTCCCAAATTCAAGTCTTATGAAAAAGAAGCATGTAATAACATATGTACCAAATAACATGTCCAAATTAAATGTTCAAATTTCCAATTTCATGTAGTTAATTCAACAACACAATTCAAAGCATTTCAAGGCACAATACTTAAAAATCACATGCTTTTCAGAGCACATAATTATGGGTTATAACTTTAATTAGTTATGGTATATTATCAAGTTTATAATAAGCAAAATTGTCAAGTTTTGATTAAACAAATGTCAAGTATATGGTTTTATTTAACGAGCGAGATAACTCACTTTTCAACCAAGGATAAAGCTAACACTACTAAGCAATAACACACTACTACCAAGTCTCAACCCAAAAGAATAAGTACTAAGTTAGAACAAGTACGATCAAGAGACGAGGAGGCCTAGAAATGCATAGCCAAGCTATGGATTACCTAGATAGGGTACGGCCTTAGTGCTCTCCAAGAGGATGGCTCCAATTTCTTTAGTTTTGAGGTGATGGAATGATGTTATATGCTATATTAGGATGATAGCATGAGTTTGGAGGAGTTTTAGCTTTGTTTGAATTACATTGATTTAAGAAAATTGAGAAGAGGAAGGAGCGCAAGAACTTAGAACTTTGAGTTTGTGGATTTGTAACATAAGAAGAGAACCCTTCCAACAATTTATAAGCTTAGGAATTAGTGGAAATAAACCACCAATACACTCCTAGGTCAACCATGAAGTTACATCCATCTACGCCTCTTACACACCATTATTTCCATGAATCACTCCCTCGTTTCCTCCTTACATAAATTGTCCTTTAGTTCTTCTTCTAGAAGCTACTTACTTAATTAATTCCATTAGTAATAAGAAGGGTTAAGCACTTGTTAATGTTTTCATGTGTTTGTTACATAAGCCTAAAGATCTTGGATAAGTTTTATTGAATAAAAAGTTGATTTTTAACAAAACGTTTTTCGGTCACATTTTCTATATTTATTCAAAAAAAATATTTTTGTAAACACATTTAAAAAATAAGTCTTTTATCATTAATTATTAATTAAAAAGTGTTTAACAAGGTTATAAAATCATATTTTCAATGCTCAAAAATTTTCAGAAGTTGAGATATTCAAAGATGAAGTATTCGAATTTCCAGGTCGTTACAAATATCTCTGTATTATTCACTATATTAATTTTACCAACCAATAGCCTGTGAGGAATGCGGAATATGGATCTTAAGGCTAGAATGAACACTAGAGGGGGGTGAATAGTGTTTATAAGAAATTACTAAATCTTTTTGAGTTATTGTTGATTTGTACACAAATGTATGCAATATTCAGACACAGATATAATCACAAAATCAAAAACAGATGCAGAAATAAAGTAAATGCAGTAAAGGAAAGAACACATCGGATTTTATACTGGTTCGGAGTTACCCTACATCTAGTCCCGCACAACTAAGTACGGATTTCCTTTCAAAAGCAATTCAACAATTACAACCCTCGGTTTCAAGGCTACGAGGTACACCCTCCAGAATTACAATCCTCTGGGTAGAGATACTTGATTTCTGGGGCAACAAGTTCACCCAATTGATTTCCAAGGCTACAATCACACCTTTTCTCGCTTGATTGATTTCCAAGGCTACAATCACACCTTTTCTCGCTAGATAGATTACAAAGAAGCCTATAACTCTGAATAGCACTGGGATCTTGTTGAGATAGTGATAGAGAATCAAACCAGAGATGATCTAGTTAGATTCAATGTTGATTTCGGCAGAGTGATGATAGAATTTGAATAAGAAAATGTGGAAGAAGAAGAGAAGTGAAAAACCAGAAAATCTGATATAAAATTCATTGAAACTAACCCATATTTATAGAAGAACAACAGCCATGTTCATTCATGAAAGGTTATGGCGAATAGACACTTCTTTTGAAATTCAAATTTTTGAATCTAACTGTCACTATGTCGACATGGGCTACTAGGGCATGTCGACATCCCAAAGCATTTTTTGAAGATTTGATTTTCTTTGAAAATAACCTTTGTCTTATAATAAAAACTATTTAAACTTTATAAATATACTTGACTATAGATAAAATACATAGATAAATATAGAGAATAATATATATATATATATAATTTTACTATAATTTTATATTTAAATCTAAGTATAAATATATTATAATTAAAAGATAGTTTAAAACAGACGAAGTTTAAAACAAGAGTTTATTAAAAACAAAAACAAATAATATTTAAGGCTAAAACATCTTTTTGAAAATCATTTGAAAAGATAATTTTTAAGGCTAAAACATTTTGAAAAGCAGTTTTGAAAATCATTCTAAAGTAGTTTTGAAAATCATTTTGAAGTAGTTTTGCAAGCTTCTTCCTGTAGAATATCTCATCACATCAGGACTCTAGAACTTGTACAAAACCAGGATGTTCGTGGGTTTGTAAGCCACTTGTCATAGGTTTGTAAGCTACTTGTCGTGGGTTTGTAAGCCGCTAAAAAGGTAGAAATGGGTTCCATCTGAAAAGAAAAATGGAGTGAAGATTTCAGTGCTATTGTGAAGTTTTAACATAATTCTAGACTCAATACTTATCTTGAAATCTTGAACTCTGGATAATCTTGATATTCTTGAATCTCTATACTGTACAGTCTTCATTCTTGGTACCTGCATGGTTAAATCCTGCATATACATATATATATCTAAACTATAATGTTAGTATTTACATTTTATAATCATATTCTAAGGTTGGTGTCATCAAAACCATCAACTCATGGACTAACAATCTCCCCCTTTTGATGATGACAACCTTTGTTTATAAAATATTACTTCTATCCTAATAACTCCCCCTAAATCTAATAACTCCCCCTTAATCTATGCCTAACTCTCCTATTTTATATTTCTCCCCCTTTGTCATCAACAAAAACAAACTAACTCCAAACTATATAACTCCCCCTCATTCTTGTACTCAAGTACCTGCATTAATAAACTATATGATAGAGTATATTAAGAAATAACTATACTTATAGACATGATATTCAATCAACGATTATAAATATATCAATGTATATTTATACATTCATCAATCCACACCAAGTGTCAATCAAATCAATCAAAACAAACAATTTCAATCAAAGCAATCAATTCAAACAAAGTAATCAAATTAAATAAAGCAATCAAATTAAATGTTATGAGGAACTTCCCCCCATCCTTCTTCTCCGAAAATAGGGTCTGCTTTGATGGCATCCCAATTTTCATTGTCATTTGTGAGAGAGACAGGAGGATGTGCTTCGTTATCATCCTTGTGTAGGGAATAAATCATCCATTGAATTGCCTCGAAATGCCTTTCTTGCTCCTTGATCATCTGCATTTGACTCAATTCTAAGTGTCGCTGGTTACGAAGAATGAACGAGAGAATATTCTTGAATAAATTAAGATTTTCTTCAAGATTCCTGGATAAGTTATGAATTGGATTAGCCATTTTTGAAATTGTGAGAAGAATGAGAGATAGAATAGATAAGAAATAATATTCAGTAATGAATTCTGGAAGAAATGGGTATATATAGGTGTAGAAATTCATTTGAAATGAATAGACATATGGTAGTTATTCAAATTTCAAATTCAAAATGAAGTGTCATTTCTGACCAGTACATGTCGACATGGTCATAGAGAGTATGTCGACATAAGGCAGTGAAATTTGATGGTAATTTTGATTTTGTGAATAATTGTGTAAATATATATTTATATAATATACTAAATTTATTCAAGAGATAAGATAAGCTAGATAACAGAAAGGAAATTCAATTTCATTGCATAGAAGAGTGATACAACGATTAATCATAAACACTCAAATTAAAACAAACTTAAACTAATTCGACATGATATGAAAATATAGAACTAGTTAGAGGATGATGAAGATGAAGATAATCCGAGTTTCTTGCTGACTTTGGAGAAAAACTTGTTCATCTTAGATGATATTTTGTCCAACTTCTTACTAACGGATCTTTTAAGAACCCGTTGATTCTCAACAATAATCTTTTGGTTTTTGAGAAGGGTTTTGTTGGTAGGATTGGAGGGATATTCAATACTTTCTAGGGATGTTTCACCTTCTTCTTCTTCTATTTCCATTTCATCCCCTTCTTCTTCTTCTTCCTCTTCCATTTCTTCATGAGCCAAACGCTCTTCCTTTTCGGCAAGAGTCTCATAAGGTTGAAAAACATATGGGATTTTCATGAGAGAAATGTTTGAGATATTAAAAACTTTTCTTGAAATAAATTCTTCTCCTTTGAAATTTGCTCCAAAATAGTTGAAAATCCGAGTAAGGTAAATTCCATGATATAAAGTGTTTTCTCCCATTTCAAAATTTTTAGGATGAAGTTCATCCAAAATGACTTGCGCCCAATTGATATCATAATTTCCGAAGATAGCAAAAAGTGCTTTGCACACTTTTGAAGTAGGATTGTTAAAATTTCCCGATCTTGGGGTCAAAGTATGTTGTAAAAGAAGATTGACAGTTCTTGCTTTAGGACAAAATTTTTGGTTTTTAAATTCAAAGTTTTCATCTCTTTAAAAATATGATGAAATGTCTCACGATCGTGTTCATCGATTTGAAAACTAGAAAGATACATTCCCGTGCTTTTGCAATTGAGAATGGTATCCAAAAGATCACAATTCAAAACAATTTTAGTGCCTTTGACCCTACTCCGAATTTCATTATCATTTCCTTCATAAAATTCTCGATTGAGATTTGCATAGAAAATTTTAACAAGATTTGGGTAACAAACAAAATAATTTTGAGAAGAATCAACAAGACTAAGAATTTGATTGTTTGTAAAAAGAGTATCAATTTCATAAGAAGCAAAATCTTGAAAAATAGCAAACTTTCCGGGATGGACTTTTCCATAGTTAGCATAATTGATGTATGTTTTTATTGCCTCCTGATTATTGAGGAGTTGCTCTTTCAAGTTTCTGGAAAGTCTCATGGTGGAGGGGTTGCTTGAAGAAGCCATTAAAGTAGAAAGTAGAGAGCCTGGAGTTTTGAAGAGAGAGTTTGAATTTGAAAATGAAAGTGAAAAGTTGTGATAAAAGATAGTGAATAAATAGATTATTAAAAGACATGTTCTCTGGTCAAAAGATGCCTTTTCAGTGTTTTGAATGAAGTGAAAAGGTGGAGGGAAATTCAAGCTTTTGAATTCAAATTTTGAATTTCAAAGTTTATACCCATGTCGACATCATGGTAGGGACCATGTTGACATGTGCCTATGAATTTCTATGATCTATTTTTCCTAAGTATTCTAATATATATATACTTATTATTTTAATGTCTATATATATATATCTGGAATATTATTACAATTATAGTATATTCTAGAAAATATTGTTATATTATTAAAAAATAATAAAAATAAAATAATAATAAAATTATAATAAAATTATAATAAAATAATAATAATAATAAAATAATAAAAAATAAATTTAAAATTCAATCAACACACCAGTTCAAAATCAATCAATCAAGCAATCAATCATCTAATTCTAAGCATGCAATTTCAATCAATTGTATTGTAAATGTGTACCTTTTTCTGAGTCTGTTTCCTTGAATTCGTTGAAGTCGTGAACTGTCGTGAAACACAAATTTGAGTTATCTGTCTTTTGATCATCATCGCTTGAGGATGAGTCTGAGTCATCTAGAGTAGCAGTAAATGCACGCATCCGTTTCTTTACTGATTCATTGTTTATAGGAGGATTCTACCTTTCTGGATACAGACAGTCTCTTTTGATATGGCCAAGTTCATCACAGTTGAAACATTTGACATTGTTTGGCACTGCATTCTGATTTTCAGAATTCTTATAGTTGTTTCTCTTGAGATTATTCACCTTTCTGTATTTCAGGAATTTCCGAAAATTCCTGGTCATAAATGCTATCTCTTCATCATTATCACTATTTGAGTCTGATCCATCGGTTAATACATTGAATGCCATTGATTTCTTTTTAGATGCTTTGCTTTCTCTTCTCCCGATCATTTGGACTTCAAACGACATTAGATTTCCAATCAATTCTTCTATTGTTAAGGTACTGATGTCATTTGCCTCTTCAATTGCAAGTGTCTTTTGATCCCATTCTGGAGTGAGAGAATTTAAAAAAAATCTGACTTGATCTTCTTCCGAAAATTCCTTTCCCAAGGATATTAAAGAATGCACAATATCCTGAAATCGACTATACATATCTGAAATAGACTCATTAGTATTCATTTTAAATAACTGAAACTGATTTGTAAGCATGGAAATTTTTGTCTGTTTAACTTTGCTTGTTCCTTCATGAGTAACTTGCAAAGTTTTCCAGATTTCATATGCAGACATACAAACTGACACTCTATTAAATTCATTCCTATCAAGTGAACAAAACAAAATATTCATTGCTTTAGAATTATTTTGTGCAACAGTCTTTTGCTCAGTGGTCCACTGTGCAAAGTCAGTTGTGGGTTCAAAATATTCATTCTGTGTGATATTCCAAGTGTCTAATCCTACAGATTGTAAATATATTTTCATCCTACATGCCTAATATGCATAGTTATTGCCATTAAAAAGTGGTGGTCTGATAGTAGACTGACCTTCTACAAATGAACTAGTGTTAGAAACAGTACCAGTGTTGGTAGCCATTTAGAAAACTTTTCAAAATTCAGATTATGAAACTTTTGAAAACCTTGCTCTGATACCAAATGTGAGGAATGCAGAATATGGATCTTAAGGCTAGAATTAACACTAGAGGGGGGTGAATAGTGTTTATAAGAAATTGCTAAATCTTTTTGAGTTGTTGTTGATTTGTACACAAATGTGTGCAATATTCAAACATAGATATAATCACTGAATCAAACACAGATGCAGAAATAAAGTAAATGCAGTAAAGGAAAGAACACACCGGATTTTATACTGGTTCGGAGTTACCCTACATCCAGTCCCGCACAACTAAGTACGGATTTCCTTTCAAAAGCAATTCAACAATTACAACCCTCGGTTTCAAGGCTATGAGGTACACCCTCCAGAATCACAATCCTCTGGGTAGAGATACTTGATTTCCGGGGCAACAAGTTCACCCAATTGATTTCCAAGGCTACAATCACACCTTTTCTCGCTTGATTGATTTCCAAGGCTACAATCACACCTTTTCTCGCTAGATAGATTACAAAGAAGCCTATAACTCTGAATAGCACTGGGATCTTGTTGAGATAGTGATAGAGAATCAAACCAGAGATGATCTAGTTAGATTCAATGTTGATTTCGGCAGAGTGATGATAGAATTTTGAATAAGAAAATGTGGAAGAAGAAGAGAAGTGAAAAACCAGAAAATCTGATATAAAATTCATTGAAACTAACCCCTATTTATAGAAGAACAACAGCCATGTCCATTCGTGAAAGGTTATGGCGAATAGACACTTCTTTTGAAATTCAAATTTTTGAATCTATCTGTCACTATGTCGACATGGGGTACTAGGGCATGTCGACATCCCAAAGCATTTTTTGAAGATTTGATTTTCTTTGAAAATAACCTTTATCTTATATTAAAAACTATTTAAACTTTATAAATATACTTGACTATAGATAAAATACATAGATAAATATAGAGAATAATATATATAAAATTTTACTATAATTTTATATTTAAATCTAAGTATAAATATATTATAATTAAAAGATAGTTTAAAACAAACGAAGTTTAAAACAAGAGTTTATTAAAAACAAAAACAAAGAATATTTAAGGCTAAAACATCTTTTTGAAAATCATTTGAAAAGATAATTTTTAAGGCTAAAACATTTTGAAAAGCAGTTTTGAAAATCATTCTGAAGTAGTTTTGAAAATCATTTTGAAGTAGTTTTGCAAGCTTCTTCCTCCAGAATATCTCATCACATCAGGACTCGAGAACTTGTACAAAACCAGGATGTTCGTGGGTTTGAAAGCCACTTGTCTTAGGTTTGTAAGCTACTTGTCATGGGTTTGTAAGCCGCTAAAAAGGTAGAAATGGGTTCCATCCCAAAAGAAAAATGGAGTGAAGATTTCAGTGCTATTGTGAAGTTTTAACATAATTCTAGACTCAATACTTATCGTAAAATCTTGAACTCTTGATAATCTTGATATTCTTGAATCTCTATACTGTACAGACTTCATTCTTGGCACCTGCATGGTTAAATCCTGCATATACATATATATCTAACTATAATGTTAGTATTTATATTTTATAATCTTATTCTAAGGTTGTTGTCATCAAAACCATCAACTCATGGACTAACATTGCCAACTTTGGAATCGGCTTAAAGTTCGATAGGCTTTTATTTGGACGACAATTAGAGCCGTTACGAAGTAGGTTGTTGAATTTGGTATCAGAGCATAGGTTGCCGGATCAACGGGAATAGGTACACATAAGAGTGCGTATTTGTTATTTTGGAAGGTATTTTTCCAAACCCTACTATATATATATACACACTTATTTGAACATATACAAATGCACTAGGAAAACCTTTATTTTCAGTAAATAATACTATCTTAGGAAGTTGTAACTAAAAGCCCCACAATTAGGGGGATGCCAGAATGGTTCCAGCAATACCTAAGGCATATAGGGCAAGTTCCCATTCCTCAACAAGTTGTACTAGCAGCACCCGCTGCTCCACCTATTTAAGTAACACATTGCCTACAAGACTTCCCTAAATTGTGTAAAGACTTCCAGAATATGAGAGGAGGGGTGTATATAGGAGCTGAAGGTTTTGCGGAAATAAAGGCTTGGATTAACGACTGTGAATGTATATTTTGGAAGCTTGGATAGGAAAACCGGATCAAGAGGAGGATATATTTATGGCATCGTAAAGGGGAGGAATTAGATTGGTGGAGTATGGTGGCTAAGGGGTATGCCTAAGACGGAATCACTTGGGCTAAATTCAGAAATCGTTTTTATTCGTGATTCATGTCCAAAGTTGGAGTAAGTTTATAATTGGAGAAGTTTATACAACTTAGGCAAGGAGACTCCACGTTGAAGGAGTATAGCAGTAAGTTCCCAAAATTGGCTAAATTTGGGTTGAGTTTATCAACACCCCCATGAAGAAGCTTATGAAATTTGTTAGAGGCCTAAATTCCCCACTGAGGGAGGTACTTTTAACCCAAGTACCTATGGCCCCACTTATGAACTGATAGTTAAAGTGGCTTTGCTGCAGACTATGAGTATTAAGGAGAAGGAGAAGGTGTGACTGGTACAAAATCAATGTAGCGATCAGAAAGGAGGATTTAGTGTTGATAAGAAAGCCAAGGGAAAGCATTCAAGAAGCTAGAGGAGCTGTTGACTAGTGCATCAATACTTGCCATTCCTGATGGGATGAAGCCTTTCATTGTTTACACTGATGCATGGTGTACAGGTTCAAGAGTTGTTCTTATGCAAGAAGGTAGAGTGATAGCCTATGCAAGTAGGCAGTTGAAGGACCATGAGAAGAGGTACCCAACTCATGACTTGCTGTTAGAAGCTATCGCCTTTCCTTCGAAGATGTGGAGGCACTAACTTTTAGGAGAAAGGTTTGAATTATTCACCAACCACAAATCCCTTAAATACCTATTTCTCAAAAGATTTGAGTCTTTAGCAGCAGAGGTGGGTAGAGTTTGTAGCATCATATGACTTTAAGATACACTACACCCCTAGAAAAGGGAAGGTTGTTGCCGACGGCCTTAGCCAGAGGCATGTTACTGTTGGTGCTATATACGAGTGGAGGTAGTGGGAGTTCCTCTAGAATTTAAATTTCCAACTATCAACAGAACCCACTCTAGGCTATTAGGCAACAACGTAAGTAAGGCCAGCATCAATGGACCACATCGGGCTACAACAGAAGAAAGATGCGACAATAGGAGCTATTTTGGACAGGCTAAGTAACGGAGAGAATTTTTCCTATGACCGTAGTTATGAAATTGGTGAAAGAGGATGTATGAGAAGAGATAGGTGCCTTTGTTATCCTATAGTGGAGGATGTTTTAGTGGAAATTCTGGTTGAGTGTCACCACTCTCGAATGACCATTCACCCCAGTAGGGATACAATTTATATGGATATGATGTAGATTTTCTATTGGTTAGGGATAAACAAAAGGAAAGAAGAATTTGTCTTAAGGTGTTTGACATGCCAAAAGGTAAAGGTAGAATAAGGAAAGCCCTTGGAGGTGCCGACTTGGAAGTGGGAGCATATATTGATAGACTTTAATGATGGGTTGCCTAGGAGTCAATAAAGCAATGAAGCTGTTTGGGTTATGGTGGATAGACTCAGTGCCCATTTTATTTTAGTTAGGAGTAATAATACTACAGCATCTCTAGCGTAAATTTATATTAAGGAAGTGATAAGATTCACGAAGTTCCATTTAGCATTGTTAATGATAGGGACCACTTATTTACTAGCGGATTTTGGAGGAGTTTACGGTCAGCTTTAGGAACGATGTCAAATCTTAGCACCTCTTACCACCCCCAGACTGACGGCCAGATGGAAAAGGTAACTAGGATTTTCAAAGATTTGTTGATAGCTTGCATCATGGATTTTGGAGGACACTAGGGGCAACATTTACCTTTAGTAGAGTTTGCGTACAACAATATTTACCAAGTGACGACTAGCAAACAAATCGCCAAATTGTTGTTGGGAAATCATCGAAAAATTCTACATGGAAAATATTTGATTCGTGAGATATCAAAAAAGTTAGAGATGATTAGACGGTGATTGAAGGTCGCACAGGACTGTTTGAAGTCCTATGCTGACAGGTGAAGAAAGGAATTGCAGTTTGCAGTAGGGGACATGGTATTTGTTAAGGTTTCCCCTCTAGGAAGATTATGAAGTTTGGAATGTCAGGAAAGTTGGCGCCAAAGTTTGTTGGGCCTTTCACGATCTTGGAAAGAATAGGAAAACTAGTATATCGATTTGAGCTGCCAGATAAGTTAACGGGAATTTATGATGTCTTTCATGTTTCGCACTTGAGGAGATGCCTACACAGCACAGCTACTATAGTAAATCTGGATCAATTAGTAGATATTAAGACATAGCCAATAGCACCCCATGCCACTGCATTCAAAGTGGAGTATGAAACTAGGAAGTTTCATAACATAAAAATTAGGCTGGTCCGAGTACAATGGGGAGATAATCCAGCGGAAAGAATGTGGAAAACAGAAGAGATGATTAATGATTCTCATCTTGAGTATTTCTCTGGTAAACTTTCTCCTCCAAAATCTATGTTTTCAGTTGCATCGTGGTTGTTATATTGAATGGTGGGGGATGATTGCCATACTTTTTACTATTGTTTTTGCACTTATGTAGAATTTTATGCATATTTAGGATGTTTGCATACATGCTTATATATCATGATCTTGCATTCATGCTTACTGAGCTCACATATAGTATGTTGGATACATAATCACATTGCATTTTTGGTTGAGCAGAAGGTTGTGTAGATAACTTAGTTGTATAACATGGTTGTAGAGTGCACATTACATTATATGTCCCTTAGGGATTCGGAGGACGAAATCCTTTTTTAGAGGGTGAGAATGTAACTCCTCGTAAAAATTAATAAGAATTTAATTAATAAAAATGGAATTTTTATAAATGTCAGAATTTGACCACTAAAGTTACACCATTGCGTTCGTAGCAATTTTCTGATCAACATTCATATGTAAATTCTTGCGATCAGACTTCAAATGGAAAAGTTATTGACACTTGAAGTTTTTGACTTATAATTAAAATAATTCAAAATGAATTTAAATTTAAAAATCTAATGTTAACGTTTGAAAATAAAATGCTAATAAATATTTTTATTGTTGATGGATGCTTAGGGTTTAACGATGTTAAATAATAAACATTAAAGTTAAAAATAAATAGGAAAATAAATAAAGCAATTAAGGAAGAAATAATTCATGCTCTAAATAGGGACCGATCGACCTCCTCACTATGATCGATCGACCGCTAGCGGTCGACTGCATGAGGGTGAGTGGTCGACCGGTATTGTGAAGGTGGTTAGGGTTTTCAAAGGCACGAACGACTCAGATTTTATTCTTTTAAACCGACTTAAATCCTACGGACCGAACGCCTTCTAACCACTATGAATGGAGGCTAGCTCCCTTACTTCTAATCACAAAAATATTTGGAATGCTAACAAAACTCAATCGATCTTCTTCCTAGGTTAGATTCAAGAATTCAAATTCAAGGGAAAAAGGTAATTGGTTTATATACATTCGTTCCTCTATTTTTATTCTTTTCTAATCCCTAAATTCTAAATCTAATTTATATACAATCCAACTGTGGTATATTTCAAAAAAGAAGAAGTTTGAAGGATAGGAGCAGATGTGAGTCAAATCCAAAGAAAGTCATGCAAATCATCCATGAGTGGAAATACTAGTTTTTCACATTTTTAGTATCTGCATAGTAGGTGTTTGGATTTGTTTTATGCTTTCGGGAATTTTTTTACACAAAATCCCTAAAGTTAAAACTCCAGAATCCCCTCAAATCGAAATGTCAACTCTAATATTTACTGGAGTTTAAATTGTTTTATATTAAAATAGTAGAATTTATTTTGTTATTATAATTTGAATATTTTATATTCTATTCCACTTCCAACGTTCCTATATTGTTGTACTAAGGGGTCGTAAGAAGGAAATAAGTTAGGCAAATGGTGCGTAAAATGCAAATTCTCCTATTCATAGTTTGCACTGCCTATTTCCGTAATTTAAATATGAATCTCTTTTTTTCTTCAAATTCATATATATATAAGATAAATAGAATATAAAGGGTTTAAGTTGTAAATTTTATTCCTTAAAATAGAGATGTTGATTCTTCTATAATAATATAAAATAAATTTGGTGTTTGATTTTATTTTATTAATGCAAGTCTATAACTTGGCTAAGGATATAAGCTAATTTGTAAGTTATTGTATGAGGTAGACTTTTGTGAATTGGAAGTTTTGACATTTAAAACGATTAGTGTAGGACATGAAAATCTTCGCATGCTTAGGAATATTTAGTTATCCTAAATTACGTGCATATAAATATAGTATTAACATATAATTATTAATGTATTAATCGTATCGTATAGGATTAACAGGTTATTAGTTAGCATTAAACCCCATAGGAAGGAAGTAAGGATAATTATGGAAATTAATCCATAATTGAAAGCAGGATAAGGAGTTTTCCTTACATAGCCTTAATGCAAAATGCGGTGAGGTATATATATGGTAGAATGTTAAGAGAGTCGAATTATGACTAAGTTATAGGGATGCGTGGGTACTCAAAAGCACATAGAAGTCTGCCCGGCTAGTCAGTCTACCAGTAGTGTGACTTTAGGACTAATGTGAAACATTGCCTATAATAAGTACCTACGAAGTGCATGAGGATAGTCCCAATTCTGTAGGGTAAGTCTACCCAGCTAATCTGGCTACTAGCACCTACGAATAGTCGGACTAACGTGAGGCGTTACAATTTGGGTTAGGAGTCATAAGACGTAGGACCTGCTTCTGGGTTGCGGGTATTAAGTAGTATTGTAGGGTCGTCCTCCTTTCCACTTAAGAAGTAGTAGATGGTCGAGATTATCGTTTAGGTGTGGTAGTAGGGAATCTCGGGAGGGGTCTGCTTTAGGGTCGAGGTATTAAGTGGCTACTAAATAGTCCACCTATTCCCATAAAGAAGCATTAAGTGGCCTAATGAGATTTCGTGTGATGTCAATTAGGAAGTACTACAGAGGGGTCCACCTTGGGTTAGGTATTAAACGACGGGAACTGCCTAGATTAAAGCTATTTAATGGTCAGAGCCTGCCTAATTTCCATTAAAGGGGTATTAAATGGCTCGGTTACTTTCTTTCACGTTGTTAGTACATGATTTACAGTAGTCACATCGTACTGAAAAAGGCCTTTGGCCTATAGAATTAGGTACATTGTGGAGTTGGAGTGGAAGAGCCTTCGGGCTTACTGTTTGCACAAAAAATGGGCAAACACCTCTAAGTCGTATGATTTAGTTGATTTTATGTTGTTTTTAGTGATCTGGGTGATTTATGCAACTATGTAAAAAGCAGGGACTAAATTGTAAAAGACACACAGATTTATAGTGGTTCAGCCAGAATGTGCCTACGTCCACTTTATATATTATTTCTCCTTTCTTGTTCAGATTACAAGTACAAAGCTTTGATACAAGTATATGAAGGTTGTTTGAAAGTTTTATCCGTGCTTGAGCTCTCAAACTTGTCCGCCATTGTTGTACCCCTGACCCTCTATTTTTAGAGTGAGGCTGGGGGTAGGGGTCTTGGATGTATATAGCTGCTGGTGGGCCTGGGCTGATGCAATCTGGCCTGGTAAAGTTGGTTCGGTAGTAGTTGGTTCGGTGGAGGTTGGTCCTGTAGTATGTTGGTTCGGTGGAGGTCGATTCGGAGGAGGTTGGTCCGGTAGTAAGTGGCCCGGTGGTGGCTTCCCTTGCCTCTGGTTCGGCAGTGAATGGAGGTAGCTGATTCGGTAGTGGATGGTTCGGTAGTAGTGGAGTAAGGGTTGGTTCGGCTAGATAGTTGGTCTCGGGAGTGGAATGGTTCGGTACTAGTGGTCATGGGAGTGGACTGGTTCGGTGATGCATGGCTCGGTGGTGGTTGAAACGCACCCAACATTTGCCCCCCAAAGTGGGGCATATGCCGGCATATGTCTCACTTTGTTTTAGGTCATTCGGTTTCAAGTGTCGAATCGGTTGGTTCGGTCGTCCATATTTGCCTATAAGTATGGGCTTCACGCCTCTGTTCCCCCTTCATCGTTTGAGATAGCCGAATCAACCGAGTACCGAATCAAACTTGACTGTTCAAAACATGTGAGTTTTCTCCTGCCGAATGAACTTTTATGACTGGGCCACTGAATGGGATCGTAGAGCATGAGTGCCGAACGAATTCTTTTCCTTGAACTCCCGAATGACCATGGGGAGTACGATTGCCGAATGAGTTCTTAGCCTTGAGCCTCCGAATGAACTTTTTATGTTGGAAACGCCGAACGAGACCTGGAATTTGAATGCCGAATGAACCTTGAGCCTTTTATGTTTCGAATTACAAATGAAATTCTAGATTGTACGCACTTGTTTGTTTATATCTCTACATCCCTCGTTCTAACAATGTGCTTTCTTGTGTTGCAGATAATGTCTCATAAAGTAGAAACCCGTTCCGACAAGAAGAAATCTACGGACAGAAGAGAGTCCCCCGTCGTGCCCCCAGTCCAGCCGAATCCAGAACGACGCGGACCCACCCCGAGATCGCTAGTGGACGGGTACGGTCCTCAAGAGCTTCTGAACTCACCTCCTGATTGCTCCCTAGCTCCTTCAAAGACGAGCAGCTTGATGTCATCTCTCGCTCTTTTGGGATTGACAGAGCGTGTATGCTGTTGCCGGGGGAAGGAGTGATGCCATATAATCCCCCCGAAGGATATTTTGCTTATAGTAGGTACCATTGTATGTGTGGGGCCATTCCCCCGATCAATGCTTGGATGGTCAGCTTCATCACCTACTTGAAGGTGGCTCCATTCCAGCTTCAGCCTAACTCCTACGCCATCTTGGTGAGCCTGTTTGTTATCTTCCAGAGGAGATACAGGCGTCCTCCTTCCAACCGGGAAATCCGGTATTTGTACAACTTAAGAGGCTACAAGAAGGGGTCTCCGTATATTAGCTTAGAGTCGGCCGTGTCCTTCAAGCCAGTCCTGGATTTATATTCAAAGTTCAGCATGTTCAAGAAGGAATGGTTTTTCGTCAAGGATGACTCTGTTTCTCTCCGTCGCTTCACCTCTGGCTGTAAGTTGAAGCTTATTTATAATTTCCGTTCTGACTGCAATGCTTCTTCTTATGTGTTTTTATTTCTTGCTAGCGACAGGTGGCTTTGCGGTCGTGGAGAACGATGGCCTGGTTCAGATGGCTGCGGAAATAGAAGCCATTTCGGGAAGGGATAGGTCGGCTTCTTACTTGATCAGGAACGCTACACTTCTGGGGCACAACCTGATTCTACCACATCAGTCCGTGGTCAAGCAGAGAGACACGGCGGAGGAGAGGGCTGCCAAAGCTACAAGAGGGGCTACGGCGAAGAGCAGCAAAAGGAGACCCTTCTCGATACATCCAGTCGCCGAGGGGAAGAAACTCAGGAAGTCCGATGGACCCTCCCCTAGCACATGTCCAGATGTTCCGGAGGAGGAAAATGTGGAGGGGGAAAAAGGCGAGGATGAAGGAGGTGAGGCGGAGAGCGGAAGTGGCAGAGAAGGTGATGGTGATCGTCACGGCGATGATGGTGGCGAAGGACAGAGCGGTGATGGCACCGGGGCTTTACCTCCTGGACAAGCAGGCGTGATTCAAGAGTGGACAGATAACGCTCTCCGCCAAGCCTTCGAAGTGTTGGAGGAAGGACCGGCTTTGGCGGAGAAACCTAAGAAAGCTGGTAAGGCTGGGACTAGCGCCGATTTATCTTCCAGGAGTGCTTCCGCTGAGGCAACTTCTGCGATTCAAGGTGAATTTTTGACTCCTGCAGACTTTTTTACTCTTCTTAACTTGACATATTTCTTGAATTACGGTTCAATGCATGCTTGTGACACTTGGTTTTCATTCCAGGAGCGGGCAAAGCAGCCAAGACCTCAGATGTTCGGCACCGCCTCGATCAATATAAGTTCCTCAAAGCTTCTACTAAACCGAAGCCTCCGACCAACCGCTCCGGGGATGTAGTCGGCTACCGTCCTCTTCTTAGGGTCATTGAAGAGGGTATTCAGAAGAAGAAGAGGAGTCGCTCCTTGTTTGAACCTTCACCTGGTCCTCAGCCCCCACTCCAGCCTCTTCACGATATCACGGAGGGGGATACTGAGTTCATACCTTCTCCGCATCCATCTGAAAATCCTATCGTTACCTCGATAGATCATCCTGGCTTGGCTCGTAATCCGTTTGTGGGTCATCCAGATCTAGACCCGACCTCTCATGATATCTCCTTCGACGAGGTTACTGGTGAACACCTTCTCCCTCGCAATCCTATGGTACGGGTGCTTGACGAGGCTAAGTCCCTGGACCTTGATTTGCTTACCACTCGGGTTGTAACTCTGGGGGATGAAGCTAAGGCGAACATCGACCGGGTCGCCGAGGAAACCAAGAAGCTGATGGGACATCATGCCCGATTGGTCAAGGCTGGGGAGGAAATCGGGAGTGCCAATATTCTACTACGGTTAATGGTTTCTGACCAGGCTAAACAACTCGCTGATCAAGCCATCCAGATTTCTCAGCATGAGGCTGCATCTAGGCAATTAAAGAAGACTATGGAAGAGGTCAGCAGGGCAGAGTTGCGGAAAATGGAAGCCGCCTGTAAGGAATGGATTGACATGGCTATAGCAACGGTGGATGAGGTTCGGAAAGCGGATCTCGAGCGGGTAGAGGAGTTATCCGGGAGGCTTGAAGCTGTAGAGCTGGCTCAAACCAAGCTAAAGGATGAGATGGAGGCGATGAGGAAAACCCTTTAGGCTGACCGCTCGCGATACCGATCGGAGAGGGATGCTGCCGCTGCAAAGCTATTGGCTTCTGAGGTCCGAATGAGGGAGTTCGAGGAGAACGAGGGGATGATGGATGAGATGCTCCAGGATATGTACTTCCGTACTTGGAAATAGGGTAACTTATCCTGGATGGATGGTTATCCCCGAGTCATGGCCAGGATTTATCTCAGGGCTCTGGAGGAGGCCAAGGCTGATGCGGATAAGGAGGGTGGCGAGGTCTTCAGAATGGATGTGGTTACGGCTCAATTCACCAAGGAGGAGAAGGTGGCGGTGAAGGAGGGCATGCGGCTGCTTGCTGCTGAGGAGGTAGGTGTGCAAGTAGAGGATGATGATCAAGATGATCAAGGAGCAGATGCTGGTAAGTCCTCCCCTTTAGTCTTTCCGTTAACTTGGTTGCTTATCACTAATGAATTCTTTCCTTGATCGGACAAGCGGTCAACAGGACAAGGGTAAAGCTCCGATGCAGCCGGCTCCTTGACTTGACCTGGATATCTTTTTGCTTACTGAACATTGTTGTATATGTTAGTCTCAAGATAGTAACGTAACTTTTAGGTTGTAATTATGTTACTTGTAATAAACAACATTATTTTTGGCGTGTAATTTTTGAACTTAAGCTGATTCTGTCGTATTTGAATGCTTTTATTATTTTGACATGTTGTATGAGAAATATAGCTATGCATATGCTTGTAATTCAATTGTGTTTGATGTCAAGTTCTTGCTTAAAACATAATTTCATGTCTTGCAATGTTAGTGTGATGTGTGAATAAATTATAGCCACGTATTTATACACGAAAGAAGAAAATACCGCCCTTCATATTTTACTTGTAGATGGCAGCTTTGAATGTCTTGTGTTACTGAGTATGGAATGCGGCCTAGTGTCCTGTTGTGAGTTCCCACTCCCATTAGCGAATGTCTCCTATTCTGCGTCCTGTACTTTAGGGATCGTTATAGAGGATAGGAGGAAAGTTTTTTGAATAAAATTGAAATATGAGAAATAGTAAAACTTCCAATCACGGAAGGCCTTTGATGTGCTTAAGTTCGTGGCCAACGGGGTTTGTAGTCACTTTCCCTAGCTGTGGGTCTTGGAGACATTTGTCACCCATCTTACGCCTCCGCGGGGAGTTAATCTTTTTTACCACAGCCGTACTTAAGACACATCGGAGCCGAGATCGCGCACAGTAACTACCCGGGCCATTATGGCCCGTAATCATGGGTATTATTCGATTTACTATGGCCGGCTAGCGTGGGTGCCGATCGTCAACCGTGAACTACCCCTGGCTGGCCACACCTTATGTTGGGGCTTAAAGTAGGTTCACAGTTGTCGGCGAGCCGAACGCCGTAGTGAGCTGCCTTGGTTATAGTCGGCCTTCTCGGTGGCTTATAATCGGCTCATTACAGTTGGCTTTGAGGGCCGTCGCAAGCAATGAGTTAACCCGCAGCAGAGGGATGCCGGAGCAAAAGTGTCTCATTGGCGAGGGCATAGATTCGTATAGTACTTGTTAGGTCTTGTCCAGGAGAAGTCGCGCTGTGGAGCGTCTTGAATGAAAATGCTATTTGCACAGGATTTTGTTCAACAGAAAAGGATAAAGTTAACAAGCAGCCAAGATATAAAGGAACAAGTTAAAAAAGAGGCAAGGTTTTTAAAGTGGTTCGGCACGAAAATGCCTACGTCCACTGATTCTCTTTGTTAATTCACTTCATATGGGAAGTACAAGTTAAGAAAAGTATCGACGAAGGTGTTGGATGTTCCATGCCCTCTGGAACACCTCCCCGTCCACTGTTGACAAAATATAAGCTCCATTGTGGAGATCTTTATGAATTACATATGGTCTGTCCCAGATTGGATCTAGTGCTTCGGGGCGCGGGGAGATTCGCTTGAGGACAAGATCTCCCTCTTGTAAGCTACGATGCTTGACTTTGGAGTTGTATTGCGCTGCCACTTTTTGCTTGTGAGCTGATGTTTTGAGTGCTGCATCGTTTCTTCTCTCTTCAATTAGATCCAAAGACATGTGGAGGAGTTCTTCGTTTTCTTTTGGGTTATAGTGGACCCTGCGGTGGGAAGGCACTATAGTTTCAACTGGGATAGCCTCTGATCCGTATGCCAAAGAGAAAGGAGTATGCCCCGTTGATGTTCTGAAAGATGTGCGATAGGCCCACAGTGCCGTAGGAAGTTCATCCACCGAAGCGCCTTTTGACTTTTCGAGTTTCTTTTTGATTAGAGTTTTGAGAATTTTGTTGACGGCTTCGGCTTGTCCGTTTGCCTGGGGATAAGCTACGGATGAGAAGCTTTTGTGCATTCTGTGCTCTTGGCACCAGTTGGCAAACTCCTCGCTGTCAAACTGAAGTCCATTGTCTAATATGATTTTGAATGGGACTCCGTACCTACATAGAACATTTTTGATCAAGAAGTTAATAACTTTTGCTGAAGATACTTTATTTAGGGGTTCTGCTTCCACCCATTTGGTGAAATAGTCAACTGCCACTATAGCATATTTGGCCCCGCCTCATCCCATTGGCAGTTCGCCAATCAAGTCAATTCCCCATACTGCAAAGGGCCAAGGGCTGGTCATTTGAGTAATCTCAGTTGTTGGTAGCCACGGAATCTTAGCAAACTTCTGACATCTGTCACATTTTCTGACGAAATCTACGGCGTCCTTGCTTAAGGTGGGCCAGAAATATCCATATCGGAGTATCTTTTTTGCCAAAGTCTGCCCTCTAGTGTGATCTCCGCAGCTTCCTTGATGGATGTTGGATAAGATTTCCTTGGCTTCCCTTCTAGCGACACACCTTAATAAGGGGTTAGAGAAGCCGCGCCGATAGAGGGTGCCCTCTTGTATTGTGTAGCGGGAAGCTTTCCTCAAGATTTTCTTAACTTCGTTACGCCCGTTGGGCAGTGTGCCACTTTGTAAGTAGTCTCGGATGGGAGTCATCCAAGTTGCTTCTTCGGTTGCAGCTATCGGATTCACTTGCTCAAAACTTGGGGTTAGTTGCTTTGAGATGGCTACTGCTCCAGAAATAGTGTCGTCTCTCATGCTAGCTTGCTTCGCCAATTCGTCGGCCTCTTGGTTCTCTTCCCGAGGGATGTGTTTGATTAAATAGTGATCCAATCGATTGAGAAGCAACTTGGTCTTCTTTAAATATGCTATGAGTCGTTCTTCTCGAGCCTGGAATTCTCCTAGTATTTGATTTACAATAAGTTGAGAATCGCTATGAAGACACAAAGAATTGGCTCCGATTTCTAAGGCAAGTTCTAATCCAGCTATCACTGCTTCATACTCTGCATCGTTGTTGGTGGCAGCGAATTCCAACCTTATAGCATAGTGTAGCTTATTTCCCCTGGGAGTGATTATTACCACACCTACCCCCGAGCCTTGTTCGTTTGACGCACCATCCAGAAAGAGATTCCACTTGATGTCTTCTGTTATTTCCGATTGCTCCTTACCTTCGTTGGTAGTGAATTCGGCAATGAAATCGGTCATGGCTTGTCCATTGATGGCGGTGCGAGGATGGTAGGTGATATCATATTGACTTAGTTCAATGCACCATTTAAGTAGTCGCCTAGAAGTGTCGGTACGATGGAGTACCTGCCTTAGTGGTTGATCAGTCAGAACTCTGATGGAATGGGACTGGAAATAGTGACGCAGTTTCCATGATGTGATTAGTAAACAGTACGCTAGTTTCTCAAGTTTAGGATATCTGGCTTCCGCCCCTGTAAACCTCTTGCTTACAAAGTATACTGGCCGCTGCATGCGTTTTTCTTCTCTCACCAATGCGGCGCTTAGAGCATGAGATGACACAGCAAGGTATAGGTATAGCTCTTCGCCTTTGTTCGGAGTTGAGAGTACTGGTGGTCTCTGGGGGTGTTCGATTAAGTTAAGGAAAGATGTTAAGCATTCGTCAGTCCATTCGAATTTTCCTCTCTCTTTCTTTAGAGCTTCGAAGAAGGGGATGCATTTGTCAGTCGCTTTAGAGATGAATCTGCTCAGGGCGGCCACCTTCCCATTTAGGCTTTGCATTCCCTTTCGGGTAGAAGGTATCCTGATATCTTTCAGAGCTCGGACTTGCTCAGGGTTTGCTTCAATTCCTCTGGCATGGACGATGAATCCTAGAAACTTTCCTGATGATACTCCGAAGGAGCACTTTAGAGGATTCAGCTTCATTCTATGATGGCGAAGTACTTGAAATATTTCATCCAAGTGGCTTACATGATCGTCGGCTTCCCTTGACTTTACCAGCATGTCATCCACATAAACTTCCATAGTTTGTCCTATTAGCCCCGCAAACATCTTGTTGACGAGGCGCTGATAGGTGGCTCCTGCGTTTTTAAGTCCGAAAGGCATTACCTTGTAGCAGTACAATCCCCGGTCAATGATGAAACTAGTGTGGTCTTGATCGGGAGCATGCATAGGAATTTGGTTATATCCTGAGTATGCGTCCATAAAAGATAAGAGTTCGTGCCCGACTGTGCTGTCTACAAGCTGATCGATTCGGGGAAGTGGGAAGCAATCCTTCGGGCAGGCGTCATTTAAGTTGGAGAAGTCAATGCATGTTCGCCACTTCCCATTAGCCTTCTTTACCAGCACCGGGTTAGCGATCCACTCCGGGTAGATGGCTTCTCGTATGAAGTCATTGGCAAGTAGGTTCTTTACTTCTTCATCGAGGGCTGCTGATCGTTCTGCCCCCATACTTCTCTTTTTCTGTTTTACTGGAGCCTTGGTAGGATCAATGTTTAGTACGTGGCATGCTATGTCAGGGGAGATTCCGGTCATGTCAGCGTGTGACCATGCAAATACATCCAAGTTGTGGCGGAGAAAATCAATGAGTTGTTCCTTCAACTCTGCTTTTAGTTCGGACCCGACTTTCAATAGTCTACTCGAGTCATGTCTGTCTACAGATACAAATTCCATAGCCTCTACAGGCTCGGCGGTGGCCTCCTCCTCTTTGTCCATGGGGTCTAATTCATTGAAAGGGTCGCTGGTATATCGAAGAGATGGGGCTTTCTTTAGTTGCTATGCTTCCAAACTTTTTGTGCAGAGGGCAATCTCTACACTCTTCCCTTTATCCTTCCTGTGGTTATTGCGAAGTTCAGTTACATAGCAATCTCGAGCAATGTCCTGGTCTCCCTCTACTTCCCCTACTCCATTGTCCGTTGGAAATTTCGTCTTTAGGCACCATGGGGCCAGGATAATTTGGAAGTCAGACAAGGCTGGCCTTCCTAAGAAGGCGTTGTAGGCCGAGTGGTTTTCTATCAGCACAAATGTCTGTTTTCGCACAACAAAGCGGGGATGACTTCCAATTTCAACAAAGAGGACCAGTCGCCCGAGGGGCATCTTCGCATTTCCTATGAAACCATGTAGTGGTTTATTGCAGGGAAGAACATCCTTTAATGACAGCTTCATTTTGTCAAAGGCATGCTTGAATAGGATATTCACTGAGCTTCTAGTGTCTACTAGAATTCGGAAAACCTCGGTTGAACCGAGCCGGGCAGAGATAACCATGGGATCCGTGTGAGGGTACTGCCTTCCCTCCAGGTTACGCCTACTAAATGTGATGTCACCATTCTCTATCCGCTTCGGGTGGCGTTCTTCTATAATAGAATTGACGCATTCTTCATTATTTCTAAGTGACTTTCCGTACCTTTCCATCTCTGCCCAGCTTCCGTCGGCGATGTGTGGCCCTCCCGAGATGGTATGGACCACTATCTTCTCTTGGCTGGAGCCGCTGGTGTTGCGATTTCCTCTGCCTATTTCTGGGGAGGGTAGCCTTGGGTTCTCATTGCCAGGAACTGGAGTCCTGTTCTGACCTTTTACATAGCGTTCTAGTCTCCTTCTTCTGATGTTTTCTTCAATCAAGTCCCGAAGATGATGGCATTCATTGGTATCATGCCCATGGGATTCGTGGAAGCGGCAGAATTTTCCAGACTTAATTGCGTTATCCGATTCCTTCTTGTGCGGGGGGCGTTTGTATTTAACTTCGTCTTGAGTGGCCAGGAAGATGTTTTCGATCGTTTCATTCAAAGGGGTGTAAGTGTCAAATCTCGGTCCTGGCCGATATAGACGCTTTTCTCCCTTCTTGCCCCTAGCATTATCTCTAGAGTCATATCTTCGAACGTCCTTTGTTACAGCAGGCGTGTTGCCGTGAGCTGCCTTATTTTGTTGCCCTGACTGCCCCTCAGTGGCAGCGTCTTTAAGTCTCATATATTTCCCAGCTTCATGGAAGAAATCGGGTAAAGTAGCTGGTTTTTCTTTTGTCAATCTTCTAGCAAATTTAGTATCCGGATGCACACCACTACAGAGGGCCATTAAGATAAGCTTCTCATCGGCATCTTGGACTACGGCCGTTGCGGCATTGAAACGGGTTAAATATTGTTGCACCTTCTCTCCAGGTTTCTGTTTGATACTAGATAAGGAATAAGCGTCCTTGGGTTGCTCCATATGAATGCGGAACTGACTGATGAACTTTTCTTTCAACATCTCCCATGAGCTGATGGATCCTTGGGGTAGATGGCAGAACCAGGTGGTAGCTAGATCCGATAAGAATAGTGGAAAGCATTTGCACAGCACTCCTTCTGTTGCTCCGCTCATGAGCATATGCTGCGTGTATCTCTGTAAGTGTACAACGAGGTCAGAGGTTCCCTTGTAAGGTTCCATTGTAGGCATTTTTCATTCTCGGGGGGTGATGGCAATTTCAATATTGCGGGCGAAAGGGCTGGTTACCCTAGCGCCTATCCCTCGATCTCTTTGATCCCGTTGGACGCACTCTCTGAACAAGCGTGCCATCCTTTCATCAGAATTTGGAGCAGATAGAAATGAGTTCGGTTCTGCTCTGTGGGATTGATTCCGTCCAGATGACATGTAGGGATGGTATCGTCTATCATTCCTAATATTTTCCAGTGGCTGTCTTTGGTCTTTTGGGAACATGCTAGGGTCAGCTACAGTTGGCCCTTGCCTTGATCTTCCCCTACTGGGTTCTGATCTAAGCACTTCCTCAGGTCCAACTTCGGGCTGGGTTCTGATCTAAGCACTTCCTCGGGTCCAACTTCGGGCTGGACTCTAGCTCGGCCCCGTTCATTGGTGTTTTCGTGGTTAGGCAGTACGACAGTCTCGGCTACAGTTGACCTCCGCCAGGTACCTCCCCCGTTGGGTTCGGTTCCAAGCGTTTCCTCAGGTCCTACTTCGGGCTGAGCTCGGTCTCGGCTCCTACCATGGCTGCTTCTGTTGTTAGCTTCTTCGAAGAAGGAAGATCTTTGTTGTCTCTGAGATCCTCCAGATTGGGACTCACCCCATGATTCAGTGTTGCGGTTGGACTCTTCAGCATCCCTTAAGTGTGACATGAGTTTGTCCACCAAGGCTTCCTGCTGGGATGTGAAGCGGTTAGTCACTTCAGCCACAACTCTGTCTAGATCTGCCCTAGTAATTGCTGCCGGCTGTTCTGTGGCGGGGGTTGTCGGATTTGCCTGACCTTCATTTGGTACTGCTGCTGGAATGGGACGATTTACTTGATCTGTGACCACTGGATCTGGAATACTGCTGGTTGCGATGTTTTTTCCTTTGTTAACATCTTTCTTCTGCTTGGGAGGCATGTCTTCCAAGCAATGAGTGATGCTGTTAGGAAGAAAGTTAAGTGGGAGAAGCTGAAGTCCGGGGTTCAGCGTTCTCAGTGAAAGCACCAAAAATGTTTGCACAAAAAATGGGCAAACACCTCCAAGTCGTATGATTTAGTTGATTTTATGTTGTTTTTAGTGATCTGGGTGATTTATACAAATATGTAAAAAGCAGGGAGTAAACTGTAAAAGACAAACAGATTTATAGTGGTTCAGCCAGAATGTGCCTACGTCCACTTTATATATTATTTCTCCTTTCTTGTTCAGATTACAAGTACAAAGCTTTGATACAAGTATATGAAGGTTGTTTGAAAGTTCTATCTATGCTTGAGCTCTCAAACTTGTCTGCCATTGTTGTACTCCTGCCCCTCTATTTATAGAGTGAGGCTGGGGGTAGGGGTCTTGGATGTATATAGCTGCTGGTGGGCCTGGGCTGATGCAATCTGGCCTGGTAAAGTTGGTTCGGTAGTACGTTGGTTCGGTGGAGGTTGGTCCGGTAGTATGTTGGTTCGGTGGAGTTCGATTTGGTGGAGGTTGGTCTGGTAGTAAGTGGCTCGGTGGTGGCTTCCCTTGCCTCTGGTTCGGCAGTGGATGGAGGTAGCTGCTTCGGTAGTGGATGGTTCGGTAGTAGTGGAGTAAGGGTTGGTTCGGCTAGATAGTTGGTCTCGGGAGTGGACTGGTTCGGTACCAGTGGTCTTGCGAGTGGACTGGTTCGGTGATGCATGGCTCGGTGGTGGTGGAAACGCTCCCAACACTTACAGTTGGAGGTATTCTTTAAAAGCCTATGTGGATCTAGTAATATAAATATTTATCTAAGTGTTTAACGTGTGGAAAAATAGTGATATAAAAGTAAAGTAATAAAGTAAATAATGCCAGAGATTTTTATACTGGTACTAACTTCCATTCAACATCCAATCCCAAAGTCCTTCTGGAATTAACTAGCGACACCCTCACTTAACCCGAAGAAATAGCTATTAAAACTGCCTTAGCTACTTAAGATCTCCAACATGACTTCGTCTACAAAATAAGTAGAATTGTTTGTGACTTCTTATGCTTTTGCATAGCACGGATTATCCAATGAGTACAACCTTTCTATAATCTTCGTCTGAGTGGTATATTGAGTGCATGTGAAGAAATGAAAGGTTTTAATCACAAGAATTGTATTCTTGAATGAATAAGTGATCAATTTGAAAGTATTGTAAGTATGTGAAATCAATTGAGAATTCAAAAACAATAAATAGAAAATCAGAGAATGTAATTGTAATTGAATTCAAGAATTTGTTTGCTTTATATAGAGGATGTATAGTTGCAACTCTTAGTAAAGAGAAATGATCAATAGAAATGGTTGCGGCCACTAACGAAGAAGGATAACTCTTCATGGAGAAGAGCACCTCTTCAGCATATTTGAAAAATATAGCTGTTGCGACCATTTAATCGTCTGAATGGAGTTAATCAACCGACTGAATTTAAGTGAAAAGTCGCATTTAAAGTTAGAAAATAAATATTGTAAAAGAAGGCAGTTTCAATCGACTGAAATCCTTAGTACAGTCTACTGAGCTAGTGTTTAGTCGAGTGAATTAGGATTTAAGTCGACTTAAATTGTATTAGTGTATAATCATGTAAATGAGCATAATTTCCATCGACTTAAATGACATATTCAGTAGTATGCCTGATGTATTTTTTTTTGAACTTTGAAATTTATTTTGTGATCGTTGTGTCTGTGTGTACATGTGTGTATACCACTTAGAAGATATTTTAACAATTTTTATAACTCTAGACTAAGACACTACGACTGGAATTGTATTGTTGCTCATCATGGTCTCCATTTTATCAAGTATGTCTTTTCATCGATTTATATCTTTTTCCTGTGCAAGTTATTAGTATACACGATTGTATAGTTTCACTATCAAAATATCAAAATATGAGATTATAACATTCTCCCCCTTTTTGATGATGACAACTATACAGTTGAAAGTAATCGATATAGATTTTTCACCCCTTAAGTATATACTCCCCCTATCAATATGGTGTAGTTTTCTCCCCTTTGTCGTCGACAAAAAGGAAATGGATATCAATAGGAGCAATATAAAAATGTGTAAGGAAAGAGCACTCCTATATCAATGTCTTTTATGAACAAAAGATATATATGATTGTATAAGAATATTAATTTGAACAATTAACACTTAATTATGATATGAGAACATTATACAAAACAAATTATCACAACCCAAAGAACAATTTATCACAACACAAACATTATATCACAACAAAAACATTATATCACAACATAAATAATAACTTATCACAACACAAAGAACAAACATTTACGACCATAGACATATACTATTTGTCTAACCATGAAAACAACCTCTAAAGATTAAGAACAACTGTCATGAATCAAAATATGATATAAGTTTTTTGGAGAAAGAGAAATTACCTTACAACAAAAAACTAAAAAATGCAAGAGTAATGAAATAAGAACGTCCTTACCAAACCTTAGTAGTCATGACTTCCGCTTGTCTCTCCATGCTCAACTGAATCTTTTCCCTTTTCCTCTTCTGATGATGTCCATGTATCTATGATTCGGAGGAATTTCTTTAGAAGGCATATGTGCAAAAGTAGATGAACCACATGACAATTTATCCTAACTTTTGTTCAAGAAGCTTTAATTCTAAGGCTTGTTATCTATTTTGGTGATAGTATGCTCAACCCATGATAGACGACGATCATTCTTGGTTTGGTTTCGGGATAGAGTGACATAGAATTGTCTAACATGGGTGTCCACAACTATTTCCTCTATGTCATCTCTATCATGTTGTGGTTGAGGTGGTTAAGAAGCGTAGGATATAATTGAAATGATAGGTTGGGGTTGACCGGCTTCTTTATTGGCTTTCCATTGATCAAAAGATATAATAGCATGGGTCTCCACTCTATGGAGAAGTCCCTTGAGACTAAGAGTTTTGGCATTAAGAGATCCAATGATGGTGAATTTGAAGTTTGGAAGAAGCATGCCAAAGTTAATAGGATACGTATGTAAGCACCAAAATGAATTATTTTCATCCTACCTTGGTTGAAAGTTAGGAATTCATTAAAAATAAGTTTTGACCAATTAACATTTTGTTGATTCCATATGGCATTTAAGACTTGAATATCATGTCTATAAATCTTCTCATAACTCCCGGTTCTAGGTTGAATGGAGTGGGTAGGGGCTCGATGCATTATTCTTGCTTTGGGATGAAGAGATTTTGCTTTAAGTTTAACTAAATCATCTGCCAGGAAACGATGACTTATTTCATCCCAAACATACATATTAACATTAAGTCCTCTGAATCTTCTCCTTTCGAGGAACATATCAAAATATGACCTAATCTTTGTAAAGGAAGGTATATTTTCACACCACAAACTAGAGTCCAAATGCAATCCTCTTTCTTATGTGGATTAATATGATCTAAATTTAAATTGGCGTCAAAACGTTTTACCAACAAAGGATAGAGTTTGACATTGTTGGCGTCAAAGCTTAGAAGAGAATCAATATGGTTAGCTACTGCAAGTTCTCGGATTACATAATTTCCAAAATCACCGAATTTGATAAACGGACCCTCAAAAATTTGAGCGTCCTTCATGCTATTGAACCGTTGTACAATAATGTCATTGCGAAGCCAATCTTTGATTTGAGCCGTAAAATTACCAGTTTAAGAAGCGGATGCTCTCGATCTTTTTGGTGCTTTTGAATTTTGAGAGAATGGTGATATATTGATTTAGGGTTTTGGAAAGTTTAGGTATTTTTAATTTTTTGAAGGAAATGGAGAGCTTATGAATTTTTATTTTCAGAAATAAAAAAGAATCAATAGGTGGATATGATTGAATAGGTAGGTTTATGTAAGGATGCACCGGTTGACCATTTGTTTGTACATAAAAAAACAGAAGATAGGTTTAGTTGATTGAGAAAGGTAGGCAATCGACTTTATTTGACAAAGGAGAAAGTCGAAAGCAAATAGGCAAAAACTAGGTTGATTTAGTCGACTAAATTTATACATAAAAATAGTTATTTTCTTGTTTAGTCGACTGAGTTATGGAATTAGCTAACTAAGTTGCAAAGTAGACTATCCCAAGAATTTTTAGTGTAAAGTTGATGTTTTCAGTCAACAGAATTGCTTGTTGCAATCGACTGAACCAATTGATTTGAAAATAAAATTAACTCTTGGTCAATCGACCGAACGCCCTTGTTCAATCAACTAAACTAGGGCGTTCAATCGACTGAACCTATTATCTGTGTATGTTTTGAAGGTTCTGAGTTTTTTACGTGAATTATATTTTAAAAGATTGTATTTTATAGAAGTTTTAATTCAATAGGAGTGCACAAACATATAAAGTATTATACATGGATTAAATATAAATAGATACGTAAGCAATAACCATATCTAATATATATATACACACACACACATACACACACATATATACATAGTATTAAAAAGACTAATTTATTTTTGCTTTGTTCAGATTCTTCTATAGGAAAGTATTCCTAAGAGTTCGGTTCATTCTTGCTCATTCAAAGGTATAAGTAGAGACCATCTACTGCTCGAACAGGAGTGTGATTCCAATCTTCATTCGACGGCCCTAGTTCCTAAGAGTTTCTTGGAGATAGTTCGTGTTTATTAATTGAAGTTTCTGTTAGATGAGGAGAGCTTTTACATATGCTATTATTTGTTGGTGAATGTCTACAAATTGTCAGAACGCATCTTTCAAGAAAATTAAGATGTGCTCCTTGTCTGAGTTGCTCGTAATACATTCTTTCTAAGCTCCCATCATTTCTTGTTGATAGTGAAAATTTTCATCAATTTTGGTATTGGAAGATGATAATTCAAGGTTAATTGATCGTTTGACTTTCTTACCGTTTGGAGAGTGACCAATGTGATATGTAGGTGATGGAATAAATTTTAGTGAGGATGATTTATTTAAAGAAGGAGTTGTTTTTGATGGTGATGAATAAGAGCTTTAAATGGAAGGTAAGCTATAGTCGAAGGACGAATGACTGAATCGTGGTTCGAAGACATTATTTAAACTTTTATTATCTTTAATTTTCTTATTTTAACTTGGATGTATGTTTTCTTACAAACACCGTCATTTATATACACCTTGTTTTGTAAAATTTATCATTTGTTTTAAAGGTTAAGAATTGTTTTGATACATTAGCCCTTCATTTTTCTTTACTAAAATTTTGTTTTTAAAGATTGATACCAGGCCTCTGTATTTTTTTACTAATAAAAAAAATGTACGTGATTTGTTACGAGCACCCTATACCACCGGCACCAATATAACTACATAGTGCGTTGAAACCATGCCCAGCTGATATAGAACCATCCTCAGGATTCAGAATGAATAAATGCAGCACAAAACTTGTCGTATTTCACAGCATATGGATAAAATATAATAACACATATATGATGAAATAGTGAGTAATAACCAAATGAAAATCTCATTAAAGCAGAATCATAAGGTCATATACAAATGTCATATAGAATGTATACAATAAGTCCGCACTACATCATCAATCTCTAAAATAACAAAGAATCAGAAATAGCATACTGCCAAGGCTCCACAATGCTATCCAGCGGAAAGCGAAGGGGTCCACAAACACACACACACATATATATAGCATAGTATACATCATAGCCTCTCCTAACTCACCCTCCAAACAGCAAACAATGTCACCTAGACCTGCTCTCTAGTCTACTCATTTAAGAGTACCCAAGATAATAAGAAGCAAAGCATAAATCCTCAAGTCAGACAACAGTTTGGTGTGAACGGTAAATGAAACTCAATGTACTATATAGGAAAATATAGTAATAGATAGAGTCATATAAATCATACCTGACAAGTCCCTGCAACCAAAGAGTTAGCACATATAATAATATGTTGAGTAATAACATTAATCGAGGTACTATACACAACATAGGATGGAATGGATACAACCAACAACCAACCCTATCTCTAGTTACCCCTCTCCTTGATGCCTATAGGTGATAGCCTACCCAAGAGAGCAGCTATAGCAATCATTAAGCAAATCCTAGCTAGCACCCTCTACATTTCCCGAATATATGACCATCTTCATTTTCTAGGGACTTATGGAAATCCCGGTTATAGTTGTACTCTCATACCTTCAGGACCCGAAGCTCGGTACGTGTCACCAAGCCCGAAGCATGACATTAGGCACAATCCAGCAGTCCTGGGTATATGGACCTTCAAGACCCAAAGTCCAGTTCATGGGCGTCCCTACTAATACTCCTGCTTTGAGTACAACAAGAACACTCCGAGTTATCAACGATTCCTTGGAACTCCATAACATCTGAGTCTTCAGTGCACCACATTGGATAACGAGCACTACTCGGTAAATACAATCCACTATTCGCAGCATCATACATCCCGAGCTACCCTCTTCGGTACCTACCCCAATTACCAGTCACAAACCAAAGAGCCATAACTTCGTCGTGCTATTATATCACCATCCTTCACGATGTAAATGAGCCAACACCTCCAGCATGACCTACTAAACCTCTGTGTCCATCCTCAGAAGTTGCACATTCCTTTGATCTCCCTACTATATTCGGTACTGAAACAACATCCCTAGTTCGGCCCGAGTTAGGTACTTAGCCAGATCTTGGTCCAAACATCATTCCAGCTTCCTTTGTCTTCCTTCCAAATGCCATAGAATCTAACCTATCAATCATAGCATTTGAGTCATCTCTTCCAAGCATCCATCTTCAAGTCGTAGAAGTTAATTTTCCTCATCCTTCCACACTTAACCAATCTCTTGCTCTAAGCTATAGATAACATCCTAATGCCTTGCTTGCATCATCCCTTAATTCGCCAAGTCTAATGAGTCTTCCTCTAAATTCGATGCTGAATCAACCATGCTAGTTCGGGGGCAAATCTACCCCTTAGCTCCAATTTCCATGCGAATTAGCCAATAGGATCCTACGATGCTCCAGAGCATATCCACTAAGTTTCATCCAACTTCGATCAACATAGCTTCCAATTTGCTAAATTCTTCAATCTAACTTCCTATGCAATCTTAACATTAGCAAACACATCAAAGCATATCATCCAATCAAAGTACAACAGCAATTCATCCAATCAAACATGCAATTTCATTCAATTAAACATGCAATCATCAAAAAAGACAAGCAATCACTTTTTAATCATGGATCTACATAAAATCTTGAATATGCATACATATATAGGATGAATCCCAAGCCAATTTTGATCATATTCTTATAAAACATGTAACTAGAGTTAGATTAGGTTTCTACTGCCAAATTTTATTAGATCTTATTCAATTCATGTCAAATCTTACCATTCTAGCATGTAATCACAAAACAATAACATATGATCCTACATAGAAGAGTGAGAAGTCATAAACCACTCACCAATTACCAAATTTAATCCAAATAATGGTAGATCTGATATGGACAGCAGCAATTCGTACTTCTAACTAAGCACAATAATGAGCTCAATCTTCTAAACAGAGATCTAATCACTAATTAGCAATCTAGTATGATTTTGGATGAAACCTAGGTGAATTAGAGAAGGTATAGGGCAAATTAGGGTTTAGGACTGATTTAGAATGAGAGGGAAAATTTCATTCAATTATCTCAGCCCCTATTTATAGTGTCATCTAATTAGACAATTGCCAACTAATTTGGCTTACTAATTACACACTAATTCTGCCTAATAGTTTTCAAAACTTTAAACAGGCACAACTCCCTAACCGTAAGTCTAATTTCCTAATATAACCACTCTACGAAATGGAATACCACCATCCTGAAGCAATGGAACTAATTAGAGCCTCTAATTTGGCTCATATCAGAAGTTATACCCCAAACAAGATATTCAAGGTCAAAATGGTCATACAGAAATCGGGAAAAATAACAAGTGTAAAATACCCCCAAGAGTCATATCCCAAAATTATAGAATCATACGACCCCAAATGAATTAAATATAATTATTTTACGATCCTCTGATACATAAAATATAGGTCGTTGCATTCTTCCCCCTAGAAATCTATGGTTCTGCCTCAACACCTTCTAGTTGATCCGGTTCTATCATAATGCCTGATTCGTGCACGAACTTCTGTAGATAGAAGATATGAAAAACATTGTGCATCCTGCCATCTTTTGAGGCAAGTCAACTCTATATGCTAGCTTCCCAATCCTTTCTATTATCGGAAAGGGTCCTGCAAATCTAAGTGCCAACTTCCCCTTTTTGCCAAATCGAACTACGTTCCTTAGAGGAGAAACCTTCACAGATACCATATCCTCGACTGAAAACTCCAAGTCTTTCCTTCACTTATCCACATAGCTTTTCTATTTATCCTGAGAAGCTTTCATTCGTTGCTTGACGATCTCAATTTTATCCGAAGTCTCTCTAATCTAGCCTAAGTATCGGCTTCTCGCCCACTTTCCACCAACACGAAGGTGCATTACATGGTCGTCCATATAGTGCTTCGTATGGATCCATACTAATACTTGCCTAATAAATGTTGTTGTATGCAAACTCCACCAAATGCAGATGATCCTCCCATGATCCTCCAAAGTTTATGATGCAAGCCTGCAAAATATCCTCAAACATATGATTCACTCTCTTGGTCTACCCATCCGTCTATGGGTGATAAGTTGTACTAAGGTGCAACTCAGTTCCCAATGCTTCTTGTAAGCTCTTCAAAAATCCACTGGTAAATAGCGGGTCTCTGTCACTCACAATGCTTTTCGACACACCATGGAATCATACAATCCACTTCACATATAACTCAGCTAGCTGGGATGCCGTTCTATTTGACTTGACAGGTAAGAACCTTGCGCTCTTGGTCAGTCGATCCACCACAACCCATATGCTATCATATCCTTCTCTAGTCCTTGGCCATCCATCTATAAAATCCATAGATATTTTCTCCCATTTCCACTCAGGAAGGTCTAGTGGTTGAAGTAACCTGTTAGGCTTCTTCTGATGCTTTTGCTAACAGGCAGTTCATATATTTTGAGATGAATATCCTAACATCCTTCTTTATACCTTCCCAATAGTAAGTCTGCCTCATATCTCTATACATTTTGTTACTACCAGGATGGATAGTCAATATGTAATGATGGCACTCTCTCGGTACTTTATCTCTTAATCCATCGATATCAGGAACAAATAGTCTTCCATCCTTACGAAGCCAACCATCTCGGTCGATTCTGTACTGCCTCATGTCTTCAGATTCTACTTCCATCTCTATCCTTGCCATGATTTCAGCTAGCCTAGCATCTCGCTTCTGAATCGTACCAATCCTTTCTACAAGAGTTGGTTTGATTGACCAACTTGCCAACATTTCTAGATCTAGCTCATAGTGCGGCCTGAAATCAAATCCAGTTATATACTCCATGTGCTTCCACTCCAAGAGCATTGCTACTAATTCAGCATGTCTTTTGCTTAATGCATTAGCAACCGCATTCCCTTTTCCCGGAGTATAGGAAGTATCAAAGCCATAAGAGGCCAAGAACTCAAACCACCATTGTTGACAAAGGTTGAGATTCTTCTAAGAGAAAAGGTACTTAAAGGATTTGTGATCCGTAAACAGCTCAAACCTCTCTCCCATTAGATAGTGCCTCCATACCTTCAGAGAAAAAACTATCGCTGTCAATTCCAAGTCATGAGTTGAATAATTTCTTTCTTGCGGCTTTAGTTATCGATTAGCATAAGCAAAAACTTTTTCTTTTTGCATCAATATTGCACCTAATTCAGTACCACAAGCATCAGTGTACAGTATTAACTCTTTATTTCCAGTTGGAATGGTCAATACCGGTGAACTCGTCAACCTCTCCTTCAGAACCACAAATGCATGCTCACACTTCGCATCCCATATAAAGGTCTGATTCTTCTTTATCAAATTGGTTAACGGTGCTATTACCTTCGAGAAGTTCTTTATGAAGCGTCTATAATATTCCGCCAATCCTAGGAAACTTCTCACATCCGTAGCATTCTTGGGCTGCTTCCATAATTGGATCGCTGCCACCTTTGTAGGATCTACTGCTATACCTTGTCCCGAAATGACATGACCCAAGAATCTCACTTTTTCTCTCCAGAAGTAACACTTATTCGCTCTCAACTTGTGCTTCCTCAATATCTCTAGCACAATCCTCAAGTGTGCCTTGTGCTCCTGTTTATTTCTAGAGTAGATCAAAATATCATCTACGAACACAAGAACGAATTTGTTTAACTGGTCTTTGAAAACTCAATTCATCAGATCCACAAAGTATGCCAGAGCATTGGTCAATCCAAATGGCATCACCAACCACTCATACAAACCCAATGGCGTATGAAACATAGTAAGAGCACACTTTCCTTCACTACTTTAAGCTGGTGAAATCCCGTTGCCAAATCCATTTGAGAAAACACTCTTGCCCATGCAGCTGACCAAAAAGGTCATTAATACCTGGAAGGGGATATTTGTTCTCCCTTGTCACCTTATTCAGCTCACGATAATCTACACGCCTTAGTCGCGAATACAACAAGTGCACCCTACTTGGATATGCTTCTATGAATGAACCCTTTCCTCAATAGTTCATTCACTTGCACCTCCAATTTCTTCTACTCTCTGGGTGCCATACACCTCAAAGACATAACTATAGGTCTGGCATCCTTCACTAGGTCGATTTGAAACTCAATCTCTCTATGTCATGGCAATCCAGTCACTTCCTTAAGGATATCCAGATACTCTCTAATGATCGGCACTGATGACAACCCCTCCCGTAGGACCTCAATTGAATATAGAAAGCTAACCATACCCTATCCTATGGTAGGCAGCTAATCACTACCGTTTGCCATCCTTCTCTTCGATTGTTACCAACAGCTCCTCGCAATCCACTACCACCGCATACCTCTTTAGCTAGTCCATTCCAAAGATAATCTCGAACCCAACAAGATTTAAAACAAAGCAATCACACACAAAAGAGCATCCTTGACTCGATAAGACTAAACCTCTACAAACCATGCACAAGCTAGTCGAGCCTCTTATAGGGTTTTTCACGATCAAGGGTCGGTCTACTATCTTAGGTATCAATCCTAATTTGTCTACTATGTCACTACATATAAAGGAATGTGAAGCACCGGTGTCAAACTAAACTCAAATAGGAACATCAGCAATAGAAAGCATACCTTGAATGACGACTCCCTTCCCCTTATCCTTCGTCAAGGGAGCACTCAATGAAGTTGGGACTGCGTCCAAAGCATACGCCTTTACTATCAGCTTATTCTTCACCGGTTCTGGCCAATCCCTCTTACAATGCCTCGGCTTATCACTATTGTAGCACTTCTTTTCCTTAGTAGCTTTGCAGTCCTTAATCAAATGGCCTTTCTGCTTACATCCATAGCAAGCTAGTTCCAACTTTCCCTTCTTTTGTCCCTCATTTCCTTGTTGTTGCTTCCTCTTTTCATTCCATTTCTTCTTGCCACCACTGCCCTGCTACGACTTTGGCCCTTCTTTTTTTATAGAAGTAACAACAATAGCAGCTTATTCTTGGGGTATAGATTCGCATGCCTAAGCGCTTTCTCAACCAACTTATCAAACATCAATATGGTCAACAAGCTTCTCTCCAAGATAATCATCCACTCTTATAATGAACTTCTTATTCTTCCTAAACGGAGTATTGATGAATGACATCCCATACTTGGATAGTGCATCAAATTCTGCTACATATTCAGAAACAGTCATATCTCCTTGCTTTAGCTCGGTGAATTTCCTGAATAGCATAGACTTCTGAGTGGTTGTATAAACTTCTCCTTGAATCTTGCCTTAAACCGATCTAAAGAGAACTGGTCTTCAGGATTAGCAATGGTGACAACATTCTACCAATTCATAACATGTACCTGTAGTTGTCTCGAAGACAACTTCCGCTTCATGGCTCTTCCATTTCCATATCCCTAAAGATGCGCTCGCAAGTATCTATTATAGGAAATGCGGATTACGGATCTTAAGGCAGAATTAACACTAGAGGGGGGTGAATAGTTTTGAATGGATTTTATGGAATTTTTGAAATCTTTTGAAATTAAACACAAACAGATGCAATTCACAAACATAGAGACAACCACAGAATCAGACACAGATGCAAGTAGTAAATAAAAAGCAGTAATAGGAAAGAACACACCGGAATTTTATACTGGTTCGGAGTTACCCTACATCTAGTCCCACACAATTTCTTGTGTAGATTTCTTTTCAAATATTATGTCGATATTACAACCTCGATTTCAAGGCTAAGAGATACCCCCTTCTGTCTTTGAGTCCAGGGCAAAATCTCTTAATTTAACCAGGCTACAAGATCACCTAATTGACTTACGGGCTACAATCACACCCAATTGATTTACAGGCTACAATCACACCGTTTCCAATATCACTTTGATAGATAGAGAGACTCGACATGCTTCTTTGATTACAAATGATCCTATAACTCTGAATAGCACTGAGATCTTTGAGAAAGAGTGGCAGAGAATCAAACAAGAGATGATCGGGTTTGATTCACTTAGGATTTCGGTAGAGTTTTGTTTAAACATTTGAAAATTAAGAGAATATTTGTGTGGAGAAGTAGTGAAGAAATGAAGAAAAACTTATGTAAAAATTCGTTCAAAACATCAGGTATTTAAGGAGGAACAACAGTCGTGTCCATTCACGAAAGGTTATGACAAATAGACACTTCTTTTGAAATTTGAGTTTTGAAATAAACGTCCACCATGTCGACATGAAGGGTAGGGGTATGTTCACATTCCCATGTATATTTTGAAAATTGATTTTCTTTAAAAATGATTTCTATTCTAAAACTTGTCAAAACAATTTCTGAAATTTATAAACCATTTTAAAGATAGTTTAAACTTATAAAAGAGACTTAAAAAATAACCTTAAAAATATATAATCTATAATATAAAAGTAATATTAAAAACTAAGTATAGAATATATTTTTGAGATTTAAAGGCATAATATTAAAACCAGGAGATAGTTTAAAAACAAGAGATGATTTTGAAATCAAAATATAAAAGATAATAAAAATATTTTAAGGTTAAATATTTAAACTGAGAGAGATGATTTTAAAAAGTTTTTGGAAAAATATTTAAAATAAATCATTTAGAAATTTTCATGGATTAAATTCCACTAAAGAAGGTCGTGGGTTTCATCCCACTAAAGAGGTCGTGGGTTCCATCCCACTATTAAAGCGAGAAGGTGGATTCCATTCCACAATTAAAATTTGAATAAAGATTTTAGTTCTATTATGAAGTTTTAACATAAATCTAGACTCTATTACTTATCTTGATGTCTTGAACTCTTGAAATCTTGAAGTCCTAAACTCTTGATACTCATGACTCTTCATTCTTGGTTTCTTCAATCTTGAATTCATCAGTCTTGAATCTCTATGATCAGTCTTGAATCTTTATACTCAGTCTTGAATCTTTATACTGTACAGTCTTCATTCTTCAGTACCTGCATATATATCCTGCATATACATATATATCTAGACAAGAATATTAGTATTTATATTTTATAACAAGTCCTAAGGTTGTTGTAATCCAAACCATCATCTCTGGAACTAACAATCTCCCATTTTTTTATGATGACAACATTTCTTTATAAAATCTACTCCACCAAACTCTGATTCTATTCTAACTCCCCCTTACTTTAACAACTCCCCCTTAATCTACTAACTCCCCCTTAATCTAAGCCTATCTAACCTATTTTATAATTCTCCCCCTTTGTCATCAACAAAAACTAATCGTAAACTACATATCCCCTCCTAAATCTTATACCATAGCACTATATAGGATAATAATATAGTATAGTAGAATATAAATGACATAGATAATAATATTAGTAAAATATAGTAAGATAAATGTGAGAGATATGAAAATTTCAAACATAATCAATCGATATATTTATCAAACCACGCCATTTCAATCATATATTACATACCATGTTCAAATCAATTCAAACATTTCAAATCAAGTCAAATCAAACCAAACAATTTAAACCATATCAAACCAAATCAAATCAAAGTAAATGAAATCATATACAAGTCAAATCAAACATTTCTTGGAACTTCAACCTATCCTTCTTCACCGAAGATAGGGTCTGCCTTTATAGCATCCCATTCTTCATTATCCTTGTTCAAAGTTCCTTCTGGATTCGCTTCGAGTTCCTCAAAAAGTAGGGGTTGTTCAACATAAACTTCTTCTTTAACAAAACCATTTAAAAAGGCACTTTTGACATCCATTTGAAATAATTTGAAATTGTTGTGGTTTGCGAAAGCAAGTAGAATTCTAATGGCTTCTAATCTTGCTACAGGTGTAAAGGTTTCATCATAGTCTATTCCTTCTTCTTGACAATAACCTTGCGCGACTAACCAAGCTTTATTTCTAACGACCTCACCTTGTTCGTTCATTTTATTTTTATAAACCCATTTAGTTCCTATTATAGTTTTGTCCTCAGGTCTAGGAACAAGTTCTCATACATTGTTTCTGGTGAATTGATTCAGTTCTTCTTGCATAGCAAGAATCCATGAATCATCAGATGGTGCTTCCTTTGGATTTTTAGGTTCAATAGTTGATACAAAAGCTACATTACTTATTTTGTTTACTTGATTTCTAGTTCTAACAACAGATTCAATATTTCCTAGTATATTTTCTATAGGATGATCTTTTAAAAGCCTGATTCTTTTATTAGGATGAATAGTTTCACAATTTTTTGCATTTGATTCATTATTTAAAGTAACAAAATCATCTTCATCATTTATTGAACAAAATCTTTGAAATTTTCATCAAAAGATACATGCATTGTTTCTTCAATGGTGTTAGTTTATAAATTGAAAACTCTGTATGCTTTACTTCTACTAGAATATTCGATAAAGATTCCTTTGTCAGATTTAGGATCAAATTTATCCAAATTGTCCTACTTTTACGCTCTACCACTCCGTTTTGTTGTAGAGTTCTTGAAAAGGAAAAATTATGAGTTGTTCCTTTTCTATTATAGAAATTCTCAAATTTTTCATTTTCAAATTCTCCACCGTGATCACTACGAATAGTTTTGATTTTTAAAGAAAGTTGATTTTGAATTCTTTTTGCAAAAGTTTTAAATAAATCAAAAGCATCACTTTTAAGTTTCTGAAAAATTATCCATGTAAATCTAGAATAATCATCTACAATTACAAAAACATATTTACTGTGATTTATAGACTGAATTTGAGATGGACCAAATAGATCTAAATGAAGTAACTCAAGAGGTTTTGAAGTTGAAATCATATCTTTCAATTTAAATGAACTCTTTCTAAGTTTTCCTAATTGACAAGCATCACATATACTATCTACTTTAAAATCCATTTTAGGGAGACCTCTTACTAAATCAAGTTTTGAAAGTTTAGATAAAAGTTTGAAATTCAAATGCCTAAATCTTTTTATGCTAAATCCAAGGGTCACTTGTATTAGCCAAAAGACATAGGTTATCATTTGAGATTTTCGTACCGAGGATATAAATGTTTTTCTTCCTAATTTCTTCAAAGATAATATTTGATTTATTATCTTCGATGTGACACTTATCGTTTTCAAATTTAATTTTGTAGCCCTTATCACAAAGCTGACTTTTTCTGAGCAAATTGTGTTTTAGATTCCTAACTAACAAAACAACAGAAATAGTACGAGTTTTAGAGTTACCGACATTGCCGATGCCAATAACATATCCTTTTGAATTATCTCCAAAGTTGACCAGTCCTCCATCTTCATAAATTATGTCATTCAGTATCTCTGGATTGCCAATCATGTGTCTCGAACATCCACTATCAAGTATCCATCTGTTTTTCTTGATTTGCACCATTTGTCCATTGAGTGTTGATACTTTAAAAGCCATATAACACATCTGTTCCATCACAAAACACTAATTCGGTAGATAACTTGATTTTCTATAATAACAATATGCAGATTTATGAAACAATGATGATATGGACAGTTTTGAACTAGTGTTCATAGAATTTTTAAAAATTGCAATTTTAAACTTTTTCAAAAATCAGATTATGAAAACTTTGAAAACATATGCCCCAATACCAAATGTAGGAAATGCGAATTACGGATCATAAGGCAGAATTAACACTAGAGGAGGGTGAATAGTGTTTAATGGATTTTATGGAATTTTTAAAATCTTTTGAAATTAAACACAGATAGATGCAATTCACAAACACAGAGACAATCATAGAATCAGACACAGATGCAAATAGTAAATAAAAAGCAGTAAAAGGAAAGAACACACCGGAATTTTATATTGGTTCGGAGTTACCCTACATCCAGTCCCACACAATTTCTTATGCGGATTTCTTTTCAAATATTATGTCGATATTACAACCTCGATTTCAAGGCTACGAGATACACCCTCCTGTCTTCGAGTCCAGGGCAAACTCTCTTGATTTAACTAGGCTACAAGATCACCTAATTGATTTACGGGCTACAATCACACCCAATTGATTTACAGGCTACAATCAGACTGTTTCCAATATCACTTTGATAAATAGAGAGACTCCATATTCTTCTTTGATTACAAATGATCCTATAACTCTGAATAGCACTGAGATCTTTGAGAGAGAGTGGCAGAGAATCAAACAAGAGATGATCGAGTTTGATTCACTTAGGATTTTGGTAGAGTTTTCTTAAAACATTTGAAAATTAAGAGAATATTTGTGTGGAGAAGTAGTGAAGAAATGAAGAAAAACTTATGTAAAAATTTGTTCAGAACATCAGGTATTTATAGAGGAACAACAGTCGTGCCATTCCCGAAAGGTTATGACGAATAGACATTTCTTTTGAAAATTTGAATTTTGAAATAAATGGCCACCATATCGACATGGGGGCAGGGATATGTCGACATGCCCATGTATATTTTGAAAATTAATTTTTCTTTAAAAATGATTTCTATTCTAAAACTTGTCAAAACAATTTCTGAAATTTATAAACCATTTTAAATATAGTTTAAACTTATAAAAGAGACTTAAAAAATAATCTTAAAAATATATAATCTATAATATAAAAGTAATACTAAAAACTAAGTATAGAATATATTTTTGAGATTTAAAGGCTATAATATTAAAACTAGGAGATAGTTTAAAAACAAGAGATGATTTTGAAATAAAAGTAGTTTAAGGCTAAAATATTTAAACCGGGAGAGATGACTTTAAAAAGTTTTTGGAAAAATATTTCAAATAAATCATTTTGAAAATTTCGTGGATTCCATTCCACTAGAGAAGGTCGTGGGTTCCATCCCACTAAAGAGGTCATGATTTCCATCCCACTATTAAAGCGAGAAGGTGGATTCCATTCCACAATTAAAATCCAAATAAAGATTTTAGTGCTATTATGAAGTTTTAACGTAAATCTAGACTCTATTACTTATCTTGATGTCTTGAACTCTTGAACTCTTGAAATCTTGAACTCTTGATACTCATGAGTCTTTAGTCTTGGTTTCTTTAATCTTGAATTTGTTAGTCTTGAATCACTATGCTCGGTCTTTAACCTTTATACTATACAATCTTCATTCTTCAGTACCTGCATATATATCATGCACATACATATATATCTAGACAATAATATTAGTATTTATATTTTATAACAAGTCCTAAGGTTGTTGTCATCAAAACCATCATCTCAGGAACTAACATCTATCCAGTCCTGAACCATCATGGCTGACTCCGTCCCAAGGAATGGCTTCCCTCTAAGAGTAGAATAATCCTTGCAAAGCTTAAGAAAGTCCACCCTAGGTGCCTGCACAGGAGCACCTCCACCTATAGCCACTCCAGGAGTAGTCTGGGCTTTCCTCATCATCGATGTCATCATCGCATCATACATAGCCTGAATGTCGGGCGTAGCAGCTCCCGACCCCATCCCATCCTTTACTCCTAAAGAAGAGTTCCTAACAGTGTTCCTCATGTTCTGATTCATTATTATCTATAATAGAATGATTAGTCTCTTACAAAGGAAAGCCGTAAATGATGCTCATATTCATGCAACTACACTATATAATATTACTATATAGCTCTGAAAATCAACTCATAACAAGTACGCTTTCTCTCTTACGCATATTCTCGATCTAGTCTAAGGTGAGAACTCTTTCCTTATCTTTGCTGGATCCTAGCATCCACTTTGGTTAATCACGTAACCAAAGCCTTGATACCAAATGTGACGACTACCATATACCACTGGCACCAATATAACTAAATAGCATGCTAAAATCGTGCCTGGCTGATATAGAACTATCATCGGGATTTAGAATTAATAAATGCAGCACAAAACCTGTCATATCTTATAGTGCGCGGATAAAATATAATAAAACATATATGATGAAATAGTGAGAAGTAACCAAATGAAAATATCATTATTTTCATCAGAGCAGAATCATAAGGTTATATACAAATGTCATATAGAATGTATACAACAAGTCCTCACTACATCATCACTCTCTCAAATAACGAAAAATCAGAATAGCAGCGCTGCCAAGGCTCCACAGTGCTATTCAGTGGAAAGCGAAGAAGTCCATATATATAGCATAGTATACGTCATAGCCTCTCCAGCTCGTCCTTCGAATAGCAACAACATCACCTACACCTACTCTCTGGTCCACTCATTTAAGACTACCCAAGATAATAGGAAGCAAAGCATAAGAGCTCAAGTCAGATAACAGTCTAGTGTGAATGGTAAATGAAACTCAAATAACTATGCAAGAAAATATGGTAATGAATAGAGTCATACAAATCATACCTGACATGTCCCTGCAACCAAAGAGTTAGCGGATATAATATTATGCTAAGTAATAACATCAATAAAGGTATTATACACAGCATAGGATAGAAAGGATACAATCAACAACCAACCCTATCTCTAGTACCCCCTCTTCTTGATGCCTATAGGTGATAGCCCACCCAAGTGGGCAACCATAGCAATCATACCAGTCATCAAGAAAATACTATCTATCACCCTCTACATGCCTCGAATATATGATAACTCGTATGACCATCTTCATTTGCCAGAGGCTAATGGAAATCCCAATTCTAGTTGTACTCTCTTGCCATCAGGACCCGAAGCCCAGTATGTGTCACCAAGCCTGAAGCAAGACAGTAGACCCAATCCAGCGGTCCAGGGTATACAGACCTTCAGGACCCGAAGTCCAGTCCATGGGCATTCCTACTAATACCCCTGCTTTGAGTATAACAAGAACACTTCGAGTTATCGACGATTCCTTGGCACTCCCATAACATTCGAGTCTTAAGTACTCCACATTAGATAATGAGCCTTACTCACTCAATCCATTCCATTATTCGCAGCCTTGTACATCTCGAGCTGCCCTATTCTATACCTACCCCAATTACGAGTCAAAAACCAAAGATCTATAACTTCATCGTGCTATTATATCACCATCCTTCATGATGTGAATGAGCCACCACCTCCAGCTCAACCTACTAAACCTCTGTATCCATCTCTAGAAGATGCATATTCCCTAGACCTTACTGCTATATTCGATACCAAATCAACATCCCTAATTCGGCCCGAGTTTGGTACTTAGCCAGATCTTGGTCCAAACTTCATTCTAGCTTCCTTTACCTTCCTTTCAGATGCCATAGACTTTGACCTATCGATCGTAGCATCTGAGTCATCTCTTCTAAGCATCCATCTTCAAATCGTAGAAGTTAATTCGTCTCGTCCTTCCACACAACCAATCTCTTGCTCCAAGCTATAGATAGCATCCTAATGCCCTGCTTGCACCATCCCTTAATTCCTCAAGTCCCATGAGCCATCCTCTAAATTCGATGTCGAATCAACCATGGAAATTCGAGCCCGAATCTTCCTCTTAGCTCTAATTGCCATGTGAATTAGCCAATAGCATCCTACCATGCTCTAGAGCACATCCACTAAGTTTCATCCAATTCTGATCAACTTAACTTCCAGTTTACTCCATTCTCCTATCTAAATTCCTATGCAATCATAACACTAGAAAACACATCGAAGTGTAGCATCCGAACAAAGCATAGCAGCAATTCATCCAATCAAACATACAATTTCGTCCAATTAAATATGAAAAACATTAAACAAGACAAGCAATCACTTTCTAATGATGGATCTACCTAAAATCATCAATACGCATACATATATAGGATGAATTCTAAGCCAATTTAGATCACATTCCTATAAAACAAGTCACTAAAGTTATATTAAGTTTCTACTACCAGATCATATTAGACCATACTCAATTCATGTCAAATCTTACCATTTAGCATGTAATTACAAAACATTAACATATGATCCTACATAGAAGAGTGAGAAGTCATAGACACTCACTAATTACCAATTTCAACACAAACAATGGTAGATCTAATCCGAACTACAGTAATTTGTACTTCTAACCAAGCACAATGATGAGCTCAATCTTCTAAATGAAGATCTAATCACTAATTAGCAATCTAATATGAGTATAGGATGAAACCTAGGTGAATTAAAGATGATATAGGGGGAAATTAGGGTTTAGGACTAATTTAGAATGAGAGATAACCTTTCATTCAACTATCTCAGCACCTATTTATAGTGTCATCTAATTGGACTAATGGACCAACTAATTGGGCTTACTAATTACACTCTAATTCTGCCTTGCTGTTTTAAAAATTTTAAATAGGTATGACTCCCTAACCATAAGTCTGATTTCCTAATATGACCACTCTACAGAATGGAAAACCACCATCCTAAAGCAATCAAACTAGCTAGAGTTTCTAATTCAGCTCCTACCAAAAGTTATAACCCAAAAATATTTTTAGGGTAAATATTATCACACAAAAATTTGGGAAAAATCACAAGTGTGTAAAATACCTCCAAAAGTCATATCCTAAAATTATAGTATCATACGACCCCAAATGAATTAAATAGAATTATTTTATGATCCTTCAATATGTAAAATATGGGTCATCACATGATTGATAAAAAAAATTCACAAGCAGAATACTCATTGTAATTTGTTCAATGACACAATGCCAAGTTCACAGCTTAACTTAATGAAGGAATTTTCATTTAGTTGTTTTGTGAAGATGTCTAGGATTTGATTTTCAGAAGAAACAAACTCGAGTGATATTATGTCTTTCTCTGTGTTATCATGTAGAAAGTAAAGATAAATATTAATGTGTTTGGTACGAGAATGATTTATTGGATTCTTTGACAGGTTAATAGCACTTTATTATCATAATATATCAGAGACTTCTTAATGAATATCTTGAAGTCATGTAGAGTTTGTTGCATGTAAATTACTTATGCACAGGCCAAAGCAGTTGATATATATTCAGCTTCACACGTTGATAGTGAAACACAATTTTGCTTTTTACTAAACCATGATACTAGAGACTGTCTGGTGAAGTGACAAGTACCGCTCGTACTCTTTCAGTTCGACATCTTCCAAAAACAACGTCACTATATGACACAGGTTTGAAAGGACATTCTTTCGGATAAAAGAGGCTGTAGTCTCTAATGTTGCTTTAAGTAAAGCGGAATTCTTTTCTCGGCTCGCAAATGTGACTCTTTGGGATTTGCAAGAAACCGTGCACACAGGCAAACATCCATCATAATATTAAGGCGATTAGTGATTAAATATAGTAAAGACCCAATCATACTTCGGTAGAATTTTTGATCCATACTATTTTTCTTAATTAATAAAAATTCCATTACTTAGTTGTTTGATTTGTAAACTAAGAAAATATGAAAGTTCTTCTATATGAGATATCTTGAATTCACTTATTATTATTTTCGAAAATTCATTACATAATTCTTCATTTGTAGATCCGAATATGATATCGTCTATATAAATTTGTATAATCAATATATCTTCCTTATCTTGTTTAATAAACAAAGTTGATCAAATTTTCCAATCTCAAATTAGAATCTATAAGATAGTCTTGTAGTCGTTCATACCAGGCATGGGGTGCTTATTTAAATCGTAAAGAGCTTTCTTACGTTTGTAGACATGATTAGGATATTTTTCATGTTTAAACAGAGATGGTTATTCTATATAAACATTTTCTTTGATAAAACCATTTAAAAATGTACATTTAACATCCATTTGATAAATTTAAAGTTATGATTATAAGAGAAGGCTAGTAAGATACGTATTTCTTCTAACCATACGATAGGAGCAAAAGTTTCTTCATAGTCCATCCCTTCATCTTAATTATATCATTGTGCAACTAATCTAGGTTTATTTTAAGTTATATTTCCATTTTCATCAGCTTTATTTTTATAACCCATTTTGTACCAGTGATTATTTGATCAAGTGGTCTTGGAACTAATTCCCAAACGTCATTTCGTTTGAATTTATTTAGCTCTTCTTGCATAGCTAAAATCCAATAGTCATCGGTTGAAGCTTTCTTATGATTTTTAAGTTCTATATTAGATATAAATGCAATAAGACCCATTTGATTTAATTGATGTCTAGTTCTGACATTTGTATTTACTTCACCAATTATTTTTTCAAATTGGTTGATTTTTTTAAAATTCATGGTTGAGTTCTAAGTTCATTTTTAATTGAATTTTATGTAGTTTGTTGTTCATCATTTTGAGTTATAGTATGCTATGGTGGATTTTGTATAATTGGTTGTTCTATAACATCTTCTTTTCCATCTTTATTATATATTGAAATTTTTGTCAAATGATACGTGTAAAGTTTCTTCTATAGCCTTTGTGCATTTATTATATATTTTATATGCCTTGCTTCATTCTGAGTATCCAATAAAATTCCTTTATTGAATTTTGGATCAAATTTTCTAGTTGACCTTTTGTATTTAGTATAAAACACTTTGATCTAAAAATTCTTAGATATGATATATTAGGTTTTCTACCGTTAAAAAGTTTGTGTACGTTTAGTTAAAGGTCGAATAGTGACACAATTTAAAACGTAGCATCCATTTACACAGTTTTTGCCCAGAAATGTTTTGGTAGTTAGCTACCAGCTAAGTAAAGTCCTAGCACATTCCTAAAACGTCCAATTCTTTCTTTCTACAGCTTCATTTTGTTATGGAGTTCTAGGAAATGAGAAGTTGTGCCTAATATCCTTCTTGTTAAAAAAAATTTCAAAAAGTTCATTTTCAAATTCGCCACCATTAACGCTTCTAGTATTTTTAAATTTTAAACTTTTTAAATTTTGAGTTCTTTTAGTAAAAAGTTTAAAAGATTCAAAAGTATCACTTTTGTTTTTCAAAAATAATGTCCACGTATATCTAGAAAAATCATCTACAATTACAAAAACATATTTGTTATGATTTATAGATTGAACTTGAGTGGGACCGAATAGATCCAAATGTAGTAGTTTGAGAGGTTGTAATGTAGAAATGATTTTTTTAGATTAAAAGATGATTTAGTTAATTTCCTAATTAGCATGCATTACAAATATTATTTACTTTATAATTCTTGATAGGCCTTTTACTAAATTATTATTAGATAATTTACTAATAGCTTTAAAATTTATGTGATAAAGTCTTTTGTGCCATAGCCACGGATCATTATCTTTTACTATTAAACATAGATCTATATTATGATTAATTTTCATATTTAAAATGTAAATATTTCTTTCTCTAATTCCTTGGAAAACCTCTATCGCATATTTGGCTAATACTTAGTAGATTGTGCTTTAAAATTTTAACTAATAGAACATTAGTAATGAGAGTTAAATTAGACATACCATTGTTGTTCATGTCTCCTTTTCCAATGACATATTCTTTAGATTTATCTCCAAAAGTAATGAAACCTCCATCTGAGTAGATAATATTTATTAGCATCTTTGTTTCTCGAGTTATACTTGGAGCAACCACTGTCGAGTATCCATTTTCCTCTCTTTTCATTAGGTACTTGCAAAAAATATTTAATGATACGAGTACCCACTCCCTCTGTTAGGGTCCTAAGAGTTAAGTCTTAGGAAGACAAACCCAATAGGGTTTAGAATTTCGATTGAAAATGAAATTTGAATTCTTATGAACATTAAAATTAGAATTCATTATATATTTTCCTCTTATCAAATTGTTGTTAATCTTTGCAACCTAAATTTTTATAGTCTTAGACTTATTAATTTGTTTCCTTTGACTGTCATCTTTCTTTTTGATGTTAATATATAGTGAACTATATTGTTTAGAATTAGTCTTAACTAATTTTTTGGTTTATTATATCCTAATCGTCTTTTACCAAAAGTGGATTGTGAATTTTCTATAATTTTAGAAAGACTTTCTCTACCTTTATTAAAATAAAGACATTTTTAGTAATGCTTTCTAACTTTGCTTTAAGACTAACTACTTCTAATTCTAATATCTTATTACTAGATTCTAAATTGTGATTTTCTTTTGTTAATACATCATTTTTATTTTTTTAAATTTCTATTTCACTACTTAACATAGTAAGTTGGGATGATATATTAGTACAATAATCCTGAGGATTTTCTAATTCCTCTTCCAGTATTTTCTTTTCATCTTTTAGCATATCAAATTCTAGTTCAATTCTATTCAATTTTGCTCGTGTATCTTTATATTTTCTATTCAAATCTTTTAGTTTACCTAATGAATCAGAATTTATTTCAACTAGATCATCAAATGAAAGTTCACTTATGTAGTCATTAGTAGCCATGAAGCATACATTTTCTTCTTCGGAATCATTGCGACAATCTGACGAAGTGGCTAAGTCTGAATCATCCTAAGTTACCGAGAATGCCTGCTTCTATTGTTTATAAAATTTCTCGCTCTTATTCTTGAATTTATTCTTCTTTTGTTCTGGGCAGTCTCTATTTATGTGACCCATTTTATCACATTCATAGCACTTGAGTGAAGTAGTTGATGGATTGTTGTTGTTATTTCTATTGTTGCCAAACTCCTTATTCTTTTTGAACTTTAGAAACTTTCTGAAATTTTTATCTAAAAATGCATTGTCATCGTCATCTTCGTTGGAGTCTTCATTTTCTGCTTGAAATGCAGTTGTTTTCTATCTTGAGCTTGTACTTGTTTTCCTACAAATTCACTTCATATGACATGAGATTATCTATTAACTCTTCTGGTTTAATGGTAATGTCATTAGCTTTTGCAATGGCTAAGACCTTCATTCCCACTCATCCGTTAAAGAGTTTAGAATTTTTGAAACAATATCAAAATTAGTATAATTTTCTCCTAGTGCTAGAAGTGAGTGATATATGTCTTAAAATCTAGAGTACATATCATTTATAGTTTCACCTTGCTTCATTCTAAAGTTTTGAATTTGATTTTTAAGCATTAAAATCTTTTTTTGTTTGACCTTGTTTGTAGCTTCATGAGTTACTTTAAGAGTATGAAAAATTTCATATGTTGATGTGCACATACTAACTCTATTAAACTCATGTTTATCTAGAAAACAAAATAAAATGTTCATAGCTTTAGCATTATAAGTAGCATCTAATTTTTGACTGTTTAACCATTGTGCATAAGCAGTAGTAGGTATAGTGTATTCTTGTTGAGTGATATTCCAAGTGTCATACCCATAAGCTTGCATATATATCCTTATCCTAGTTGACCAATAATTATAATTTAATCCGTTAAATGGTAGAGGTCGTGCAATAGACTGACCTTAAACAAAATTTGATGTATTATTATCCATATTACTTAAATATCAAAAAATGTGTTACGGTTATATGATAACCTTGCTCATACCAAATGAAAGTCTATGTAGATCGAGTAATATGAATATTTATCTAAGTGTTTAACTTGTGCAAAAATAATGATATAAAAGTAAAGTAATAAAGTAAATAACACCAGAGATTTTTATACTGGTTCGAACTCCCATTCTACGTTCAGTCCCAAACTCTTTCTGAAATTAACTAGTGACGCCCTCACTTAACCTAGAGGAATAGGTATTACAACTGCCTGAGCTACTGAACTTGACTTCATGCCTGAAGATCTCCAATAGGAATTCGTCTATAAAATAAGTAGAATTGTTTGTGGCTGCTTATGCTTTTGTATATCATGGATTAGCCAATGAGTACAACCTTTTTATAATCTTCTTCTGAGTGGTATATTGAGTGCATCTGAAGTAATGAAAGATTTTGATCATAAGTATTGTATTCTTGAATGAATAAGTGATCAATTTGAAAGTACTGTAAGTATGTGAAAGCACTTGAGAATTCAAAAACAATGTATAGAAAATCAGAGAATGTAATTGTAATTGAATCAAGAATTTGTTTGCTTTATATAGAGGATGTATGGTTGCAACTATTAGTAAAGAGAAACAATCAATAGGAATGGTTGCAGCCATTAACGAAGAAGGATAACTCTTCATGGAGAAGAGCACCTCTTTAGCAAATTTGAAAAATATAGCTGTTACGACCATTCAGCCGACCGAACATGGTTAATCAACCGACTGAATTTAAGTGAAAAGTCACATTTCAAATCAAAAAAAAAATAGTGTAAAAGAAGGCAGATTCAACCGATTGAAATCCTTAGTTTAGTCGACTGAAGTAGTGTTTGGTCGACTGAATTCGGATTTAAGTCAACTTAAACTGTATCATTGTATAATCATGTAATTGTGCATAATTTCAGTCGACTGCATGATGTGCTTTTTGTTTTTTAACTATGAAATTTATTTTATGATTGTTGTATGTGTACGTGTATGTATACCACTCAGAAGAGATTTTAACAACTTTTATAACTCTAGACTAAGACACTACGACTGGAATTCATTGTTGTCTTTTTTTTATCAAGTATGTCTCTTCATCGATCGATTTCTTTTTCCTATGCAAGTGTTTACTATACACGATATACACTTGTATAGTTGTCACTATCAAAATATCAAAATATGAGGTTCTAACATGCTTAGTAGAGTATAGTACATGATGCATAAGACATATTACTTATATAAATTATACTGCCCGAAAAGTATTATGGTTAGACTTGAGAATTTCATTCAACAGATATTGTTGTTCTAATCCCCTCCTCATTACAACACACAGGTTAGGAGAAACAATGCTGATATAGAAGATGAAGGTGGAGGCGAAGAGTTTTGGCAGTTTATCTATTTATTTATGTTTTTGAAATATTTTGATGTATTCAGCTACGACATGTTGTTGTTATTTTTGAGATATTATATTTTCGATATTCGAGATAATATGTTGTATTTACGAGATTTGAATTTTTATGAAATGCGTACTTATTTCTGTTATTATATTTTATCATTTCTGATGTCATATTCTGATAGCATAGATAGATTGCTCTGTCTATTGTTCGTTGTATCAATTTTACCAACAAACATCCAGCTTCGTTATGAGGCCAAGGTTCGATGGAATTTTATTGGGTTGAAAATTAGACCCGTTCCAAGATGGGTTGTTACATTCTTGTAGATACATTATAAATCGCTAAGGAAAAATTTATGAATTTCAGTTAGAGAAAATATATTTTTAACTCGACAAACTATTATAAAGAGAATGAACTTGAACCAAAACCCTCTTCGACCATGAACCAATTCAGCCTTCAAAATTTGAATAATAGAATGGACTTTATTTTATTTTATTTTTCGGTTTTATAATTGAAAGAAGAAGGGAATTGGGTCTAGATTTGATATTGTGAGTGAAGAAATGGGTCAGAGAAGAAAGATTGAAATAAATTGATTTTTCAATTACTAATGAATTTCTCCTCAACCCTTTCTTTTAAGATCCATTTTTGCACACATTTCTCCACTCACCGATCTGGAGATAAAATTTATAGTCCTAATAGTAGTACCTTTTCGTTTGAATGTTGAGTTGAAATGGATAGAAAAAGTAGCGGGAAGGGAAAAGACAAATATTTCCTTCTGTAACGATCAACCTTTTCGACCGCTAAATGTCGACACTAATGTATCCATAGTATTCGTGCGTCAAAGTGTCAGAAAGATATATTGTTAGGTTAAAATAAAAGAAGAAAAGAAAAGGAACAAGAAAGAGGATAACACAATATCAGAATTTCATAGCGGAAAGATAACATATAATATCAAAAGATAGTACAAAACTGTCACTCTAAGATACTTTGCATTTTAGAATTATAATACTATCATCAGACTAGACAGTTATAAACAACATGTCCTCAAAATGTTGATATATACATAGTAGTAATGCAGTGGAAATAAGAATAAAATGGTAGGTAAACATTAAACTCCTCTCAAGAGCCCAACAAACATAAACGAAAACATGCCTTTCTCATACTGCTCAAAAGAGCACCCATGGAAATAAGGAAAAGATAAAACTTTGAGTCAGACAAAAGTCTGGTACAAGAAACTCAAGAAATATGTGTTATCCACATAATTTCTCAGGAGAATATGATGTTGAATTCAAAGCTTTAAGGAGATGATATTGAACCTTATTACCAGAAAGTGAGTCTAAGCCTTTATAAATGCAACCATTATAGAGCACATATGGCATTAAGAAAACAACAAAACATTAATCTCGAAGAAGATTATTGACGTCGCCTCTCGTGAATGATGCACCTCATCGATACCGCTTATTATTAATATAGCACCTCTCCAACACCGCTTATTATCAGGGTTGCACTCAATATCCCCACTCATCAACATCATATGTGACCAACGACGCATCTCTTCGGAGAAGCAGCGTCGAAAGAATAAAAACAATTTAGTGCTGAAACCAACGATGCCAACCCTCATCAACGTTAGGATTGCATAACATCAACAAAGACAAGAGCCTAAAACGACCCAGTGCCGCCTATCATCCATAGGGATGGATGAACTTGCAACACAAAGTGATGTCGAATGGAACTGGCGCCGAAGGTTATCAAAGAAAGTACTAGAATCTAGCATGGTCGATACTGTAATTCATCGGTGTTATAACAATATAATCTAAATCATGCTTTATGGATGCGTCATCTTATTAATTCCAACTTTAGATTATGAAGATAATCCATCAGTATCGCTCTTCATCAACGCCACCCATCATTGATATTACCAGTGATCAATGTCGTTATTCTACAGTGTTGATGACAAACGTCATCAATGTCAATAGAAGCTATACATGCAATTTTGATGGTGAACATCGTCAATGTCCATAGAAGCCATCGAAGCCAACCATGCCGAGAGTCATCAATGTCAACGCTATGCTGGATGAAGCCGCTCTTTCTCAATACTACTTTATATCAACACCACTCCTCATCAATGCTTCATGCCGCTTCCAACTGATACCGCCAATAACTAATCAAGAGCATATCAATACATAAGATCATTGATGACGAAGACCACTGCTGCTAAGGCGGCATTGAAGTTCTATTATTGTGGTTATCAAACAAAGACCAGCACATGGCAATATTGAGGTTGTCGAAGCTGTTGTCGAAGCGTGTCGAAGTCGTGCACACCCATCCCTATAAATACGGACCTAGGGGTTATGGAGAAGGGGTCGATCATTTCTTATCTCATTTCTTTCATTTTTCACTTTGTAACCCTAAAACAATTTAGGAATTTTTATCAATTGTAACATCAAACTTTGTACATACAAATAACTAAATATTGAAAAAGTGCATAACATATCGACGAGATGACTTATGACTTTTGATTAGCATATCTACTTGATTCCAAATTATGACTTGCATATTGACTTGATTCTTTTATAACTTTTGACATGACTATAGCCTTGACATTTGATACGCATAAGCTCATCATAGATTTGGCATTGAACCTATGTCGTCCTATCATATTAGCCTAGGACCGTCCTAGCATTTTCTTAACAAAGTCCACTTTTAGGTGTTAATGAAGAAATTCGATAACATTTTGGTGCTAGAAGGAGGGCCTAAACCTCCGCTTCCTTATAATTCTCTCCATAAACTGATTGTCTAAAGTTCTTTTGTTTAAGGGAGAAAATGGTGAGAGCCAGGAAAACTAATGACATCATGGAACAAACGAATTTGGAAGACAATATCATCATGAGCTTCAATTTAGAGGATATGGAAATTCAACAAACTTCAACTCTAACAAAATTCACAAGCAGTAAGGCCAAGGAAGGAGATGAAGTGAAATCTCAGAGTAACCCAAGATGAGGTACCGTAAACATGCTCTTAAAGAGTGCAAACTAAAGAAAGCAAAAGGACAATGATAAGTCAATAAAACAAACATCAAGAAAGTCAAGCAAGAAAGCCCCTTGAACAATTGGATAGCTCAATCAAGGCATATCATAGAGACTACTACGATGGTGAAACCAACCATAAGGACATTCCCAACCAGATTACAAGAGATATGCTTAAGGAGAAAGGAACCCATGACCTAAGAAAAGATAATAGCTTTCGAAAAACTCCTTTTACAGAAGAAATAATGACTTTTAGAATTCCATCTCACACAAAATTCCTCTACTAAAGTATGATGGAATTACTGACCCAGATGATAGCCTTTTAGCTTTTGAAAGCTGAACGGATTTGCATAATGTCTTAGGGGTTGTTCGTTGCAAGCTCTTCCTTATAACTTTTTATGGAGTAGCTGCCAAACGGTATAGGAATTACCAAGAAAAGACTATCTGCTCTTGGGAGGACCCAGCTATAGATTCTAGTGTGTGAGCGAATATGAAGCAAGATCCAGGGAAATTGCTTGGCGAATACCTAAAGAGATTTAATATAGAAGCATTAAAAACATATAATGTGACCGATAGAGAAAAGCTAATGATAGTTCGTTCAGTGTTTATGGAAAGAACTTCATGTTTATGGATGTAAGGATCTACAACACGTCTATTCCATAGGTTGAGAAATTCATCCGCATGGACGAGATGCACCATGCCAAAAAGAAACACCAACAAAACACAAAAGAAGTAAAGTTCGGTTTCAGTCATTTCAGCAAAAGGCCAAGAGGGAATGAAAGCAGAGGAGAAAATTGAACAAGAACATTTAAACTTAATCATGTAGACTTAAACAAATCCCTCTCCTATATTCTCGCCATTGCAAAAAGTATTGGAAGTTTCCCCACTTCCTATAAAACAGGGAGACCTTTTGAACCTAAAAAGGGAAGAGATTATTGTGCCTACCACAAAGTAAATGGACATAAGGCTGATGAATGCTATGTCTTGTAAGGAATAATTCATAATATGATCAAGTCATAATCTAAAGGAATTCATTAAGAAAACTTAAAAGGCCTCCCGTTCTACAGAGAATAGCCCAAACATCTAAAACCTACCTATTTCTACGAGAGAGAAAAGCAGCTGTCCAACTTCAAATTCAGATTCCATTCAAACTGTGGAGTTTTGTGGCAGTTCTTCACCACGGATTATCTGTACTCATAGAAATTTCTAATTTGATTTGTACTTAAAATTCATCATGTATTGACACAAAATTCGAGTTTCTTTACAGGTTAATACAAAATCAATCCACTACATCCGTGAGGTTTTGGAGTTCCCTATCAATGCATAAAAAATTTCCAGTCATCTTTGGGAAAGATAGTTAAGATATCCATGATAAGGTGGCTCTCTATCTCAAAGCTTGAATATATGCGGTATAGAAATTTCAACTATGAGTTTCTGAATTAATTTTTTCTCACAGGTCGGTTTTTGGAGGAAGGTAAATATCCAAAATCCTCCCAAAAGAAGGGATTCTTAAAGAAATACATGTTTTTGTTCGTAAAAGTTTATTAGCTCATGAATCATGACTTCTCAAACTTACAAACAAGACATTCCCTTTTGCTAAGAAAAACCCCAAGTGGTGAAATTATACATATCATACAAAGGTGGAAGTAATATACACCAACTTTATTTTTAAACAAGCAATTTATTTACAAAAAGATTTACTAAGCACGTCCTTGAGAAAAATTATTCTCAAAAATCAAAAGGACTATTATCAGCTATCCTATAAATTAGGGAAAGCAAATATTTATCTATTTCCAAAGAGATTTATAAAATCTTTGAAAAGCATCGTCTAACATTACTAAATGCATATAAAAGGGTTAATTTAGCATATTTCGATAAAAGCATTTTCAAGGCTTTCAGAAATTACTATAAAAGGAAAACCTATACATATTTTCCAAAGAAAGTTTTTGGAACTACTAAGATTCATTAGCATGCAAATACTCTAATTAGAACAGCTTTCTCTCGATTGAAGGACTATTGAATCATGAATCATGACCAATCAGTCTCTTATTTGAGATTTGCATTTCTATTATAACAATGACTTCTCAAAGAGTTCAAATATCCAAAACCTTTTCAAAAGAAACACCAATTTCAGGAAATAAATCACCAATTTATCAAAAAAGTTATTTTTCAGAAAAAATTCTTCCAAAAGGAAGTTTCATAACAGAAAATTTAATATTTATTGATTAAGAAAGGTTTTCACGAATATTTCGATTGGCCAAAAGTTATTTTCACAAACAAATTCTTCAGAAAACTTCTTTTAAGCCTCCAATGAATTTCTGAAGCACCTCCGTGAGGGAGGAGGGTCCAACACCCACCAAAAAGCCTTCGATGAATTTTCGGAGCCCCTTCTAGAGGGAGGAGGGTCCAGTTCCACCAAAAAGCCTTCGATGAATTTATGGTGTGCCTCCTAGAGGAAAGAGGGTCCAACACCAACAAAAAAGCCTCCAATGAATTTTTCGAGTGCCTCCTAGAGGGAGGAGGGTACAACACCCACCAAAAAGCCTCCGATGTACTTTTGGAGTGCCTCCTATTGGGAGGAGGGTCCTGCACCCTCCAAAAAGCCTCTTATAAATTTTCGGAGTGCCTCCTAGAGGGAGGAGGGTCCAGCACCGACCAAAAGGCCTCCAATGAATTTCCAAAGCACTTTCAAAAAGGACGAAGATGTCCAAAGCCTACAATAGAGGTGAAGCCTAAGAAAGGGAAAATGGGGACTAAGATGTCCAAAACCCAAAGTAAAGGCGAAGCCCAAGAAGGGGAAAAAACAAAAAGGACAAAGATGTCCAAAGTCTAAAATAGAGGCAAAGCCCAAGAAGGGGCAAAAACAAAAAGGGATTAAGATGTCCAAAGTCCAAAGCAGAGCAAAGCCCAAGAAGGGGAAAAAAGAAAACGGGACTAAGATGTCCAAAGCCAAAAGCATAGGCGAAGCCCAAGAGAAGAAAAAACAAAAAGGGACTAAGATGTCCAAAGTCCAAAGGAACCCAAAGCAAAGGCGAAGCCCAAGAAGGGGCAAAGAGAAAAGGGACTAAGATGTCCAAAGCCTAAAGTAGAGATGAAGACCAAGAAAGGGCGAAGAGAAAAGGAACTAGGATGTCCAAACCCAAAAAGGGGCGAAGATAGAAGATATGAAGGAGTCCGAAGCCCAATGAAGAGGCAAAGAGAATTAAGCAAAGAATAAACCCACACTAAAAAAATACTAGTTTCATTCAAGGGATAGATCAAAATAGATTTTTAAAGAGTTTGGTCCTAACCCAAAATAGAGAAGCCTTTAAAGGAAGGTATATATATAATAAGTATCAATAAATCAATTGCACCTTTACTTTGCTGAATGGCCAAACAGTCGAATAGAAGTATCTTGTTGAATGGCCAAACAACCGAACGATACTACCCGGTTGAACGGTCAAAAAACTGAATTCTTATTACCATATGGGAAATTCTGGATTTCTTATTACCAGATGGTATTTTGGATTTCCAATTGCCAAAAGATGGTTTCTGGATTTATTATTGCCAGAAGATGGTATTCTGGATTTCTTATTATCAGATGGAATTCTGGATTTCATATTATTAGATGGAATTCTGGAATTTTTATTGCCAGAAGATGGTATTCTAGATTTCTTATTTTCAGGTGGAATTTTGGATTTCTTATTACCAAATGGAATTCTGGATTTCTTATTGGTAGAAGATGGTGTTAACCGGCATCTTGGCCCGGTTACTAAACGACAGTTGAAGAAATTATCATTAGCACTAGACAAGATTCTGATCAAGGAGAGACTGGAGGTGGTAGCAAGTTGTCAGGCCCACAACAAAGCAAGAGCATTCGGCCTGCCAGGCCTGGTGCACAGATTCACCTACTATGGGCAGAGGCACCTTGTTCCTAAGCCCATGAGGGAAGTCCAACCCATCTCGTCTATAAATAGGAGGGCAGTAGCACAATGAAAGGGACCTTTTTCCGGGAACACTAGGGAGACTCTGCCATTTTTTATACTCTCCTCTTTTTAATTCAAACTTGTATTCAAGTGATTGATTTACGGATTGTATCTGTATTCAAGTAATTGAGAGAGCAATAAAGATTAAACCCAAAGTGGATGTAGGCAATTACGCTGAACCACTATAAATCTGGTGTTCTTGTTTTTGTTGTCCTTTTTGCATTGAATTACACTATTCTTCTGTTTTAATTTACTCTCTTCATTAATCTCTCTACATAACTCTACTCAAGGGTGTTAGTGACCAATTTTGGTGCTAACATTTTGGTGCTTTCATTGAGAGTTGAATTTTCAGCTTGATTGGATCTCATCATCTACTAGTGGAATTCCATATTCGCGAGATAGATCCAGTTGTCTACTAGAATACTTCCTATTCTACTCATATTTGAAAGAAATCTAAAGGAAGCTGATAACCGTAGATTGGATTCACTGATGTACGAAAGATTTGGTGATTGGATGTTGAAGTTTGCACTCAAGTTGAATGAAGGCTGACCCTCCTCTGAAGGCAATTCAACCGATCGCCCCAAAAAAGGCATATGCCGACCGCTTCAGAAAAAGTCTATGTCGACCGCTTTAAGAAAGGCATGCGCCGAATGCTCCAGAAAAGGTCTATGCCGACCGCTGCAGGAAAGGTGTATGCCGATCCGCCTTGGCCGAGCCACTCCAGGCCGAACGCTCTTCCAGGTCGAACGCTCTTCCAGGCCGAACATACCTCTAGGCCGAACGCCCTTCCAGGCCAACCATACCTCTAGGCCGAACGCCCTTCTAGGTCGATCATACCTCTAGGCCGAATGCTCCTCCAGGCTGACCATACCTTTAGGCCGAACGCTCTTCCAGGCCGTCCATACCTCTAGGCCGAACGCCCTTCCAGGCTGACCATACGTCTAGGCCGAACGCCCTTCCAGGCCAACCATATCCCTAGGCCGAACGCTCTTCCAGGCCGGTCCATAACTTTATGCCGAACACCTCTGTAATGCCGAACGGTATTGTATGCCGAACGACTCGGTTTTGCCGAACAAGAATGAATGCCGAGCACCTTTGTAATGTCGAACGGTATTGTATGCCGAACGACTCGGTTGTGCCGAACGAGAATGAATGTTGAACACCTCTGTAATGCCGAACGGTATTGTATGCTGAACGACTCGGTTGTGCCGAACAAGAATGAATGCCGAGCACCTCTGTAATGCCGAACGGTATTGTATGCCGAACGACTCGGTTCTGCCGAACAAGAATGAATGTCGAGCACCTCTGTAATGCCGAACGGTATTGTATGCCGAACGACTCGGTTGTGCCGAACGAGAATGAAGCCGAGCACCTCTATAATGCCGAACGGTATTGTATGCCGAACGACTCGGTTTTGCCGAACAAGAATGAATGTCGAGCACCTCTGTAATGCCGAACGGTATTGTATGCCAAACGACTCAGTTGCGCCGAATGAGAACGAATGTCGAACACCTCTGGAATTAAGTTACACTGGTCCCTCTCTCAAAAAACAATCTGACTGGTCCCTATTCCAAAAAATATAGATCGGGTACGACCCCTATTTTTAAAAAAAATCGGGTACGACCCAAATTTCCGAAAAAGAGGCTAAACTTAACTTAATAAAGGAACATTCTATCCACTTCCTTGAGATCCCATGATCGACCAAGGCATAGAGGATCTAGTGGCAGCTTATGAACGGCATCAAGGGAACGGACAAGCAACCGCTATTCAAACGGTACTCCCAAAGGTTGGAGAACATAGATGATATGACTCCCAGCACCATTCTTCGCTGACCCGGCACTTCGAATTTAGTGACTCCAAGCAAACCAATGTTTGGCTCCAAGCAATTTATTCCAAATACTAACAAGGGTATCATACTGATCGCGTTTGAGGAAAGTCGATCTCCAGATATATTTTGGCAGCTAGTTAGCTAAAGAGCCTCCTACGACTATGGATCGTTTCTTTTACAAAATAAATCAGAACTAAAGTGAGGAGGAGTGGATCATACTAGGAAAAATAACAATGCAGGCCTGTCGGCTAAAGACATTGATTCTAGTAGACAAAACAAGATCTCAAAATTCGACTCGTATGCTCTTTGATAGATTCTATCGATAGCCTCCACTTGGAAGCTCACGACTCAAATTGGTACTGCAAACCAACCTCGAGAGAGCCTATCGAAGTCCAGAGAAAATCAGAGGAATGTTGTATATTCCAAGATGCACACTGACCCTAACACTGGCGATTACAAACACCTCCGAGGTGTGATCGAAAAGCTTTTTCGGAAAAGAAAGCTTCAGTAGTACATGCAAGCCTCATAGAAGGGCGAGCCAGGAACTGTGGATGCCCATCAATAAAGAACTATAATTAATAATTGAACCGTTGGCAGTCAGTATCCCGCTAGAAGGGGCTAGGGGCAGAATTGAACAGCAAGCACACGATGCCGCTCCACTTATCAATGAGATTTATCCCAAACTTCTTTGGATTATTTCCTATTTCAATTTGAAATGTGCTTTGAATTGCAACAGTCTTAAACTAAACTTCTTCCAAAACAATGCAGGTGACCAAGTACTCAAAGTTGGCTTCCAGCCAATCCACGCAGACCTTAATCGGATTTGTGGAGTTTCATCAAGACGAGCATGATTCGTTCGCTCATCATCAACCATGTGCCTTTGATTTGGGGCCAAGGACTAGAGATTGAAAAGCTCCTCACGGTCAGAGCCCAATACAAAGCCAACATAACCGACCATCCATCCATCAACCTCCACATTTGACTTGGAGACCTAAACGAGGCTTGGAATGAATATGGCCCGATCATCCACTCCAATCGAGTCATAGAACAAAGTTCGACAAAATACAGATACCCCTCACGAAGCTCAGTGACGTCGGGATCCGTCTAAGGTGGACGTGATTTGATCATCTACACATCAAATCCTACCCTGAACACGAAAGGTTGTTCGAAAGCCCAACTTGAAGTAGCTATGGTAGACTGCCTACTCGTTAACCATCGCTCTCAATACATGGATGCGACTGCACCGTGAAACATATGCAACTTACTTTGTCTACCCAGTAATCCATTATCCTCGTTTTCTGGAAAGAGATACGAAGCAAATTATGCGAGACTTGATTATCCAACCCCAGCATGGATGTGATCCAACCATCTGTCATATACCTCCTTCCTTGACTTGATTGGAAGAGCTATAATCACCAAGCGGACGAGAATCGACCGTCCATTTTCAAAGTTTCATCCTTGATGCTGGGGGTAGAGTCCCATTCCATGAGCGAACGTGGTTTGATCATTCATTCGACAACATTAGCCTCGATACGGTAAATGAAATACAAATCAAACGGGTGGAAATACACCTGCACTTCATAAAAATCTCTAAGTCCCTGAAGCGGACTAGAGTACTCTGAGTCCCAGAGCGCGTACTAGAGTATAAACGACTTCAGAAAAATCTCTATGTCACTGAAGCGGACTAGAGTACTTTGAGTCCCCAGAGCGCGGACTAGAGTATAAACGACTTGAGGAAAATCTCTAAGTCCCTGAAGCAGACTAGAGTACTCTGAGTCCCCAGAGCGCGGACTAGAATATAAACGTCTTGAGGAAAATCTCTAAGTCCCTGAAGCGGACTAGAGTACTCTGAGTCCCCAGAGCGCGGACTAGAGTATAAACGACTTGAGGAAAATCTCTAAGTCCCTGAAGCGGACTAGAGAACTCTGAGTCCCCAGAGCGTGGACTAGAGTATAAATGACTTGAGAAAAATCTCTACGTCCTTGAAGCTGACTAGAGTACTCTGAGTCCCCAGAACGCGGACTAGAGTATAAACGACTTTAGAAAAAACTCTATGTCCCTGAAGCGGACTAGAGTACTCTGAGTCCCCAGAGCGCGGACTAGAGTATATACAACTTCAAAAAAAATCTCTAAGTCCCTGAAGCGGACTAGAGTATTCTGAGTCTCTAGAGTGCGGACTAGAGTATAAACGACTTTAGAAAAATCTCTATGTCCCTGAAGGTGACTAGAGTACTCTGAGTCCCCAGAGCGCGGACTAGAGTATAAACGACTTGAGGAAAATCTCTAAGTCCCAGAAGCGGACTAGAGTACTCTGAGTCCCCAGAGCGTGGAGTAGAGTATAAACGACTTGAGGAAAATCTCTAAGTCCTTGAAGCGGACTAGAGTACTCTGAGTCCCCAGAGCGCGAACTAGAGTATAAACGACTTCATAAAAATCTCTATGTCCTTGAAGCGGACTAGAGTACTCTGAGTCCCCAAAGCGCGGACTAGAGTATAAAAGACTTCAGAAAAATCTCTATGTCCCTAAAGCGGACTAGAGTACTCTGAGTCCCCAGAGCGCGGACTAGAGTATAAACGACTTCAGAAAAATCTCTAAGTCCCTGAAGCGGACTAGAGTACTCTGAGTCCCCAGAGCGCGGACTAGAGTATAAACGACTTGAGGAAAATCTCTATGTCCCTGAAGCGGACTAGAGTACTCTGAGTCCCCAGAGCGTGGACTAGAGTATAAACGACTTCAAAAATATCTCTATGTCCCTGAAGCGGACTAGAGTACTCTGAGTGCCCAAAGCGCGGACTAGAGTATAAACGACTTCAGAAAAATCTTTATGTCCATGAAGCGGACTAGAGTACTCTGAATCCCCAGAGCGCGGACTAGAGTATTTACGACTTGAGAAAAATCTCTAAGTCCCTGAAGCGGACTAGAATACTCTGAGTCCCCAGAGCGCGGACTAGAGTATAAACGACTTCAGAAAAATCTCTATGTCCCTGAAGCGGACTAGAGTACTCTGAATCCCCAGAGCGTGGACTAGAGTATAAACGACTTGAGAAAAATCTCTACGTCCCTGAAGCGGACTAGAGTACTCTGAGTCCCCAGAACGCGGACTAGAGTATAAACGACTTCAGAAAAATCTCTAAGTCCCTGAAGCGGACTAGAGTACTCTGAGTCCCCAGAGCGCGGACTAGAGTATAAACGACTTCAGAAAAATCCCAATGTCCCTGAAGCGGACTAGAGTACTCTGAGTCCCCAGAGCGCGGACTAGAGTATAAATGACTTCAGAAAAATCTCTAAGTCCCTGAAGCGGACTAGAGTACTCTGAGTCCCCAGAGCACGGACTAGAGTATAAACGACTTGAGGAAAATCACTATGTCCCTGAAGCGGACTAGAGTACTCTGAGTCCCCAGAGCGCGGACTAGAGTATAAACGACTTCAGAAATATCTCTATGTCCCTGAAGCGGACTAGAGTACACTGAGTCCTAGAGCACGGACTAGAGTATAAACGACTTCAGAAAAATCTCTATGTCCCTGAAGCGGACTAGAGTACTCTGAATCCCCAAAGCGCGGACTAGAGTATAAACGACTTGAGAAAAATCTCTAAGTCTCTGAAGCGGACTAGAATACTCTGAGTCCCCATAGCGCGGACTAGAGTATAAACGACTTCATAAAAATCTTTATGTCCCTGAAGCGGACTAGAGTACTCTGAATCCCCACAGCGCGGACTAGAGTATAAACGACTTGAGAAAAATCTCTACGTCCCTGAAGCGGACTAGAGTACTCTGAGTCCCCAGAACGCGGACTATAGTATAAACGACTTCAGAAAAATATCTAAGTCCCTAAAGCGGACTAGAGTACTCTGAGTCCCCAGAGCGCGGATTAGAGTATAAATGACTTCAAAAAAATATCTAATTCCCTGAAGCGGACTAGATTATAAACGACTTGACAAAGATCTCTAAGTTCTTGCAGCAGACTAGAGTACTCTAAGTCCCCGGAGCGTGAACTAGAGTATAAATGACTTGACAAAAATCTCTATGTCCTGAACTGTGGACTAGAGCATAAACCATTCGACAAATCTCTACGTCCCCGGAGCATGGACCGAAGCATGAACACAAATTGGGCACGAGCTGACCCGGGGAAGAATAACTCTAAGTCACTAGAATGCAGAGTGGCGTATAAACTTTGATAAATAGATGAGTGGATTCCAACCGTTCTCTATTCTGCAAACTTCGGCCTAAAATCGACGGGAGGAGTGTAAACTCGCTAGGGATGGAGTTCGACCATCCGACTTATGGCCTGGCCAAATCAATGTATGAAGCAAGAGTACAAATCACTAAAAGCTGAATACGACAGCTCATTGTAGCTCTAGCGTGGCGTTCTTTATAACTTGAGGCAGCGACTGCAGGGAGGCCTCAATACTGGACCAATCGAAACGGCATCCAAAGCTACAAGCAACCTACTATATCATACCTCAGACCAAGGGTCAATGCCGATCCGCACCAAGCACATACGAATGTGACTCGGATGTTTTTTGAAAAACTATGACCCCCAGAGTATGGAAAGGAGGGTAAACCACGAATACTTGGTCAAAAATTCTCCAGCACCCTCGTTCGATTCGTTAGGAGGAGTATGAAACTGGATGAGCATAACCCGACTGCATTTGTAGCCAACTTTACCCCGAGATCTGATTACAGAGCATGAACCAAAGTGGACGTGGATGACCATCTACTGTCCAAATTACGCCTTGAAACTTACGTGGCATCGAAGTATTCCTCTTGGAATGAAAAACCACGATAAAATCCAAGATAGGCGAGACCTAGTCTCCCATCAACTGACATGATCCCACGATTCAATTGGAAAGAGAGTAAAGCTAAAGTGGGCGTGGCTGGCCTTCCTACTTATCGGTATATGCCCCAGACCTGGGGGCACGAGCGAGAAGCAAGATGAAGGTGAACCGACTATTCACCAATCACCTCTATGTCTTTGGAGTTTAGGTGAAAACATAAACATAGCTAGGACGAGACTCAACCGTCCATGCAGTACATTTATCAACCCGAGACTGGGAGAAGACGCATGGTCATCCAAAAAACTGGCTACAATAGCGCAGTATTAAAACTTATATATAGTGCTTACAACTACCCAAGGAAACGACTCGTTAAATCGATACCTTAGCTCATGGGCAATTGACTTTCACTCCAACCCGAAGGACGTGTAAAGAATCATGAATGCATTGAATAGAAAGTGCGTTACTCGAATGCACAAGCAAATTCAAACTCATAGCAAGATCCAGCTATACAGTTGCATGCCACTCGAGGCTGACCCCCACTCGACATTTCCTTTAATGCGCTTTTAAGCCTGATTTTTGGCCATTTGTTGATAATCTATTAGAGCATTCAGAGCCCTTCGCTATTAGACTCAATAACTCATGACAAGACTCTAGGATTCGACTAGAGTAACCATCAACATTGGCCGTCCCAATCATATTTCACATTGAATGTTATGCAAAATAGTTACATCTTTACTCAAAGAATCTGGGATGGCACCTGCTAATCTGACGGTCGACATTACAGCCAGCCATGGCAACCCTTTCCGGGTGCTGAATATCGGATCACAACTCAGTGCAGTGATGATAAAAGAATTAGTTGGATTTTTCTGAATAAATGATGGTATGTTCCCTTGGACCCATTCTGACATGCATATGTGATTTCATTAACTATCGCGAGCCACGCATTGGATATCAACCCGAAGCTACAAATTCTAGCACAATCTCTATTGATTTCATCATTAAAGCTCCACTCTTACTTTTAGGCTCACCCCATCAACGTCTATGCCTACTAGCCGTTGCGACAGGGCATACAATGACCTGAGACGTCTGAAAGACTACTTAAATAGAATATCGAACTAAGCTAATTCGATATCACTTATTTCCCATGAAGGGTTATCCAAGGACGGAAATTAGCAGACCTCACACCCAAATTCACTACCTCAGATGACTACTCGAAGAGTAGCAGAGGACCAACCATAAGATGGAAAATGTACGCGGATGGAGCATCCAATGATCAGTGTTATGGCTTGATAATGACTCCTGAGGAACGATCAATCTGCTACGTCCTAAAACTCAATTTACCTGTAACAGACAACGATGCTTAGTATGAAGCCTTGACTGCCAGCCTCAAACTTGCTAGAGGATTTGAAGTGAAAACTTTACATATCTTTTGTGATTCTTGATTGGTAGTATACAAATTTAAGGAAGTTGATCATGCTAGGGGGCATTGTCTTGCTCCTTATCTCGGCCAAGTCCAAGAGCTACTAACCGACTTCACGTATTACATCATTACACACGTACTCAGCGAACAAAATGAAAAGGTGTCATGGTTGACTCCTATCAAAGACTATCTACAATAAGGAATTCTTACTGAACGGAGGAATGGAAAACGACAGATCCTCCTCAAAGCTTCACACCAAATCATCTAAGAATAATTCATGTGTCAAAAGGAGTTTATCCATCCCCATGCTTCGGCATATTGCCCATGATGATATCTTGAGAAAAATCTATGAAGAAGAATGCGGTAATAACATCCGGGGGAAAACCATGATAAAGAAGATACTCTGCTACAGGTATTACTGGCCAACTATCAACCCAGATGCGGTTGATCATGCTAGACAATGTGACGAGTGCAAGATGTTTGCAAAAAATCCGGGAACCCCGCCGATGGAAATTATTCAAATGGCTAGTTCATAGCCGTTTGCCACTTGAGGGCACTGAAATCATCTTCTTGTCGATCCTAAAGGTGGTGTGAAATACACCATCATAGCAGTTGATTACGTCACCAAATGGGAAGATGAAGAACTCTTAACCACGACCAAGATGAAGAATATAATCAACTTCTTTATCCATAACGTCATCTGTCCTTATGACCTTCCATGATCCATTATAACTGCAAATGGACAGGTTAAAGCTGTGAACAAAATCATAGAGTCTGTACTGAAGAGAGGTTTGGAAAACTCCTCAAGTGGCTGATTGCAACCCTTATTTCACAGAAAATACAAACAAGGAATCGCGATTGAATTGCAATTAAACTAGATGGAGTTGGCGACGACTTATGAGCATCAAAACGCATCCGAGAGCCAATGGCAAGAACATGTACCCGAACGTGCATGTGTACATCCGAAAAAGTTCGACTTCTTGAAATCAACAGAAATTGAATTCTCACTAAGAGTTATTAAGAAAAGACTAGATCAGATAGCCGAAGCTTATTAGCTCTGCAGAATCAGACACGGATGGCCACTGATGAACTACAACCCTGGATTTATAATATTGGGAATCGACCAAGCATCACGATGACCAAAGAAGGATACAACACCTTAGGAGGATAAATTGGAGGATAATGACTATTCAAGAAACATGGTGGATTTCTTTCTGAAGACAAGGAATACTCACTGATTCAAAGCGTGTTGTGTTGCTTCACACGACACACTTTGGGGGGCAAATGTTAACCGGCATCTTGGCCCGGTTACAAAACGACAGTTGAAGAAATTATCATTAGCACTAGACAAGATTCTAATCAAGGAGAGACTGGAGGTGGTAGCAAGTTGTCAGGCTCACAACAAAGCAAGAGCATTCGGCCTGCCTGGCTTGGTGCGCAGATTCACCTACTATGGGCAGAGGCACCTTTTTCCTAAGCCCATTAGGGAAGTCCAACCCATCTCGTCTATAAATAGGAGGGCAGTAGCACAATGAAAGGGACCTTTTTCCGGGAACACGGGGGAGACTCTGCCATTTTTTATACTCTCCTCTTTTTAATTCAAACTTGTCTTCAAGTGATTGATTTACGGATTGTATCTGTATTCAAGTAATTGAGAGAGCAATAAAGATTAAACCCAAAGTGGATGTAGGCAATTACGCCGAACCACTATAAATCTGGTGTTCTTGTTTTTGTTGTCCTTTTTGCATTGAATTACACTATTCTTCTGTTTTAATTTACTCTCTTCATTAATCTCTCTACATAACTCTACTCAAGGGTGTTAGTGACCAATTTTGGTGCTAACAGATGGTATTCTGGATTTCTTATTACCAGATGGTATTCTGGATTTCTTTTTATCAGATGGAACTCTGGATTTCTTATTGTCAAATGGTACTCTAGATTTCCTAATATCAAAAAAGGGAATCCTGGCCTTCTTATCGTTAGATGGTTTTCTAACCTTTTCTTCAAGATTAGCAACCCATGTTTTTCTAGTTTTCCATCAAATGAATTTCTAATTTCTTGAATCACTAACTTATTATCGAAGCAGATTTCAAGCCCGAAGACAAGAATTATACTAAGAAGATAGGAACAAAAGGTCGAACAACAAAGGAGATTGGCTTAGAAGTTTACAAGCGACTTGATATTGAAAGCCAATCTCCAACAACCAAAGAAGAATTAACTCAGAGGAAAAAGCTTTAGAGCCCATACTAGTCTTCTTAAAAGGTTTCTTGCTTAGCCCTCCATTTGTCTACCATGTGATATTATTCCAAATTTGAATACTCACTGCTAAGAGCATTTTAGTGATTTACATATTATCTTGACACTAAAAGGTTTAAAGTCCAAAATGCCCTTTACAAGAAATTAATGACCATTGAATAACCAATGTCGAATTCTTAAGAAAACTCAAAAAATTTGGTTGACTAAAAAAATACATATAAATGCAAAACTTATGATAAGAGAATAAGTTTATGGGTTTGTACAAGAAACTTGAATAATAATTAACCTAAAAGTATCCTAAGTCGAGTGAGTAGATTAATATCAAATGTCATGTGAGTTATGCTATAAAGCAAGAATATAATGCCACAATTATGATCAGTGTCGTAATCGTGAGATTGCCGGTGTCAATAAGTGAACAACGACATAGTCTAGAAATGCTTTTATTAAAGTACCAAATGAAAAAGTAGATTCTAAAATTACTGTAACAATTATATCATAAATAACAGCGTTGAAAAATTGGATTGAAATGCTTAAAGTGGCCTAAAATAGGTTATCATGCTTCTTTTTAGTCATTGACGACATAAATTTTTTGCATCATAACCCTAGACTTGATTACCAGAATAATAAAACAAGAAAAAATTTATTGGACACCGAACATCATTTCATAAAACGTTAATCTGAAAATAAATAGTAATGTCATGGAGCATCAATGTAAAACAAAGCAATATTGGATATTTAGTTTAGCAAACTAACCACGGCATCATTAAACTCGAAGTGTTTCAGCTTCCAAATTGGTGCCGCCTAACCCTAATTAATCCAATAGATTTTTAGCAGCATAAAAATTTAAATTTAAGTATTTTATAAGAATGATAGGGTGTCAACAATATCATGAATAAAACCTTAATAATAATTCATTGAATGTATGTAAGTTTTAGGGGCATATCAAATTTGAATGAACGAATGAATAAGTGACAAGCATTATGTTTGAGATTATTGACTTAAATAGGCAATGCTTCTACTATACTACGAGGAAGGGGGGAAAATGTTGTCTACATAATTTCTTAGAAGAATATGATGTTGAATTCAAAGCATTAAGGAGATGGTATTGAACCTCATTACTAGAAAGAGAGTCAAAGCCTTTATAATAGCAAACATTACAAAGTAGATAAAGGTGGCATTAAGAAAAGAAGCAAGCACTAATCCCGAAGGTAGATTGTTGACGTTGCCTCTCATTAATGACATACCTCATCGTTACCGCTCATTATCAATATAACTCCTTTCGAATGTCACTTATTATAAGGGTTGAGCTCCATTAGTATCCCCACTCATCAACACTACATGTGATCAATGATGCATCTTTTCAAAAAGCTCCATCGAAAGAATGAAAACAAGTTAGCGTTGACACCAAAGATGCTGACCATCATGAACGTTGGCATCGCATATCATCAACAAATCCAAGAGCCTAAGACGACGTCAGTCCCACCTATCATCTATAGTGATGGATGAACTCACATCACAAAGTGATGCTAAATGGAATCGACGTTATAGGTTATCAAAAAAAGTAATGGAATCTGACATGGTTGATACTGTAATCCATCGATGTTATAACAGCATAATCGATATCATGCTTCATGGATGCCGCATCCTATTGATTCCAACTTTAGCCTATGAAGATAGTCTATCGGTGTAGCTCTTCGTCAACACCACCCATTACTGATGTTGCCAATGATCAATGCCATCATTCTACTGTGTTGATGACGAACGGCGTTAATGTCTATAGAAGCTATACATGTAATGTTGATGGTGAACGTCGTCGATGTCAATAGAAGCTATCAAAGCCAACCATGCCAAGAGTCATCAATGCCGATGCTATGCTAGATGAAGCCACTCTTTCTCAATACTACTCCATATTAACGATGCTCCTCATCAATGCTTCATGCCACTACCAACTGATACTGCCGTAAGAACATCGACATCAAAAACCATTGCTACTAAGGTGGCACCAAAGTTCTATTATTGTTGTCATCAAACAAAGATCAGCATATAGCAACAATAATGTAACGCCCTATGCCAATACCCACACTAACAAAAGGGTATTCCTAGGTGTAACACCCCATATTTTTTTAACATTATTTAGAATAATTAATTGGGTAAATTAAATAAAATAATATGGAGATTAACGGGTTGAAACTTGATTAAATTAAGGGTAGTCGTGTCATGTTAGTGTGTTAATTAAAATAAAATAACCTAAACAAAGGTGTTAGGAATGAGTAAGGGAAAAATAGGAAATAGGGAAGGCTTATACCCTAAATCAAACTCACATTCATTTTCAATTTAGCAAACTAAATCATCTAAGGCCGGCCACCATTATTGTTTTCAAGAGAAGATTAAAGCTAGGATTCAAGTAAAGGAAGATAATCAACATAATCAACATCAAATCTCACATCTTATAATCTCAAAGCTAAGGTGAATAATGACTTCATCCAATTTTCTTATGGTTTTCAGTTTTCAAATTAGATCTGAAATGATTTTGAAAGTTTATGCCATGTTTTTTACGATTAAAGCTATATATATGCTTGTTGGTGAATTATGCATGCTCATATTAGTTTTTATGATATGTTTGATATTAAAATCCCATTAGATGAAACCCAAATGCCTTGAAAATATAAATTTAGGTCAGAAATAATATTTTAGAGACGGGTTTCAATTTTCATAATTTTCTGAATTAATGTGAATTTTATATAAATTTACTAGTGAGGAAAATGATTTATTTAGTTATAAATTATTTACGGCTAAAATAATTATTATTTGGGTTTGAAATTTTTATATGTTGGGAAACATATTAAAATAGATTTTTTGGGATTTTTCCAGATTTTTCCTAAGTTATTTAATGAATATATAAAATTATTCAAAGTATCAGACTTAAATGTTTTATATATTTAATTAAGAAGAAGGGGCATTTTATAAAATAAAATGATTATTTAATTCTGAAAAATAGTGGTAGTGCTTTTCTGAAAAGTATTTTTTAACCAATGAGAATTTGACAAATAAAGGCAGGTTAGTTAAAAATTATCCTTTTTAAGTTGAAAACAAAGAAATCATACTTTTGGCATAGTTCAGCCAATTCTGGCACTAAACCTTTCGACCCAGACCTTCCGACAAGGTCCAGAGGTTCAAATCTTTCGACAATGTCAAACTAATGCATATGGTATCAAGTTACTTGTTACGTAATGAATTGGACAGAGTCGAAGGGTTCTTAGTCGAAAGGTTGGTTGCCGAAGGGGTTGAAATATGTTTGTTTTATAAGCCAAAGAATCACCTGCTTTGCTTTCGAATAAGAGCTTTCGACTTGGTTTCTTTCGACCAGGTCAAATGTTTAAAATAAAGGTTTTAAACCTTTTGACATAGTCGAAAGGTTCCTGCTGTTTTATCACTATTTTGTTTTGAAACCTTTCGACACAGTCGAAAAGTTACTACCGCTTTTGTTTTCTTTTGATTTGAATCTTCCAACAAAGTCAAAAGGTTTACCTGTTTTAAAAACTAGCCACTTCTCCATGCTTTAGAAAGAAATCTTTTGACTTAGGAGATTTACCCTTGTTTTCTAAATGAAGTATAACCAAAGCTTTCAAAGTAGAGCTTTCGACAAAGTCGAAAGGTTGCATCCAGTGAAGTCGAAAGGTTTTGAAAGAAGGTTTTCACTTGTTCTAAATTGAACCCAGTAGGTCTTCGAAAGTTTTATGTTTTATGACTTCGAAAGGTTTGTTCAATGACTTCGAAAGGTTTATGTTTAATGGTTTCGAAAGGTTTAGTTCAATGACTTCGAAAGGTTTATGTTTAATGGTTTCGAAAGGTTTAGTTCAATGACTTCGAAAGGTTTATGTTCAATGACTTCGAAAGGTTTAGTTCAATGACTTCGAAAGGTTTAGTTCAATGACTTCGAAAGGTTTATGTTTAATGGTTTCGAAAGGTTTAGTTCAATGACTTCGAAAGGTTTGTTCATTGAATGGTTTCGAAAGGTTTGTTCATTGAATGGTTTCGAAAGGTTTGTTCATTGAATTGTTTTGAAAGGTTTTAGTTTGATGGATTCGAAAGGTTTGAGTTTGATGATTTCGAAAGGTTTGTTTTGAAAGGATTCGAAAGCTTTGATATGGAAGGTTTCCAGGGGTTTTCTAGGCCAATATTTTAAAGTAATTTTTAAGAAGGATGTCTAAAAGTTTTATTGTTTTCGAAAGATATGATTTCGAAAGGTTTGATGTTTGATTTTGAAAGAGATGTTTTCAAAAGTTTAGAAAGAGGTTCTTTCAAGAGTTTAAATGTTTTCATCAACTAAGATTTGAGTAAAGAAGATATATATATATATATAACATTGTGATATGATTTTGAGTAAAGCATAAAGACTATATACTTTTCTTTGTTTAAGTTTGTTTTAAAGGTTTTAAATCATTTTGAAAATGTTTTCAAGGAAAATTATGGGAGGGGATCCTTAAGTGAAAATGACTTAGATAATAGAATACCAGATGGGACTAGTATGGGGTCGCGCCCTATACATTAGCTCTTAGCCCCAACTAATTTTTGTCCAAAATTCCAGTGTGTAGGGCTTTGTCACAGGTAGACTAAAATTTTGATCACACACCGAAAGGAATATATGTTAGTACACAGGTAGGTTATTGGTGAGCCCGAAAAACCATTAGGATTAGGAAGACCTAGGAGATGATTAAGTTAGGGACAGACAGTCCAGAAGAGAAGTATTTAACATATAGTTAAGGACAGACCATCCAGAAGTGAAGTATTTAACAGATAGTTAAGGATAGATAATCCAAAAGAAGAATAGCTAACAAGTGTTAGATTAATTTTGATTATATTTTTTGGTAGGCCAAGTCAGCTAAAGGTTAAAAGTTATCCAAATAAAACTTATGTGTTTGAACAGGTAGTTCATTATTACCTTATTTTTATTTATGTTTACATAATGATTCTTTGCGGTGTTTAATCAGTTTTGATTGCATGAAAAGGTTTTGCAAAGATATGTTTTAAAAGGATGTTAATAAGGGGAAACCCGTTCTGCTAAGTGGCGTGGTCTTACTTAACATATATATTTCGAGATCTATAGTATTATTCATACCAGGCTTTATGTCTGACTTGAAGTTTATGTTTTCCCCTTAAACTCTCGGGTGCTCGAAATTAATTTGAGTAAGCTGAGGGGTTAAGGTCTTTTCAGGTTTAGTAAGATGACGAATAAGGCTACCCGAAGCTTGCAGGAGGCAAACAGATAGCTTTTTAGGAGTTGCAGTTCTTTTTTATGTTTTGATGTATTTCCGCTGTGTTTTGTATTAAGTCTATTATGACTCTATGACTCTGATCATCCAAGGGGGTATTTCCATATACCGCTCTTGACATATTTGTAATAAGTATATTTTATCTGTGCCTGGAAATGAATTTGGGATTATGTGTTGGGAATGTGAAACATTTGGTTTTGAAATGTAATGAAGTAAAATCTGTTTTGAAATCTGTGTTTTGTTTCATATCCAAGTGCTTTTGATATTATTGATACCCTTAACATAGTCGTATTTAGTCATTGAAAGCTAATACTATAGATGACTGCAGCATCTTTAGTGCTTAGTTTTGGGCCTCTAGATAGGGGATGTTACAGCTTTGTATCAGAGCATGGTTTATGAAATACTTTAACTAAAACTGGTTTTTCTGGAAACATAATCCTTAGTAATTAGAGTTAAGATCGGTGTATGGAATAACGCTATAGTAACGTACTTGTATTTGCTATATATATAAGTATACGATGTAGCTCTAGACTCCTATCTTAGTTAGGATATTCATTTGTATCTCACGAGATTTGAATACAGATATGGAAGGAAGAAGAGGCAAAGTTAATCTTGGAGAAGATAGCACCACCACTAATGGAAATGCCCGACCAGATGCTAGAAAAGGTTCAGGTCAGGCTCAAGCTGAGAATTTTGGTGCTGGGTTTCCCCAAGTGGACATGGGAGCCATGTATCAGTTTTTCATAAACATGATGTAAGCTGGAATTGCAGCTAGAGTTGTCGGAGGAAATGCTGCTGGAGGTGGAGTTCAAGAAGCTCTTATGGTCAACCAGTATGCTAACTTGATCAGAGATTACACCAGGCTTGGAGGGAAGCTATTCATTGGAACTAAAGATGCGATCGAGGTGGAAAACTGGCTGCTAAATCGTGATAGGATTTTTTGCTGACTTAGGATTGAATGACGAGCAAATAGGAAATTAGCTTTGAGACAGCTTCAAGGAGCTGCTCTATTTTGGTGGAATACTGTTGTAGCTGGTGTTGATGAGGAAACCATGACTTGGGTGGAGTTTAGGAAAAGGTTTCAAGAAAGATTTTTGTCGGTGATGGCACAATTGGCATTGGTGAGGAAGTTTGCAGAACTAGAACAAGGGGACATGTCTGTTCTTGAGTATGCAAGAAAGTTTAAAGAGTTGACCCTGTACGAGTATGCTTTGGTTGATACAGTGAACGAGAGGAATGAAAAGTTTATAAGAGGCTCAAGGCTGTAGTTGATAAGTGCTACCTTGCCGGACTTAAGGGATCCAAGTGATGTAGTGGTAGAAATGGCACTGAGGCAGGAAGAGGCGTTAGCTTGTTTGAGGAAGAAAATGAAGGAGGTCCAGGTGGGACAAGGCCAGAAAAGAATGTTTATTCCATAAGAAGAATGCGCAGAAGGAAGGAGCACAAAAAAGGGAAAAGCTGAGGTGGTTTGTTATAAGTGTGATAAGAAAGGACATTATGCTAATGAGTGTCGTACTGGAAAAGGAAAAGAGAAAGGAAAGGGGTGATTGGGAAGAAGAACATCTGATGTTTTAATTATGATCAGATCGGCCATTATAAGAACCAATGCAAGTAGCCTACTAAAGAAGGAAGGGGGCAAGTTTATGCATTGGAGCCTGCAACTTCATGGCCAGTTGTGTAGGAGAAAGGGAAGGTTGTTCTGGGAGGCTAGCTACAGATTCACAGTATGTATGTTAGCGTTCTATTTGATACTAGTGCATCACATTCTTTTATTTCTCGATGTTTAGTATATAAGCTTAACCTAGAGCCCTCATACTTAGTTACTTCCTTAAGGGTTGCAAATCCGATAGGAGGGTATGCAACATTTGGGATGAGGTGTGACCATTTAGAGTTTGACTTGCTAGGTCATACTTTTGATTGTTGTTTGCATGTGTTTGATTTTGTGGGATTTTCTATTATCCTTGGGATGGATTGGTTAAGTAAATATGATGCTAGGATATTTTTCCACGATAGGAAAATATCACTTAGTCACCCGGATTGTATTGATCGGATAGTTCATACCGTAGAAAACCCTAGTTGTGAAGTGAATGCTTTATTAGGTATCATGGAGCTGGAGGATGAGTTGCATCGAGTCTTTGTGGTTAGAGAGTTAGCTGATGTGTTTGAGCCTGTAGTTGGATTACCACCGAAACGAGCCGTTGAGTTTCGGATTGATTTAGTGCCTGGAGCAGAGCCGGTGAGTAGGACGCCAAGTAGGATGACACCTACGGAGATGAGAGAGTTGAAGGTGCAGTTGGTGGATTTGGAAATCAATAATTTTATTCGACCGAGTAGTTCACCATAGGGAGCTGTCGCGGTGTTTGCTAAGAAGCCGGACGGATCGTTAAGGCTATGTATCAATTATCATAAGTTTAATGAGAAAACGATTGTAACGACCCGTAAATTTTAACAGTTTTATTAACGTAATTAACTGAATTTTTGTGAAATTTTAAATAATTGAATTTGGAAATAAAAATTTGATATTTGGTATACGTCTATTTCAACGTAGCAAATGTCAGATTTTCATCAGATAATATGGAAGTTTATTTTGTTATGTAATTTTATATTAAATCGATTAATATTGATGAAAATAAAATGTTTTCGAAATCTGAATATTTTTATATAATAAAAATGTAAAACATTTTCTGAGTGAGACGTCATATTTCGTTTCGCCAAATTTGGACTGCTCTAACCCCGTTTATCTTATTTTCAACGAAATTGCAGCTGTTAGGCAGCGAAATATCGACTTTTGATAGGATGATCGTATCACTGATATTGGTGTACCATTCTGTTCGTCTTGTCATGCTGGTCTCCGCAATATATTCATTTGTGTGTTTTAGTATCCGGTACGCGGCGAAAACCATGAAACGGTCAACCGTATCGGTATCCAATTTTGAACCTTTTGGTTTCCTTTGTCCATTTGTTATCACCGTATAATAACAATAGCCATCAGCCATTAATATTACCGATAATTCAGCTTTTGGACTTTTACTATTCCAACGTACTATACGCCGGTTCATTTCTCTGTCCATTTACCTTACTTTCAGTTTGCTTTTCGTCCGTTAACTTGAAAACAAAATTTAATTATTATATACCAAGTGTTATATAAAAAGTTGTTTGTAAGAGAAGCCAACTCATTCTTCTTCCTCACCCAGTTGAACAGCCACCTTCCCTTCTACCTGCGTGTGTTCATCCCTATCACCACTGAGCATTCTATCCAGCCCGCAACCAACGCAGTTCGCCTCCATCCAACCCGAGAAACCCACCTCCCCACCTGACAATCCACCGCCCATCACAACTCGAACGCCACAGCCAACACTCAACCCGACCCGAAGCTTCACAGCCCACCAAGCACAGGTCCACCCACTACTCCGACACTGCCTCTGCGAGAGCCTCCCTCTTCGCTCAAACACCTCACCGCGTCCCCACGAGCAACAGCCATCACTGTCGAGCCTCTACTTCCCGCCTCTCTCTGTAGCTGGCTTTTGAACTGCACCTCTCCACGCCCAACCCACCGTAGCCTCGTTCTCCAAAAAAAACAAAATATAAGTTGGCTTTGCATCATGAACAGCCTGTTCATGTTCCTCTCCTTTTGCTTGCAAACCGTACCACATATATATAAAGTTACATGTCAGTTTGCAGGTATATTTACTTGATTTTTTTTTGATATCTCATATATATTACCTATATATATATATTTTATGTGTGCCTTGATTTTTGTATTGCGTTTTAAGAAGTGGAACTATTTTGTATATATATTAGTTTTATATAAGATCTGTTGGTTATAATGCTTAATATAAAAGTATATATAAGTTAGGTGATCTGTTGAATATATATGTCATGATTATTTTGACATGTAGTTCAAATTTAATATTGATTTTAAGTATACTTGTATAAATATATAAGTTGCTTGTAAGGTATGATTTTTATATATTTTGTTCTATATATATATATATATATTTACGTAAGTTATATTATATGTCAGTTTATATATATGTTATAATAATATTGATGTTTAAAGCATATATGTATATGTTAGCATTGATTTTAAAATATATACGTATATATGATTTTGATTTTTGGAGTATATACATGTAGATTTTTTTTTGTGCGTGTCAAATTTAATATTGACTTTTATTTAAAGTATATATACATTTTAGTTTAAAATATATGTGTTAAACCAAGTAATGATGTTGTAATATAATACATATAGATTTTATTTCTGTATATAAATTTGAATTAAATATTGTATTAATAGATATAAAGAAATGGTTTTGACATGTATTTCAAATCGAATATTGATTTTTAAAAGAAATATATATATAATATAAAGATTTCTATGTGAGTAAATTTTTGTTTTTTTTAATTTATTTTGTCCCCATCAAACTAGTTTGATTTGTTCTTCCGTCAATTCCAAACTTCCAGCTTTGCTTTGATCGTCAAAATTTGTGTTCCTCGTACTTTACTTTGGAATTTGTTGCTCGGATTCGCAGCTCAGTTCGCTATCAAATTTCTCTAGCCTCGAAAGGTGAGCAATCACTCACGATTAACATTCTTATAGTTAGTAAATTTGATTTCACTTGAAACGACAATTGAAATATGCTGTTAAATTTGAATTGCTAGTTATTTAATTTTTAAATATGTGTGACGCCCCACCTCTATACCCACGCTAACCAAGAACACTACGATATAGTGCTGTCAATTAGCACGGAGAATAAGGCTGTGGAGGAGCGACCATCCATGTAACATCTTTGTGCGAGCACCGATATGTCAGATAGAATAGAATGCATATCTTTTAAGGAGGAAATCTGACATACCGATACAAACACAAAGCTATCACACGGTGGCTATATATAATCTTCGGAAACAAACATAGAAGTAATCATAACATAAATCAGTCACAAACATCCATATCACAAAGGCGGAAGAAGATATGAATAAATATATATAACACATGAAAGTGTACATCAGAGTAGTGGTTAGAAAGATCCACGATAATACAAAAGAATAGCATCACATGCTATACAAAAGAATAAGTACACTACATAGAGTCTATATCTCAAATGTGTACATCCAAAAGCTACTAATCTAAGTAGTTAGCCAAAAGTCAGAATAATCCTGAAGGGAAGTCAAGCAGAAGCACCTGTAACATCTCGGTCTGACCCGAGTATTATTTATAAGAAAATAATAAACGGATCAGTCTAGCTATAAATATCAGATGATATGGTATGAAGTAATAGACATGGCATGAACATGTAATAACTATAATGGCATACTACTATAAGCATGTAAATGATAATCAACAAGAGATTAATCAATATCACAAGAATCTTCTCAAAGATAAAGTAGGGTATCATACCCTAAACTTGTATCCATAACAAGTCAATAACACATAAATTCACCAATGCACAAAAACTGATATCATATCAATGAAAATCATGAAAATTGGTGAAGCATAAATTCCAGAAATCATCACAAGAAATCCAAAAAACACATAAAAAGGGGGGGAGGCCTAACACATGAATGGGAGCATGAAAACTCTCCTACGCGTAAAACACATGACGAGAAGCTATCTCATGGAAGCTATCCATTAAATTTTCACACAGGAATGGCCCGAAGACCGTAGGGTGCTACCCTACATATGTGATGGCGAAACATCACACAAACGGGGTATAGTCTTCCTCATAGACAAAGAGACATCGCTCAATCGCTAGTCTAAATCACAAAAATGATCGTCATGATCATAAAGAAGTGTCAATCACACCAAGCTAGTAAATATATGAGTTTAGCTTCATGTCCCATAACCACTTGCTTAACTTAAATATTTACGAACAAACTGTAGATCTTCACTAGGAAATTATCACAAAAAGGGTTCAATCAAACAAGTCCAAGAGCTAACCGACAAAGTGAACGCAAGCATTTCATACCACTCGTTTTACTAAGTCGTTTAAGTCGATTTCTCATCCGAGTGAAGTAAAGGCTTGTATATATTAGTAGATTGGAAATCGGTTTGAGAAAACGAATTTTGATATTTAAAATAGGGTTGAAATCGATTTGATGAAAGAGTTTTGATATTTACTACTAGTATTAAAACCTTCATATCTTTAAAGTGACAAGTCATAAAACGATTGTTGAAACAATCTATCACAAAAATTCACATTCGAAGACGTGAACAAAATCCAAGGAAATCAGCTCAAAATGCATCAAAGTGGAAGTTCTGTTGAATGCTTTTCAGATAAGATCGCCTACGCAGAGGTGTCAGGTCGCGGGGGTCCAGGGGGCAGCGCCCCGTCAAAACGGTATGACCTAAGTGAAGACAAGCGGTCAAGCGACTTAAGTGGGATGGCCATGCGACCTAACGACCTAACGAAGGAAGCGACTTAACGAAGTACGCGGCCTATAGGGTTCGCGACCTAAGAGGGTTCGCGACCGAACGAGTCAAAGGTCCAACGACCTACAACTTAACAGAGTCGAGCGACTTATCAACCCAGAAGGACTAGCGACCTATAGAAGTTGCAACCTAAGGTCCAAGCGACCTAAGGTGCAGAGATCGAGCGACCTAAAGAAAATGCACGGCCTAACTGGGTTCGCGACCTAAAATAGGCGAACGACCTAACTGGGTACGCGACCTAAAATAGCGAACGACCTAAGGTACAAACGACCTAAAGTGGTGGACGAGCTAAGTTAAGACGCGACCTAACAAGGTGCGACCTAAGGTCTTGCGACCTAAGGTCTTGCGACCTAAGGGAAAAAGGGTCTTACGACCTAACAGTTTAAAGGTCCTACGACCTAGAGGGGAACAAGGCCATGCGACCTAAAGTGCCACGCGACCTACGACTTAAGGCCTGGAACGACCTAGTGAAGTTAGGTCGGGGACGACCTAAGGCGTTAACTCGTGGACGACCTAAGGCGTTAACTCGTGGACGACCTAAGGCGTTAACTCGTGGAAGACCTAAGGCATGCGAACGGAAATATGAAGGCCGTGACTTTTCAACGCGCGCGAGCTAGCAGTCTGGGTGACCTAACCTGGGCAGAACGACCTAAAGGCTGGAATTCACCAAAAACACTGAAAATCAAAGTTTTTTTCGCCAATCCAATCCAAACCAAATGCAAATGCACATGCTAGAGTGATGAGCAATCATTCCCAACAGTCCAATGATGATCATAGGCAAGATGTGAGATCAAAAATCTCACCTTTCCCACGAAATTGATGAAGATGAGACTTGAGAGCAAAGCAAGAACACCAACAAGCTTGAATCAATGTTCTTTACGTGAATTTGATGTTGAATCTCGGATTTGCAATAGAATTTAAGTTTGGAGTTTTAATTTCCACTTCCCACCACCATTTTTGATGAAGCTTGAATGTTATTTGATGAAGTGATGAAGAGAAGAGGGGGTTGGATTGAGTTAGTGTGTGTTCAGCCCCAAACCAAAGTCCTAAGCCAAAAAGTGACGAAAATTTCACTATCTCCAAACATATCGAAGTTTACACTCAAAAAGATCGCAAACGTCATTTTGAACTCAATGGAAGTGGTCTCGAGTCCTAATTTGACCGTATGCGAAAAGTAGCTTTTCGGACTAACATCCGACTAACGATAAAATATTTAAATAAAATATTTAAATATAAAATCGATAGATATGCTGGTTGTTACAATAAGATATTCCATTATCTGCAATTGTTTATCTATGATATATGACACCATATCCTGTTGTGTATATTTTATTTTATTTGTTACTGATGATATATGTTGTTGTTGATATGTTATATTTTTATCATAATGGTTCTCACTCTACAAGTTCCCTGTTAATTTAGAATTCCCTATAGGTTGAAATGATACATACACGAACGATCTTGTAGAATATGGAAAATCATTATGGGTTGAAATGATAAACCCAAGCGATTTTCATTTATTTTGAATTTTTGGGATTGCGGGTTGAAATGATAAATACCCGTAGATATTTAAATTGCGGATTGAAATGATAAATATCTGTATCACTTGACCCTAGGATAGAAAAGTATATACGGACACCGTTGGTCTATATTTTGAAAATGATTTCCAAAGTTTTGAAAGGAAATATATAAGTTCTAATAAATATTGATTTGTAAAATATAATATGTATAAACATTATTTTTATATATGTCTAAAATTTTCGATTTTTAAAATTATATGTTTTGAAAATTTTAAATTTATAAGTTAGTTTTGAAATTATAATTTTTAAGATTTTCTTATAATTTTATTATTTTAAAAATATATAAAATAAGATTTACTACAAAATACATTTAATAATAAGATTTAATTTAATAAAAATTTAAATTAATTAGTTCATAATATGTTTAAGTATTTATTTAACTTTATATTAATATTTTAAAAATAGATTTTTATAACTTTAATAATAGAGGTTTGGAAGATAAATTAATGTTGACTTGGAATTCAAATTGGTTAATAATTGGATTTAAATAAGAATTAAATTGAACTTATTAGTTTTTAGATTTTGAAAGATATGATTTATAACTTGATTTGATAAAAAGTGATTAAATGAATATTCTCAACTTTAATAAAATTGAGACTGAATATTTAATATTGATTTAAATTTATATTGTAAATATTTGAATATTTCAACTTGAATCTTTGGACTTTAAATTGAAATGGTTAAACTGAAATTGATTTAAGTTGAATTTCGGAATTTAAGATGATTTGAATCAATTTGCGAAATTGGAGGAAACTATTTTTAGTATATAAAGTATTCTTAATATATATAAACTATTTTTAATATATATAAACCATTTTAATATATAAATTATTTTAATATATAAACTATTTTAATTTATATCTATTTCAATATATATACTATTTTCAATATCAAAACTGTTTAAGTTGGAAGTGTTATGATTTCCAAAGTGTTATGATTTCAAAAGTGTTATGATTTCCAAAGTGTTCTAATTTTGAAAGTGTTACGATTCTGGAAATGAATATTATTTAAAGTGAATAATGGTATTTAATTGATATGGGTTTTGTAATGAATATGATATTTTGATATGAAGTATGAATTATTTGAATTATAAAATGACCACGGTGTGAAATAAGCGTTTGGTTGTTAAAGAGACTGGGATCGGATATTGTCATACTCTCTGCCAATACAGAAAACCACTTTAACAACTGTGCACGAGGTGGAGATTCCAGAATGAAGTAGGATGGTTTGGTGATGATTCTGTATGAGGTATTAATGTAGCCCTGACTCCCGTGAGTCAGCTTGATGTGGCTAAAACAAGAGCCACGCCGGGCCAAGTGAGGTCATTCCTCCTATCAGACACATTTCTTCCATACCATTCTATTACTTTGTGATTTGATTGGGTGCACCTTTGATTTGGGAGCATGTCTCGAGGTGGGCGGTAGTAGCTGTTATGCGTTACCACCAGTCCGGATACGCAAACGGTATATCTACCCTGACATTGCCTCGTGTGCCTTGTCGCATGCCTTATCGCGCCTTCTACGAGTTTGGTTTGTACCATACCTATCGAGTGCCCTCTGATAGTCTTCGGTTTATGGAGGAGTTACGGTTCTGTATAGACTATGGGAATATATAAAATGTGTTAAGGGGGATGTGGGTAATTCCTTAACGCTACTTTAATAGTTTACTTTACTATAGACATATTATAATAGCGTATATTACTACATAGTAAATAGTTCCACGGACCCTTAAAGGATGGGAAATCCCAAACAACCTTTAAGTTACTTGTATTTCAGTTGACATTTCACTTGAGTTGAATTTACTGATATAAGAATGTTAATCCTGACTCGAGTGTTTTGTGTTTTGCTTTATGCTCGGGTCAGACTGAGTGACACAACATTTGAGACTCACCTTTGGAGTTGGAGCTTTACTTGAAGATCTATCTTTTATCTAGACAGCTTTTAGTTGTTTCTAGATATTTCTATTCAGTCTTGTAGTTACTTTTGTATTTGAGACTACTCTGTATTTGAGATATCTGTTGTATTTTTTTAAACTCTGATGTATATATAGTAGCCTTATGAACTACTATTTATCTATTCAACTGCTTATTGTTGTAATACTTTGTGTCTGTGATTCTGTGATTGATTTATTTACTGTATGTGCTGAGTTTGCCAAATATAAATTAACAATCTGACATTTTGAGCAATTCAAGTCTGACATGTGGGGATGCGAATGGTTCGAAATACCAGTTCGTTACAGTTGGTATCAGAGCTCTAGTTTAGGCAAACTTAGCATATGGAGTAAAATTTAATTACAGAATCATCTTCGTTCGAGCTTGAGTTTCTTCCTCTTCAACTCAGGTTTCCTTTGAATTTTGGAACTCTCCCTTTTGTTCTGAAATCCATTCTCGTCCTTCTTTTCGTGCTCTTCTTAATAATGGAGCATCCATAGCTCCATTTCCGTTGATCTCTGTAATAATTTGAGCTTATCTTGCCACCCAATTGGCAACTTCATCCTTTGTGTAACAAATCCCATTGGCGGTCCCGCCAACCTAAATATGATCTGTAAAGGGGTGAAACTCCTTTACAACAGGCGTCGATACACCGTAGATTTCTATGTCCTCGGTTTTGATGATGTTATTTCTTTCAAAGCCCGAACTGTTTCCCTAGTAGATGAACTGGGTAATTCTTTTGTAATCGAATGTTGATTGCCTCAGAATTTCACAGGCAGTCGTATTCTTTTGTTTGATACTCAGACTAGTGATTTTGACTACACCCTGATAATCAGGGAATATCCTAATGTTTGCTGAAGTCACATCTCTCCCATTTAAGCAGAAAATTGAATTTTCGCATCGATCTTATTCTCGGAATCCCGGTTGACCGGTTAAGGTCACCGCGATTAATATAAGTCTATCCATCTTTCCTATTTTTTAATCTAATTATGTTATCTTCCTTTTGAGCTTATCCTCTTGGTAAGATTTCTCTTTGATTAGGATCCCTCAAAAATATGCATCTCTATCCTTGTTTCAGAATCCATTCTTGAATCATCGAGTGAGGGAGTGTATTTGTTATTAGTATAAAAATGCCTTATACTGTGTTGTTTGAATTGTTAAGTTTGATTTGGGGTTTCGATTGGTTCGTCTGGCCAACGCTATCGGTAGGAATTCCAAAACACTTGAACAGAGCAAACTAACACAATATTGTTTTCAAAATTAGTAAATGAAATAATTTTTGTATGATTATATTCTATATATAAAGTGAAATTTTCTAAAATTGTATAGTTAAATGTATTGGTTGTTAGAAATGATAATACAAGATTATCATTTATTGTTTTGTCAACATTCTCTAATTGTTAACTATTGTTGTATGCTATAAAGAGTTAATTTTTATAAGTATGATTTATAAATCTAATTTTTGATTGAAATGAATTTAAATTAAGGATTTGAGAATTTAAAATTTTGGAGCTTTTCAAATTTGGTTTTCAAAGTTTTGAAAAAATATATATTATTTGGAAGTATTTTTGAATAGAAATTTGTCTCCAAAGAAATTTTAAAGGAGTCAATTTGTACTCTCCTCTATTGTCGCTGGAAAATAATTTTGGTGATGACTGCAGCATCATCGACATTCATTTTCGAGTCTTAAAGTGGAGAGACCACGTTGCAGCTTTGCTACACTTTTGTTTTGGAAAGGGAATTTGATTTGAATTTCTTAAATATGATTTGATTCACGTAATATATATATGTATATTTATTTCAAAATGGTGGGAAGTGAAACCGAAAATTTAATTCTTAAATTCTATGTTAAGTTGGGGTTTTCAATTATTGAAATAAATCAAAAAATTTGAAATATTTGAGGTGTTTAAAATTTAAAATTGGAATTTAAAATAACCTGAAATAGTTGAACTATGATAAAATTTATTTGTATAATATTCAATTGCATTCTAATAAACATGTATAAGTTACCTGAATTATTTAAAAAGTTGAAATGTTAGGATGAAATTGCAATTGAAGGTTGAGAAAACTTAGGCAACAAATTGTTCAAATTAATTTTTGCTTAATAAAAATATTATAAATAACAAGTAAATTGGTATAGTGCTCAATTACATATGAAACATTTATAAAACCTACCTGAAATATTCGAAAGTTTAAATGTAATAAGAATATGTAGTTGAACGGTATACAATATAAAATGTAAGAAATAAAATGTGCAAAAATAAATTTTGATAAGGGAATTTATAAATAAGAATTGTGTTGTTATAATGAATGTTATATATTTAATTTATGTTATAAGAAACGTAAATTGAAACAAATTGAATAATAAATAGTGAATGAGTAAATAAATGAAATCTTAAGAAACTAAACAAAATATAAAAGAATTCATATCTTTGTAAATAAATGGTAAATTATAATGAATAGTTGAAATTGAATTATATGAGGAATTAAATTAAGGGAAATCAAATGGAATAAATAAATAAGTTAAATATAATAGCAACTGTTTTGGAAGAATTTTTTTTGTAACAAATGTTAATAAATTGAAATTTAATCAATTGAATGAAAATTTATTGATTAAATAAAATAGACTGAAACAAAATTTATTGAATATTAATCAATTTAAAAACTAATGAAATTTCTTTGGTTTTGAATTAATTGTTATATCTGGTACTATGTATTTTGAATCTAATTTTCTTTCTGGTAGTTTCTATTCTCCTACCTTGTTCCTTTTCGGGGACGAACAGTTTTGAGTGGGGGAGAGTGTAACGATCCATAAATTTTAACAGTTTTATTAATGTAATTAACTGAATTTTTGTGAAATTTTAAATAATTGAATTTGAAAATAAAAAATTAATATTTGGTATGCGTCTATTTAAACGTAGCAAATGTCAAATTTTCATCAGATAATATGGAAGTTTATTTTGTTATGTAATTTTATATTAAATCAGTTAATATTGATGAAAATAAAATGTTTTCGAAATCTAAATATTTTTATATATTAAAAATGTAAAGCATTTTCTAAGTGAGACGTTATATTTCGTTTCGCCAAATTTGGACTGCTCTAGCCCCGTTTATCTTATTTTTGACGAAATTGTAGCCGTTTGGCAGCGAAATATCGACTTTTGATAGGATGATCGTATCACTGATATCTGTGTACCATTCTATTCGTCTCGTCGTGCTGATCTCCATAGTATATTCATTTGTGTGTTTCAGTGTCCGGTACGCGACGAAAACCGTGAAACGGTCAACCGTATCGGTATCCAATTTTGAACCTTTTGGTTTCCTTTGTCCATTCATTATCACCGTATAATATCAGTAGCCATCAGCCATTAATATTACTGACAATTCAGCTTTTGGACTTTTACTATTCCAACGTACTATATGCCGGTTTATTTCTCTGTCCATTTACCTTACTTTCAGTTTGATGTTCATCCGTTAACTTGAAAACAAAATTTAATTATTATATGCCAAGTTATATAAAAAGTTGTTTGTAAGAGAAGCCAGCTCATTCTTCTTCCTCACCCAGTTGAACAGCCACCTTCCCTTCAACCTGCGTGTGTTCGTCTCCATCACCACCGAGCATTCTATCCAGCCCGCAACTAATGCAGTTCGCCTCCATCCAACCCGAGAACCCACTTCCCCACCTAACAGTCCACCGCCCATCACAACTCAAACGCCACAGCCCACCAAGCACCGATCCACCCACTGCTCTGACACTGCCTCTGTCAAAGCCTCCCCCTCGGCTCAAACTCCTCACCGCGTCCCCACAAGCAACAACCATCACTGCCGAGCCTCTACTTCCCGCCTCTCTCTGTAGCTTGCTTTTGAATTACACCTCTCCACGCCCAGCCCACCATAGCCTCGTTCTCCAAAACAAAAACAGAAAAAAAAACAAAATATAAGTTGGCTTTGCATCATGAACAGCCTGTTCATGTTCCTCTCCTTTTTCTTGCAAACCGTACCACATATATATATAAAGTTACATGTCAGTTTGCAGGTATATTTACTTGATTTTTTTTTGATATCTCATATATAGTACCTATATATATATAAATATATATATTATGCGTGCCTTGATTTTTGTATTACGTTTTAAGAAGTGGAACTATTTTGTATATATATTAGTTTTATATAAGATCTGTTGGTTATAATGCTTAATATAAAAGTATATATAAGTTAAGTAATCTCTTGAATATATCTGTCATGATTATTTTGACATATAGTTCAAATTTAATATTGATTTTAAGTATACGTATATAAATATATAAGTTGGTTGTAAGGTATGAGTTTTATATATTCTGTTCTATATATATATATATATATATATATATATATATTTACGTAAGTTATATTATATGTCAGTTTATATATATGTTATAATAATATTGATGTTTAAAGCATATATGTATATGTTAGCATTGGTTTTAAAATATATACGTATATATGATTTTGATTTCTGGAGTATATACATGTAGATTTCTTTTTTTTATGCGTGTCAAATTTAATATTGACTTTTAATTAAAGTATATATACGTTTTACTTTAAAATATATGTGTTAAACCAAGTAATGATGTTGTAATATAATACATATAGATTTTATTTCTGTATATAGATTTGAATTAAATATTGATATTAATAGATATAAAGAAATGGTTTCGACATGTATTTTAAATCGAATATGGATTTTTAAAAGAAATATATATAATATAAAGATTTCTATGTGAGTAAATTTTATTTTATTTTTAAATTTATTTTGTCCCCATCAAACTAGTTTGATTTGTTCTTCCATCAATTCCAAACTTCCAGCTTTGCTTTGATCGTCGAAATTCGTGTTCATCATACTTTACTTTGGAATTTGTTGCTCGGATTCGCAGCTCTGTTCGCTATCAAATTTCTCTAGCCTCGAAAGGTGAGCAATCACTCACGATAAACATTCTTATAGTTAGTAAATTTGATTTCACTTGAAACGACAATTGAAATATGCTGTTAAATTTGAATTGCTAGTTATTTAATTTTTAAATATGATATTCCATTATCTGCAATTGTTTATCTATGATATATGACACCATATCCTGTTGTGTATATTTTATTTTATTTGTTACTGATGATATATGTTGTTGTTGATATGTTATATTTTATCATAATGGTTCTCACTCTGCAAGTTCCCTGTTAATTTAGAATTCCCTATAGGTTGAAATGATACATACACGAACGATCTTGTAGAATAGGGAAAATCATTATGGGTTGAAATGATAAACCCAAGCGATTTTCATTTATTTTGAATTTTTGGGATTGCGGGTTGAAATGATATATACCCGTAAATATTTAAATTGCGGATTGAAATGATAAATATCTGTATCACTTGAACCTAGGATAGAAAATTATATACGGACACCGTTGGTCTATATTTTGAAAATGATTTCCAAAGTTTTGAAAGGAAATATATAGGTTCCAATAAATATTGATTTGTAAAATATAATATGTATAAATGTTATTTTTATATATGTCTAAAATTTTCGATTTATAAAATTATATGTTTTGAAAAAATTAAATTTATAAGTTAGTTTTGAAATTATAATTTTTAAGATTTTCTTATAATTTTATTATTTTAAAAATATATAAAATAAGATTTAATACAAAATACATTTAATAATAAGATTTAATTTAATAAAAAATTAATTTAATTGGTTCAAAATATGTTTAAGTGTTTATTTAAATTTATATTAATATTTTAAAAATAGATTTTTATAACTTTAATAATAAAGGTTCGGAAGATAAATTAATGTTGACTTGGAATTTAAATTGGTTAATAATTGGATTAAATAAGAATTGAATTGAACTTATTAGTTTTTAGATTTTGAAAGATATGATTTAAAACTTGATTTGATAAAAAGTGATTAAATGAATATTCTCAACTTTAATAAAATTGAGACTGAATATATTTAATATTAATTTAAATTTATATTGTAAATGTTTGAATATTTCAACTTGAATCTTTGGACTTTAAATTGAAATGGTTAAACTGGAATTGATTTAAGTTGAATTTTGGAATTCAAGATGATTTGAATCAATTTGCGAAATTGGAGGAAACTATTTTTAGTATATAAAGTATTTTTAATATATATAAACTATTTTTAATATTTATAAACCATTTTAATATATAAATTATTTTAATATATAAACTATTTTAATTTATAACTATTTCAATATATATACTATTTTCAATATCTAAACTGTTTAAGTTGGAAGTGTTATGATCTTAAAAGTTTTATGATTTCAAAAGTGTTATGATTTCCAAAGTGTTATAATTTTGAAAGTGTTACGATTTTGGAAATGAATATTATTTAAAGTGAATAATGATATTTAATTGATATGGGTTTTGAAATGAATATGATATTTTGATAAGAAGTATGAACTGTTTGAATTATAAAATGAACACGGTGTGAAATAAGCGTTTGGTTGTTAAAGAGACCGGGATCGGATATTGTCATACTCCCTGCTAATACCGAAAACCACTTTAACAACTGTGCACGTGGTGGAGATTCCAGAATGAAGTAGGATAGTTTGGTGACGATTCTATATGAGGTATTAACGTAGCCCTGACTCTCATGAGTCAGCTTGATGTGGCTAAAACAGGAGCCATGTTGGGCCAAGTGAGGTCATTCCTCCTATCGGACACATTTCTTCGATACCATTCTATTACTTTGTGATTTGATTGGGTGCACCTTTGATTTGGGAGTGTGTCTCAAGGTGGGCGGTAGTAACTGCTTTGCGTTACCACCAATCTGGATACGCAAACGGTATATCTACCCTGGCATTGCCTCGTGTGCCTTGTCGCATGCCTTATCGCGTCTTCTACGAGTTTGGTTTGTACCATACCTATGGAGTGCCCTCTGCTAGCCTCCGGTTTACGGAGGAGTTACGGTACTGTATAGACTATGGGAATATATAAAATGTGATAAGGGGGATATGGGTAATGCCTTAACGCTACTTTAATAGTTTACTTTACTATAGACATATTATAATAGCGTATATTACTACATAGTAGATAGTTCCATGGACCCTTAAAGAACAGGAAATCCCAAACATCCTTTAAGTTACTTGTATTTCAGTTGACATTTCACTTGAGTTGAAATTACTGATATAAGAATGTTTATCCTGACTCGAGTGTTTTGTGTTTTTCTTTATGCTCGGGACAGACTGAGTGACACAGCATTTGAGACTCACCTTTGGAGTTGGAGCTTTACTTCAAGATCTATCTTTTATCTAGACAGCTTTCAGTTGTTTCCAGTTATTTCTATTCAGTCTTGTAGTTACTTTTGTATTTGAGACTACTCTGTATTTGAAATATCTGTTGTATTTTTTTTAAACTCTAATGTATATATAGTAGCCTTATAAACTACTATTTATCTATTCCGCTGCTTATTGTTGTAATACTCTATGTATGTGATTCTGTGATTGATTTATTTAATATATATGTTGAGTGTGCCAAATATAAATTAACAATCAAACATTTTGAGCAATTCAAGTCTGACATGTGTGGATGCGAATGGTTCGAAATACCGGGTCGTTACAACGATAAAGAACCGATATCCATTGTCGAGAAATGACGATTTGTTCGATCCGTTAAGTGGAGCTAAGGTATTCTCTCAGCTTGATTTAGCAAAGGGATTTCATCAGCTTAGAGTAGCATTGGATAGTATTCCTTTGACGGTGTTTAGGACAAGGTATGGATCGTACGAATGGTTAGTTATGCCGTTTGGACTAACTAATGTGCCGGAATTCTTTGTGGATTTGATGAACCGAATTTTCCGAGAGCACCTGGATAGATTTGTATTGGTTTTCATAGATGATATTTTGATATACTCTAGGGACGAGAAAGAGCATGAAGTTCATCTTAGAGTTGTGCTTGAGACATTGAGGGAACATCAGTTGAAGGCTAAGTTTTCGAAGTGTCATTTTTGGAAGAAGGAAGTGAAGTTCCTTGGTCATGTAGTCTCAGAGAATAGGTTGTCTGTAGATCTGACTAAGATTGAGGCGGTGAATAATTGGAAGAGACCCGAGATGGTGACCGAGATTAAGAGTTTTCTTGAATTAGCCGGATATAATCAAAGATTTATAAAGGATTTTTCATGGGTAGCTGCACTGATGACTAAGCTTATGCGAAAAGGTGTGAAGTTTGTATGGACTGATAAGTGTGAGGAAGCATTCCAGGGCTTGAAACACTTATTGACCCATGCACCTGTGTTGGTGGTTCCGTAGGGGAATCAGGATTTGGTTGTTTATACTGATGCGTGTGGAACTGGATTGGGAGCTGTGTTGATGCAAAGAGGTAAAGTGATTGCTTATGCTTTTAAACAGCTCAGACCACATGAAGTGAGGTATCATACGCATGATTTAGGATTAGCTACTATTATGTTTGCTTTGAAGGTGTGGAGGCATTATCTTTTGGTAGAGCGATTTGAACTTTATACAGATCATAAGTCATTGAAATACTTGTTCTCTCATAAGGAGTTGAACATGAGACATCAGAGATGGTTGGAGTTTATTGCTACTTATGATTTTGGAATTGAATACACACCCGGGAAAGGAAATAAGGTAGCAGATGCACTTAGCAGGAAACATCAGAATGTAGTATTAGCTATGATAGCTAAGTGGAAAGATTTAGAAGCATTATCAGCTTGTAGAGTGCAGTTTAGATCCAAGGCAGGTTCTAGTGCAAGAAGTGTTGTATTGTCTTGTTTAGAAGTTTGACCAATAACGATTGAGAAGGTAGCTTCTAAACAGAAAGAGGATCCAATTTTGGCTGAACATATTAGAAGGTTAAGGGAAGGAATAAAGCACGATGACTTAAAGGATTTCAGTCTTAACCAAAATGGGTGGTTGAGAAAGAAAGGAAGGTTGTGTGTTCCGAATGTAGGAGACATGAGGAAGGAAGTTTTGGATGAATGCCATCATTCGAAGTTCACTATCCATCCAAGAGGAACGAAGATGTACCAGGATATGAAGAGAAGTTTCTTCTGGGAGGTATGAAATGGGACATTAGTTTATGTGTTAAGCAGTGCTTGAATTGCCAGCAAGCAAAGGCTGAACACCAGAAGCCAAGCGGATTGCTTCAACCGTTAGAAGTTCTGATGTGGAAATGGGATTCTATCTCAATGGATTTTATTGATGGGTTGCCAAGGTCTAGTAGAGGAAATGAAAGTATATGGGTTATAGCGTATAGACTGACTAAGAGTGCTCATTTCATTCTGGTATAGTCAACTAGGACGGCACTTATTTTGGCGAAGTTGTTTATGAAGAATATGGTTAGACTGCATGGGATTCCTAGTAGTATTTCCAGTGATAGAGATTCATTGTTTACTAGTGAGTTCTAGAAGAGTCTAAAGGAAGCATTTGGAACCAAGCTCAATATGAGAAACATTTACCATCCACGGACTGATGGGCAAATAGAAAGAGTTAACAAAGTCTTGGAGGATTTGTTAAGAGCTTGTGTATTGGATTTCGGGGGATCATGGGAAAACCATTTCCATTTAGTCGAGTTCTCGTATAACAATAGTTATCAGACTAGTATTCGGATGGCACCGTTTGAAGCTTTGTATGGAAGACCATGCAAATCTCCCGTATGTTGGTTGGAGACCGAGGATAGACTGGTTCTTGGTCCAGATTTGGTGAAAGAAGCCGCAGAAAAGATTAGGTTGATCCGAGCTAGGATGAAGGAAGCTTAGTCTAGACAAAAAAGTTATACTGACAGAATAAGGAAGGACTTGGAGTTTTCTGTTGGAGACTATGTGTTTATTAAGGTTTCACCGATGAAAGGTGTGATTAGATTTGGAAAGTCAGGAAAGTTAGCACCTAGATTTGTTGGACCTTTCCGTATTGTTGAGAGGATCGAAAAACTCAGTTCTAGAGTAGAGTTACCGAGCAGTTTGGCTGGAATCCATGATGTATTCCATACTTCTCATCTTAGAAAGTGTATTAGAGACCCAGAGACTCACCTACAGTATTAGAGGATTTAGTAGTAGAGCCGGGTTTGACTATAGTAAGAAAGCCAATTCAGATTGTGGCTAGAGATGAGAAGAATTTGAGGAACAAGACAGTCAAATTAGTAAAAGTCCAGTGGAGTGACGATGCTAGAGACTGTACTTGGGAGACTGAGAGCAGGACTAGAGATGCTTATCTAGAGTTGCTTGATGGTATGTTTTACCTTTGGTTGTTTTGATTGTGTACCTTATCGTAATTTCGAGGACGAAATTCTTTAATGTGTGGAGTTTGTAACACCCCATATTTTTATAACATTATTTAGAATAATTAATTGGGTAAATTAAATAAAATAATGTGGAGATTAATAGGTTGAGACTTGATTAAATTAAGGGTAGCCGTTGCATGTTAGTATGTTAATTAAAATAAAATAACCTAAACAAAGGTGTTAGGAATGAGTAAGGGCAAAATGGGAAATAGGGAAGGCTTATACCCTAAACCCTTCGGAAATAGAACTCACGTTCATTTTCATTTTAGCAAACTAAAACATCTAAGGCTGGCCACCATTATTGCTCTCAAGAGAAGTTTAAAGCTAGGATTCAAGTAAAGGAAGATAATCAACATCAAATCTCACATCTTATAATCTCAAAGCTAAGGTGAATAATTAACACATCCCATTTTCTTATGGTTTTTGGTTTTAAGATTAGATGCGAAATGATTTTTCAAGTTTATGCCGTGTTTTTTATGATTAAAGTTATATATATGCTTGTTGGTGAATTATGCATGCGCATATTAGTTTTTATGATATGTTTGATATGAAAACCCTATTAGATGATATCCATATGCTTAGAAAATTTAAATATAGGCCAGAAATGGTATTTTAGAGATGGGTTTCAATTTTCATAATTTTCTGAATTAATGTGGATTTTATATAAATTTACTAGTGAGGAAAATAATTTATTTAGTTATAAATTATTTACGGCTAAAATAATAATTATTTGGGTTTGAAATTTTTATATGTTGGAAAACATATTGAAATAGATTTTCTGGGATTTTTCCAGATTTTTCCTAAGTTATTTGATGAATATATAAAATTATTTAAGGTATGGGACTTAAATGTTTTATTTATTTAATTAAGAAGAAGGGTCATTTTATAAAATAAAATGATTATTTAATTCTGAAAAATAGTGGCAGCACTTTTCTGAAAAGTATTTGTTAACCGATGAGAATTTGACAAATAAAAGTAGGTTATTTAAAAATTATCCTGTTTAAGTTAAAAACAAAGAAATCATACATTTGGCATGTTTCAACCAATTCTGGCATTAAACCTTCCAACCCAGACCTTCCGACAAGGTCGAGAGGTTCAAAGCTATCGACAAGGTTAAACCAATGCATATGGTATCAAGTTACTTGGGACATTATGAATTGGACAGAGTCGAAGGGTTCTTAGTCGAAAGGTTGGTTGCCGAAGGGGTTGAAGTGTGTTTGTTTTATAAGCCAAAGAATTGCCTGCTTTTCTTTCGAATAAGAGCTTTCGACTTGGTTGCTTTCGACCAGGTCAAATGTTTAAAATAAAGGTTTTAAACCTTTCGACACAGTCGAAAGATTGCTGTTGTTTTATCACTATTTTGTTTTGAAAACTTTCGACACAGTCGAAAGGTTACTGCCGCTTTTGTTTTGTTTTGATTTGAACCTTCCAACAAAGTCGAAAGGCTTACCTATTTTCAAAACTAGTCGCTTCTCCATGCTTTCGAAAAAAAAGCTTTCGACTTAGGTGATTTACCCTTGTTTTCTAAATGAAGTATAACCAAAGCTTTCGACAAATTCGAAAGGTTGCTTCCAGTGAAGTCGAAAGGTTTTGAAAGAAGGTTTCCACTTGTTCTAAATTGAACCTAGTAGGTCGTCGAAAGGTTTATGTTTTAAAAGGTTTAATGTTTTCAAAAGGTTTAGTTCAATGACTTCGAAAGGTTTATTTTGAATGGTTTCGAAAGGTTTGTTCATTGAATGGTTTCGAAAGGTTTGTTCATTGAATGGTTTCGAAAGGTTTTAGTTTGATGGATTGGAAAGGTTTGAGTTTGATGATTTCGAAAGGTTTGTTTTGAAAGGATTCGAAAGCTTTGATATGGAAGGTTTCCCGGGGTTTTCTAGGCCAATATTTTAAAGTAATTTTTAAGAAGGATGTGTAACAGCCCTAGATTTTTGTATATATTTTTAAATTTGACTTTCTTTTATTCAAATTATTTTTAAAATGTTTTATTTCAAATATTTCATTTTTAAATATAAATGTTGATTATTAAGTAATTTATAGTTCAAACTAGTATAATTTGAATATTTTACTGTAAAGTGAATTTCTGGTCAAACTATTCAAACTTTGACTTTTAAACTTCAAATTTAAATTATTTAAATTCTTAAATTTTATCTTTTATTATGAAAATAGATTTAATAACATGAATACTGCTTTTCGTTTCGTTGAAAATGGAGTTAAATTGTGAAAGTTATGTATATTTCAATTTTGAATGCAATTTGTTTTATTTAGCAATTTTGTTTATTTTAAAATTTTAAAATTATATTTTCTTTGTCATATTTTATTTTAATATGTTTTAATATGTTATTTTATGTATATTTTTGTCTTTTAATATTTCTAATGTGATAATAAAAATTTTCCAAAATTTATTGCATTTATTTTCTATTTTTAAAGGCTAGTTTCCATTTTTCTGCTATTTTCTTCACTAAATTATATTTAATTAAAATTTATTTATTCATTTTGTGAATTCATTTTTTTTTGTGTTCTTATCTTTATTTTAAAATACTTTTCAAGTACAGAAAAATTTTCTAAAGTTCATTTGAATTTGTTTCAGTTTATAAAGCCTAGTTTTATATATATTGTTATTTTCCTTCATTTAATTTATTTAATTTAAAATTCTATTTATTTTATCTATTTATTTATTGCATTTCTGAGTTATTTTATCTTTATTATCATTATTTTCATGTAATTAAAAATTAAAAATGAATTAGTGGAAATTTGAAAGGTTTTAAACTTTTAAACTCCAGGGTCTTTTTATCTCCCGACCTTTCATTTTCTCAACTCCATTCTTTATTGTTTTTGGCTGTGCATTACCTCCATCTTTACAGCCGACTTTTCCATTGTTTTTCACGCAAATAATATTCACTTCTCACACAAAAACGTATACGGCCATTTTTGAGGAAGGTTTGGGTAAAATTCATCTTCTTCTTCCTTTGTTTTTCTATTTTTCTAATTGAATTTGCATTTGTTCTTCACTTTCATGGCTCCACTCCTCCTCAACCAGATCTAGGCCAACCTCCACCACCTTGTTTTCTGATCAACCACCCCCCTAGTACCCCACCATGGCCAGGCCGAACCATCTAGGCTAGAGATCACCAACCAAAATCCACAAATACATCACATATATGCAAGCCTAGACCTAGAATTGTCATCACCACCTTCTACCACCATTTGCAGCCACTAACTCCACCACCACCACCTCTGACCTGACCTCCACCCTCTGCCATGTCACCCACCACCTCTTGGAGCCGCTGGCCATGACCCATGACCTCTGGCCGAACCTATATGTGGCATAGATGTGATGATTTTGCCTTGTGTTGAAGTTTGTACACCTAGTTTATACACCTAGACTTCACCACCTTGTAAACATGTGTAGGCCGACCCATATGGAACCCAAACCAGACCAATTTCCTACCCTAAGCTGAGCTTAACCACTGCATAACTGAAGCACATGAGGTAGAGAACAAGTGCAAATCAATTGTTGTTGTTTTGGGCTTTGATTTCTAACATCGTTTAGTGATAAACTGTTTTGAAACTTATCTATGTTGCATTGTTTTGTTCAAATGTTTGATCAAGGCTTTTAGCTTTGGCTCTCCACTCTCAAGTCATTTCCATATTTTCGTGCCTTCACAGTGTCTATATTGTTTGCTTTGGTAGCTATCTCCAGCTCTGAACAGGTGAGTTATTCTCACCAGACAATATGTACCTATATAACTGAAACTGACACCATTTGAATCTGTAATGTATATCATCATGCTATAACTGCTATATTATGATCATATGATGTTTACACCTGTTATTACACTAGTTATAACATATGTTACTGTTATTTCATGCTACTCTGTTTTTTATATCATTTTATCACACTGCAAGTTCCCTATAGAATAGAATCATTATGGGTTGAAATGATACATACCTGAACGGACTTTAGAATAGGGGAAAATCGTTATGGGCTGAAATGATAGGCCTGAGCGGTTTTCAAATCATTCATTTTACTTGGGATTGCGGGTTTGAAATGATCAAACCTGGATTTTTTTTCACTGTAAATTACGGATTGAAATGATATAATATCCGTATCACTTTACCTAGGCTAGAAAATGAAATACAGGCCCGTTGTTAAGATATGTTTTTATAAAAAAATTTAAAATATTTTAGAAATGTAAATATTATAATATTTTGATTTAAACAAAATAAAAATGATTTTTGTAAAGCATTATTGATTTTCTGAAAATTTATAAGTGAAATAAATTAATGGTAAAATTAGAAAATTTGAAATGTAAGTTATTTTGGGAAATTTTAATTTGGTGATAATTGGAATTTAAATTAAATATGAAATGTGATAAATTCATGATAATTTGGATTAAAGTGAATTTAAATGATTTTTATATTATATTAGTGATTTTGAATAAAGTTAAAATGTGAAATGAATAAATATTTAAGTTGAAATTTTGAAATATAACTAAAATTGGAAATTTGTGAATTTGGCTTAAAAGTGAATTTTAAGTTAAGTAAATAAAAATGGAATTAAGTTATATTTGAAAATTTAAACTTAAGTGTTAAGTTAATTTAATTTAATGAATTTATATTAAAATTTTGATTTTTGAATGGAGGTTTAACTTTATAAAATCATGAATATAAGCGTATTTGAATGATTTTTTTAAAAGTGAAATTATATGATTTTATAAGTTAAAAATGATTTATATAAAAATATAATTGTTTGTGAAATTATACTGAATATTTGAAGTTAATTAACTGCATTTCTGAAATGCTATTAATTCTAATGTAAATGATAATACAACATTTGTAAATGCTGTAGTTGATAATAATGAACCAAAGGGCTAAATTTAATTAAAGGCTACTATAGCATTTTTGTAAATGTTATAATGGTTGAATTTAACTAAGTTTATTTGAAACTAATGTAACCCTATTACAGCATTTTAAATGCTGTCTTTTGTTAAATTGAACTGTTTTGAAGGTGACTTTCCGTAGCATTTTCTAAATGCTACGAAAGGTGAATTTTCACTGTTTTGATAAAATTAAGTGAATGAATGAACTTTGAAAAGTTAAATTTTTGGAAATTTAATAATTTAATTATTAAATATAATAACTTCATTTTATGATTTAAAACGAAGTAATTTGTTTTGAAATATAAACTATTTTGAAATGTGTGCTGAAGTGGTATTTTAAATAAATGAATGTGGTTTGGAAGATACGATATTTTGATATTTTGAAATGGATTTTTGAATGATATTGAATTTTGAAATGATATTTGATTTCGAAGTATAAAATACCATTTTGAAATTTTAACCACGGGATGTATTTAATTTATAGTTTAACTGATCCTTAAAGGATGGGCGATCCCAAGCATCCTTTGAGTTATTGTGCATTTCTACTACAGTTCACTTGAGTTGGTTTATATTATATAAGTATATATTGTCCTGACTCGAGTGTTTTGTGTTTTACTTTACGCTCGGGTCAGCCTGAGTATTTACAGCTTAGCTTTGGATTTCTTTTCTGGAGCTAGGAATCGCTGGAGATTCTGCTTGTCTTGTTATCTGTTCCTTTCAGTTCAGTTGTTCTATTTCAGTTCTGGTATTCAAAAACTTCTATTTATTTGAGATTTCTATTGTATATGTTTTCAAACGGATATTATGTATTATGTTTTGAGAGTTATTATAGTAGCTTCATGAACTACTATGGTTTTTATATTCCGCTGCGAGTTATTCTGATATGTTCTGTGTTTGTGATTCTATGATTGTATTTCATTTGCTCCAAATTTTATTACAATCTGTTATTTTGAATTATTCAAGTCAGACATGTGTGGATTATTTTCGACTTGAATGGTCCAAAATAGTGGGTCGTTACATTTGGTATCAGAGCCAGGTTTTAGGCAAACCTTAGCCTGTAGAGCAAAAACTCATTAGAGATAGGGTAGAAATACCCTAGAATGAGTGAAATCAATCTCAGAATCATTCCCTTGTGAGAGAACGTATTTTCGAAGTATAAAATGATTTTCAAATGATTTTTAAAGATTATTTTGATATAAAATTTTCTTGTTTTGAAAGAAAATTTTCTGGACTTTATCCCTTTCATATCCACCTTGTTAGTAATTTCTTTGATTAGGATTTCCTTAAAATTCTGAACTTCTATCTTGGTTGGGATTTCTTCGATTAGGATTTCGTTGAATTTTGTAATGCTCCCACTTGTTCTGTAATCCATTCCTATCTCCTCTATTTATATTCTTTTGATTATGGAGCACTGCATAACTGCCTTTGAATGACCTCTAGAAAGATCGGTGATCCCGCCAATCTTTGAATGATTTGTAAAAGGGTGAAACTCCCTTATAATTGGCATTGATTCACCGGAGATTTCTGTATCCTCAGTTTACGATGTTTTCTATCTTCTGCTATATTTAGATTCTATCTCTGGCGATCGAAGGTCGATTTGCCTTAGATTTTCGCATCGATTATATTCCTGAAGTCACGGTTGATCGGTTAAGGTCGTCCGCGATTCATATAGGCTTATCCATCTTCTATTTGGTAATTTAATTATCTTATCTTCGTTTGAGCCTATCTTTGAATCATAATTCTATTTGATTAGAGTCCCTCTAAATTTGAATCCCTATTTTGTTTTGAAATCCATCCTTAAAACATCCATTGGAAAATTTGTGGTTGATTATCTTTTGAAAATTTTGTATTCATCGAAATTGTTATTTTGATAAGGGTGACCATATTTTATATATATATATATATAAGTGAAATGTTTTCGATAAGGATTATATACCATTTTAAAAATGAGAATTTGAAGTTTCGAAAGGATTTGGAATTTTGAAAATTATATAAGAAATGGTTTCATATAGAATAATTTATAACTAAAGGTTTTGAATCTGAATTTGAGTGATTGAACTCCGGCATTTTGGAACTGGTTTTAAGATTTTGAAATAATTAATAATATGATTTGAAAGTATTTTCCGAATATGAAATGTTTCAAATGATTTTAATGAGCTTCAAATGATTTCGAAGAAATTTCAAAAGAAGTTTGAGAAAATAGAAGTCCAGAACCCACTTATGTCGCTGGAAAATAATTTCGATGATGAATGCATGCATCATCGACATTGATTTTCGAGTTTTTGAGTGGGGGAGAGGCCACTTCGGTAGCTTTGCTATGCGATTGATTTGTGAAACCAGTTTTTGATTTCAAATTCCGAAGTGTGATGTGATATTCGAAAGATATATGTATATATATTTGAACAATTTGAATTGAGCCGGTGTTCAGTCCTTGAGTTTTGGATTTAATTTGATATAACCCTATTCTTTTGGAATTGATTTACTGATTTAATTGTGATTTCCAACTCTTGGATTGAAATATGATTTCTTCAACTATTTTGAAGGTTCAAGCACTTCCAAATCAAGGTTAACTTTTCAAAGTTAAGTAATTTTGAAAAGTATATAAGTTTGGTATGTATGTTTAAAGTATGTAGTAATATGATTTAAATAGGTTGAAACTGTTTTGTTAAGTAAATAAATAAGGCTATTTTTAATTTTTTCTAATATGAAATTTAGATTTGAAATGTTTTGAGAAGAATTTAGTCTTCAAAATATTTTGAATAAAATTTAGTTTAAATGTTTAACTTAGTAACATCTTTATGAAACTATATATTTAAAAAGTTGGAATAGATACATAAGTTGTACGTATGTTGTTTTATTCGCAAAATTAAATTGATCCAAGTTTGAGTACACAAGTTCGAGGTGAACTACACCATTTCGTGTTAGGATTTTTCATTCGATTCTTGACGGCGAATATTTGATATGGATTTTGGGCTTGATTCTAGAATTCTCTATCATAGTATATGGCTATTCAAGGAGACTGATGGTTTCTAGTCGAGAAACCATATCGAAATCCGCATTAAGGAAGTCGAATGGACAATACTAATTCGAAAGCGAACTTGTGTGATCGAGCGAGCGATCGAATGTGATTTTGCAAAATGATGACATATGTACATCTTATATTCTTATGTCATTGATATACTTGCCGCTAAAATTGGAAGTTGTTGGGTTGGATATCTTTGTAATATAATTGGAATTCTTTCTTTTATGAAAAACTACTATCAATTTAAAACCATTTTTCAAAACTATTTTTCTTTTATTCTTCTCAAACAAATTGTTTTATTCTATTTTACATACACACTATTTTACAAACCATTTTATTTACAAAACTATTCTACAAACTATTTTTATTTTTTATACAAACTATTCTAAATTAAAAACCTTTTAGTAAGCAAAGATGTTCAATCCCATATAGCTCTTCGTACAGCGAAATTTATTTTTGAAAATTTTAATCCTTATATAAGATGGACTTTATGTAAATATAAGATGATTTTGGAAATGAATTGTTTGACTTAAACTATATTGATTTGGAAATTTAGATTTATTTTCTAAATTTATTATTTTGGAAACTTTGAAACTGAAGATATTTAAATTGAGAAGAAATAATTTGGTGGAATTGTATATGATTTTGAAACTGAATTGATATTGAAACAAATTGAAATTTGAGAACCTTGTGTTACTAAATACTTGATTTGGGAGTTATCGAACTTACATAAAAATTGGTTTGTATAAGTCTGATATTGATTCGAAGACTATGGATTTGAAAAGGTACTCAATTTGAAAAGTGAAATCTTATATAATTGAAGTCTATATAAGTGTGATTTGATATACTATTGATTTTGGAAAGGTATTTGATTTGAAAATTTAATCTTATATATAATGGACTTTATATAAGTACGATATTTGAAAGTGATTTGAAAAGGTACTATATGATACATATTTTCGAAGTAAAGATATGGAAAGTGCCTTCTGCTTGATATCCGCTTTGTGGCCACATTGTGGATTCATTCTATCGATATTTCTCTGATTTTGGTTTTCCGGATATGGTACTCGAGTTTCCATCGAATTCCATGGAAATCTCCATGGTCTTACGAGCACGACTTCATAGCGTAATCGCAAGGTTAGGGGGCGGTCTACGGGTACGGATGTTTCCTGGGAGATCCAGGCGTAACCATTGTGTATCTGCGATCTATTGAGTCGCTTGGTAGCGTAATCAGCAGGGGCTGCGAGAGCCTAGGGTATGGATGTTTCCAGGGAGATCCAGGCGTAACCATTGTGTATCTACAGTACTACCAGTCTTCATGGCGTAATCGCAAGGTTGGGGGGCGGCCTAAGGGTACAGATGTTTCCTGGGGGATCCAGGCGAAACCATTGTGTATCCGCGATCCATGATCGACATGTTTTTTTTGGATTGTACTTTCCATATCTGTTTTTAAAAGTTTTCCAGTATTTTCACTGGGTGTTGAAACAAGTTTACTAAGTACCTGGAGAATTCTAGCTTTGCGCCTGATCAACGCACTACCAGAGTCTGCAGGAACGAGGATAAACTTGTTAAGACATCGAGTTATAAAAGTATTTTGATAAAATATTATATAAATGATACTTTGATCAGTTATTTTCTTTTTAAAGGATTTTAAAGTGTTTTAAATATTTTACCTCTTTAACCAATAATTTTAAATAATGGTTCATCCTTCTCTTTCAACCTGCTTTCCCTCCTAGCAACTTTTCTTCCCTACCTTCTTTCGGGATGTCTTCCAACCTATTGTTCTTTCTAGTTGTTTCTCCGCTCCCTTCCTTTTCGAGGACGAAAAGATTTGAGTGGGGGAGAGTGTAACAGCCCTAGATTTTTGTATATATTTTTAAATTTGACTTTCTTTTATTTAAATTATTTTTAAAATGGTTTATTTCAAATATTTCATTTTTAAATATAAATGTTGATTATTAAGTAATTTATAGTTCAAACTAGTATAATTTGAATATTTTACTGTAAAGTGAATTTCTGGTCAAACTGTTCAAACTTTGACTTTTAAACTTCAAATTTAAATTACTTAAATTCTTAAATTTTATCTTTTATTATGAAAATAGATTTAATAACATGAATACTGCTTTTCGTTTCGTTGAAAACAGAGTTAAATTGTGAAAGTTATGTATATTTCAATTTTGAATGCAATTTGTTTTATTTAGCAATTTTGTTTATTTTAAAATTTATAAATTATATTTTCTTTGTCATATTTTATTTTAATATGTTTTAATATGTTATTTTATGTATATTTTTGTCTTTTAATATTTTTAATGTGATAATAAAAATTTTCCAAAATTTATTGCATTTATTTTCTATTTTTAAAGGCTAGTTTCCATTTTTCTGCTATTTTCTTCACTAAATTATATTTAATTAAAATTTATTTATTCATTTTGTGAATTCATTTTTTTTTTGTTCTTATCTTTATTTTAAAATACTTTTCAAGTACATAAAAATTTTCTAAAGTTCATTTGAATTTGTTTCAGTTTATAAAGCCTAGTTTTATATATATTGTTATTTTCCTTCATTTAATTTATTTAATTTAAAATTCTATTTATTTTATTTATTTATTTATTGCATTTCTGAGTTCTTTTATCTTTATTATCAGTTTTTTCATGTAATTAAAAATTAAAAATGAATTAATGGAAATTTGAAAGGTTTTAAACTTTTAAAACTCCAAGGTCTTTTTATCTCCCGACCTTTCATTTTCTCAACTCCATTCTTTATTGTTTTTGGCTGTGCATTACCTCCATCTTTACAGCCTACTTTTCCATTGTTTTTCATGCAAATAATATTCACTTCTCACACAAAAAAGTATACGGCCATTGTTGAGGAAGGTTTGGGTAAAATTCATCTTCTTCTTCCTTTGTTTTTCTATTTTTCTAATTGAATTTGCATTGTTCTTCACTTTCATGGCTCCACTCCTCCTCAACCAGATCTAGGCCAACCTCCACCACCTTGTTTTATGATCAACCACCCCCCTAGTACCCCACCATGGCCAGGTTGAACCATCTAGGCTAGAGATCACCAACCAAAATCCACAAATACATCACATATATGCAAGCCTAGACCTAGAATTGTCATCACCACCTTCTACCACCATTTGCAGCCACTAACTCCACCACCACCTCTGACCTGACCTCTACCCTCTGCCATGTCACCCACCACCTCTTGGAGCCGCTGGCCATGACCCATGACCCCTGGCCGAACCTATATGTGGCATAGATGTGATGATTTTGCCTTGTGTTGAAGTTTGTACACCTAGTTTATACACCTAGACTTCACCACCTTGCAAACATGTGTAGGCCGACCCATATGGAACCCAAACCAGACCAATTTCCTACCCTAGGCTGAGCTTAACCACTGCATAACTGAAACAGGTAGAGAACAAGTGCAAGTCAATTGTTGTTGTTTTGGGCTTTGATTTCTAACATCGTTTAGTGATAAACTATTTTGAAACTTATCTATGTTGCATTGTTTTGTTCAAATGTTTGATCAAGGCTTTTAGCTTTGGCTCTCCACTCTCAAGTCATTTCCATATTGTCGTGCCTTCATATTGTCTGTATTGTTTGCTTTGGTAGCTATCTCCAGCTCTGAACAGGTGAGTTATTCTCACCAGACAATATGTACCTATATAACTGAAACTGACACCATTTGAATCTGTAATGTATATCATCATGCTATAACTGCTATATTATGATCATATGATGTTTACACTTGTTATTACACCAGTTATAACATATGTTACTGTTATTTCATGCTACTCTGTTATTTATATCAGTTTATCACACTGTAAGTTCCCTATAGACTAGAATCACTATGGGTTGAAATGATACATACCCGAACGGACTTTAGAATAGAGGAAAATCGTTATGGGCTGAAATGATAGGCCTGAGCGGTTTCCAAATCATTCATTTTACTTGGGATTGCGGGTTTGAAATGATCAAACCCGGATTTTTTTTTCACTGTAAATTACGGATTGAAATGATATAATATCCGTATCACTTTACCTAGGCTAGAAAATGAAATACAGACCCGTTGTTAAAATATGTTTTTATAAATTTTTTTAAAATATTTTAGAAATGTAAATATTATAATATTTTGATTTAAACAAAATAAAAATGATTTTTGTAAAGCATTAATGATTTTTTGAAAATTTATAAGTGAAATAAATTAATGGTAAAATTAGAAAATTTGAAATGTAAGTTATTTTGGGAAATTTTAATTTGGTTATAATTGGAATTTAAATTAAATATTAAATGTGATAAATTCATGATAATTTGGATTAAAGTGAATTTAAATGATTTTTATATTATATTAGTGATTTTGAATAAAGTTAAAATGTGAAATGAATAAATATTTAAGTTGAAATTTTGAAATATAACTAAAATTGGAAATTTGTGAATTTGGCTTAAAAGTGAATTTTAAGTTAAGTAAATAAAAATGGAATTAAGTTATATTTGAAAATTTAAACTTAAGTGTTAAGTTAATTTAATTTAATGAATTTATAATTTAATATTGGAATTTAATAAGTGAATTATTATTAAATTTTGATTTTTGAATGGAGGTTTAACTTTATAAAATCATGAATATAAGGGTATTTGAATGATTGTTGTAAAAGTGAAATTATATGATTTTATAAGTTAAAAATGATTTATATAAAAATATAATTGTTTGTGAAATTATACTGAATATTTGAAGTTAATTAACTGCATTTCTGAAATGCTAGTAATTCTAATGTAAATGATAATACAACATTTGTAAATGCTGTAGTTGATAATAATGAACCAAAGGGCTAAATTTAATTAAAGGCTACTATAGCATTTTTGTAAATGTTATAATGGTTGAATTTAACTAAGTTTATTTGAAACTAATGTAACCCTATTACAGCATTTTAAATGCTGTCTTTTGTTAAATTGAACTGTTTTGAAGGTGACTTTCCGTAGCATTTTCTAAATGCTACGAAAGGTGAATTTTCACTGTTTTGATAAAATTAAGTGAATGAATGAACTTTGAAAAGTTAAATTTTTGGAAATTTAATAATTTAATTATTAAATATAATAACTTCATTTTATGATTTAAAACGAAGTAATTTGTTTTGAAATATAAACTATTTTGAAATGTGTGTTGAAGTGGTATTTTAAATAAATGAATGTGGTTTGGAAGATACGATATTTTGATATTTTGAAATGGATTTTTGAATGATATTGAATTTTGAAATGATATTTGATTTCGAAGTATAAAGTACCATTTTGAAATTTTAACCACGGGATGTATTTAATTTATAGTTTAACTGATCCTTAAAGGATGGGCGATCCCAAGCATCCTTTGAGTTATTGTGCATTTCTACTACAGTTCACTTGAGTTGGTTTACATTATATAAGTATATATTGTCCTGACTCGAGTGTTTTTTGTTTTACTTTATGCTCGGGTCAGCCTGAGTATTTACAGCTTAGCTTTGGATTTCTTTTCTGGAGCTAGGAATCGCTGGAGATTCTGCTTGTCTTGTTATCTGTTCCTTTCAGTTCAGTTGTTCTATTTCAGTTCTGGTATTCAAAAACTTCTATTTATTTGAGATTTCTATTGTATATGTTTTCAAATGGATATTATGTATTATGTTTTGAGAGTTTATTATAGTAGCTTCATGAACTACTATGATTTTTATATTCCGATGCGAGTTATTCTGATATGTTCTGTGATTGTATTTCATTTGCTCCAAATTTTATTACAATCTGTTATTTTGAATTATTCAAGTCAGACATGTGTGGATTATTGTCGATTTGAATGGTCCAAAATAGTGGGTCATTACAGGATGTCTAAAAGTTTTATAGTTTTCGAAAGGTATGATTTCAAAAGGTTTGATGTTTGATTTTGAAAGAGATGTTTTCAAAAGTTTAGAAAGAGGTTCTTTCAAGAGCTTAAATGTTTTCAGCAACTAAGATTTGAGTAAAGAATATATATATATATATATATATATGTGTATGTATATATATAACATTGTGATATGATATTGAGTAAAGCATAAAGGTTATATACTTTTCCTTGTTTAAGTTTGATTTAAAGGTTTTAAATCATTTTGAAAATGTTTTCAAGGAAAATTATGGGAGGGGATCCTTAAGTGAAAATGACTCAAATATTAGAATACCAGATAGGACTAGTGTGGGGTCGCGCCCTATACATTAGCTCTTAGCCCCAGCTAATTTTTGTCCAAAATTCCAATGTGTAGGGCTTTGTCATAGGTAGACTAAAATCATGATTACACACCGAAAGGAATATATATTCATATACAGGTAGGTTATTAGTGAGCCCCAAAAACCATTAGGATCAAGAAGACCTAGGAGATTATTAAGTTAGGGACAGACCATCCAGAGGAGAAGTATTTAACAGATAGTTAAGGACAGGCTGTCCAGATGTGAAGTATTTAATAAATAGTTAAGGATAGATAATCCAAAAGAAGAATAGCTAACAGGTGTTAGATTAATTTTGATTATATTGTTTGGTAGGCCGAGTCAACCAAATGTTAAAAGTTATCCAAATAAAACTTATGTGTTTGAACAGATAGTTCATTATTACCTGATGTTTATGTATGTTTACATAATGATGCTTTACAATGTTTAATCAGCTTTGATTGCAGGAAAAGGTTTTGTAAAGATATGTTTTAAAAGGATGTTAGTGAGGGGAAACCTGTTCCGCTAAGCGGCGTGGTCTCACTTAACGTATATATTTCGGGATGTATAGTATTATTCATACCAGGCTTTATGTCTGACTCGAAGTTTATGTTTTCCCCTTAAACTCTCGGGTGCTCGAAATTAATTTGAGTAGGCTTAGGGGTTTAGGTCTTTTTAGGTTTAGTAGGATGACGAATAAGCTACCGGAGGCTTGCAAGAGGCAAACGGATAGCTATTTAGGAGTTGCAGTTCTTGTTTTATGTTTTGATGTATTTCCGCTGTGTTTTGTATTAAGTCTATTATAACTCCATGACTCTATTCATCTATGGGGATATCTTCTGTACCACTCTTGGTGTATTTTTAATAAGTATATTTTATCCATGACTAGGAACGAATTTGGGATTATGTGTTGGGAATGTGAAACATTTGGTTTTAAAATGTAATGAAGTAAAATCTGTTTTGAAATCTATGTTTTGTTTCATGTTCAAGTGCTTTTGATATTATTGGTACCATTAACATAGCCGTATTTAGTCGCTGGAAGCTAATACTATAGATGACTGCAGCATTTATAGCGCTTAGTTTTAGGCCTCTAGATAGGGGATGTTACACTGGGTAACACTATTTGTTAGTGTAGAGAATATGGCTGGTTAGGACCAACCATTTGTAAAATTGCTTTGGTCGAGTATTTACGTCAAATAATGTGACTATATTTTTCTTTTCTTACAAGTGGTAATTCGACATATCAGATCCAGGAAGAAAAAGATAATACAATGGTTTAATCTAATTCAAAACAATACATAACATAATATACAACACAGAATCGAACATTGCAACGGAAATAATATGCATCAACATCTCTCAGAAGTATGAGTCTACAAAAGAAAATACTAGACTAACATTCATATACATATACATATACAAAGACAGGACTTAAATATACATGTATACAACATATACCAACAAAGATCAAGCATGTAACTAGATTCAAATGATACATCAAAAATGTAAATAACATCAAAATAGACTTCTTAAGCTAGCTCATGTCAAAGGTCGGTGAGTCCCTATACATGTCAAGTCTCGGTCTGAACCAAGCATTAAAATAACACCCGGGTCAGGCTGTCTCTAATTATCACAAAAGGTGAGATACTGATAATAATAAACAAAATTCAAGGATAATATCCATAAATGAACTTCACTAGCATAAAAATACTTCATTTAATGATTCACGATTTTAATTTAGATTATGCTCATTTACAACATTCATCAAGTCAAAGTAACCACAAAAATAAGAGCATAGATAATCACATCCAAATATGCAAGCAATAAACATGCACTTTGCAAGTTAATTCAAGAGGCTGCACTTTGCAAATTATAACTCGCTTGAAAATGAGTATCAAAAGATGGACCTAAAAACCCATTTAATTCGCCTAAACGGATTTACCAAAGATCGAGTTTGAAAAATCGATAAATAGATAACTCCTATCCACCTTCAATTAATTATCATAAGAGTGTAGAATAATGTCCCATAACCACTTGATGGCGCTTAAATGATTACTAAAAGGTAGTAAATTCCAATCGTGCAACTAAATATTCATTTGAACATATCCATGAATTAACCAGTGAAATAACGTTTCATATCACTTGTTTTACTCGACCACTTAATTCAATTTCTCATTCAAGCGAAATAGTGTGTTTTTATAATGAAATAGTTTTGCTTTAAAATCTACTTTAAAAATATTAATTTAAAATGATTTATAATATATAATAAGAAACACAATTTAATTCATATTTATACTTATATAAAACTCCTTCACATTCCACTTAAAATTGAAAGTGTGTGTACACACATATATATAATATTTTCTAAAATCATTCATGAAACACCCCACACCCCTTAATATACCCAAAAGGACATATTAAAAGGCGTGGTGCATTGTAGGTATAACTAAAGCTAACAGAGACTAAGATTTACAAGACAAATATAGATAAAAACAGCGGAAACTTAAAATAATAACTTAATTAAAACAAAGCTTCATAATTGCTTCATAAATAAGTCAAATACCAAATACCACATACATATTTAAAAATCCAACATGTCTCATGAAACAAAAACTCATAGTCTCAAAATCAGAGTACATATTATCCCTCATAATAAGCCAGTACATAAAAAGAACAAAAGCTGAAATAAAAGAAATACATAGTAGAGAACTACTCCAAGAAACCACCAAACAACAACAATCTACTGACTTCTCCCTTGATTGCCAATGGGGGGAAAGGGGGAAAATAGAGGAGTGGGTCAGATAAAAAGTCTAGTGAATGATAGTAATTACTAGAAAAGTAATAGACTCTACAACTATTCTAGCATAAATAAGGATAATAAAGGAAATAGGAAAGAGATAAATTGTAAATAAATACGATTAAGTATTGCTCAATTTATAAGATAGGTTAACTTTGATTGCTTGCACTTATCGTTGATTTCTACTTTGATTAGGCTGAATTCCTAATCCTATAATTAGGATGTAACCCTAATTCTACCCTTTTTGATCGATCTGCTACTCCATAGAGCTTACTGCGGACCAGCCGCTATATAACTCCCTACACATCAGCCAATGGTATCTACGGAAGGTGCATGGAGCAACTATTGTGGATCTGAACGACATATATAGCTCCCTACACAGAAGGCAATGGTGTCTATGAAAGACACCCATACTTAGCGCTTGGAAATCATAGCTATTACTGAGCACCCGAATGGATGTCACACGCGTACTGCCACCATGCCCATGCTACCTTTTGCTCCACCTATTGGGTCTTCTTATTACCTCCAACTTCTAGCATAAGTGTGCCCCTCATCTCACTTCAGGCTAATGTGAGATCACCGCGTGTCCATAGAAACTATAGGGGAAATGCTGTTGGTACCGACCCTTCATCTAAACAATATCTAGTTGCGCCCCTTATCCAAATCCCCCGTGATTTGGACTCATATTTGACCAATTACTACCATTCTTAGCATAAGCGTGCCCTAGACTCGCCGTTTTGTCTAATAGAGAATGCTATTTGGTACAGGTCCTACTTTCATCTTTGCTTATTAACTTAGGTAAATTATTTAAATAAGCCTTTACATTTTTCTCTACTATCTGTGCTTATTAATTTCTCCTAAATCTTAAAATAAGCCTTATTCTGTTCTTTTTCTTATTATAACCTACGTTATAATCATTCTTATTACTTAACCCAAGGTTTAAGTGTGAAAATAAACTTCTGTCATCTTTTACTCTTTTTAGTTATAATTCTAAGTTATAACTAGGCCAATCTTTTTAATTCAGTCCAATTAACATCATAATTAGGCGTAATTTCTATCCAATTCCATTTATATTACAGTCTTTGAAATTTACATCTTATATTCCATTATTTTAGTTTCCTTACAATTTAATCCATATTCGCGTTAAGCCTATTCTAATCCATATGCGAAGAAGAAGGAGGAATAAAAGAAAACTGAAAAAATAGAAGAAAATCCAAAGCGTAGAAAGAAGATGTAAATAACGTATAAATAACAATAAATAACTAAAATACTGTAAATAAACTGTAAATAATCGGAAAAGCTATAATTAACAGAAATAAATTAAAATTACGGAAAAGAATAGCTGAAAGGAAATAGACTGAAAATAATTCTAAAAACTGTAAATAAACTACTGAAAAGGCTATTCCAAAAATCGTAGTAAAACTACAACTATTGGAAACCCTATTATTTTAAATTACTTAAAGAAATATTAAAATAATTACAATCACTCATCTCCGGTCCTAAGCTCTTCCTTTGGTCTTCCCAGATCCGCTTGGAGTTGTAAAATAATTTAATTTATAACGATTTTCTCCTTTGGAAAAATTATTCCGTTTAGGGTCCTTCATAGAAAGGTGAACCCAATTGGAGAAAACCTAGAATGAGAAAAAGTGTTAGGTCTAGGGGTCTATTTATAGGTGTAGAAGTGGATCTCGGACCGTTAGATTTGGAGATTGAATAGGATGCAACCACGTCATAGGCTGAATAGGAGCCATCAGATGCAAAACTGGAGGGACCAGATTGAAATAAAGGGTGCAAATGACGTGTTCGGTCATCACTAATTCGTTCGAACGAACAAACGTTCGTTCGCTTTCCAAAAGCAAAGGCGGGTCGACTGGGCGGTCGACCACCCCCTTGCCCAGGTCGACCGGCCGGTTGACCTGACCATATTTTTTTTCATTTTATTTCTGCTTGTTTTATTTTATAACTTTGTCATATTAGCTCGGTTTCCGACATTCTATATATGGAAATTGACCGGAAAATTACCACGGACACAATGGTGCAACTCTCGTGGCTCAATTCCGTTCACAAAGTTATTTTATTATTTAACTAATTAATAGATTAATTATTATGGGTTAAATTTCAGGTTGTTACATTCTCCACTCCTTAAGGGATTTCGTCCCCGAAATCTCTAAGGATAAAAGAATGTACTAAATGTTTTCATCCAATTCTACAACTAACCACTCAATCATCAACCATTCATCCATTGTCCTTAAGTTTTTCTAATGCAATTTATGATACTTATGCAATTAGTGTAGTGTAAATGTCCCTAACTAATGCAAAAGGTTAGGCGGTCCATTGATTCAGTTGACCTCCTTTTTATGCAATCATGTCTGTGGCATGTATCCAAATGAATGCAAGAATTTCCTAATGATACTGATAATTCTATATGCATGCTACAAACATCATCCAAATGCAACAATCATGTGATAAACATCCATTTATAGCAATCATGAAAATAAAATAAAAATGCACACACATTCATATGCATATGCTCTAGTGTCCAAGTTAGGTCGATCCCTAAGGAATAATAGTGCCTAGTGTACCTATATGCGTCCATAGTATCCACTAGCAAACACTTGCAATCACTAGCATACATCATTCATAACATGTTCTATAAACATGTTTACATCAAATCCTACCATCCGTAGGTTAAATCCTAAGTTCTACCCTCCCAAAGGATAATAAAGGAAAGAACCTATTCAAATCTAGAGATGGAAAAAGGAATTCTAAAACTTACTATCAAAAAGATGAGGATAGGAAGTACGAATCTTCTCTTCTGGTTCCCAAGTGGCGTCTGCAACATCATCTCCCCATTGCACCTTCACCAGCGGAACCTCCTTATTCCTTAGTCGCTTGATGTCTCTTCCAACAATCTTCGTGGGGATACTCCATACAGAAGCTTCCCTTTCTACCTCTACCTCCTCCAACTGACTAGGCTCTACAACATCCGCCGAGTCATGTAAGCACTTTCGCAAGTGCGAAACATGGAAAACATCGTGCACCCCTGCGAGCCTATCTGGTAGCTTCACTCGATAAGCCATATTCCCAACTCTCTCTGTGATAGGAAATGGTCCAACAAATCTAGGGGCTAACTTTCCATTTGATCTGAATCTTTCCACCTTCCTAAGCGGGGATACTTTGATAAAAACTAAGTCTCTAACCTTAAACTCTAAGTCTCTCCTTCGCTTGTCCGCATATGACTTCCGTCTGTCTTGAGCCGTCTTCATCCTTTACCGAATCAAATCCACCCTCTCAGAGGTCTCCCTAACCATATTGGGTCCAAGTAATAACTTCTCCGTAGACTCTACCCAACATGATGGGGACTTTCAAGGTCTCCCATATAAAGCCTCAAATGGTGCCATTCCTATACTTGTTTGGTAACTATTATTATACGCAAACTGAACTAATGGAAGATGCTCCTCCCAAGTTCCCCCAAATTCAAAAATGCACATCCACAGCAAATCCTCAAGCACCCTATTTACCCACGCCGTTTTGCCATCAGTCTGGTGTGATAGGCCGTACAAAACCTAAGTTGCATCCCTAGCGCCTCCTGTAAGCTTCTCCAAAACTAACTAGTGAAAATGGGATCTCGATCACTAACAACGGTAGAAGGAACTCCATGCAGACGGACTATCTACCGAATATACAAGGATGCCAAATATGAAGCCGTACACTTACTCTTAACTGGGATGAAGTGAGCATTCTTGGTTAATCTATCAACAACCACCCAAATGCTAGTGTTCCCTTTCCTAGAACGGGGTAAACCATCAACGAAATCCATAGAAATACTGTTCCACTTCCACTTCGGCACATCTAAGGGCTGAAGTAATCCACCGGGCTTCTGCTGCTCTACTTTTACCCTTTGGCATATGAGACACTTAGTTACGAATTCCGCCACGTCCTTCTTCATGCCACCCTAATAGAACATCCTCTTCATATCCTGATACATTTTGTCACCACCTGGATGAATAGTCATACGGGAATTGTGCACCTCTTCCAAAACTGTTCTCAACAAGTCACTGGCGCGTGGAACACAAAGCTTCCCATCTCTCCTAAGCCACCCTCTGCTATCAATGGAATAGCATTGGAGATGTCGCGAGACCTCTCCTCGGCTAATCCTATTCATAATGTCAATGAGCTCTGAATCCTCCCGCTGCCTCGAGCCAATATAATCCATAAGGGTAGGCCTCACCTCTAATGTTGCCAACAATCTGGGAGTAATGTCCGTAGATGGCTTAAAACCAAAAATAGAAATAAACTCCAAGTTCCTCCACTCTACGAACAAAGGACTAAAGGTTGCTTTCTTTCTACTCAATGCATCCGCAACCACATTACCCTTTCCAGGGGTATAAGCTATCTCAAAATCATACGAGGCTAAAAACTCCATCCACCTTTGTTGCCTCAAGTTCAAGTCCTTCTGCGAGAATAGGTACTTTAAAGACTTATGGTCGGTAAAAAGCTCAAACCTTTCTCCAAGCAAATAGTGCCTCTAAGACTTGAGTGCAAAAACTATGGCAGCCAACTCCAAATCGTCGATAGGGTAGTTCTTCTCATGCATCCTCAACTGCCTACTACCATAACACACTACCCTCCCTTCTTGCATCAGCACCACTCCTAGACCCGTTCCGCATGCATAAGTGTATACAGTGAAAGGCTTAGCTCCGTCGGGTAAAACTAACACTGGTGCACTAGTAAGGGCTCTCTTAAGCTTCGTCAAGGAATCCTCACAATCCACGTCCCACACGAAAGCTTTATTCTTCTTAGTAAGGCGCGTGAGTGGTGCTGAAATCTTGGCAAAATCTCTAATGAACTTCCTTTAACAGCCGACCAATCCTAGGAAGCTACTAACCTTCGTAACGTTCTTGGGGGCCTTCCAATCTTGCACTGCAATAACCTTGGTGGGGTCAACATCCAAACCTTCCTTCGAGACCACGTGCCCCGAGAAACGAACTTCCTCTCTCTAAAAATGACACTTTGAAAACTTAGCTCTCAAATGATGACTACGAAGTATGCAAAGAACTTCTTCCAAATAAACCGCATGCTCCTCCATATTCTTGGAAAAAACCAAGATATCATCCACGAATACCACCACAAACTTATTTAGGACATCCCTGGCTCATCAAAGCAATGAAATAGGCTGGAGCATTGGTTAGCCCAAAAGGCATAACCAACCACTCAAAGAATCCGGCTGGTGTCATAAAGGTAGTCTTATCTATGTTGTCATCAGCAACTCTAATGTAACGACCCGTATTTTTACGGATCGAAACATCGTAAAACAGTTATCATTAGGTCGCATTGTTGATAAGTCATCCATAGTCTAAGTCCTAGGTCGTATAGTAGTTAGGTCGGAGTAGACGACCTAAGAAAGTGGAGCGACCTAAGAAAGTGGAGCGACCTAAGGAAGTTGGCGACCTAAGGATTTTGGGGATAGGTCGATTAGAAGATAAGTCGTATGGTAGCTTAGGTCGTGGGGTAGGTTAGGTCGGTTGGAGCGACCTATAGGAAGTTGGCGACCTAAGAATTGGAGCGACCTATAGGAATTAGCGACCTAAGGAAGTGGACGACCTATTAGTTAGCGACTTAAGAGCTTACGGTATAAGAGTTAGCGAGTTAGCGTAGTTAGGTCGTGAGCGACCTAAGTTCAGTAGTGGAGTAGTTAGGTCGTTAGACGACCTAAGGTGTTAAGTCGTATCCTAGCTAAGTTAGTTAGGTCGTGAGCCTCTGTGTTGAGTTAGGTCGTGAGCTTCTGTGTGTGTTAGGTCGCGTGTGTGTTAGGTCGCGTAAGAGCTAAGCCGCATGCGTTAGGTCGTGGATGCGCAAATGTGTTAGGTCGTTGGATCTGTAAGTCGCGCGCATGCATTAGGTCGTGGGTCGTAGGGTTTCATTAGGTCGTGGATGCGCAAGCGTTAGGTCGTAGGTTTTAGGTCGTGGGTTCTTAGGTCGTGGACGACCTAATAGCGAGCGGACGACCTAAGGGGATTTCTGCCTATAAATAGGCGGGTTCTTCTTCATTTTTGAGATCCAGATTTTGAAGCGACGAAGTGCTGCCATTTTGAGAGCTCGAGTTCTACACTTCTTCACTTCTTTTCTCCACTTTAATCTTGTGCTTCCTTCCATCCAAATCGAAGATCGAATTGAAGATCCAAGAGCTTAGATTGAAGATCTACATCCATCGAAGAGAGATTTCATCGTTTGAAGCGAATTTGTGAAAGATCGAGTTAGATCCTTCGCTGTCCAGATCTGAAGTGTGTTGCTTTTAAGGTGTTTAGGTGATTTGGTGAGTGGTGATTATCTCTCACACGGATCCAAAGGAGTATATCGGATTGTTGGCTTGATTCGGTGTTAAAATAGTGATTTCCATGCATTTTCTTAAACCTAAGTATAGATCTATTGTTCATGATGATTTGACATCCATTTTACTACATGATTAACCTATGCAAGTTCATTCATCAAGTTATAGAGATATTACTCATGTTTCATGCTTGTTAGATTTCGACTCTTTATTTACAAGATTGCCATTATTGTTATAATTGTTTATTAGATCATGTTTGAATGTTTGATTACTTGGATTAATGATTGACTTGATTGGTTGTTATGAATTAGTTGATTGATGATTAGATTTAGACAAGATGGTCGAAGTTGATTCAAAAGCTAAGTGAAAGGCTCTTGAATTGGGAATGCTGCTCGTGGCATATGTAGCGGATGATGAAGCTCATATGGATAGGTTTGACGATGATGATGTTGAGATGAGGCTTTGCTAGGATGTGATGAAGCAAGGCATGATATGAGATAGTCTTGGTCTAATCCAGACGGGATCATTCCAAGCATGTTGATAACTCGGTGAAATGGTTCGAGTTTGAGGATAATGGTTTGCTCGAGAGGCGCTTGAGCTAGTATGGAAATAGTCGTCAAGGAGGATGACTAGAAGGCTGAGATTTCATCGTTGTTGAAGGTTCTAGCATGCTCAAAGCAAGAGTACGTTGGGCAGATTCGATAGTCCCTAAAGACTACTGATTGGTAGTCAAGTACTCTGGGCAGATTCGATATTCCTAGGCACGGGTTTTGACGACGTGCGGAGTTATGTCTAGAACCGGGGTTTCCATTAGCCCTTGACGGACGGCTGAAAGAATGTGCCAGTCATTTAATAAACGGTGGTATCGAGGCAATGATAACAGTGATAGCCAGAGTCATGGATGTTTGGTTGTATCGTCATTCGGTCTCAAGAGCAGTGTTTTCTGGGTGCTTATCTGATCTTGGTTTAGGCCTTGGGGGTTTGTACTTGGAAAACACTGCCCTTGACTTGAGTGATAATTGCTTTACTTTAAATGTTTGCTTTGCTAGGTTTGCTTCTGCTTAGTGTGTGTCTGGGGGCTATCACTGTAGAAAGAGGTGGAGTGGGAGGGTTGGATTCCTATTCCTTTTTCCTTTATGCTCTTTTGGTATGTTGTTAGTTAATTTACCGCTCACTAAGACTGTTGTCTGACTCAAGGCTTTATGTTTTAACTCTTATTGCCTTGGGCTATTCGTCCATTTTGGGATGGGCATACTAGGTAGCCGGTGACAGGTGCTGTTCTTGCTTCCAATGATGCTGATGATGAAGACGAGCTGGAGGCTTGCATATTATTTCTTATTATATGTACTGGATGTTCCGCTGCTTGTATAATTCTCTGAGTGATATGTAGTGAGGCTTGATGTATTGACTATTCAGATGTTGTATTCAACTATTATGAAGTTTTATATGATGACATCCTATTCTGTAAAGCTTCACTATATATATATTCTATTGTATTTTGTCCATGCGCTGTGAGTTATACGATAGATTCTGCTGTTTTTAATTTACCTTGACAATCGTCCATGGCTGCCTAGCACACTTTACAGCTATCTCTAGGTTCAGTGCGGGGGTCATGGGCGGTCGTCACATTTGGTATCAGAGCTTTGGTTAATCGATTTTACCCAACGCTCGCTGACATAACTACGTATGAGAGACATAATTGTATTTTGATGGATGATTACTATATATAATATAGTAGCTTAGAAGGATTTGAATTCCTTTATGCAGTTGTTTCTCAAGGTATGTTAATCATTCCTTTTTATAGATATTAGGAATGAGTCAAAGAGGGAGACCAGCTGCTAGGGAAGGCCGTGCTACTGAGGGGGCTGCTGATTATGTTGCTATGTTCGAAGCTATGATGACTTCGATCATGAGAAGGATGCCAGCTCCAGGGCCGTCAGTAGATGTTGGAGTTCAAGTCCAAACTCCAAAACCAATGGATTTTGCTAAGCTGTGTAAAGATTATACTGCTCTTGGAGGAAAGGTTTTCTTGGGAACGGAGTCAACCATTGAAGTCCAGAGGTGGATAGATGCTTGTAGAAGAATCTTTGGTGATTTGGGAATTGAGGATGCGACTAAGAGGAAGTTAGCATCAAGACAGCTTCAAGGAAGAGCTTCTGATTGGTGGAATTCTATCACCATTGATACTCCGGAGGAAGAAATTACTTGGGAGCAATTCCAAGTCAGATTTGAAGCTAAGTTCATTTCTACAGCTTAGAAGTTTGTTCTGTTCAAGAAGTTTGTGGAGCTCAAGCAAAATGGAAGACCAGTTCTTGAGTATGTTTTTGAGTTTGAAGCTTTGTCCAAGTATGCCCGGTCGTATATTGAATCTTCGTATCAGAAGAACGAGAAGTTTGTAACAGGCTTGGACAGTTATCTTGGGAGGCAGTTGGTGGATCATTTGGACGATTCTTTTGAGAAGCTTGTGGAAAAAGATCTCAGGCATGAGAATCTGTTTCCTAAAGAGGGATCTATTGTTGCTGTGACCAAGGAAGAGTCTAGACCACAGCAGGGTGGAAACAAGAAGAGGAAGCAGCAGCAGCAAAAGGGTAAGGATGAACAGAAGAAGCCAAAGGGCGAAGTGACCTGCTACAATTGTCAGCAGAAGGGCCATTTCTCCAGGGATTGCAAGAATCCGAAGGTGCCGGTGAAGTGCCACAACTGTGACAAGCTGGGGCATGTTAAGAGGAATTGTCTAGAACCGAGGAGGGACAAGCAGATTGTGCAAGCTTATGCTTTGGGGCTGTTCCGTCATCTTCGAAAGCTCCTACCGCTGAAGAGAAAGGAAAGATTGTGGTGGTTCAAGGTACTCTTTCTGTATGTGGTGTTCCAGTTAGAGTTCTATTTGATACTGGGGTGTCGCATTCTTTTGTTTGTAGTGAACTTGTGGGCCGGTTGGGTTTAGAACCGGATATCGTTGATAGGCCATTGGTTGTGACTAATCCAGTTGGGGGTTCGTCTTGTTTGTGTATGCTATGCCGTGGTCTGATTGTATCGAGTCATGATTGCTCTTTTGTTTGTGATTGTTTTGTTCTGAACTTTGCGGGGTTCGGAATTATTTTGGGTATGGACTGGCTTAGGAAGTATGCGGAAAAGGTTGATTGTGATAGGTTGGAGGTGACAGTCGAGAATGTGGAGGGGCAAAAGGTTGTGATACGATGTAAGCATGAAGAAGGCATCTTCATGAGCTTCATGTATTCGCTGGTTGTTCCACGGGATGGACTGTCATCTGTGCCAATTGCTAATGGATTTGAGGATGTCTTTGACGAGGTCAAAGGGTTACCGCCGCATAGAGAGATCGAGTTTCGTATAGATCTAGTTGAAGGAGCCAGACCTATTGTGATGCCTCTTAGGCGGATGGCGCCTAGGGAGCAGCAAGAGTTGAGGGTGCAGGTTGATGACCTTTTACAGAAAGGATTCATTCGGCGTAGTGTGTCCGAATGGGGTGCACCAGTTGTGTTCGCAACCAAAGCAGATGGATCGGTGAGGTTGTGTGTGGATTATCATGAGCTGAATAAGGTGACTAAGAAGAACAAGTATCCATTGCCGAGAATAGATGACTTGTTTGATCAGCTTCACGAAGCTAAGGTGTTTTCTCAGATGGATTTGGCAACGGGATTTCACCAGTTGAGAGTGGCTAAGGATAGTGTGCCGAAGACTGCTTTTCGGACACCATCCGGTTTCTTTGAGTGGCTGGTAATGCCGTTTGGATTGACTAATGCGCCAGCATATTTTGTGGATCTTATTAATAGAGTGTTCAGAGATCAGTTGAGCAAGTTCGTGCTATTGTTCATGGATGATATTTTGATTTATTCCAGAACTGAAGAAGAGCACAAGACGCACTTGCGTATTGTTTTGGAAATCTTACGGAAACATCAGCTGAAGGCTAAGTTTTCGAAGTGTCACTTCTGGAAGAGTGAAGTGAGGTTCTTAGGCCATATTATCTCTGGAAGTGGAATAGCGGTTGATCCCGCTAAGGTGGCAGCAATCCAGGATTGGGTTAGACCTAAGAATGCATCGGATGTGAGAAGTTTTCTTGGATTAGCAGGATATTATCGTTGATTTATCAAAGACTTTTCCAAGGTAGCTGCACCATTGACAGGATTGACGAAAAAGAACCAAGTATTCAGATGGGATGCTAAGTGTGAGCAAGCTTTCGGAATCCTGAAGGAGCGATTGACAAGTGCTCCTGTTTTGACTATTCCTAGTGGAAATGATGAGATGGTGGTTTACACCGACGCATGTGGTACTGGACTTGGAGCAGTGCTGATGCAGAAGAATAAAGTTGTTGCGTATGCAAGTCGACAACTGAAGCCGCATGAAAGGAATTACCCGACTCATGATTTGGAGTTAGCGGCGATTGTTTTTGCTCTGAAGGTGTGGAGACATTATCTATTGGGGGTTCGATTCGAGTTGTTTATAGATCATAAATCGTTGAAGTATCTTTTCTCCCAAAAGGATTTGAATCTTCGGCAGCAACGATGGCTAGAGTTTTTAGCATCATATGATTTTGGTATAGCCTATACTCCGGGAAAGGGTAACGCAGTGGCAGATGCGTTAAGTCGAAGACATGCAGGATTGGGAGCCATGTTTTCAGAATGGAAGAATCTCGAGTATTTAGCTGGATTTGACTTCAGGCCCAGATGTGAATTGGAACCTGAGATGTTGGCAAACTTATCAATAAGACCGACTCTTGTGGAAAGAATTGGCGAGAGTCAAAAGCGAGATGATAAGCTTGTCAAGGTTATCCATGATTTGGAATCTGGATTGGACCCAGAAAAGGATAAAGGATTTGAGGTCGATCGAGAAGGTTGGCTTCGGAAGCAAGGACAACTAGTTGTTCCCGATGTGGATGAATTGAGGAATGAGGTGCTGAAGGAAAGTCATCACTCGAAGTTGATGATTCATCCAGGTGGAAACAAGATGTATCGGGATATGAAGAGAACCTATTACTGGGAAGGTATGAAGAAGGATGTTGGAAATTTTATTTCCATGTGTATGAACTGCCAGTTGGTAAAAGCCGAGCAAAAGAAGCCAAGTGGATTGCTTCAGCCATTAGAAGTTCCTACATGGAAGTAGGAGCAAATATCGATGGATTTTATTGATTGACTACCTAGAACAAGAACGGGAAATGAAGGGATTTGGGTCATCGTAGATCGTCTGACTAAGAGTGCAAGATTCATTCCTGTTCGATCGACTAGGACTGCATCAAAGTTGGCTGAGTTGTATGTTAAGTGGATAGTTCGATTCCATGGTATTCCGAAGAGTATAGTGAGCGATCGAGATCCATTGTTCACTAGTGGATTTTGGAAGAGCTTCCAGGAAGTTTTGGGAACCGAGTTGTGTTTGAGTACAGCTTATCACCCTCAAACAGATGGTCAGACCGAGAGAGTCAACCGAGTTTTGGAAGATCTCCTCAGAGCATGTGTTTTAGATTTCGGAGGATCATGGGAAGATCACCTTCATTTGGTAGAATTTTCGTATAATAACAGTTACCAGTCAAGCATTGGTATGGCACCATATGAAGCATTGTATGAAAAACCGTGTAACTCTCCGACATGTTGGTTAGAGACTGGAGAAAAGCTGATACTTGGGCCAGAGATGATTCGATAGACTTAGGATTGTATAGAGATCATTCGGCAACGAATGAAGGCAGCCCAAGACCGTCAGAAAAGTTATGCCGATAAGCGTCGTAAGGATTTGGAATTCGACGTAGGTGATATGGTTTTTATGAAGATTTCTCCACTGAAGAATGTTATTCGATTCGGGAAGAAAGGAAAATTGACTCCGAGATTTGTCGGACCATTCTCGATCATCGAGCGAATTGAAAAGCTCGCCTACAGATTGGAGTTACCAGAGAAGATGTCGGGTGTGCACAATGTTTTTCATGTATCGTATCTACGAAAGTATGTGCACGACTCGAATATAGTGGTTTCTACTGATAGCTGTGAAGATTTCGAAGTTGATCCAGTCGATAAGAGACCTCGTAAGCCGCTTCGTGTTGTGGAAACCGACACAAAACAGCTTAGGAGGAAGGTAGTTAGGTTGCTCAAGATACAATGGAGTGATGATGGTAACGACTGTACATGGGAGGAGGAAGAGAGGATGAAGGCAGCTCATCCTGAACTCTTCAAGGTATGGCCCTAAGGTGTCGTGTCATCTAACGACATTGTAACTTGTTCTAGTTTAGAATTCTGCATGCTAAGCTAGAATTGGATGCATGGTTTGTTGATTGCTATGGATGGTAGGCATGCAGAATAGTCTTTGATTGCTCTGTTTGTTTGGAATTTCGGGGGCGAAATTCCTAAGGGGGAGAGAATGTAACGACCCGTATTTTTACAGATTGAAACATCGTAAAACAGTTATCATTAGGTCGCATTGTTGATAAGTCATCCATAGTCTAAGTCCTTGGTCGTATAGTAGTTAGGTCGGAGTAGACGACCTAAGAAAGTGGAGCGACCTAAGGAAGTTGGCGACCTAAGGATTTTGGGGATATGTCGATTAGAAGATAAGTCGTATGGTAGCTTAGGTCGTGGGGTAGGTTAGTCGGTTGGAGCGACCTATAGGAAGTTGGCGACCTAAGAATTGGAGCGACCTAAAGGAATTAGCGACCTAAGGAAGTGGACGACCTATTAGTTAGCGACTTAAGAGCTAACGGTATAAGAGTTAGCGAGTTAGCGTAGTTAGGTCATGAGCGACCTTAGTTCAGTAGTGGAGTAGTTAGGTCGTTAGACGACCTAAGGTGTTAAGTCGTATCCTAGCTAAGTTAGTTAGGTCGTGAGCCTCTGTGTTGAGTTAGGTCGTGAGCTTCTGTATGTGTTAGGTCGCGTAAGAGCTAAGCCGCATGCATTAGGTCGTGGATGCGCAAATGTGTTAGGTCGTTGGATCTGTAAGTCGCGCGCATGCGTTAGGTCGTGGGTCGTAGGGTTTCGTTAGGTCGTGGATGCGCATGCGTTAGGTCGTAGGTTTTAGGTCGTGGGTTCTTAGGTCGTGGACGACCTAATAGCGAGCGGACGACCTAAGGGGATTTCTGCCTATAAATAGGCGGGTTCTTCTTCATTTTTGAGATCCGGATTTTGAAACGATGAAGTGCTGCCATTTTGAGAGCTCGAGTTCTACACTTCTTCACTTCTTTTCTCCACTTTAATCTTGTGCTTCCTTCCATCCAAATCGAAGATCGAATTGAAGATCCAAGAGCTTAGATTGAAGATCTACATCCATCGAAGAGAGATTTCATCGTTTGAAGCGAATTTGTGAAAGATCGAGTTAGATCCTTCGCTGTCCAGATCTGAAGTGTGTTGCTTTTAAGATGTTTAGGTGATTTGGTGAGTGGTGATTATCTCTCACACAGATCCAAAGGAGTATATCAGATTGTTGGCTTGATTCGGTGTTAATATAGTGATTTCCATGCATTTTCTTAAACCTAAGTATAGATCTATTGTTCATGATGATTTGACATCCATTTTACTACATGATTAACCTATGCAAGTAATCAAACATTCAAACATGATCTAATAAACAATTATAACAATAATGGCAATCTTGTAAATAAAGAGTCGAAATCTAACAAGCATGAAACATGAGTAATATCTCTATAACTTGATGAATGAATGATTGGTTGTTATGAATTAGTTGATTGATGATTAGATTTAGACAAGATGGTCGAAGATGATTCAAAAGCTAAGTGAAAGGCTCTTGAATTGGGAATGCTGCTCGTGGCATATGTAGCGGATGATGAAGCTCATATGGATAGTTTTGACGATGATGATGTTGAGATGAGGCTTTGCTAGGATGTGATGAAGCGAGGCATGATATGAGATAGTCTTGGTCTAATCCAGACGGGATCATTCCAAGCATGTTGATAACTCGGTGAAATGGTTCGAGTTTGAGGATAATGGTTTGCTCGAGAGGCGCTTGAGCTAGTATGGAAATAGTCGTCAAGGAGGATGACTAGAAGACTGAGATTTCATCGTTGTTGAAGGTTCTAGCATGCTCAAAGCAAGAGTACGTTGGGCAGATTCGATAGTCCCTAAAGACTACTGATTGGTAGTCAAGTACTATGGGCAGATTCGATAGTCCTAGGCACGGGTTTTGACGACGTGCGGAGTTATGTCTAGAACCGGGGTTTCCATTAGCCCTTGACGGACGGCTGAAAGAATGTGTCGGTCATTCAATTAACGGTGGTATCGAGGCAATGATAACAGTGATAGCCAGAGTCATGGATGTTTGGTTGTATCTTCATTCGGTCTCAAGAGCGGTGTTTTCTGGGTGCTTATCTGATCTTGGTTTAGGCCTTGAGGGTTTGTACTTGGAAAACACCGCCCTTGACTCAAGTGATAATTGCTTTACTTTAAATGTTTGCTTTGCTATGTTTGCTTCTGCTTGGTGTGTGTCTGGGGGCTATCACTATAGAAAGAGGTGGAGTGGGAGGGTTGGATTCCTATTCCTTTTTCTTTTATGCTCTTTTGGTATGTTGTTAGTTAATTTACTGCTCACTAAGATTGTTGTCTGACTCAAGGATTTATGTTTTAACTCTTATTGCCTTGGACTGTTCGTCCATTTTGGGACGGGCAGACTAGGTAGCAGGTGACAGGTGTTGTTCTTGCTTCCAACGATGCTGATGACGAAGACGAGCTGGAGGCTTGCATATTATTTCTTATTATATGTACCGGATGTTCCGCTGCTTGTATAATTCTCTGAGTGATATGTAGTGAGGCTTGATGTATTGACTATTCAGATGTTGTATTCAACTATTATGAAGTTTTATATGATGACATCCTATTCTGTAAAGCTTCACTATATATATATTCTATTGTATTTTGTCCATGCGCTGTGAGTTATACGATAGATTATGCTGTTTTTAATTTACCCTGACAATCGTCCATGGCTGTCTAGCACACTTTACAGCGCACTATCTCTAGGTTCCGTGCGGGGGTCATGGGCGGTCGTCACATCTAAGCTGATGGAATCTCGTCGCTAGATCAAGCTGAGAGAAAACCGAAGAACCTACCGACTGGTTAAAAAGATCATCAATCCTAGGGAGTGGATATCGGTTCTTCTTGGTGAGTTTATTTAATTCCCTATAAACTACGCAAAGTCGGAGAGAACCATCCGCCTTAGGGGCAAAGATGACTAGTGCTCCCCACTCCGATATGCTCCTTCTTATAAATCCCTTCCCTAACAGCTCACGAATCTGCTTGCTCAATTCTTTCCTCTCCCTAGGTGCCATGTTCCTCACAGGTAATGCTACCGGCTTAACATTCTATGTCAAATAAATCGTGAAGTCAATCTCTCTCTCAGAGGGTAGTCCCCTAACCTCCTCAAAGATGTCTGCAAAATCTCTTACGATAGGAACCAAATGCAACTCTAATGAAGATGAATCGAGGGAATAGAGAAAACTCAACATGACTAACCCTTGTGGATTGCAGGATACCTTTAGAGTCCTACCACTACAAGTCTCAAGTCTAACGACTCTCCTCTCGTAGTCTAAGATAGCTCCATATGTGGATAGCCAATCCATCCCTAAGATCATCCCATACCCCGAGAATCCTAAAACATAGGCGTCGCAGTCAAATTCTATGCCTAGGATAAAGATTTTCAAACCCCTACAAACCATAGATAAGTATGTCAATCCTCCTATAGGGTTTGAAACAATAATGGGGTCTACTACTAATGCTATGTCCAAGTGCAAACAATCTACTAGAGAGCTAGAGATAAAAAAGTGTGATGCTCCAGAATCAAATAAAGTCCGAATGGGAAAATCAGATATAGAAATCAAACCTTCAACTGTGACTTTCCTACCTCTATTTGGAATGCTACTGGAAGGTGCTGTATCTAACGCATGAATCTGCGCAACTAGTGCACTCGCTCCCTAAGGACAACTCCTACTCATATGACCGTGCTGCCCACAAGTATAGCACTTACCCTTCATCTTCTCCTTCTAGCAATCCTTGGCCATATGTCCAACCTTCCCATAACTATGGCACTTTATTCCTTTCTTAATATGCTTCTGAGGACCATCACCTTTCTTCTCCTTCTTATTCTTTTCCCACAACTTCTTCTTTGAACCTTCTGACTTAACCTCTTCTTTGGACTCTCCCTCCTTGACTGTATCCGAAATAAGCGCCATCTCAACCAAAGACTCATAAGTAGCTCCCGTCGGTACATGAGTCAGCAATAATCCCTGAAGGGATTGATTCAATCCCTTCACAAACTTTATAGCTTTCTTATGCTGTGTGTTCACCAAATCCATACCAAACCATAATAGCTCATTGAATTGATTAATGTATTCCTTAATAGGCAAACTCCCTTGCTTCAAATTGATAAACCTCTCCAGTTGAACACTCTCTTCCGCCTGAGACAGAAACTTCCTATCGAATCGCTCCAGGAATCCATCCCAAGTAACATTTCTACCCTCCAACTCGATCACCTCCCACTAATAAGATGCCTCCTCCTTTAGCTACCTAGGGCTAGCTGAACTCGCTGCTGACCATCCAATCTCAAAAGGTCAAAAATCCTCTCTGTGTCCCTAAGCCATGCTCTCGCCTCCACAAAAGTCTCCTTGCCAGAAAAAGTCTTCCCGCCCAAACTCGCAAAATCTTTACAAAGCTTAGAGAAATTGATGGTGGCAGGTGGGTTGATGGGATTCCCATCCACTGGTGCAGGATTGGGCGCTGGCCCATGCACCTCTGGAATCGTGGCTTGTAAGTACCTATGAAACAAGGCTGGGACTGGAATGCCCTCAGGAAGGTTCGGGGCATCAGCCATTCTACGAAAAGAAAAGGATAATTTAAGAAAGAGTTAAAGGGAGATTGAACTGGACTTATGAGGGGATTTTTATAAAAACAATTACTTAAAAATCATTCCTAAAAGTTCTTTTTTGAAAATACTTTTAAAACAAGTTATTATGAAAAATACTTTACTTTTAAAAAAAAATTGGAATCCCGTAACCTTAGGCTCTAATACCAAGTGAAACACCCCCACACCCCTTAATATACCCAAAAGGACACATTAAAAGGCGTGGTGCATTGTAGGTATAACTAAAGCTAACAGAGACTAAGATTCATAAGACAAATATAGATAAAAATAGCGGAAACTTAAAATAATAACTTAATTAAAACAAAGCTTCATAATTGATTCATAAATAAGTCAAATACCACATACATATTTAAAAATCCAACATGTCTCATGAAACAAAAACTCATAGTCTCAAAATCAGAGTACATAATATCCCTTATAATAAGCCAGTACATAGAAAGAACAAAAGATGAAATAAAAGAAATACATAGTAGAGAACTCCTCCAAGAAACCACAAAGCAACAATAATCTACTGACTTCTCCCTTGATTGCCTATGGGGGGTAAAGGGGAAAATAGAGGAGTGGGTCAGACTAAAAGTCTAGCGAATGATAGTAATTATTATAGTCTTTAAGCAAGATAAAAGTAATAGACTCTACAGCAGTTCTAGCATAAACAAGGATAATAAAGGAAATAGAAAAGAGATAAATTGGAAATAAATTTGATTAAGTATTGCTCAATTTATAAGATAGGTTAACTTTGATTGCTTGCACTTGTCCTTGATTTCTACTTTGATTAGGCTGAATTCCTAATCCTATAATTAGGATGTAACCCTAATTCTACCCTTTTTGATCGACCTACTACTCCATAGACCTTACTATGGACCAGCCACTATATAACTCCCTACACAGCAGCCAATGGTATCTACGGAAGATGCACAAAGCAACTACTGTGGATCCGGACGACATATATAGCTCACTACACAAAAGGCAATGGTGTCTATGAAAGACACCCATACTTAGCACTTGGAACTCATAGCAATTACTGAGCACCCGAATGGAAGTTGCACGCGTTATACCACCATGCACATGCTACCTTTTGCTCCACCTATTGGGTCTTCTTATTACCTCCAACTTCCGGCATAAGCATGCCCCTCATCTCACTTCAGGCTAATGGGAGATCACCACGTATCCATAGAAACTATAGGGGAAATGCTATTGGTACTGGCCCTTCATCCAAACAATATCTAGTTGCGCCCCTTATCCAAATCCCCCGTGATTTGGACTCCTATTTAACCAATTACTACCATTCTTAGCATAAGCGTGCCCTAGACTCACCGTTTGTCTAATAGGGAATGCTATTTGGTACAGGTTCTACTTTCATTTTTGCTTATTAACTTAGGTAAATTATTTAAATAAGCCTTTACATTTTTCTCTGCTAACTGTGCTTATTAATTTCTCCTAAGTCTTAAAATAAGCCTTATTCTGTTCTTTTTCTTATTATAACCTACGTTATAATCATTCTTATTACTTAACCCAAGGTCTAAGTGTGAAAATAAGCTTCTTTCATCTTTTACTCTTTTTAGTTATATTTCTAAGTTATAACTAGGCCAATCTTTTTAATTCGGTCCAATTAACGTCATAATTAGGCGTAATTTCAATCCAATTCCATTTATATTACAGTCTTTGAAATTTACATCATATATTCCGTTATTTCAGTTTTCTTACAATTTAATCCATATTCGCGTTAATCCTATTCTAATCCATACGCGAAGAAGGAGAAATATAAGAAAACTGAGAATAGAAGAAAATCCAAAGCATAGAAAGAAGATGTAAATAACGTATAAATAACAGTAAATAACTAAAATACCGTAAATAATCGGAAAAGCTATAATTAACAAAAATAAATTAAAATTACTGAAAATAATAACCGAAAGGAAATAGACTGAAAATAATTCTAAAACTATAAATAAACTACTGAAAAGGCTATTCCAAAAATCGTAGTAAAACTACAACTATTGGAAAACCAATTATTTTAAATTACTTAAAGAAATCTTAAAATAATTACAATCACTTACCTGCGGTCCTAAGCTCTTCCTTTGGTCTTCTCGGATTCACTTGGAGTTGTAAAATAATTTAATTTATAACGATTTTCTCCTTTGAAAAAATTATTCATTTTGGGTCCTTCCTAGAAAGGTGAACCCAATTGGAGAAAACCTAGAGAAACAGTGTTAGGTCTAGGGGTCTATTTATAGGTGTAGAAGTGGATTTCAGACCGTTGGATTTGGAGATTGAATAGGATGCAACCACGTCATAGGCTGAATAGGAGCCATCGGATGCAAAGCTAGAAGGACCAGATTGAAATAAAGGATGCAAATGACGTGTTCGGTCGTCACTGATTCGTTCGAACGAACGAACGTTCGTTCGCTTGCCAAAAGCGAAGGCGGGTCGACCACCCCTTGCCCAGGTCGACCGGTCGGTCGGCCTGACCATATTTTTTTCCGTTTTATTTCTGCTTATTTTGTTTATTTTATAACTTGGTCATATTAGCTCGGTTTTCGACGTTCTATATATGGAAATTGACCAGAAAATTACCACGGACAAAATGGTGCAACTTCCGTGGCCCAATTCTGATTATTTTACAAAGTTATTTTATTATTTAATTAATTAACAAATTAATTATTATGGGCTAAATTTCGGGTTGTTACAATTCATGTCCAAAATACACATATTTTCCATATATATATATATATATATATATATATATATATATATATATATATATATATATATATATAAACACTACAAGGAAAAGTAGTATTAGTTGCATAATATGCCAGCGTTTCAATCCCATATGCAACTATTGTGCATTTTAAGAAGTCAAAACAAAAATTGAACATGCTTCAACCACAAATCACAGACGAGACACGAAAAATTAGTCGGTTACATTTGCTTCAATTAGGTAATATTCATTTTTTTCACATAGTATTGTTAACTTCAAATTTTCTCTTCAATATTTCTCCTTTCTTCCCACTTTCTCCCCCTTTCGAAATTTTGTAAAATTACAAAACTTAAATTTGTTCTTCTTCGTTTCCTTTACAATCTCTACCTCACCTCTTCCCAACAATCCTGGTTTTCTGCTCTAATTAGGTTAGGGTTTTAAATGCCCAGTAAGACATGGACCACCGATGGTCACCGATATGCTTCGATTAGGGTTCAAGTCACTACCAAATGAGCTCTCCAATGGGATAACCGGCAAAGACAACAGGCATGTATTGAAATAGTTATAGTGTTTCCTTCGGCACATCACTACCACCATCCCGATCTTTGCATACCTTGAGAACACAAAGACGCAGCGAAAATAGTTTTGAAGGTGGATTTAATGGATGTGCTTCAGAAAGAGGTGAAGTTAATGGATACAGTGGGGTGAGGTTAGTGCATTTATTTTATTCGTGTTTATTCTATTAATCACTTATTAAATTACCGAACTATTGTTTAATCATCATCATCAAGCTAGTATAATTGCTTTACTAAGTTTTGATGCATTCCATGTGTCCTAATGGATCCAAATATCTTAGTTTTAGTTTTCCAATAAGTCAATGGAGGATCTGATGAAGCAAGTACAATGGAGTTAGAAAATGTAGGTAGAGTTTTTTAGGATATGCTGCGGTAGTGATAGCACACTTTGGTTGAGTTTCATGAATTATTGGCTCATTAGGTTGACATAAGGGCGGAGTAGTCGCATGCATAAGGATGTGCATGTATTAATTTTATTCTTGCTAGTTTCTAATTCTTCAAAGACAAATTCAAACCTCTCAGTAACCAATTTTTCATTAGCTTGTCATTGGAAAGAAATTCGAACATATTGATGGTGGAAAGTTAGATCAGGTAGGTTAATTAGGAAGTAAGTAATTTCCTTGATTATTTGCTGGATTAGGATTTTGGTTTGAGTTGCAAGAGATTTTATTTTTTATGGCATAATTCGTGGATTGTTAGTAGAACAACACCATATTTTTGTATTAAATGTGTAGTTTTTAAATTTAGCATCTCCCATATTTAGGGACACACCACAATGCAAATGTTCATGCTCATATGATGTTTCAGTTTGCTTTGAAATTGAGAATGTTCCCATCACGAGTAGCAACATGCATAGTTGCACTAGTGATAAGGTTAGCATTTTTTAGTTTCCACCATTCTAAACTTTTTGAATCATGATCTTTTTGTCGTGTCTCTCTATCGACTGCCTTGCCTTTTCTGTTTTGCATCACCGCTCACTAATTTTGAGCAAGTTTCAATTGCATGTCCAAACATTTTGCAAATTATGGCTAGCTAATCCTTACAAAAGTGATCAAGTACTTACGCATCCATCCCATCTATGCTTTTCAAGTACTTGTGCTCAATATCATCAACAATTTCAAATTCGATCATATTTTAGTAGTTGATTTTAGTTTTAGTTTAACAAAAGAAATCATTGATATATAAATATGTATTATACCTTCTTATGCTGGCTAAAATCCTAGTCATAATTAAACAAAAGATTTACCTTCTAAGAAAAATAAAGGGAAATGCTTGTATATGAAAAGTAAAACTACCAATATGAAGATATCCCCTACAGGACAGGGATAAGATTTTGAGACCAAAACTAATTAATGCCAATTAACCAATGTAAAAAAAAGAGACATACATTGAGCTGCTAACTAACTTCCTACAGTATTAATATCAATTTTGACATTTCTATAGTGAATGCTTTTACACACAACATTTAAGTAGCTTAAGTAAAATTATACTAGGCGGGTGGTTTTAGTTTCTACTTATATCGAAGACATAAGCTTGAAAACACATAAATACTTGTTTGGATTTGCACATGAACACTTGAGTCCAAATCGGTCTCATTTTATCTCAGTCAGTAAACAAACATTACATCTTGCTTCTCGTTGTTTAGGTAGTGTCATTGGCATTTGTTACGGGTGTAGATGCATATAATGTCATTCCTAATTTTTTTTAATGAAAGAGCGGTCTTCACTGCGAGGAGAGCACTCATTGTATTGTTAAATAAGAATTCCAAAAGCCATCAACAAGTTTGATGCGTGACGTTGCATATGAAGTAAGATCATCAAATAAATGATCAATAAGAGTGATAAAACATAAGCATGCGCACGCGCGCGTGCACACATATATGTATGTATGTATGTATGTATACAAACTGAATGAAGTAAAATAGGTTTTTGCTATGCTACACTTCCATAATGCAACACTATGCTAACAGATTCTATCGCAGGCTGAAGGTGAGCTGCTGTATGAGTGGAGAAGCAGGGCTGACTGATTGTGTGATGAGTGAGTTGCTGGGCGTTGGTTTAACAAATTGCTACTGTGTGCCTAGAGTTGACCTGTTATTTGGTTGTAATAGCTGAAGGACTTGTAGTGTAACATTACCAAATGGAGGATTGGAGAAGCAGCTGAATGAACAATTGGGAATGCCTAACCATACGACTAAAGCATGAAATGCTGGAGTAACTGAGCAATTAAGTGAAGCTAAGTGGATGAATGATTAGCTAAAGTTGATTAACTGATTGTTGGGTGCCTAGGTTACTAAGAGAGCTAAAGTTGAGTGTGGTTTAGCTGCTAGTTGAAGTGAATTGTGCGGTATCTAGCTAAAGTGCCTATTAGTGTTGCAGCAAACCTGAAGGCCAGGCTGGTAGCAGCAGACTTGAGAACCAACTATCTAATATTAAATCTTATAAATAATCTATTGTAACACTGAAGAATTTCAAAACGCACAATGACTGAAGGATTGCTATAACTTACAAGATGAATCAAGGAGGTATTGAATACATTTTTTTATTTGCTATTGGTTGACTGGTATTCATATTTAAATTATATTAACTAAAAATTTGATATTTGTTCACACACACACAGAGATATATATATATACACAGATATATATATACACACAGATATATATATACATACACACAGATATATATATATACATACATACACACACATATATATATATATATACACACACATATATATATATATATATATATACATACATATATATATATATACATACATATATGTTTGTGACATTATTCAAAGTATTTTTCAGCACCTAATTTATGAATTTTATATACATTAATAAGCTATGTATTTTATATTAGCTAAAGAAATCAAACATGAATTAAATATGCTTGTGTATATGATTATATACTGATATTAGCGATAACCATCAGTTAGTATGATATTAAAGATAATCACCATAAATTTGTATGTGATATAATTGAATTTTTGTTCTTAAAAGAAAACGATCGAAATGCGATCCTAGATGAATAACTCATATGAAAGGATTATACAATAAAAATCAAATTTTGTGAATTCACATAAGGAAATAAGCATGAATAAATAATATAATAGTATCAAACTAAATTGCTCAAATTTATGTCCATCCATGAGTACTTACCCATGTAGTTATAACTATTTGAATAAATAGGTGGTTTCTCCTTACTTATTTTGTAAAATCATACGACTTTTGACTTAATAGTTAGGGTTTTCACATATATTCATTCATCCTTTTCTACTTGAAATTATTGATATAAGCTTTTGGCATGAATAATCTACATTTGCTGTTACACTCAATTTTTTTCTAATTGTTAATATTGTGAATGTGCTAACTGTGGGAAGCTGTGATTGTTAAACAAATTTTCAATTAAACATATGTTAGCTGAAGTAGATGTTAGAGCACATTTTATAATGAAACGCTAAGCTTGCAACTCAAATGAACCAAATGATAAGTGTGAATGCTTTATAGATTTAGATTGTACTCCTATCCTAATGACCCAAAAGTTTCACCTGAAGTTTTAATTGTGTAATTAAAAGTAAGGCTGCAACATTAGTTAATGCGATACATAATGAGGCAGCATCTGCAAGACTGAGAGCTTTAATAGATAGATAAGAATGCCATCTTCATGCGATAAGTGTGGTATAAGCAGCAAGATCGGATCTGACTGCAAATGTGATGGTTGCTCCTGGTATGTTAATCTAATGATTAATTAACTAAGTTGCTGTCCCTGGTAGTTAACTGCTGTGTTTTTATGGTTCCAGCTGCAAGAGAAAAACAGACTATGTTGAAGAGAGAGGCACCACTTCAGGAACTATAATCCTTGGTAGGCCTGTCAATGGGTAGGGTTCGGTCCGAGTATTATAAAACCCGGACCTGAGTCCAATTACAATAATTAAAACCCAAGCCCGGCATGAATCCACGGGGTATTTCAACCCAATATTCGAGCCCAGCCCGTCGGGCTTTTTAAGTCCGCTGAGTAATAACCGTATATCTAACTCAGAATATTTATGTTAAAACCATATCTTAAAACTACAACTTTGGTAATATTTGTATACAAACAATGTTAACATATAAACTAGGTGGTGATGTAATCAAACTCATAACAAAAGCATGCAAAAACCTTTACATGTAAACAAATAAAATGGTAAATAAATAACATACACACTCATGTTTTGATATGACAAAAAACTAATAGTCGGGTTGGGCCATAACCGGACTGGGTTTTGATAAAACCGTACCCGACCCGGATCGGGTCTGAGTCGGGCTTGGTAGTAAAAGGCAAAACCCGTACCCGCATAAATAGGACGGGTTCGGACTGGGCTTGGGCCGAAACCTGTACCATTGACAGGCCTAATCCTTGGTGTAGCTCCTCTTAAAGGGTACTTAGGGGATACGGGTTGGCCTTATTTGAGCAGAAGCTGGTGGGTACGAGCCTTAGGGAATATGGGTTAATCGTGTCTATTAATGCACAGATGAAAAATAATATTCATAAGGAAAGACTTGCGATGGTATGTTAAATTAATGTTGAAATATTGATTATATCTGTTTCATCTGTATTTTTAATCTCTGTATAAAAAGGGCTTCATAAAACTTGATAAATTATTATTTTCTCAAGCCTTTGGTTATTATCTATATATAAGTAATGAGTATCCCTGGAAGTGTTAAACCGTCTTTACAAAAAAAATTGTAACGTTAAGTATTACCTCTTACTAAGGATCCGAACTAGTTTGGGGGATACATCCATCATTCCAGTCAACAAATCTCTTTCAATATGCCCAAAAAATGGAACGTTGTGTTGTTTGTGTATTCTCTTTCAGTCTACCTATTGCTTTTGCCAAACTTTTTGCAGGTCAAACAGTCAATAGCAGATAATACATTAAGATAGGTTGAATTCGCAACCGACAGATTTGGCAGTGAGAATGTGATTGATGAAGGTGGTTATGGGAATGTTTATTGGGTTAAAAAAAGAGAAGATTGCTATTGGTGAGAATTTCTTTTGTTTAATGCTAGCTTCATATATTGGTGCATGATTTTCCTTTTCCAAATATATAGTTTTCTTCCATCTACAATTAGAACAACAAGTACCTTTATCAGCAAGTTTTTCATATAAGACAGCAAATAGCTTGTTTCCTACCCGCCGTTCGTAGCTCGGTTGGTTTGGGAGCTGGGAGATGGGAACCAAAGGACTGTGTCCGGGCAGGTTCGAATCCCAGCGCCAAACCATCAGTGGTAGTTTCAACGTTAAGCATCCGTGTGCGACGACTAAATAAAAGCGGGGTAGACACACGGCGTGGGGTTTACTTAAGTGAGTATCAATGAACACCATGACCTTAAGGTTCCTCATGATCTAAAAAAAAAAAAAGCTTGTTTCCTAGTGCCAATTTCTAATTTACAATTTTGAAGTTTTTCTATAATTCTTTCCATTGTACTTTTTCACCAAATGAGTTTAACCCATGCCTGTAACATGAATTATGCGAAATCTACAACCATATCACACTTATTGAACCACCATATATTAAGTACATAATGTGACTTGCAGCTATTTTTGTTATTTGTGAAATAATGCAGTCTAGTTTAATACCTTGCTCCCATACTTTTTTTTTTTTTGTGAAATAATGCGGTCTAGTTCAATACCTCTGCCCACCCATGAATTTGGACACATGCCTGCACAACGATTGATTCATATGCTTTTTTTTCTAGCCATTCAAACTGTTTTTGTACTATGTTACAACTGATTCTTCTATGCATGCCCTGGGAACTTCGAATGTGGTAACTTCATTCATTTCATCTTTTGAATTTTGATATTTTTATCAACCTTCAGAATGAGGTCATCAAACTGTGTGATGATGACTGACATAATTTTGTGAGTTAGGATCAAACAACGCAGGCTGCTAAGTAGGAAGAAAGCGGTGGTTTCGATATAACCTATTTTTGAGTGCAAAAAGTAACACCGACATAATACAACATAGCTTAGAATTACACATGATTTTGTCATATGGTGGACTTGTGAACTTGTGGCCTCGGTCAGTAGAATTATGTCTTTGCAATCCAATTTAATATGGTCAACTAACAATATTTCACCCAGCTAATTGCATATTATGAAATGAGTATTATTGTTACCGTTTCAGAGTGGTTATTGTGGCCTATAGTTTCCTTTTTTAGGATAGTGCTACACACCAATTTCAAAACTGCAAAAATTATGATGATCTTCAAATGTGTGCGAGATCTTGATTTATGATGGTTATTTGAATGATCTAGTAGAAACGGCATTTTTAAACGATTAGATGGAGAAATGAAGATTTAGATGAATGATATGTGGAATGATTTAAAAAATTTCCTTCCTTGTAAACATTGATTATGCATGACTTCCAATGGACTATTAATTTAATTGTAACAGGGGTCTGATTTGAAAAAGTCTACATTTGACCTTTATCGCCAAACCCAAACAGACTTTTAGATCTTCACTCATAGATTTTAAACCTTTTAAAATGTAAGGCAATGTTTTCACTAGTGATAAGGATCATTTTTTAGCTTGATTATACTAGTGATTAACTTTCCATTAATTCAACGTTAGGAACATACAGTAGGATAGCTCTTTCAGTTTCAATTTTCAGGACTTTAGTCATGCCTAACCATTCAACTTCTCTACTCTGAAGTTTACTTAGGTAGGAACTTAGGGTACAACGATTAATTTACTCTATACATAATTTGTAATATACTAATTCGACGTTAAATGTAATTCAACATCCTAAAGTTCTTACAAAATAACTTTGGATGCACTTAATAATCTTAAAAGAACTGCGTTATTAGTGGCATACAACAGTTTTCAGTCATATAAATATTAAATACAACATGTTACATTAATAGGTCTTGAAAGCAACTATCACTCGTGAACTCATGCCACAATTTTCAAATACAATAAACACATGATATTTTCTTCAACTTCCAGTATTATTGCCAGTCATTTGCGTTTTATACATTCAGTTATACTTACTGTCAGTAGAGATTAATCTACAGGAAAAATCAGTTGGTAGCAAAAGCGGTTTCTAAAGGCTTCAGTATGCTAGTAGTATCAAACCTAAACATCCTGAAGCTTTTACCGGGACCCACATCAGTGCTTTTGGGTTCAGACCCTACTCGATGCAGTGAACTCTCTGTGCTTAACTGCGTTCCACTTCCTAAATCATGTTTGGCTTTCCACACACAAGTATAGTAGAGATTCGCAACTTGACCATTCAAGCACCATTAGATTCTCCTTATACCAATGGGATTGTTCCGGGTTTGTTTCTTCCTTCCATTATTATTACTAAAACCATATATTGTACAATTTTGTTTCAATCACCTGAAATTTGCTTATGCTTTAACTATGCAATCTTTTTCAACCACAAGCTGATATTTTTCCCATTCCTAATTGTATATTTTCAACAAGGATTATTATCCATTAGCCTGTTATGTTCTAATTAAAATTGAAACTTTGAAACTAATGTTAGTAATAGGATATATAAAGTAATAAGCTGATGTATTAATTTTTATAATAAGGATCCAATATATTAGAATATGATCTTGGTGCTTAAGGAGATTTATTCAAAGCTCCTGAACCAATTATAGAAGAACCAAGAGTAATGTTGGATTCTATGAGTGCTACCATGACAATTATATCTAATGGACAAGATGTAATGAACAAAACAATCAAAGTTGCTGACATGGAATCAATCCAAAATGATCATCTACAAAATGTTTTATACGAGTGCAAGGAAGAACATTTGGCTAAATATGCAATGAGCGAACCATTCCCGTTATGCCAGAACTTAAACTTCCAGTTTTTCAAACTGAAGAAGTTCCCAGTTTGGAAAAGGTACAATTAAACATAGAGGGACAGTTACAGAAAAGTGTAAGCTCTGGCTGTTTGAATTCAATGGAATGGATTGGAAATTGCGATTTGAGACCAAATTTTTTAGATTTTCATAGTGTGGATTTTGAAACTGCTATGGGGTTGAGGAGGGCATATAGTGAAGGGGACATTCAGGTGAGCCAGTTATTTTTTTCTTTATTTGCCTTTTGTTGCTTTTTTTCCAAATAGTAAAAATCCAAAGAATAATATAAAATTAGAAATAAAGACAAAGTTGTAGACGAGTTGATATAGAATTGATAACAACAGGTCTATAAACCAATACACTCTTGGTCCAAAACAAAACAAATTTCGAAGCATTCACTGTACACAACTAGATAACTCAGCGTCTCAGCCCTGCATATTATATACTATCCATATACAAAAAAAACAATAAAAAATGAAAGAATATGTTCCAATAGCATTGATATAACATTCGAATACATTTTCATTTGTTGCAAATAGACTATAACATCAAACATATTCAAGGCCATATATATTTACTAGGTACACACTGTAGCTGAATCAAAATAAAAGGGTGCAGTGAATCACTATTAGAGACTCATGTCTTGTTCAAAATATAATTTAATATTCCGCTACGATATAGTCAACGTAGTTTATTATTTTTATTTTATATTCACATGGACCATCAATTTAGTCTATGCATGTTAGTTCAGTGTAGCTTATGCATGTTAGAATATAAAAGTTAACAAGTTTATAATAATAATAATAATAAACTAAGTTATAATATAACAGTAATAATAAACTATAATTTGACAAAAATTAACTAAGTTTATAATAATAATAAAAAATTAACCAAGTCAACTATGTTTTATAATAATAAGAATAATAAACAATAGTTTGAATATAACTAAGTTTTTAAAAAATTACGTTTGTAATAATTAACTAAGTATTATAAAAATTAACAAGTTTATAATACTAATAAACAACTAAGTTTGATAATAAGTTAACCGAATTTTATATAAATTAAACTAATTTTTATAAAAATTAACCAATTTTTTAAAATTAACTAAGTTTTATATAATTTGACAACTTTTTATAATAATAAACTAAGCTTGATAAAAAAATTAACTAAGTTTATAATAATAATAATAAACAACTATAGTTTGATAAAAATTAACTAAGTTTATAATAATAATAATAATAAATTAACTAATTTTACAATAATAATAATAAATTAACTAAGTTTATGAAATATTTGTAAGTTTGGGATAATTTAAAAAAATTAACCAAGTTAATAAAATTAAGTTTAAGATAATTTATAAGTTTAAGTTAATTAAAATATAAGTCATGACATTTAAGTTTTACTAATTGAGATAATTTATAAGATTGAGTTAATATAAATAAATTTATAACCAAGTTAACCGAGCTTTATAAAAATTTAACTAATTTTTATAAAAATTAACTAAGTTTATATAATTTAACTATGTTTTATAAAAATTAAATAAATCTATACAAATTAATTAAGTTTAGAATTTAACTATGTAAATAAGTTATTAAAAATTAAATAACTTTATTATAAAAATTAACCAATTTTATAAAAATTTAACTAAGTTTTATAAAAATTATTTAAATTTAAGAAATTTTCAACTAAGGATGTTTGATATACTTTAAATATGAAACAGTTTCATAATCATTTGTTAATTGTTAAACTTGTCTACATGGAATTAGCTTTTTAGGAGTAAAGACCAGCTGTAACAAAGAATTGCGGGTAATCAAGTAATGATCATGTCGTTAATTGTTATATATACTATAACCTTTTGTTGGTACTTATTGTGTAAACTTGTTTATGAATGGTTATGGATTTTATGTGAATTTGCTCGGTTTGTCGAAAAACTATTATCGAAATGGTTATAGATATTATATTTGATTATGTGATTAACGTGTTGTTTAATTGTTTGAATAGATGATTATGTGATTGATTGACTGATTGTTTGAGTACGACGATTATGTGATTGATTGTTGGTGGTAATAAAACTATTATGCGAGTGATGTGTAACAACCCTATATTTTGTGATTTATTTTAATTGTTTATTTTGATTATTTTATTTAAATTCCTGATTTTAAAACTTTATTTTATTTATTAAAATGAATAAATTAGGTTATTTTAAATATAAATGTTGTTTTTTATGTGAATTATAATTTCAAACCTGAATAAATAGAATATTTCCAGAAAATGTGGATTTTGGTCAATTTAGTCAAACTTTGACTTTTAAATTTAAATTTAAATATTTGAATTTTTTAATTTTATCTTTTATTATGAAAATAGATTTAATTTCAAGAATACTGCTTTTCGTTTCGTTGAAATCCGATTTTTATTGTGAAAGTTATGCTTTTTACAATATTGTGTGTAAATTGATTTATTTAACAATATTGTTTATTTTAAATTATATAAATAATATTTTTATTTGTCATATCTTGTTTTAATTTTTGTATATGTATGTAATATGACTTGTTATGTATATATTTTATTTTTTTTAAACATTTTTTAAGTGTAGTTGTTATTTTTACAAAAACTAGTTATATTTTGTTTTCAATTTTCAATACTAGTTTACATATAATTAACTATATTCTTATATTTTTCTATATTTTCCTAAAATTTATTTATTCATTTCATTTTCACTATATTTTATATTCAGTTTTATTTTATTTTGATTTATTTGCATAAAGAAAAGGAAATATCAAGAGACTTTGGCATTTAACCTTTGACCTTCCACCTTCACTTCTCTTCGTAACTTTGGGCCGTTCTTTCTCTTGCCTATAGCCGTGACTTTCTTTATGCAATTCACATGAAAACATCACTTTCTCATTCCTCATTCATGTATGTTTTCAGATCTGAAGAAAAAGAATGCTAATGTCTTCCTCTTTTCTATTCTTTTTCACCTTCTTTTATTGATTTTCCTTTGTAAATTGCCTTGAAATCTACATGCTTTGCTTGGCCATACTCCTCCACCACCTCCTCCGACCAACGCCACCACTGTCCATGGCCACTCCACCATCCTTTCCCTCTAACTTGACCAAGCCGTGAGCCCCCTTGAAGCTATCTCACCAAATGTTGCAAAATCACCTTGAAACTAGCCTAGCCGAACCCTTTATGCACATACCCTTCATTTTTCACCTAAACCACCTCCTTGGCCGCCACCACCAGTCCCTCCACCACCTCTGGCCGACACCCCAGACCCCACCTGACCTTCCCCTAGCATGTCCATGCCCACATCACCTCAGGCCGACCCCAAAGTTTGCACCAATATCCACTTATTTGCCTTAAACCCTTTGTATTCCCACCTTGTAACTTCCACCACTTCACCACACCCCTTAGCCGCCCTTTGCACCACCTTCTCCAGCCCAAACTTGAACCAAAACCATGTTATGGCCGAGCCATATCAACCCCTAGGCCGAGCATGTGAGTGTGGAAAGCATGGCAAAAGCATTCAATTCATTTTTGCTTTTATTTTCAAAGTTGTCTCAATTCAATGTTGTATTGATTCATGTTTTATTGTCTTGTTTATGGGTTGTGTACAAGATCAATTGCTTGGTTCTCTTTCCACTTGAATCTATTGTTGTGTCATCGTGCTTTCTGGAATCCATTTGTGTCATTTGATTCGCTAACTCCAGCACAAAAAGGTGAGTAATCTCACTTGACATTTATACTTATGCAAATGTGAATTGACAACAATTGAATGTGTAGAACTATTATATTATGTTATACCTGTCTGTGATTGTATATTATATGATGTTAACCCTGTTTATTAACTTGTCACATCATCTGATACTGCTATATGTTGTTATACTGCTTATTTTATTCTGTTTATCACACTGCAAGTTCCGTGTTAGTATAGAATCACTATGGGTTGAAATGATACATACCCGAACGGACTTTAGAATAGGGAAAATTCGTTATGGGCTGAAATGATAGGCCTAAACGGTTTTTATTTATTTTATTTTGACTTAGGATTGCGGGTTTGAAATGATAGAACCTGGATTTTTCTTTATAAACTGCAGATTGAAATGATATATATCCATATCACTTGACCTAGGTTAGAAAACTATGTACAGGCCCGTGGTTATTTTATAAAGCATTTTGAATACTTTAAATATGTTTAAAAGTGTAAATTTATGCTAATTTGATTTAAATTGGATTTTAAATTGTTTAAATAAAGAAATTATGATTTTTTTTCTATAAGTTAAAAATGTTGAATAAATGACTAGTTAAATTGAAATTGGAAATATAACTTAAGTTTGGAAATTTAGATTTTGGTTTAAAATAAATTTAAGTTATGAATAAAATGGAATTTTTATTTTATTTGGAAAATGGGAAATATGATAATTTGATTTAAATTTGAATTTAAATGATTTAATAAAGTATTATTGATTTTTCTATGAACTAAAATGGTTAAATGTATAAATGCTTAAATGTGAAATTTTAAATATTGACTTGGAAATGGGAAATTTGGTTCTAATTAAAGGTTTTAATTAGTTAAATAAATTGGAAATTTAGTTTAATGTGTGAAATGGTAATTTGAAAATGTAAGTGTTAATAAAATTGTAAAATGTAAAAATGGGAAAATTGTATATTTGAATTGTTAAGTAAAACTATAAAAAAAATTGGATTTTATTGTAAAGTTTACTTTATAAAAATCATATGTAAAAAAGGTTGTTAATAAATATTTTTGAATGTTAAAATATGATTTTTATAACGTTAAAAGGTTTAAATCAAAGTTTATTGTTTGCTGGAAATACACTAAAATCTGGAAAATATTTTTAATAGCATTCAGAAATGCTATGGTTTCTGAAATGAACTAAAAGCTTAATAAAAGAGCTATTACAGCATTTCTGTAAATGCTGTAGTAGATGCATATGAACTAAAGGCTAAAAACTTAATAAAAGCCTATTTTAGCATTTCTGTGAATGTTGTAGTGGTTTGCTGTCTTTGTTGTTTTAAACTAAATTTCAACTAAAACTGAGATTTAACAGCAGTTTTAAAATGCTGTCTTTGCTGAATTAAAATGTTTTCAAGTATAACTTATAACCGCTTTTTCTAAATGCTGGGAAAGACTGAAATTTTCAATGTTTATGGTTTTCAACTAAGTAAATGAACTCAGAATGGTCTAAACTTTGGAAATTGAATACTTGAGTTGAAAGTATAATAACTTCACTTTTAGATGGTTTGGAGGAATTAATTTGATTGGAATATAAACTATTAAAAAGGTGATTTGAAATGAGAATAAATGAATGATATCTTGGAATTTAAAAGGTATTTAAAGTTAAATATGGTTTAGAAATTTAAATGGTTTAGAAATGATTTAACCTTTAATTTGATAAAGATTTGAATTTGAAATGATATTTTATTTTGAAGTATAAAATATTATTTTGGAATTTTATAACCACGGGTATACTTCTCTGTATGTCATTTGATTTCCTGGTGATGGTTTGATGCACATTAACACTGTTAGTTGCATGGTTTACTTCGATATGGACATTTTTGTGATATTGTCACTACTGTTTAATTGATGGTTTTATGGATCCTTAAAGGATGGGCGATCCCGAGCATCCTCTAAGTTATTATGCATTGCTATTACAGTTCACTTGAGTTGGTTTACATTGTATAAGTATATATGTCCTGACTTGAGTGTTTTGTGTTTTACTTTACGCTCGGGTCAGCCTGAGAATCACAGCTTTGGAATTTATCTTATGGAGCTAGAGATTTGCTGGAGCTTATCTGTCCATCTGTTATTTCTTATCTTCTAATCCAGTTATTTACTATTCGGTATTGCTTCTGCATTAGTGATTTATGTATCCTGACTTCTATTGTATCCATTTTTAAACTATGAGATTTTGTATATGTTTTGAGAGTTTGTATATAGTAGCTTCATGAACTACTATGGTATTTTATTTCTGTTGCGGGTTATTCTGATATTCTGTGTCTGTGATTCTATATTTGATTTTATTTGCTTCAAATTTTATTACAATCTGTTATTTTGAATTATTCAAATCAAACATGTATGGATTATTGTCATTTGAATGGTCCAAAATAGTGGGTCGTTACATGATGGTTGGAAATGGTACAAGCCATTAACATGAAATAGTAGCATGTATAGTATGCACAAAATAGTTAATAACTTTTGTAGCATTTTAAAAACGCTACTAAAAGACATGTAAATAGATGCGATATGACTTTTGAAGCGTTGAAAAACGCTATCAAAACTTTTAGTAGTGTTTTAGTAAACTCTACGATACGACGTGCTACTAAAAGTCTGAAACTTTAACCCTATAATAGGTCAAGTTTTGGTAGCGTTTTCTACAACGCTACAAAAAGTTTCAGACTTTTAGTTGCATGTCGTATTGTAGCATTTACCGAAACGCTACTAAAAGCTTTGTTAGCGTTTTTTTCAATGCTATAAAAGGCCTTTTCTGGTATAGTGAAATAGAAACCAATTTACTTCTAAGAGAATTTCTTTTATAATTAACTTTGCAAATGTGACGATCTGCCTTTTCGACCCTCGAAAATTGACACTAATACGTCCATAGTATTCCCATGCCACAATTCAAGTGCCAGAGAAACGTGTCGTGAATGGTAAAAAGAAAGATAAAGATAGAATAGAATCTTACACGATTGTAATAACATATATTATTTCAATATATAATTTTATAATGGAAATTTTAAATACATACATCAGAGTTTATCCTAATCTCAGCCTGGCCAGCTATAAATCTCTGTCCCTGCTAGTGTTGAATACCAATAGTAAATAACTATAGCGGAAATGGATATGGATAATTATCTACAGAGGAAACTCCAGCTCCTGCTACAAGCTCCTCCAAAATATTACAAGCTAGACCTGAACTACTTGGCTACCCGAAAAAATAGGACACCAAGAGTTTAAGGGAAAAGAAAATAAACTTCGGATCAGTCATGGATTGGTGTGAGAAAACTCAAAAAACAGATATTTTTGAAAACAAAGGACATCTCATATGACCATGCTGCACATAAACAAAGATGATTTTTTACCTTATTATAACCGAACCATTTGCTATGAAAAATCAGAGATTTTATTTTTAATGACATTCTTTGAAACTCTTTCAAATAAATATATATAATATTTTCCAAAATTGTTACATTAACTAAATTCTAGCATACTAGATTCTACAACTAAAACCGTAAAGGCTTGTATTGGAGAATGGATTCCATACAATGACAAGGTAAGGGACTACCTTCCGACAGTACATCTCTAGAGGGATGCAATAAGGCTCCAACCTCTACCAACACAGAACCGGCCTATCTCTACCATAGGTCATACTGAATTCGTCATTACCCTGGTCGTTCTCGACCTATCCGTGGCCAGAGCATACACAGCAAGCCCAAAATATTGAGGGCAATCTAGAAAGGTGATCACTATATCCAAATGGGACCGACACACTTAGCCCTGCTGCATCTATCTTGCTTTTGTCATTCCCGATGTGTGAGGCTTAAGGTAACGTTTTACCTTTCACAGAATAAATCATACTTTGAATCCCACATTTCCATTTCCAAGAACATACTAATTGATTTCCACAAAAGTACAACCTTTGAGCTCGTACGTCTCAGAGAAGGGTGTTAAGTATAAGAGAGGTTACCTCCTACACCAATAAATAGATATATGTTTGTAAAAACCAATGTTCGTGTTCTCAGAAATGCAATGTCAAACACTCGTCCATACAATTTGTCCAGGCATATGACAAACCGAAGGTACTTCTGCTACTACATCTTATTTGGTAATCACTCCTAGGATTAGTAGTGAGTAGTCAGGGCTATGTAAATACCTCATACAGAATCGTTCGCCAAACCATCGTACTTCATTCTGGAATCTCCACCACGTACACAGTTGTTAAAGTAGTTTTCGGTATTGGCAGAGAGTATGACAATATCCGATCCTAGTCTTTTTAACAACCAAACGCTTATTTCATACAGGATGGTTCTTTTACATTTCCAAAATGATTTATAACTGATATCAAAATATCATTTTTAATTCAAACCATATCACTTTCGAAATCATATTCACTTTCGAAATCATATTCACTTTCGAAATCATATCGATAAGATAGGTTAATTAAATCCTCATTTCAAAATCATAATATTTGCTCAAATATGTCATTTCACTAGTAAATATCACTTCAAATCCCAACTTAAGTTATAACATCATTTAACCATATTCGCTTTAAAATCAAGGATTTAAATATAACACTTCCGCTTTACACAGTCTGAAATTTAGAAAATAGTTTAGATAGTTATAACTAGTTTAAATAGTTTAGCATAATTTAAAATAAATTTTTAAATAGTTAAAATACTCTAAAATAGTTTAAATGGATTTAAGATAGTTTAAATGGATTTAAAATAGTTTAAATGGATTTTAAATAGTTTAAATAGATTTACAATAGATTAAATGGATTTCAAATAGATTAAATAGATTTAAAATAGATTAAAATGGGTTAATTAGTTTAAAATAGGTTAAAATAGATTAAATTGAATTAAATAGATTAAATAAATTAAATAGTTTTAAATTGATTGAAATAGTTTAAAATAGTTTAAAAATAGATTAAATTAGTTTAATAGTTTGAAAATCTTAAAATCGGGATTAAAAATAATATATTTTTAAACACTTTATATTAAAATAATGAATTTGAAATAAATATCAAACTATTTCTTTCATTTCAACACATCTGGACCATGTCCATCTTTCAAATCAACAAACTAAATTTTGTCTTTCAGTTCAGAATCTCATTTAAAACAATTAAATCAATATCGATTTCAAATCCATGTTCGAATTATAAATTTAAACTATTATAATTTTAGTAGATTTCGAAGTTTTAAATATTTAATATTTCAATAACTCAATATCGATAAATTTCATTTATACTTCAAATCTAACTTTAAAATTTCAATTTAAACCAATTTCCAATTTCAACGTTTAAAACCTGGATTTTCAAAAATAATTCAGTTCATATAAATCAATTTCCTTCAAAATATCATTTAACCAAATTCAAGATTTAAGGGTTTAAAATCTAATAATTTAACCAATCCGGTGTCAGTATATAATTTTCTACCCTATGGTCAAGTGATACAGATGTATATCATTTCAATCCGTAATACATTTAAATTTACGGATATATATCATTTTAACCTGTGCAGTTAAAGCGCTCAGCAGATTCAATGTGGCGGAGGTGCAAAAAGTCATAGCGGAGATACAGCGAGGATATAGTGGGATATAGCAGACGACTCTAAAATATTATATAAAACCCGTACCGAATGTTTTTTACAAATATACAAATGGTAATTAAATGAAAAATTAACATTCAGTTGAATTATAATTAATACATAAATAATTTTAAATAAAAACATATGCGAATATACTTTAAATAAATATAAAACTCTTATATAACATAATTGAATTTAGAAGAATATTTGAGTATTTTCATTTCTACAGATATATTAAAAATTCAATTAAATAAATTAATTTCATAATTTTTATAATGTATAAATGTCATTTTTCAATTCATTTCTTTAAAGAAGATATAACGGAAATAGCGGGGCTTAAAGCGGAAAGGCTATATTTGGGGCTACATGGAAAAATCGTAGTGGTAGAAATCCGCTATGAGATATGGCAGGGTTATAGCGGAGTAATATTGGGGCATTAACTTCACAGATTTCAACCCACAATCCCAAATTTAACTTCAAATCTGTGAAATCGCTTAAGTCTATCATTTCAACTCATAACGATTTCTCTCTAATCTATCAGATCGTTCGGGTATGTATCATTTCAACCCATAGGGAACTTGCAGTATTATAACCATATAAAAATATAACATCCAATCAACAATATCAACAATCAAACATCCATCAAAATCATCATTAAATCAACCAATAAATAACATCAATTAACTAGTTATCATCAACAGTGTAACGACCCGGATTTTCGACGGTTAATTTTAAATATTTAAATGGGTTAAATATTGGATTTGGGATTATAATTTAGTTAGTAAGATTTTAAAACTGAAATTTTCAAGCGATTTTGGAATTTTCGAAATCATCAATTTAATCGACGCGTTAAAATAGCGATCTAGGGCACAGTCTCGGAATTCGACGAAACTAGTTCCATTAGATCCGCAATAGTGTATTATTATCGGATTTCAAATTTCGTAGCTTTTGGAGTTATCGTTTGGTCGTACGGGATAGAAACGCGTTGAAATTAATATTGAAAATTCAATATAATAATTGGGTCCAAAAAGTTATCTTCTCCATACAATCGAATTAGGACTCGAAACCTTTTCCATTACGTTCGGAATAGGGGTATAACATTATGAACGCCAGGCGGCATGCCTCAATAGGAGTTCATAATTGCGCAGTAGAAATTCGAGATAATTTGGAAGTAAATAAATAAATAAATATAGGTAAAATCAAATCACCCTATTTCTGAGGACGTAGACTTACCCTTTTTCCTTAAACGTGTAAATCATGTATCCCCTCTTATCAATCGCGTTTTCCTTTTTCTAAAATCTTTCAGTTCGATATCACTTCGTCTAAAAAAAATCAAATCAAACCCCTATCTCTTACGCACGCCACTTTCTTCCATTATAATCACATGCCTCTTCCTTCTCAAAAAACGACAGTTCGAATTATAGAAATCAAAACCACAACTTCCTCCCAAAATCCACCAGTTCGAATTCACATTAAAAAAAAGAAGAGAGAGACGCTGATACTTCGTGCCACCGGAACCTACATCTCAGCGTGTTCATCGATGGAAGAAAATTGTTGTGCACAAATTTGGTCTGAAGGGTGAACGAGCACGAAACAAGTGAGGCCGATCGATGATACTAAAGATGCTCGAATCCATTTTACGGCAGTGTCACTTGTTCCAAATTTCATGTCGAGTTCTGGAAAATCAAAGTTGCCGCAGTCGATCAATATTGCTTGCCTCCGTGAAGCTGTGTCGAAGTCGACGATTGTGAAGTCGTTGCAAATGTAGTTGAACTCATGCCTCCACTTGAATCTGGGGTCGCCAAGGAAAACTCTGTCACGTTGAACTGGAATTCCGTCACTGTCTTCCGTTGCCTGGAATGCTTGTGTCTGTTAAGGATTTTGAGGGCCGTTGGTGACTGCTGTTAAAGTTGCGGTGCTTGGGAAAGGTCACAATTTTTCATGGCTAGGGTGGAGTTGGTGAGCAGCAAGTTAGGGTGAGATTTATTAAATGTTAATTAAGTTATATGGTTATTAATTAAATCGTTATCTTATAGAATATGTAACTACTTTATTCGAGGTCCAAAAATCATGGAAAAACAAGTCGAGATTGGAGTGGTTTGCAAATAAAAATCAAAGTGAATTAATCTCACTCTTTTGGATAGCTGGTTAATTTATAGGAATTACAATTAATTATTGTTGTTTGGATGAATTTATATATTTATCAGTTGGGTGTTATAAAATATATATAGTAGTATATATATTAGTAGTTGGATTCATGTTCCCGCATATTTTAGCGGATGAGACCCTATACGCCCCGCATAATAGCAGATGACCCTATATACCGCGATATCCCCCTCGAAGTGGGATTGGTATTTTTATATTGTGTTAACATCTGTGGATGCAGGAAAACGGGTTGGAGGGATCCAACTGGATTCCTCAAAATGTTGAATTTAATTTCTATATTGTGATATATAGTTTGTATAGAATAATCTATTATAGATTATTATAGTGATTGGAATTATTGGATGTTATTATAGCACTGGCCTAAATTTTGATATTTTAAATACCATAATTTTTTTAAAATTTAAGGGGTTAAAGCTAATTTTTGATATAAAAATATTTATATTGAATTGGAGTAATTTTAAAGAAATTGAGTTAGAAAAATATCTTTGATTTTTGGTTATACTTAACCATTGTGAATTATTAAATGGGATTTTTTTAAAATAAATTATATAAATAGAAATTTATAAACGATAGTCAAAAAAAATATAAAAAGGAGTTGAAGTCGATATTAAAATAGATTGAAAAATTATAAATGAGATTTATAAAGAAATGGATTTATAGAATGGAATTTTATAAACAAGATTGCTTTTATAAACAAGTAAAACTCAAAGGAGTATAAGAATTTATAAACGATGTTTATAAATAAGGTAAGCGATATCAATTGCTAATTTGGGAATATAACATTCATAGAGTGAATTTATATTAAAAATGGAAATAGGGTGAGAAAAATAGTGGATACTATTTTTGAAAAGAGAAAATGGTTAAGGAGATCGAAATGGAAGTGATGTGATGAGATTCGGGGGGAATTTATCAATTGAATTAGTTATTAAGGTTTTAAATATATATATATATATAATTCTAAGAAGTAAGTTTGTTTTTAAAAAGAAAATTTTATTATTTAAAACTATGAAAGTTTAAACTATATAGGATTGGGATACTCTAGTAAGTAGATTTTCAAATATTTAGTAGTTATTTTAGTAATTTCTAACTTTAAAAAAATCAGCTTTGAAAATTTATTTGTTTCACTAAAAATGAGTTACTGATGTTTACAAAGGTGTTTTCGATATTTAAATGATTATTTGAACATGTTTTAAAAAATAAATTGTTATCCTTTTAAATACTTATTTATATATATAGAGTTTTGAAGTGATTGAAATTTTTATTTATAAATTCTCTCGAGATTCGTAAAGAGGCCTTATAAAAGAATTTGATTTTGAGGAGAGGAAATTTATTAGTGATTCTGAAATAAGCTAAGAAATATTCTTTTAAGTGTTGGTACTTGAAAGGATTTTGGAAAATAAGATTTATAATATTTTCCTAAGTATAAAAAAAGGAAATTTGGGAATACTTCTAAGTGTTGAGATGGTTTGAAATATCCTGTTATGGATTTAAGTATTCAAAATTGTTTTTTAAATATTAGAATATGGAGAGGAATTTGAATATATATCTTAGTAAAGATATTTTGAAATAAATGTTTGAAGAGTTATAAAATAAGGCCTAGTGTCTGCTTATGGATGTTTATTGATAGTTAAATAACCGACTATCAATATTGGCCAATTTCGTTAATCGTTTCGAAGAGACCAGGACCGGATTTAATTATCCGAAAACCACTTCGATCCGGTTTGAACGTTACGAATGAATACCGTGAGGATGATGAAGACGGTGATTCGGTTTGTCCAAACCCAGGGCAACTTGTATAGACGAATGATATCAGAACATCGTCATTGGAGGACGATGAGCATTCTAAGAAGAATTGTTTCTTGAAAGGTAACGCCTAGCCTCAAGCCTCATCAACCGGGAATGACTAAAACAGGGGAGATGCAGCAAGGCTAAGTGGGTCGTACCCAATTAGGGTATGTTATCACTTTTCCAGATATCCTCAGAAACCTATATATTATGGATATGGTTGTGCATGAAAGAAGGAGCACTCGATTGTAAGGGTGGGAACACCTAGGGTGATAACATATTTGGTCTATCCAAGTTAGGGGTAGGCCGATCTTGTGTAGCAGGTGATCCCGGCGAGGTCCTCGGCATATTGTTCTAGAGGTGACTGTGATGGGCGGTACCCCAGTGGCCCAGTCATTGTATGGAATCCATTTTCCAATACGAGCCTTACAGTTTTGTTTGTAGAGCCTAGTATGCTTGAATTTAATTAATGTCACAATTTCGGCTATTTGAATAAGTATTTGTATTTAGACACTATTCTAATATCACTAGAATTTCTATAAAATGTTTTGGTTATCGTAAGGGAAAAACCCGTCGTGTTTATGTGTAACGTGGTCTTACGAGAGACCTCTGTTTTTCGAAGGATTTTAATAACTCTAATAATTCAAATTGAGTGTGTTTTCTCACGCTGGTTTTCCAAACTGACTAGGGTGTTATTTCATTATAATACTCGGGTCAGACCGAGTATTACAGTTTCAGGTTAGAATGCTATGGAGCTCAGGAGACGAGCTAGAGGAGTTTGGACGTATTTTCGTACTTGGTTTATATTTTTGCCGTGTGAGGACAAGTGATTATAACTGTCCAGATTGATGTATTGATTATTGTACTCTGATGATTTTAAGTATATAAACCGTTACATATTCTTTTGTATAAAAATCTGTTATTATATATTATATTTTGTCCCGCTGCGATTGTGAGATCCTGTGTTGTTGTTTATTTTTCTTCCATCTCTTTCTTCTTCTTTACCCTAGATATTCTCTCTTTCATACAATTTGGGTTGAATGAGGAAAAATTATATCAACTCAAAGGGTACGGAACCGCGGGTCGCTACAAACAGATATTAAATTTACAATTAAATTCAATATTAAATTAAATGACGATTAAATGCAATAAAAGTCATATTTAACTGGAATGGCTATTTAAATATACCAAACATCAACCAATCAATTTCTAATCACATCGTAAATTTAATTTAACCAACATAAGACAATCTAGTAGTTGTGAGTGGGTTAAAAAACTCACCTTTGATTTCAAATCGATTTGAAATCCAAACAAAGGCACAAATTCCAATAGTCTCAGAATTCATCCAAACCAATTCAAAAATGTCTGCAATTTCGATACGATCCAACGGAACAAACCGCACGTGAATCCGAGTTCGTATGCAAAAGATATGTAAGTTAGAACGATTGAATTGAAATTTAAATAAAATTAAATTAAATAGATGAAGCTTACACGGCATCATCCCTGTACACTGTTCGAACCCTACACGCACGCGAAACTCGACCAGACGTTCACAGCCGCCAATCTCTCTCCTCGATCACATGCCTCCGTGCCAAGACCATCGTCACCGTGACCCTGTAACGTCCTGCCTTTTTGGACGTTTTAAGCAGACACACATGCCAGACTCAAACCATTCAAAAGGGCAGATTGTTATGGGGTAAATAAGAAAAAAAGAAAGAAAAAAAAATACAGAACCTTGCAGCGGAATGACAAAATATAATAATCAAATAACAGTTCATGAAGCTGTTAAAAATACATTTGATTATTCTTTACAACACAAACATCAGAGTTACATAAACATGAATAAATAAATAAATGCAGCAGAATAACATGATGCAGTAGAATACATATAATAGGTAATAATAGTACAAACCTTCGTCTTCATCCTCCAGGAATAAGGTCTTCAACCCTGAAATGCTCAGGCTGACCCGAGCGAATTGAAAAGACAAAACACTCGAGTCAGAACTGAAAGATCTTATGTAAGTTAAATCAACGGTAAATATGAGTGTGACGGCGTCAGAGATGTTTACAGGGTTTGACATCTCCTATCCAGTGTCTAACGTGAGTGCAATAACTTAAGAGATGTTCGGGATTACCATCTCCTAAGGATCCGTTAAACTATCTACTATGCAGTACAATACGCTATTATAATAGTGTCTACAATAAAGTAAAGTATTAAAATAGCGTTAAGGCATTACCCATATCCCCCTTAACACATTTTTATATATTCTCATAGTCTATACAGTACCGTAATTCCTCCGTAAACTGGAGGGCTATCAGAGGGCACTCCATAGGTATGGTACAAAACAAACTCATAGAAGGCGCTCTAGGGCATGTGAACACGGCACTCGAGGCAATGCCATGGTGGATTTACTAATTGTAGAACCGGGCTGGTACTAACGCATAGCAGCTTCTACCGCCCACCTTGGAACACACTCCCATAATCAAAATTAAGGGGTGGCCACCAAATCATCACAAAGTCATAATATGGTATCGAAGAAGCATGTCCGATCGGAGGAATGACCTCACTTGGCCCAGGTATAGCTTCTGTTTTAGTCACATCTAAGCTGACTCACCGGAGTCAGGGTCACGTCATACCTTATACAGAAATCGTTCGCCAAACCATCCTACTTCATTTCTAGAATCTCCACCACATACACAGTTGTTAAAGTGGTTTTCGGTATTGGCAGAGAGTATGACAATATCCGATCCCGGTCTCTTTAACAACTAAATGCTTATTTCACACGGGATGGTTCTTTTATATTTCAAAAAGTCAATTCACAATTTATATCAAAATATCATATTCAAAACTATATTCACTTTCAAATCATATTCACTTCCAATCATATTCACTTTCAAATTATATTCACTTTCAAATCATATTCACTTTTGAACTCATATTCACTTGGAAATTATTGATAAGTTATGTTAATTAATTCTCCATATCAAAATCATCTTATTCACTCAAATATGTCATTTCACAAAAAGGTATCAATTCCAAATTCCAACTTAGGTTGTATCAACATCAAGGATTCAAAATATAAATAGTTCAACTTTACACAGTCTGAAATTTAGAAAATAGTTTAGGTAATTATAAATAGTTTATATAGTTTAAAATAGTTTAAATAGATTTAAAATAGAAAAATAGTTTAAATAGATTTAAATTTGATTTAATTAGTTTTAAAATGATTTAAATGGATTAAATATAGATTAAATAGATTTAAATCATATTAAGTAGATTTTTAAATAGATTAAATAAATTTTAAAATAGATTAAATAGATTTAAATGATATTAAATAGATTTAAAATAGATTAAATAAATTTAATAAGTTTAAAATAGGTAAAATAGATTAAATTGGATTAAATAGGTTATAATAGATTAAAATAAGTGAAAATATTTTAAATTGATTAAAATAGATTTTAAAGTTATATCCAAACAATTTCAATAACTCAATTCGAAGAAATTCATTTATCTTTGACACTTCAGCTTTGAAATTCCGATTTAAATGCTTTGAACAATTCATTAAATAAATTCCAATTTCAACATTTATACTTGTATTATCGAAAATAATTCAGTTTTATACAAATCAATTTCTATTTCAAAATACCAGTTAACTGAATTCAAAATTTAAGAACTTAAAATCATTTAATTTAACCAATCCGGTGTCCATATATAATTTTCTACCCTAGGATCAAGTGATATGGGTATTTATCATTTCAATCTGTAATTTAAAATTTTACGTTAATATATCAGTTCAAACCGCAATCCCGAATTAAATAAAATCCATAAAATCGCTCGATTCTATCATCTCAACCCATAACGATTTTTCCCTAATCTATAGATCGTTCGGGTATGTATCATTTCAACCCATAAGAAACTTGCGGTGTTATAACAACATAAAATACAACATCCAGTCATCCAATATCAACCATCAAACATACATCGCAATCATCATCTAAATCAATCAATAAACATCAATAGATAACTGATGGTAAATAACATGTATTAAATTGAGGGTTTAAATTCAATATTTAAATTAAACGATAATTAAATGCAATAAAAGTCAAATTTAAGTAGAATAACAATTTAAACACACCAAACATCAACAAATTAATTTTCTGGTCATGTCATAAATTTAATTTAACAATAATAAGGTAGTTTAGTAATCGTGAGTGGGTTAAAACACTCACTTTCGATTTTAAATCGAATTAAAATCCAATTATAGGCCCAAAATTCAATAATCTCAGAATTCATCCAAACTAGAGTCAAAATGTCCGGAATTTCGATACGATCCCAGTGGAAGAAACCGTGCATGAAACAGACCTCGTATGCAAAAGTTATAACCATTAGAACATTTGAAAAATAAAGTTTAAATTAAAATAAAATAATATAAAAGGATCCATGCCACCATCTCTTTACCATTCAAACCCTAGGCCGCTTCAGAACCAGAGCCGCCATCTTCATGCTCTAGCCACCGACCATACACGCCTCCATGCTCATTGTCGCCATCATCTGACAGCACCTCCATGACGCCCACTTCTCGCCGCCCTCCCCATGACCGCGCCACTAACCTCGTTCACCCTAGAGGATTCACGACTGCCGCTGCTCCCCAGGCCAACCACGGCCACACCCAAAACCAAAGGCACAAACGGACACCAAATCTAGGGCCAGCTCGATCTCCTCTACCAGTTGCCACTCCCCGGTCGTCGATCGGACGACGATCCACCATTGGATCGTGAAAAATCCAATATGAACGGCTGAGGTTCAACCTTGATTTCTGGTCAAACGATGATTCAATGACAAAAATGAATTGCACCAATGAATTACGCTCGTCAAGAGCTTCAAATTGATATATAATTCGATATAGTTTGAGGAGTTTTAATTTTTGAAATTGATTTGGATATTGGATTGAGGGTTTTGAAGTTGAATTGGCTTCTGCAATTGAAGAAAGAACCGACAGGAGGAATTGTACGTACAGAAATAAGAAATAGAAAGGCTGCTAGGTTAGAACAAGACTATACATAATAACAAAGCCCGATAAGAGAAGAATGAACAGTCCGAATTGATTTGAAACGACAAATACGACCCGAAAAGCCCGTTTTGTCTCAGGAACGAAAATGGATCATCCTATATATCAAAATAGATGTTTTCGATAGTTTTAAACTCAATGGAGCAGGTTTCAAGTCCTAATTCTATCGTATGAAGAAGTTAGCTTAAAATCAGCTTATTTCAAATTGATTTCAATTAAATTGATTTCTAGGCGTTTCAAGCCCGTACGATCAAACGACAAGTCTGATCGTTACGAAACTTGAAATCCTACAATAATTCACCGTTACGGGTCCGATGAAACTGGTTTCGTCGAAATTCGAGACAGTGGCCAAAATGGCTAATTTCACGTTAATTAAATAAATTAATATTAAATCACTTTTTCCATTCAAATTTAATAACTAAAAATTTTCATCATTTTTTATTACTTAGACATTTATAATAACTTAAAGCAAATTTACATATCAAATTCAGTGTTTAATATCTCACTAATTACAGTGTTCAATTTCAGCTGTAATTAAATCCAATTAATTAAGATTAAATTCCAATAAATTGTTTACACTCGATTTCAATTCTTTTTTGTAACGACCCGTATTTTTAACACTTTAAAAATACGAATTAAAATAAAAATTTTGGATAAAAATCCGAAGGAAATAAAATTTTGTGTTGTTAAATGTGAATTATAGGTTAAAATGCAAAAACTGAATTCTGAAATAACTTATTTGTAAATTAAATATGAATGTTAACTTGTATTGAATGTAAATAATGAATTGAATTTGATTGTAAACCAAATTGGTTATGATTGTAAATAAAGAATAAATAAAATGGTAGATTTAATAGTGGAAGTTTATGTTATTGAAACTAATATAAATAAATGTAACTTAATATTACAGTTGATTGAAATCAGATAATAACTGAAACTGTAAATTGATAAAGATGTTAACTTGTAATTGAACGTAAGTAAAGATTTAAATTTGAGTGTAACAAGTAATTGAAACGAATTGAATTAGATTGTAAACAACGAAATAAATAAAATGTTACATTTAACATTGAAGTATAATATTAAAATCAACGTAAATGAATGTAATTTAATATTACTGTGAATTTAAATAAGATGATAGTTGAAGAAAATGAAAGTAAATGAATTATAAACTATTGATAATAGTGTATAAGTAAATGGTTGATTCAATAATGAAAGTGTAAATCGAAATAAAAGAATTCATTTAGAATTAAATAACTTGAATTTGAATTACAATAAAATTGAACGCTGAATCTAATATAATCTTTTATATTGGATTTATAATGGAAAACTGCATTGTAAAAGATTGTTAATTACTGTGAAATTAAAAATGGGATTTGTGAACAATTGAAATTGATTTAAAAGTTAATAATTTAAAATTGGGAATTTTATATTGAAATTAAACAGTCGAATAATTTATTTTTCGAATATTGGATTTAATTAGACAATTAAATCGATAATTTAATAAGTTAAATTTCAGAGATAATTGAAAATCGAGTTGAATATGATTGAAAATGATTTGTAAAATTTTATCTTATCATATTGGGGTTATAGTGATGTTATAGAACTTTTAAAATTGAATTTAAAGTTAATTTGTGGAAATTGAATATTTTTAATATTTAATTATCGACTGAAAAATAGCCATTTTTCGAACAGTCTCAGAATTGAACGAAACTAGTTCCATTGGATCCGTAATAGTTTGTTATTGTCGGATTTCAATTTTCGTACCAATCGGAGTTATCATTTGACCGTGGCAGCTCGAAACGCATCGAATTGTTTTTAATATTAATTCGGCGAGAGAAAATAGTCATTTTTCAAAAAGTCTCGGATTTCGACGAAACCAGTTTCATCGGATCCGTAATGTGATATTATTGTATGGTTTCAAATTTCATGTCAATCGGAGTTACCATTTGTCCGGGGCAAGCCAAAACGCATCGAAATCGGTTTAAATCGGTTTAATTTAAAACTGATCATTTTCTCCGTAACTCGCACAGATGACCGAATTAGCCTCCGAACATGTTCCATTGCGTTCGGAACGTGGGGTAAACCTTAGAAACGCCAGCCGGCACGCTTCGTTTGGAGTTCGGAAAATTTCGGGTGAATAGTGTCGCGTATTTTTCTATAAAAGCCCCTCACTTATTTCATTGTGCAAAAGAACTAGGGTTTCAGCTCTTAGCCGCCACTTTCCTATCAATGGCCAGAAATGCATCTTCTTTCTCCTCTAATATCTTCCAATCCATAAAGAATTAGCAAAAGTCGTCAACTACAAAGTTGTAGAGGACGATGAGAGCTTCAAATCCATACGGAGATGATCGAAAACGGAGCGACGGATCAACGGGAAATCGTGCTGGAAGCTGCTGCATTTTTCACGCATTTCGAGGCAGAGGGGGTGGCCGAGCTTGCTAGGGTTCCAGGCGTGGGTAGCTTTCGTCGAAGGCTTTGGAATGGTGGTGCCTGATCGTCGTGTAGTGGTCGGTGGGGGTGGCAAGAATTGATGGAAGAATGACGGCTATGGGTTGGTTGTGAACGTGATGTTCACATTGGAGAAGAAGCACATAGGGGCGGTCCAGATCTGAAGCAAGCTGATCCAACGGCAGATGTTGATTAGGGTTTGAAAATTTAAAAAAAATAAAAGCTGAAATTGTTCTATTTAAATTCGTGTAAACTTTAAAATAGCATAACTTTTTCATACGAGGTCCGATTGGAACGAAACTTTTTGCGTTGCAATCGTAATGACGAGAGCTTCGAAATGAAACTGGTTTGGATGGATTTGGAGACGGTGGAAATTTGGGCTAAAGTTGGGCGTCGTCCAGTTTCAGTTCCAAACCGGAACGTCTCGGCGACAACAGAAAATCAAGGTGAGTGTTTTATAATGCTCACAATGTACTAAATATCTTTATGGTAGTTAAATTTGACATTATGAAGTGTTATGATTTTATTTGTCGTTGTTTGATAAAATTTAATTGTCATATAGATTGTCATTTGAATTAACCGTTGAAAATTAAATTGACAGTTAAATTGAAATTAAAATTGAATTGCGATTGAATTACCTGACATTGATAACTATGAAATTGCCATGAATTGTATTGTCTATTGGATGATGTATTTCGATGGATGTTATTGGTCGATATTTTAAATGTTTGGATGTTTACTTGCTTATATATACACTGTTATGCATACATATGACACCGTGATTTTGTTAAGTGATATATATTCATCCCTGACATTTAATTGAAATAACTAACCACTTGGCCATAGGTTAGAGAATTATATACGGACACCGGGTTAGTTAAATTAAATGATTTTAAAAGTTGTTTTGAAATTATTTAAATGAATTGATTTAAGAATAAAAATCTAATTTATGGAAATTGAATTATTTTGAATTGAAGCTTGAGATGTTGGAATTTAAACTTGGTAAATGAAATGGATTAATTATTCGAAGTTTAGATTTTTAAGAAAAATTGAAATATGGCGTAAAGTTTCGAAAGTCGATTTGTTTTAAAAGATTGGACTTTTAATCGAACTCTGAATATTTCTAAGAAAATTTATATGAAATGATATTTCAAGTTTGAGTTTGGAAGTGAAAATTAATTTGAAATTGAGATTTAATTAATTTGGAATTAAATTGAAATTTAAATAAATTTGTGAATTGAACTAAATTGAAACTATTGAATTAAATTTGAAGATAAAATTGATTTGAATAGGATTTGAACTGAAATTGATTTGGAATGTAATACTTAAATGAATTCTTGAAATCGGAATATTAATCTAAGTTTATTAAATGGGAATTGTTCCAGTAATTAAGTAAACTACTTAATACGGATGTTTAATTTGAAGTATATTCTAATTTGAATACGAAATGGTTTTAAAGCGAATCTTATATTTTTATATAAATATATGAACTGTTTTGAAATGTGAAATATTTAAAGTTTCGAAATATATTGGAAGTGAAATTGTTTATTTTGTGGTTCAAATATGTATTTGAAATTGATAATTTGAAATGGTTTATTGAGAAGCTGAATCGAGTTGAAATTGATGATTTGAAATTTGATTAAATTTTAATCTTGGAATTCGAGTTTATGTGAATCGAAATGAGATATTCAGGTGAAAATGATTTTGAAATCGAAATGAGATATTGAGGCGAAAAATGATTTTGAAATTGAAATGAGATATTGAGGCGAAAATGTTTTGAAACGGAATCTTACATCTTGAATAGATATGATGATATTTGAAATGGATTTGATTTTGAAGCGAATATGATATTTTGATATCAATTATGAATCGATTTGAAATGTAAAGGATCGAACCGGTGTGAAAAATATAACGTAGTTATTAAAGAGACCGGGATCGGATATGGACATACTCTCTGTCGATACCGAAAACCACTTTAATAACTAGTATACGCGGAGTGTTGATCCAGAACGAAGTGGATGGTTTGATGAACGCGTTGATTGAAGAAAGAGAACGATATTGGATGACCCCTGACATGACTAAAACAGGAGCCGCGCCGGGCCATTGAGGTTCGCCACCTCTAGCGGACACACTTCTTCGTTACCATGTCTATTACTTTTGTGATTCGATTTGGGTGCACCCCTCGATTTTGGGAGTGTTGTTTCGCGGTGTTGGGGTAGTAGCTGCTATGCCCAACATCAGTCCGGATCACGCAACTACTAGTATCCTAGTTGGTATTGCCTCATGTACCTTGTCATACTGATTATCCTATTCGCGACCACTACGATTTTGGTTTGTACCTTTAGTATATGGATTGCCCTCTGGTGACTTCCGGTTTTGGGGAAACTACGGTCTTGTATATGCTATTGGGAATAAAAATGTGTTAAGGGTGGAATGGGCCATGGCTTAACGCTAGTTTGATATTTTACTTTATGATAGACATTATTGTATATAGCGTATTCTATTATATAGTAGATAGTTTAACGGATCCTTAGGAGATGGAAATCCCGAACATCTCTTAAGTTAATGCACGCACGTTAAACACTGGATAGGAGGTGTCTAAAACCCGTAAACATCTCCGACGCCGTCACACTCATATTTACTTTTTCGATTTAACTTACATGAGATATTTTAGTCCTGACTCGAGTGTTTTGTCTTTTCATTACGCTCGGGTCAGCCTGAGCATTTCAGATAAGGTTGAAGATCTATTTTGGAGGACGAAGACGGAGTTTGGTATTACATCATTTGTATTCTACTACTGTATTATTTTTCCGATGCATTGTTGTATTATCCCTGATATGTATGTAACTCTGATTTATGATGTATAATAATAATAATCAAATTTATTTATTTAACAGCTTCATGAACTGTTATTTTATTATTATATCTTGTTCCTTCCGCTGCGAGATTCTGAGTTTGTTTCTGTTCTTTCTTTCTTTTCTTATTTAACCCCATTAACCATCCGCCCTTTTGAATGGTTTAGAATCGGCATGTGTGTCTGATTTGTCGATTTAAATTGTCCAAAAAGGCGGGTCGTTACAGTTGGTATCAGAGCTTTGGTTTAGATAAACCTTGGCTCTAGTGGGGAATAACTCATTGAAATAGAGGTAAACTATATGAATGAGTTGAGTGTATATGAGAGAGCGTATTTGTAATTTTGATATAAAAATGATTTTATATTGTGTTAATTCATTCCGTTGGGTATTTATGAATTCTGGTTGGTACTTGGGACGCCAAGGCATCGATAGGAATTTCTAAACACTCGAATAGGACAGATTGACATAATATTGTTTTGGATTATATTCTATATATAAAAGACTTATCTTGAAAATTTATAAATTTTGATTGTATTGGTTGTTAGGAGATGATAATATTAGATTATCATCGTCCATTGGTTGATTAGTCAATATTTCTAAACTATTGACTATTGATTGAAGAAAAAAAAATGAAACTCTGTGAATATAGTTGATAATGAAATTAAATGAATATAATTTTTGATTTGAGAATTAAATTTCCGGCGTTTTGAAAATTTAATATCAAAAATTTGAAATGTATAATATAAGTATTATATGATAGTATATTCGATTAGAAATTGTTTTCAAAGGATTTTCAAATGAAGTAAGTGTTGTACTCCCCTCTTGACACTAGAAAATGATTCCGGTGATGAGTGCACGCATCATCGACTTTATTTTCGAGAGTCTAAGTGGGGGAGATCACTTAATAGCTTTTTCTAAACCCTGTTTTGATTAAAATTGAATTTTATTTTGTATTCTCTATAGTATGACTTGATACACATTAATATAAGTATATATTATTTCAAACTTGATTTGAAATGAAACCGGAGATGGAATTCTTAAGTTCTTTAATATTTAATGACTTTAAACTATTGAGATAAACAAATACTTGAATCATTACGGAACTTCTGAATTGTGAAATGAGAAATGAACCTAAGAGCTAAGTGAAAATATCAATTGAAGTAGAAATCCTTAGAATTAGGAAATTATGAATTTAAAATAAAATTGAAACTGTAAAACTCGCATAGTATTAAATTTCATTCTATAGCATAAATATAACTTACCAAAATATTTAAGAAGTTCAAAAATGTTATATGAATTGTTAATTGGATAATATACAAGTTTAGATTTGAATAATGAAATATGCATTTAATTAATGGTTTGCAAATATAAATAAAATTGTTAGTAAATAATTGGAATTTAAATTAACATTTAAAGGTGATTCACCATTATGTTAATATAAAATGGAAATACTATATGTGAATGTAAATGTGAAATTAAATTATAGTGAAATTTAAGTAATTACTTAAGAATTAATTAATTAAAAATTCAACTTTGAATGAAAAGAGGTTATATGTTGTTTAACTACATTCTATTTGCATAACAAAAACTTACCAAATACTTAAAAAGTTTAAAATGCTAATAAGGATAAGTAGAGGAATAATATACCAGTGTGAGAGTGAATAATAAAATGTGAAGATCTATTGATAGTTGTAAATATAAAGGAAATTTAAGTTGTAAAATGAATTAAATTTAAAATTAATTAAATATAGAATTAGTAAATGGAAACTAATTAAATTTGAATAAAACTAAATGTCAATAAACTTGGAAGTGTATGAAATTAAAATTTTGACTTGGAAATGTATAATTGATTTATTATAGATTTGGATGGATGTTAATGTTTGATATGCATTGGTTGTTAGATGGATGATAATTGATTAAATAGAATTCATCAGTGTTAATGGAATTGAATAAACGGAATAAAATTTTAAAATAATTAAATTCAAATTTGAAGCATAGGGAAATTAAATATAATTGAATTCAAATTAAATTGAAGCAAATTGACTTGAATTTAAATTATGAATGAAACAATCTTGAATAAATCGAAAACAAATCGAATGTAAACTTATTTCATGGATATATAAGAAAATAAATGACTTTGTGTTTATGATTGTTTCTTTAGAAAATTTGAAGTTGATGGTTTGTACTTTGAAATAATAAAGGCAAATTTTTGGAAAAATCCAAAATTGTCCAATATATGCTGAAATGAAAACAACCATAACTTTTAAATGGCTAGATGAAATTAGACGATCTTAGACTTTTCGGAAAGCCTAGAAACTGTGCTACATCTTTTATTTAGAATGTTTTGATAAATACCTTCATCCACTAGGCTTAAAACACCAATATTAGTCGCTGGCCTGGGCGAAGTAAAAATCTGAAGCACATACCCTTAGTATTTTCACCATAACTTTTTACGGGTGTATCGGATTTTGACGATCTTGCACTTCCTGGAAAGCTTAGAGCCTAAGCTCCAACTTTCGTTTCATAAGCTTTTCTTATTTCTGTCATTTAGAAAGTCGAAAATCTGAAATTACATTTCAGGCCTGCGCTAAATTGCTCGGGGCTGAAGCGTATCATTTTAGTAAAACAGTCGTAACTTTTGAACGGAAGGTCCGAATTCAATGATTTTGGACATTCTGGAAATCCTGAAACAAATGCAACAACTTTTATTCAGATTCCATTTTAAAATTTTATCGTTTAGGTGACCAAAATCTAAGATTTGTTTGCTGTCCTAGAATTGGAATTTCAGTTTTGAAGCTAAACATGTTATATGTATGTTGTTTATGCTAAGTATATCGATCTATCTTTATATGCACGGTTCTAACTTGGTTATTGAGCATTTTAGTAGGTAGTAAAGGGGTTGCGCTTCGCTTGTGGAGCTCGCTTCTTCGTTAAATGCAAAATGCAAGTTAAAATGCTAATAAACGCTTAATAAAAGGTACGTTCTCGGATTACGGTTTATGTTGTGGTATATTATTATGTTCCCCATGTTTTGGGATGCCTCATTCTCGTAATGAGATGTATATCATGCAATTAATACCACTGTGAAATTTTTCGGTCCTAGCCGCGCAAAGGAGGTGCTGCCGAAATTTTTCAAAAATTCGGGAGTTAGAAAATTTTGAGAAAAAAAAATCCTATAACTAAATTTTGCAAATAAGTCAAATAATTTGAATGAATTATATTTAAATGATGGTTTCCCCTTCTCCGTTTCTTTTCGAGGACGAAAAGTTTTAAGTGGGGGAGAATGTAACGACCCGTATTTTTAACACTTTAAAAATACGAATTAAAATAAAAATTTTGGATAAAAATCCGAAGGAAATAAAATTTTGTGTTGTTAAATGTGAATTATAGGTTAAAATGCAAAAACTGAATTCTGAAATAACTTATTTGTAAATTAAATATGAATGTTAACTTGTATTGAATGTAAATAATGAATTGAATTTGATTGTAAACCAAATTGGTTATGATTGTAAATAAAGAATAAATAAAATGGTAGATTTAATAGTGGAAGTTTATGTTATTGAAACTAATATAAATAAATGTAACTTAATATTACAGTTGATTGAGATCAGATAATAACTGAAACTGTAAATTGATAAAGATGTTAACTTGTAATTGAACGTAAGTAAAGATTTAAATTTGAGTGTAACAAGTAATTGAAACGAATTGAATTGGATTGTAAACAACGAAATAAATAAAATGTTACATTTAACATTGAAGTATAATATTAAAATCAACGTAAATGAATGTAATTTAATATTACTGTGAATTTAAATAAGATGATAGTTGAAGAAAATGAAAGTAAATGAATTATAAACTATTGATAATAGTGTATAAGTAAATGGTTGATTCAATAATGAAAGTGTAAATCGAAATAAAAGAATTCATTTAGAATTAAATAACTTGAATTTGAATTACAATAAAATTGAACGCTGAATCTAATATAATCTTTTATATTGGATTTATAATGGAAAACTGCATTGTAAAAGATTGTTAATTACTGTGAAATTAAAAATGGGATTTGTGAACAATTGAAATTGATTTAAAAGTTAATAATTTAAAATTGGGAATTTTATATTGAAATTAAACAGTCGAATAATTTATTTTTCGAACATTGGATTTAATTAGACAATTAAATCGATAATTTAATAAGTTAAATTTCAGAGATAATTGAAAATCGAGTTGAATATGATTGAAAATGATTTGTAAAATTTTATCTTATCATATTGGGGTTATAGTGATGTTATAGAACTTTTAAAATTGAATTTAAAGTTAATTTGTGGAAATTGAATATTTTTAATATTTAATTATCGACTGAAAAATAGCCATTTTTCGAACAGTCTCAGAATTGAACGAAACTAGTTCCATTGGATCCGTAATAGTTTGTTATTGTCGGATTTCAATTTTCGTACCAATCGGAGTTATCATTTGACCGTGGCAGCTCGAAACGCATCGAATTGTTTTTAATATTAATTCGGCGAGAGAAAATAGTCATTTTTCAAAAAGTCCCGGATTTCGACGAAACTAGTTTCATCGGATCCGTAATGTGATATTATTGTATGGTTTCAAATTTCATGTCAATCGGAGTTACCATTTGTCCGGGGCAAGCCAAAACGCATCGAAATTGGTTTAAATCGGTTTAATTTAAAACTGATCATTTTCTCCGTAACTCGCACAGATGACCGAATTAGCCTCCGAAACATGTTCCATTGCGTTCGGAACGTGGGGTAAACCTTAGAAACGCCAGCCGGCACGCTTCGTTTGGAGTTCGGAAAATTTCGGGTGAATAGTGTCGCGTATTTTTCTATAAAAGCCCCTCACTTATTTCATTGTGCAAAAGAACTAGGATTTCAGCCCTTAGCCGCCACTTTCCTATCAATGGCCAGAAATGCATCTTCTTTCTCCTCTAATATCTTCCAATCCATAAAGAATTAGCAAAAGTCGTCAACTACAAAGTTGTAGAGGACGATGAGAGCTTCAAATCCATACGGAGATGATCGAAAACGGAGTAACGGATCAACGGGAAATCGTGCTGGAAGCTGCTGCGTTTTTCACGCATTTCGAGGCAGAGGGGGTGGCCGAGCTTGCTAGGGTTCCAGGCGTGGGTAGCTTTCGTCGAAGGCTTTGGAATGGTGGTGCCTGATCGTCGTGTAGTGGTCGGTGGGGGTGGCAAGAATTGATGGAAGAATGACGGCTATGGGTTGGTTGTGAACGTGATGTTCACGTTGGAGAAGAAGCACATAGGGGCGGTCCAGATCTGAAGCAAGCTGATCCAACGGCAGATGCAGATGTTGATTAGGGTTTGAAAATTTAAAAAAAATAAAAGCTGAAATTGTTCTATTTAAATTCGTGTAAACTTTAAAATAGCATAACTTTTTCATACGAGGTCCGATTGGAACGAAACTTTTTGCGTTGCAATCGTAATGACGAGAGCTTCGAAATGAAACTGGTTTGGATGGATTTGGAGACGGTAGAAATTTGGGCTAAAGTTGGGCGTCGTCCAGTTTCAGTTCCAAACCGGAACGTCTCGGCGACAACAGAAAATCAAGGTGAGTGTTTTATAATGCTCACAATGTACTAAATATCTTTATGGTAGTTAAATTTGACATTATGAAGTGTTATGATTTTATTTGTCGTTGTTTGATAAAATTTAATTGTCATATAGATTGTCATTTGAATTAACCGTTGAAAATTAAATTGACAGTTAAATTGAAATTAAAATTGAATTGCGATTGAATTACCTGACATTGATAACTATGAAATTGCCATGAATTGTATTGTCTATTGGATGATGTATTTCGATGGATGTTATTGGTCGATATTTTAAATGTTTGGATGTTTACTTGCTTATATATACACTGTTATGCATACATATGACACCGTGATTTTGTTAAGTGATATATATTCATCCCTGACATTTAATTGAAATAACTAACCACTTGGCCATAGGTTAGAGAATTATATACGGACACCGGGTTGGTTAAATTAAATGATTTTAAAAGTTGTTTTGAAATTATTTAAATGAATTGATTTAAGAATAAAAATCTAATTTATGGAAATTGAATTATTTTGAATTGAAGCTTGAGATGTTGGAATTTAAACTTGGTAAATGAAATGGATTAATTATTCGAAGTTTAGATTTTTAAGAAAAATTGAAATATGGCGTAAAGTTTCGAAAGTCGATTTGTTTTAAAAGATTGGACTTTTAATCGAACTCTGAATATTTCTAAGAAAATTTATATGAAATGATATTTCAAGTTTGAGTTTGGAAGTGAAAATTAATTTGAAATTGAGATTTAATTAATTTGGAATTAAATTGAAATTTAAATAAATTTGTGAATTGAACTAAATTGAAACTATTGAATTAAATTTGAAGATAAAATTGATTTGAATAGGATTTGAACTGAAATTGATTTGGAATGTAATACTTAAATGAATTCTTGAAATCCGAATATTAATCTAAGTTTATTAAATGGGAATTGTTCCAGAAATTAAGTAAACTACTTAATACGGATGTTTAATTTGAAGTATATTCTAATTTGAATACGAAATGGTTTTAAAGCGAATCTTATATTTTTATATAAATATATGAACTGTTTTGAAATGTGAAATATTTAAAGTTTCGAAATATATTGGAAGTGAAATTGTTTATTTTGTGGTTCAAATATGTATTTGAAATTGATAATTTGAAATGGTTTATTGAGAAGCTGAATCGAGTTGAAATTGATGATTTGAAATTTGATTAAATTTTAATCTTGGAATTCGAGTTTATGTGAATCGAAATGAGATATTCAGGCGAAAATGATTTTGAAATCGAAATGAGATATTGAGGCGAAAAATGATTTTGAAATTGAAATGAGATATTGAGGCGAAAATGTTTTGAAACGGAATCTTACATCTTGAATAGATATGATGATATTTGAAATGGATTTGATTTTGAAGCGAATATGATATTTTGATATCAATTATGAATCGATTTGAAATGTAAAGGATCGAACCGGTGTGAAAAATATAACGTAGTTATTAAAGAGACCGGGATCGGATATGGACATACTCTCTGTCGATACCGAAAACCACTTTAATAACTAGTATACGCGGAGTGTTGATCCAGAACGAAGTGGATGGTTTGATGAACGCGTTGATTGAAGAAAGAGAACGATATTGGATGACCCCTGACATGACTAAAACAGGAGCCGCGCCGGGCCATTGAGGTTCGCCACCTCTAGCGGACACACTTCTTCGTTACCATGTCTATTACTTTTGTGATTCGATTTGGGTGCACCCCTCGATTTTGGGAGTGTTGTTTCGCGGTGTTGGGGTAGTAGCTGCTATGCCCAACATCAGTCCGGATCACGCAACTACTAGTATCCTAGTTGGTATTGCCTCATGTACCTTGTCATACTGATTATCCTATTCGCGACCACTACGATTTTGGTTTGTACCTTTAGTATATGGATTGCCCTCTGGTGACTTCCGGTTTTAGGGAAACTACGGTCTTGTATATGCTATTGGGAATAAAAATGTGTTAAGGGTGGAATGGGCCATGGCTTAACGCTAGTTTGATATTTTACTTTATGATAGACATTATTGTATATAGCGTATTCTATTATATAGTAGATAGTTTAACGGATCCTTAGGAGATGGAAATCCCGAACGTCTCTAAAGTTAATGCACGCACGTTAAACACTGGATAGGAGGTGTCTAAAACCCGTAAACATCTCCGACGCCGTCACACTCATATTTACTTTTTCGATTTAACTTACATGAGATATTTTAGTCCTGACTCGAGTGTTTTGTCTTTTCATTACGCTCGGGTCAGCCTGAGCATTTCAGATAAGGTTGAAGATCTATTTTGGAGGACGAAGACGGAGTTTGGTATTACATCATTTGTATTCTACTACTGTATTATTTTTCCGATGCATTGTTGTATTATCCCTGATATGTATGTAACTCTGATTTATGATGTATAATAATAATAATCAAATTTATTTATTTAACAGCTTCATGAACTGTTATTTTATTATTATATCTTGTTCCTTCCGCTGCGAGATTCTGAGTTTGTTTCTGTTCTTTCTTTCTTTTCTTATTTAACCCCATTAACCATCCTCCCTTTTGAATGGTTTAGAATCGGCATGTGTGTCTGATTTGTCGATTTAAATTGTCCAAAAAGGCGGGTCGTTACATTTTTATTCGATCAATTATTACACTATTAACCTAGTTAACATTTGTTTATGTCATATTACACTAATATGCTATAATTTCCATCTTTTATTTATATTAACTATTGTATTTCAATTATATTGAATTTTTGTCAATTTTACACATTAATTATAGTTTAAAATCATAATTTATTTATTTATCTTGATTCCACTCTTTTATTAAATCAATTATTACCTTATGAATAAAATTAACATTTCTATTCATTTTGTTACATTCACAATTTTCAGTTATTGCCTTAACTCACTTTAATGTAACCTTTAATTTCATTTAATTATAATTGGTTTCCAATTTAATTTAACAGACTAAATAAATATGTAACATATAATAGTTTGCCACCATTAACTTTTAGTCACATTAATAAGTTTATTATTTACAACCAAATGTTATAATTACTTACCTAACACTGATTTTATTCAATTACCATTAATTGTATATTATTTCATTAAATAAATTCAATATTTACATTTGTTTTCCTATATCCACTTTATAACCGAGTATAACCTTTTAAATCATTTCAATTGATTGGAATTTCATTCAAATTGTTTATAATTAACTTAGATTAATATTGTTACAGTTCATTTTAGTTATTATTTCATTAGTATATCACAATTTTTTTTATTTCTTTCAACATTAAATCACAAAACGTTATTAGATTTACAATTTTTAATTATCGAAAATTATAGGTCGTTACACTCTCCCATACTCAAAACTTTTCGTCCTCGAAAAGGAAAAAGAAGGGAAAAGAAGGAATTAAATAATCAATATATCTTTCAAAATATTAAATTTATAAACAAATAAATTTACAAAATTTAGTAATTTAAATAAAATATATCAATTTATAACAATTAAATCCTTTATATTCAAGTTAACAAAAGTTTGGAAAACACTTCGAAAATTTTCTAGGTCCAAAATTCATGGAAAATTTCGGCAGAGTTTCCTTTGTACGGGGAGGCCTGGGAGAAATAATAATATCAATAATAACAATATATATCATATTTTCAAAAGAATATAACCCAAAACACGGGAAAAATATAATATCGCTAGAAAACCGTAATCCGAGAACGTACCTATTTGTCGGACAATTAACACTTATTTTATGAAACCAAAAGTAGTAGCAATTGCTTCCATAACCTGTATTTCACTTATATAATCCAAAGAAGTTAATAATGATATAATAGAGAAATATTTTAAGTTGTTTCAATTTATACCAAACAAAACAACACAACATAACAATAGTCATTTGCAATCAAAATCATACAATCATCACATGAAACCAATGTAATCAATCATACATCCAAATCAAGCAAAACAAATGGTTTATTCGGGTTTAGACACTTTTAATCGCATAGAATGACAAATAAACTACTACGTATACCATACACTCAACAGTCTTAGATAAAACTCAATAGATTATTCATACATCCTAAACGATTTAAAGCATCACTTCCTAAACATCCATAATCCAAAACAAACAATAATTCAACACATTTTTAAGTTTCCTCTATATATCCTTCACATCATTTATTGTTCATTCTTTCTCATTTTCATATAATACAAATTTTCTTTCATTGCTTTACATTCATTTTATAAGCTATTTCCATTCAATTGTTTATAAAAATCAATGAATTCATTATTTAAGTATTTCATACATTTTATTGCAATTCAGTTCACATTTGTTAATTTATATACCTGATTTCCATTAGACATTAATATTCATTAATGCATAAGTTCATACTTAAGTTTCTTACCTTTTAATTTACATTCATCCTTTCTTATATAATGTCATTGAATATAAAATCCATTTTCTAAATCGTTTCAACTTTTCTGAAGTTATAATCATTTACTCGATATAATACTCATTTTATTATTTACTTTAATTATAAATAGCTTCAAACATTATCTTAAGTTTATAATCATTTATTTATAATACTCACTTTTCTATTACATTTAATTAACAGCATTTCAATTATAACTTAAGTTTATAACAACTATAATATCAAATTCTTATTTATAAAGTAACTCCATTTCTGAATCTTTCCAATGTTTCTAAAGTTATAGTCATTCAATTTATAAATAGTACTCACTTTAATTAAAATGGCTGCAATATTAATTCAAGTTTATAATTATTTGCTTACAGTATTCACCTTTCCATTAAATCTGATTATAAATAGCTCAAAATGTTAACCTAAATTTATAATCATTCTGCTTACATTATTCACTTTTCTATTTCATCTGATTAGTAATATTTCAACTATTAACTTTAGTTTATAAAAATTTATAACATTAGATTATTATTTACAAAAGTAAGTCTTTTGAACACTTTCATTTTCTGAAGTTTTACTTGTATAATATTTTAACACATATCCTATTTAGCATTACAACTTTTTCCATTTTGGTAAGTTATATATAAATGTCTTATAGAATGCAATAGAAAGTTGCACAAATTTCTCTTATCTATTTAGCCAACAAATGTTCAATAGTTACATTTTCTTATTTTCATTTCCATTTTATTTATGGTTTACAAATTTTCAATTTCTTATCTATTTCATTAATCATTTTAACATCAAATTTCTTATTTTTGTTTTAGAAGTTTCCAATTATCAATATAGCCAAGATTCCATTCATTACAATAATTTCAATTTTTAATTTATAGAAACTTAAGAATTAAACAACCGGGTTTCATTTCAAATATTTTAAGATAATATATATGATCATATCTTTTATATATATCAAATCATATTTGGAATTCAAAAAAAAATCAAGATTAATTTATCAAAACAATTGTGCAGTAAAATTACTACAACGGTCTTCCCACTTTGAAACTCGAAAATGAACGTCGATGATGCATGCACTCATCACCGAAATTAATTTCCAGCGACAGAGTGGGGAGTATAGAGCTTATTTCCTTCCAAAATTCTTTTAAACATTTCTTCCAAATCATATTAAAATATTCATATCAGAAAATACTTCTAAATAATACTAACATTATATTCCAAAATCCTTTGAAAGAAATTTCAAAAATCCCGGAACTTAAGTTCTAAAATTTCCAATTTATATTTATTTTATTTACAATCTCATTTCTCAACCAATATTTATAAATTTCACTACCTAACAAACAAATATATTACAACCAAATATATCATTTATAAAATTATTATTTTATATACAAAAATATATAATAGGAAAAATTATTTCATTTACCTATTTTTCAAAACAAATATTGTGTCGGTCCGCTCTATTAAGTGTTTAGAAATCCCTATGGATGCCATAGCGTCCTATGTACTAACTAGAATTTATAAATACAAAACGGAACAAATTAACACAATACAAAAACCTTTTATAACACTAACAAATATGCTCTCTCATATATATACACTCAGCGACTCATTCTATGGTATTACTACCCTGTTTTATATGAGTCAGACCCCACAAAGCTAAGGTTATCGCTAAACCAAAGCTCTGATCCCAAATGTAACATCCTGCCATTTTGGACATTTTAAGCAGACACACATGCCAGACTCAAACCATTCAAAAGGGCAGATTGTTATGGGGTAAATAAGAAAAAGAGAAAGAAATAAAACAAATACAGAACCTCGCAGCGGAATGACAAAATATAATAATCAAATAATAGTTCATGAAGCTGTTTTAAAAATACATTTGATTATTCTTTACAACACAAACATCAGAGTTCCATAAACATGAATAAATAAATAAATGCAGCGGAATAACATGATGCAGTAGAATACATATAATAGGTAATAATAGTACAAATCTTCGTCTTCGTCCTCTAGGAATAAGGTCTTCAACCCTGAAATGCTCAGGCTGAGCGAATTGAAAAGACAAAACACTCGAGTCGGAACTAAAAGATCGTAGGTAAGTTAAATCAATGGTAAATATGAGTGTGACGGCGTCAGAGATATTTACAGGGTTTGACATCTCCTATCCAGTGTCTAACGTGAGTGCAATAACTTAAGAGATGTTTGGGATTACCATCTCCTAAGGATCCGTTAAACTATCTACTATGTAGTACAATATGCTATTATAATAGTGTCTACAATAAAGTAAAGTATTAAAATAGCGTTAAGGCGTTACCTATATCCCCTTTAACACATTTTTATCCATAGTCTATACAGTACCGTAATTCCTCCATAAACCGGAGGGCTATCAGAAGGCACTCCATAGATATGGTACAAACAAACTCGAAGAAGGCGCTCTAGGGCATGTGAACACGGCACTCGAGGCAATGCCATGGTAGATTTACCAATTGCAGAACCAGGCTGGTGGTAATGCATATCAGCTTATACCACCCACCTCGGAACACACTCCCATAATCAAAATCAAGGGGTGGCCACCAAATCATCACAAAGTCATAATATGGTATCGAAGAAGCATGTCCGATTGGAGGAATGACCTCCCTTGGCCCAGGTATAGCTTCTGTTTTAGTCACATCTAAGCTGACTCACGGGAGTCATGGTCACGTCATACCTTATACAGAAATCGTTCGCCAAACCATCCTACTTCATTTCTGAAATCTCCACCACGTACACAGTTGTTAAAGTGGTTTTCGGTATTGGCAGAGAGTATGACAATATCCGATCCCGGTCTCTTTAACAACTAAATGCTTATTTCACACGGGATAGTTCTTTTATATTTCAAAAAGTCAATTCACAATTTATATCAAAATATCATATTCAAAACTATATTCACTTTCAAATCATATTCACTTCCAATCATATTCACTTTCAAATTATATTCACTTTCAAATCATATTCACTTTTGAAATCATATTCACATGGAAATTATTGATAAGTTATGTTAATTAATTCTCTATTTCAAAATCCTCTTATTCACTTAAAAATGTCATTTCACAAAAAGGTATCAATTCCAAATTCCAACTTAGGTTGTATCATCATCGAGGATTCAAAATATAAATACTTCAACTTTACACAGTCTGAAATTTAGAAAATAGTTTAGGTAATTATAAATAGTTTATATAGTTTAAAATAGTTTAAATAGAATTAAAATAGTTTAAATAGTAAAAAGAGTTTAAATAGATTTAATTTTGATTTAATTAGTTTTAAAATGATTTAAATAGATTAAATAGATTTAAATCATATTAAGTAGATTTTTAAATAGAGTAAATAAATTTTAAAATAGATTAAATGGACTTAAATGATATTAAATAGATTTAAAATAGATTAAATAAATTTAATTAGTTTAAAATAGGTAAAATAGATTAAATTGGATTAAATAGGTTATAATAGATTAAAATAAGTGAAAATATTTTAAATTGATTAAAATAGATTTCAAAGTTATATCCAAACAATTTCAATAACTCAATTCGAAGAAATTCATTTATCTTTGACACTTCAGCTTTGAAATTCCGATTTAAATCCTTTGAACAATTCATTAAATCAATTCCAATTTCAACATTTACACTTGGATTATCGAAAATAATTCAGTTTTATATAAATAAATTTCTATTTCAAAATACCAGTTAACTGAATTCAAAATTTAAGGACTTAAAATCATTTAATTTAACCAATCCGGTGTGCGTATATAATTTTCTACCCTAGGGTCAAGTGATACGAATATTTATCATTTCAATCGACAATTTAAAATTTTATGGTGATATATCAATTCAAACCGCAATCGTGAATTAAATAAAATCCATAAAATCGCTCGAGTCTATCATTTCAACCCATAATGATTTTTCCCTAACCTATAGATCGTTCGTATATGTATCATTTCAACCCATAGGGAACTTGTAGTGTTATAACAATATAAGATACAACATCCTATCATCCAATATCAATCATCAAACATACATCGCAATCATCATCCAAATCAATCAATAAACATCAATAGATAACTGATGGTAAATAACAGGTATTAAATTGAGGGTTTAAATTCAATATTTAAATTAAACGATAATTAAATGCAATAAAAATCAAATTTAACTAGAATGACAATTTAAACACACCAAATATCAATAAATTAATTTTCTAGTCACATCATAAATTAAATTTAACTAACATAAGGTAGTTTAGTAATCATGAGTGGGTTAAAACACTCATTTTCGATTTTAAATTGAATTAAAATCCAATTATAGGCCCAAAATTCAACAGTCTTAGAATTTGTCCAAACCTAGGTCAAAATGTCCGGAATTTTGATACGATCCCATCGGAAGAAACTGCGCGTGAATCGGACCTCGTATGCAAAAGTTATAACCATTAGAACATTTGAAAAATAAAGTTTAAATTAAAATAAAATAATATAAATGGATCCACGTCACCATTTTAGTGTTTAATAACTAAAAAATTTCATCATTTTTTATTACTTAGACATTTATAATAACTTAAAGAAAATTTACATATCAAATTCAGTGTTTAATATTTCACTAATTACAGTGTTCAATTTCAGCTGTAATTAAATCCAATTTATTAAGATTAAATTTCAATAAATTGTTTACACTTGATTTCAATTCTTTTTATTCGATCAATTATTACACTATTAACCTAGTTAACATTTGTTTATATCTTATTACGCTAATATGCTACGATTTCTATCTTTTATTTGTATTAACTACTATATTTCAATTATATTGAATTTTTGTCTATTTTACACGTTAATTATAGTTTAAAATCCCAATTAATTTATTTATCTTGATTCACTCTTTTATTATATCAATTACTACCTTATGAATAAAATTAACATTTCTATTCATTTTGTTACATTCACAATTTTCAGTTATTGCCTTAACTCACTTTAATGTAACCTTTAATTTCATTTAATTATAATTGATGTCCAATTTAATTTAACAGACTAAATAAATAGGTAACATATAATAGTTTGCCACCATTAACTTTTAGTCACATTAATAAGTTTATTATTTACAATCAAATGTTATAATTACTTACCTAACACTGATTTTATTCAATTACCATTAATTATATATTATTTCATTAAATAAATTCAATAATTACATTTGTTTTCCTATATTCACTTTATAACCAAGTATAACCTTTTAAATCATTTCAATTGATTGGAATTTCATTCAAATTGTTAATAATTAACTTATATTAATATTGTTATAATTCATTTTAGTTATTATTTCATTAGTATATCACAATTTTTTTTATTTCTTTCAACATTAAATCAAAAAACGTTATTAGATTTACAATTTTTAATTATCGAAATTACGGGTCGTTACAGACCCCGACCATGGGGAACGCCGCCTACGCCCAAGCGCCTCGACCCCCTACGATCCTCCCCTCGTCACAATCGCGACCAAAAAGAGGCAGCCGCCACCGTGGTTTTTTAAACCCTAATCGAATTGCTCGAGGCGATCTAGCCATTAAACTGACGAAAGACCATCATCGATGCACTCCCCTCGTCCATCTCTACGCCGCAGCACCTTCGAATCGACGATCCACTGACGTTGATCAAAACCCGATGAACGGTCGAGAATTAATGGCCAATTTCTGGCCAGACCATGATCCGAATCGAAAACAAATCACTATAGTAGATTGCGCTTGTCGAGTGCTTTCCAATGATATATAATTTGTTATGCTTTGAGGAGTTTGAATTTTTGAAATTGATTTTGATTTGAATTTGGATTTGGGAATTAGGTTTTCAGCCATTGAGAAGAGAGAAACGACAAAAACTTTGGTACATATAGTAATAAGAAATAAAAAGGCTGCTAGGGTTAGAACAAAACTATTTATATGAACAAAGCCCGATAAGAAAATGAACACGTTTGAATTGGTTCGAACGACAATAATGACCCGAAAAGCCCGTTCCGTCTCCGAAACGAAAGTAGGTCGTCCAATATAAAATAGATGTTTTCGATATTTATAAACTCAATGAAACAGGTTTCAAGTCATAATTCCATCATATAAAGAAGTTATCTTTATAATCAGCTTATTTCAAATTGAATTGAATTCAATTGATTTCTACGCGTTTCAGGCCCGTACGTTCAAACAACAAGTCCGATCGCTATGAAACTTGAAATCCTACAATAATTCACCGTTACGGATCTGATGAAACGGGTTACGTTGAAATCCAAGAGTGTGGCCAAAATGGCTATTTCCACGCTAATTAAATAAATTATTATTAAATTAATTTAATCCACTTTTAATTTCAAATTTAATAACTAACAATTTTTATCATTTCTAATTACACAGAAATTAATAACTTTTAAAAAAAAATTCCCATGTCAAATTCAATTACTAATATTGCACTAATTACCGGTTCAAATTTCAATTGCAATAAATTCATTAATTATAATACAAAATCCAGTAAATTAATTTATTTTCATTTCAGTCTTAGTATTCAATCAATCATTTACTTTATGGACATAGTTAACATTTGTTTATATCTTATTACATTAATATTCTACAATTATCATATTAATTCATATTAACGCAATATTTAATTACATTTATTGCAATTGATTTACATTTAAGTTTCAACAGATTAAATAATGCAATGATAATTAAACCACTGTTACAACTTACCATTTCAAACACAATTCTATGTTTATTGTTAGCAAACAAAACTAATAAATTTACATACTGATTAATTATTCTATATTAATCAATTTCAATTAATTACATACAATTTCGCCGTTTACTACAACATTTGGTTTATTTCCTTATTTACAATTTATAACCCATTATAACTTTACAATCATTTCAATTAATTGAAATTGCATTAAAATAGTTATCAATTACCTTAATTAACTTTATTACATTTCATTCTAGTTATTATTCTCATTCATACATCATAAATTAAATTTTCTTTCAATATTAAATTTCAAAATCTTATCAAATCCAATATTTTAATTATCGGAAAATTACGGGTCGTTACACTCTCCCCTACTCAAAACTTTTCGTCCTCGAAAAGGGAAAAGAAGTAATTAAGGAACTAATATATCTTATTCAAAGTATTAAATTTATAAACAATTAATTTACATAATTAAATAATTTAAATAAAATATATCAATTTATAAACAATTAAATCCTTTCATATTCAAGTTAAATAAAAGTTCGAAAACATTTCCACTTTCACAAAAATTTCTAAGTCCAAAATTCACGGAAAATTCGGCAGAGTCTCCTTTGTACGGAGAGGTTCGGGAGAAACAATAATATCAATATTAACAATATATATCATATTTCAAAATAAAATATCCCAAACCACGGGAAAACTGTATAATATCGCTATAAACCATAATCCAAAAACGTACCTACTTGTCGGGCAAACAACGCTTATTTATGAAACCAAAAGCAGTAGTTATTGCTTCCAAAAACTTGTATTTCACTTATATAATCCAAAGAAGTTAGAATTATGTAGAAGAGAAATATTTAGTTGCTTCAATCAATAGTAAAACAAACCAACATAACATAACAACAATCACTTGCAAACAAAACCATACAATCATCACATACAATCAAAGTAATCAGCCATCCGTAACAACCAAAACAATTGGTTTGTTCAGGTTCAGAAACTTTTAATCGTATAAAATGATAAATAACTACTAATTATACCATATACTCAATAGTTTTAGATAAAACTTAATAGATTATTTATACATCCTAAACAATTTAAAGTATCACTTCCCAATCATCCCATAAGCCAAACAATCAATAAATTCAAATGTCATGTAAGTTTGTTCTTATTAATCACTTTCATATTATTTACCGTTCTTTAGTTCCATCCATCATACAATGCTTATTTTTTTATATTAATTTATATTCATTGCTTACAACAATTCATTTCCCATTTATTCATACCATGTCAATTTCCATTAAATTTACGTTCATTTACTTACATAAATTATTTTCATTCAATTATTTAGATTATCCATAATTTATTCTTAAAATATTATGTAAGTGTCTTTACAATTTAATTCACAATTATTATTTACTTTGATTTTCTTTTTATATCAATATTCATTTGTGAATCAAATCATTCTTAGAATTTCAACTTTTCCTTTTTCTCTATATTCATTTCCTTCATATATAGCATTGTTGAATATTAAATCTACTTCTAATCATTTCAACATTTTCTGAAGTTATAAGTATTTAATTAACATAATATTCACTTTTACTATTAAACATGCATGACTTCAAACATTAACTTAAGTTTATAATCAATTACTTACAATATTCACTTTTCTATTAAATTTGATTACTAGTAATCTCAAATTATTAACTTAAGTTCATAACATTTTTTATAACATCAGAATTTTTATTTATAGACATAATCTCATTGAACACTTTCATTATTTAAATTTCCCCTGTATAATATTCTATTACATATTTCTATTAGCATTTCAACCTTTAACCTTTTGGTAAGTTATATATATCTTTTAGAATGTAATTGAGTGTTACACAAGTTTATCTTATTCACTTTAGTTAACAAAATGTTCAATAATTACATCTTCTAAATTTTCATTATTCTTAAATTTACAAGTTTCCAATTTCTTATATTTTCATTAATCACTTAGCATCAAATTTCATATTTTCCATTTAGAAGTTTCCAATTATTAACATAGTCAAGATTTCATCTTATTACAATAGCTAGAAACTGCTAATTATCAGAAAGTTTAAGAACTACATTTCGGGTTTCTTTTCAAATCAAATATATACACACACACACACACATTCATATCTTCTATATATGTCAAATCGTACTTAGAAAATAAAATTAAAATTTGTTTTCCAAAACAAATGTGCTGTAAGCTACTACAACGGTCTTCCCACTTTGAAACTCGAAAATGAACATCAATGATGCGTGCACTCATTATTGAAATTATTTTCCAACGATAGAGAGGGGAGTACGGAACTTATTTCCTTCCAAAATTCCTTTAAAACATTTCTTTCAAATTTCTTTGAAATATTTATATCCAAAAATACTTCCAAATAATACTAATATTATATTCCAAATCCTTTGAAAACAATTTTCAAAATCCCGGAACTTAAGTTCTCAAATTTTCAATTTTATATTCATTTTACTTGTAAATCCTATTTCGACCAATATTTATCAAATTTCATTACCTAACAAACAAATATATCACATCCAATTATATCATTTATAAAAATTATCATTTTATATACAAAATACAATACTAGGCAAATTATTTCATTTACCTATATTTCAAACAATATTATGTCGGTCTGCCCTATTAAATGTTTAGAAATCCCTATCGATGCCATAACATCCCATGTACCGAGCAGAAATTTTTAAATACTAAACAAAACAAATTAACATAATATAAAAACATTTTTATAACACTAACAAATACGATCTCTCATATATATACACTCAGCGACACATTCTAGGGTATTAGTACCCTATCTCTAATGAGTCAGACCCCACAAAGCTAAGGTTATTGCTAACCTGGCTCTGATACCAAATGTAACGACCCACCTTTTTGACGGTTTATGTAACGACCCGTAAATTTTAACGATTTTAATAGCATAATTAACAAAAAAATTTGTAAATTTAAACTATAAAATTTAGCAATGAAAATTTGATATTTGAAATGCGTCTATTTAAACATAGCAAATGGCAAATTTTCATTGGTAAACATGGAAGTTAGTTCTGCTGTGTACTTTTCAATTTCAATTTAAAATCGGTTAATTTGATGAAAATAGAATATTTTTGAAACATGAATATGTTTATATAATAAAAATGTAAATCATTTTCTGAGTGAGACGTCATATTTCATTTCGCCAAATTTGGACTGTTGTAGCTCTGTTTATCTTATTTTCGGCAAATTAGCAGCAGTTTGGCAGCGAAATATTAAGTTTTGATAGGGATATCTGTGTACCATTCTGTTCGATTGTCTCATCGTACTAAGCTCCGTAGTATATTCATTTGTAGATTTTGGTGTCTGGTACGTGGCGAAATCCACGAAACGGTTACCCGTATCAGTACCCCATTTTAACCTTTTGTTTCCTATGTCCATTCGCCTGTCCCTTGAGAAAACCTATGGTCACTAGCTTTAAATATTTCCCTTAATTCGTGCTGACCTTTTCTATTCCCACTGTCCAATATATAGATAGGTTGTCCTTTCATTTCCATTTTGTTCTTTGGTCACTTCAAAAAAATTTATAATAATATAAATATATATAAAGTTAGATTGATATTGGTTTCCATCTTGCTGTCTCTTTATATTTTGCCTGAGAAAGTTGTGCCTGCTCATATTCTATTTTCTGTAAGCTTGCGTCCACCTTCTAATGAAGCCTGCTCTTACTTCGAGAAAATTTTAGTAATAGAATATATATATATATATATGCGGTTGCTTTATTTGCTCGAAGTGAAATCTGGCATGCCCTCTCGACCTCTCACTTTCCTCCGCCACCACACTCCCTTCACGTCCATCCCTTAGCAGCACGTGCATGCCAAACTCCTCATCACTCCCCTCACCACAGGAAGCCCCTCCACCATCACCTACTGTGTCGACCATCACCATCTGATCCGATAGCCACTCTCCAACCACATCTGCCTCCATCACCCTCTAGCCAAGCAACCGACACCCTTCACCACATCTGTATATTAAACTCCTTTACCTTTTTCCTTTACCAAGATTCTCCTTAGCCTCTCCATCTCTGTGTGCATAGCCATTCACCCTGCGCAGTCCAGCCGAGCACCACCCAAACACCACCTCTGTGCCTCAGCTCCGCCTGCACCCAGACGTGCCTTCCGCCTCCACTACTCTTCTCCAAACATCTGCCTTCCATGTTTGTTTATATATAAAGGTTTATATTATATATAGGATTTTTTTTGTTATATATATAAAGGTTTATACAAATTACATAAAATATGTTTGTTTATATATATATATATGTGTGTGTGTGTAAGTTTATATGAGTTATATATATTATATAAGTCATATGATCCATTAGTTTTTATATAAGTAATCTACATTCTGGTTGTTTATAGATGTATAAGTTTATATAAGATATCTATAATCTGTAGTTTATATATAAGTTTATAAGAGTTGTATATAATCTATTGTTTATATATATGAGTTTATACAAAACCTGTTTGTTTGTATATATAAGTTTCTATAAGCTTATATATGATCTGTTGAGTTATATATATATATATATATTACAATAAAGTAAGTTTATATCGTTTTTATAATAGATATCGATTTAAAATATAATATGTATGTAAGTTTTTATATATATATATGTTTATATATTAATTTATATATATACAAGTATACATGAGTTTGGTTTCCAAATATATATATAGAGATTTTATTTTATAGGTATTTAAGTTAAGTATTGATTTGAAATTATATATATATATATATATTTTATTTTAAATATATGTTTTAAATTTGGTTTTAGAGAATTTTTTTATATATATAAATTTTTTTTTCAGTTTATATCAAGCTAGTTTGATTTGTGTTCATCGATTCCAAACTATCAACTTTGCTCATCGAATCCGTGTTCATTGTGTCGTGCTTTGGAATTTATGGTTGGATCGTCGCATATTGTTCTTGTTACTTCTCTAGCCTCGAAAGGTGAGCAATCACTCACGATTAACGTTCTTATATTTAGTAAATTTAATTCACATGAAATGACGATTGAAATATGTAGTTAAATTTGAATTGTTAAGTTATTTAATTGTTAAATATGATATGCCATTATCTACAATTGTTCAACTATGACATATGACACCATAACCTGTTGTATATATTATATTTAAATTTGTTACAGAAGATATATGCTAGTTGTTGGTATGTTATATTATTATCATATTTGTGCTCACTCTGCAAGTCCCCTGTTAGTTTAGAAATCCCTGTGGGTTGAAATGATACATACCCAAACGATCTTATAGATTAGGGGAAAATCATTATGGGTTGAAATGATAAACCCAAGCGATTTTCATTGATTTTGAATTTTGGGATTGGGGTTGAAATGATATATACCCGTAAATATTAAATTTAAATTGTGGATTGAAATGACAAATATCCGTCTCACTTGACCATAGGATAGAAAATTATATACGGACACCGTTGGTCTATTTTTGAAAGTGATTTCCAAATTTTGAAAGGAAATATATGGTTTTAATAAATATTGATTTTAAATATAATACAAAGATTTTAATATATGTGTAAAAGTTAGATTTTTAAAATTATATATTTTGGAAATTTTAAATTTATTAGTTAAGATTTGAAGAATATAACTTTTAAGATTTTACTTATAATTTTATTATTTTTAAATATATAAATAAGATTTAAATAGATTTAATAATAATAATATTTAATATAATAAAAATTAATATAATAAATTTAATAATAAATTAATTTAACTAATATATATATATATATAATATGTTTTAATATTTATTTACAATTTACATTAATATTTTGAAAATATATTTGGTATTAACTTTAATAAAACAAAGGTTGGGAAGAAAAATTTAGTTAATTTGTAATTTAACTTGTTTAGGAATTTAATATAATTAAGATTTGATTAGAAACTTATTTTGACTCATACCCAACTAAAGCAAAGGTTCTCGCTTAACCTTCAGCTCTGATACCACGATGTAACAATCAGCCTTTTTAACCCCCAAATATCTGCACTAATACATCCACGGTATTTGGGTGCCAAGCATCCAACTGCTGGAAAGACAAATTGTTAGGGTAAAATAAAAGAAGAAAAGAAAAGGAACAAAAAGAGAAGAACACAATACCAGAATCTCACAGCGGAACAATAATATATAATATCAAAAGATGCTACCAAACTGTCACTCTAAGATACAAAACATTTAAGAGTAACAATTCTAAATACAATCATCTACATGGACAGTTATAAACAACCCATCCTCACAAATGTTGACATACATATATATACATAGTAATTTCAAACAACTCCCAAACAGTTATAAACAACCCATCCTCATAAATGCATTCAAATAATTTCAAACAACTCCCATACATCAATTAAGTTAACTAATAATTAATATTTAAAAAATATTAATTAATTTAATTAATTTAAAAAAAATTATAAATCAATTAAATCATGTGGTTTTTTTGGAGAATTCATCATTATAGTTATGCGACTTGAAGGTGTAAATTCAGTCAGCGATTAATATTGACAATTCGAATATTAACGTTCACACGTCACCTTAGCTAGTGGTGCGATATTTTGGCTGAGTTTATCAAATCCAATTTTACTTATTATAAGCAATACTTGGTAGTGATGATTATTTATACCTATTCTCTTCGTCAAAAAATATAACATAAGGACTTATGTATTTTGTTTTGGTCAAAATTCCAACATCGTATGCAATCAACATTGTAAGTACAAACACAAAATCCTTGGTTCAAAATAACAATTATTATTAACCATATTGCCCTAGCTAGAGACTTTGACTTTGAGTTGACTTAACTTGACCCCATGATACTAACCCCATATACTAAGGAGACCAACTCATTCTTAAATAGTGTTTCACTTCCAATGCTTCCACTCGACCTAACTATAATCATTCGATGGATGCCATGTATTGACTATAATATATTGAATATGCAAGTATATGATTTTTGTTTGATGATAATAAACATATATATATATATATTCATTTAAATGTATTTGTTAATGTGCTATTTTATTTTCACATATTTAAATAAATATTTGCAGAATAAAATAAATAACTCAGAATTTAAATTCAAATAGATATTTTATTCAAACAAATATTTTATTACAATTTTGAATAGTACAAATTTGAGCTCTCACTATATATACACAATTTCAATTACAATACAAATTTGATTACATCACAATTTTCAATTTACATTTGCACCTCACTACATATCACTCGTTCACTCATAATTTTTCTTCAACTCTATTCAGATTGAATCCAACATCTGAGTTATCTGCAAAATACACACTGATGTAGTAAAATAGAAAAAGAAATATTTTTGTAGTGTAAAATAAAATGTGTTTTTGAAAATGTTATTTGCCTCAGTTATTTGGGTTATTTGTCATCATTTACTTTGAATTCATCATACACGAACAACTTGTGACAGGCACAGTGTATCACTGTACATGCCACAAGGCCGTGCACACCAATGTACACTTGATAAAATTACAGGGACAGGTGAGCAGAAGGTCAAACCCAATCAAAAGCCGGGTTCAACTCAAGTGAAATAAAAATAAAGTCACGACATAAGCACAAGGTCAAACCCGAGCTTTAAGCTAGATTCAACTCAGGTGCATGCAATATAACTCAAAGGGTCACAAAAACATGATCAATATACATAAAGACTCAAATATGCACATATATATCGATCAAACAGTGCAACCCAAGGCAAAATGAAGACAACAAGTTTACATGACTCGAAGCAATGAAATCAGGTCAGAGGATCAAGTACAAGTCCAATATCCAAAGTAGACTACATGATGATGCCAGGAAGTAGACTGTACAACCAAGTAACATATATGTATACAACTCGAAGCAAGAAGGTCAAGTGCACTAAAATATATAGAACAGAAGTAATGGCCAGAACATGAAGCAATGAACACAACATCATCGAAGTGATGCAACTACAGATGCAACAGAGATGTGTGCATACACGTTGACACCAGACTCACTACAACATAAGTCAAGTATACAAATGGAGATGCACAGTGCAGAATACATGAACGTACAGGTATTCATGTTCATATGCAACCAGAGTGCAATCAACCAAACTGCAGCTACCAGATTGATCAAGCCATTACTCAACATAGTTTAACATGCTCATATGTCGCAGGCACAAAAATTATAAGCATGAATGATACAAGCAGTGACAATAGTGATGCAGCAACCTCAACAAGTATAAGCATGGATGTGATAAGCAGAAGTGACACAAATGCAACAGAGAATAACCAGACTACATAATGAATACAAGCTACAGAGTTCAAGTTTCAAATACAATAGACCATGCTAACAAGTTCATATACAAAAAGCTTCAGATGCAACAAACAACTAGAGTCAATATCAAAACTGCAACCATACATGATTGTCCAAGCTAGGTAGACAAGTGAAAAATGCACAACACACACACACATATGTATATAAATGGTGCTCAAAAAATTACAAACTGCACATGAAACCAGTAATCATAAGTTCGACAAAACATATGCATAGGTGAAAACATGAAGACTGCAGCTCCAAAGCTAACATACACATATACATGCAGTGTCATCAACTAGACCAAAGGCTATGACTTCAAGCATGCGAATACAAGTGCAACCATAACTACACAAGAACATGAATGCAAAACTTCCCACCAGACTTAAGAATTCGGACATATATATATATATATATATATATATATGCAGTAATAATATGGTTGCAGTGAAGACAACAACTCGAATGAGAAAGTGCAGACTAGAAGCACTAATGCATATAGACCAGAGTACAAAACCAAGTGCAAAATCAAGAATATACATCCTCAACCATGTGTGTCTTACCATTTTACTAATATCACTTTACTATTCTTCTATAGTCTACACACATGAAGCAACAATCCTAGGTTCTCACTAGTGTCCTATACACCTTACGGAAACTTCTATTATTACTTCTAAAAGTAATCATTGCTATCTCCTTCATCGCCTTACACCTTTTCTACCACACCTAGGAAATGATTCCTATCTACTCCACATTTGAAAGTTTGGTTTGGTATTTATCATTCCATTTCAAAAATTAAAGCTTCTAAACTTTTAAATATCAAATCCCAAAATTTTTGTCTTTAAAAGTGTTATTTTCAAATTTCTATTAAATTCAAAGATACTTGGTTACTTAACATTTTATCTTTCTAGACTTGCATCCTTATAGCCTTTTTGAATTTACATTATTCCCCAAACATAGAGGGGAAAACTTACAAATTCTAAGTTCAAAACTTATTTCTCTTTTTCTTTTAAAGACCTTTACAGCTTTCCATGAAAATTTGGGATTTTTAAATTTAACTGTTACTAAGTTTTTCACTTCCAAAAACTTATTTACATTTTCATCAAACCATTGTTCTTTAAAATATCTTTAAAATGTTCTTACATGTTTTCAAAACATTTTCTTTTCATAGATTTTCAATTTTGCAAAAACTGGAGTAGATAAGAACAATTATTTTATTAAAAACTCCTTAACTTTCCAATTACTTAACCTTGGAGGAGTTCCTAACTACAAATCGGGACTTTCTACAATGGCCCTCTATAATATCTCTCCTAACCAACTCTATCTCTAATTATTACACTTCTTATTACACCTAATGGTTTTATACCTTAATATATTGGAACTACTTTCTTAAGAAACTATTAATGCTAAAACCTTCTATGAATCCTTTAAAAGAGGACTTCATGTTTATGTGAAATTCAAGGAACTTATTTTATATTTTTTGAAATAGGCTATACAAAATATGGTGCTTCCCATACCTTGTATATCTCTTTCACGTATTCCTTATAACTCGCACAAAACATCTTTATTTGTGATTTGGTTTCATAGAAAATTTTATCATTATTCATTTCATTCCAATAAATTGAAGTATGTTTAATCTATATTCTCTTACAATAGACAATTTCTATGAAATTTATTAATTTCCTAATATTTAACTTACACTTTTCTTTTCAGGAAAACTCATTTTCAAAACTGTTTTAATATATCCATAACTAGAAAACATTTCCTCATACTTATATAAATAATAAGTGTACTTACAAACCACTTTTTATTATACTTAAAAATTATTTTCAAAATACTTTTTTATTTGGGTTAAAACTGATGTTGCGTAAAACACCGTTAATACAACCCAAAAATTCTAGTGTGTGGATTAAATTAAAATAAATACTAATAAATCTCGCATACTATGTAAAAACATTTCCCTTGGGAGTCACCTACTATAACAATAGTGTTATAGTTTATGCTCTCCTTATTTTTCACGAAAACATCTATTACAACAATAAATGATGTAACCTATGTTTTTGATACTTAATATACTCTAGGTTTTTATATTTAAAATCTTTGTTTACCTACAAATAAACTAGCGAGCTATATATGCTCTATAATTCTTCAAAAAGAATTTCACTTTTAACAAAATCATATAAAAACCAATTTAAATCTCATACCACTTTTTTTTTTTCAAAAGCCCAATATTTACTTTCTCAAAAATATTGACAATTATATCTTTCAACTTTTCAATTCTAACGATATCATTTTATTGGGCTAAACATAAAGTGGATTTTCTTCTTACTACCCTAGGAGTACCCTTCCTAAACTTTGGTAATCTCATTCTTTACTAAAGTCTTTTGTTCCTATTCCTCTTTTATGCTTATATTTATTCCAAGGCATACTGTTAAATCCACTTATCTAAAACAATTATAATTTTTGTAATTATCTACACATGGGCTTTCTAACTGAATCTATTGTACATCTCCAATCTTTGCCTACCACTCTTTGGATTTCCACAATCCGAACCTAAATGTACGAAACCGTTTCTCAAACTCTTTCCATGTGTTGACCTTCTCTATGCCCCAAGAAACACACTTCCTTAAGCCAAAAGTGATACTTCAAGAATTTTGCCTTCCACTGACGAATGTGAAGTGTACAAAGAACCTCCTCTAGATGAATAACATGCTCTTCCATACTCTTGGAAAACACTAAAATGTCATCCACGAACTCTACTACGAACTTATTTAGGACATCTTATGTCACATACCGAAATTTTCGACTTTCGAAAATTCAACATCGATACTCACTTAATCGACTGTCGAGCAATCGAGTGCCGGAAACTCCAATAGTGAGGGTTTAAGAAAGAAGAAACAGGCAGAAGAAGGAGAAGATAGAAGAAAAAGAAAGAAGAACAACAACAGAACAAGAGCAGACACAGAAAACAATATCAGAATCTCACATATCGCAGCGGAACAATATATAATAGATAAATGAATATCATTTAAAAACAAAAGAATTATATCTGTTATTACATTACATCACATCATATCATCAGAGTTAATATACACTCAATACCATACATCACATCGATGGACAGTTATATAAACTTGTCCTCATACAGAATACACAGCGGAATAAATACTATCAGATACAAATACTACGTCTCGTCCTCCGGCTTATCTCCAAAGCTCCAGAATATCCAGAATATCCTGAAACATAACTCTAGGCTGCCCGTGTGGAAAATGGTGGGCACCCAGAGTTTAGAAGGGAACAATAAACTCCGAGTCAGTCATGGTGACTGGTGTGAGATCGTAAAACAGTTATTTTTAAATTTAACAACAGGAAAACTTTAATGTCAATTCGCAATGCTTTTGGAAAATGAAACTACCATAAGACCTCCCACCACACACACAATGCAAACGCAGACTTGGAGGAGATTTCTTCTTATGATAGTCAAAGATGCTTACTACGCAAAATCAAATCATTTTTGATATTATTATTAGTGCATAGTGGAAAACATTTCGAAAGTAGAATATAAATCTTAGCCAGCATAGGTACCATTATATTATGCCTGCTATAGCTGCCTCCTGAGGAGACAGGTTATACAATTGAAATCGTAAAGGCTCGTATTGTTTCTTTGGATTTCCAACAAATGGTCAGGCTAAGGAACTTCCTATCCACGATGGGTACGTCCCTGGAATAGACGACCCGAGAATCTAACGTTACGGTTAGATCTCTGCCAACACAAGGCCGGGTTACCTCTGCAAAAATAGGTAACTACTGACACGCGTATGCCATCCCCCGATCGTCACCGATCTTCCCGAGGATCCCCGATTCGCAACAAACCACATAGAAAAATAATGCAGTAACCACAGAGGTTAAGTATCTGGGCTCCATACCATGATACCACCTTTATCCAGAAGGAATGACATACACTAAGGGGCGCTACTCCCTAGAACCTTGCCGCATTCGTCCTGTTTCGACCATTTCCGGGGTGTGAGGCTCGATGAAGTCTCGTCCACAAAGCTACGCTTTCTCAAAAAGCCCTGCTTCGGGTCAAACAAAATGATCAACCTATGATCACAAAGATATAGGATCAAACAAATGATCATATCACAAATGATCAAACACTGATCACTTCACAGCAACACTCAGTATGCCACGTTACCAAATTGGGATATATCGCTGATAAATTTCAACTACATAACCTCTGAGCTCGTACGTCTCAGAGAAGGGTGTTAAGCTAAGAGAATAAATTCTCCGCCACCAACAGAAATGTATTTGAAAGAAATCAGCTCAATATCTCAAATTGTAACGTCAGACACACAATCCATACATGTCTGTTCCGGGATCGAACAGAACCGAAGGCACTTCTCACGAAGCCCTTGCATTTCCGGATAATTTTCAATCACGTCAGGACTTCCCGTCACTAAGGGTGATAAAACCTCTAAATCGGAGATCAGCCGATGTAGAGTAACTCGACGGTAATCCTTCCGTTTTCAAAAATATCCGGTCTTCAACACCGGTCTTCAAATGCGATTCAAAACGACGTATCACATATTCGGAATGGGTTATACGACCCCATGGTCCTTTCCCGGCTAACCCGAATAGTGAGCGTTTATTCAAAAATAAGTGTGGCATTCAAATTCATCCAATTCACAACAAATACCTATCTAAAGGTAATTATTGATAGTCGGTTATTTAACTATCAATAAAGATGCGCAACATCATCAGATTCCAAATAATTTTCCAAATTATTTTATCTTCCAAAATATCTTTACTAGATATAAAATTTCCACACTTAACCGTTTGAAAACAAATTTCAAATATCCACCTTCCAAATTATCTTTAAAAGATAAAGTTTCAAACCCTTCGTTTCATATTGGAAAAGCAATTCCATACTTATTTAAAAATAAGTATTTCACAAATCATTTATTTTCAACATTTGAAAATATTCAATATACTTAAATCAATATTAAGTATACATTTCATTCTTTAAGGAAATCATTCTTTAAACACATTTTTATTTGAGTCAAAACGAATGTTGCGTAAAACATCGTTACGACGACTCAAAATCACTAGTATAGGGATTCGGATTTTAATAGATATATAAATCCCAATACTACATCAAAACATTTCCTTTCGTAAATCATTTACTATAACAACAGTGTTATAGTCCACCATTTCCTTAAATTTCTCGAAAACGTCTATTTCAACAAGAACTGCGGAAATCTCTGCTTTCGATTTATAATACATTCTAAAACATCTTTAAAATGTTTAACTTCATTTTTCAATATCACTTTCCCAAAACAGTATCCATTTTACTTAACAATATATTCACTGTCCAAAATCGTGAATGTACTTCACTAACCACATTTCAATATTTTCTACCCATTTTTATTTCAATAATTATCCACTATCCAAAATCGCAGATATATCTCCTTTATTAAACTTCTATGTTTAATCTATCAATTTCAATTGGTTTTGAACTTATAAAACAATGTTTATAAATTTCACCTTTTATATTTTATAACAACATTGATTTGTACATCTCCTTTATTAACAAATTCGATCAATATTTCTTTTGTAGGCAAAAATCCAATTTATAAGTTAATTCCTTATAAATCTTCTATTCTACAATTTCATTCATTTTAACTTCACAATTTATACGTCTATAAATTTCATATCTTCACAATTTTAAAATTCTATAAGATTCATATCTTCACTTACAAAAACTCGTTTTAAAATTCCAAAAATTTTAATTGATAAATATATCAATTTTTCTGTACATCTTTTATAATACTTTAAAAATCTAAATTTAACCTATTTTACAATTAAATCAACTTTCATTTCAAAAATCACACTTTGGTTATATTTCACCAAAAATCTTAACTTTTATAACTTTAAAATTCTAGACGTTTATTTTTCTGAAATAAATCAATTCAAAAATTCGATAAACGTCTACTTTTCAAAAATCACTTTAAAAATCTTTTTAAAATAAAAGTTGTTATTTTTAAACTTCAAAACCGAATCCGATGATGTCACAACACCAATCAGTCCATCACAACAGTCAATATCATATATCAATATGATAACAGAATATTCATCAATATCTGTAAATAAATAAATACTGGTGAGGAATCCAGTTGGATCCCTCCAACCTGTTTCCCTGCATCCAAAAACGTCAGCACAATACCAATTCCGCTCCAGTACGGAATTATCGCGGTATATGGGTTTTTATAAATCCGCTTACTAACGGCGCAATAGGGTCTCATCCGCTATACGAGGCGGGAAATCAATCAACCCAATATATACATATGCCAATATGTATATACTGCTATATATAGATATATATCCTATAATATCTAATATCACATCCAAACAGTCAATCATCAATCAATAACTGTAAATAATTCCACATTCAATTGAGTGAGAAGATCTCACCTTGATTTCAAATTCCGTTCTCAGCGTTTATTTCGAATAAAATTAAACACGCGTTTAATTTTACCCGAAATTCCAACTAGCTCCAAACGACTCCAAATCAGTTGCATTGCGAAGTACACGTCGAGACGATTCCAACGCATTTTGTTTCGTCATTTTCTGATAACGTATGACAAAGTTACATCGTTTTAAAGATACACGAATTAAAACAAAAATAAATTTACAAATTATTTTTATTTTCCAACCAATTCAAATCTGGGCCGTTCGTTCAGATTGGAGAGATCACGACCGCCCCCCTTATCCTCTCACGCGCGTCTTCTTCCCAGTGAAAATCACGTACAAGTGAACCCAACGATGCCTTCCAAATCTCGATGGACGCAACCACCATGCCCACTTCCAAGTCGATCAGCGACCTCCAGGCCGTAGCCCCCACCGCCACGCACCACCGCCCTGAACCCCGTAGCACTCGGCCCCACCATCACTGCAAAAACCGTGCACGAACTGTTGGAGAACGCGGCCAAATTCCTCCACCTATGGTCGATGATTGTCGATCTTAGCCGTATGGATTTACTCGTCTCATTGAGCACTACAATCTTCTAGTTGAGGTCGTAGCTTAATATTGCGTGGATTAAGAGAAAATTGAGGAAGAAGATGATTGTTTTTCGGCCATTGATATCATAACTGGCGGCTGAACGTGATGAAACCCTAGGGTTGAATTTCTTTGCAAATGAAAAGATGTAGGGGTTTTTATAGAAAAATTTCCAATTTACTATTCATCCGGATTTTTCGAACTCGAAATTGAGCGTGCCGGCTGACGTTCGTAAGGTTTACCCCGCGTTCCGAACGCAATGGAACAGGTTTCGGAAGCTAATTCGATCGTCTGTGTGAGATATGGATTTAAACGATCAATTTAAATTAAACCGATTTAAATCGATTTCGAGGCGTTTTGGCTTGCCCCGGACAAACGGCACATCCAAAAATTACGAAATTTGAAATCTTACAATAATATCACATTACGGATCCGATGAAACTGGTTTCGTCGAAATCCGACACTGTTCGAAAAATGACTATTTTTAACTCGACGATTTAAAATTAAAACGATATCGATGCGTTTCGAGTTGCCACGGTCAAATGACAACTCCGATTGATACGAAAATTGAAATCCGATAATAACTAACTATTACGGATCCAATGGAACTGGTCTCGTTCAATTCTGAGACTGTCCGAAAATTGGCTATTTTTACAGTCGATAATTAAATATTAAAATATTCGATTTTCACAATTTAACTCTAAATTCGATTCTGAAAGTTCTATAACCTTTCTATAACTCCAGTATGATAAAATAAAATTTTCCAAATCGTTTTCAATCATTTTAAACTCGATTTACAATTATTTCTGGAATTTCACTATTTATTTTATCGATTAAATTATCAAATTAAATCCAATATTCGAAAAATAAATCATTCGACTTTTAAATTCCATTTATTAATATTTAAAATCAATTAAATATTCGAATTTTAATTATCAAAAATTCTGGGTCGTTACATCTTAAAAAAACACGGCTCATCAAATCTACAAAATATGATGGGGCATTGGTTAGCCCAAATGGCATAACCAACCACTCAAAGAATCCGTCGGGTGTCCTAACTGCTGCCTTATCGATGCTATCATCAGCGACTCCAAGCTGATGAAATCCAGTAGCTAAATCAAGTTGAGAAAATACTGAAGAACCAACCAACTGATCGAAAAGATCATCTATCCTAGGAATTGGATAATGAGTCTTCTTCATGAGCTTATTCAACTCTCTATAGTCTACGTGTAACGACCCCAGATTTTAATTAAATTTAAAGTGATAATTAATTGAATTTTTGAATTAAAATTGTAAAATTAATTGGTAAATTGATCTGAGTTTCTCCAAATCAAATAAAATATGTGTTAAATCAATTGAATTTAAATTTTAAGTTAAAGATAGAAATAAATATATAAGCAAAAATAAAATGTTTAAGTTAGAAACAGAAATACATATATATAAGATAAAATATATAGTTTGTAAAATATAAAGTAAACATTAGAAAATTCTAACAATATGAAAAAATAGAGTTGCATGTATATTACGTAGCAATAAGACAAAAGAAAAGAAAGTATATAAATATACTCAAGTATGAAACAAGTAAAGTAATAAAACAAAGCAAAATGAAGAAACATAAAGGACATAAGAATTTAATACAGCAAACCAAAGTCAATTCGAAAATGTCTTCAGCCTCCATAAACAAGGAGAAAAATCTCTGATGTTGTAAAAACAAAATAATGACACCCTGTACAAATAACATCCCCTGCAAGCTTCCTTTCCATATATCAACTTCTTCTTATCTCAGTGCGTTCAGCAAAAACATAGCAAAGCTTGAGTATTAATGAGAAAAAAGAAAAGAAAAAAAAACTACAACTTGAAACAATCAAGCAAGTTCAAGCATGCAATTCAAACTGAAACAAAAGCAAGTCTCAGATCAAAGTTAGCAGTAGCTTCCCAAATTTTCAAAGGACTTAATGCAAACAAAACTTCAAAACAAACAAAACCAAATTCAACTCAGACAAACATGATATTCAGACAAGCCAAAGAGCAAGGAGGCAAGTTTTAGCTAACAATTCAAAGCCTGTGACACAAAGAAGACCTCTGTTCTTCTTCTGGAACACAACTATGAGTAAACTCATTTTTAACCCAAGATCTGTTTGAATATTTGTTTGCATGTGATCATCTAGGTAGTTATGAATCAACTATGCTTGTATGGTAATGGAAATATGCATGTATATATGTATGCCCTCTATGTATATATCTGGAATTAGCAAGAAGGCCTTTGTTAACAAAATTTACAGGTTTTAATTAAGTTCAAAATTCAATTCCACCTTCCTCAATCATTTCTGGCTTGTGATGTTAAGACAAAACATGTTTAAAATCACCCTAACTTAATTTTAAAAATATATTTTCAAGATAATATGAAATGGTTTTGTCTGGAAGTAGGAATATAGTGCAAATTCAAACTTTATCCAATTTTCAACCTACATGAATTTAAGATTCATTTATATAATCCTAATCCATTTCGAAAATGATGATTTTTAAAACAAAAATCAAGTTTTTTTAGTTACGAATTAAGGTCGTACTTATTGGATGAACGAAAAATGGGTTTTCGTGAGTTTCTGGTGATTGGCAAACTTTCGAAGGTCGAAACTTGGCATGGAGGTGCTGGAATGATCATTGATCATAGGAAAAATGCAAGATAATCTTTTTATTCATTTGGGATGAAGATTTGAGGCAATCTAGGGTTTTAACCCTGTGTTTTGTTGGTTGAAATCGTGAGGCATTTGCGTAGTCGTCATCGCGTTTCAGACGATCGGACCGAGGGCGATGAATTCGTGGATGGTCGGAGCATCATCGGCCAAGATGGTGTGGCTTCCAGTGGCTTGTCGCGGCGGGGCGGATCAAATTTGGTGATTGATTGGGTTTCTGGTAGAAATAATTGGCCTCGAAAATTAGCTCGATTTTGATTTAGGAATAATTTCGTATAATTGGTTGTTCAAATCAACTCTGGTGATCATCGTTGATGATCGGGTGGCTGCGGCGTTGATCGGAGCTGATCGTGGGGTTTGTGCACATGTACGTGCATACGTACACATCTGTGTTGTGAAGGAATGGGGAAGAAGATAGGAAAACTCAGAGTTAAGCACGTGAAAATGATGGGTTTTCTCGAAGCAGGTGGGAACGTGGTTTTACCCGAGGAATAGCTCGGATAGAACGAGATTTGACTCGGGTTTGTTGATGATTAGGCGAAAACAGTTTCAAACTTTAAAATAAAAATCAGTTTATTGAAAATAAATTTTGTTAAACCAATTTTCTTTCAATGTTAGATGTTATCTAAAGTTTTAAAAATTGGTTAAGAAGGTTTTTAAATAAATTGTTTTAATTAACCAAGTTTTAAAATGGTTTAAAATATACATAACCTTTATTTTTAAAAGTTTATTTTAGATAAACTTAATAATATTGAAGAAGTTAATTGATATAAAGAATGTTTTAATTGTTAATTAACTTTTAAAGTCTAAGTTAATTTATTTGTTAAAGGAAATTAATTACTTAAAATTAATGAAGGAAAGTAATTCAGGTAAATTAATTAATGATTTAAAGATTGATTAATCAAGTGTTTAAAGGTTAATTAATTTAAGGATATTTAATTTATGTAATTAAGGTGATTAATTATTTAAGGTAATTAATTTGAGAATAATTAATTAATTTAAAGGTTAATTAATAAATGAAAGTGATTAAGAGATGATCATTAATTAAGAATAATAAATTAAATGGTAATTAATTAATTTATTAATTGAGGCTAACTAATTTATTATTAAAGGTTAATTAATTAAAATAATTTGTAATTTGTTAATGTTAATTAACCAGGATTAGTGACTAATCTGATTTAATTAAATCGGATAAATAAATTGACCTTATCTATGGATATTTGGATTCTATTGGACGATTTGATTGTTTGATATTCCTGATCTATGATGCTTAGTGATACATCCTGATTTGTGTTGTGATCTGTAATGTAATTTATTTATCTGGGATGACTGCAATTTATTATCTGTGATATGTATATATCTATGATCTGTGAATGAATGATAAGCGTTATAGTTTATACCGCTTATCAATATTGTTATGTTGAATCTGTGATGATTGAATGATGTTGCACTATTGTGTTAAACCCCTGGACCACACTTTTACACACACAAATATGGATTTCACATGGAAATCGGTTAAGTCACAGATGATTTAAATTTAATGTTTTGAGATTGAAATTTTAATTTCAATTGATTGTGAAATTGGAAATTTTGGGGTTTAATATGAAAAGCTGTTGAAAGGAGTTTTAAAGATATTTTGAATATCTTAATGAGGTTTTGAAAATTTAAATAATTCAATATGAATTTGAATTCAAAATAAGGAATTGAATACCATGGTTGAGATTTATGATTTAAAAATGTTAAACAAGTTATAAATGTGTTACATGGGCTTGAACCATTTTTAAAAGTATGGTTTGAGAATTTAAATTTAACCCAAAGATTTTAACTCATATAAATGAATCAGATTTTCCGAAATGAAAACTATTTGTTTTCAAATAACAGAAGCTTTCATATAAGGAATGAATTTACAATTTGTGTCAAAGAATTTCAAGTTTGAATTGAAAAATGGTTTCCAAGTTATTAGTGAATTCTTTTTGAAAGCTATGAATTAAATCGTTGATTTAAAGATTTAATGAGTTAATCCAATTGAAATGGAAATTGATTTGGAAAATCTTTCTTTGTGAAACTGGGTGAACTTTGTGAAATGAATCTTTTTGTTTAAAAAGATTAAAATGGTAATGTGTTTAAACCATTTGAGGAGAAGTTTTGGGTTTAAAGTAGTAACTTAATTGAAATCCCAATATCCATATGTTTTTAAATATTGCGCTCATTATTCGGTTTAGCCAGGAGAGGACTTTGTGTCATATAACCCATTCCGAATAATGATACGACGTATATGGATAGCATTTGAAGACCGGTGGTGAAGACCGGATATTTTCAAAAACGAAAGGACAACTCGTCGAATGTCTCTGCATTGGCTGATCTCCGATATAGAGATTTGATTACCCTTTGTGATGGGAAGTCAAGACGTGATTAGAAATTATCCGGATTTGCAAGGGCTTCTTCGGAAGTGCCTTCAGTTCTGTTCGAACCCGGAACAGACTTGTATGGTTGTATGTCTGACATTACACTTTGAGATATAAAGCTGATTTCTTTCAAATACATTTCTGTTGGTGGCGGAGAATTTATTCTCTTAGCTTAACACCCTTCTCTGAGACGTACGAGCTCAGAGGTTATGTAGTTGAAGGTTATCAGTGATATACTCCTAATTTGGTAGTGTGGCATGCTGAGTGTTGTTGTGTGTTGATGATCATTCGTTGATCATTTGTGATCAAAGCATGGCTTTGTGAAAAAAGCATATCTTTGTGGACGAGACTTCGTCGAGCCTCACAACCCGGTAATGGTCGAAATAGGAATGTTGCGACAAGGTTTTTAGGTGTCGCGCCCCTAGGGTATGTCATTTCATTCTGGATAAAAGGTAATATCATGGTATGGAGCCCAGATATTTTACCTATGTTGATGCTGCAAATTTATTATACTTTGTGGTTGCTGCTTTATGGTTGAGGATCCTCGGATAAAGGTCGGTAACGACCGGGGGATGGCATAGCTTGTGTGTTAGCTACCTAGTTACAGCTGTACAACGTGAGGTAGCATCGGCCTTGTGTTAGCAGAGATTCGGTTAGGTTCTCGAGGACGTCCTTCCAGAGGCGTTCCATTTCGGTGTAAGGAAGTTCCTTTGCCTGACCATTTGTTGGAAATCCAAAGAAACAATACGCGCCTTGTACGGTTTTAGTTGTAGAACCTGCCATTTACTTATGGTGGTCACCACTGTTTAGATGGTAGTAGGCATAGTTCGAAATGTCTATGCTGGCTAAGATTAATATTATACTTTTGAAATGTTTTCCACTATGCACTAATAATAATAATCCAATGATTTTGCGTAGTAAGCATGTTTGACTATCATAAGGAGAAATCTCCTCCAATTCTTCATTTGCATTGTGTGTGGCGGGAGACCTTATGGTCGTTTCATTTTCCAAAAGCATTGCGGATTTCAATGTTTAAAATTCTTTTATTGTTTAGCTCAAAGATAAACTGCTTTTGTTTGCTCATACCAGTCCCATGACTGACCTGAAGTTTATTGTTCCCTTCCTAAACTCTTGGTGCCCATAATTTTCCACACGGGCAGTCTAGAGTTGGGTTTTTCAGATAATCAGGTTTAGTAGATTATCTGGAGCTAGTTCACTTCATCGGAGTTGATGACTGCACCTGCTTATCTTGGTGCATCGTGATGGTGGTTCAAGCTGATGTTGGAGTTGTTGGACTCATTCTCTTTTGAGGATCATTTGGAGTATCACTTCTGTTTTTCCGCTGTAGTATCTTTATTTGTCTCTAATATTCTTGTATCATATTGATATCATTGTTGTATGTCATTCTGGATATTGTATTTATTGGAGTTGTATATGATATCATCTATTTCTTTATTCCGCTGTGTTGTTATACTTACTGTGTTATAAGCTTCGGCGAGCCAGGTTCGACGTTTGAATCTACGACATTCGAGTACAAGTGAAGTACGGGTGCCGATTTTCGAAGGCCGAGTCAGGATCGTTATACTACGCAAAGTCGAAGGGAACCATCCGCCTTTGTAGTGAATACGACTGGTGCTCCCCACTCAGATATACTCCTTCTGATGAAGCCTTTCTCCAATAGCTCACGAATCTGCTTGCTTAACTCCATCTTCTCCCTAGGTGCTATGTGTCCTACGGGTAATGCCACTGCCTTAGCATTGTCATTCAAATAGATCCTGAAGTCGATCTCTCTCCTAGGGAGTGGTCCCCTAACCTCCTCGAAGACATTTGGGAAATTTCTAACGATTGGAACTGAATCTAACTCTGCAGATGATGAATCGAGAGAATAAAGGAAGCTCAACATAACTGACCCCTACGGATCACAAGAAACCTCGAGAGTCCTACCGCTACATGTCTCTAGTCTAACGACTCTCCTCTCATAGTCTAATATCGCTTCATAAGTGGATAGCCAATCCATTCCCAAAATCATCCCATACCGAGAAAATCCTAATACGTAGGTGTCACAGTCAAACTCTATGCCTAGTATAAAAATTTTCAAACCCTTACAAATCATAGATAAATGTGTCGATCCTCCTATGGGGTTTGAAACAACTATGGGGTCTACTACTAAAGAGATATCTAAGTGTAAACAATCGACTAGAAATGAAAGAGTGTGAGGCTCCAGAATCAAAAAGAGTCTGAATAGGAAAATCCAGAATAGAAATCAAACCTACTATAGAGACTTTCCTACCTCTATCTGATCCATTGCTAGAAGGTGCTGCATCTAAAGCCTGTATTTGCACTGTAGGTGTTCCTGCTCTCTACCCCGTTCTCTAAGGACAAGTTCTACTAAGGTGACCGGGCTGTCCACAATTATAACACCTTTCCTTTATCATCTTATTCTTACAGTCCCTTGCGTAATGACCAACCAGTCCATAGCTATTGCATTTCCCGCTTTTCTTGATCCGCTTCTGAGGTCCTCCTTCTTTCCTCTTGTCCTTTTCCTTCTTACTCTTACACCATGGCTTCTTAGAGCTTTTTGACTTAGGAACCTCTTTAAGCTCTCCCTTCAGCTGCCAAGATGTAGGCTAAACTCTCTATCGGTCCTCCAATCCTAACAGCCCAAACCTTCGCTCCGTGTCCTTCAACCTAGCTCGTGCCTCCTCGAAATCCTCTGTGCCAGAAAACATTCTGCCTCCTAGACTAGCGAAGTCCTTGCATAGCTTAGAAAAAATGGCTGTTGTAGGTGAATTAAAAGGATCTCCACCTACCGGTGCTATATTGGGCGCTTTCCCTTGCACCTCTGGTACCGTAGCTCTACAGAACCAGTCAGCCATACTATACAAAGAAAAGAGAATTTAGGTTCGAAGGAATCGAAAGAAGGTTGAACTGGACTTTGAGGGGATTTTTATAAAAACTCTCTTTTATACTTGAAAAACTATTTCTATAATAAGAGTCTCTTTCTGAAAAATACTTCTAGTTTGAAGATATGCTACTTTAAAAAATAGGTTACTTTTGGAAAAATATTTTATTTTAAAACAAGCTTTAGGAATCCTATAACCTTAGGCTCTGATACCAAGTGTAACACCCCACACCCTTTAGTATACCCAAAAAGGGCACACTAAAAGATGTGGTGCATTGTAGGTATAGCTAAAACTTTACGGAGACTAAGATTCACAAGACAAAATAAATAAAATAGTGGAAACATTTAAAACAATAACTTATTTATAAATCAAACTTCATAAAATAAGTCATAACCAAAATAAGTCTGAAAATACCAAATACACATGTCTTATGAAAAACACCATCTTAGTCACAATATCTGAGTACATAAATAAAACCATCCATCTCAACAGTACCAGTACATCCAAACTAAAATAAAAGGAAAACTGGAACAAAAGAAGAAGAATACATGAAGAATCCCCAAGAATGTCACTCCTAGAAAGCTGAAAGTCTACTGTCCTTGCCTCTGTTGGCCCATGGGGGGAAATGGGAAAATAGAGGAGTGGGTCAGACCAAAAGTCTGGTGAATGAATGTAATTTCTAGTATTTTTAAGCAAGATAAAGATAATAGACTTTGCAACATTTCTAGTTATAAAAGGAAATAAAGGAAAAGATAAAGATGGAATTAAATATGGTTTAACTGTTTGCTTTGCTTAGATAGTTTTGGTTGTTTCAATTGTTTGCACCGGTCTTAGATAGCTGCTTTGATTAGGCTGAAATCCCAATCCTAGTTTAATTAGGCTGAAGTCCTAATTCTACCATTTGATCGGCCTTCTATCTCTATTGTGCCACTATGAGCTAGTCCCATCCTGTGGGTCCCACAGTAAAAAGACACTTGTTTAGCGCTTGGAACTCAATAGCGACTTATCTCCCTGCACCGAGGCCGCACGCTCGACCACCGTTAGGCTCGCGCTACCCGTTGCTCCCTCTTTGGACCTCTTATTTACCTTAGACAACATAAGCGTGCCCAGCCTCACCTGAGTGTGTTGTGAGACCACCGGTTCCTGACTGAAGGGGAATGTTGCCGGTACAGGTCTTAACAAACAAAATCTAGTTGTGCCCCTTGCCCAAATCCCCTGATTTGAGCTTCTAATTATTGACCACTTATCTACCCTAATAGCATAAGCGTGTCCCAAGAGGAATGCTGCCGGTACGGGTCCTACTTCTTAATTATTGACCATTTATCTACCCTAAACAGCATAAGCGTGTCCAAGGGGAATGATGCCGGTACGGGTCCTATTTCTGTCTTTGCTTATTAACTTAAATATAAGTTCTAAAATATGCCTTTTCTGTTGTCTCTAATTCTAACATGTGTGTTATAATTTTGCTTATTAACTTAACCCAAGGTCTAAGTTCGAAAAATAAGCTTCTTCTATTTCTTCTATTTTCTTTTTTTAGTGATAATTACATGTTATAACTATGCTTGCAAATGTCTTAAATTTGCTTATTTCAGTCTATGTCCAATTTATTACAGTTCTTCTTATTTTACATCCAATTTCTATAAATTCAGTGTTCTTATATTTTAGTCCATATTATCGAATTATTCTCTTTCAATTATTCCATTCGTGTAAAAAGGGAACTAAAAAGAAATAACATCTACAGAATAAATCCCAATGTAGAATAGATATAAATAAAATGTAAATAACAGTAAGTAACTGTAAATAATTGGGAAAACTATAATTAACAGTAAATAATTGCAAATAACTGAAATAGAATAGCTAAAAGAAAATAGACTGGAAAGCAAATCTAAAATTTACTTAAAAATAAACTATAAATAAACTTGCATAAAGGTTATCCCAAAATTGTAGAAAATCTATAACTATTAGAAACCGTATTATTTTAAATTACTTTAAAATCTAAAATAATTACTTAAATACCCACCTGTTGTCCTTAGCTCTTTTCCTTGGCCTTCCCGGATCCACTTCTAGAGTATAAAATATTTTAATTAAAAAAATCTTCTCCTCGGAAATATATTCCTTTTAGGGTCCAGCCTCAGGCAATGAACCCAGATGGAGAAAATCTGAATGAGAAAAATAGCTAGGCCTAGGGTCTTATTTATAGTGTCACTTGTGGATCTCAGACCGTTGGATTTGAAGATCAAATCTGGTGTAACCACGTCATAGGCTCGCTGGGAACCGTCGGATGGAAGCACGAACGCACAAGATGGAGTAGAAATGGAAAAATGACGTGTTCGAATCGAACTGGGTGAAGGTACGTAAAATGGCAAGGCGGGTCGACCTACCTATCAACCCACACATGCTAGGGTTGGCCTATAGGTCGATCTAGCCATGGTGAGGGTCGACCTTGCCCATTATTATTATTATTATTATTTTCTTCTTGTCTTATTTTCCAAATTCTTCTTTCTTTCGTATCTTCTTTATTCTAGCTTGGATTTTGATAATCTATATATGGAAATTGACCAGAAAATTACCACGGACACAATGGTGCAACTCTCGTGGCTCAATTCTAATAATTTCACAAAGTTATTTTATTATTTAATTAATTCGTTAATTAATTATTATAGCTTAAATTTTGGGTTGTTACAGCCTTCTTTCATGTCTTTTAAGTGTTCTCTGAAAATTTCAAGTCAATCCGACTTCGTATGAGTTCTAGATCTGTTTTAAGTCAACTGCTTTGGTCAAAAAGTGGGTAAATAGCTTGGATCAGATGAGTCTTTACTTCTTGAACTACGTTGCATGGAATGCTATGAAACATGGTAAATATTCTTAGAAGAGGTAGTAGATCATGATGCAAGAGGCTTTGACAACTGGTAATGCATTATGATGGATCGCCAGTGATCCATGGATGATGGATCGCTAGTGATCCATCTACTTGGTGGATTTTTGGCTTGTTTCTCTTAATTCCATTGGCTTGTTCTTTTAGATGCTTTATTCAAGTTTCAAGTCATTCTAGCTTAGTCTGGGTGTTTTGACTCCTGTTGAATTCTATAGGGTTAAAAACGCAGTTAACATTTGCCCCCTAGAGTAAGCTTTCGTTGGAAACAAAGTGTGCTGTAGAACCAGGCAAGTTTTGGATTACTATTATATGAATTTCGGTGAATCATTAGAGTCCATCTCAAGATGTTGTTTTCAATTGATTGACTTCTGATAGCGTTCGTATTTTGATTTCGATCTGAATTTCTAATACTGGTATTGATGATGCAATCTTTGCTCCATAGTTTACATAAGGGTTTAGATCAGTAAGTAGGTGCACGATGGTAAGTTTGGAGTCGACTTATATACTTTTAACTCGAACGACGGCGAAGCTAAGTTTTGTCTCGAACAATTGTATGTCATTCTGGAGCAAAATCTTGCTCATTGTCTTTAACAGTTTCTTTTCAAGGACTTGGTTAAGTTCCTGTCGCCATTTTGAATTCTAATGTGACGATTTATTCCAAAATCAGATATAGTGGATGATTCAATCATATCGCTCATCTTGTTTTTGTACTCTAGTGACCTTGAAAAGAAAAGCTTTCTGCATCGCTTCGGACAATGGCTCCGTTACCGATCCTTGATCGATAACGGGTAAGTATGGAAAAGATAGTTTCAATGGATGATACAGATTGTTTTTCAAATGTAAGCAATATGTCTACACTAGATTTTTTGTTTGTAGCATTCGAGGTACTAGACTCTTCTCATGTAGATAAGACACTACATCTGCCTCGGTCAACGCTTATAACCCGACTGGTCAACATATGCCGACTTCCCTTAGATTTCGGGCGTTGATTATACGAGATGTTATTTAAAGTAAAACATACCCGATAGGGTCAAATGCCAAGTTTTATTGTTGAAAATAACTTTCTGGTCATTTAATCTTTAGTCTGGTGGAGAGACTTCCACTGCTCTAGAAGCTGGATCCTTCGCAACTTAGGCTTCGCTTATTATTCCTGTCATATTAGGATGATTGATTACAGTTAAATTACAAGGCACAACTGCACTTGTAGAGTTGTAGTTGAAGTTCGATCGGGCACAGTTTCAGTCTTCGAAAACTAGCGCAAGGCTTGTTCGATTGCGATTATTCTTCCTTTGCATTTTTGGAATTCAACCTGCACATCAGCCTTTGTCTTTCGGGACTATTGGTTTAATTTATCAATTCTAAGATTGCTTTTTCTCGCTATTGCACCTCTTGTGTTCATGTGTAGCATACTAGTTTACTGTAATTCTATAAATGTAAGTATTGCAGTCATTTCGGCATATTCTATTTCATAGCTTTTTTCAGAACTATAAAGTTGCTTGGTCTAACAATTATGTAGCTAATCCATACTTATGCTCAATTGAGTTCGTTTCAACAATGTGTTGGTGTATCCGCCCTAGTCCTTAGGATTGATTTCTCTTAATACTAGGTCTATATGTTTTCAGGACACTAGATCTCCTTGGCAATATGTTCGATTACCCAGTTTGATTGACACGATAGCTCCTATCTCCAGGAACTAGGGACTTTACTGCTTGATTCTAAGCTCTAATTTTTTCACCTATGTCTGTTTCCCGACTGTAATTGAATTCTTCTAAGTTGACATTGTCATCCAAGGTCATTTTGGGTACATGTGCCGTAAAGACGTGTTGCCGTCATCTTTTGCTAGAGTGAATTCTTTCAAGTCTAGTGTTGAGACCCCAATCATGTATCAGTTTCTATCTCTAGAAACTCGTGCGTGGATGACTCAAATCTGTGGATTTTTCCTTGTTGTTGTGAATCTTCAAATAGCATGAGATGCTAGAAGGTAGGGCCGAAGATTCAATCAAACTCTTGCTTCTGTTTCCGAAAGCCGATGTATCGATAGTTTCATTCTGGGGGCTTCTTCTTATTATCACCAAACTTCGGGTAATGGCATATTCCTGCAAGTTTGATCCAAATAATCTAGTTAGACCCTAAGCAGATCATCGATATTTCTCGTTATTTCCAGACTGCAAGCGATGGTTGATTTCTGAACGTTAAATCCTTAATTTTCTTTATTGGTGATTTTGTTGCCAAAATGCTTTGTTTTGGAATACAAAACCGTTATCTAACCAACCTCGTAGTTATTTATGTTTTGACTTTGCAACATTTCTTTCGATCAAGTATCAGTACGTCTATCCATGCTCGAGGGACTAACTATTTTGAACGCCAGTATTTGAGCAATTATGAGAGATAGAGAGGTTTGGGACAAATGATTCGATTACCCCTGGTCTGGCTCTCAATCCTATTCTAGGATTGAGGAAGTACGATGGTTTTAGTTTCGACATTCCACGATTGTCCCTACATGTCCTTAGTTATGCATGCTTTGTGTAACATCCCCTTACTTGGAGGCTCAAAACTAATGGCTACAGATGTTGTAGTCATCCATAGTTATTAATCCTCGACGATCAAATACGGCGGCGTTAGATTCATCGATATATAGAAACACATGAATATGGAAAAAATTTAAACTTCAACAAAATCACATTCCATATCCAAAATATTTCCAACTCATTACATAATCCTAAATTCGCAAATCACATTTAGAGAAAATATCACTACAACAAAATCTATTATTAATTGCAGCAAAAGACAGCCGCGTACTAGTACTTGCTATTATTTTATTCAGCCGTGTATTACTATCGCTTCCTACAGCGTTTGCATTTTAACCATCCAAAGTTTGGCGGTCTTAATTTTCATGCTCCTGCTTTCTTTTCTTAATTTCATTTTCTTCCCCCTTTACTCTATCATGTAACGCAGCAGCTTGTTTCTTCTTCCTTAAACCCCGTAATCTCCAAAACCCTAAATTAAGAAATGAAACAATCAAATTATCAGACGAAGAAAAAAGGTGAGTTATTTATCATGCCAATCTTTTATATAGTCAAATATATTGGAAGCAGCTATTTTCGTTGACAAATTATGTTTGAGTACTGACTGCATGTGCTTATTTAACAAGTATTTGTGCAAATTATGGTTTTATGCATGAGTATATAATTGTTTGTTACTTGAATCTCTATTTTGATTTCGTCCAGTGTACTTTCTTTTGATTAGAAATTGGTAAACATATAGCCTTCATTTTGTACATTTTCATATGCCTAGATTTTTACCCGATGATAAACTCTTGTAATTTTTGTTAAAAGAAATAAACACAGAGTTAATAGGATCAAATCTAATATATGAAGAATATTTGATTAAGATTCAGTTTTTGACTTAGTTTAAAAATAAGCTGACATTAAACTTATACCCTTATGAGCATGGGATTGGTATATAAATGAATATATAGGAGTTGCTTGACCTGGTACATGTATTCATGAATCAAACATTTATTAGATGCAAAAAAAGACGTATGACCGTTCATGTTTTATGGTATAGGTTATATGTCTTAACTATTTAATACTATCCATGTTTAAATATACATATTAATAGCCCGTCCTTTTGTTTAGAAAAATAGCTATGTAGTCTATTCTATTCGCTGTTTAGTTTGCCTCAAAGCTCGAATACACTTTGAAATTGTTTTATTTATTTACATCTCCCTGCCATAAAGTTGAATGCATATTATATCCTGCTGCATTCATTTTGTTAAAAAGCATGAGCTTGGCCATTGTAGCTTTATTGCCTTGATCCTTGTTTTGTCCTTTATAGGTCCTTGCTGTTCATTTGTTAGCTGTTCCAATATTTATACTTCTTATTGCCTTCATGCTTTCATGTTATTACCAGCTTATTAATTAATTGTTTCTTCCAAATACACAAATAATTAATTGTTCCTTCCAAATGCAACTGGCGAGTACTACACCTAAAGATATTGTCTGCAAAATGGATACAGTAGAACATAATTTTTGTACATAATACAGTAGGTAAAACCTGCTTATTATTTTTCCTCAAAGAACACCAATTTCTATATGTTTCTTTGCATTAACCCAGGCTCCTCCAACATTGTTTAAAAAGAGAGGCATTAAAATAGCAAATATTATACAAAATATAAGCATCAATGCCATAACTTTTGTTTCCATAAGCTTATGACCTTTAGTTTCACTCAAATGCTTGAAAACAAATCCTTATCCGAAATCATGGCATTGTTCATTAGAAACTGCGAACTACTTCTTATTTATTATCTCTATGAAACCGCTAAAATGGGGTCTCATTTTAAGTTTAGTTCAATGAGTATTTTACTCTCATTATATATAAAAAAGGTAGTTAAAATGATATATTGTATATATGCATTATTAATATATTGAGTATTGCTAGAGCAATATACATTATTAATATATTGAGTAGGAAATCAATGTATTTTGCAGTTTGATCTTACAGCCTAGTAACCCTTTGATTTCAGACTATACGAAGAATGGTTGTCAAATTTCTGAATGTCAAACTACGGAATGTAATTTTTGTCTTGAATGATTAATTAACTATGTATTATGTATCGGTGTTTCCATCATAGATGCTAGCTGCGTATGAAAGATTAAGCAAGTACTGTTTTGTTGAACTTCTGATCAGATAATTTTATTTATTATTGTTAATAATTTGGTCAGGGCTTCTATACAGAACATGTATCTATTACTTTAAGCATTCTGCTCTAAAAAGAATATGCGATTTAGTTATACACAGAATGCAACAATAGTCAATATTCTTTTGTTCATTTTAGAATTTGAGATGTGTAATATTAGTAGGGAATGAATGAAATATTTTCATCTTATTTTGTGATTTTATTTCCATTGTTATATGCGTTGATTCAAATTAAATGAACGATTCAAATTTTCATGATGCAAAGATATGTATGCTGGTCATTAAGTTCTAAATATCATAAATGTAGAGAAACATTTGTATCCATGCTTTATTTAATGTAGTGTGATATTTCAATCAGCAGCTCTTTTTTTCCTTGAATATATGTTTATATATCCCTTCAAGTTTGATTGCTTATTTATCATTTTCAAATCCTACTACTTTTGCGGTATGTTCACACATAGAATGATTTGCAAACTGAACCAAAACGTTAGGAAATTTGTCATAGCATTCCTTATTAACAAAAAGCCTATCTACTGTACTACGGGTAGACATGTCTAGACTACCTCTCCATATGTAAAAGTTTCCTTTTCCTTGTGATTCATATATGTTTGCTGCTATAATACACTCGTTCAAATTAGGGTAAGCATTAGAGTTATGTACTTCATTGGAAATTCTGTCTTATGAGTAGTCTCATACTATTACCCAATTCATTCAGGTAATCTTAGCTTGTCGCTTATGTAACCTTAGGGTCCCTTTCTATATTCCAATTGGTTATAAGCATAAAATGCGGTATAAATGAAAGTCAAACCTAGCTTATTGTGTATTAGATAGATAATAAACTGGTCAAATTTATGTAATATGAATACGTCTCATTGCTTATTGTCCCATATAACCATAATTCTTCCATTGCCAGGGTGCTCATTATTTTGAACAAACTCGCACTCTTTGTTGGAGAATTTAGCAATCTATTTATTTTATTTCCATGTAATTTATTTTCTAATAAACCTGCAAATGACACTTTATTTTGTTTCATAATTAAAGAGACATCTAATTTCTTAGTAGGGAAATTAAAACCCCTCGCGTTCCAAATTAGGATACTCACTGATTAAGAGGGTTTTCCGTACTCCCTGATTCCATGTGGGAGAAGTGCTCACAATAGTTTGTACTGCCAATGATTTGAAAGATGTATTTAACATGGATCAAACTGGTAAATTCAAACATTATTTAACTGTGTTTTAACTTCAATATAGCTTATGTGGGCCTTAAAAAAACCAACTTTAAACTGAACTTCTTTTAATGTCATATAAAGATATAAAAAAAACGTACTTAATGCTAAATTAGCATCCTGATAAATCCATGAAGCTACATAGAATATAGCATATTTAATTCTGATGCACATATGAGTAGGCATAAGAATGAGTCAAGATGGAATAGAAAAACTAACCCAATATGGAAGATGAGTCAAGATAAAAAATGTGAATAAATATTCGTGATAAGCTAACAGTTGTAAGATTATTAATGGAATTTGTATTAGATTTATTTTCTCATTAACGTCATCATTTATAAAGCAACATTGACCTTAGTGGAAAACGTTTATTTTCTATAAGCTATGTAAATTTAGAAGTCAGTGATACTACTTGATATCGTCATATATTATTACATTGTTATGCTTTTGATATTATTTCCTACCTGATATACATTGTTATGTGGTCTCATATAGTTCAAATCTTTTTTTTATCCAGTTCAAAATTTTAAAAGAGTAATAGCCGGCGAGTATTTGTTAGAAATTTCAACGATAATTTAAATCTGTTTATAGCAAATGAAGCCATCTTGCGGTTTCAGAAATGTTAACACACTGGTGCATTCAATGATTTTGCTAAAAGAGGAGGAAGCAGGAAGAAAAAGGTTAATATTTCATTCCTGCTTTTAATACATTTTAGCCTGTCGTATATAAATAGTGCATATAGAGTCTAGGTACAAGATTTAGCCAGGTGACAATTCAATAAAAGCAAAACAGAACTGCAAATCAAACTTGCATGCTATTTCTGAATAAAAGAAGCTTCTATTTTGTCTTTCCACATGCATAACTATGTGCTGTGCATTTGCATAATCATCAGCACATAAGCCTAGCAGGTACCTTTATATTAAGCCTAGGTCTAATAGTATCTTGTGTATGGTCAGACTGGACCATAAATGTTTACATGTATCCATCCATATATGTAACGACCCAGAATTTTCGAACCCGAAAATTCCAGATAGTTAGGAAAAGAAGAAAAGAGGTAGAATAAGAAAACAGGAAACAAGACATAGAATCTCACATTCACAGCGGATCAAAATAATATATCATATAATATCATTTATACAAAGAAACTGTATCAGTTAAATTACACTTTAATACATCAGAGTTACAACATATATGCAAACACTGGACATATATAATCAACATGTCCAAATATACAACAATATATCATAACGGAAACAGTCCATACGTTCCTACCATCCAGCTCGCCTCCCAAGCTCCAGAACGTCCTTACTTGAAAACCTGTAATACTCGGTCTGACCCGAGCATTACTTTAAAGTAACACCCGGGTCAGGCTGGGAACCAGCGTGAGTAAACTCATATAATTTGAAATACTAAGTTCAAACCATAAAAGGAAACCCGGGTAACTCGTACTTCACTATGAGTTCATTACTTATTATGCTCAACACGTATTTCATAAATCACATTCTAGGTATTCCTACTTAGTTCAAAAGTTCATATTATTCCATTTCAATCTATTGATTTCCCACATAAAATCCTTATAGAATCATGTAGATTTCAAATCGAAGTGGTTTCAGGTATTACTGATACCCGACCCCGGTCTCTTCGAATCTCATGTCATCTTAACCCAAGATATTCATTTAAATCCAATTCAACTTAAAATACCGGATGACGCCTTTACATAGCAATTTACCATCGATAGATAACCACGTTATCTCTGTCCACTCAAACATTTCATATCACAAAACGTTTCATTTCAGAGATATCATCAATGCAAAGCATTTAACAACATTCAATCATCCATAAGAAGATTTATCATTTCCTAATTAATTTCATTTGGTATCAATTATTCTTAATTATCTTTTAATTAATCACTCTTGATTAATTACAATCTTTAATTACATTAAGTAATTAATTAAGAAAATTAATTACTTTAATTATTCGAATTAATTAACCCCTTAATTATTTTCATTAAATAATAAATTAACAATTCTCTAATAAATTAATTACTTCTTTTAATTGATTACCTTAACTAGTAATTAATCATATTTTAATTAACCTTAATTAATTAATTACTCCTTAATTAATTAATTAATTAATTTAATTAACTCTTTAATCAAATATATTAATTAATTCTTTAATTACTAACTTCAAGTGATTAACCCTTAATCACTTCCATTTAATTACTTTTATAAAATAATTATCCACTAATTACTTCCATTTTATTTCCATTTTTTATTAAAGCTAGTTAATATATTCTTAAAACAAGAATTACTTTAACTTTGAAATCAAATTTATTTAAAATATACATTTAAAAACTTAGTAACATTTCTTTGAAACTAAAATATTATAAACTTTAAAAAACATAGTTTATTTAAATAATGTTTGTACCAAAAATGGGCACAACACTCTTCGGAAGTCTTTGAAGAGATAAACGCGCAGAATGAAAATTAAAACTGTGGATTACCTAACAAAAACTCCAAATAACAGAAAGTAAATTGCAAAGACAAGCGATTTAGAGTGGTTCGGCGTTTTGCCTACGTCCACTATGAAGTTTGATGATTTTATTGCTCGATTATTTGAAGATTACAGTAGTTTATAATGTAATACAACTGAATGCGAATGCTAAGTGTCAATCTAAAGCAGCGGCGGTGTTCTGGAGTAAATCTGGCAGAATCTGGGCGCTCTTCAGTACTTAGAATTCTCCGACCACTTTTCTGAATGACCAGGGGCTCTATTTATAGGTGTAGGAGGCTGATATTTCGCCTAAAATGAGGGGAGACCAGTTCTGGTACGTCAGGGGGCCCACATGGCCGAAATCTGGAGATCCGGGCCCACTTTGGGATCGATTCGACCCTTGGTTCGAATCGATCAAGAAATCGTCCAATCGAGCTGAAATTTGGTGTGAACATTCTTCATCATGTGTTTCAACTTTTGTGAAAATTTCATGGCATTTGGACTTGTGGAACTTGAGATATGATCGATTCAAGTTGAAGATTTTCGTTTTCTGGAGTTGCTCGAATCGATTCGTTCGAATCGATTCGTTCGAATCGACTCTCCTTCATGTGAAGACAACGGCGTGGCGCGCATGCTTCGGGTCATCCCTCTTTTTTCTCCGAGTTTTACTGAGTCGTACCCGGGGTTTTAGCTGTGCTTGCTTGGTGGATTCGAAGTTATCGATTCGAAGAGGTGGTTCCTTCGAATCGATCGAATTCGCGCTCCGTCGTATCGATCATGGAAGGTCATGGCTGATCGACACGAAGTACCCTCTGTCTTTTGGGATTCGAAGACAATCGTGGTGTGGAGTCGAAGTTCGTTCAACTGTATGGAGTCGAAGGACTCTTGTTCGGTGGATTCGAAGACGATGGAATCGAAGCGAGTAGCCTTTGTGGATTCGAAGGAAGGGATGCTCAATGGATTCGGACCATCGGGTTCGCGTGATGGAGTCGAAGCAATTCTCCCTTGATCGATTCGCCCTTTTTCTCATGGATTCGAGGTAACGCTTATCTGATGGATTCGAACATAGGCTTCGCCTATGGATTCGAACTAAGGCTGGTATACTCCATCTTTCGTCGACGAAATCTTGAGCATACGAACTCGGATTTCCTCGAAATTTGGAACGTTGGTTTCTACTACTCTGTTTGACGCGCCTTATCGAATGCAGCCCGATCTGGACTCGAACAAATTTCATCGATATCCGTGGCGATCCTTACGTGTAACCGATTCCCGAAACGATCTGTCACCGGTATCTAGTCAAGTCCTTGGTGTCACGGCCTTGCCAAAAGGCGGGATAACATTTGCCCCCCAAAGTACGTCTTGTGTAAACATGACGTGCTTTGAAAAGCTGCAGCCTCTCATTGGATAGCTACAACATGCTTTATCGAAAGTTGCATTCTGTATTGCAGTAATCGACTGTCGTATAATTGTGACTGGCTGTTGGGCTTTTGAGTCATGACGAGATGAACATCCGATTCCTGTTGATGATAAAGACCAAAACATTAGTCAAAAATACGTGCATACGTGTATTATCTTGACCTTGGTTAACATTGCGTGATCGCAAGTTGTTATCAGTTCGGTTTGCTATCGAAATCTGCTTCGGTCCTCTCCTGGACCGGTTTGAGACTCGGGTTAAAACATCGCTTTTATGATTGCCTATGATCATCCTCTTGTATTGATCCTCTCCTGAATCGGTATAAAGAGTGGACAAGCAATTTTTCATATTGAAACAATTCGTCCATTTGATCGATGGTATTTGATGGATGCGAAGCAATGTTTCTGGATCCGCTTCGAGTTGATGGTTTCGAAGTAGACACTTCGAATCGATGGGGCATAGTGACCCAGGTTCATCTTCTGTCGACTGCTTCGAATCAATGGTTCTTCGAATCGATACTGTGTGGATTCGATCGTGCAAGAAGATTCGCAGGAGATGGATTCGAAGTGGTGGGTTATAATCGATTCGAAGTCGCCGTAACGAATCGAGTCGATGCCCCTACCTGTTAAAGCCGGTCAGTTGTACCGGGAGGCGAATCGTCTTATTTCTCCTATATATACCGGGGTACTATTCACTTCTCACTTTTTACTATTTACCATTGCTTCAGCTGTTTCTTCGAATCGTCTTCCCAGAGCTATAACCGACGTGCTTACCACGAATCGATCGAACACGTTCACGCTTCCACTCGTAATCAAATCAGGTATTCAAGGAAACGATTCGAGATGAGGAAAATAGAACTATCTTCGCCTTTAGAAAATTCTGAGAAGTGACGAGATCTGAACGAAGTGGGTCGACTCGATGGAATCGAGGAATGAAACCTTTCGAGTGATATCGGTCAGAGTGTCGTCTTCCGTTGCTTCGCATCGATCCAGGCACGAGTCATTCGAATCGATTTTGAATGCATAGCTTCGAATCGATGGTTTTAAGAGAAAAGGAAGGCTCATGGCAATCGATTCGAGGTAGCGATACTTTGATCGATTCGAAGGATCTCAGTTTTGATCGATTCGAAGTCATGCATAGATCATGGATTCGAAGTGTTCCTCTATCCTAATGTTGCATCGAGTCGAACCATATGGATTCGAAGCACATGGAACCGAACTTCATCGATTCGACCTGCATCGATTCGTGCTGATGGATTCGAACGTCTTCGGAAGTTGAGACCATTACTTTTTGACTTGCTCCATAATATGAACTACGACCAGTTTCAAGTTATTCTCTGATGAACTTAATGAATTTTAGCATACTTGACTCCGACGAGCTTCGGCCTTGCATAATCGAACTTGACTGAAAGACTTGAACTTGAATTTCCTTCGAAGCTCGTCGATGGAACTATGACTTAACCAATAATACAACTGATTTATACTTGAAGTTGGTTCGTAGCGTTTGGATGGTGCGGAAGTGACGGTCAGCGATGACGGTCATTTTCATTCTCAAATTCCCAAGTTATGTTGTACGAACATCTTGCTTCAATCTGTTAAATCTGCTTAAGTAATGCACAACACTTGCACTGCACGACACGTTCATACACACTACACTGGGGCATGCACGGGCTGATTATGAACTTAACGTTGCTTTCTGATGAGTTAGCTAATTATGTAATCTTCGAGTTCCCAACAACAAGAGGTACAGAGCTCGACTCCTCCGGTTCTTGAGATTCCCGATATCCCTGCCGATGTAATCGATCCAGCTCCAGATGAATTGCCGGAGGCGATATTTATTGAGGACCTTGTTGATTCGGTTCAGTCTAACCTCTCTGAATCCTTATTGGGACGAATATGCTTAAAGCATAACATATCTCTAGGTGACGTATTATTGCCCAGCGCCACTGATAGACCGCATAACCCGCCTGAAGGATATACAGCATTCTACCGTCATGCTTGTGCGGCCGGAACTCTTCCTCCTTTCAATCAATATATCAGAGGGATGCTATCATATTTAGGAATCGCTCCTTCACAACTTCATCCCAACGGGCACGCGTTGCTGAACAGTGCCTTTGTAATATTTATGGACTGTCTTTTTCGCCCGCCGAGGCCCTCCGAGATCAGACACATATTTAACTTCAAGAGTAGGGGTGATAGCCCGTCGTTTACATTTTTGGAGGCAGTTAGAAATTGCCAAGTTGTGGTTGGAGCTTGGACTCGACTGAGCTATTTCAAGAACGAGTGGTTCTACGTTCGGTGCCCTCCGGGTTTTGCTAGGCGATGGTTGTCTAGACGTAAGCGCCTTAACCTGTTTCCTTGACCAATAGCTCTTTGGTGTTAAAATTGACATTTCATTCCTTTTACAGCTATTATCTCTAGGCCCGATGGAGGGCGTTTCAAGGGTACCGTCCGGAGTCTTCAAGAAGTCCCAAGCGAGCTGAGGCATATTGACTCGGTGCTGAATGATTACAACTTAAGAGTTCTGGGTTTGATCGACATCAATCAAAGCATAGTTGTTGAGGGATTTGCAAAGTCCGCCTCCAAGAAGGAAGATAAGAAGAAGATCAAGAAGAAAATCAAGAAGAAAAAAGTGAAGAAGTCACCCGGAATCAGAATAATTGAGGCGGGTGACGAAGAAAGAACCCACACAGATTCAGAACCGATGGCTGATCTCTCGGGAAACTTTGAAGAATCGGGAGAAAAACGGAAAGGCAAGGCCGCCGTTTCCAAAAAACTTAAGTCCAAGGGGGGAAAATCTGTAGATGCGTTTCTTCCCGCTTCCGGGGTCATGATTTCTGAGGCCGCCCCTTCTCATTCGAGAGATTCTTTCAAAGGGCTAGACGATATTCCTATCCCAGATTATATATCGATTTCTCATAATCCTGGGTTGGAGGAATTTCAAGATGTTCTAAACATGAACGAGCCCTTTCCTTTAAGTGCGATCAACACTTCCGGTCGGTTTTGGGGGTTTACACATTTACACACACTTCAACGGCACTTCATGACTTTTGCATAGTAAACATTGCTTTATGGGACTTTAATCCGTAATTCTTTCTTATTGCAGGTGAGATGTCAGGACGTGGCTCTACTCTAGATAGGCTTCGGAATGTGCGCCAATCTTCTCCATTTTACGATTCCCGTAGGAGAGAGACAGATAGGGATCATGGGCGAGGCTATTCGAGTCAAGAACGTTATGATAGAGACAGAGATTACTCGCGTAGCCGTTCTGGCCATGATTACTCTGATAGAGACCGGGGATACCAGTACCGACCCCGATCTCGTTCTCCTCCGCCTCCCAGGGCTCCAGTAGACCTCCCAGGGCCATCTCATCAGCAACAGTTGCCTTCTCAATCTTCTCGGCCTGATACTCAGCGGCCAAGAATGGAACCGACAGCTGCCGCTATAATTGAACAAGCTCCGGCTGAGTTGACAAGCGAGGGAGCTGCTAAACTCGCCCAAATGAAAAATGACTACCCGGAAATTTGCATGGATGGCTATATCTTCCCTCCTAACTTTAAAAGAATCCCTCCGGAAGCTGAGATCACTGCTCATAGTTATATCCATGACTTCTATGCTCAGTATAAGGAGTGGTACAAGGCAGCCGTGAAGGCTTCTAGAGTGGCTTTTGACAGGGCGAAGATTATTGCTGAACGCGATGCTGAAATTGCTAAACAGAAACGCGTCATTGAAGTTCTTCAATCTGAAATGGAGACGTCCCGGAATTCTGAACTTCAAGCTCTCCAGAAACACGAGGACGCCGTGGCCAAAATGGCTAGGATGCAACAGGAACATTGCGCCACGGTAGAAGAGATGGGCCACCGCAACACCACCATTGCAGCTGAGCGAGACTTAGCCGTTAAAGAGCTGAACGAGCTCAAGGCCAAATTCGCTGAAATGGTGAAGGATGATGCGAACGCCACTGCTCAAGAGGCTTGCAACCAAGCAGTATCTCTCAGGGCCGAATTTGCTGCGGTGGCGGTCAAGTCCAAGTCTGCGGAAGCTGAAATCCAGGAAAAGATTTTGGAGGAGAGGTCCAGGCTGGATGCTGAGTTCGACGATCTCCTTGTCACGTACAACGCTAATGTGCTGGAACATAGAAATTTAGCGTGGCTGGGAGACGACTCCATGATTTTGTACAATGCCTGGACCCGGCTGGTGAATGAGAAGAAAGCAGTGCATTCAGATGAAACATTTGACGACTTTGAGCTGGAGATGCGTTTGCTCACCGAGGATGAGAGGAAGACCCTTCATGAGGTGGTGATCTCTATGGCGAAAGAAAAGCTTGGCGTTCAATCTCTAGAGACAGGCGAAGGTTCGGGGACCGCGCATCACGAGGCAAGTGTTGGAGCCGTAATCCCAACATTGCCCGAAACCACTGGTGCAGTAGACCCCCAATCTGTTCCTGCATATAATCCTGACCAACCGTTATTATCTTCCGCCGATGATTCCACCCACGTTTCGGTCCAGACTAAGGAAGGTATTTGAGCGCTTCTCGTAGTTTAGTTGTGGAGAACTTTAAGCGACACACTTGGCTAACAATCTTCGTTTTGTCGCATTTCAGTGACTGAAGTCGTTGTTTCTGCGCCTCTTGCTCTATCAGTTCCACATCAAACACAAGGGGTTGTCTTTACTGAAGCCATCACGACTTCTACCTTGATCGGCGAAGAGGGAGATGCAAATATGTTTTCTTTCAGCGCTCAAATGATTGAGGAGCTTCTCAATGAACCCATCGATCCCTCTGTCAACCCGTCCGATGCTGTGAGTGGGGCTGCTCTGGCCGTTAGTTCATCCATGCCAGCTATTGGCACATCCGATGCGGCCCAAGTATCCCGTGAGGATGACGTTATGGCTGAGATTGATGCCGAGATGGCAGCAGGGAATGCTGGTATGAATCCGCCCGGGCCTGCCCCGTTAATGGTGATTTCGCCGGGCGGTACCGTAGTGATTGAAACTGCTCCTGTCCCTCCTCCTGCTACTGCTCCCATGCCTCCAGCTCGACCTCCTAGGAGAACTTCCGTCACCTCTAGTTCTGAGGAAGACGTTGACATCATATCGCTGCCGGAGGGCAAGCCTGAAAAGAGTAAGCAGTTGAGGAGAAAATCGGGCAGCGGATCGGGTGGAGCTACCCCGAAGAAGAAGATAAGGAAGAAGAAAGATTGAACTCTTTCTTTAAATCTCTGTTGTGTAGGGTAGCATTTTGTTGATTTTTCTATAGCCGTGTATAGATGTGGATTCGGCTCCCACTAGTAGCAATTTCTTGAACCATTTTGTAATCAGATTCTTTTTGTTGATAGTGGAAATGAGAATGTATTCCCTTTTGTCTCCAACTTGTTATGTGTTATGGTTCTGCCCCCAGTATTGGGGATTAGTGTGGAGTTGATGTATGTTTATACTCCGCCTTGCGTACTAGGAGTACGGAGTTGAATGAATGTTTATACTCCGCCTCGCACTCTGTGAGTACGGAGTTAGATGAATGTTTATACTCCGCCTCGCACTCTGGGAGTACGGAGTTAGTTAATGTTTATACTCCAGTTCGCGCTCTCGGAAGCTGGAGTTTGTTGGTATTTTATACCCAGCTCGCGCTCTCGGAGTAATCTGGGGTTTTAGGAAAATGTTTATACTCCGCCTCGCACTATGGGAGTACGGATTTAGTTAAAAAGTTTGTACCCAGCTCGCGCTCTCGGAGTACTCTGGGATTTAGGAAAATGTTTATACTCCGCCTCGCACTCTGGGAGTACGGAGTTAGTTAAAAAGTTCATACTCCGCCTCGCACTCTGGGAGTACGGAGTTAGGAAAAAGGTTTTGCACCCAGCTCGCGCTCTCGGAGTACTCTGGGATTTAGAAAAATGTTTATACTCCGCCTCGCACTCTGGGAGTACGGAGTTAAGTAAAAAGTTTTGTACCCAGCTCGCGCTCTCGGAGTTCTCTGGGATTTTGTAAATGTTTATACTCCGCCTCGCACTCTGGGAGTACGGAGTTGATTAAAAGGTTGTCGTGTACCAACCCATTTCCGGCCTGATGTGATGGCTTGCCCCCGAGCTCGGGTTCCATTTGGAGAGTGGTTGATTGCTTCATAGCCACTCCCTACTTGAATAAATCCCGTTGTGTGATGGAATTTAGCTCTTCGTGCATCGTGATGTTGTACATTGTATTTAATGAATCACAGCTCTGGCTCAAAGAGATGGCATTTTATTGCTGAAACAAGAGAACATGGCAAAGTCAGTTGCCTTATTACAAATTCTAATTTCGAAATGCAGAAACAAATTCTAAAACAGAATTTAAACTAAATAGATAAACATAGCCTGTTATGTGCAATAGCGACGAGGACTTTCGCCATCCAAGGCCTTTGGTGAAGCTGGACCATCAGCGGTCGTTAACTCATATATATCATCCCCGAGCTCTTGCTTAATCTCATGTGATCCCTTCCATGTTGGTTTCATGTGTAGTAGTGCTGGGTATTCTTTTTTAATGACAATCTCATTGCGTTCAAAAGTTTTAAGTCGGTCCTCGGCATTGCGTAATCGGGCGACTCGTTTTCGGCGTATGACTGTTCTCAAGTCAACCTGATCGCCCTGGACGACTCCAACTCCGTTGACGGTAGGGAACTTTAAGGTCAAGCACCACGGGGCAATTACGGCTTTGAATTCAGTAAGGGCAGGTCGTCCTAAGAAAGCGTTATATGGCGAGACTATGTTCAACACAGTGAACTGTAATGTTCGAACCCTCCTATGTTCCTTAGATCCCAACCTAACTGGTAACTTCACCACCCCAATAGGTACGGTAGAGCTACCGTTGAATCCATGGAGGTGAGTTTGGAAAGGTTCCAAATCCCTGGGATTCATCCTCATTTGATTATAAGCATGTATAAAAAGGATATTCACAGAGCTCCCGCAGTCAATTAGTATCCTCTTCATCCAAGCTGGACCTACTTGTGCCGATATCACGAGTGGGTCAGTAGTCGGGCTTCCGACATAATCAGTATCGTTGTCTCGGAAAGTGATGTCGTTAATTGTCACTCTTTTTCGTTTGGTCGAAGGTTTATTGTCCAAGTTATCATCGTACTCAAAGTCTGTTCGTCTAGCCAAGTTGTTATATGATTTCATTTCTCCCCAGCTTCGCTTCGCTGTACGAGGACTATCACTTACAACATTAATTACCAGTCTTCCTCCGACACGACCTGGTTCTTCCTGTCTTTCTGGATTCTGTACATGATTTTGATTTGAGGGGCCCGCCCCTTCAGACTGCGGTGCCCGCACAAACTGATCTAGCTTCCTCTCTCTGATCAACTTCTCAATGAGGTCCTGCAAGTGCCGACATTCATTGGTGTTGTGGCCATAACTTTCGTGGAATCTACAGAACTTCCCTGTTTGAATCTGCCTCTCCGATGATTGCTTCGGAGCCGGCTTCTTGTATTGCATAGTATTGCAAGTTTGTAGGTACACATTTTCCAACGATGTATTCAATGGTGTGTAATTATCGAACATTGGAGCCTCACGTCGTGGACCCCGATTTGGATCTCTTTTCTTATTCTGACCATTGTTACCTCTTGGCTGCGTTTGCTTGTTCTGTATGTTCAACTGAACTTTTCCGGAATTGTCACCGGACTGTTTTACTGCTACATTGCTCTGTATTCCTTCATTCCTGGGTCCCTCATCGTCCTGCTTCCTAGACTGTTTCGCGTCCTCTTGCCGTAAGAATTGTGCGGCTTTGGAGTAGAAATGGTCCAACGATGCGGGTGGTTTTCCGGCTAACCAGTTTCCAAACTCAGAATCAGGGTCAATCCCCTTTGTCAGTGCCATTAAGATTGAGTTGTCGTTGGGATTACTAATCTCCACACATGCCGCATGGAATCTCTCTAAGTAACGCCTTAGCGTTTCCCCTCGAGCTTGGGTAACACTGGATAAGGTGTTGACATCTTTGGGTCTAGCGACATGCATGCGAAATTTTTCCATAAATTTCTTAGCCAGTTGATCAAATGAAGAGATAGACCTAGGTGGCAATCTCGTGAACCACATCGTTGCAATTCCACCTAGAGAGATGGGGAAACTTCGACATTTTACTGCGTCATCGGCCCTTGCGGCGCTCATTGACCACTCATATTTCAAGATGTGTTGATTGGGATCAGAATTTCCTTCGTACATAGGAAGGGTTGGCATTCTGAATCGCCGGGGAGGTTCAGCACTCAGTATCTCGTCTGTGAAGGGAGTGTGCCTACGGGAAAGTCCCCAGTCATCGTTGGTAAGGCCTTGGCTTTCGCGGATCATCTGACGTATCATAGTCGAGATGTCTGGCATTGCTACATTTTGAGCTTGCCGAGCTAAGGTGTGGTCGGGTTCCACAGCGCGAGTTCGGACCGGGCGCTGTCGATGGTCCAAATTTTGCCTCCTTGGCTCAGCGTCCTCTAAGACGTACGGTTCAGGAGTACGCCCACGTTGCCGATTATTTGGCTCTGAAAGATTTTGGGTATCAACCCTTGTTTCTATTGTGGCAGCTGCGGCATGATTGTCCGCGGTATGCTGTGTAGTAGGGCCTCCTTGTGTGGAGGGCCCGGCCTGAAAGCTGGTTGACGGTCCTGTCCTCAACTGTCCAACAGTTAAAGCGGGTTGATATCCGGTCGTTTGTGCATGACTCCCGTCTAATCGAGGACGGGTAGATCTGTGATAGTAGTCTGATGAAGCAGAACTTTCAGTGGATGAGCGGGAAACACCATCCCTTCTGGACCTCCTACGGCCCTGGCGGTTCAGTTGGTTTGTCAATTCGATATTGGCACGCAACTGTTCGGCTAATTGCTGCCGACTCTGAGTCAGCTCTTGTAGCAATACTTGGAATTCTTGTCTAGTGACTGCCCCAGACGGATCTGAGTGGGCAGTGTTGTCTTGGTTGGATGGCTGCTGTTGAGCAGGATTTTGTCCATCCCTACCTTCTTGTCCAGCAGTTGTAGAAGTGGTTCTCGTGCTAACCATTTTGAATGATGAATCCTTTTCCTAGATTTTATGCAAATCTGAGTAGAATGGAAGGACTGTGAATCAAAGATCTGGATCTTCCTCTTGGATTTGTGCAATCCGGTATCGATGGTAGATCCAAGGAGCAGGAGAAAAAAGCTGGTTTTTTCTCGGTGAAAGCACCAAAGTGTTTGTACCAAAAATGGGCACAACACTCTTCGGAAGTCTTTGAAGAGATAAACGCGCAGAATGAATATTAAAACTGTGGATTACCTAACAAAAACTCCAAATAACAGAAAGTAAATTGCAAAGACAAGCGATTTAGAGTGGTTCGGTGTTTTGCCTACGTCCACTATGAAGTTTGATGATTTTATTGCTCGATTATTTGAAGATTATAGTAGTTTATAATGTAATACAACTGAATGCGAATGCTAAGTGTCAATCTAAAGCAGCGGCGGTGTTCTGGAGTAAATCTGGTAGAATCTGGGCGCTCTTCAGTACTTAGAATTCTCCGACCTCTTTTCTGAATGACCAGGGGCTCTATTTATAGGTGTAGGAGACTGATATTTCGCCTAAAATGAGGGGAGACCAGTTCTGGTACGTCAGGGGGCCCACATGGCCGAAATCTGGAGAACCGGGCCCACTTTGGGATCGATTCGACCCTTGGTTCGAATCGATCAAGAAATCGTCCAATCGAGCTGAAATTTGGTGTGAACATTCTTCATCATGTGTTTCAACTTTTGTGAAAATTTCATGGCATTTGGACTTGTGGAACTTGAGATATGATCGATTCAAGTTGAAGATTTTCGTTTTCTGGAGTTGCTCGAATCGATTCGTTCGAATCGACTCTCCTTCATGTGAAGACAACGGCGTGGCGCGCATGCTTCGGGTCATCCCTCTTTTTTCTCCGAGTTTTACTGAGTCGTACCCGGGGTTTTAGCTGTGCTTGCTTGGTGGATTCGAAGTTATCGATTCGAAGAGGTGGTTTCCTTCGAATCGATCGAATTCGCGCTCCGTCGTATCGATCATGGAAGGTCATGGCTGATCGATACAAAGTACCCTCTGTCTTTTGGGATTCGAAGACAATCGTGGTGTGGAGTCGAAGTTCGTTCAACTGTATGGAGTCGAAGGACTCTTGTTCGGTGGATTCGAAGACGACGGAATCGAAGCGAGTAGCCTTTGTGGATTCGAAGGAAGGGATGCTCAATGGATTCGAACCATCGGGTTCGCGTGATGGAGTCGAAGCAATTCTCCCTTGATCGATTCGCCCTTTTTCTCATGGATTCGAGGTAACGCTTATCTGATGGATTCGAACATTGGCTTCGCCTATGGATTCGAACTAAGGCTGGTATACTCCATCTTTCGTCGACGAAATCTTGAGCATACGAACTCGGATTTCCTCGAAATTTGGAACGTTGGTTTCTACTACTCTGTTTGACGCGCCTTATCGAATGCAGCCCGATCTGGACTCGGACAAATTTCATCGATATCCATGGCGATCCTTACGTGTAACCGATTCCCGAAACGATCTGTCACCGGTATCTAGTCAAGTCCTTGGTGTCACGGCCTTGCCAAAAGGCGGGATAACAAATAACTTTGTCTTTTAAAAAAAAATTGTACATACTTTCTAAAAAAAATTAAAAACAGGTTCCCTAAATAAACAACTCGAGCTTGCATCGATTCTTCCCGAGATGAACTCCGAGCTACCATATGATTTCCCCTCTTTCACTCTACTTCGAGACAAACAGCAAAGGACTCGAGCACAAATTCGAGTATTCTCTTCTTCCCCCGATTCGCAACACTACCCAGTATACAAACGTACACGCGTATACGTGCACGACGCCTCCACCCTTCTCCGACCATCTTTCCGGACCCAGACCAGTCGTTGATGGCCTCGCCAAACCTCTCGATCACCCAGCTTCGATGCCTACCAAGAAAAACAAAATCGAGCACTATAACTCGAACTGGCATCAACTCTGGAAATTTTGAACAGCTACTATGATTTGAATTCTAGCTTGAATTTGATGTTGTTGAGTTGCTGAAATGATCTTGGGTTTGAATTGCTTAGTTACGAAAGAATGAAATAAAGGAAGACAAGGTGTAGATATAAATCAGATGGTGCCTTCCACAGCAAGCATCTTCTTTTGATTTTTATTTTCAGTTTGCTTTTGAAGAAAAGTTTCAACCTGACATGATCTCATTGATTTTTTTATTTTGTAGTTTGAAATGATGTATTGTACGCTTGAGTTGAACTATGCATTAAATGCTTGTCTCCTTAGGTTCATTCATGTATATATATACATAGATTTCATATGTGTATTTTTTTTACCCAATGCTTTTGTATTTGTTATCATTTTATATACATATCCTCATATACACATTGCTTTATTTTATAGATATATATATTCACATTCACACAAACTTTTCCTATACTTCATTCCACAAAGGTATATACATACATTTATATTCTTGTAGATGTATATACTTATATATGTATATATTTTCAACATCACAAGGTTGTATATATTTATTTATACATATACTTAAGGACATTTTATCGTGATTTAAATGTTGGAGTTTTATATATATACATATATAATTAAAAAAAATTCTCTATACGGTTCATCGTATCCAGAGATTTATAAGCCAATATTTATTATAGTTTTTAAGCCATTTATATATCCAATATTTCAATTATCAGAAATTCATTTGCTCGACCCATCAAAAATTAATATTCTAATAATTTAAACCAGTTAATTATCCAATTAACAGACGTTAAAAATCCGAATCGTCACATTCCTCCCCCCTTTGAATCTTTTCGTCCTCGAAAAGGAACGAAACCAGAATTAATAAAATGCTTAAAATCAGATAAATATTCTTTGATCATTTTAAAAATACTTTAAAAATCTATATAATATTACTAAAATAGTTTTTATAAAAATACTTTTATAACTCGATGTTTCGACAAGTCCATCCTTGTTCTCATAGAAATTCGGTCATACGTTGATCAGGCGTAGGACTGAAAATCTATAAGTACTTGGTAAACTCGTTTCCAACACTCAGTGAAAATACTTGGAAAATAATTTTATTGAAAATATAGGAAACAGTTTCAAAAATAGAGGAAATATCTTTGGTGAGAATGCTCTGGAAATCATCACCCCCATCCATGGTCGCAGTTACATCCTGGGTTACGTTGCCATCACAGCAAAAGTCCATGTAACTGTAGGCACTCCGCGCCCCTCGATTACGCCATGGAACCCACAACAGATCACAGTTACATTCCAGGGTTACGTTGCCATCACAGCAAAAGTCCATGTAACTGTAGGCATCATCGCCCTCGATTTTCGCTGTCAAAAATGAAACTTCTCCACTCTTACATAGGTCGCAGTCTACCGATATAAAATCAAACGTAGACTGTTGGCTCTCAGCGGCACACACGACTTTTGCTATGTTACCATAGTGTCGCTGTCTACCGATATAAAATCAAATGTAGACTGTTGGCTCTCAGCGGCACACACGACTTTCGCTATGGTCTGTAGTAGATTGCAGCGACATCGAGTTAAACTGTCGTCACAGCATAACCCAAATGCCTCTGTGGGCATCAACGCCCTCAACTTTCGCTACCCAATAATCCTCAGGAACTAGTTTTGTCCGGACTCCTTACAGGATCAACTTTAGAACCTCCCCCTTTGAGGCTCAAGGCAGTACCAACCTATGGTACTCCTGAGAAGTTCATTTCAAGGGAGCTCCTTTTTCCCCAGAGCCACTTCAAAACACTTTATACTATACACATATAGTATTTTCCAAATCATACACCTAGTATGAATTCATATAAAGCTCCTTTACAAAATCGATTCCCAAAATCGATAATTCTCATATTAGGCTTTTCCAAATTCTAATATTGGTTTTACCCAAAAAAAAATCAAAAGCCTTTCCAAATGCCATAGGTTCCCAAAACCTTTCCTCAAAATCATTTTCACATATCCTTTTTATATATACATATATATATAAATCTTGGAAAATCTTTGGTTCAATTCATACTTGTATAAATTCATTTTTATACTTCAAATACTTCCAAAACCCTTTTTTCCTGGCAATAGATTCATTAAGGGGAGTTTTATCATATATATAACAAAGATACGTAACTTTGTTTATTCCAAATCAAATATTCAAATTTGATTACTCTTTTATAAAGTTATTAACCACATTACTTTTCTTCATAAAGTGAATCTTAAATCATAGAAATTTCCAATTTCCATTTTACCTTATCATATATTTCACAAAATATGCTTTTCATTTCAAAAACCATTTTACAATTCTTATCCATAAATTTTCGATATCAATTTCATTCAAACCCGTACGATGTACACATATCATCCGTACACAATATCAAATTTGATCGCTCACTCAATCACACAATTTCACTTCCGAACTAGTATCGTTCACCCGACTTCCTAGTGCGGACTCAGATCTGGTTTCTTGATCAGAAACCGTCATTCTCCTTGCATAGTCACAACTATGATAGAGAATATCCAGAACCAATCAAAAATTCATATCCAGGTTCGCCGTCGAAAATCGAGCGAAAAATCCCAACTCGGATCGATAACATTATCTCGAAATTCTATGCTCGAATCTGGATCAAATCACTATGCGTATAGAATAATACACGTACATCCTACGTATTTATCTTTATTGGTTATTAGCCAAATCAATTCTCTTTCTATTCACCTTCACTTTAAATTTTCATTAACTTATTCACAATTGCTTCAATCCCATTTGGATTATCACCTCAATTCTTATCTCAATTGGGTATTTAATCATAAACAGTTTGAACTCTAACCAGTTTAGATTTATAAAATAGCTTGAAAAAATAAAAAATAGATAAGTAGTTGAAAAATAATTATTAGTTTGTAAAATAGCTATAAATAGTTATGTATTGATAAAATAGTTGTAAAACAGTAATCAGTTATAAAGTAGTAGAAAAATAGTAATTAGTTTATAAAACAATTGTAAAATAGTTAAATAGTTCCAAAAGTAATTGTAAAACAAGTTTAAGATAGTTTTAGGTTTAAAAAGAAAAGTTGTGTAGTAAATAGTTTGGGAAAATAGATTTATATTAAAACAATTTATTTTGAAAATAGTCCAGAGTCAAACTGTTTAATTCCCCATCAATTCAATTTAAATTTCCACACCCATTTAAATTGACTCACTTCTAATTTGAACTTGATTTATTCCCAATTCAGATCGAAATAATCTCAATTTCTTTCCAAAATTCAAATCAAATTCCATTTGATTTCTTCAATTATGATTTCAAATTATTCAAATTAATTTAGACTAACTTCAAATTGAATCCACTTCAATTTCAATTGATTTTAATTTCTATATGAATTAATCCCAATTCCCATTTGAATTTGAACTCATTCAATCTTCACTTTTATTTTAATTTAATCCAATTCAAATTTTCCATTTGAATGTTATACTTATCCATCTTCAATTCTAATTAATTCAAACTAAATTCAATTTGAACTAATGAAATCTAAATCTCAACTTTAACCCATCTCGAATTATATAAATTCGAGTTAAATTTTCAAATGTTGATTTAACCCCTTAAATCAAATTAACCTTTATTTTTAAATCCATAATCCAAATCTTTAAATAATTTAATTCTGAGTCCAATTCTCAAAATTCCATTTTAAATTATCTTTACTTAACTTATTCCAAAGTTCAAATAAGAGTTCAAAACAATTTTATCTTAAAAATTCAATTTATTACCAAATTTCATCTTCCAGTTTTGAAACCAGTTTTTAAACAAAATTAAATTTACAAATTAAATTATTAATTTTCAGTTCAAAGTAATTCCATATCCTTAATTTCAAATTAAAGTTTAATTTCCCTTTTATCACAATGATGGATATATTACCACACTTCATTTCTTATTCATTTGAACAAATCCAATTCACAATTTAAAGATTATTAATAACAATAGGATGACATCATTCAATTTATTCTAAAACATCCATCCATTTCCAATTTCCAGATCTCAAACCCATTTTGAGATCACACAAACTCCCTCTTCAAATTAACCATTTAACTTCCCAAGTTAAATTCCAATTTCATCTCGAAATTTCCAATTCAGGTTGCTTGTTAAATTATTTAACTTTCCCAAAGTTAAGTTCAATTTACTTAATCCAGCCAACCTTACCCAATTTGGATTCCCATTTCAAATTTTAAACTCCATATTAATAATCTTATAAATTCAAAAACTTACTACCTGTATCACATCTCATTCCAAATTTAAAACTCAACATTTAGAGTTTATTATTTCTTTTAGCACTTTGAAACAAATTTCAATTTTTCTGGCTTAGATTTAAAAATTCACAATCTAGATCATCTTCAATTCATACTTATCTAAAACATTTCATTTTGCTTACTCATTAATACACATCTTATTATTAAGCACAACAATCCTTTACGATAATAACCAAGATTATCATATCTGGAAACCAATTCATTATTATCTTATTCTGAAACTTTTCCCCAAATTCAAGATTTAATTTCAGTTTGAATCCATTTTAAACTTACCTTTATTTAATTTCAATTTGGTTGTATTTCTATTACCTCTTAATTTAATTCCAATAATTTTTAACAACCAATTACCTTAACATTTATTAGAAAGAAACATTGCTTTATATATCAAAATATATTCTTATATAAAATCATTTAAAATCTTTATATATGAAAATAACAAGTACGCTCTCATATATATATACACACACTCAACTCATTCTAGGGTACTATTGACCCTATCCTTATGAGTACACCCACCAGAGCCAAGGTTCTCGCTTAACCTTTCAGCTCTGATACCAACTGTAACGACCTGGAATTTTCGAACCCGAAAATTCCAGATAGTTAGGAAAAGAAGAAAAGAGGTAGAAGAAGAAAATAGGAAACAAGACATAGAATCTCACATTCGCAGCGGATCAAAATATAATATCATATAATATCATTTATACAAAGAAACTGTATCAGTTAAATTACAGTTTAAGACATTAGAGTTACAACATATACGCAAACACTAGACATATATGTTGGGTGAATTCTCACCACCGGTCCAAGCTTCGCCGAACCAACCATCTCCAGGCTTCGCCGAACCAACCATCTCCAGGCTTCGCCGAACCAAGCTGCTCACTCACCATCGGACCAAGCTGCTCACTCACCACCGAACCAAGCACCTTACTCAACATACCACACCGGACCAACCTCACCATCCCACCACCGGTCCAAGCAACTACCGGTCCAAACTGCACTTCTCATGTTCCTACCGAACAACCTTCTCAAGCTCCTACCGGACCAACCCCAAACCGGACCAAGGCACTACCACATAGCAGCGAATCACCTACAACCGGTCCACTCTACACTCCAACCATCTCCGAACCAAGCGATGCCGAACCAAGACGTACCAGGCCAGATCACGTCAGCCCAGGCCCATCAGCAACTATACAAATCCTAGACCCCTACCCCCAGCCTCACTCTATAAATAGAGGGGCAGGGGTACAACAATGGGGACAAGTTTGAGAGCTCAAGCACGGAGAGAACTTTCAAACAACTTTCTTTTACTTGTATCAAAGCTTTGTACTAGTAATCAAAACAAGAGAAGAGAAATAACCTATAAAGTGGACGTATGCACATTCTGGCTGAACCACTATAAATTTGCGTGTCTTTTTACAGTTTAGCCCCTGCTTTTCATATATTTGCATAAATCGCTCAAATCACTAAGAACAACATAAGATCTACTAAATCATACAACTTTGAGGTGTTTGTCCATTTTTTGTGCAAACATTTTTGGTGCTTTCACCGAGAACTAGAAGCTCGAAGCTTCAACTTCATCCACTTAACAAGTTTTCCTAACAGCATCGTCCGCCACTTGGAAAACATGCCTCCCAAACAGAGAAAAGATGTTAACAAAGGAAAAAACATCGCATCCAGCAGTCTTCCAGATCCAGCTGTCACGAATCAAGTAAATTGTCCTCCTCCAGCATCAGTAACAAATGAAGGACAGTCTAACCCAACCACTCCTGCCACAGAACAGCCTGCAGCAATTACTAGGGCAGATTTGGTCAGAGTTGTGGTTGAAGTAACTAACCGCTTCATGTCCCAGCAGGAAGCCTTGGTGGACCATCTCATGTCATGCTTAAGGGATGTTGAAGAATCCAACCGCAACACTGAAACATGGGGCGAGTCCCAGTCTGGAGGATCTCAGAGGCAACAAAGATCTTCCTTCTTCGAAGGAGCTAACGGCAGAAGTAGCCATGGTAGGAGCCGAGACCGAGCACAGCCCGAAGTTAGGCCTGAGGAAACGCTTGGTACCGAACCCAACGGGGGAGGTACCGGACGGAGGTCAACTGTAGTTGAGCCTGTCATACTGCCTAACCACGGAAACGCCAGTGAACGGGGCCGAGCTAGAATCCAGCCCGAAGTTGGACCCGAGGAAGTGCTTAGATCAGAACCCAGCAGGGGAAGATCAAGGCAAGGGCCAACTGTAGCTGACCCTAGCATGCTCCCAGAATATCAAAGGCAGCCACTGGAAAATATGAGGAACGATAGACGATACCATCCCTACAGGTCATCTGGACGGAATCAATCCCACCGAACAGAACCAAACTCATTTCTATCTGCTCCAAATTCCGATGAAAGGATGGCACGCTTATTCAGATAGTGTGTCCAACGGGAGCAAAGAGATCGAGGGATAGGCGGTAGGGTAACCAGCCCTTTCGCCCGCAATATCGAAATTGCTATCACCCCTCGAGAATGGAAGATGCCGACAATGGAACCCGACAAAGGAACCTCCGACCCCGTTGTACACTTACAGAGGTACACGCAACATATGCTCATGAGTGGAGCAACAGAGGGAGTACTATGCAAATGCTTTCCGCTCTTCTTAGCAGATCTCACTACCTCCTGGTTCTGTCATCTACCCCAGGGATTCATCAGCCCGTGGGAAATGTTGAAAGAAAAGTTTATCAGTCAGTTCCGCATCCATGTGGAACAACCTAAGGATGCTTATTCCTTATCCAGCATCAAACAGAAACCTGGAGAAAAACTGCAGCAATACCTAACCCGATTCAATGCCGCAGCAGCCGCAGTCCAAGATGCCGATGAGAAGCTTATCCTAATGGCCCTCTGTAGTGGTGTGCATCCGGACACTAAATTTGCTAGAAGGTTGACGAAAGAAAAACCAGCTACTTTACTCGATTTCTTCCATGAAGCCGGGAAATACATGAGGCTTGAGGATGCTGCCGTTGAGGGGCAGTCAGGACAGCAAAGTAAGGCAACTCACAGCAACGCCCCCGCTGTGGCAAGGGATGTTCGAAGAAATGATTCCAGAGACAATGCTGGGGGTAAGAAGGGAGAAAAGCGCCTATATCGGCCTGGGCCGAGATTCGACACTTACACTCCTTTGAACGAGACCGTCGAAAATATCTTCCTTGCCACCCAAGGCGAAGTTAGATACAAACGCCCACCATACAAAAAGGAATCAGATAACGCGTAGAAATCTGGAAAGTTCTCCCGCTTCCACGAATCTCACGGGCATGATACCAATGAATGCCATCAGCTTCGGGATCTGATTGAGGAACACATCAGAAGGAAGAAACTGGAACGTTATGTAAAAAGTCAGAACAGGACTCCAGCTCCTGCCAATGAAAACCCAAGGCTATCCTCACCGGACACCGGCAGAGGAAACCGCCACGCTAGCAGCTCTAGTCAAGAGAAAATAGTGGTCCATACCATCTCAGGAGGACCGCACATCGCGGATAGAAGCTGGAAAGAGATGGAAAGGTATGGAAAGTCGCTTAGAGACAATAAAGACTGTGTCAATTCGGTTATAGAAGAGCGCCACCCGAAGCGGAAAGAAAGTAATGACATCACATTCGGTAAGCGTGACCTAGAAGGAAGGCAGTACCCTCACATGGATCCCATGGTCATCTCTGCCCGACTCGGTCCCGCCGAAGTTTACCGAATCCTGGTAGACACTGGAAGCTTAGTAAACATCCTGTTCAAACACGCATTCGACAAAATGAAGCTATCAATGAAGGATGTATCTCCCTGCGATAAACCACTACACAGTTTCACTGGGGATGCTAAGATGCCCCTCGGGCAACTGGACCTCTTTGTTGAGATTGGAAGCCATCCCCGCTCCATTGTACGGAAGCAGACGTTCGTGCTAATAGAAAACCATTCGGCCTACAACGCCTTCTTAGGAAGACCAGCCTTGTCTGACTTCCAAATTATCCTAGCCCCATGGTGCCTAAAGATGAAGTTTCCAACGGACAAGGGAATAGGGGAAGTAGAAGGAGACCAGGACATTGCTCGAGACTGCTATGTGACTGAACTTCGCCACAACCACAGGAAGGATAAAGGGAAGGGTGTAGAGATTGCCCTCTGCACGAAAAGTCTAGAAGCATAGCAACTAAAGAAAGCCCCTCCTCTTCGATATACCAGTGACCCTTTCAATGAATTAGATCCTAGGGACAAAGAGGAGGAGGCCACCGCCGAGCCTGCAGAGGCTATGGAGTTTATATCTGTAGACAAGCACGACTCAAGTAGACTATTGAAAATTGGGTCCCAACTAAAAGCCGAATTGAAGGAACAACTCATCGATTTTCTCCGCCATAACTTGGATGTATTCGCATGGTCACACGCTGACATGACCAGAATCTCCCCCGACATAGCATGCCACGTATTAAACATTGATCCTACCAAGGCACCCGTAAAACAAAGAAAGAGAAGTATGGGGGCAGAACGATCAGCAGCCCTCGATGAAGAAGTAAAGAATCTACTCGCCAATGACTTCATACGAGAAGCTATCTACCCGGAATGGATCACCAACCCGGTACTGGTAAAGAAGGCTAATGGGAAGTGGCAAACCTGCATTGACTTTTCCAACCTAAACGACGGCTGCCCAAAGGATTGCTTCCCATTTCCCCGAATCGACCAACTTGTAGACAGCACAGCCGGGCACGAGCTCCTATCTTTTATGGACGCATACTCAGGATATAACCAAATTCCTATGCATGCTCCCGACCAAGACCACACTAGTTTCATCACCGACCGGGGTTTATACTGCTATAAGGTAATGCCTTTCGGACTTAAAAATGCAGGAGCCACCTACCAGCGCCTCATCAATAAGATGTTTGCAGGGCTAATAGGACAAACTATGGAAGTATATGTGGATGACATGCTGGTAAAGTCAAGGAAAGCCAAAGATCACGTAAGCCACCTAGGCGAGATGTTCCAGGTACTTAGACAATATGGGATGAAGTTGAATCCACTAAAGTGCTCCTTCGGAGTGTCATCAGGAAAGTTCTTAGGATTCATCGTACATGCCAGAGGGATTGAAGCAAACCCTGAACAAGTCCGAGCGCTAAGGGATATCAAGATACCTTCCACTCGGAAGGAAATGCAAAGTTTGAATGGAAAAGTGGCCGCCCTAAGCCGATTCATCTCCAAGGCAACAGACAAGTGCGTTCCCTTTTTCGAAGTTCTAAAGAAAGACAAAGGAAAGTTCGAATGGACTGACGAATGCTTAACCGCTTTCCTTAACTTAATCAAACACCTCCCAGAAATCACCGGTACTCTCGACTCCAAGCGAAGGCGAAGAATTATACCTATACCTTGTTGTGTCATCTCACGCCCTAAGCGCTGCCTTGGTAAGGGAAGACAACCGCATGCAGCGGCCAGTTTACTTCGTCAGCAAGAGGTTTACTGGGGCAGAAGTCAGATACCCTAAACTCGAGAAGCTAGCATACTGTTTACTAATCACATCACGGAAATTGCGTCACTACTTCCAGTCCCATTCCATCAAAGTTCTGACCGATCAACCACTGAGGCAGGTACTCCATCGTCCCGACACTTCTGGGCGACTACTTAAATGGTGCATTGAACTAAGTCAGTATGATATCACCTATCACCCTCACACCGCCATCAAGGGACAAGCCATGGCTGATTTCATTGCAGAATTCACTACCAACGAAGATAAGGAGCAATTGGAAATAGCAAAGGGCATCAAGTGGAATCTCTTTGTGGATGGCGCATCGAACGAACAAGGCTCGGGGGCAGGTATGGTAATAATCACTCCCAGGGGGAATAAGCTGCACTATGCTATAAGGTTGGAGTTCGCTGCCACCAACAACGATGCAGAATATGAAGCGGTGATAGCTGGATTAGAACTTGCCATAGAAATCGGAGCCAATTCTTTGTGTCTTCATAGCGATTCTCAACTTATTGTTAACCGGATACTAGGAGAATTCCAAGCTCGAGAAGAACGACTCATAGCATATCTAAAGAAGACCAAGTTACTTCTCAGCCGATTGGACCACTACCTAGTCAAACACATCCCTCGGGAAGATAACCAAGAGGCCGACGAATTGGCAAAGCAAGCAAGTGTGAGAGACATCGCCATCTTCGGGGCAGTAACCATCTCGAAGCAACTAGCCCCAAGTTTTGAGCAAGTGAATCTGATAGCTACAACCGAAGAAACAACTTGGATGACTCCCATCCGAGACTACCTACAAAGCGGCACGCTACCCAACGGGCGTAACGAAGTCAAGAAAATCTTGAGGAAAGCATCTCGCTACACAATACAAGAAGACGTCCTCTATCGGTGCGGATTCTCTAACCCATTATTAAGGTGTGTCGCTGGGAGGGAAGCCAAGGAAATCTTATCTAACATCCATCAGGGAAGCTGCGGAGATCACACCGGAGGGCAAACTTTAGCAAAGAAGACACTCCGATATGGATATTTCTGGCCTACCTTAAGCAAGGACGCCTTAGATTTCGTCAAAAAGTGTGACAGATACCATAAGTTTGCTAAGATTCCGCGGCTACCAACAACTGAAATTACTCAAATGACCAGCCCTTGGCCCTTCGCAATATGGGGAATCGACTTAATCGGCGAACTGCCAATGGGCCGAGGCGGGGCCAAATATGCTATAGTGGCAGTCGACTATTTCACCAAATGGGCGGAAGCGGAACCTTTGAATGAAGTATCTTCAACAAAAGTTATCAACTTCTTGATCAAAAATGTTCTGTACAGGTACGGAGTCCCACTCAAAATCTTATCAGACAATGGACTTCAATTTGACAGCAAGGAATTCGCCAACTGGTGCCAAGAACACGGAATTCACAAAAGCTTCTCATCCGTAGTGTATCCCCAGGAAAACGGACAAGTCGAAGCAGTCAACAAAATTCTGAAAACTCTAATCAAAAAGAAGCTCGAAAAGTCAAAGGGCGCTTGGGTGGATGAACTCCCTACGGCACTATGGGCCTATCACACATCTTTCAGAACATCGACGGGGCACACTCCTTGCTCTTTGGCGTACGGATCGGAGGCTATGCTCCCAGTTGAAACCTTTGTGCCTTCCCACCGTAGGATCCACTATAACCCAGAAGAGAACGAAGAACTCCTTCACATGTCTTTGGATCTAGTTGAGGAGAGAAGAAATGATGCAATCCTTAAAGCAGCAGCCCACAAACAAAAAGTGGCGGCACAATACAACTCCAAAGTGAAGCATCGTACCTTACAAGAAGGGGATCTTGTCCTCAAGCGAATCTTCCCTCGCCCCGGAGCGCTAGACCCAATCTGGGATGGACCATATGTAATTCATAAAGATCTCCACAACAGAGCCTATATTTTGTCAACAGTGGACAGAGAGGTGTTCCAGAGGGCATGGAACATCCAACACCTCCGTCGATACTTTTCTTAACTTGTATTGCCCATATGAAGTGAATTAACAAAGAAAATCAGTGGACGTAGGCATTTTCGTGCCGAACCACTTTAAAAAAAAACCTTGTCTCTTTTTTAACTTGTTCCTTTATATCTTGGCTGCTTGTTAACCTTATCCTTTTCTGTTGAACAAAATCCTGTGCATACAACATTTCAATTCAAAGCACTCCACAGCGCAACTTCACTTGGACAAGACCTAATAGGTACTACGCGAATCTATGCCCTCGCCAATGAGACACTTTTACTCCGGCATCCCTCTGCTGCGGGTTAACTCATTGCTCGCGACGGCCCTCAAAGCCAACTATAATGAGCCGATTATAAGCCACCGAGAAGGCCGACTATAGCCGAGGCAGCTCATTACGGCGTTCGGCTCGCCGGCAACTGTGAACCGATTATAAACCCCAACATAAGGTGTGGCCAGCCAGGGGTAGTTCACGGTTGACGATCGGCACCCACGCTAGCCGGCCACAGTAAATCGAATAATACCCACGATTACGGGCCATAATGGCCCGGGTAGTTACTGTGCGCGATCTCGGCTCCGATGTGTCTTAAGTGCGGCTGTGGTAAAAAAGAATTAACTCCCCATGGAGGCGTAAGATGGGTGACAAATGTCTCCAAGACCCACAGCTAGGGAAAGTGACTACAAAGCCCGTTTGCCATGAACTTAAGCACATCGAAGGCCTTCCGTGATTGGAAGTTTTACTATTTCACATATTTCAATTCTATTTAAAGAACTTTTCTCCTATCCTCTATAACAATCCCTGAAGTACAGGACACAGAGTAGAAGATACTCACCAGCGGGAATGGGAATTCACGGTTGGATAGCAGGACATTCAACTAAGCTCCATCCTCGGTCGTACAAAAATATTCAAAACTGCCATCTACAATTAGAACATGAAAGGCGGTATTTTCTTCTTTTATACAAATTCCTGACTATAATATTATTCATACATCACACTAGCTATATAAGGCATGAAATTATGCTTTAAGCAAGAACTTGGAATTAAACACAACTGAATTACAAGCATATGCATAGCTATATTTCTCATACAACATGTGAAAATAACAAAAGCATTCAAAAAACGATGGAATCAGCTTAAGTTAAAAAATTACACGTCAAGAATAGTGTTGTTTATTACAAGTAGCATAATTACAACCTAAGAGTTACGTTACTGTTCTGAGACTAACGTATACAACAATGTCAAGCCCACCAAAAGATATCCAGGTCCAATCAAGGAGCCGGCCGCCTCGGAGTTTTATCCTTGCCCTGTTGCCCACCTGTCCGGTCAAAGAAAGAATTCATTAGTAATAAGCAACCAAGTTAACGGAAAGACCAGAAAGGAAGACTTACCAGCACCTGCTTCTTGACCATCCTAGTCATCATCCTCTACTTGTACACCTGCCTCCCCCGGCAACAGCATGCACGCTCTATCAATCTCAAAGGAGCGGGAGATAACATCAAGCTGCTCGCCTTTGAGAAAGCTTGGGAAACAGTCGGGAGGTGAGTTCAGAAGCTCCTGAGGGCCATACCCATCCACCAGTGATCTCGGGGCAGTTCCGTGACGTTCCAGTCCTGGCTGAGCAGGGGGCACTGCGGAAGATCCTCCTTCGCCCTGGGACTTCTTTTTATCCGATCGAGTTTCTGCTTTTCGAGACATTTATCTGCAAACACAAAGAAGTGCGTCGTTAGAATAAAGGAAGTAAAGGAGCGAGTGTGTGCAGTCTGGAATTTCACTCATAAAATCAAAATGCTCAAATTCCTATTGTCATTCGGTAAGGTGAAGGTTAAATCTCATTCGGTATTTGGAGTCTCGAGGTTCATTCGGCATTCCCCTATAGGGTTCATTCGGTGATCCAAATGAGAATGCTGGTTCGGTACTCAGGATCCACGAACTCATCCGGTAATCCAAGGACGATAGCTCATTCGGCACTCGAAATACCCGAATTCGTTCGGTTGTCTAAAAGGGCTATTCGGCGAGAGAAGGCTGTATCACCTGATTCGATTCGGTATGAATGTCTGGTTCGGTTGTCTTGGGTTGGAAGGGAATAATGAAAGTATACAGCCCCTACTTATAGGCAAATATAGGATGCCGGACCAGTTGGATCGGCACTCAGCGATCGAATGGAAGGAAACAAAGTAGGCTATATGCCAGCATATACCCCACTTTGGGGGCAAATGTTGGGTGAATTCTCACCACCGGTCCAAGCTTCGCCGAACCAACCATCTCTAGGCTTCGCCGAACCAAGCTGCTCACTCACCACCGGACCAAGCCACTCACTCACCAGCGAACCAAGCACCTTACTCAACATACCACACCGGACCAACCTCACCATCCCACCACCGGTCCAAGCAACTACCGGTCCAAACTGCACTTCTCATGTTCCTACCGAACAACCTTCTCAAGCTCCTACCGGACCAACCCCAAACCGGACCAAGGCACTACCACATAGCACCGAATCACCTACAACCGGTCCACTCTACACTCCAACCATCTCCGAACCAAGCGATGCCGAACCAAGACGTACCAGGCCAGATCACGTCAGCCCAGTCCCATCAGCAACTATACACATCCTAGACCCCTACCCCCAGCCTCACTCTATAAATAGAGGGGCAGGGGTACAACAATGGGGACAAGTTTGAGAGCTCAAGCACGGAGAGAACTTTCAAACAACTTTCTTTTACTTGTATCAAAGCTTTGTACTTGTAATCAAAACAAGAGAAGAGAAATAACATATAAAGTGGACGTAGGCACATTCTGGCTGAACCACTATAAATTTGCGTGTCTTTTTACAGTTTAGCCCCTGCTTTTCATATATTTGCATAAATCGCTCAAATCACTAAGAACAACATAAGATCTACTAAATCATACAACTTTGAGGTGTTTGTCCATTTTTTTTGCAAACAATATATAATCAACATGTCCAAATATACAACAATATATCATAACGGAAACACTCCATACGTTCCTGCCATCCAGCTCGCCTCCCGAGCTCCAGAACGTCCTTACCTGAAAACCTGTAATACTCGGTCTGACCCGAGCATTAAATTAAAGTAACACCCGGGTCAAGCTGGGAACCAGCATGAGTAAACTCATATAATTTGAAATACTAAGTTCAAACCATAAAAGGAAACCCGGGTAACTCGTACTTCACTACGAGTTCATTACTTATTATGCTCAACACGTATTTCATAAATCACATTCTAGGTATTCCTATTTAGTTCAAAAGTTCATATTATTCCATTTAAATCTATTGATTTCCCATATAAAATCCTTATAGAATCATGTAGATTTCAAATCGAAGTGGTTTCAGGTATTACTGATACCCAACCCCGGTCTCTTCGAATCTCATGTCATCTTAACCCAAGATATTCATTTAAATCCAATTCAACTTAAAATACCGGATGACGCCTTTACATAGCAATTTACCATCGATAGATAACCATGTTATCTCTGTCCACTCAAACATTTCATATCACAAAACGTTTCATTTCAGAGATATCATCAATGCAAAGCATTTAACAACATTCAATCATTCATAAGAAGATTTATCATTTCCTAATTAATTTCATTTGGTATCAATTATTCTTAATTATCTTTTAATTAATCACTCTTGATTAATAACAATCTTTAATTACATTAAGTAATTAATTAAGAAAATTAATTACTTTAATTATTCGAATTAATTAACCCCTTAATTATTTTCATTAAATAATAAATTAACGATTCTCTAATAAATTAATTACTTCTTTTAATTAATTACCTTAACTAGTAATTAATCATATTTTAATTAACCTTAATTAATTAATTACTTCTTAATTAATTAATTAATTTAATTAACTCTTTAATCAACTATATTAATTAATCCTTTAATTACTAACTTCAAGTGATTAACCCTTAATCACTTCCATTTAATTACTTTTATAAAATAATTATCCACTAATTACTTCCATTTTATTTCCTTTTTTTTATTAAAGCTAGTTAATATATTCTTAAAACAAGATTTACTTTAACTTTGAAATCATATTTATTTAAAATATACATTTAAAAACTTAGTAACATTTCTTTGAAACTAAAATATTATAAACTTTAAAAAAGTTAGTTTATTTAAATAACTTTGTCTTTTAAAAAAAACTTGTACATACTTTCTAAAAAAATTAAAAATAGGTTCCCTAAATAAACAACTCGAGCTTGCATCGATTCTTCCCGAGATGAACTCCGAGCTACCCTGTGATTTCCCCTCTTTCACTCTACTTCGAGACAAACAGCAAAGGACTCGAGCACAAATTCGAGTATTCTCTTCTTCCCCCGATTCGCAACACTACCTAGTATACAAACATACACGCGTATACGTGCATGACGCCTCCACCCTTCTCCGACCATCTTTCCAGACCCAGACCAGTCGTTGATGGCCTCGCCAATCCTCTCGATCACCCAGCTTCGATGCCTACCAAGAAAAACAAAATCGAGCACAATAACTCGAACTGGCATCAACTCTGGTCGACAAATCCTCCTACCGCCGACGATTGAGTTAACTGGAACCCCCAGCTCACCTCCCAGAGCAGCAGCACGCCTCCACGCCGCGATCCCCCGCCTCGTGATCGAGACCGATGCACCATAGTCGTCGAGATCACTTCAACAACCCACTTGACAAAAACCCACACTCAAGCCCTAGACCACCTTTGTCCTGACGCCTCGATCACCAAAAAATTTCCTACCCATTTTTTCAATGTCCACCTTGTTACTCCCTACCCTCAGACCAAAGCCCGTCATCAATCCATTTCCCATTCATCGGAATTTGGCAAAAGTGCCCAATCCAATCAACTCAAATTATCACAACACTTTCAATGTTAAAAATCATGATAAACCCTTTGAAATTCACCAATTTCTATTACGAATCAGAAAAGATAATTAAAACAGAGAGTTAACATGTGTGATTTTTAACTTTTACTTATATTATCACTGTATTTCTTTATTGTTGGAATATTCACTAAATATACAATCTTGAAACCATTTTTAAAATTCAAATTATCATGTTTCAATTCTTTTTCTTTTAAGGATCTTGGTCTAAAACTAATTTGTTTGGTAGATACAAATTTTTATATGGATTTGGAAGCCTGTTAAACAGAGTAGATACATAAAACAAATATACATAGACATATATATACAAAACATGCATTCACGGCCAACATTCTTGCCAACCATTTACACTACATTATCACAAGATTTCATCATATATATCAAAGTTAAAACCAGATTAAAACCTTTAAAACAATTGTTTACTCACCAGAAAAGATGAAAAGAGAAAGCTGGAAAAACTTTGTCTTTGAACTGGAAATTTTGAACAGCTACTATGATTTGAATTCTAGCTTGAATCTGATGTTGTTGAGTTGCTGAAATGATCTTGGGTTTGAATTGCTTAGTTACAAAAGAATGAAATAAAGGAAGACAAGGTGTAGATATAAATCAGATGGTGCCTTCCACAGTAAGCATCTTCTTTTGATTTTTCTTTTCAGTTTGCTTTTGAAGAAAAGTTTCAACCTAACATGATCTCATTGATTTTTTTATTTTGTTGCTTGAAATGATGTATTGTACGCTTGAGTTGAACTATGCATTAAATGTGTGTCTCCTTAGGTTCATTCATGTATATATATACATAGATTTCATATGTGTATTTTGTTTTACCCAATGATTTTGTATTTGTTATCATTTTATATACATATCCTCATATACAAATTGCTTTATTTTATATATATATTCACATTCATACAAACTTTTCCTATACTTCATTCCACAAAGGTATATACATACATTTATATTCTTGTAGATGTATATACTAATATATGTATATATTTTCAACATCACAAGGTTGTATATATTTATTTATACATATATTTAAGGACATTTTATCCTGATTTAAATGTCGGAGTTTTATATATATACATATATAATTAAAAAATTTCTCTATACGGTTCATCGTATCCAGAGATTTATATGCCAATATTTATTATAGTTTTTAAGCCATTTATATATCCAATATTTCAATTATCAGAAATTCATTTGCTCGACCCATCAAAAATTAATATTCTGATAATTTAAACTAGTTAATTATCCAAGTAACAGACGTTAAAAATCTGGATCATCACAATATAGGTATATATAATTGTAAGATAACATGTTTATCAAAGTTAGCTTCATATAATATGATTATCCTACCTTGTATTCTATTAAACATGCATAATATCACTACATATTTATTTTTGTTCTTTTGGATTGTGTTTTTCATTGCGCTCACTTTTTCTTTCCTTTAGATGTTCACATAAGGGTGCATATTTGTTGTTTATTGGTTAGCTACTATTTTGTTTGATTAATTTACCATAAGTTTCTTCTATAATTCATTTTCTTGTCCTATGTTTGATATTTAATTTATACACTTTATTGTTCCCTGCATGATGTTAATTATATTTGTTGCTTGTCATATGTTCCTTGCAAGAAAATAAATAAAACCGACACATGTAATTAAACAAATGTATGTACTGCATGAACTGATGATTTGTTAAATTCCTTCTATAAATCTAGGTACATAGTACTCAAATGTAGAGACATATTGTATTGCATTTCTTGTCATTGCACTCATAAATGTTGTTTCTTGCAAGTTCGATATATTACAATGGTAGGCAGCAACTCATTTCTAAACCACAAAACATGTTGTATAAATCGGAATGTTTAAATATTGCAGGTTAGATTTAAATTGGATGAGGAATGGCAAAATGTGTGCATATTTTAGCAAATGGGGTGCATTTTTAGAGGTTCAAAATCATGATTAGTTCGCAATATAGCAAATGCAAGGAACAAAGAAGAAAGAAATTGGTTGAAACCCGATAACCTAAGTATGAATGAGTGGAAGAAGTTTGTCAAGTCCAAAACGACGATAGAGTTTAAGGTAATAGTTACACATTTAATGTGGATGAGATGCCACAACCAAGCTTATTTCTTTTATGCACGATTTCATTTTATTCTTAGGAATTGAGTCAGAAATATCAAGCTATTAGAGACAATCAGATACCACACACATGTAGTCGTAAAGGAATGGCTCGGGTTGCCGATGATTTGGTAAGTATTATTAATGTATATATCATAATATTTATCAGCTAGTTAGTCATTCTGACATGTTTTTCCCTATAGTTGTGGTTATAGCCTGTTATCGAAACAGTTAACACTGCATCATCAAATAACCATACGAGTAATGTCGGAGTTGTCGAGAAGGTAGGTATCAAACTTATTTATATTTGATTCAATTATTTTTTCATCGTATAAATTATTGAAGCACATAATAAAATAAACTCTTTGTTCAATTGATAGAGTACAAATTCTATGGAAACAGTAAATGCAAGCTGATCGATTGGTCGGGAAAGAGATAAATAGTTGCATTAGGTTGCGTGTCTTCAACCGATCCAACTTCAGTGGTTCATTCTGTTCCTTTGGGGAAAAATGCAACTAAAGTTTGGGTAGATATTGTAAAAATTCCAAAAGCACGTCTATGGAGAACAACGTCCGGTTTAGAAGTCATTGAAGATGCTCTTGGTACCACGATAGCTTGGCCTACTGCGAACGTTATAATAGAATCAATTTCTAGTAAGTATAATTCAAACTTTGTTTAGATATGAGACTTTTTTTATTTAGTTGAATACTATCTTAAATTAGTATATATTCATCACCGTAGATAAATTAGTTTAAGAACTGAAATGGAAATATGGAAAAATTAAAAACTTACAGACAAAGTCGCTCTATCGTATTCCAGTTGATAACGTATATTACAAAGAAAAATATTGAAAAATCTCCACTTTTAATATTTTCATGAAAAGATAAAACATATTTTGTTTACCTTAATAAATACGCTTCAGTTTCTTAGAGAAGGATAAATGTTTTCTTAATAAATACATAGCTAAATGTTTTTTCTTAATTAAATTTAGCACTATCCGATTTGGATAAAACCTTCTCGATAGCTAAATAGTTTTGGAAAAATGTTAGCAAGGTAACCATTTGAATCAAAGCATCGGCCTCTTGGATGATTGTTAAACTAATTCAGTTTAATGTTTCTTAACTTTAAAAAAGAAGCTCTCAAATAGTTACAGTAAATGATAACAATTCAAGAAATAAAAGAAAATAATTACAAATTACAGCATGAAGTTTTAACTTCTTTTAAACTATAAATTTAAGCTTTAGCTTCAGACAACAATTCTTTTCTTACAGTAATTCAGTTTCAGCTGTAATTCGCTGCATGTTACAGTAAATGATAATAATTAAAGAAAATAAACATTGTACATGAAATTAAATAAAAATAAACCTTGTACATGGAAACAGCCAGCTACAGTTGGGTTTTTTTTGTATTTAGCAAGCACAGTTGGGTTTTGTTTCCCTGTGCACTGCATTATAGAGAAACAGCCAGTTACCATCTATGATTCTTGGTATGCTAGTGGGTTATGAATTTAATACTTTTTCAAAACAGTTATTAAATAAGAGAATTTTTAGTCATGGCTTGTTTTGAAATGAGAAAAAAAGCCTTTGTAAGAAATACAGGTAATCATAAGTTCTTGTTTTGCTTACAGATCACTAGATGTACTTGCTTCAGTATTGAAATTGAAATCTGGTTGTTTTTTGTAAAGAAAGATCTTGTTTCAGTTTGAAATTCTGCTCATATTATAATGTTTCTTGTTCTTTCTGGAATGAAGTTCAACAAGATGTGGATCATTACATCTAGACTAGATAGAATGTGTGGACATCAATTATTTGTTGCAGTTGTTCGTATATAAGATAAATGGTATATTTGGTGTAAACGAATTGATAAGATGTTCACATGTTCAGTCATTTATTCATTTGTAAGACAATTTTGTTGCTTTCGTCCCAACGTTGTTGAAAATTTTGGATTCTGATTATTTTGTTTCTTTTGTAAGCAAATCAAAATGAGTGTAATTGGGTTTTCTTTTTTCTCATGCACTGCATTACAGAGAAACAACCAGCTACCCCTTAACATTGATTCATAAAGTTTCTGTTTTAAACAATGTTGTTTAGTACTTAAACATTTCTACATTTGTGACTAACATACACGTATTTGCTTCTTTTTGACAGGTGTTGTATGATGCTTTTGAGGTTGCTACATGATGTCGCACTCTTTCTCCTTCAAGTCGGTTATTTTGTGTATGTATCATTTTGGTTAGCTACATGATGCCTCACTCTTGTTTTTAGTATGTATCATTTTGATTAGCTACAGTTGTATGTATTGTTACTTTTTGTCACAAATATTTATGTTTAATACTCCGTGTATGAAATATTATGGATATATATATTTTGCGGTTTGGCTTATAACTCCATTTGATTACGTATATTACAATGTGATAAGTGTGGTTTTTTGAATTGCTATAATATATTAGTTGAAATAAGCTTTGGTAGAATTGAAAATTGTAAGCTTGAATTTATATGGCAATAAAAAAATGCAATGGAATTTTTTTATAGCGTTTTAACTACGCTATGAAAAGAGAAATTGTTACAGCTTTTAAATCTTTTAAGCGTTTTAACTAGGCTATGAAAAGAAAAATTATTACCATTTTTAAAATTTTTATAGCGTTTTAACTAGGCTATGAAAAGAAAAAATTTATAATTTTTTATAGCGTTTCCATGCGTCATAAAATATTTTCTATAGCAAGCTTCAAACGCTATAGAAAAGTAGTTGTACCACCCTGTATATGATGGCAACAAAAACTCTGTTAAAAGTCCATTTTCCATTGCAACCATTGTATCTCTCAGACTTATTACAACATGTTGATATATGGCGTTTATAGAAACGCTATAGAAAGCTTTTATAATGGTTTTTAAACGCTATAATAAGGCATGTTTGTTGTAGTGTATATTTATTATGACATACGCCTAGAGCGACATATGAAGATGCCCCTGGGATGACCAGAGTATATACAGGCAATATAACAACTTTGCCATACAAATAACACGGCTGAATCAAAAGAAAAGAGAACTCTAAATAGCTATCATGCCTCCTGCACATCTCCAGAAGCTTATTCGTTTTAAGAGGTACCATAAAACCTCAACCCTTAAACTACTCAAAATCAATTGAGTACCCGAGAGTTTAAGGGGAAAAAATAAACTTCGAGTCAGACATAAAGTCTGGTATGAATAATAATCTACCATCTCAAAGCATTTAGATATCTAGTGTGACCATGCCGCTTAGCGGAACGGGTTTCCCCTCACTAGTATCTCAAAACCTTTATAAACCATATACTGGCTCCTGCATCCACAATGATTAAAACAATTTAAAACATTATAATATGATGATATGCAAAACAAATAAATCAATTTTGGATTACCGATCCCCATTCATTTTAGACTATCTGCCTCAATTATAGTTTCTAGGATTCCTATTAACCTATTAGTTTTCATGGGCTGACTAATAACCAGTTAAACATTTAAGGACTCCCTGTCTAATTACATAGTTTTCATAGGATCACTATGAACCTATTGGTAACTCCAATATTACTCTTATCCTAGTTTTCATGGGTTGACTAGGAACTATTGGTAACTCCAATATCCTTTCTTCTTACCCTAGTTTTCATGGGTTGACTTATTGACATCTGTCAATATTTCATCCGGATATAATTTCCATGGGCTAACTACAAATCTACCGGCCCTGCCAGTATCCAATACATAGTTTTCATAGGCTAACTATGAACCAGTCTATCTGACATCTTCCTTTTCACATAGTTTTCATGGGCTAACTATGAACCAGTCTATCTGACATCTTCCTTTATACATATTTTTCATGGGCTAACTATGAACCTATTGGCCCGTGCTAATATCATACAGTTTTCATAGGCTTACTGTAAACCTATTGGCTCATGCTAATATCTTTCCTTTATATTTTAGCATCCTAGATTCTGGTCTTCCTGACCTCTTGGATGCAATTCTACTCATTCAGGAGTTTATTCAATTTATATTCACTACAGGGTTAACCTAACCGGTTCTCCTACCCTTTATCCTAAAATGCAGTTATGGGTCAATTGTAAATTAAAGATATTCATATTAGAAGAAACAACATAACAATATAGCAATACCACTCCTGTGGGTTTATAACATGGTTAATCCCTTTAACCCATTACTTTATCAAAGATAGCTTCTTCTCAAGGCCACTATAAAAACTCCTTTAATATTTCCATGGGTTTTTTTCTTTAAAAATAGAGTTTGGGTTATAAAACCTTACGATACCTTTAAAACCTAGCTTTCGACTTCATAGGATAGCCTCCTTCGAAAGCCTTAAAATCTATCTTCAAAAAATTAGGCTCCTGCCTTATAATACTTTAAAAGCTACCTTTCGAAACCTTTCAAATACATTAAAGTATTAGCTTTTAATATTAGAAGCTTAGCTTCAAAACTAGTTGAAAGTACCCCTTTCGACACTTAAGGTAGTAACCCTTCCGAAACCATTGAAAGTACCCCTTTCGAAAGTATTGTGGTTTATACTTAAAACATTATTTGGATCAAAGTGAATACAGGCGAAAGCATCTATTTCGAAACCATCCTTTACCATTTATAAAACATTTGGGAACCATGATGGTGTCGACACCATCTCTTTCGAAAGCATAAAACATATGGGTAAAACATTGGAAGGTTGGAGTCGAAACCCCTTTCGAAACCATCACCTTCAAAACCCCTAACCCCTTTCAAAAGCTTTAGGAAATAGCTTAAACTTTATAAAAACAAAGTACCTTCTAATGGTGTCATTTGTGGAATTACAGAATTTAAAACAAAGTACAGGGAATATTTAGTTGATTCATGCAATTCGAAATAGCCGATTCGACAAGGCTTTGGACCCTAGGAGGAAGAGCTTAAGGGAGGATAGGGTGGCACCAAATGAACTAACGGTGTTTGTCCCTGTTAGTATGGATGACCCCATGCGGGTCCTGAGAATTGGATCGTAGCTTGGAAACAAGATGCGATCAGAGTTGACCAAATTCCTCTATGCCAACTTAGACGTATTTGCCTGGACACATGCCGATATGCGTGGAGTATCACCCAAAATTTCCTGTCATGCCCTTACATTGATCCCAAATTCATTCCAGTGAAGCAAAAAAGGCGCAACTTAGGCCTGGAATGGTCCAAGGCATTGAGAGAAAGGGTGGATAAGCTAATGGCCAATGGCTTCATCCGGGACGCAACCTACCCTGAATGGGTATCAAACCCAGTACTAGTCAAGAAGTCTAATGGAAAATGGCAAACCTATATTGATTTTTCAAACCTCAACAAAGCCTGTCCAAAGGATAGCTTCCCGATCCCCCAAATTGATCAACTGGTGGATGGACTAGCGGGACACGAATTACTATCATTTATGGATGCATACTCGGGCTATAACCAGATCTTAATGACTGAACCAGATCAAGAAAATACCAGCTTCATCACCGACTTAGGATCATACTGCTATAGAGTAATGCCGTTTGGTCTGAAGAACGCAGGGGCCTCATATCAACAACTAGTGAATGCTATGTTCAAGCGCCAGATCGGGAAAACCATGGAAGTTTATGTGGATGACATGCTAGTCAAATCTCGTGTAGCCACCAACCATCTAGATAATCTTGCCGAAACATTTGAGATACTCTATAAGTACGGAATGAAGCTCAACCCACTTAAATGTCACTTTGGGGTGGCTTCCAAGAAGTTCTTGGGGTTCATAGTGAGTGCTCGGGGCATCGAAGCAAATCTAGAGCAAATAACAGCCTTAGTGAAGTCCAAACCCCTAATAATAAGAGAGAACTTCAAAGTTTGAATGGAAAAGTCAAAGCACTAAGCCATTTTTTCTCCAAAACTATAGACAAGTGTATACCATTCTTCGATGCGTTAAAAAGGGAAGGAAAAACTTTGAATGGAACAACGCTTATCAGACGGCCTTCGAGGAACTGCTGCGACACATGGAAACTCCTCCGGTCTTATCGAAACCAGTCGATAGGGAAGACTTATTCATTTACTTAGCAATTTCCCCGCACGCATTGAGCACAGCTCTCGTACGGGAAGAAGCGAGGATCCAACGACCGGTGTACTACATTAGCAAGCGATTCACCGGAGCTGAGAAGTACTACCTAAAACTAGAAAAGCTAGCGTATTGCCTTTTGATCGCATCCCAAAAACTACGGCTGTACTTCCAGGCTCATCTAATTAAAGTATTGACTGACCAACCATTAAAACAAGTCCTATACCGACCAGAGACATACAGACGATTACTTAAGTGGAACATAGAATTGAGTCAATATGAAATCACTTACCATCCAAGGAAGGCAATCAATGGGCAAGCACTGGTCGATTTCATTGCTGAGTTCACAATAAGGGATGAGGAGGAGGAAGTTCAGTCGCAAGCAGACATACAGTGGAAGCTTTTCGTCGATGGAGCATCGAACAACTCCTGTTCAGGCGTAGGGGTAGAACTTGAAACCCCTGAGGGACGAACAATTAGCTATGCTCTATGTCTGGAATTCACAGCTATGAATAACGAGGCGGAATACGAAGCACTGATCGCATGGCTGAAAGTCGTAAAGGAACTCAAAATAAAGTCCATTCATATATATAGCGACTCTTAGCTGGTTGTGTGTCAAGGGAAAGGAGAGTATCAGGCGCACGGCAAGAATTTGGCCCCATATCTCTCCAAAGTGCAAGAGCTACTTAGCGACATTGAACACTACACCATAACCCACATACCACAGGAGCAAAACACCAAGGCAGACTTTTTGGCCAAGTTGGCAAGCTCCGAAGAAGCCCAATCACTGGGGGTTGTCCTAGTCGAAACCCTAACTAATCCAAGCATTAACGAAATGGATGTAGAATGGATTCTTGAGACCGCTTTGGAACCAGACACGTGGATGACTCCAATAAAAGATTATCTTCTGGCAGGAACTCTTCCAACAGACCGAAACCAGTGAAATAAATTACTCAGCAAGGCGTCGTGGTTCATGATACAGGATGGAATACTTTATCGAAGGGGATTCTCGACCCCTCTTCTCAGATGTGTGACCGATGATGAAGCACACCGAATCTTAGAAGAAGTGCACGAAGGCGAGTGCGGAGACCACACTGGGAGGCAGATGATAGCAAAGAAAGTCCTCCGGTATGTGTACTTCCGGCCAATAGTAAACTGCGACACCACAGATCATGCCAGAAGATGTGATCGCTGTCAGAGATTCAGCAAGATCAAGAGAACTCCATCAACAGAATTGACACAAATGGTCAGCCCGTGGCCATTCGCGATATGGGAGATCGATTTGATTAGCGTCTTACCGATAGCAAAAGAAGGAGCCAAATATGCTATAGTGGTTGTAGATTGTTGGGAGTGTTTTCGCCTACTACCGGACCAAACTCCCCTCTTATGCATGGCCGAACCAAATCCCTTCCTAGGCATAACCGAACCAGCCTCTGCTTCACTGCCTACCGAACCAACTACAAGGTGCCTCTACCGGACCAACCCCTAAGACCAAGGATGCCGAACTAGCCCTCTACCGGTCCAGAGCTACCGAACCAAAGCAGCCGAACCAGCCTCCCTCAGGCCTCACCGGACCAGCCATCCACCGAACCAACTCCTTCCACTCCTCCCACCGAACCAACTCCATCCACTCACAACCGGACCAGGGCATACCGGATCAACACTGCCAGGCCAGATCGCATCAGCCCAGGCCCACCAGCAGCTATATACATCCAAGACCCCTACCCCCAGCCTCACTCTATAAATAGAGGGGCAAGGGTACGACAATGGGGGACAAGTTTGAGGGCTCAAGTACGGAGAGGACTTTCAAACAACTTTCTTTTACTTGTATCAAAGCTTTGTACTTGTAATCTAGACAAGAGAAGAGAAATAACATATAAAGTGGACGTAGGCACATTCTGGCTGAACCACTATAAATCTGCGTGTCTTTTTACAGTTTAGCCCCTGCTTTTCATATATTTGCATAAATTACCCAAATCACTAAGAACAACATAAGATCTACTAACTCATACGACTTTGAGGTGTTTGTCCATTTTTTGTGCAAACATTTTTGGTGCTTTCACTGAGAGCTAGAAGCTCGAAGCTTCAGCTTCTTCCACTTAACCTTTTTCCTAACAGCATCGTTCATCGCTTGGAAAACATGCCTCCCAAGCAGAAGAAAGATGTTAACAAAGGAAAAAACATCGCAACCAGTAGTCTTCCAGATCCAGTGGATACAGATCAAGTAAATCGTCCCCCTCCAGCAGCAGTACCAAATGAAGGTCGGGCAAATCCGACCACTCCTGCCGCAGAACAGCCTGCAGCAATTACTAGGGCAGATCTAAACAGGGTTGTGGCTGAAGTAACTAACCGCTTCACGTCCCAGCAGGAAGCCTTGGTGGACCATCTCATGTCACGCTTAAGGGATGCTGAAGAGTCCAACCGCAACACTGAGTCATGGGGTGAATCCCAGTCTGGAGGATCTCAGAGACAACAAAGATCTTCCTTCTTCGAAGGAGCTAACGGCAGAAGCAGCCATGGTAGGAGCCGAGATCGAGCACAGCCCGAAGTTAGGCCTGAGGAAACGCTTGGAACCGAACCCAACGGGGGAGGTACCGGGCAGAGGTCAACTGTAGCTGAGCCGGTTATACTGCCTAACCACAGAAACGCCAATGAACGGGGCCAAGCTAGAATCCAGCCCGAAGTTGGACCCGAGGAAGCGCTTAGATCAGAACCCAACAGGGGAAGATCAAGGCAAGGGCCAACTGTAGCTGACCCTAGCATGCTCCCAGAAGACCAAAGGCATCCACTGGAAAATATGAGGAATGATAGACGGTACCATCCCTACAGGTCATCTGGACGGAATCAATCCCACAGAACAGAACCGAACTTGTTTCTATCTGCTCCAAATTCTGATGAAAGGAATGCACGCTTGTTCAGAGAGTGCATCCAACGGGATCAAAGAGATCGAGGGATAGGCGCTAGGGTAACCAGCCCTTTCGCCCGCAATATTGAAATTGCTATCACCCCCCGAGAATGGAAGATGCCAATAATGGAACCTTACAAAGGAATCTCCGACCCCGTTGTACACTTACAGAGATACACAGCATATGCTCATGAGTGGAGCAACAGAGGGAGTATTATGCAAATGCTTTCCACTATTCTTAGCAGATCTAGCTACCTCCTGGTTCTGCCATCTACCCCAAGGATCCATCAGCTCGTGGGAGATGTTGAAAGAAAAGTTTATCAGCCAGTTCCGCATTCATGTGGAACAACCCAAGGATGCTTATTCCTTATCCAATATCAAACAGAAACCTGGAGAGAAGCTGCAGCAATATTTAACCCGATTCAATGCCGCAGCGCCCGCAGTTCAAGATGTCGATGAGAAGCTTGTCTTAATGGCCCTCTGTAGTGGTGTGCATCCGGATACTTAATTCGCTAGAAGATTGACAAAAGAAAAACCAGCTACTTTACCCGATTTCTTCCATGAAGCCGAGAAATATATGAGGGCTTGAAGACGCTGCCACTAAGGTGCAGTCAGGGCAACAAAATAAGGCAACTCACAGCAACGCGCCCGCTGTAGCAAAGGACGTTCGAAGAAATGATTCTAGAGACAATGCTGGGGGCAAGAAGGGAGAAAAGCGCCTATATCGGCCAGGACCGAGATTCGACACTTACACTCCTTTGAATGAAACCGTCGAAAAACATCTTCCTTGCCACCCAAGGCGAAGTTAGATACGAACGCCCACCGTAAAGAAGGAATCAGATAACGCACAGAAGTCTAGAAAGTTCTACCGCTTCCACGAATCTCATGGGCATGATACCAATGAATGCCATCATCTCCCGGACTTGATTGAAGAACACATCAGAAGGAAGAAACTACAATGCTTTCTTGGGAAGGCCAGCCCTGTCCGACTTCCAAATTGTCCTGGACCCATAATGCCTAAATATGAAATTTCCAAAGGACAATGGAGTAGGGGAAGTAGAGGGAGACCAGGACATTGCTCGAGACTGCTATGTAACTGAACTTCGCAACAACCACAGGAAGGATAAAGGGAAGAGTGTAGAGGTTGCCCTCTGCACAAAAAGTTTGGAAGCATAGCAACTAAAGAAAGCCCCTCCTCTTCGATATACCAGCAATCCCTTTAATGAATTAGGCCCCAGGGACAGGGAGGAGGAGGCCACCGCCGAGCCTACAGAGGCTATGGAATTTATATCTATAAACAAACATGACTCGAGTAGACTATTGAAAATCGGGTCCCAACTAAAAACAGAGTTGAAGGAACAACTCATTGACTTTCTCCGCCATAACTTGGATGTATTTGCATGGTCACATGCTGACATGATCGGAATCTCCCCTGATATAGCATGCCACATACTAAACTTGAGAAGCTAGCATACTGTTTACTAATCACATCACGGAAACTGCGTTACTACTTCCAGTCCCATTCCATCAAAGTTCTGACCGACTAACCACTGCGGCAGGTACTCCATCGTCCGACACTTCTGGGCGACTACTTAAATGGTGCATTGAACTAAGTCAGTATGATATCACCTATCACCCTCGCACCGCTATCAAGGGACACGCCATGGCCGATTTCATTTCAGAATTCACTACCAATGAAAGTAAGGAGCAATCGGAAATAGCAGAAGACATCAAGTGGAATCTCTTCATGGATGGTGCGTCAAACGAACAAGGCTCGGGGCAGGTGTGGTAATAATCACTCCTAGGGGAAATAAGCTGCACTATGCTATAAGGTTGGAGTTTGCTGCCACCAACAACGATGCAGAGTATGAAGCAGTGATAGCTGGATTAGAACTTGCCTTGGAAATCGGAGCCAATTCTTTGTGTCTTCATAACGATTCTCAACTTATTATTAATCAAATACTAGGAGAATTCCAGGCTCGAGAAGAACGACTCATAGCATATTTAAAGAAGACCAAGTTACTTCTCAGTCGATTGGACCACTACTTAGTCAAACACATCCCTCGGGAAGAGAACCGAGAGGCCGACGAATTGGCGAAGCAAGCAAGCGTGAGAGACGGCGATATTTCTGGAGCAGTAGCCATCTCGAAGCAACTGACCCCAAGTTTTGAGCAAGTGAATCTGATAGCTGCAACCGAAGAAGCAACTTGGATTACTCCCATCCGAGACTACTTACAAAGCGGCACACTGCCCGACGAGCGTAACGGAGTCAAGAAAGTCTTGAGGAAAGCTTCCCGCTACACAATAATAGAGGGGCACCATCTATCGGCGCGGCTTCTCTAACCCCTTATTAAGGTGTGTCGCTGGAAGGGAAGCCAAGAAAATCTTATCCAACATCCATCAAGGAAGCTGCGGAGATCACACTGGAGGGCAGACTTTGGCAAAAAAGATACTCCGATATGGATATTTCTGGCCCACCTTAAGCAAGGACGCCTTAGATTTCGTCAGAAAATGTGACATATGTCAGAAGTTTGCTAAGATTCCGCGGTTACAAACAACTGAGATTACTCAAATGAACAGCCCTTGGCCCTTTGCAGTACGGGGAATTGACTTGATTGGCGAACTGCCAATGGGCCGAGGCAGGGCCAAATATGCTATAGTAGCAGTCGACTATTTCACCAAATGGGTGGAAGCAGTACCTCTAAATAAGGTATCTTCAGCAAAAGTTATTAACTTCTTGATCAAAAATGTTCTATGCAGGTACGGAGTCCCATTCAAAATCATATCGGACAATGGACTTCAGTTTGACAGCGAGGAGTTCGCCAACTGGTGCCAAGGGCACGGAATTCACAAAAGCTTCTCATCCGTAGCTTATCCCCAGGCAAACGGACAAGTCGAAGCCGTTAACAAAGTTCTCAAAACTCTAATAAAAAAGAAACTCGAAAAGTCAAAAGGCGCTTGGGTGGATGAACTTCCTACGGCACTGTGGGCCTATCGCACATCTTTCAGGACATCAATAGGGCATACTCCTTTCTCTTTGGCATACGGATCGGAGGCTATGCTCCCAGTTGAAACCATCGTGCCTTCCCACCGTAGGATCCACTATAACCTAGAAGAGAACGAAGAACTCCTTTACATGTCTTTGGATCTAATTGAGGAGAGAAGAAATGATGCAGCCCTTAAAGCAGCAGCCCACAAGCAAAAAGTGGCAGCACAATACAATTCCAAAGTCAAGCATCGTACCTTACGAGAAGGGGATCTTGTCCTCAAGCGAATCTTCCCTCGCCCCGGAGCACTAGATCCAATCTGGGATGGTGTAATTCATAAAGATCTCCACAATGGAGCTTATATTTTGTCAACAGTGGACGGGTTGGTGTTCCAGAGGGCATGGAACATCCAACACCTTCGTCGATACTTTTCTTAACTTGTACTGCCCATATGAAGTGAATTAACAAAGAGAATCAGTGGACGTAGGCATTTTCGTGCCGAACCACTTTAAAAAAACTTGTCTCTTTTTAACTTGTTCCTTCATATCTTGGCTGCTTGTTAACTTTATCCTTTTATGTTGAACAAAATCCTATGCAAATAGCATTTTCATTCAAGACGCTCCACAGCGCGACTTCTCCTGGACAAGACCTAATAGGTACTATACGAATCTATGCCCTCGCCAATGAGACACTTTTGCTCCGGCATCCCTCTGCTGCGGGTTAACTCATTGCTCGCGACGGCCCTCAAAGCCAACTGTAATGAGCCGATTATAAGCCACCGAGAAGGCCGACTATAGCCGAGGCAGCTCATTACGGCATTCGGCTCGCCGGCAATTGTGAACCGATTATAAACCCCAACATAAGGTGTGGCCAGCCAGGGGTAGTTCACGGTTGACGATCGGCACCCACGCTAGCCGGCCACAGTAAATCGAATAATACCCACGATTACGGGCCATAATGGCCCGGGTAGTTACTGTACGCGATCTCGGCTCCGATGTGTCTTAAGTGCGGCTGTGGTAAAAAAGAATTAACTCCCCGCGGAGGCGTAAGATGGGTGACAAATGTCTCCAAGACCCACAGCTAGGGAAAGTGACTACAAAGCCCGTTTGCCATGAACTTAAGCACATCGAAGGCCTTCCGTGATTGGAAGTTTTACTATTTCACATATTTCAATTCTATTTAAAGAACTTTTCTCCTATCCTCTATAACAATCCCTGAAGTACAGGACACAGAGTAGAAGATACTCACCAGTGGGAATGGGAATTCACGGTTGGATAGCAGGACATTCAACTGAGCTCCATCCTCGGTCGTACAAAAATATTCAAAACTGCCATCTACAATTAGAACATGAAAGGCGGTATTTTCTTCTTTTATACAAATTCCTGACTATAATTTATTCATACATCACACTAGCATTATAAGGCATGAAATTATGCTTTAAGCAAGAACTTGGCATTAAACACAACTGAATTACAAGCATATGCATAGCTATATTTCTCATACAACATGTGAAAATAACAAAAGCATTCAAAAAACGACGGAATCAGCTTAAGTTAAAAAATTACACGTCAAGAGTAGTGTTGTTTATTACAAGTAGCATAATTACAACCTAAGAGTTACGTTACTGTTTTGAGACTAACGTATACAACAATGTCAAGCCCACCAAAAGATATCCAGGTCCAATCAAGGAGCCGGACGCGTCGGAGTTTTATCCTTGCCCTGTTGCCCACCTGTCCGGTCAAAGAAAGAATTCATTAGTGATAAGCAACCAAGTTAACGGAAAGACCAGAAAGGAAGACTTACCAGCACCTGCTTCTTGACCATCCTAGTCATCATCCTCTACTTGTACACCTGCCTCCCCCGGCAACAGCATGCGCGCTCTATCAATCCCAAAGGAGCGGGAGATAACATCAAGCTGCTCGCCTTTGAGAAAGCTTGGGAAACAGTCGGGAGGTGAGTTCATAAGCTCCTGAGGGCCGTACCCATCCACTATTGACCTCGGGGTAGGCCCATGATGTCCCGGTTCTGACTGAGCTGGGGGCACTGCGGAAGGATCGTCTCTATCCTGGGATTTCCTCTTTTCTGATCGGGTTTCAACTTTACAAGACATTTATCTGCAAACACAAAGAAGTGCGTTGTTAGAATAAAGGAAGTAAACAAGCGAGTGTGTGCAGTCTGGAATTTCACTCATAATTCAAGTCATAAAAGTGCATTCGGTAGTTCAAGGACGAAAGGTCATTCGGTATTCGAACTCCCCTATCTCATTCGGCATACCCAACAAGGGACCCATTCGGCACTCGAATTCATTCGGTAGTCCAAGACCGAAAGGTCATTCGGTATTCAAACCATCAATCTCATTCGGCAATCATACTCCTCATGGTCATTCGGCATTTCAAGCACGAAGTTCATTCGATAAAGAATGTCTCACCTAGTTCGGCAATCAGAAACCAGTTCGGCACTATAATCGATTCGGCAGTCAACAATTTGGTTCGGCTATTTCAAAAGGTAAGGGACAACGAAAGCCTCAAGCCCATACTTATAGGCAAGCACCAAATAGCCGGACCAGATAATTCGGCATTCAAAACCGGATGGGGGCGTCCAGATAAACAAAGCGCGCCATACGCAAGCATATGCCCCACTTTGGGGGGCAAATGTTGGGAGTGTTTTCGCCTACTACCGGACCAAACTCCACTCTTATGCATGGCCGAATCAAATCCCTTCCTAGGCATAACCGAACCAGCCTCTGCTTCACTGCCTACCGAACCAACTACAAGGTGCCTCTACCGGACCAACCCCTAAGACCAAGGATGCCGAACCAGCCCTCTACCGGTCCAGAGCTACTGAACCAAAGCAGCCGAAACAGCCTCCCTCAGGCCTCACCGGACCAGCCATCCACCGAACCAACTCCTTCCACTCCTCCCACCGAACCAACTCCATCCACTCACAACCAGACCAGGGCATACCGGATCAACATTGCCAGGCCAGATCGCATCAGCCTAGGCCCACCAGCAGCTATATACATCCAAGACCCCTACCCCCAGCCTCACTCTATAAATAGAGGGGCAGGGGTACGACAATGGGGGACAAGTTTGAGGGCTCAAGCACGGAGAGGACTTTCAAACAACTTTCTTTTACTTGTATCAAAGCTCTGTACTTGTAATCTAGACAAGAGAAGAGAAATAACATATAAAGTGGACGTAGGCACATTCTGGCTGAACCACTATAAATCTGCGTGTCTTTTTACAGTTTAGCCCCTGCTTTTCATATATTTTCATAAATCACCCAAATCACTAAGAACAACATAAGATCTACTAACTCATATGACTTTGAGGTGTTTGTCCATTTTTTGTGCAAACATAGATTATTTCACAAAATGGGCCAAAGCGGAACCGCTAGCCACCATAACCAAATTTGCAGGTTTGGTGTGCCATAAAAAATCATCATCGACAATGGAACGTAGTTCGAAAGCGCCGAGTTCAAAGACTTCTGCAAGCGCTTCCGGATTGAAAAGAGCTTCTCCGCAGGGGCTCATCCATAGGGAAACGGGCAAGTGGAGGCAATAAACAAGATCATCAAATCCACCATCGAAGAGCGATTAAAAAAGCAAAGGGAAACTGGGTTGATGAGCTTCCACTCGCACTATGGGCTTACAGAACTACACACAACACTGTAATCGGCCACACCCCGTTCGCATTGGCATATGGTTCAGAGGCGATAATTCCTATCGAACTAGAAGTCCCCTCTCACCGAAGGCTGAATTTTAACCAGAAACAAAACGAGTAACTCCTACTCGAATCAGTAGACATGGTCGATGAAAAGAGAGAGGAAGCAGAATTGAGAATCGTCGCCCACCAAAAATGGTCGCACGATACTTCAACTCCAAAGTTCACAGTCAAACCTTCAAAGTCGACGATCTCGTGCTCAAGCGAGTTTACCCAGTCTCGGGAACCTTCGACTGAATTGGGAAGGACCATTCGTCATTTATCAAAAGCTTGGCGATGAGACATTCAAGGTGACGACTATCGACGAGATTGAAATTCCCAGGGCTTGGAACAGCGAATCGCTCCGCCAATATTTCATTTAAAAGCAACTTTATGTATTTTCTAATTTTCAGCAAATAAGCTATTATGGGAATGCCGGTGGCACTGTAAATAGGCAAAGAATCTATCATGCTTTTCTTAATAAAGTTTGCATTTTGAATCATTCAAATTGTGTGCATAATGATTACCCGACGAGCCGACGGAAGTAAACCGACTCATACCGTCGGATCGGCGGAACCCGATCATGGCCCTCTGAAAAGTGATGCCGCCCTGGCCGCATTAGGAGGGCCACGAGCTCAATTTTCTCGAGTCGCCCAGAGATAGGCGACGCTAAAAAACTTCAGATTCAAGTTACTCGTGTCGCCTGGAGATAGGCGACGCCGAGGAACTCAAGATGCAAGCTTCTCGCACTGCCCGGAGATAGGCAATGCCGAGAAGCCCCAGATTCAAGTTTCTCACATCGCCCGGAGATAGGCGACACGGAGGAACTCAGGACGCAAACTTCTCGCACTGCCTGGAGATAGGCAACATCGAGAAGCCTTCTCGCATCGTCCGGAGATAGGCGATGCCGAGGAACTCAATACGCAAGCTTCTCACACTGCCCGAAGATAAGCAATGCCGAGAAGTCCCAGATTTATGTTTCTTGCATTGCCTGGAGACTGGCAACGCTGAGGAACTCAAGATGTAAGCTTCTCGCGTTGCCCGGAGATAAGCAACGCCAAGAAGTCCCAGATTCAAGTTTCTCACGTCGCCGGAGGTAGGTGACGCCGAGGAGCTCAGGATGCAAGCTTCTCGTGTTGCCCGGAGATAGGCAATGCCGAGAAGCCCCAGATTCAAGTTTCTCGCGTCACCCGGAGATTAGCGATGTTGAGAAACCCAAGACGCAAGCTTCTTGCATTGCTCGGAGATAGGCAACGCCAAGAAGCCCCAGATCCAAGTTTCTCGCATCGCCCGAAGGTTGGCGATGCCGAGGAGCTCCATACGCAAGTTTGTCGCATTGCCTGGAGATAGGCAATGCCGAGAAACCCCAGATTCAAGTTTTTCGCGTTGCCCGGAGATAGGCGACGCCGAGGAACTCCAGATTCAAGCTTCTTGCATTACCCGGAGATAGGCAACGTCGGGGAAACCTAAATTCCAACTCCTCGCGCTGCACGAAGACAGGCAACGCCAAGGAACCCCAGTAGCCACGCACTCGAGTTGAAGATTCTCATGGTGCTCGGAGACGTCGAATGCTTGAAGTTTTTTTGGAGGGAACAACCATATGAACTGAGGGGCATATACCTGTATGAAGACAAAATAACTTGAATGCAAAGAGTCGACAAACCCTGTCACTCCAAACGACAATAAACTCACGAGTTCAATCTCAAAAGTTAACAAGGACTCTAAGCAAAGATTAGTTTTATGGAGTTTTAAACAAAATCAAGTAGTTTAGAAAGTTTTATGAACTTCTAAATGAAAATCTTCTAAGTGTTGTTAGCAAAGTATGGAATGAAATGTATGCGTGCACACAGAGTATATATAAAAAGATAGACAAAAATAAAAGTCAAAATACCATTTCATTGTTTGTAATCTTATGAACACAGAATCAAAATGTGGAGGTCGTACTCACACAACAGCGGCCAACAAAGAAAAATTACAGACTCCACGAACAAGACCCAAAGCACAAACTCGACACTTAGGCATAAGAACACAAAAGGACACACAATAAGTCAACCTTCCCATAAGCTATTTGACAAAACACAGCCCCTCCTCGAACGGACCAATCAGTGTTTTCTTCCACCACTTCCTTTCCCACCTCTAGTGGGAAACTTTTGCTTCTTTTCTACAGAGGTGTCGCTGCAAGTAATGTCAACTTGTGTTTCCTTAGCGATCTCCTCCTCCTCTGAATGCTTTCTAGTGGAGCTTCCCGACCCCTTGCACTTTCTCCGCTTTCGGGAACTCTTCGAGGCCTTGACCGCCTCCACTTTCTCTTTCTTAACCGCAACCAAGTCGGGCGAAGTTTTTGGTGGCTGCTTTGTCAGTGTCTCTTGCTCTTTGGCCTCAATGGCAGTCATATCACCGTCAAGAGACGCCGAAGGATCATCCAGGCCATTAAGTGCCTCAATCTTCTCAGCCTCCGGTCCCGATTGAGAGCTAGGTGTTGATGTAGGGGAAGGAACAAGAACAGATACAATTTCGGAAGATATAAAGATAACAGCATACACAAGCGCCAAAGTAACTGACGCATCAACGGGAAGAGTAGAGGGACCTATAAGATTAAAAAGAAAAGCATTAAACTCCTCTTGCTCCTGTAGCGTAAGATGGAGTCACCCGAATTCGAGGGAGGGGTGATCATTACCTGCACCGGAGGTAGGGTCGCAGACGACGACCTCGAACTCGTTTCCTTCATCTTCTTTGGAAATCTCCTCCACGCAGGGGACAACATCGAGCCCTAAACTCATCGGCTGATCATGAAGCTGCCCCGAAGGTTCACCCACATCAGAGGATAGAGGCTTGGCAGGCACATATGTGGTAACCATCAGAGCCGTTTCGGCGGTTTCCGTCTCCCGTTCAACTCGAAGAATTTCTTGACCCTTAAGCAACGCCTTCTTGGATTGCTTATTAAGATATGCACCCCGCAACTCCTGATCTGTATAGACGTCGCCAGTCTCGGCAAAACGAGATAGGATCTCCTCCTAGACGAAGGTAAGAGTGCGTGGGAAATTTGGGCCAAGATAAGAAAGACTCCCTTGATGCAGTATAGAATTGACGTAGAGGTTTAGGATCGTTGAGTCTAGCTTCTCCATCTTTCGGTCAAAAGTATGCTGGAGCTCCAGATAATTTGTTGTCGCTGCAGCCTTCTCCATCTCAACTGCAATTTTGTCGACACTAAGTTGTGCAATCTGAGATTGTAGTCCTGCAATTGTCCCCTGCAACTCCTCATTTGTCTTGGCTTGATCGGAAATTGTTTTGTTATGCCCTCTACAACCAGATTGTGGACGGCAATTGTCTTCTTTTGGGCTTCAATAATAGCATTGCGGGTGACCACATCTTCCTTCAACTTGGCTTCTTCTACATGAGTTTTCATGATTTCATCTCTAGACGATTTCGACTCTCTCGTGCGCATGTTTCATCTCCTGCATTAAGCCGGCAATCCTCTTATTGTCCCGAAGCACTGCCTCTTTTTCCTCCTACAATTGTTTAATTTTAGCATCCTTCTCGGCTAATGCCTTTTCGAAATCATCTTTTTTAGTTCGAAGGAAAGGATCTCCTGATAATTATTCCTGTTAGTATTTGCTAGTTGTTTATAGAGCCTCTCCCACTTCTCGCCCCGCTCCAAATCAGTCTGAATGCCTTGAAGGCACGACATATAAGAGTCCTTTCGAATGTGATGAATATCCATATCAAACTTAACACCTTTTAGGAACCAACTAGGAAGAGCCGCCTCAAGCCTAGGAAGACCTACAGAAAGAATGTAGACCGGTCTCCGGTGGGGATGAGAAGGGATGAGGGCAGTAGCAACAACAGAAGAGGATGAAACATGCATTGAAGGCGGAATGGGGATAGAAGAAACGACAACCTCTTGTCCTATAAATGTATGCTTTAGAACGGGCTCGGAGGGATGGGAGCAGTGATCAAACTTCGACTTCTTCGACGACTCTTCCCTTTCATCATGAGACCGTCTTTTCTCGTAACCGCCTCTATGCGAGCGAAACTTATCCTTTTCCTTCTGACGGTGGGCTTCTGCCTCAAGTTCTTTCCTTTGCCTATATTCTTCTTCCGACTCTCGAGCTTGGTGGTGACTGAAAGAGTGCTTCGAGTACCGTTGCGAATCAGTGTAATCCTCAAAGTCGTCTTAAAGACCATGCCCCCTTGTCATACCTAAAATAAAGAAAAAAATAAGAAACTTCAGAATCACATAAGGAATCGAGCAAACATATGAGAGAATGAAAGATAAATATAAGTGCAATTCTAATGTGTCATGTCGTGCATTCCTAAAATAGGCCTAAGACGTCATCACAAACCAGAGCGGACGACTGTAGGTGGGGGAATAGGGCTAACTTCGGTTGTCATAGGCGGAGTAGGACTGAAGGATGGCGCAATATTGCCAAAATAGGACGGCATCACGTCAAATTGGAAGTCGTCCTTCATAAGGGTATCAAAGTCGATGAATACATCGCCAATAGCTCCAAAATCTACCCGGCAACCTTACCGAGGGAATCTTGACATTTTCCAGCCTTTGGGGCTTTGTCTTTATCATCAGTATCGGAAGGCGGTGAATTCGGAAGAACGGGACTCATGCCCGATGTCTCCTCACATGACTTTGAATCTTTACCTTCAAACTCTGAAAGATAATAGTCACTGGATGTGGATTCATCACTGCTGCTTTCAAATTCCCCTTCCTCCTTCTCCGAGTCTATCGTGGCTTTCCCTTCTCTCTGCTTGGGCTCGATTTTCGATTCCTTCTGGATCGGGGACATTCTAGTTGAACCGCTTAGACCAGCTGCAATACCTTCCTCATGAGTCTCGTCGAGCGGACTTTCGAAGGGGCCGCCTATTTCACGACCCTCATCAAAATCTTGTGAAGAAGAAGAAGGCTTTGTGCGAACTCTGGCTCGGCTGGGTGAGGGAGCTTCAATTTGAGCAACGGATCTGCCTAGAGCTAATAGTCTGAATTGGTGCAAATTGTCGTCAGTAAGTAAGACTCTTGCGCTCCGCTCCTCAGCATCAATGGCCTTTAGAGTTTGACAGGTTTCATTAAGAGCCGCATCTCTATTTGGCCTTGGGATAACTGCAATTAGCAAGTGATCAGTTAGAGACTTTTTCACATCACCTCAAAACTCGGCAAACAGAGAATAAGAAAACTTACCCTTTATCGTCCATCGACGGTAATCCCTCGGGACACCTAACGAAGAACTGTTGCATCTTAAATTGCGATAAGTTGCTTTGTAGATGCAAAACGATCTTCTGATTCTATTGGGCTTCGATTATGATTATGGAGGGGCAATTGTCTCTCCTCTTAAAAGCTAAAAGTACCGTAGCTCATTGAAACTCGTAGCACAATGGAATGTCCGCATAAAAAGGATGTGCAAACAAGTGAGGATGGCATAACCGTTCGGGTGAAGCTGGAATAGGGCAATCCCCAAGTTCGATAGCGTTTCACGAAGAAAATAATTAAGGGGGGCACGACTCCATTCAAACACATGAACCGATGGCAAGCTGTAAACCCAGAGGGAGGCATGTGAGCGAACTCATCTTTCTTTGGAAGGCGCACGTCCTCTTCAAGAATCCCATGCTATAAGCATATGTAATGGAGAACCTTGGCGAAGATCACCGACGGAGCTTTTTCAGGCGGATTGAGTAAAACTCAAAAGTTGGGAGGCGTGCGATCCCCGATCGGCTCAACTGGAACTAGTTGACCCAATTTGGTTTGCGTGGTCGATAACGATTCAGCTTTAGAAAGCGTCGAACTTCGTCCACTCGGCTTGCGACTTGTGGATAGCTGTTTCATTCTATATGACAGAACTCGCGTCCCTAAAAGGTCAGGTAATTCTATTGACAAATCTATCCTACCCTTATGAATTTACCCTATCACACTTGAACTCCGATGCAACTTTGGCTTGAAATTAGCACGTTGGATTTCAAGTAGGAACGGGGGTAATCACAATGTGCTATCTATATGAGGTAAACTTGGTGTCCAAAGTGCCGCAAACGGCTTATCCCGTGTAGATAGTTTGCTTGCAGCGGAAGAAGAGAAGAACTTCCTGTAAAATTTCGTTTTCAACTTCTAGTTATACTGCTTGCATGCTTACCCGTTATCGGTCTGTGATCGATAACGGATCCGTCATCTGAAGCGACATGGAAAACTTCTATCATTACAGGGAAATTGAGCATGTAATGTGTAAAACAAGATAAGCCCGAGATATCGGACGCATCAAGGTCAACTGATGAAGTGTTATGCAAGTGACATCCGTAGATTGGTAATAGGCTGATCCTGGTCGATAGACAAAGATAGCAAAACGCGTCCAGCCTCGGGCCCAAGCTCGAATGTCATTCCAAGAAATGACTCAAGATTCGATTTCCTATCTTTCTCCAAAGAACCCCGATCAGAACAAAATTTTGCAGTCAACGTCACAAGCTAAAGCCGGGTGTTTAAACATCATACCAACATAGTAATCAACAACTCAACCAAATGAACCCACCTCAAATCAGCTTAATGGAACAAGAGGAGTCACAAATTGAACTTGGTGATCTACGAATTGGGTCGTGGGCGAGCTGGTGATGGAGAGGCTCGAGTACAACCAAAGGATGGGTCGGATAAGATTCAAAGATGGTCATAGGTTGGCTAGGGCTTGGCTTCATAGGTCGGCTGCAGCTCGAGATGATGCTCGGGTGAGATGATGGAGAGAGGATTAGGCGGCAGGTCAAATCGATGTGGAACAGCTCGAATCGCCAAGGGGATGATCGCTTGGAAGCAAAGGGAATACTCGAGTAGAATGAACCCCATAGGTCGGCTGAAAGGATATAAATGGCCAGAGAAAAAGAAGCAAAACATTTCTAAGTACTCGGGTCGCATGCAACCCGACCTATAATGGGTCGCAGGCGACCCGACCTAACATTGACCCAGAAAATTTCCAAAGAGATAGGTCGCTAGCGACCCATCTCGCATGAGTCGCTAGCGACCCGTCATCATAAAATATACATATATATATATATATATATAATAGAAATTTGTATACCTCTTACATTTGTATGTTTGAAAAAGAAAGCTCCGTCCAGCCAATTCAAATTCGGTCAATCGCGACTATTCGCCACTTTAAGACATGCCGGGAAACTGCAAGCGAAAACATGACAGGTTGAGGCAAGCAACAATGGCTAGAACCAAAGGAAAATAACCGATGACGTTGGGCTACTCTATGAGTAAATCTCCGATGCAACCACTTGAAAGTTATCAGATGGATACGAAAAACGATAACTTCCAGAGCATGCCTTGTTTTCAACACACACATACTCTGGGGGCCAAATATTGTTCGGGTTTTTAACCCAAAAGATACCAACAGAGAACAAGACAACCTTGAGCTAGGCAGATGGTTTGGAAACTAACCAAAGAAGCTACGACTAGAGTGTGACGAGAGTCAAGCGATACGGCTAAGGCGACGATTGGGGTCAACGAAGCCAAAAGACCAGCATCCCTGCCATCCAATAAGTGTTTGAATGTAAGCAGCTAGTAACTTGCCATTAGCACATGACAACGATGATGAAGGCCTGAGAAACATCTCTAATTTCGGAATCCAGAATAGTCTACTGAGGCCGAATCGTCAGCAACCTATGCATTTCTTCAAAACCGCAAACAATCAAGTCATGAAATATGACTAAAGGAGGTAGAATTCGGTGGATGAAATAGACTAAGTGTATGGGTCGCTAGCGACCCATAGACCAGGGGTCGTCAGCGACCCATGGCCTATGGGTCGTGTGCGACCCATGGCTCATGGGTCGCTAGCGACCCATGGAGTTTGCTTATTTTTGTCCACCGAATCCCCTAGGTCACCTATGACACATCTGAGACCTGATAGTGATGGGCCTGGCCCAAAAACCCTTCAACCTCTATAAATAGCGTACCACATGCAACATAAAGGGGATCTTTTGGAAGCTGATTGCGGAAGCTCTGTTGGAATTATTCTTCACTTCTAACCTCCCTCACAATGACCTCAGAAGGAGTACATCGTGATTCTCCGGTGGGTTCTAACTCTTGAAGTTCGATTCAGCTAGGAATTAGCCAAAGTCTTGTAATCAAACAACCTTTGTAATAGCAGTCACCTTATAATAAAACTATAAAGTGGACGTAGGCTTCGTTAACAGCCAAACCACTATAAAAATCTTCTCTCTATTTTCCTTTATCGTTTCTTTTCTATATCTGTGATCTGTTATATTGCTCTGTAAAGACAGGGCTGGTGCTTTCAAATCCAAACCAGGGTGTTGGTCCATTTTTTAGATCAATACATGGGCTAACTACAAACCTACTGGCTCTGCCAGTATCCAATCATAGTTTTCATAGGCTTACTATGAACTTGTCTATCTGACATCTTCCTTTTCACATAGTTTTCATGGGATAACTACGAACCTGTCTATCTGACACCTTCTTTTATACATAGTTTTCATGGGCTAACTATGAACCTATTGGCCCCTGCCAATACCATACAGTTTTCATGGGCCTACTGTAAACCCATTGGCCCCTACCAATATCTTTCCTTTATATTTTAGCATCGTATATTCTGGTCTTCCTGACCTCCTGGATGCAATTCTACTCATTCAGGAGTTTATTAAATTTATATTCACTACAAGGTTAACCTAACTGGTTCTCTTACACTTTATCCCAAAATGCAGTTATGGGTCCATTATAAAGTGAATATATTCATATTAGAAAAGCAACATAACAATATAGCAATACCACTCTTGTGGGTTTAAAACTTGGTTAATCCCTTTAACCATTACTTTATCAAAGATAGCTTCTTCTCAAAACCATTATAAAAACTCCTTTAATTGCCATGGGTTTTTCCTTTAAAAACAGAGTTTGGATTATAAAAACTTTCGATACCTTCGAAACCTAGCTTTCAAATTCATAGGATAGCCTCCTTCGAAAGCCTTAAAATTTATCTTCAAAACATAGGCTCCTGCCTTATAATACTTTAAGAGCTACCTTTCGAAACCTTTCGAATACATTAAAGTATTAGCTTTTAATATTAGAAGCTTAGCTTCAAAACCAGTTGAAAGTACCCCTTTCGACACTTAAGGAAGTAACCCTTCCAAAACCATTGAAAGTACCCCTTTCGAAAGCATTGGGTTTATACTTAAAACATTATTTGGGTCAAAGTGAATACAGACGAAAGCATTTATTTCGAAACCATCCTTTACCATTTATAAAACATTTGGGAACCATGATGGTGTCGACACCATCTCTTTCGAAAGCATAAAACATCTGGGTAAAACATTGGAAGGTTGGAGTCGAAACCCCTTTCGAAACCATCACCTTCAAAACCCTTAACCCCTTTCGAAAGCTTTAGGAAGTGGGTTAAACTTTATAAAACAAAGTACCTTTCGACAACGTTGATATCTTCAACACCATCGAAAGGTTATAAAATGGCAGTAAGGTCTCGACTAGGTCGGAACCCCTTCTTTCAAAACATCAAAGAACCCATCGAATGAAAACTTTAAGTTAATAGCAACCCTTTCAAAACCCTTTAAAACCTCTTTCAAAACCTTATGCTTCAACTCTGTCGAAGGTTAAAACAAAACATAGGCAGGCGCTTTTCTTTTAAAAACAAACCAAGGTTTCAACTCCTTCGGAAAGCTATGCTTTCAACACTTAACCATTTGCCTATCTCCAATCCACAATGTACCATCATAGTGATACCTTGTGTATTGGTTTTAGCATATTTGGTTTCGACAAGGATAAAGGTGGAAGCTATTGTGTCGAAATGCGCTTTCCTAAGTAGGCGGAACCACTTTTCTGAGCAAACCAGGTTTAATTCTTGTTTAAGTAAACTTTTCTCTAACTGACCTACCACATGTCAACACCAGATTGGTTGCCTTAACTTTTCAAATTCTTTTTCAAAAATAACTGCCGCCAATCCAGATTTAAACTATGGTTAAGTTAATTAAACAAGCCTTTCCAATTTTTGCAAAGAAGTCCCTTTTCTAAAACAATTTATTTCGCATGGCAAATCACTTTCGAAAAATCCCCAAAAATTCCAGAAATTCACTTTAATCATGTTATCTGACATATCAAAATTCCAGACCCAAATTCTTAATATATTTTCCAAAATAAATTATAAACCCAAATAACCATATTTTCCTTTAAAAATTCATAATATTCTTTCTATAGCTTGGAAAATTCTCAAAATTGAAACGCAACTCCAAAATCATGTTTCTCATAGCATAAAATTTTCCCATGGCATTTAATCAATATTAAATCTCAGTTTTGATCTAAAACCTTGCAAAAACCCTTTTAAACAACCTTGTTTAAATCAAATAAATCATGAATCAAGCATATCATCATCCAATATATCATAAAAACGAGTTTATTCCTTAAATTCGAAAATATATTATTTAAATCAAAATAGAGATGGAATTGTTATTCACTTTGATTTAGATAAGGAGATTGGATTGAGATTGATTTCCCCTAAGCTTGAATCTCCAACTTTTAATTTGAATTTTCTCTTCCTCTTAATGGCCGGCCGTTTCTTCTCTTTTGTTTTGCGTTTTAAAATGACGTGAATGAGAAGAATGAGGTAGGGACGAAATATATATAAGGGTGGAAGTTAGGAGCAACAATTCCTACTGTAACGACCCGATATTTCGGACCATTCGCATCCATTATAAGTGTATAGATAGACACTCATGCCGGAGTTGAATTGCTCAAAATACCGCGTTGTTAATTTAAATTTGGCAAAACTGAACATATACAGTAAATAATCACAGATCACAGACACAGAGTAATAAGTGCAGCGGAAATAAAAGAAATAGTAGTTCATGAAGCTACTATATGAATATATAAAATACATCAGAGTTTACAACAGAAGAGTAATACGATACATCAGATACAAATCAGAATACATCACTGGAATCATCGAATACTGAAAGCAGAATAGATGGCTGGATCTTCAAGCAAAGCTCCAACTCCAAAGGTGAGTCTCGAATACTGGTATACTCAGTCTGACCCGAGCGTAAAGCAAAAACACAAGACACTCGAGTCAGGATTAACATTCTTATATTAATAAATCCAACTCAAGTGAAATAGCAATTGAAATACAAGTAACTCAAAGGATGTTTGGAATAACCATCCTTTAAGGATCCGTTAAACTATCTACTAGGTAGTAATGTACGCTAAGTAGATAATGTCTATCAGTAATATAAAGATATCAAAGTAGGGTTAAGCAGGGCCCATACACCTCTTAACCTGTTTATTCCCAAAAGCATATACAAGACCGTAGTTTCCCCAAAACCGGAAGTCACCAGAGGGCAATCCATATACTAAAGGTACAAATCAAAATCGTAGTGGTCGTGAATAGGATAATTAGTATGACAAGGTACATGAGGCGATACCAACTAGGATACTAGTAGTTGCCTGATCCGGACTGATGTTGGGCATAGCAGCTACTACCCCAACACCGCGAACAACACTCCCAAATCGAGGGGTGCACCCAAATCGAATCACAAAAGTAATAGATATGGTATCGAAGAAGTGTGTCCGCTAGAGATGGCGATCCTCAATGGCCCGGCACGGCTCCTGTTTTAGTCATATCAGGGGTCATCCAAAATCGTTCTCTTTCTTCAGTCAACGCGCTCACCAAAACCATCCACTTCGTTCTGGATCAACACTCCGCGTATAATTATTAAAGTGGTTTCGGTTCAGATAGAGAGTATATCCATTACCGATCCCGGTCTCTTTAATAACTTTCGTAATTATTACACCGATTGGTCATTTATATATTTCAAAAGCCAAATCAATTTCAATTTCAAATCAGAGTTTATAAATCAACATTTCATTTGTTTTCCGGAATCAATTTCCAAAATTTTCGTTTCAAAACTTCCAAATTACCATTTCAAAATCTTATAATTCAATTTCGATTTCTATTTAAAAACAATTCAAATATTGATTCAAATTCGTATATAAATTTCATTCCGAAATCATTTAAATTAATTTAATTTAACATTCAAATCAATTTAAATTCATTTATCGATTTCATTCATTATTCGTTAAGTAAATTTCATAAAAAAAACAATTTCTATTTAATTTCCAATTCAATAAAACAATTACTTAAGTTCAATGCCATTATATCAAAACTTACAATTTTGAATTAAATTCAATTCGTCAAATCAATTCTTTCAAGTTCAAGTCTTACATTAATTTCAATGAATCACATCTTATTTCTTGTTAAAGAAATTCATTTCACTTATTTACTTTCTTAAATAATTTTCCAAAACTTACTTAATCAAGAAACTCAATTTCAATTATTTACGAAGTAAAGTTCACTTATTCAAAAGTTCAATTTTACTTATTAAAGAGTTCAATTCAATTTAATCATTAAATAATCCAATCTTATTTAATTATTAAATAATTCAAAACTTAATTATTAAATAGTTTCAAAGTTAATAATTTCAAACTTAATTATTAAATCATTTCAAAGTTTAATAATTTCAAACTTAATTATAATTTCAAACTTAATTCGATAACTTCTCAAATTAAACCACATTCTTTCATCAATTACATTGTTAATATTTTGTTTCAGATTATTATATATTAACATTTTCCTTTCATTAAAATTCAAATTTCAACTTCATTTCAAAAGCATATTATTTATTCAAACAAATCTTCAATTTATTTTCAAATCAAATTATTGACCAATCGGGTTTTATTTAATTTTCTTTCCTAGGTCAAAGTTCAATTTTGGGTATTTATCATTTCAACCCGATTCCAATTCAATTCCCAAAATCAAAACATAGTAAAGGGAACTTGCAGTGTGATAACAGGGATGGTGTCAAAGTAAATAAACAAGCAATAACAATAATCAATATCAATCCAATAATCAATTCAAATAATCCCGAAATAACCGTATTAATTCGCATTGTTATTTGTACGAATTAATATAACTATTTCTAGAATCTACACTATCATTTCATGTAGATTAAAGATTATTACATTACGGTTTTCACTTATCGTCTATTTACAATTTCCTACATCATCAATTTAACGACATACATTCAGTGGTTCAAAGTGTAATTAAACAAATCCTACGTGTCGATAAATTTAACAGTTAAAGGGGTCATATTATACAAATGTCATTTAATCAAATTTAACACATATATCAATCTAACTATCCTACGTCAATTTCAATTTCACATTATTCACTTACATCATTAACAATTTAACGTCCAATATAAACATCAAAATCAACAACTTATCAGCCAAACTGTATTATCATCGCATAAATAATTAACAGATAATGGTGTCAGATGTCACAGGTGAACTGATACAGGTAATAGCATATATAACAGTGTAATTAACTAACAGCAGCATATTTCAATTGTCGTTTCAATTGAAATCAAATTTAATAAATAAAAGAACGTTAATCGTGAGTGAGTGCTCACCTTTCGAGGCTAGAGGGGACAGGAGATGTCACAGATACACACACTGACACGAGCATTAAAATAGAGTAATGAATGCAAGCACGACTTCCAAAACAAGCTAGATGAACATGATTCGACGAACAAGGCTGATAGTTTGAATTGATGAGACGAACCAGAATCAAACTGGATTGATGAAGATAAATGGTATAAGTGAACACATATATATAACTATATATAACTATATATATATAGAATCATATTCTAAATATAAACACATTATATATATACACACACACACACACACACATTTCAAAATCATTGATCTAAATTAACCACATATATTAAACCCAACATATATATATATACATAATATGTTTAGAACCAATATTTATACATTATATTCACTTCATCCTAACCTATCACATATGTATTAAAGTACCATACTTTTACCGCAACAGTCAAAATTGAAATTCTTTAAACATGAAGTATGTATATATATATATACCTTAAAATATACTAACATAAACTGATAGATATACAAACTACATACTATAATATGTATTAATAAACAGATACATACAAATCAGGCTAGGACAAATATCAAAACAGAGCAAGTCAAACCAGGATTTTCGTATATATATATATATATATACTAATAATCTATAAAAAAAATCATATTATAAATTCATATATGCTGGCATATGTAATCTATATATAAAAATATCGTATATAAAACTGGAAATAGCAAGTAAGCCTAGATTTTGTAAGTATAAATTAAATTTATAACAGATAGTTACCCCCGAAGTATACTCTATATAAACTATATTTGTAACTGTATATATTTATAGTAAAATAGATAAACCAATATGTAAATATATCTATACATATATACCCGTGTTATAAAACAGTATATATTCACGCATTAAAAACAATACTTGATAAAACAAATACATTACCTATCAAAATACCATATATGCACACAATACGCAGGCTATATATAAGTTGAAAGCTTGCTTCAAAGACAAGAGACGTGAGGCCAAGCAGTAGATTAGGCGGATCAGAAACACCGAGGCTGGGGAAGGTTGATGACGTGATGATGTAGTGACTGTGGGAAGTGGGCGACTGGGTGGTGGTGTTGCTGCCCGATCGGCGAAGTGGTGGTGGCGCGTGTAGCTACTGCTGTGAAGATGGACGGGACTTTGCGAATGGGGAAGGGAATTCCGATGGTGGTGGAAGGCGAACAGAGAGGAGAGAAGAACAGTGGAGGGCGCCTGCGTTGTGGGATTGGTGGTCAAGCGGGCGGAGGCTTGGGCAGTTCTCGGTTGATAGTGACTGCTGGAGGGTGGAGGCGGTAGGGAGGAGATGGCGGTGGAGTTCCGAGATGAGGTGGGGTCGCTGATGAATTAGTTTGAGGGGCGAGATGAAATATTCACTTAAAAATGTTGGACGTGGCAGAGCTTTATATATAAATACCTTTAGGTAAAGTTGTAGCCACTGTGAAATAATGCAAGCAGGTAGGTAGATGTAAAGTAGAGGAGGAGAGGAAAACTTACTAACCAGAGGTTTTAAATGAAGAAGCAATTGAAATTTTGAAAAGGCTGAATAGTAATTGCCACTAGTTGAATTCTAGGAGTTATTATTAGTCAGTGACTCCTAGTTTCTCACGTAGGATCATGAAACGGCATAGGGAAAAACAGAAGGAAAAAAAAAATATATGTATAGATAAGGCTGACCATTTTGCGGATTACACGGCATACCGGACTCCGAAACAAACATATAAATATATCGTGAAAATCAGCTCGACGAGATGATCGAAACGGTATACAGATATTGGCGGTACGATTTAATAAAAAAAAATTCGAATTTTCTAATAGCGGAAAATGCAAGAAAAACGCTGAAAAATAAGATCGACGGAGCCAAAGATGTCCGAATTTGGAAAAACGAAAAATGACGTCTTGCTCAGAAGATGGTTTAGAATTTTTCTATGTAAAAATATTTAGGTTTCGAAAACATTTTATTTTCACCGCTTTTTAACTGATTGAATTGAAGTGAATTTACGCGCGAAATAAACTTCCGTATTTTCGGACGAAAATTTACCAGTCGCTATGTTTAACTAGGCGTATTCCAAATATAAAAAAATTATTTACAAAATTTTATCGTTTAAAATTTCACGAAATTTCAACTAATTACGTTATTAAAACAGTTGAAATTTACAGGTCGTTACACTCTCCCCCACTCAAAACTTTTCGTCCCCGAAAAGGAATGAGGTAGGAGAATAGAAATAACCAGAAAGAAAACAGATTTGAAATACAAAATAACAATTAATTTAAACCATATAAATTTAAATTTAAATTAATTGACATTCAATAATTTTTTTAATCCATTTGATTTCACTAAAATCATTCTCAACTATTTCTAAATTCATTATCTTATTATCCAATTTTCTTAAATTTACAATTTCTAAAACCATAAATTTGAATAGTCTTTTATTATAATCATATTTTCTTCGACAATTTTAAATTCTTCTTTATTCCAAATTATTGTTAAATTTACTCTACTTAATATATCTTATTACAAATATTTAACCCATATAAATTAATTTAACCCATAAAAGTTCCAATTTAAATAAATTTATATTCACTAACTGCCTTTAAATTCAAGGTATTTTCATAAGTTGATCTAATTTCAATTTATTCATTAACCCTAACAAAATTTATTTTTCAATTATCTTATTATTCTATTTATCTCTATTAACATTTTATAATTAAAATTTAAGTGTACAACATTTATTATAACCACTCAAATTTTATTTATAAATTCAATTTATATTATATATTATCCAATTACATATTCAACTTCTGAATGATTTAGGTAAGTTGTATTAGAATGCAGTTGAACAATATACAAATAAAAATTTTCCCAATTCAACTATTCAAGTTTAATTATTTATTCCAAATTTGGTTTTATTTATAATTAAAATCATCCTTTAACAAAATTTAAGAATTAAATTTCCGATTAACTTTAAACAATTTAGAGATATATATAATATTTTTATATCCAATCAAATTAAATTTTAAAATAAGATGCCCATATATATATATATAAACCAAATTATACTGAAGAAATTCAAATCAAAATATTTTTCAAAACAAAACCGTAGCAAAGCTACAGAATAGTATCTCCGCTTCGAAACTCGAAAATGAATGTCGATGATGCGGCCGCCATCACCGAAATTATTTTCCAGCGACAAAGAGAAGAGCATTGATTTCAACATTTTAAAAATTCTTTGAAAACCATTACTTATTCGAAAATACTTCCAATTATATATACTTTAAAATTTTAAAACCAAAGTTCGAAATCACAGGAAACTAAATTCTCAAATTTTTTTGAATTAAATTCATTTCAAATTCCAAATCAATTTATAAACCGTATTTATAAATTTATTTAGAACAATAAATGATAATCAAATATTATCATTTCAAACAAACAATTTAATTAACCTATTAAATTTCAGAAAATTTTACTTATTTTTTTACAATATAATCAAACAAATTTTGAAAACAATATTGTGTCAGTTTGCTCTGCTCAAGTGTTTTGGAAATCCTATCGATAGCGTTGATCAGACGAATCGATCGAAAACCCAAATCAACATCAGCAACTCAAACAACACAATATATAAAACCTTTTTATATAGATTTACAAATACACTTCCTCGCTTGATGATACAAGAATGGATTTCAAAGCAAGGGTATAGATTCAAATTTGATGACTCAAATCAAAGAGAATTTTGATTCGAAGATAGGTTCGAAACAAGGATAAGATGATTAAATAACGAAATAAGAAGATGGATAAGTTTATTTAATTCACGGGCAACCTTAACCAGGTCGTCCGTAACTTCAAGAGTAAGATCGATTGCTGAATTCCGAGGTAAATCAACACTCGATCTCAAGAGATGGAATTCAGGTATAGCAGGGAATAGATAGCATCGTAAACCAAGGATACTGAAATCTCCGGTAAATCGATGCCTATTATAAAGGAGTTTTGCTCCTTTACGAATCATTCGAATATTGGCGAGACCGCCAATCTATTATTGATAACATTCAGAATGGAGTTATGGGTGCTCCATGATTGAAAGAAGAGGAATAGTGAAGGACACGAATGAATTTCGGAACCGAGGAGAACGTTCCAAAATTCAAAGGAATTGAGTCAAAGGAAGAGATTGAAACTCGAATGAGAGCGATTCTGTAAATACATTTACCCTATATGTTAAGTTTTGCCTAGAGCTACCAAAGCTCTGATACCAACTGTAACGACCCGATATTTCGGACCATTTGCATCCATTATAAGTGTATAGATAGACACTCATGCCGGAGTTGAATTGCTCAAAATACCGCGTTGTTAATTTAAATTTGGCAAAACTGAACATATACAGTAAATAATCACAGATCACAGACACAGAGTAATAAGTGCAGCGGAAATAAAAGAAATAGTAGTTCATGAAGCTACTATATGAATATATAAAATACATCAGAGTTTACAACAGAAGAGTAATACGATACATCAGATACAAATCAGAATACATCACTGGAATCATCGAATACTGAAAGCAGAATAGATGGCTGGATCTTCAAGCAAAGCTCCAACTCCAAAGGTGAGTCTCGAATACTGGTACACTCAGTCTGACCCGAGCGTAAAGCAAAAACACAAGACACTCGAGTCAGGATTAACATTCTTATATTAATAAATCCAACTCAAGTGAAATAGCAATTGAAATACAAGTAACTCAAAGGATGTTTGGAATAACCATCCTTTAAGGATCCGTTAAACTATCTACTAGGTAGTAATGTACGCTAAGTAGATAATGTCTATCAGTAATATAAAGATATCAAAGTAGGGTTAAGCAGGGCCCATACACCTCTTAACCTGTTTATTCCCAAAAGCATATACAAGACCGTAGTTTCCACAAAACCGGAAGTCACCAGAGGGCAATCCATATACTAAAGGTACAAATCAAAATCGTAGTGGTCGCGAATAGGATAATCAGTATGACAAGGTACATGAGGCGATACCAACTAGGATACTAGTAGTTGCCTGATCCGGACTGATGTTGGGCATAGCAGCTACTACCCCAACACCGCGAACAACACTCCCAAATCGAGGGGTGCACCCAAATCGAATCACAAAAGTAATAGATATGGTATCGAAGAAGTGTGTCCGCTAGAGATGGCGATCCTCAATGGCCCGGCGCGGCTCCTGTTTTAGTCATATCAGGGGTCATCCAAAATCGTTCTCTTTCTTCAGTCAACGCGCTCACCAAAACCATCCACTTCGTTCTGGATCAACACTCCGCGTATAATTATTAAAGTGGTTTCGGTTCAGATAGAGAGTATATCCATTACCGATCCCGGTCTCTTTAATAACTTTCGTAATTATTACACCGATTGGTCATTTATATATTTCAAAAGCCAAATCAATTTCAATTTCAAATCAGAGTTTATAAATCAACATTTCATTTGTTTTCCGGAATCAATTTCCAAAATTTTCGTTTCAAAACTTCCAAATTACCATTTCAAAATCTTATAATTCAATTTCGATTTCTATTTAAAAACAATTCAAATATTGATTCAAATTCGTATATAAATTTCATTCCGAAATCATTTAAATTAATTTAATTTAACATTCAAATCAATTTAAATTCATTTATCGATTTCATTCATTATTCGTTAAGTAAATTTCATAAAAAAACAATTTCTATTTAATTTCCAATTCAATAAAACAATTACTTAAGTTCAATGCCATTATATCAAAACTTACAATTTTGAATTAAATTCAATTCGTCAAATCAATTCTTTCAAGTTCAAGTCTTACATTAATTTCAATGAATCACATCTTATTTCTTGTTAAAGAAATTCATTTCACTTATTTACTTTCTTAAATAATTTTCCAAAACTTACTTAATCAAGAAACTCAATTTCAATTATTTACGAAGTAAAGTTCACTTATTCAAAAGTTCAATTTTACTTATTAAAGAGTTCAATTCAATTTAATCATTAAATAATCCAATCTTATTTAATTATTAAATAATTCAAAACTTAATTATTAAATAGTTTCAAAGTTAATAATTTCAAACTTAATTATTAAATCATTTCAAAGTTTAATAATTTCAAACTTAATTATAATTTCAAACTTAATTCGATAACTTCTCAAATTAAACCACATTCTTTCATCAATTACATTGTTAATATTTTGTTTCAGATTATTATATATTAACATTTTCCTTTCATTAAAATTCAAATTTCAACTTCATTTCAAAAGCATATTATTTATTCAAACAAATCTTCAATTTATTTTCAAATCAAATTATTGACCAATCGGGTTTTATTTAATTTTCTTTCCTAGGTCAAAGTTCAATTTTGGGTATTTATCATTTCAACCCGATTCCAATTCAATTCCCAAAATCAAAACATAGTAAAGGGAACTTGCAGTGTGATAACAGGGATGGTGTCAAAGTAAATAAACAAGCAATAACAATAATCAATATCAATCCAATAATCAATTCAAATAATCCCGAAATAACCGTATTAATTCGCATTGTTATTTGTACGAATTAATATAACTATTTCTAGAATCTACACTATCATTTCATGTAGATTAAAGATTATTACATTACGGTTTTCACTTATCGTCTATTTACAATTTCCTACATCATCAATTTAACGACATACATTCAGTGGTTCAAAGTGTAATTAAACAAATCCTACGTGTCGATAAATTTAACAGTTAAAGGGGTCATATTATACAAATGTCATTTAATCAAATTTAACACATATATCAATCTAACTATCCTACGTCAATTTCAATTTCACATTATTCACTTACATCATTAACAATTTAACGTCCAATATAAACATCAAAATCAACAACTTATCAGCCAAACTGTATTATCATCGCATAAATAATTAACAGATAATGGTGTCAGATGTCACAGGTGAACTGATACAGGTAATAGCATATATAACAGTGTAATTAACTAACAGCAGCATATTTCAATTGTCGTTTCAATTGAAATCAAATTTAATAAATAAAAGAACGTTAATCGTGAGTGAGTGCTCACCTTTCGAGGCTAGAGGGGACAGGAGATGTCACAGATACACACACTGACACGAGCATTAAAATAGAGTAATGAATGCAAGCACGACTTCCAAAACAAGCTAGATGAACATGATTCGACGAACAAGGCTGATAGTTTGAATTGATGAGACGAACCAGAATCAAACTGGATTGATGAAGATAAATGGTATAAGTGAACACATATATATATAACTATATATAACTATATATATATAATCATATTCTAAATACAAACACATTATATATATACACACACACACACACATTTCAAAATCATTGATCTAAATTAACCACATATATTAAACCCAACATATATATATACATAATATGTTTAGAACCAATATTTATACATTATATTCACTTCATCCTAACCTATCACATATGTATTAAAGTACCATACTTTTACCGCAACAGTCAAAATTGAAATTCTTTAAACATGAAGTATGTATATATATATATATACCTTAAAATATACTAACATAAACTGATAGATATACAAACTACATACTATAATATGTATTAATAAACAGATACATACAAATCAGGCTAGGACAAATATCAAAACATAGCAAGTCAAACCAGGATTTTCGTATATATATATACTAATAATCTATAAAAAAAAATCATATTATAAATTCATATATGCTGGCATATGTAATCTATATATAAAAATATCGTATATATAACTGGAAATAGCAAGTAAGCCTAGATTTTGTAAGTATAAATTAAATTTATAACAGATAGTTACCCCCGAAGTATACTCTATATAAACTATATTTGTAACTGTATATATTTATAGTAAAATAGATAAACCAATATGTAAATATATCTATACATATATACCCGTGTTATAAAACAGTATATATTCACGCATTAAAAACAATACTTGATAAAACAAATACATTACCTATCAAAATACCATATATGCACACAATACGCAGGCTATATATAAGTTGAAAGCTTGCTTCAAAGACAAGAGACGTGAGGCCAAGCAGTAGATTAGGCGGATCAGAAACACCGAGGCTGGGGAAGGTTGATGACGTGATGATGTAGTGACTGTGGGAAGTGGGCGACTGGGTGGTGGTGTTGCTGCCCGATCGGCGAAGTGGTGGTGGCGCGTGTAGCTGCTGCTGTGAAGATGGACGGGACTTTGCGAATGGGGAAGGGAATTCCGATGGTGGTGGAAGGCGAACAGAGAGGAGAGAAGAACAGTGGAGGGCGCCTGCGTTGTGGGATTGGTGGTCAAGCGGGCGGAGGCTTGGGCAGTTCTCGGTTGATAATGACTGCTGGAGGGTGGAGGCGGTAGGGAGGAGATGGCGGTGGAGTTCCGAGATGAGGTGGGGTCGCTGATGAATTAGTTTGAGGGGCGAGATGAAATATTCACTTAAAAATGTTGGACGTGGCAGAGCTTTATATATAAATACCTTTAGGTAAAGTTGTAGCCACTGTGAAATAATGCAAGCGGGTAGGTAGATGTAAAGTAGAGGAGGAGAGGAAAACTTACTAACCAGAGGTTTTAAATGAAGAAGCAATTGAAATTTTGAAAAGGCTGAATAGTAATTGCCACTAGTTGAATTCTAGGAGTTATTATTAGCCAGTGACTCCTAGTTTCTCACGTAGGATCATGAAACGGCATAGGGAAAAACAGAAGGAAAAAAAAAATATATGTATAGATAAGGCTGACCATTTTGCGGATTACACGGCATACCGGACTCCGAAACAAACATATAAATATATCGTGAAGATCAGCTCGACGAGATGATCGAAACGGTATACAGATATTGGCGGTACGATTTAATAAAAAAAAAATTCGAATTTTCTAATAGCGGAAAATGCAAGAAAAACGCTGAAAAATAAGATCGACGGAGCCAAAGATGTCCGAATTTGGAAAAACGAAAAATGACGTCTTGCTCAGAAGATGGTTTAGAATTTTTCTATGTAAAAATATTTAGGTTTCGAAAACATTTTATTTTCACCGCTTTTTAACTGATTGAATTGAAGTGAATTTACGCGCGAAATAAACTTCCGTATTTTCGGACGAAAATTTACCAGTCGCTATGTTTAACTAGGCGTATTCCAAATATAAAAAAAAAATTATTTACAAAATTTTATCGTTTAAAATTTCACGAAATTTCAACTAATTACGTTATTAAAACAGTTGAAATTTACAGGTCGTTACACCTACCCTTATGTGGTTTAATTAACCAAAACCCCACTTTAGCCCATTAATTAGTTTATTAGGCTTGGCCCTTATTTAATTAATTCAAGTCTCAATCCCCTTATCACTTATATTTACATTATTCTATTTAATTTATCCAATTAAATCTCCTGAATAATGTTATCGAAAACTAGGGGTGTTACAGGCTCTCATCCTTAAAGAATTTGGTCCTCGAAATTCAGTAAGGACTAGCAATCATCTGTAACGACTCCTAACAATCATACTAGTCTACCTGACTTGGAAATATCTATATAAATCTAATATGGACATACCCTCAAAGCAGTTCAGGATAAGTATCTAGAATCTTGTCCTCTGCCTCCCAAGTACTGTCTTTCTCGTTGTCGCTCCACTGAACTTTCACCAACTTAACTGTCTTATTCCTCAATCTTTTCTCATCTCTCACAACAATCTGAACTGGTTGTCTCACAAAAGTCAAATCAGGCTCTACTACCAAATCCTCCAACTCCGTCTGAGGAATAGTAGCCTCTGAATCATGCACATACTTGCAAAGATGAGACACATGAAACACATTATGGACACCTACCATATTACTTAGCAACTTTATTCTATATGCGAGCTTTCCAATCCTCTCTATAATCTGGAATGGACTAACATATCTCGGTGCCAACTTCCCTGACTTCCCGAACCGTACCACACCCTTCATCGATGATACTTTAATGAAAACCCAGTCTCCCACTGAGAACTCCAGGTCTTTACGCCTCTTATTCGAGTAACTCTCCTGTCTGGATTGAGCTTCCTTCATCCGTTTTCGGATTTACTCAATCTTTTCTGACGCCTCCCTTACCAAATCTGGACCTAAGACCAATCTGTCTTCGGTCTCCAACCAACATGCAGGGGATTTGCATGGCCTTCCATACAAAGCTTCAAAAAGCGCCATTCCTATACTAGTCTGGTAACTATTATTATAGGCCAACTTAACCAAATGCAGGCGATCCTCCCAAGATCCACCAAAATCCAACACCGAAGCTCTCAACAAATCTTCGAGCACCTTATTGACTCTCTCTGTTTGCCCATCCATCTGTGGGTGATATGCGGTACTCAGCTTGAGCTTCGTGCCTAACACAGCCTGTAGACTCTTTCAGAATTCATTAGTAAGTAAAGCATCTCCGTCGCTGACTATGCTACAAGGAACTCCATGAAGTCTAACTATGTTCTTCATGAACAACCTCGCCAAAAAAGGTGCCATCCTGGTCGACTTTACTGGAATGAAATGGGCATTCTTGGTCAACCTGTCCACAATAACCCATATGCTTTCATTTCCTCTCCTTGACCTTGGCAACCCATCAATAAAATCCATGGATATCGAAACTCATTTCCAAACTGGAATATCTAGAGGCTGAAGTAACCCACTTGGCTTCTGATGCTCGGCTTACACTTGTTGACAGTTTACACACTGCCTAACCCACAATCCAACATCCCTCTTCATGCCTTCCTAATAGAAACTCCTCTTCATATCTTGATACATCTTGGTCCCTCCAGGATGAATCATAAACTTGGATCGATGACATTCCTAAGAATTTCTCTTCTCAAGTTCTCAACATCTGGAACACATAACCGTCCCTTCTTTCTCAACCATCCTCTCTAGTCAAGACAAAAATCTTTCAAATCATCGACCTTGGTTCCAACCTCAAGCCTTCAGATCCTCTTAGCTAATAATGGATCCTCCTTCTGTTTAGAAGCAATTCTCTCAATCAACACTAGTCAAACTACTAAACAGGATAACATGGCAGTACTCTGACTAGAACTAGCAGTCGATCTTAACTGCACACCACAACTGACCAAAGCTTCTAGATCTTTCCACTCTGCCAACATAGCCAACACTACATTCTAATGTCTTCTGCTGAGAGCATCTGCTACTTTATTACTTTTCCTTAGGGTATATTCTATACCAAAATCATAAGCAGCCAAAAATTCCAGCCATCTCTGCTATCGCATATTCAACTCTTTCTAAGAGAATAGATATCTTAAAGACTTATGATCGGTATATAACTCAAATATCTCCCCGAAGAGATAATGCCTCCAAATCTTCAAGGCAAAAATCACCGCTGCCAACTCTAAATCATGAGTAGGTTATCTTACTTCATGCGGTCTAAGTTGTCTAGATGCGTAAGCAATAACTTTGCCCTTCTGCATCAATACTGCTCCTAATCCAGTCACATATGCATCCGTGTATACTACCAACCCTTGGTTACCATCTGGAACTACTAGCACTGGAGCATTAGTCAACAAATGCTTTAACTTAAGGAATGCTTCCTCACATTTGTCAGACCAAACAAACTTCACTTCCTTCCTGGTAAGCTTAGTCAAAGGCGCTGCTATCCCCCATAAATCCTTAATGAATCTCCGGTAGTAGCCAGCAAGTCCAAGAAAACTACTAATCTTGGTCACCATCTCTGGTCTCTTCTAATTATTCACACCTTCGATCTTATCTGGATCGACTGACAATCCCTTCTCTGAAACCACATGACCAAGAAACTTAACCTCTTTCTTCCAAAAATGACACTTGGATAACTTTTTCTTTAGCTGATTCTGCCTCAGCGTCTCTAGCACAACTCTAAGATGATCTTCAGCTCTTTCTCATCCTTAGAGTATACCGAAATGTCATCTATAAACACCAACACGAACCTATCCAAATACTCTCGGAAGACTCGATTCATCAAATCCACAAAGAAAGTAGGTGCATTCGTCAATCCGAATGGCATCACTAACCACTCATACGAACCATATCTTGTTCGAAATGCAGTCAAAGGAATACTGTCCTCTGCCACTCTCAACTGATGGAACCCTATCGCCAAATCCAACTGGGAAAACACGTTGGCTCCACTCAACTAATCAAACAGATCATTAATTCTTGGCAAAGGAAACATATTCTTTATCGTCCTTTCGTTCAACTTACGATAGTCGATACACATCCTCAATGACCCACCTGGTTTCTTCACGAATACCGCGGCCGCTCTCTAAGGCGAACTACTTGATCTAATAGAATTCCTTCCTTCTAGATCCACTAGATGCACCTTTAGTTCCCTCATCTCCGTCGGTGTCATCCCACTAGGTGGTTACTCACAGGTTCAGCTCCTGGCACAAGATCTATCCGAAACTCAACAGCTCATTTCGGTGGTAGCCCTGTGACTGGCTCAAACAAATCTGCATACTCTCTTGCAATCCGAACCTGACTTAACTCTTCACCCACTTCCATTACACTTAACAAATCACAACAACTCTGGTCAGAATTCTCTACTGAGAATATAATTCGGTTATGACTATCTGGATGTCTTAAAGATATCTCCCCATCCTAGCAAAATATCCTGGTCTCATGCCTCCTCAACCAATCCATACCCAAAATGATTCTGAAATCTACGAAATCGTACACATGCAAACTGCATGCAAACTTATGACCTAACAAATCAAGTTTTGACTAGTCACATCTTATTACCAGAGTTGCATACCCTCTTATTGGATTTGCAACCCTTAAGGAAGTAACAAGGTATGTGGGCTCTAAGCATAACCTATCAACCAAACACTGGGATATAAATGAATGTGATGCACCGATATCAAAATGTATCCTAACTGGTATACTCTGAATCAAAAACATACCTTCCATCACAGCCTTTTCTTTATCAGCTGCAGTGGGCTTAGCTGATGATCCAACATCAAAAACTTTTCCCTTGTCCATTCTAGCTGGCTCTGGACACTAGTTCTTATAATGCCCAACTTGATCACAGTTAAAGCATTTCACATTCTTCTTGTCTGCAGCCTTCTTCCCTTGCTTTACTGGCACTCATTAGCATAATGACCCTTCTTGTCACATTTGTAGCTGACTAAATCAGCCTTTGCCTTCTTGGCAGCATCCCCTTTCTGGGCTCCCTTCTTCTTAAAGAATTTCCTTTTCTTTCCCTGAGGACCCTGGGATTTAACTGGCTTCTCTCTAGTTGAAAAAACAAGCATCTCTTCATGGCGAATGGCCATCTCCACCACCACATTAGAAGGATCTCGGATCTCAGATATGGGTCATGGTCATTCTGGCAAGCTCAGGTCTCAATCCTTGAATGAACCTTTCATTCCTCCTGACATCAGTGTCAACCAAAGCATATCCATATTGGGATAGCTCATCAAACTTAACAATGTACTCAACCACTGACATCTATCCCTGAACCAGATCCATGAACTTCCTCATCAATGCAGACTTAGCAACTTTAGACAGAAACCTTTGCTCAAACTTTCTCCTAAAATCAGCCTATGTCAGCTCTTCCTCCGATACTCCGGCAATAACACTATTCCACCAGTGAAGCGCTGCCCCTTGCAACTGTCTAGAGGCTAGCCTTCTCTTTTGCCCATCATCCAAGCCTAGATCAGTACAAATCCTTTCATAACTCAGTAACCAATTCTCAAATTCAAAAACATCCTCCATTCCAACAAACGGCTTTCCACCCAAACTAGTGTAGTCTCTGCTTAGCTTAGCATAGTTATTCCCAATTGGAGTCACAAGATTAGCTCCTCCAGCTTGCAAAAAATTGGCCAACAATTGATATACCATCCCCGCATCTACTGGCAGATTTCCAGCACCTACATTGGCTTCAGCATTTGGATTAGCATTAGCATGTCGACCTTGGTTCCTCCTGGTATTAGGTTGAGCATTTCCATTGGTTGTGGTGCTTCCTCCACCTAGATTTCCTCTTCCGTTTCCTGCTTCCATATCTTCTTTCTAGTAAATCTGCATATGATCCTTAGTAAGATACAAAGGAACGGTCTAAGAGAGAGGGGAACTTGTACTTATATATATATATATATATATATATCAAATACAAGTACGTTACTATAGCATTAACCCATACCTCGATCATATTTTCAAATTTATTAGATTATGTTTGAAAATCTTTTAGGTTTAACTTTCTTTTAAAGTTTCACAAACCTATGCTCTGATACTAACTTGTAACATCCCCCTACCTAGAGGCCCAAAATTAACGGCTACGGATGCTGCAGTCATCCTTAGTTATTAATCCTCGGCGACCAAATAGAGCGGTGTTAGATTCATTGATACATAGAAATACATGAATATGGAAAAAAAAATTAAACTTCAAAAAAATCACATTCCATATCCAAAATATTTCCAACTCATTACATAATCCCAAATTCGCAAATCACATTTAGAGAAAAAAAAATTATTACAAAAACGTCTAGAGCGACATATGAAGATGCTCCCTGGGATGACCAGAGTATATACAGGCAATATAACAACTTTGCCATACAAATAACACAGCGGAATTAAAAGAAAAGAGAACTCTAAATAGGTATCATGCTGCATGTCTCCGGAAGCTTATTCGTCTTAAGAGGTACCTGAAAACCTCAACCATCAACCCTCAAACTACTCAAAATCAATTGAGTGCCCGAGAGTTTAAGAGGAAAACATAAACTTTGAGTTAGACATAAAGTCTGATATGAATAATAATTTACCATCTCAATCATTTATATATCTAGTGAGACCACACCACTTAGCGGAACGTGTTTCCCCTCACTAGTATCTCAAAACCTTTATAAAGCCATATATTGTGCTCCTACATCCACAATGGTTAAAACAATTCAAAATATTATAATATGATGATATGAAAAATAAATGAATTAATTCTAGATTACCCATCCCCGTTCATTTTAGATTGTCTCTCTCAATTATAGTTTTTGGGATTGCCATTAACCTATTATTTTTCATAGGCTGACTAATAACCAGTTAAACATTTAAGGACTCCTTGTCCAATTGCATAGTTTTCATGGGATCACTATGAACCTATTGGTAACTCCAATATTACTCTTATCTTAGTTTTCATGGGTTGACTAGGAACCTATTGACATCTATCAATATTTCGTCCGGATATAGTTTTCATGGGCTAACGACAAACCTACTGGCCCTGCCAGTATCCAATCATTATTTTCATAAGCTTACTATGAACCGATCTATCTGACATCTTCCTTTTCACATAGTTTTTATGGGATAACTATGAACCTATCTATCTGACATCTTCTTTTATACATAGTTTTCATGGGCTAACTATGCACCTATTGGGCCCTGCCAATATCATACAGCTTTCATGGGCTTACTGTAAACCTATTGGCCCCTGCCAATATCTTTCCTTTATATTTTAGCATCCAATATTTTGGTCTTCCTGACCTTCTGGATGCAATTCTATTATTCGGGAGTTTATTCAATTTATATTCACTACAGGTTTAACCTAACTGGTTCTCCTACCCATTATCTCAAAATGCAGTTATGGGTCCATTATAAATTGAATATATTCATATTAGAAGAAGCAACATAACAATATAGCAATACCACTCCTATGGGTTTAAAACATGGTTATTACCTTTAACCCATTACTTTATCAAAGATAGATTCTTCTCAAAACCATTATAAAAACTCCTTTAATATTTCCATAGGTTTTTCCTTTAAAAATATAATTTGCGTTATAAAACCTTTCAATACCTTCGAAACCTAGCTTTCGACTTCATAGGATAGCCTCCTTCGAAAGCATTAAAATCTATATGCAAAACATTAGGCTCCTACCTTATAATACTTTAAAAGCTACCTTTTGGAACCTTTCGAATACATTAAAGTATTAGCTTTTAATATTAGAAGCTTAGCTTCAAAACCAGTTGAAAGTACCCCTTTCGACACTTATGGAAGTAACCCTTCCAAAACCATCGAAGTACCCCTTTCGAAAGCATTGGATTTGTACTTAAAACATTATTTAGGTCAAAGTGAATATAGGTGAAAGCATCTGTTACAAAACCATCCTTTACCATTTATAAAACATTGGGGAACCATGATGGTGTCGGCACCATCTCTTTCGAAAGCATAAAACTGAAAGGGAGTGCGGATTAAGGATCTTAAGGCTAATTTAACACTAGAGGGAGGGGGTGAATAGTGTTTAATGGATTCAAAGACTTATATGGACTAAATTAATAATAAGACACAAACAAATGCAGAACTTAATCACTGAACAATCACAAAATCAAACACAGATGCAGAAAGTAAATAAAAAGCAGTAAAAGGAAAGAACACACCGGATTTTATACTGGTTCGGAGTTACCCTACACCCGTCCTGTACCAAGGCAGAACACCTCATACAGATTTTTATTATACAAAGTCGAGATTACAATCCTCAGTTTCTAAAGGCCTTGAGGTACCCTCCTGTCTCACGAGTCCGGGGCAAACTCTCTTGATTTACGGGCCACAAGATTACCCAATTGATTTCCAGGCACAACCGCACCTTATAGGGAGACTCGATAAACTTTTGATTACAAATTGATCCTATAACTCTGAATAGCACTTTGATCTTCGAGAGAGGGTAGAGAACCAAACAAGAATGAGATTCTAATTTGATTCACTTGAGAATTCGGCAGAATTTCGGCACGATCTTAAAAATATGAAAATTTTAGAATATGGATTTGTGGAGAAGAAGGAGTGAAGAAAATAGTTAGTTAAAAAATTCGTTTGTGAAGGCTATTTATAGACCAGTAACGGTCATAACCATTCGTGAAGAGATTTAAACGAATAGACACTTCTTTTGAAAAATGAAACTTTTGAATTTAATGGCCACCATGTCGACATGGGTTATCCCATGATGCCGACATCCCTTAGTTAAAAACAATGTAAAATTTGTTTTGAAAATGGTATTGAAAGGAAAATAAGATGAAATGATTCTGGAGTAAAATATACTAATTTTCCTATGTTTTAAAATAAAGAAGAGTAGAAAAATATATTTTTAGAATGTATATATAAATTTGATTTTAAATCTCAAGTATATATATATATATATATTATAAAAGAATATTAAAAATCAGAAGATAGTTTTAAAAACAAACGAAGTTTAAAATAACAGTTTATTTAAAAACAAAAAAAAGAATATTTTAAGGCTAAAATATTTTGAAAAGCAGTTTTGAAAATCATTTTGAAAAACCATTTTGAAGTAGTTTTGCAAGCTTCTTCCTGCAGAATATCTCATCGCATCAAGACTCGAGAACTTGTACAAAACCAGGATGTTCGTAGGGTTTGTAAGCCACTTGTCGTAGGTTTGTAAGCTACTTGTCGTGGGTTTGTAAGCCACTAAGAAGATAGAAATGGGTTCCATCCCAAATGAAATTTGGAATGAAGATTTCCATGCTATTATGAAGTTTTAACAATAAACTAGACACTTATCTTGAAATCTTGATCTTGATACTCATGAGTCTTCAAACTTGATTTCTTCATTCTTGATCTTTAAACTGTACAGTCTTCAATAATCAGTACCTGCCTTATATATATCCTGCATAATAAAATTCATATATATTTAGACAATAGTGTTAGTATATAAGTTATAATAAAATAACTTACAAAGGTTGTTGTCATCAAAACCACTATCTCCAGTTCCTAACAATCTCCCCCTTTTTGATGATGACAACCTTATAAAATATACTTACCACTTCGATCATACCATAACTCCCCCTTAACCAACAACTCCCCCTTACTCCAAGCCTACTATTTTATATAACTTCTCCCCCTTTGTCATCAACAAAACAATAACCTATAAACCTTGAACTTAATAGAAAATAAGATAAACAAACATATAACATAAGAATAATAACTATTTATGAGTGAAATATAGCATCCTAAGTTAAATGGAATTCAAGATTTTATACACCAAAGATTGTTTTTAGAAGAACATTAATTAAGATAACACTTTATATACAAATTAAAAACCAATATATAATCAAGAAAGAGAAAAACAAAAACGAAAAACACTTAACGAGGACCCTTAACTATTGGTGATTTATGGACCAAACAATTTGGATAGTGGAGACAAAAGTTTCCACGTTGTTCGACCAAGTTCCCATTAGCGTCAAAAAGGACCTCTCCAACGCAAATCACGCCATCGTCTCCGTCCATATTAACATCCAGATTCGGCAGAGGATGTTCTTTTTCTTGGTCCTCTTGTGGTTCTTCTAGAGGCTCTTCTTCTTCAGAATCCATGGCTTGTGATGATTCTTCGAATGACAATGGGATAGGCATGGTTATCCATAAGGAATTTTTGAAAATTCCTAAGAATTCTGCCTTGCCTTTCTTGTTCTCTAGCCATTCGTGGTTGACTCACTTGAATTTCCATCATCATTTGAAGCAAATCTTTCATCTTCTCTTGTAATTTAATGACTCGTACGTGTGTGGAACGTTGAAAAGGGCCAGAATGAGGAGAAGTGGGTGAAGAAGGTTAATTATTAGAAGAGGAAGCCATTAATTTACTGTTTTAGAAGTTTATTACAGAGAATAGAACAGAGGAAAGGAGTAAAAGTCGAAATATATAAATATATAACCAAATAACTAATTTTAGAGGGAAATTTAAATTTGAGAATCTCGGCATGTATGTCGACATAGGGGGATGGGTCATGTCGACATGCCCGGTTCAACTTTTGAATTTTTATTTATTTATATTAATTATTGACAATACTTGTATTATTTATAATTTATATTTCAGTTAATGAACATATACCTAATTCTCTTCTAAATTTAGTAAAGTTTTGTTCATTTAATGGTTTGGTTAATATATCAGCAATTTGTTTTTCAGTATTAATATATTCAAGGGTTATGACTTCTTTACTTATATTATCTCTAAGAAAATGATGTCTAATACCAATATGTTTTGTTCTAGCATGATGAGTTGGATTTTTAGATAAGTTTATTGCACTAGTATTATCACAACAAATTGGTGATTTAGTTATAGTTAATACAAAATCTTTTAAAGTTTGTTGCATATATATAACTTGAGAACAAGCCAACGTAGCAGATATATATTCTGCTTCAGTTGTTGACAAGGATACAGTGTTTTGCTTCTTACTAAACCAGGAAACCAGAGAATGTCCTAGAAAGTGACGAGTTACACTTGTACTTTTTCGGTCTTATTTACAACCAGCGTAATCAGCATCACAATATGAAATTAAATCAAATACATCATTTTTAGGGTAAAATAAACCATAATCTAAAGTATGTTTTACATATCTTAAAATTATTTTAACAACTTTTAAGTGAGTTTCTTTAGGTTGAGATTGGTATCTTGCACAGAGACAGACACTATGCATGATGTCAGGATGACTTGCTGTTATATAAAGCAGCGAACCAATCATTCCCCTATATAATTTATTGAACATCTTTTGATTTATCTTCTTTACTTAAAGCTACATTAGTTGTCATTGGAGTTGGTTTCCCACTAGAAGTGGTCAATCCAAATTTATTAATTAAATCCTTAGCATATTTTTCTTGACTAATGAAAATTCCTTTGTCTAATTGTTTGATTTGAAGTCCTAAGAAGAAGCTTAGTTCTCCCATATGAATCATTTCAAATTATTTAGTCATTATATCTAAAAATTCTTTATTCATTATGTTATTAGTTGACCCAAATATTATATCATCTACATATATTTGTACTAATTGAATATCATTTTTGTTTCTTTTAATAAAAAGAGTTGTATCTATTTTACCAATTTCAAAACCAGATTGTAGTAAATAAGATCTTAGTCTTTCATACCAGACTCTAGGAGCTTGTTTCAGACCATATAAAGCATTCTTTAATTTATATACATGATTTGGAAATTTATTATCTTCAAAAAGTGGAGGTTGTTCAACCTAAACATCTTCTTTTACAAAACCATTTAGAAAAGCACTTTTAACATCCATTTGATATAACTTGAAATTATTGTAGTTTGTGAAAACAAGTAGAATCCTGATAGCTTCTTGTCTTGCTACGGGTGCAAAGGTTTCATCATAATCAATTCCTTCTTCTTGACAATAACCTTGCGTGACTAAATGAGCTTTATTTCTCACGACCTCACCAAGTTCATTCATTTTATTTTTGTAAACCCATTTTGTTCCAATTATACTTTTATCCTCAGGTTTAGGAACAAGTTCCCACACATCATTTCTGGTGAACTGATTCAATTCTTCTTGCATAGCAAGAATACATGAATCATCAGATGATGCTTCCATTGGATTTTTAGGTTCAATAGTCGATATAAAAGCTACATTACTCATACTATTTAGTTGATTTCTTGTTTTAACTATAGATTCAATATTTCCTAGTATATTTTCTACAGGATGATCTTTTAATAGTCTAATTCTTTTATTAGGTTGAATGATTTCACAATTAGTTTCATTAGGTTCGTTATTTAAAGTTACAAAATCTTCTTCATCTTCTATTTGTACAGTATCTTTAAAATTTTCACCAAAAGATACATGCATTGTTTCTTCAATAGTGTTAGTTCTTAAATTATAAACTCTAAATGCTTTACTTCTATTAGAATATCCGATAAAGATACCTTTATCGGATTTAGGTTCAAATTTATCTAAATTATCTTTTGTATTAAGAATAAAACACTTACTACCAAAAACTTTAAAATAAGCTACTATGGGTTTCTTATTGTAATGTAATTCATATGGTGTTTTATTAGTTAATGGTCTAATTAAAATCCTATTTAATATATAACAAGCTGTAGCGACTGCTTCAGCCCAAAAGTTTTTAGGTAAGTTACTATCAGAAAGTATTGTTCTAGCACACTCTTGAATCGTTCTATTCTTACGTTCTACCACTCTGTTTTGTTGTGGAGTTCTTGGAAAAGAGAAATTATGAGTGATTCTTTTTTTATTACAGAAATTCTCAAAATTTTCATTTTCAAATTCTCCACCGTGATTACTACGAATAGTTTTTATTTTTAAAGAAAATTGATTTTGAATTCTTTTAGCAAAATTCTTAAATAATTCAAAAGTATCACTTTTAAGTTTAAGAAAAATTGTCTAAGTATATCTAGAATAATCATCTACAATTACAAAAATATATTTATTGTGATTAATTGATTGAACTTGAGATGGACCAAATAAATCTAAATGAAGTAATTCTAGAGGTTTAGAAGTAGAAATCATATCTTTTAGTTTAAATGAACTTTTCTTAAGTTTTCCTAATTGGCAAGCATCACATATACTATCTACTTTAAAGTTTAACTTGGGAAGACCTCTAACTAAGTCAAGTTTTGATAACCTAGATAACAGTTTGAAATTTAAATGACCAAATCTTTTATGCCAAATCCAAGGGTCACTTGTATTAGCCAAAAGACATAAGTTATCATTTGAAACTTTCATACTAAGGATGTAAATGTTTTTCTTACTAATTCCTTCAAAGATAATATTTGACTTATTATCTTCGATGTGACACTTATCTTTTCCAAATTTAATTTTAAATCCTTTATCACATAGTTGACTGTACTAAGCAGATTATGTTTTAAATTCCAAACTAGCAAAACATCATAAATAAGAGGAGTTTTAAAATTACCGACATTGCCGATGCCAATCACATATCCTTTTAAGTTGTCTCCAAAGTTGACCAATCCACCATCTTGATATATAATATCATTGAGTATCTCGGGATTTCCAGTCATGTGCCTTGAACAACCACTATCAAGTATCCATTTATCTTTCTCAATTTGCACAGTTTGTCCATTGGTTGTTGATTCTTCAAAAGCCATGTAACATGTCTGTTCCTGCATAACAAACCAATTCGGTAGATAACATGATTTTTCATAAAAACTACATGCAGACTTATGATACTTTGATGAAATGCATAAATTCAAACTAGTATTAACAAAATTTCCTAAAAATGCCATTTTTAACTTTTCAAGTTTTAGATTATGAAAACTATGAAACCCTATGCTCTGATACCAATTGAAAGGGAGTGCGGATTACTGATCTTAAGGCTAATTTAACACTAGAGGGGGGGTGAACATTGTTTAATGGATTCTTAGACCTATATGGACTAAATTAAAATTATGACACAAACAAATGCAGAACTTAATCACAGAATCAAACAATGATGCAGAAAGTAAATTAAAAGCAATAAAAGGAAAGAAAACACCGGATTTTATACTGGTTCGGAGTTACCCTACATCCAGTCTTGTACCAAGGCAGAACACCTCATACAGATTTTTATTATATAAAGTCGAGATTACAATCGTCAGTTTCTAAAGGCCTTGAGGTACCCTCCTGTCTCACGAGTCCGGGGCAAACTCTCTTGATTTACGGGCCACAAGATTACCCAATTGATTTCCAAGCACAACCACACCTTATAGAGAGACTCGATAAACTTTTTATTACAAATTGATCCTATAACTCTGAATAGCACTTTGATCTTCGAGAGAGGGTAGAGAACCAAACAAGAATGAGATTCTAATTTGATTCACTTGAGAATTTGGCAGAATTTCGGCACGATCTTAAAAATATGAAATTTTTAGAATATGGATTTGTGGAGAAGAAGGAGTGAAGAAAATAAGAAAATAGTTAGTTAAAAAATTCGTTTGTGAAGGCTATTTATAGACCAGTAACGGTCATAACCATTCGTGAAGAGATTTAAACGAATAGACACTTCTTTTGAAAAATGAAACTTTTGAATTTAACGGCCACCATGTCGACATGGGTTATCCCATGATGCCGACATCTCTTAGTTAAAAACAATGTAAAATTTGTTTTGAAAATTGTATTGAATGGAAAACAAGATGAAATAATTATGGAGTAAAATAAACTAATTTTCCTATGTTTTAAAATAAAGAAGAGTAGAAAAATATATTTTTAGAATGTATATATAAATTTGATTTTAAATCTCAAGTATATATATATTATAAAAGAATATTTAAAAACCAGAAGATAGTTTTAAAAACAAACGAAGTTTAAAACAACAGTTTATTTAAAAACAAAAAAAAGAATATTTTAAGGCTAAAACATTTTGAAAAGCAGTTTTGAAAATCATTTTGAAAAACCATTTTGAAGTAGTTTTGCAAGCTTCTTCCTGCAGAATATCTCATCACATCAGGACTCGAGAACTTGTACAAAACCAGGATGTTCGTGGGTTTGTAAGCCACTTGTCGTAGGTTTGTAAGCTACTTGTCGTGGGTTTGTAAGCCACTAAGAAGATAGAAATGGGTTCCATCCCAAATGAAATTTGGAATGAAGATTTCCATGCTATTATGAAGTTTTAACAATAAACTAGACACTTATCTTGAAATCTTGATTTTGATACTCATGAGTCTTCAAACTTGATTTCTCCATTCTTGATCTTTATACTGTACAGTCTTCAATAATCAGTACCTGCCTTATATATATATCCTGCATAATAACATTCATATATATTTAGACAATACTGTTAGTATATAAGTTATAATAAAATAAGTTACAAAGGTTGTTGTCATCAAAACCACTATCTCAAGTTCCTAACAATCTCCCCCGTTTTGATGATGACAACCTCATAAAATATACTTACCACTTCGATCATACCATAACTCCCCCTTACACCAACAACTCCCCCTTACTCCAAGCCTACTATTTTATATAACTTCTCCCCCTTTGCCATCAACAAAACAATAACCTATAAAACTTGAACTTAATAGAAAATAAGATAAACAAACATATGACATAAGAATAATAACTATTTTGAGTGAAATATAGCATCCTAAGTTAAATGGAATTCAAGATTTTGTACACCAAAGATTGTTTTTAGAAGAACATTAATTAAGATAACACTTTATATACAAATTAACAAACCAATATATAATCAAGAAATAGGAAAAAAAAGAAAAACACTTAACGAGGACCCTTAATTATTGGTGATTTATGGACAGAACAATTTGGATAGTGGAGACAAAAGTTTCCACGTTGTTCGACCAAGTTCCCATTAGCGTCAAAAAGGACCTCTCCAACGCAAATCACGCCATCGTCTCCGTCCATATGAACATCCGGATTCTGCATAGGATGTTCTTTTTCTTGATCCTCTTGTGGTTCTTCTAGAGGCTCTTCTTCTTCAGAATCCATGGCTTGTGATGATTCTTCGATGACAATGGGATTGGCATGGTTATCCATAAGGAATTTTTGTAAATTCCTAATAATTCTGCCTTGCCTATCTTGTTCTCTAGCCATTCGCAGTTGACTCATTTGAATTTCCATCATCATTTGAAGCAAATCTTTCATCTTCTCTTGTAATTTATTGACTCGTACGTGTGTGGAACGTTGAAAAGGGCCAGAATGAGGAGAAGTGGGTGAAGAAGGTTCATTATCAGAAGAGGAAGCCGTTAATTTACTGTTTTAGAAGTTTATTACAGAGAATAGAACAGAGGAAAGGAGTAAAAGTCAAAATATATAAATATATAACCAAATAACTAATTTTAGAGGGAAATTTAAATTTGAAAATCTCGGTCTGTATGTCGACATACGGGGATGGGTCATGTCGACATGCCCGGTTCAACTTTTGAAATTTTTTTTTATATTAATTATTGACTATACTTGTATTATTTATAATTTATATTTCAGTTAATGAACATATACCTAATTCTCTTTTAAATTTAGTAAAGTTTTGTTCATTTAATGGTTTGGTTAATATATCAGCAATTTGTTTTTCAGTATTAATATATTCAAGAGTTATGACTTCTTTACTTATATTATCTCTAAGAAAATGATGTCTAATATCAATATGTTTTGTTCTAGCATGATGAGTTGGATTTTTAGATAAGTTTATTGCACTAGAATTATCACAATAAATTGGTGATTTAGTTATAGTTAATCCAAAATCTTTTAAAGTTTGTTGCATATATATAACTTGAGAACAAGCCAAAGCAGCAGATATATATTCTGCTTCAGTTGTTGACAAGGATACAGTGTTTTGCTTCTTACTAAACTAGAAAACCAGAGAATGTCCTAGAAAGTGACAAGTTCCACTTGTACTCTTTCGGTCTGATTTACAACCAGCGTAAATTAAAGTTTAGCAACAGTAGTTTTCTGAAGACAAGGGTAAAATCTTAGTTGTGGACAAACTTCTGAAAAGAATAGTAAAGTGATATTAGTAAAATGGGCAAGGTCGACCCTAAGGTCGACCCTCACCATGGCTAGGTCGACCTATAGGTCAACCTAGCATGTGTGGGTCGACAGGTAGGTCGACCCGCCTTACCTTTTTACGTACCTTCGCCCAGTTCGATTCGAACACGTCATTTTTCCATTTCTACTCCATCATGTGCGTTCGTGCTTCCATCTGACGGTTCCCAATGAGCTTATGACGTAGTTACACCAGATTTAATCTTCAAATCCAACAGTCTAATATCCACAAGTAACCCTATAAATAAGACCCTAGGCCTAACTATTTTTCTCATTCAGATTTTCTCCATCTGGGTTCATTGCCTAAGGCTGGACCCTAAAAGTAATATTTTTCCGAGGAGAAGATCTTTTTAATTAAAATATTTTATACCCTAGAAGTGGATCCGGGAAGGCTAAGGAAAAGAGCTAAGAACCACAGGTGAGTGTTTAAGTAATTATTTTAGATTTTTAAGTAATTTAAAATAATAGGGTTTCCAATAGTTGTAGTTTTTCTACAATTTTGGGATAACCTTTATGCAAGTTTATTTACAGTTTATTTTTAAGTAAATTTTAGACTTGCTTTCCAGTCAATTTTCTTTTAGCTATTCTATTTCAGTTATTTGCAATTATTTACTGTTAATTATAGTTTTCCCAATTATTTACAGTTATTTACTGTTATATATATTTTATTTATATTTATTCTACGTTGGGATTTATTCTGTAGATGTTAGTTCTTTTTAATCCCTTTTTACACGAATGGAATAATTAAAAGAGAATAATTCGCTAATATGGACTAAAATATAAGAACACTGAATTTACAGAACTGGATGTAAAATAAGAAGAACTGTAATAAATTGGACATAGACTGAAATGGGCAAATTTATGACATTAGCAAGCATAGTTATAACATGTAATTATAACTAAAAAAAGAAAATAGATTAAACTTAGACCTTGGGTTAAGTTAATAAGCAAAATTATAACACACAGGTTATAATTAGAGACAACAGAAAAAGCTTATTTTAGAACTTATATTTAAGTTAATAAACAAAGATAGAAATAGGACCCGTACCGGCAGCATTCCTCTTGGGACAAGCTTATGCTATTTAGGGTAGATAAGTGGTCAATCATTAAGAAGTAGGACCCGTACCGGCAGCATTACCCTTGGGATGCGCTTACGCTGTTTAGGGTAGATAAGTGGTCAATAATTAGAAGCTCAAATCAGGGGATTTGGGCAAAGGGCGCAACTAGATTTTGTTTGTTATGAACCGTATCGGCAGCATCCCCCTTCAGCCAGGAACTGGTGGTCTCACAACACACTAAGGTGAGTTTGGGCATGCTTATGCTGTTTAGGGTAAATAAGAGGTCCAAAGAGGGACTAACAGGTAGCATGGGCCTAACGGGGGTCGAGCGTGCGACCACGGTGCAGGGAGATAAATCGCTATTGAGTTCCAAGCGCTAAACAGGTGTCGTTTTGCTGTCAGACCCATAGGATGGGACTAGCTCACAGTGGCACAACAGAGATAGAAGGCCGATCAAAAGGTAGAATTAGAACCTCAGCCTACTTAAACTAGGATTGGGATTTCAGCCTAATCAAAGCAGCTATCTAAGATCGGTGCAAACAATCGAAACAGTCAAAACTATCTAAGCAAAGCAAACAGTTAAACCGTATTTGATTCCATCTTTATCTTTTCCTTTATTTCCTTTTATAACTAGAACTGTTGCAAAGTCTATTATCTTTATCTTACTTAAAAATACTAGTAATTACTTTCATTCACCATACTTTTAGCCTGACCCACTCCTCTATTTTCCCTTTTTCCCCCATGGGCCAGTAGAGGCAAGGGCAGTAGACTTTCAGCTTTCCAGGAGTGACATTCTTAGGGATTCTTCATGTATTCTTCTTCATCTGTTCCAGTTTTCTTTTTATTTTAGTTTGGATGTAATGGTACTGTTGAGAGGGATGGTTTTATTTGTATACTCTGATATTGTGACTGAGATGGTGTTTTTCATGAGACATATTTATTTGGTATTTTGAGACTTATTTTGGTTATGACTTATTTTGGTTATGACTTATTTTATGAGGTTTGATTTATAAATAAGCTATTATTTTAAATGTTTCCGTTGTTTTATTTATTTTGACTTGTGAATCTTAGTCTTTGTAAAGTTTTAGCTATACATATAATGCACCATATCTTTTAGTGTGCTCTTTTTGGGTATACTAAGGGGTGTGGGGTATTACAAAGGCATTTACAAAAAATGAGCTTCATTTGAAAGATTAGATGGGTCGCTAGCGACCTAACTAGATGGATCGCTAGCAACCCACGTAGAGTGGCCCCCACCACTTGAAAATTTTATGGAAGGTCCTTGACATCCTCTAGGGTGGACCTGCAAAGTTTCGTCTGATTTCATTAAGTTTTAAGTGAGTTATGGATGATTCTTCTGGACCAGATGACCCATGAAGACAAATGATCAAACAAACTCCAAACGACTTGATATTTGGACAAGACACTTTAGTAGAAGATAGGAAGACAACCAAACTAAGATCACTAAAAAATATGCTAAATGGATGGATAGCTAGCGATCCATCCTCTATGGATAGCCAGCGTTCCATCCCCTATGAATCGCTAGCAATCCATCAAGGTAGGTCGGATTGTCCTCAAACTTTCCAAGCTCCTTCGTAACACTAAGTAAAGGCTTCTAGTAGAAAAATATGCTAAATTGATGGATATCTAACAATCCATCCCCAATGCATAGCTAGCGATCCATCCCCTATAGATAGATAACGATCCATCAAGGTAGGTCGGATCGCCCTCAAACTTTCGAGCTCCTTTGAAGCACTAAGTAAAGGCTTCTGGTAGAAAAATATGCTAAGTTGATGGATAGCTAGCGATCCATCCCCTATGGATAGCTAGCGATCCATAGAAATGACTCATATTGGTTTGAGATTTTCGGTAATGACTTGGCATAACAATTGGACTCTTCTGCACTTAAACTTCTGGCCCAAGTGCTCTCCAACCCTTATAAATACAATCCTACCTGCAACATAAACAGAGTCTTCTTGACTGGCTGCTGGAACTCTGCTAAGATTATTCTACACTCTTCTCCTCCCACACATTAGTCATATAGCGTTTCACTGTAATTCTCTAGGAAACCCTTGTACTTACGACATGATCTAACTTAGAAGATTCAATCATATTGTAATCCGATTCAACTTGTAATAGCAGTCAGTTAATAGAAAGTTATAAAGTGGACGTAGGCTTTATTAACAGTCGAACCACTATAAAAATCTTCTTGTTTTTTAACTATTTCGGCTTTTTTACATTTATTCTCTATATTATTACTCTCTAAGAATATGGCTGGTGCTTTCACCCTCAATCCAGGGTGTTGATCAATTTTTTGGGTTAACACTCAAGTGGATACTAAGAAAGTGCAATAAGCAAAAAGTGTACATAGATAATGTGAACATATGTAGGTGTTGGGATTTATAATTCAACAGACCCATTTCTTTTTACATACGCCTTTGTTCTAAAAAAATTTGATTTAAAAATATTTATACGTAATAGAAGTGGAGTAGTGTATGAATATATATATATATGTGTGTGTGTGTGTATGTATGTATATGTATATGTGTTTGTGTATTAAAAATATGTTACATAATCTTATAGGATTTGAAATTTAAAATTACCAATAATGAGCTCGGTTTTAATTACGAAATGTTTGAAATTAAATTTGATATTCATTACAAAAGATCCATCATTGATTTCAAAATAGAGCAATACATGTACGTTAGTAACGTTACCATACCCACAAACACACATACATACACACATACACACACACATATATATATATATATGAACTGCAATTAATGTTTTGGATTTGAAACAATTATTTATATATAGACATTCACTACAACAAAATGTATCATCTATAGCATTGTTCTAAAGCGTTTCCGCTTTGTATGCTATTCGACACATATGAAATAAATAAATGTATAATTTTCAACGCTATGTACGGTAAAAGGCGAGAACAAATTATTTAGGTGGTGACCTCGCATTTTTTTGTTTCCCTCTTCCTCTTTTCACTTCATCTCCTCAAAACAAAAAACGAGCAGCCGCAAAACAAAAAAACCTAGCTTCTCTTAAAAAATGCTAAATCACACTGCTTTATCTCCTTATTTTATAACCCTAAATCACATCATCTCCCTAATTCAAGAATAATAGATCCAGTGCCACTTAAATTTGAATCGCTCGATAGAGGTACCACGATTTTGTACCACGTTTTAAATATTAAGCATATATGCTGTCGTCATTGATTGTATTACAATGCTCGTTATTGGTTTGATGCTTTCACAATATTCAATATTGATAGCTAGGGAGGGGTTTAAGTATTGTATTTTGTGCCACGTTTAAGTATAGGTGGATGGACTTTTGTGGCAGTCCTATTACAATGCTCGTTATTTTTGACAGTATCGTGTATCATATTTTCGCATAAGTAAAACTGACACCTTTACAGAATATCACATATTAATTAACATGAAAGTTTTAGGCTTTTCATTGTTATTAATAAATTCAAATATAAAGCTAGATGTTTTAAAAATCTTGTTTATCAAATGACATGAAACATCTACAATCTTGCATTGAAAGGTTCCAATCTAATCATTTATTTACATTTTAGCAGGCAATTTTAGCTCTGTATTCCGCTAGACACACTTCTGGAATAGTTGCTAGTATTGGTTTTCATGTCACGCCATTGTCTAAAGTGAGTTAATCATTATGATTTAGTACAAAATTTCTAAATTATGTATGCATCCATCATTATTTGTTGTTGTTTAATCATAATCATATCAAAATCCACTGAAAAATATTGCTTAAATATGCTTAGTCATGTGCCCCATCATTATTTTTTTCCTTCATTTTTTCCGAGGCATGTTATATCTTGAGCAAGGCCAATTGGTAGTCAAACAAATTTAATCCAATTTATTTGCGCTGACACAATATTTAGTTGGGGTAAGCTTACCCTTAAAACGTTAATAAATTACCATGTACATGATAATTGTTAGTAGAAAAGGCTTAGGGTGGTTTTCTACTTAGAAAAGTGTTTTGGGTCCGACCAAAAGTGCAAGGGTTGTAAATTGTAGTTGACCGGCTTATTGGAAAAAAGGCTATCTTGTTAGCTAATAGTGAAAGAATATTTCTATATGATAGTGGTCCATGTAACTTAGGTTTAATTATAAAAGATTAAGTCCATTTACATAATATGATTTTAATATATAAGGTGATACCATGATGGATGGTTTCAATAAAAGATATTAAAATCTGGGATTAATAATATCCCTCTTACCTTGCCTATTAATCAAATATGTTGACTTTCATATCTTATTAATGGTTTATATATATACATATTAAAGGGTAGTTATTTTGGTGACTTGTATATATATTGTACGGTGAAAAAAAAACTGAATATATGATCCCACTTCCCCACTTCAGTTTTAACATACAAAACAAAAGGAAGAGAGAAAGTTCAAAAACTGTTTTTTTTTCTCATCCATCAGAGAACAAATAAAGGAAAAGGCAAAGGAAGAAAAACAATTGCATTAAAGAAATCCGCTGCAAACGAAAAGAAATGAAGAGCATGGATCAAGGTTAGTAAATCTATCTCGTTTATGTTGAAATTTAGGGTTAAATCAATTCAAGCCTAGATCCGAATTGGGACTGATTTCATAACAGAGAAATCATAAAAGAAGAACTGCTTACATTTGGTATCGGAGCTATTTAGGCTTGATTGATTTACCCTAATTTTGTTTTTCGAATTGCCTGCATAAATTCGTGTATTGAGTCAATTGGATTTGCAGTCATTCATATGCCATCAATTGAATTCGTGTATGGTTTTTCCTGGGTAACTGCCGACTTCTGTTCGAAACCGGTCGACCACTTGAAAAACACCGGTCGACCGTTTTCAAACAGAGACCAAAACTGTCGACCGGTATTTTTCAAGTGGTCGACCATTTTTATACTCAAAGATGACTAAACTATTTAATCCAATTGACATTTAATTCTGCATAGGGTATTTGTGTTATAGAGTTTGAACACATTAGATTAAAGTAATTAATGTATTGTCTTTATAAGGGTATGACTTGTTAGTCACCAAAGTGGCCTAGTTGTATCTAAATTTAGACATTTAAAATAACAGTGTTCAATTATTCATGATTAAAGCGATGCTAATAATGACATTAGAGTTTGATTGAATAATTGTTTTATTAATTATATTCTAGGAGATCACCCAAAGGTGGATCATTGAATATAGTTCGTAACACTAAAGTGGATTGATCACTGTGTACATAGGTTGAATAATATGTATATCCAAAGATAGCATTCTTATTTGACTATATGTGTTTTGATTAATTATTAAAGTATTTAAATTTTAGCATCAATGAAAGTGCTTGCACTTAAGTATTGCCCAAAGGTTACTTGAATGCATGCTTTATTGTTATATTTATTTTCAATATATATAAAGTTCTCAAAGCACTAATAGATTAGTATGTATAAATGATTGCAGCTTTATCTAGTGTGTTTGCATCTGCTAACTCTGTCGTGAAGTTCAATGGGCTAAACTATGATGATTGGTCTGAACAAATCTGGTTCACACTGGGTTGTATGGCTTTGGACCTTGCAATAATAATGGAAGAGCAACCCTCAACCATTACAGATGCTAGCTCCGAAACAGAGAAGTCTCTTTATGAGAGGTGGGAGCGGTCTAACCGGTTGAGTTTGAACCTCATGAGAATGACTATGGCGGAAAGTATTAAGCCATCTATGCCTAAGACAGAGAATGCAAGGGAATTCATTCATAAGATTAAGGAGTGTTCCCAATCGGATTTGGCTGACAAGTCAATGGTAGGCAGCCTTATGAGTCAGCTGACTACGAAGAAGTTTGACTGGTCTCAGCCTATTCATGATCATGTGACTCACATGTCGAATTTGGCAGCAAAGTTAAAGTCCTTAGGGATGGACGTAAATGAGACGTTCTTGGTCCAATTCATCATTAACTCTCTTCCTCTTGAGTTTGGTCAGTTCCAGGTGAACTACAACACCATTAAAGATAAATGGAACTTTCAGGAATTAAAGGCCATGTTGATACAAGAGGAAGGGAGATTAAAAAAATGAAGGATCAGTCTGTTCATCTTGTCGGTCACGATGGTGTCAGCAGCAGTAAATGGAAGCCAGGTAAAAAGGACAAGAAGAAGGATAAGGCTCATATGAAAGGTACTGAGAGCAATATCCGAAAGGAGGCGAAGTGTTTCTTTTGCCATAAATCGGGACACTTCAAGAAGGAATGTCCGAAAAGGAAGGCATGGTTTGAAAAGAAAGGTATGTATTATAGTTATGTTTGCTTTGAATCAAACCTTATGGAAGTGCCTAATAATACTTGGTGGTTAGATTCTGGTGCAACTACTCATGTGTCTCATGTAAAACAGGGATTCAGTTCGATCCAGCCCATAAGAGGAACTGAGCAGTACTTGTTCATGGGGAACAGGATGAAGGCACGAATAGAAGGCATAGGGACTTATAGTTTGATTTTAGACACTGGTTGTCTAATAGATCTTGAAGGATGTCTCTATGTACCTGAGTGTGCTAGGAAACTTGTTTCTATTAGTAGGTTGGATAATTTAGGTTTCTGTGTTAGTTTTGGACATGGTGTATTTTCATTGTACAAACATAATTATTTTTATGGTAGTGGTACTTTGATTGATTCACTTTATAGGTTCAATCTTGATATTAAATTTTCTGAATCCTTGTTTCATGTTGAAAGTCAAGGCATTAAACGTAGTGCATCTAATGAAAATTCTGCTTACTTGTGGCATCAAAGAGTTGGTCATATTTCCAAGGAAAGACTAATGAGGTTGGTGAAAAGTGAAATCCTTCCTCAATTGGATTTTAGTGACTTAAATGTGTGTATAGACTGCATTAAAGGAAAGCAGACTAAACACACAGTAAAGAAACCCGCCACAAGAAGCGCTCAGCTTCTTGAGTTAATACACACCGATATATGTGGTCCTTTTGACGTTCCTTCTTGGAGCGGTGAAAAATACTTCATCACTTTTATTGATGATTACTCACGTTATGGATATGTATATCTACTGCATGAAAAGTCTCAATCTGTGGATGTCTTTGAGATGTTCATAAATGAGGTGGAAAGACAGTTAGATAGAAAAGTAAAGGTTGTGAGATCCGATAGAGGTGGTGAATTTTATGGTAAATATAATGAAAGTGGACAATGTCCAGGTCCATTTGCAAAGCTCCTCGAAAGTAGAGGTATTTGTGCACAATATACAATGCCTGGTACACCTCAACAAAACGGTGTAGCGGAGAGGCGGAACCGTACATTAATGGAAATGGTTAGGAGCGTGTTAAGTAATTGTTCATTGTCCTCTTCGTTGTGGTTATATGCATTAAAGACTGCTACGTATTTACTTAACCGGGTTCCAAGTAAGGCAGTTTCTAAGACTCCTTATAAACTGTGGACGGGAAGGAAACCTAGTTTAAGGCATCTACGTGTTTGGGGTTGTCCAGCAGAAGTGAGGCTATATAATCCACATGAAAAGAAACTTGATCCAAGGACAGTCAGTGGTTTCTTCATTGGCTACCCTGAAAAATCAAAGGGGTATGTGTTTTATTGTCCTAGCCATAGTACGAGAATTGTTGAGACAGGCAATGCTAGGTTCATAGAAAATAGTCAATCTAGTGGGAGTGGTGAATCACGAAAGGTGGATATCCAAGAGATTCAGGTTGAAGTTCCTTCACCTGTCATTCCACCTAAATTTGTTGTACCAGTTGTTGTATCACAGTCACATGACGTATTGGAACAACATAATGATGTCCAAATCCCACAAGATGACATTAAGTGGATGAACCGGTCATAATTCAAGAAGAGATTAATGAACCACAAGAACAGTTAAGGAGGTCTATAAGGGAAAGAAGATCTGCTATTCCAGATGATTATGTGGTTTATACTGTTGGAAATGAATGTGACTTAAGCATTGATGAAGATCCAGTCTCATTTAGTAAGGCCATGGAAAGTGACAATTCTAATAAATGGTTGATTGCCATGAAAGAAGAAATTAAGTCTATGGGCGATAACAAAGTCTGGGACCTAGTTGAGTTGCCTAAGGGTTGTAAGACAGTTGGGTCCAAGTGGGTCTTTAAGACGAAAAGGGACTCAAAGGGCAACATTGAAAGATATAAGGCCAGACTTGTTGCTAAGGGCTTCACCCAAAAGGATGGCATTGACTATAAGGAGACCTTCGCTCCAGTTTCAAAGAAGGACTCCTTGCGGATTGTTTTGGCTTTGGTGGCTCATTATGATTTAGAGCTTCACCAGATGGATGTGAAAACCGCCTTTCTGAATGGTGAATTAGAGGAGGAAGTATATATGGATCAACCTGAAGGGTTCTTGGCCACAGGAAATGAACAGATGGTGTGTAAACTTAGGAAGTCAATATATGGACTTAAACAAGCTTCCAGACAGTGGTATTTAAAGTTTAATGATACTATCACGTCATATGGTTTTGTAGAGATTTCCGTTGACCGGTGTATCTACATAAAAGTTAGTGGGAGCAGATTTGTAATTTTGGTCCTATATGTTGATGATATTTTGCTTGCTGCAAATAATCTAGGGATGTTACATGATGTAAAGAAGTATCTCTCTAAGAATTTTGAAATGAAAGATATGGGTGAGGCATCCTATGTGATTGGAATTGAAATCATTCGAAATAGATCACAAGGATTGTTAGGATTGTCTCAGAAAAGTTATATAAATAAGATCTTAGAGAAATATAGAATGGACAAATGCTCCGCAGGAATAGATCCAATACAGAAAGGGGACAAGTTCAGTAAAATGCAATGTCCTAAAAATGAGTTGGAGCGAAAGGAAATGGAAAGAATCCCGTATGCATCAGTGGTTGGGAGTTTGAACTACGTTCAGACTTGTACTCGACCTGATATCAACTTTGCTGTTGGAATGTTGGGTCGATATCAAAGTAATCCAGGAATGGATCACTGGAAAGCTGCTAAGAAGGTCCTTAGGTACTTACAAGGCACCAAGGAGCACATGCTTACATATAGGAGATTTGAGCATCTAGAGGTCATTGGATATTCAGATTCGGATTATGTCGGATGTTTGGATAGTAGAAAATCTACATTTGGCTATGTTTTTCTACTAGCTGAAGGGGCAGTTTCATGGAAAAGTGGAAAGCAGTCTATCATTGCTACTTCCACTATGGAGGCAGAATTTGTGGCATGCTTTTAGGACACTATTCACGCATTGTGGATGCGGAACTTTATCTCGGGACTTGGAATTGTCGACAGTATATCCAGGCCGTTGAGAATTTATTATGATAATTCCGCAGCCGTCTTCTTCTCTAAGAACGACAAGTACTCTAAGGGTGCTAAACACATGGAGTTAAAGTACTTATCAGTGAAGGAGGAAGTGCAAAAACAGAGAGTGTTCTTTGAGCATATTAGAACGGATGTCATGGTAGCGGATCCGTTGACTAAAGGACTACCTCCCAAGGCGTTCATTGGCCATGTCGAGCGTATGGGAGTTATAGATAAAGCCTTGCTATTTTGATTACAGTTGCTCATAATGTAGACACATAGAATTCGCTTATAGTTGTGTTTCTGCTTTATTGAACATGTTATCATTATTGTTTATGTATACACTTATGGTTGTTTGATGACATGTGTTTCTTGAGACTTATGGTATTGCTCAAACCTTAAAGAAATTTAAAGTTGGGATTGGTTTGTGATACATGGAAGAAATCTTGTTGCTCAATGACTTGTGACCGCCATGATCCAATTAGTTCTAACTTAATTAAAGTAAATGAGTTTATGTTGGACTTGATATAAGAGTGCATGCTTAAAGTATATATTAAGTCATCAAATTATCACATGGACCAAGTGGGAGAATGAAAGAATATTTCTATATGATAGTGGTCCATGTAACTTAGGTTTAATTATAAAAGATTAAGTCCATTTACATAATATGATTTTAATATATAAGGTGATACCATGATGGATGGTTTCAATAAAAGATATTAAAAACTGGGATTAATAATATCCCTCTTAACTTGCCTATTAATCAAATATGTTGACTTTCATATCTTATTAATGGTTTATATATATACATATTAAAGGGTAGTTATTTTGGTGACTTGTATATATATTGTACGGTGAAAAAAAAAACTGAATATATGATCCCACTTCCCCACTTCGGTTTTAACGTACAAAACAAAAGGAAGAGAGAAAGTTCAAAAACTGTTTTTTTTCTCATCCATCAGAGAACAAATAAAGGAAAAGGCAAAGGAAGAAAAACAATTGCATTAAAGAAATCCGCTGCAAACGAAAAGAATTGAAAAGCATGGATCAAGGTTAGTAAATCTATCTCGTTTATGTTGAAATTTAGGGTTAAATCAATTCAAGTCTATATCCGAATTGGGACTGATTTCATAACAGAGAAATCATAAAAGAAGAACTGCTTACAAATAGAGTTAGCATAGCCTTTAATCAATATAAAATATGAATAATACCACTTTACCGATGATTTGTGGTGTTAAATAATTATGTGAATAAAATTGGACTGTTATAGTGCATTCGTAAATCTATGATGGATAATTTCCAATTCAATCTCTCACGGCTATCAGTATTGGCGGTTACAGAATCGATGTTGACTGTCAATGTTTCGAAGCAATGGTCCATTGGATTTCCTTTTAAAAGTTAAGGTAAATTAGGTTGCATACATGGGTGTAATGCATGATGTGAGCCATAGCCTCCTTAAATGAGAGTAATCAACTTAGGGAAACAAAAGAAAATGGGAAATAGAAATGCCTATAGTTAAGATGTTGAAATATCTAATCATCACCCTAAACTATTCATGATAATGAAAGTAAAAAAGCACTTCAACATCTTATTATTTTTATGTCTGTCCATATCAAATAGTTAATCCGTTATTCCTTTCTATATATAAATATGCAATAAATAAAATTTAGTGTACGATATCTTAATATTTGGATATGAAATGTAAAGATTATGTGTATTGAAACCATTGCATATTGTTTATGCATATACATGTCTGCCTTAATTCATATGCTTGGATTTTCAACGTAATATTGATAGTTAAAATTATATTATATACACATATTTAAATTTAAATTTTATTCGGATGTTGGAGTACCTGTGAGATACTAATGTTGGTTATTGGATTCTTCTTGCTTTCAATTAATCTATACTTATGTTTATTAGTAAATATTTCTAATTGGTGAACCCGTAGTTTTTGACTGATTAAAGAAAAAAATGTTGGTACTATCCTTGCTGTCGATTAGACCAAGCTCATGTGCTATATGATGCATGCTCTGCTTTAAAATGCAACTAATTGCATCTGTTTTCAGTCTATAGTGTTTGATGATAGGCAGTATTTTAAGTGTTTTTAGGTACGGTCATTGATTAAACAACATAGGATATAAATCAAGTTGGTTTATATGTATTTGGAGACTATACTAAGTACTTTTTTGTAAATAACCAAAGGGAAACAAATCTACTAAACCTTGTATGCAGCATGTCGAGTCTTTGTGATTAGTTAGCTGGATTATGATCTTCCCAATTCTAATGCAAGGGATTTATTTTAGAGGGAATTGGAAAAAATGACAAACTTAAAAAAAATAGACTGAAGGACACCAAGATCCATTTTTAGACCAAAGGACAAATGCTAGTTATAATTAGCATTATATTCAACTTTTACACTATACAAAATGCTAGTTATATCTAGCATTATATTCAGTTTTACACTATACAAAATGCTAGTTATAACTAGCATTGTCCTTAAGCCTAAAAAACAAACTTGTTGTCTTTCAGCCTAATTTTTTTTCTAAGTTTGTCATTGTGCCTATTTTCCTGTTCATTTTATTCAAATCTTTTACTATCATTACTTTCATATACGAATTTATGTTATAATATAGAGTGCATATTTATTCATACCAGTTTATTCCTCTACCATAAGTAGAACGTTACCAAGTGCAGGCAATCAAAGCAGACTTAGCGAGGATTTAGAAGAGCTGCACTACAAGAAAAGTTGTCAATTATAGCACTAAAATATCATTAAATATACCGTTTCAATGCTATATGCTATTTTTAGTCATTTTCTAAAGAGGGAATTAATGTGAAGGAAAAAGCTGAAAGTAATTTTAGTCTAGAGGACACAACTTTTAAAATTTAGTCCTAAGGACAATGAAATGCTATATTCATATATCATCGTATATATAAAACATGATATATTCATATAGCATTATATATATAGAATGTTATTTTCATACAGAATGTGTAACAAACCTAGATTTTGCATTTTTTTTAACATTATTTTTATTTTAAATTATTTAAACTTGTTCTATTTAAAACATTTCGTTTTAAATATAAATGTTGATTATTAAGTGATTTATAGTTCAAACTAGTATAAATTGGATATTTCACTGAAAAGTGAATTTCTATTCAAACTGGTCAAACTTTGACTTTTGAACTTTAAATTTAAAAATTTCAAATTCTAAAATTTTATCTTTTATTATGAAAATAGACTTAATTCCATGAATACTGCTTTTCGTTTCGTTGAAAATGGACTTATATTGTAGAAGTTATGTAATTTTCAATTTTGTGTATAAACTGTTTATTTTGCAATATTATTTATTTTAAATCATATAAATTATATTTTTGTTGTCATATATTGTTTTAATATGTGTTAATAGGTTATTTTATGTCTTTTAATATTTTTAAAATGATAATATAATTTTTCTAAAGTATACTTGAATTTATTTCAATTTATAAAGCCTAGTTTCCATTTTTCTACTATTTTCTTCATTAAATTATATTTAATTAAATTATATTTATTTATTTTTGTGAATTAATTTTTATTGTGTGTTCTTATCTTTATTTATAAATATTTTTCAAGTACATAAAGATTGTCTAAAGTTCATTTGAATTTGTTTCAAATTTATAAAGCCTAGTTATGTATATATTGCCATTTTCTTTATTTATTTGATTTTTATTTAAATTTATTTATTTTCTTTTCTTATTTATTTTATTTTCTGAGTTTATTTATATTTATTATCAGCCTTGTTATGTATTTAGAAAAATTAAAATGAATTTGTGGAAATTTGAAAAGACTTGAAACTCTTAGATTTCCAAAGTCTTTTCCTCTTCCGACCTTTCATTTTCCCAACTTCTCTCTTTATTGATTTTGGCCGTATACTTCATTTCTCTTCAGCCTCATCTTCATTTTCACGTGAATTACACTTCCTCAAACATTTCTCAACAAAAAAAATACGGCCATCTCCTTGTTATTCAAAAATTTGGTAAAAAACTTCTTTTCTTTTCATGTTTTCTTTGTTTTCTTTTGTGATTTGCACTTTCCTTCTTCATCTCTATTGATCAGCCTCCTTCCTCCTCCACCTTGGCCACCTCCACCACCACTCCCTCTGACCAACAGCACCTCCAGCACCTTCCCATGCCATAGTCGAGCCCCTATGTGATGAAACTCCACCAAAGTTGCACAAACATCGCCTATATGCATACAAGCCGAGCCATCCACCTTCCATCACCTCTCTCCACCACATGGCCGACCATATACCACCACGACCTCCTGTTCCAGACCTGAAACATCATGCCACATCACCACCTGACCCTCTGGGCCATGGCCATGCCCCTCCATGCCTTGCCCGAGCCTTGTAGTGGCCTTGAACCCATGCCTTTGCCTAGTATTGGTAGTTTCTACATCACCAAATGTTGCACCACTTTCTGTAGTTGACCACCTGAAGACTGGCCGTGACTTGGAGTGCCTTGGCCGTGACCTTTAGTGCCTTGAAAACAGTGTGTGTTGCCTTGTAGTTGTTGTTTCATGCTCAAAAACCTTTGCTCCATCATTTTCCCATGCTATGGCCGACCTTTAGGAACCCAAACCTGATCTAAAACCATGCTATAGCCGTGCCATTTCAGATCATAGCTGAAGCATAGATGGTAGAAAGCAAGTGCAAACACTTTGGCTTTGTTTTATGCATCCAATTCTAGCATTGTTTAATGGTATCTTGTGTTGAAACTTATGTGTTGTTTATTGTTTTGTTCAAATGTATCCTAGGAGATTCATCTTTGGCTCTCTTATTCAAATCATATTCATGTTGTCGTGCCTTCAAAGATTCTGTGTTGTGTGTTTGGTCGTCATCTCCAGCTTAAACAAGTGAGTAATTCTCACCAGACGATGTGTACTTATATAACTAGTAAACTGACACCATTTGAATCTGTAAAATTTTATCATCCTGTTATAACTGTTATATTATGATCATATAATGTTTACCCCTGTTATTATATATGTTATATCATCTATTACTATTATTTCATGCTATTCTGTTATTTTATCAATTTATCACACTACAAGTTCCCTGTAGATTTGGTTCACTATGGGTTGAAATGATACATACTCGAACGGACTTTAGAATAAGGAAAAATCGTTATGGGCTGAAATGATAGGCCTGAGCGGTTTTTATCTATTTGTTTATATCACTTGGGATTGCGGGTTTGAAATGATAAAACCCGGTTTTTCTTTGTAAACTACGGATTGAAATGATACATATCCGTATCACTTGACCTAGGCTAGAAAATTATATACAGACCCGTGGTTTATATATTTTTCTGAAATTTCTAAAATATTTTAAAAATGTAAATATTATGATATTTTGATTTAAACTTTATTAAAATGATTTCTATAAAATATTTGTGATTTTCTATAAATTAAATAAGTGAATTAAGTAAATGGTGAAGTAGAATTTGTAATATAGGTTAATTTTGGAATTTATTATTTTGTTTATAAATGGAATTTATGTAAAGTATGAATATATGACAAATTTGATTTAAAAATGAATTTAATGATTTTATTAAGAAATAATGATTTTATAAATTGTTAATGATTTTGTATAACTTAAAATATGAAATAAATGAATATTTAAGCTGAATTTGGAAATATAACTTAAATTGAATTTTTGTGAAATTTGTTTAAAGGTGAAATTTTAATTAAGTAAAATAAATGGAAATAAGTTATATTTTGGAAGTTTAATCTTAGTTGTTAAGTTAAGAATTTAATTAAAGAAATGAAAATTTAATTGTTATTTAATTTGATTTTTGTGTGGAAGTTTGACTTTATGAAATCATAGAAATAAAGGTATTTAAATGATTGTTTTTAAATGTGAAAATATATGATTTTATAAGTTAAAATGATTTATATTAAAAGTTAATTATGTGTGAAATTGTAAATAAAACTCTGAATTTGATTTGACAACATTCTTGAAATGTAATGTAAAAGATATTAGAGCATTTTTAAAATGCTGTAGTAGTTTTAAATGAACTAAAAGGCTAATTTGAAATAAAGATTATTATAGCACTTTGTAAGTGCTATAGTTGTTTAATTTAACTAAAGTTTACTTGAAATTAAAAGAAACCTATTACAGCACTTAAGTGTTGTCTTTTGTTAATGAACTATTTTAAAACATAACATTTCGTAGCATTTTCTAAGCGCTGCGAAAGTTGAATTTTCTTTGTTTAATAAATTCAAATGAATAAATGATCTTTGAAAAAGATTAAATTTTGGGAATTAAATATTTAATTATTAAATATAATGAATTGACTTTAAATGATTTAAATGGAATAGTTGATTTGGGAAATACAGCTATTTTGAAATGTGATTAAATGGTATTTAAATTTAAATTAAATAAATGATATTAAATCTTGGAATAAATAATTGAAGTTTATATTAGTATGAAAGATATTTGGTTTACTTGTAATTTTAATCTATTTAAAAGATATTGGACTTATGAAATATAGGATATTAAAGCTTTAGAATTTATTTTATAATTTGAATAGTTATTTTGTGGATTAAATCTATATTTGAAATTTATAAGATTTGAAATGGTCTATGGAAATTTAATTGAAATAAATGATTGAATTGAATTGAAACTTTGGAAATTTTAATACTTGATTTGAAAGTATAATAATTACACTTTTAAATGGTTTAAATGAATTATTTTGATTGAAATATAAATTATTTAAAAGGTGACTTGAAATGATAATAAATGAATGATATCTTTGAATATAAAAAGTATTTAAAGTTGAATATTTAGATTTGAACTCAAATTATATTTTGGTATATAAAAATGATTCGAAATGAAGTTTTGGAAAGATATGATATTTTGATATATTGAAATGATTTGAAATGAAGTTTTGAAATGATATGTTATTTTAAATATATTTAAATGGTTTGGAATTGATTTAATCTTTATTTTTGATAAAGATTTGGATTTGAAATGGTATTCTATTTTGAAGTATAAACTGTTTTTAAATTATAACCACGGGTTATAATAACGACTGGTTGTTAAAGAAACCGGGATCGGATATGGACATACTCTCTATCGATACCGAAAACCACTTTGACAACTGTGTACGCGGTGGAGTTTCCAGAATGAAGTAGGATGGTGGCGACGACCCTAAGGTATATACGGGACCCAACTCCCATGAGTTGGCATAAGGTGGCTAAAACAGGAGCGATTGACGGACCAAGGAGGTAGCACCTCTGATCGGACACACTTTTTCGATACCATTCTATTACTTGTGATTGATTTGGTGCGCACCCTTGATTTGGGAGTGTTGTTCGAGGTGGGCGGTAGCGGCTGCTATGCGTCACCACTAGTCCGGATGCGTAATTGGTATATCTACCCTGGCATTGCCTAGTTGTGCCGTGTCACCTACCATATCGAGCTTTACTACGAGTTTCTATTTGTGTCGTACCTTTGGAGTATCTTCTCGTAGCCTCTCGGGGTATGCAGGTACTGTGTAGACTATTGGCATATTACATGTTAAGGTGGAAAATGTAAAGCCTTAATGCTATTTAAAAGTATGTTTATTTTATGATTAGACATTATTATAATAGCGAATATTACTACATAGTAAATAGTTTAACGGATCCTCAAAGAATGGGCGATCCCAAGCATTCTTTAAGTTACTTGTACCTTTATTACAGTTCACTTGAGTTGGTTTACATTATATAAGTATATATTGTCCTGACTCGAGTGTTTTGTGTTTTGCTTTACGCTCGGGTCAGCCTGAGTTATTCACAGATTTGGATTTCCACTCTCTTGGATATTTGAATCGCTGGAGATTATCTGTTTGTCTTGTCCTATCTATTTCAGTTCCGTTGTTCTACTCAGCTTGTACTTGGTTATTTTATTGATACTTCTGTTGTACTCTATTTCTTCTGTGATATCTTATGTAACTCTGATATATTTATATAGTAGCTTCATGAAGTACTATTTCTTTTACTTCCGCTGCATTATTTTACTCTGTGTCTGTGATCTGTGATTATTTATTTACTGTATATTCTGAGATTTGCCAAATTTTATTTACAATGTGGTATTTTGAGCAATTCAATTCCGACATGAGTGTCTACCTATACACTTATAATGGATGCGAATGGTTGAAAATATCGGGTCGTTATAGTTGGTATCATAGCTTTGGCTTTGAGGCAAAACTTAGAATGTATGGTAAATTTAGTTACAGAATCACTTCTCATCGGAGCTTGAATCTCTTCATTTTTATTTGATTTCCTTTAAATTTTTGGAACGTTCCCTGCGGTTCCAAAATTCATTCTTGTCCCTCACTATTTATCTTCTTTTGATTCTGGAGTATCACATAACTCCACTTCGAATGAGCTTTATAGTGAATTGCCGGTCTCGCCAATACTCTAATGACTTGTAAAAGGGGGAAACTCCTTTACAAATTAGCATTGATTCACCAGAGATTTATATTTATCCTTGGTTTAGATGCTAATATCTTTTATTATTCCAAACTCTATCTCTTGAGATCGAATGTAGAATTACCCTAGAAAAATCCACATTGATCTTATTCATTAAGTCACGGTGACCCGGTTAAGGTTGTCCGCGATTTATCTAAGCTTACCCATCTCTCTACTCTATTTAACCATCTTGTCTTTGGTTTCTAAACTATCTCCAACTTTTTGAATTGTACTTGTAAATCTATGTTTGTTTTATATATTATGTTGTTTGAGTTGTTGATGTTGATTTGGGCTTCTGATCGATTCGTCTGATCAACGCTATCGATAGGATTTCTAAAACACTTTGACAGAACAAACTGATACAATATTATTTTAAAATTTGGTTAATGAAATAAATTTTGATATCAGTAAATATTATGGAACTTAATAAATTGATTTGAATTGATTATTAGAAATGATAATACTTGATTTATCATTATATAAATGAATTTATAAATAGTTGTTTATAAATTTGATTTGGGAACTGAAATGAATTTAAAACAAGAATTTGAGAATTTAATTTCTGATTGTTTCAAACCTTGTGTTTAAAGTTTTAAAAGGGATATATTATTTAAAGTATTTTCGAATAGAAATTTGTTTCCAAAGAATTTTAAAGTTTAAAATTTTGTGCTCTTCTCTTTGTCGCTGGAAAATAATTTCGGTGATGACTGCAGCATCATCAACTTTCATTTTCAAGTTTCGAAGTGAAGAAACCATTATGTAGTCTTGCTACAGCTTTGTTTTGGGAAACTTGATTGATTTGAATTTCTAAAAGATGATTTGATTTATAATATATATAGATATATGATTTAAATTTGATTTGACAAATTTTGTACATACATTTATTTATCTCTAAATGGTTTGAAAAGAATCAGAAATTTTATTCTTAAATTCTATCTTAAATAATAACTTCAAGTATAAAAAGAAAATCAAAATTTTGAATAAATATTCAAGCTTGAAATGATTGAATTAGAATGTTTATAGTGTATATTAGTTTTAGAAAGTTTTATTTGTATAATACTCAATTGCATTCAAATATAACTTACCTTAATTTTTAGAAGTTAACAATGTAATTAGATAATATACAATATAAAAAGTTTTATAAATAAAATTTGAGTGGTTATAATAAATGTCATACACTTAAATTTTAGTTATAAAAGATTAACAGAGGTAAATAGACTAAAAGGTTAATTGAATAACTTACAATACAAAATGATGTTAAAGGAACTAAAAATAAATTAAAACAGTTATAATAAGTGTAAGTATATTTAACATAGGTGATAAAATATTGAAAGTGATAAATTTAATTATAATTAGGAATAGAGAAGAATTAAATTTATTAAGTACATTATGAGTATAATAATGATTTTTCCAATCCATGATTTCTGAAATTGTTAGTTTAAGAAAATTGGATGATAAGATAATGTAATTAGAGGTAGTTAAGATTTATTTAACTTGTGTAAAATTAATTATCAGTTTAAGCTGAAACCATGGAAATTTCAAACCTATTATCTTATTTTGTTTTCAAACTGTCTTTTGGTTATTCTTATTTTCCTCATCTTGCTACAGACTCGTATAGGCATCTTTTTATAATCTTTCTGTTTAGAAATCTTTCTATAATCTTTAATAATCTTTGGTACTTATTTTAATATGAGCATTGCTTGCCATCCACCTTGTTAAACTTACCTATAACAATAGTTTTCAGGTATAATCTCAATCTCCTTGTCATCCTGTCTTAATCTTATTTCACTCTAATTTTTCTGTGCTTTCCCGTACTTCATTCCTTTTCAGGGACGAAAAGTTTTGAGCAGGGGAGAGTGTAACAACCCTAGATTTTGCATATTTTTTTTTGACTTTATTTTTATTTTAAATTATTTAAACTTGTTCTATTTCAAACATTTCATTTTAAATATAAATGTTGATTATTAAGTGATTTATAGTTCAAACTAGTATAAATTGGATATTGTTTCCTGGAGATTTGACCAGGCAACTGAGTACTCGGCGTACAGGACGACTCGGTGTCAACTAGCGATCGGCATCTCATAGTACTCGGCGTAGTACTCAGCGTCTCATAGTACTCGGCGTAGTACACAGCATCCATTGTACTCGGCATCAGGTAGCACTCGGCATCTCATAGTGCTCGGCGTAGTGCTCGGCATCCATGGTACTCGGCATCCATGGTACTCGTCATCAAGGAGTACTCGGCGTCCAGTGGTACTCGGCGTTAGAAAACGTTCGGCGTATATAACTACTCTACATGGCAGCATCGTTCGGTCAAAGGATCGTTCGGCCAAGAAGCATCGTTCAGCCAGAAGGCACGTTCGGCTTCGACTGACAACTGTTCTGCACTTCCCACCCATCAAACGTACCGTTCGGCATTGAGAAGGTGGTTCGGCATCAACGTGTTCGGTCTACTTGGTTCGGCATACAACGACCACTACACTTGGGCTAGAGTGTTCGGCCACCAAGCCCACCTGGGAAGTCCAGCCCATATTTGTCTATAAATAGAGGGGCAGGGTCACAGTGAAAATCGACCTTTTTTGGGAGAACAATGGGGAGACTCTGCCATTTTTTATACTCTCCTCTTTTTAACTCAAACTTGTATTCAAGTCATTAATATATGGATTGTATCTGTATTCAACTACTTATGAAAGAAATAAAGATCAAAACTCAAAGTGGATGTACGCAGTTACACTGAACCACTATAAATCCGGTGTTCTTACTTTCTGCATTTAAATTAGCATTGTCTTCTCTGTTTAATTTACTTTCATCACTTATATCTCTACACAATCTTTCTCTACGAGGTTAGTGACCAATTTTGGTGCTAACACTTTGGTGCTTTCACTGAGAATTGAATTCTTAGCTTGATTGGATCTCATCGTCTACTGGTGGATTTCCATATTCGCGAGATAGATCCAGTTGTTTACTAGAAAACTTCCTATTCTACTCAGATTTGAAAGAAATCTAAAGAAAGTTGATAGCCGTAGATTGGATTCACTGATGTACGCAGGATCTGGGGATTGGACGTTGAAGTCTGCACTCAAGTTGAATGAAGGCAGACCCTCCTTTGAAGGCAATTCGGCCGATCACTACAGAAAAGGCTTATGCCGATCACCTCAGAAAAGGCTTATGCCGATCACCTCAGAAAAGGCTTATGCCGATCGCCCCAGAAAAGGCGTATGCCGAACGCCCCAGAAAAGGCGTATGCCGAACGCTCCAGAAAAGGCGTATGTCGAACGCTCCAGAAAAGGGGGTAGGCCGAACCATACCTCCAGGCCGAGCGACATCCGAATGCCGATCCATACCTCCAGGCCGAACCATACCTCCAAGCCGAGCGACATCCAAATGCCGATCCATACCTCCAGGCCGAACCATACCTCCAGGCCAAGTGACATCCGAATGCCGATCCATACCTCCAGGCCGAACCATACCTCCAAGCCGAGCGACATCCGAATGCCGATCCATACCTCCAGGCCGAACCATACCTCCAGGCCGAGCGACATCCGAATGCCGATCCATACCTCCAGGCCGATCCATACCTCCAGGCTGACCCATACCTCTATGCCGATCCATACCTCCAGGCCGAGTGACATCAGGATGCCGAACGTTCCTGAATGCCGAGCGCTCTCTAATGCCAAACTTTCCTGAATGCCGAGCGCTCTCTAATGCCAAACGCTCCTGAGTGTCGGGCGTTCCTGAATGCCGAACAGTGTGGATTGCCGAACAGTGTGAATGTCGAACAGTGTGAATGCCGAACAATCTTGTATGCCGAGCAACTTTGTCATGCCGAACGGCCCTCAATGCCGATCGAAACTTAAGTTACACCGGTCTCTTATACGACCGCTATTTACAAAAAAAATCTTTTTCGGGTACAACCCAAATTTTCGAAAATGAGGCTAAAAAAAATTTCGGGGGGAAACCCCCCCGAACCCTAGCCGCAGCGCAGTGCCTCCGGATAGTGAATTCAAAACTCAACTTAATAAAGGAACATTCTATCCACTTCCCTGACATCCCATGATCGACCAGGGCATAGAGGATCTAGCGGCAGCTTATGAACGGCATCAAGGGAACAGACAAGCAACCGCTATTCAAACGGTACTCCCAAAGGTTGGAGAACATAGATGATATGACTCTAGCAAACGCCAAGATGACTCCAAGCACCATTCTTCGCTGACCCACCACTTCGAATTTAATGACCCCAAGCAAACCAATGCTCTAAACAATTTATTCCAAATACTAACAAGGGTATCATACTGATCGCGTTTGAGGAAAGTCGACCTCCAGATATATTTTGGCAGCTAGTTAGCTAAAGAGCCTCCTATGACTATGGATCGTTTCTTCTACAAAATGAATCAGAACTAAAGTGAGGAGGAGTGGAGCAGACTAAGAAAAATAACAATGAAGGCCCGTTGGCTAAGGATGTAGATCCCAGTAGCCGAAACAAGACTTCAGAATTCAGCTCATATGCTCTTTGAAAGATTCAATTGACAACCTCTACTTGAAGACTCACGACTCGGAGTGGTACTGGAAACCAACCTCGAGAGAGTACACCAAAGTCTAAAGAAAATCAGGGGAATGTTGTGTATTCCCAGATGCTCACTGATCCTAACACGAGCGATTACAAACACCTCCGAGGTGTGATCGAAAAGATGACCTGGAAAGGAAAGCTTCAATAGTATGTACAAGTCCTGTAGAATGGCGGGCAGCGAATATCTGATGCCTATTAATAAAGGGCTATGATTATCAATTGGACGGTTGACGGCCAACATCCCTTTGAAAGGAGCCAGGGGCGGAGTCGAATAGCAAGCACACGATGCTGCTTCACATATCAATGAGATTTACCATAATCTTCTTTGAATTATTTCCATTTCCATCTCTATTTCAATTGTTCTATGAACTACGACTAGCTTGAACTAAACTACTTTCAAAACGATGCAGGTGTCCAGGTACTCAGATTTGGTTGCCAACCAATCTACGCAGACCATGATCGGACGTGTGGAGTTACATCTGGATGAGAATAATTCTATTGCTCATCATCAACCATATGCCTTTGATTTGGGGCTATGGATTAAATACAATGTACAACATCACGATGAACGGAGAGCTGAATTCCATCCTGCAAGTGGAATTTATTCAAGTAGAGAGCGGCTGCGATACGACCAGCCACTCGCTAAGTGAAACTCGAGCTCGGGGGCAAGCCATCACATCAAGGCTAAAAATGGGTTGATACATGACGATCCTTCGCACAACTCCGTACTCCCAGAGTGCGAGACGGAGTATAAACATCTACTTAACTCCGTACTCCCAGAGTGTGAGACGGAGTATAAACATTGATCAACTCCGTACTCCCAGAGTGCGATACGGAGTATAAACATTCATCAACTCCGTACTCCCAGAGTGCGAGACGGAGTATAAACATCTACTTAACTCCGTACTCCCAGAGTGCGAGACGGAGTATAAACATTAATCAACTCCGTACTCCCAGAGTGCGAGATGGAGTATAAACATCTACTTAACTCCGTACTCCCAGAGTGTGAGACGGAGTATAAACATTAATCAACTCCGTACTCCCAAAGTGCGAGACGGAGTATAAACATTAATCAACTCCGTACTCCCAGAGTGTGAGACGGAGTTTAAACATTCGCTTAACTCCGTACTCCCAGAGTGCGAGACGGAGTATAAACATTAATCAACTCCGTATTTCCAGAGTGCGAGACGGAGTATAAACATCTACTCAACTCCGTACTCCCAGAGTGCGAGACGGAGTATAAACATACATCAACTCCATACTCATCCCCAAAACTGGGGGCAGAACCAAAGCAAAGCATGCTAGTTGAACATTTGTCTAAAAGAAGATTGCAACGAAACGATTAAGAGACGACTGTCAAGCAATCAACTGAACGGAAATATTCAGCATGAAAGACTGTGGTTTTTCAATGCACGTCGTGTTTACACAAGACGTCCTTTGGGGGGCAAATGTTATCCCGCCTTTTGGCAAGGCCGTGACACCAAGAACTTGATTAGAAACCAGTGACAGTTCGTCTTGGAGATCGGTTACACAAAGGCTCACTATGGATATCGATGGATTTTGTCCGAGTCTGGATCGAGCCACGATTAACAAGACATAACAATCAAAGCCAGGGAAGCCAATGTTCCAAGTTTCAAGACGATCCGAGTTCGTATGCTCAACTTATGATCGATTCGAACAACCGACCATCCATCCATCAACCTCCACATTTGACTTGGAGACCTAAACTGCTTGGAATGAATATGGCCCGATCATCCACTCCAATCGAGTCATAGAACAAAGTTCGACAAAATACAGATACCCCTCATGAAGCTCAGTGACGTCGAGATCCGTCAAAAGTGGACGTGATTTGATCATCTACACATCAAATCCTACCCTGAACACGAAAGGTTGTTCGAAAGCCCAACTTGAAGTAGCTATGGTAGACTGCGTACTCGCTAACCATCACTGTCAATATATGGACACGACTGTACCTTGGAACATATGTAACTTACTTTGTCTACTCAACAATCTATTATCCTTATTTTCTAGAAGGAGATACAGAGCAAATTGTAAGAGATTTGGCTATCTAACCCAACATGGATGTGATTCAACCATCTGTCATATACCTCCTTCCTTGACTTGATTGGAAGAGCTATAATCACCATGCGGACGAGAATCGATCGTCCATTTTTCAAATTTCGTCCCTCATCCTGGGGGGCAGAATCCCATTCCGTGAGCAAACGTGGTTTGATTGTTCATTCGACGACATTAGCCTCGAAACAGTAGATGAATACAAATTAAAGAGTGGAAATATGACTGCTCTCAACTTAAACCTCCAAGTCCCCAGAGTGTGGACTGGAGTACTCTAAGTCCCCAGAGCGCGGACTAGAGTATAAACAACTTAAACCTCCAAGTCCCCAGAGTGCGGACTGGAGTACTCTAAGTCCCCAGAGCACGGACTAGAGTATAAACGACTTAAACCTCCAAGTCCCCAGAGTGCGGACTGGAGTACTCTAAGTCCCCAGAGCGCGGACTAGAGTATAAATGACTAAAACCTCCAAGTCCCCAGAGTGCGGACTGGAGTACTATAAGTCCCCAGAGCGCGGACTAGAGTATAAACGACTTAAACCTCCAAGTCCCCAGAGTGCGGACTGGAGTACTCTAAGTTCCCAGAGTGCGGACTAGAGTATAAATGACTAAAACCTCCAAGTCCCCAGAGTGCGGACTGGAGTACTCTAAGTCCCCAGAGTGCGGACTAGAGTATAAACGACTTAAACCTCCAAGTCCCCAGAGTGCGGACTGGAGTACTCTAAGTCCCCAGAGCGCGGACTAGAGTATAAATGACTAAAACCTCCAAGTCCCCAGAGTGCGGACTGGAGTACTCTAAGTCCCCAGAGTGCGGACTAGAGTATAAACGACTTAAACCTCCAAGTCCCCAGATTGCGGACTGGAGTACTCTAAGTCCCCAGAGCGTGGACTAGAGTATAAATGACTAAAAACTCCAAGTCCCCAGAGTGCGGACTGGAGTACTCTAAGTCCCCAGAGCGCAGACTAGAGTATAAACAACTTAAACAGATTGCGGACTGGAGTACTCTAAGTCCCCAGAGCACGGACTAGAGTATAAATGACTTAAACCTCCAAGTCCCCAGAGTGCGGACTAGAGTACTCTAACTCCCCAGAGTGCAGACTCGAATATAAGCGAATCGGATCTCCAAGTTCCCTGAATATGAAGTATGACACAAATGACTTGAATTTGTCAAATCCCTGACATACGGGCTAGAAAGTATTCTAAGTGCTCAAAGCACAGAATGGAAGTTCAACGACTCCCGAAGAGTTTCCGAGTTATATGAAGATGGACTGAGAAGTCTATGTTACTCACAACTGCTTGGATTAAAATCACAATCACAAAGAAAACTGAACAATAAGAGTCTTTTGTAAGACAGAAAAAGGAACTAAACCTTATTCAGAAATGAGTTTCTATTACAACCCCTCCAAAGTTCAGAGTCGACATTCTATCTACAAGGACTAAGGAAATAGATGAAAATAATTACATGACTTAAACTAACCCTCGTTGAACGAGGATAGTAATCACTTCTTGTGCTTCTTCAACTTCTTTCCAGACGGCTCCTCTCCAGAGCATTTACCCTTGGTACTCTTCTTTGATAGAGGGGTAGCAATTGAAGGAGTACGGGGGCCTTCCATGGGCTTGGAACCGCCAGGAAGGATGACCTTCAACGGCTTGTTCAAAGGATCGTCCAAGTCCACAACTCGGGGATCTACTATGACCTTGACCGTCTCCTCCCTCTCTTTCTCGAGCCACTCCTCCATGCTCAATTCGGATGTATGCTCAGAGGCGCCTGTAATTTCTACTTCATAACCCCCGTCGGTAGGAGAGGAGGTTTCAGACTTGTCTTCGTCAAGCGCTCCGATCACCTGAGCGTCTGGATAAGAAGCCTCCCCTACGTGAGTGGCTTCACTTGTTTTCTCCCCCACTTCCTTGGCAACATCGCTCCTCGGAGTGGGCTCGGGGTCAGAACGGCTTGCACAAAATCGTGGAAAACAAGAATGCAATAGTCCTGCATAAAGAATAATGACTTTCGAAATCTTAAAGAGAACCTTAAAGAGAAGGATTATCTACCAGGTTCGGGCAAACTCTCAGCCATCCGAGAGGTCTCACCCTCTGGAATGGGAGACAGAATGCGGACTAAAGTACTCTAAGTCCCTGAGTGCGGCTTAGAGTATAAATGACTCAAAAACCTCTATGTCCCCAGAGTGCGGACTACAGTACTCTCAGTCCCCAGAGCATGGACTAGATTATAGACGACTTCAGAAAAATCCCTAAATCCCAAAAGTACTCTAAGTTCCCAGAGTGCGAACTAGAGTATAAACGAGTTGACAAAAATCTCTACGTCTCGAACTGTGGACTAAAGCGTAAGCCGTTCGACAAATCTCTAAGTCCCCGGAGCATGGACCGAAGCATGAACACAAATTGGGCGTGAGTAAACCGGAGGGAGAATAACACTAAGTCACCAGAATGTAGAGTGGTGTATAAACATCGATAAATAGACGAGTGGATTCCGACCATTTTCTATTCCGCAAACTTCGGCCTGGAATCGACAGGAGGATTATTAACCCGCTGAGGATGGAGTTTGACCATCCAACTAGTGACCTGGCCAAATCAATGCTGGGGGCAGGGGTACAAAACACTAAAAAGCCGAATACGACAGCTTACTATAGCTCTAGCATGGCGTTCTTTATAACTTGAGGCAGCGACTGCATGGAGGCCTCAATACAGAACCAATCAAAACGGCATCCAAAGCTACGAGCAACCTACTATATCATACCTCAGACCAAGGGTCAATGCCAATCCGCACCAAGCACATACGAATGTGACTCGGATGTTTGTTTTTTGAAAACTATGACCCCCAGAGTATGGAAAGGAGGGTAAACCACGAATACTTGATAAAAAATTCTCCAGCACCCTCGTTCGATTCGTCAGGAGGAGTATGAAACTGGATGAGCATAACCCGAATGCATTTGTAGCCAACTTTACCCCGAGATCTGATTATAGAGCATGAACCAAAGTGGATGTGGATGACCATCCACTGTCCAAATTACGCCCTGAAACTTACGTGGCATCGAAGTGTTCCTCTTGGAATGAAAAACCACGATAAAATCCAAGATAGGTGAGACCTAGTCTCCTATCGACTTGCATGATCCCACGATTCAACGGGAAAGAGAGTAAAGCTAAAGTGGGCATGGCTGGCCTTCCTACTTATCGGTATATGCCCCAGACCTGGGGGCACGAGCGAGAAGCAAGATGAATGTGAACCGACTATTCACCGATCACCTCTATGCCTTTGGAGTTTAGGTGAAAACATAAACATAGCTAGGATGAGACTCAACCGTCCATGCAGTACATTTATCAACCCGAGACTGGGAGAAGACGCATGGTCATCCAAGAACTGGCCACGATAGCTCAGTATTAAAACTTATATATAGTGCTTACAGCTACTCAAGGCAACGACCGAAAGGATGCCTAGAGATAGAATCATTAAATCGATGCAAAGCTTGTGGGCAACTGACTATCACTCCAACCCGAAGGTCGAGTGAAGGATCATGAATGAATTGAATAGAAAATGCGTTACTCGAATATACAAGCAAATTCAAACTCATAGCAAGATCCAGCTATGTAGTTCCATGCAACTCGAGGCTGGCCCCTACTCGACATTTCCTTCAACGAGCTTTTAAGCCTGATCTTTGGCCATTTGCAGATAATCAATTAGAGCCTTCAGAGCCCTTCATTATTTGACTTAACAACTCATGACAAGACTCTAGGATTCGACCAGAGTAACCATCAACATTGCCAGTCCCAACCATATTTCACATTGAATGTTATGCAAAATAGTTACATCTTTACTCAAAAAATCTGGGATGGCACCTGCTAAGTTGACGGTCGACATTACAACCAGCCATGGCGACCCTTTCCGGGTGCTAAATATCGGATCACAGCTCAGTGCAGTGATGATAGAAGAATTAGTTGGATTTTTCTAAATAAATGATGATATGTTCCCTTGGACCCATTCTGACATGCATATGTGATTTCATTAACTATCGCGAGCCATGCATTGGATATCAGCCCGAAGCTACAAAAGCTAGAACAATCTCTATTGATTTCTTCATGAAAGCTCCACTCTTACTTTTAGGCTCACCCCATCAACGCCTATGCCCACCAGCCGTTGCGACAGGGCATACGATGACCTGAGACGTCTGAAAGACTATTTAAATAGAATATCGAACTAAGCTAATTCGATATCACTTATTTCCCACGAAGGGCTATCCAAGGACGGAAATTAGCAGACCTCACACCCAAATTCACTACCTCAGATGACTATTCAAAGAGTAGCAGAGAACCAACCATAAGATGGAAAATGTACGCGGATGGAGCACCCAATGATCAGTGTTATGGCATAGGAATCATGATAATGACTCCTGAGGAACGATCAATCTGCTACGTCCTAAAACTCGATTTACCTGTAACAAACAACGATGCTTAGTATGAAGCCTTGACTGCCAGCCTCAAATCTGCTAGAGGATTTGAAGTGAAAACTTTACATATCTTTTGTGATTCTTGATTGGTAGTATACAAATTTAAGGAAGTTGATCTTGCTAGGGGGCATTGTCTTGCTCCTTATCTCGGCCAAGTCCAAGAGCTACTAACCGACTTCACGTATTACATCATTACACACGAACTCAGTGAACAAAATGAAAAGGTGTCATGGTTGACTCCTTTCAAAGACTATCTACAATAAAGAATTCTTATTGAACGGAGGAATGGAAAACGACAGATCCTCCTCAAAGCTTCACGCCAAATCATCTAAGAATAAGTCGTGTGTCAAAAGGAGTTTATCCATCCCCACGCTTCGGCATATCGCCCATGATGATATCTTGAGCAAAGTCTATGAAGAAGAACGCGGTAATAACATCAGGGGGAAAACCATAATAAAGAAGATACTCTGCTACAGGTATTACTGGCCAACTATCAACCCAGAAGCGGTTGATCATGCTAGACAATGTGACGAGTGCAAGGTGTTTGCAAAAAATCCGGGAACCCCACCGATGGAAATTAGTCAAATGGCTAGTTCATAGCCGTTTGCCACTTGGGGGCACTGAAATCATCTTCTTGTCGATCCTCAAGATGGTGCGAAATACACCACCATAGCAGTTGATTACGTCACCAAATGGGCAGATGAAGAACTCTAACCATGACCAAGATGAAGAAAATAATCAACTTCTTTATTTGTAACGTCATCTGTCCTTATGACCTTCCATGATCCATTATAACTGCAAATGGACAGGTTGAAGCTGTGAACAAAATCATAGAGTCTGTACTGAAGAGAGGTTTGGAAAACTCCTCAAGTGGCTGATTGCAACCCTTATTTCACAGAAAATACAAACAAGGAATCACGATTGAATTGCAATTAAACTAGACGGAGTTGGTGACGACTTATGAGCATATAAAACGCATCCGAGAGCCAATGGAAAGAACATGTACCCAAACGTGCATGTGTACATCCTTAAAAGTTTGACTTCTTGAAATCAACAGAAATTGAATTCTCACTAAGGGTTATTAAGAAAAGACTAGATCAGATAGCCGAAGCTTATTAGCTCTGCAGAATTAGTCATGTATGGACACTAATGAACCACAACCCTGGATTTATAATATTGGGAATCGACCAAGCATCACGATGACCAAAGAAGGATACAACACCTTGGGAGGATAAATTGGAGGATAATGACTATTCAAGAAACATGGTGGATTTCTTTCTGAAGACAAGGAATACTCGCTGATTCAAAGCGTGTTGTGTTGCTTCACACGACACACTTTGGGGGGCAAGTGTTTCCTGGAGATTTGACCAGGCAACTGAGTACTCGGCATATAGGACGACTCGGTGTCAACTAGCGATCGGCATCTCATAGTACTCGGCGTAGTACTCAGCGTCTCATAGTACTCGGCGTAGTACACAGCATCCATTGTACTCGGCATCAGGTAGCACTCGGCATCTCATAGTACTCGGCGTAGTGCTCGGCATCCATGGTACTCGGCATCCATGGTACCCGTCATCAAGGAGTACTAGGCGTAGTACTCGGCATCCAGTGGTACTCGGCGTTAGAAGACGTTCGGCGTATATAACTACTCTACATGGCAGCATCGTTCGGCCAAAGGATCGTTCAGCCAAGAAGCATCGTTCAGCCAGAAGGCACGTTCGGCTTCGATTGACAATTGTTTTGCACTTCCCACCCATCAAACGTACCGTTCGGCATTGAGAAGGTGGTTCGGCGTCAACGTGTTCGGTCTACTTGGTTCGGCATATAGCAACCACTACACTAGGGCTAGAGTGTTCGGCCACCAAGCCCACCTGGGAAGTCCAGCCCATATTTGTCTATAAATAGAGGGGCAGGGTCACAGTGAAAATGGACCTTTTTTGGAAGAACAATGGGGAGACTCTGCCATTTTTTATACTCTCCTCTTTTTAAATCAAACTTGTATTCAAGTCATTAATATATGGATTGTATCTGTATTCAACTACTTATGAAAGAAATAAAGATCAAAACTCAAAGTGGATGTAGGCAGTTACGCTGAACCACTATAAATCCGGTGTTCTTACTTTCTGCATTTAAATTAGCATTGTCTTCTCTATTTAATTTACTTTCATCACTTATATCTCTACACAATCTTTCTCTACGAGGTTAGTGACCAATTTTGGTGCTAATAGATATTTCACTGAAAAGTGAATTTCTATTCAAACTGGTCAAACTTTGACTTTTGAACTTTAAATTTAAATATTTCAAATTCTTAAAATTTATCTTTTATTATGCAAATAGACTTAATTCCATGAATACTGCTTTTCATTTCGTTGAAAACGGACTTATATTGTAGAAGTTATGTAATTTTCAATTTTGTGTATAAACTGGTTATTTTGCAATATTATTTATTTTAAATCATATAAATTATATTTTTATTGTCATATTATGTTTTAATATGTGTTAATAGGTTATTTTATGTCTTTTATTATTTTTAAAATGATAATATAATTTTTCTAAAGTATACTTGAATTTATTTCAATTTATGAAGCCTAGTTTCCATTTTTCTGCTATTTTCTTCATTAAATTATATTTAATTAAATTATATTTATTTATTTTTGTGAATTAATTTTTATTGTGTGTTCTTATCTTTATTTATAAATAATTTTCAAGTACATAAAGATTGTCTAAAGTTCATTTGAATTTGTTTCAAATTTATAAAGCCTAGTTATGTATATATTGCCATTTTCTTTATTTATTTGATTTTTATTTAAATTTATTTATTTTATTTTCTTATTTATTTTATTTTCTGAGTTTATTTATCTTTATTATCAGCCTTGTTATGTATTTATAAAATTAAAATGAATTTGTGGAAATTTGAAAAGACTTGAAACTCTTAGATTTCCAAAGTCTTTTCCTCTTCCGACCTTTCATTTTCCCAACTCCTCTCTTTATTGATTTTGGCCGTATACTTCATTTCTCTTTAGCCTCATCTTCATTTTCACGTGAATTACACGTCCTCAAACATATCTCAATAAAAAAAATACGGCTATCTCCTTGTTATTCAAAAATTTGGTAAAAAACTTCTTTTCTTTTCATGTTTTCTTTGTTTTCTTTTGTGATTTGCACTTGCCTTCTTCACCTCTATTGGATCGGCCTCCTTCCTCCTCCACCTTGGCCACCTCCACCACCACCCCCTCTGACCAACAGCACCTCCAGCACCTTCCCATGCCATAGTCGAGGCCCTATGTGATGAAACTCCACCAAAGTTGCACAAACATCACCTATATGCATACAAGCCGAGCCATCCACCTTCCATCACCTCTCTCCACCACATGGCCGACCATATACCACCACCACCTCCTGTTCCAGACCTGAAACATCATGCCACATCACCACCTGACCCCCGGAGCCATGGCCATGCCCCTCCATGCCTTGCCCGAGCCTTGTAGTGGCCTTGAACCCATGCCTTTGCCTTGTATTGGTAGTTTCTACATCACCAAATGTTGCACCACTTTCTCTAGGTTAGGCCGACCCATACACCACCACCACCAGCGTTTTCCTGACCCATACACCTCTTCCATACCTATAGTTGACCACCTGAAGACTGGCCGTGACTTGGAGTGCCTTGGCCGTGACCTTTAGTGCCTTGAAAACAGTGTGTGTTGCCTTGTAGTTGTTGTTTCATGCTCAAAAACCTTTGCTCCATCATTTTCCCATGCTATGGCCGACCTTTAGGAACCCAAAACCTGATCTAAAACCATGCTGTATCCGTGCCATTTTAGATCATAGCTGAAGCATAGATGGTAGAAAGCAAGTGCAAATACTTTGGCTTTGTTTTATGCATCCAATTCTAGCATTGTTTAATGGTATCTTGTGTTGAAACTTATGTGTTGTTTATTGTTTTGTTCAAATGTATCCAAGAAGATTCATCTTTGGCTCTCTCATTCAAATCATATTCATGTTGTCATGCCTTCAAAGATTCTGTGTTGTGTGTTTGGTCGTCATCTCCAGCTTAAACAAGTGAGTAATTCTCACCAGACGATGTATACTTATATAACTAGTAAACTGACACCATTTGAATCTGTAAAATTTTATCATCCTGTTATAACTGTTATATTATGATCATATAATGTTTACCCCTGTTATTATATATGTTATATCATCTATTACTGTTATTTCATGCTATTCTGTTATTTTATCAATTTATCACACTACAAGTTCCCTGTAGATTAGGTTCACTATGGGTTGAAATGATACATACCCGAACGGACTTTAGAATAAGGAAAAATCGTTATGGGCTGAAATGATAGGCCTGAGCGGTTTTTATTTATTTGTTTATATCACTTGGGATTGCGGGTTTGAAATGATAAAACCCGGTTTTTCTTTGTAAACCGCGGATTGAAATGATACATATCCGTATCACTTGACCTAGGCTAGAAAATTATATACACACCCGTGGTTTATATATTTTTCTGAAATTTCTAAAATATTTTAAAAATGTAAATATTATGATATTTTGATTTAAACTTTATTAAAATGATTTCTATAAAATATTTGTGATTTTCTATAAATTAAATAAGTGAATTAAGTAAATGGTGAAGTAGAATTTGTAATATAGGTTAATTTTGGAATTTATGATTTTGTTTATAAATGGAATTTATGTAAAGTATGAATATATGACAAATTTGATTTAAAAATGAATTTAATGATTTTATTAAGAAATAATGATTTTATAAATTGTTAATGATTTTTTATAACTTAAAATATGAAATAAATGAATATTTAAGCTGAATTTGGAAATATAACTTAAATTGACTTTTTGTGAAATTTGTTTAAAGGTGAAATTTTAATTAAGTAAAATAAATGGAAATAAGTTATATTTTGGAAATTTAATCTTAGTTGTTAAGTTAAGTATTTAATTAAAAAAATGAAAATTTAATTGTTATTTAATTTGATTTTTATGTGGAAGTTTGACTTTATGAAATCATAGAAATAAAGGTATTTAAATGATTGTTTTTAAATGTGAAAATATATGATTTTATAAGTTAAAATGATTTATATTAAAAGTTAATTATGTGTGAAATTGTAAATAAAACTCTGAATTTGATTTGACAGCATTCTTGAAATGTAATGTAAAAGATATTACAGCATTTTTAAAATGTTGTTGTAGTTTTAAATGAACTAAAAGGCTAATTTGAACTAAAGATTATTATAGCACTTTGTAAGTGCTATAGTTGTTTAATTTAACTAAAGTTTACTTGAAATTAAAAGAAACCTATTACAGCACTTAAGTGTTGTCTTTTGTTAATGAACTATTTTAAAACATAACATTTCGTAGCATTTTCTAAGCGCTGCGAAAGTTGAATTTTCTTTGTTTAATAAATTCAAATGAATAAATGATCTTTGAAAAAGATTAAATTTTGGGAATTAAATATTTAATTATTAAATATAATGAATTGACTTTAAATGATTTAAATGGAATAGTTGATTTGGGAAATACAGCTATTTTGAAATGTGATTAAATGGTATTTAAATTTAAATTAAATAAATGATAATAAATCTTGGAATAAATAATTGAAGTTTATATTAGTATGAAAGATATTTGGTTTACTTGTAATTTGAATCTATTTAAAAGATATTGGACTTATGAAATATAGGATATTAAAGCTTTAGAATTTATTTTATAATTTGAATAGTTATTTTGTGGATTAAATCTATATTTGAAATTTATAAGATTTGAAATGGTCTAGGGAAATTTAATTGAAATAAATGATTGAATTGAATTGAAACTTTGGAAATTTTAATACTTGATTTGAAAGTATAATAATTACACTATTAAATGGTTTAAATGAATTATTTTGATTGAAATATAAACTATTTAAAAGGTGACTTGAAATGATAATAAATGAATGATATCTTTGAATATAAAAAGTATTTAAAGTTGAATATTTAGATTTGAACTCAAATGATATTTTGGTATATAAAAATGATTCGAAATGAAGTTTTGGAAAGATATGATATTTTGATATATTGAAATGATTTGAAATGAAGTTTTGAAATGATATGTTATTTTAAATATATTGACATGGTTTGGAATTGATTTAATCTTTATTTTTGATAAAGATTTGGATTTGAAATGATATTCTAATTCTATTTTGAAGTATAAACTGTTTTTAAATTATAACCACGGGTTATAATAACGATTGGTTGTTAAAGAGACCGGGATCGGATATGGACATACTCTTTGTCGATACCGAAAACCACTTTGACAACTGTGTACGCGGTGCAGTTTCTAGAATGAAGTAGGATGGTGGCGACGATCCTAAGGTATATACGTGGACCCAACTCCCGTGAGTTGGCATAAGGTGGCTAAAACAAGAGCGATTGACGGACCAAGGAGGTAGCACCTCTGATCGGACACACTTCTTCGATACCATTCTATTACTTGTGATTGATTTGGTGCGCACCCTTGATTTGGGAGTGTTGTTCGAGGTGGGCGGTAGTGCCTGCTATGCGTCACCACCAGTCCGGATGCGTAATTGGTATATCTACCCTGGCATTGCCTAGTTGTGCCGTGTCACCTACCATATCGAGCTTTACTACGAGTTTCTATTTGTGTCGTACCTATGGAGTATCTTCTCGTAGCCTCTCGGGGTATGCAGGTACTGTGTAGACTATTGGCATATTACGTGTTAAGGTGGAAAATATAAAGCCTTAACACTATTTAAAAGTATGTTTATTTTATGATTAGATATTATTATAATAGCGAATATTACTACATAGTAAATAGTTTAACGGATCCTTAAAGAATGGGCGATCCCAAGCATTCTTTAAGTTACTTGTACCTTTATTACAGTTCACTTGAGTTGGTTTACATTATATAAGTATATATTGTCCTGACTCGAGTGTTTTGTGTTTTGCTTTACGCTCGGGTCAGCCTGAGTTATTCATAGATTTGGATTTCCACTCTCTTGGAGATTTGAATCGCTGGAGATTATCTGCTTGTCTTGTCCTATCTATTTCGGTTCCGTTGTTCTACTCAGCTTGTACTTGGTTATTTTATTGATACTTCTGTTGTACTCTATTTCTTCTGTGATATCTTATGTAAATCTGATATATTTATATAGTAGCTTCATGAACTACTATTTCTTTTACTTCCGCTGCATTATTTTACTCTGTGTCTGTGATCTGTGATTATTTATTTACTGTGTATATTCTAAGATTTCCCAAATTTTATTTACAACGCGGTATTTTGAGCAATTCAGTTCCGGCATGAGTGTCTACCTATACACTTATAATGGATGCGAATGGGTGAAAATATCGGGTCGTTACAGAATGCTACCCAAACTACGATTCATGACGCATTATACACTATATATTTCAATTAGTAAAATCTACTGCGAACACAGTGAAGCTCTTTCTATCTAAACATAACAATGCCAGCTTCTATTATAGCTTTCTATCTAAATTTATGTTTATCTAAATGATATTTTATAGACTATGATCAATTTTTATGCAGCTCGTATTACATAATATACTTTTTTTACAAAAAGAATTTGCAAAAGAAAGCTGATTTCCTCTTTTCCAATTTTTATTCAGGTATTATTACTACTATAACATTAGCAACAATAACTTGTATGTACATTGAAACAATAACCCATGTTATGTTCTCAAAACACGTCTGTAACGACCCGAATTTTACGGATCGAAAAGTTTGTCAAAATCTGGGATTTTCAGCATTTTCTAGTTGTTTCAGATTTTGGTTGAAATTGCCTAAGTCCTAGGTCGTACGCGACCTAAATGATGTTGGCAACTTAGGAGATAAGTCGTGAGCGACTTAGAGAAGATCTGCGACCTAAGGGGATAAGCAAGTTAAGGGATAAGTCTGGGTCGAGTTGCCGACTTAAGGTAGTGACCGACCTAAGTGATGAGTCGTGACCGACTTAAGAGGTTTAGGCGACCTAAGGAAGAGTAGTAGGCGACCTAAGTATTCTGGGGTAGAGTTAGGTCGGCAACGACCTAAGGACATGTTGTGAGCGACCTAAGTGTTTGGGTGTTAAGTGTTAGGTCGGCAGTTCGAGTTAGCGACCTATGGGATTGACCGACCTAAGGAATAAGTTAGTTAACGACTTAATAGTTAAGTCGTAGATGACTTAGTAGTTAGGTCGCATAGGTGCTAAGTTGTTAGGTCGCAGGGTTTTGTAAGTCTTAGGTCGTAGCTTAGTAAGTTGTTAGGTCGTAGGCTGGCTCAAGTGTTAGGTCGCGTGAGAGTCTAAGGTATTAGGTCGTAACCTGTTAAGTCATAGGTCGCTGGGTTCTGGCTTGGTGTTAGGTCGTAGCCTGTGTGTTAAGTTGCGAGCGACCTAGGAGTAAGTTGTATCTCGTTGAGACCTGGTGCGTTAAGTCGCGTGAGGGCTTATCAGTTAGGTCGTAGGTCGTAAGGTTTGGATAGGTCGAGAATTTTAGGTCGGAGGCTCTGATAGGTCGGAGGCTCTGTTAAGTCGTGGGGGTTTTTAGGTCGTAGGTCGGCATAGTGTTAAGTCGGCAGCGACTTAAGAAGATAGCCGAGTTATGATTAGGGTATTTTTCTGCTATAAATAGGAGGGGTTGTTCTCACTTTTTGGGATCCGGATTTTTGAAGCGACGAAGTGCTGCCATTTTGAGAGCTCGACTTCTACACTTCTTCACTTCTTTTCTCCACTCTAATCTAGTGCTTCCTTCCATCCAAATCAAAGATCAAGGTTGAAGATTCAAGAGCTAAAGTTGAAGATCTTCATCTTTTCAAGAGAGATTTCTTCGTTTGAAGCGGATTCGTGATAGATCAAGCTTGATCCTTCGCTGTCCAGATCTGAAGCGTGTTGATTTGAGGTTGTTTAGGTGATTTGGTGAGTGGTGATTATCTCTCACACGGATCCAAAGGAGTATATCGGATTGTTGGCTTGATTTGGTGTTAAAATAGTGATTTCCATGCATTTTCTTCATCCTATGTGTAGATCCATATAGATCCATTGTTCATGATGATGTTACATCCATTTTATCATATGTTAACCTATGCAAGTTCATTCATCAAGTTTGTAGAGATATAATCCATGTTTTCATGCTTATTGGACTTTCAACTCTTTAATTACGAAAATGCCATTATTGTTATAATTGTCTACTTAGATCATATTTGAATGCTTGATTGTTTGGATTGATGTTTGATTTGATTGATTGTTATGAACTAGATGATTGATGATTAGATTTAGACCGAAGACGATTCAAAAGCTAAGGGAAAGGCTCTTGAATTGGGAAAGCTGCTTGTGGCATATGTAGCGGGATGATGAAGCTCTTATGCATAGATTTGATGATGTGATGATGAGATGAGGCTTTGCGAGGATGTAATGAAGCGAGGCAATCATGTGATGAAGACTTGGTCTAATCCAGACGGGATCATTCCAAGCATGTTGATAACTCGGTGATATGATTCGAGTTGAGGATAATGAATGAATATGAGAATAGTCGTCGAGGAGGATGACTAGGAGGCTTGGATAGCATCGTTGTTGAAGGTTCTAGCATGCTCTAAGCAAGGGTACGTTTGGGCAGATTCGATAGTCCCAACGGCCAACTGTTGATGGTCGAGTACTCTGGGCAGATTCGATAGTCCTAGGCACGGGCTGCGACGACGTGCGGGAGTTATGTCTAGAACCGGGGTTTTCATTAGCCCTTGACGGACGGCTGAAAGAATGTGCCGGTCATTCAATTAACGGTGATATCGAAGCAATGATAACAGTGATAGCCAGAGTCATGGATGTTTGGTTGTATCGTCATTCGGACTCAAGAGCGGTATTTTCTGGGTGCTTATCTGATTTAGGCCTTGGTACTTGGAAAACATCGCCCTTGACTCGAGTGATAGTAGCTTTACTTTAAATTGTATGCTCTGCTATGTTTGCTTCTGCTTAGTGTGTGTCTGGGGGCTATCACTGTAGAATGAGGTTGGAATGGGAGGGTTGTATTCCTGTTCCTTTTTCCTTTATGCTCTTTTGGTATGTTGTTAGTTAATTTACTGCTCACTAAGACTGTTGTCTGACTCAAGGCTTTATGTTTTAATTCTTATTGCCTTGGGCTGTTCGTCCATTTTTGGGGACGGGCAGACTAGGTAGCAGGTGACAGGTGCTGTTCTCTTCTCACGATGCTGATATCGAAGACGAGCTAGAGGGTTGCTTATTATCTTCTTATATGTACTGGATATTCCGCTGTTTTGTATTCTCTGAGAGATATGTAGTGAGGCTTGATGTATTGACTATTTTGATGCTTGTACTCAACTATTATGGAGTTTTATATGATGTCATTTTGCTCTGTAAAGCTTCACTATACATATGTTCTATTGTATTTTGTCCATGCGCTGTGAGTAATACGATAGATTCTGTTGTTTTAAATCTTACCTTGACAATCGTCCATGGTCGCCTGGCACACTTTACAGCGCCTTATCTCTAGATTCGGTGCAGGGGTCATGGGCGGTCGTCACATTTGGTATCAGAGCATTGGTTAATCGATTTTACCCAACGCTCGCTGAAGTAACCACGTATGAGAGACGTAATTGTATTTTGATGGATGAATACTATATATAATATAGTAGCTTATTAGAGTTGAGTCCTTTATGCAGTTGTTTCTCTAGATGTTCTAATCATTCCTTTTTATAGATATTGAGAATGAGTCGAAGAGGGAGACCAGCTGCTAGGGAAGGCCGTGCTACTGAAGAGACTGCTGATTATGCAGCCATGTTCGAAGCTATGATGACTTCGATCATAAGGAGGATACCAGTTCCGGGGGCGGCAGTTGATGTTGGAGTTCAAGTTCAAACTCCAAAACCGGTGGATTTTGCTAAGTTGTGCAAGGATTATACTGCTCTCGGAGGGAAGGTTTTCTTGGGAACAGAATCAACTATCGAAGTCCAGAGATGGATAGATGCTTGTAGAAGGATCTTTGGCGATTTGGGAATTGATGATGCAACTAAGAGGAAGTTGGCATCGAGACAGCTTCAAGGGAGAGCTTCTGATTGGTGGAACTCTATTACCATCACTACTCCGGAAGAAGAGATTACTTGGGAGCAATTCCAAGTCAGATTTGAAGCTAAGTTCATTTCTACAGCTCAGAAGTCTGTTCTGTTCAAGAAGTTTGTAGAGCTCAAGCAGGGTGGAAGATCTGTTCTTGAGTATGTTTCTGAGTTTGAAGCTTTGTCCAAGTATGCCCGGTCATATATTGAGTCTGCTTATCAGAAGAATAAGAAGTTTGTGACCGGCTTGGATAGTTATCTTGGGAGACAGTTGGTGGATCATTTGGACGACTCATTTGAGAAGCTTGTGGAGAAAGCTCTCAGGCATGAGAGTCTGTTTCCTAAGGAAGGACCTGTTGTTGCTGTTACCAAGGGAGAATCTAAACCACAGCAGGGTGGAAACCAGAAGAGGAAGCAGCAGCAGAAGGGTAAGGATGGCCAAAAGAAGCCGAAAGGCGAGGTGACTTGCTACAATTGTCAGCAGAAGGGCCATTTCTCGAAGGATTGTAAGAATCCTAAGGCACCGATTAAGTGTCACAACTGTGACAAGCCGGGACATTTCAGGAAGAATTGTCCAGAGCCAAGGAAGGACAGGCAGATTGTGCAAGCCTATGCTTTAGGAGCTGTTCCGTCGTCTTCGAAAGCTCCTACTGCTGAAGAGAAGGGAAAGAGTGTGGTTGTTCAAGGTACTCTTTTCCTATGTGGTGTTCCAGTTAGAGTTTTGTTTGATACTGGAGCGTCGCATTCGTTTGTTTGTAGTGAACTCGTAGACCGGTTAGGTTTGGAACCGGATATTGTTGATAGGCCATTGGTTGTGACTAATCCAGTTGGGGGTTCGTCTTGTTTGTGTATGTTATGCCGTGGTCTAGTTGTATCGAGTCATGGTTGCTCTTTTGTTTGTGATTGCTTTGTTCTGAACTTTGCGGGGTTCGGAATTATTTTGGGTATGGACTGGCTTAGGAAGTATGCGGCTAAGGTTGATTGTGAGAGGCTGGAGGTGACAGTCGAGAATGTGGAAGGGCGAAAGATTGTGATACGATGTAAGCATGAGGAAGGCGTCTTCATGAGCTTCATGTATTCGCTAGTTGTTCCACGGGATGGACTGTCTTTAGTGCCTATCGCAAATAGATTCGAGGATGTCTTTGACGAAGTCAAAGGGTTGCCGCCGCATAGAGAGATCGAGTTTCGAATAGATCTAGTTGAAGGAGCCAGACCTGTTGTGATGCCTCTAAGGCGGATGGCGCCTAGGGAACAGCAAGAGTTGAGGGTGCAAGTTGATGACCTTTTACAGAAAGGATTCATTCGGCGTAGTGTGTCCGAGTGGGGTGCACCAGTTGTGTTTGCAACCAAGGCAGATGGGTTGTTGAGATTGTGTGTGGATTATCGTGAGCTGAATAAAGTGACTAAGAAGAACAAGTATCCATTGCCGAGGATAGACGACTTGTTTGATCAGCTTCACGAAGCTAAGGTGTTTTCTCAGATGGATTTGGCAACGGGATTTCACCAGTTGAGAGTGGCTAAGGATAGTGTGCCGAAGACTGCTTTTAGGACACCATCTGGTTTCTTTGAGTGGTTGGTAATGCCGTTTGGATTGACTAACGCGCCAGCATATTTTGTGGATCTTATGAATAGAGTGTTCAGAGATCAGTTGAACAAGTTCGTACTTGTGTTCGTGGATGATATTCTGATTTATTCCAGAACGGAAGAAGAGCACAAGACGCACTTGTGTATTGTTTTGGAAATCTTGCGGAAACATCAGCTGAAGGCTAAGTTTTCGAAGTGTCACTTCTGGAAGAGTGAAGTGAGGTTCTTAGGCCATGTGATTTCTGGAAATGGAATAGCGGTTGATCCCGCTAAGGTGGCGGCAATCCAGGATTGGGTTAGACCTAAGAATGCATCAGATGTGAGAAGTTTTCTTGGATTAGCAGGATATTATCGATGGTTTATCAAAGACTTCTCCAAGGTAGCTGCACCATTAACAGGATTGACGAAAAAGAACCAAGTGTTCTGTTGGGATGCTAAGTGCGAGCAAGCTTTCGAAATCCTGAAAGAGAGATTGACGAGTGCTCCTATTTTGACTATTCCTAGTGGGAATGATGAGATGGTGGTTTATACCGACGCATGTGGTACTGGACTTGGAGCAGTGCTGATGCAGAGGGATAAAGTTGTTGCGTATGCCAGTCGACAACTGAAGTCGCATGAAAGGAATTACCCGACTCATGATTTGGAGTTAGCGGCGATTGCATTTGCTCTGAAGATGTGGAGGCATTATTTGTTGGGAGTTCGATTCGAGTTGTTTACGGATCATAAGTCGTTGAAGTATCTTTTCTCCCAAAAGGATTTGAATCTTCGGCAGCAACGTTGGCTAGAGTTTTTGGCATCATATGATTTTGGTATAGCTTATACTCCGGGAAAAGGTAACGCAGTGGCAGATGCGTTAAGTCGAAGACATGCATGATTGGGAGCCATGTTTTCAGAATGGAAGAGTCTCGAGTATTTAGCTGGATTCGACTTCAGACCTAGATGTGAATTGAAACCTGAGATGTTGGCAAACTTATCGATAAGACCCACTCTTGTGGAAAGGATTGGCGAGGGCCAAAAGCGAGATGATAAGCTTGTCAAGATTATCCGTGAATTGGAATCTGGATTGGATCCAGAAAAGGATAAAGGATTCGAGGTCGATCGAGAGGGTTGGCTTCGGAAGCAAGGACGGCTAGTTGTTCCCGATATAGATGAATTGAGGTGTGAAGTCCTGAAGGAAAGTCATCACTCGAAACTGACAATTCATCCAGGTGGAAATAAGATGTATCGGGATATGAAGAGAACCTACTACTGGGAAGGCATGAAGAAGGATGTTGGAGATTTCATTTCCAAATGTATGAACTGCCAGTTGGTAAAGGCTGAACAGAAGAAGCCAAGTGGATTGCTTCAGCCCTTAGAAGTTCCTACATGGAAGTGGGAACAAGTGTCGATGGATTTTATTGATGGATTGCCTAGAACCAGAACGGGAAATGAAGGGATTTGGGTCATTGTGGATCGTCTGACTAAGAGTGCACGATTCATTCCTGTTCGATCGACTAGAACGGCATCAAAGTTGGCTGAGTTGTATGTTAAGTGGATAGTCCGATTCCATGGTATTCCGAAGAATATAGTGAGCGATCGAGATCCATTGTTCACTAGTGGATTTTGGAGGAGCTTCCAGGAAGTTTTGGGAACTGAGTTGTGTTTGAGTACAGCTTATCACCCTCAAACAGATGGTCAGACTGAGAGAGTCAACCGAGTTTTGGAAGATCTCCTCAGAGCTTGTGTTTTGGATTTTGGAGGATCATGGGAAGATCACCTTCATTTGGTGGAGTTTGCATACAACAACAGTTACCAGTCAAGTATTGGTATGGCACCGTATGAGGCGTTGTATGGAAGACCGTGTAACTCTCCGACATGTTGGTTGGAAACTGGAGAAAAGCTGATACTTGGGCCAGAGATGATTCGACAGACTTCAGATTTTATAGAAATCATTCGGCAACGAATGAAGGCAGCCCAAGATCGTCAGAAGAGTTATGCCGATAAGCGTCGTAAGGATTTAGAATTCGACATTGGAGATATGGTTTTTGTGAAGATCTCTCCACTGAAGAATGTTATTCGATTCAGGAAGAAAGGAAAATTGACTCCGAGATTTGTTGGACCATTCCCGATTATCGAGCGAATTGGAAAGCTCGCTTATAGATTGGAGTTACCTGAGAAGATGTCGGGTGTGCACAATGTTTTTCACGTATCATATCTACGGAAGTATGTGCACGACTCGAATACCGTGGTTTCTGTTGATAGCTATGAAGACTTAGAAGTTGATCCAGTCGATAGAAGACCTCGTAAACCGCTTCGTGTTGTTGAAACCAACACGAAACAGCTTAGGAGGAAGGTAGTTAAGTTGCTCAAGATACAATGGAGTGATGATGATAACGACTGTACGTGGGAGGTGGAAGAGAGGATGAAGGCAGCTCATCCTGAACTCTTCAAGGTATGGCCCTAAGGTGTCGTCTCATCTCGCGATATTGTAACTTGTTCTAAGTCTTAGAATTCTGTACGCTAAGCTAGAATTGGATGCATGGTTTGTTGACTGCTATGGATGGTAGGCGTACAGAATAGTCTTTGATTGCTATGATTGCTTGGAATTTCGGGGGCGAAATTCCTAAGGGGGAGAGAATGTAACGACCCGAATTTTACGGATCGAAAAGTTTGTCAAAATCTGGGATTTTCAGCATTTTCTAGTTGTTTCAGATTTTGGTTGAAATTGCCTAAGTCCTAGGTCGTACGCGACCTAAATGTTGTTGGCAACTTAGGAGATAAGTCGTGAGCGACTTAGAGAAGATCTGCGACCTAAGGGGATAGGCAAGTTAAGGGATAAGTCTGGGTCGAGTTGCCGACTTAAGGTAGTGACCGACCTAAGTGATGAGTCGTGACCGACTTAAGAGGTTTAGGCGACCTAAGGAAGAGTAGTAGGCGACCTAAGTATTCTGGGGTAGAGTTAGGTCGGCAACGACCTAAGGACATGTTGTGAGCGACCTAAGTGTTTGGGTGTTAAGTGTTAGGTCGGCAGTTCGAGTTAGCGACCTATGGGATTGACCGACCTAAGGAATAAGTTAGTTAACGACTTAATAGTTAAGTCGTAGATGACTTAGTAGTTAGGTCGCATAGGTGCTAAGTTGTTAGGTCGCAGGGTTTTGTAAGTCTTAGGTCGTAGCTTAGTAAGTTGTTAGGTCGCAGGCTGGCTCAAGTGTTAGGTCGCGTGAGAGTCTAAGGTATTAGGTCGTAACCTGTTAAGTCGTAGGTCGCTGGGTTCTGGCTTGGTGTTAGGTCGTAGCCTGTGTGTTAAGTCGCGAGCGACCTAGGAGTAAGTTGTATCTCGTTGAGACCTGGTGCGTTAAGTCGCGTGAGGGCTTATCAGTTAGGTCGTAAGGTTTGGATAGGTCGAGAATTTTAGGTCGGAGGCTCTGATAGGTCGGAGGCTCTGTTAAGTCGTGGGGGTTTTTAGGTCGTAGGTCGGCATAGTGTTAAGTCGGCAGCGACTTAAGAAGATAGCCGAGTTACGACTTAGGGTATTTTTCAGCTATAAATAGGAGGGGTTGTTCTCACTTTTTGGGATCCGGATTTTTGAAGCGACGAAGTGCTGCCATTTTGAGAGCTCGACTTCTACACTTCTTCACTTCTTTTCTCCACTCTAATCTAGTGCTTCCTTCCATCCAAATCAAAGATCAAGGTTGAAGATTCAAGAGCTAAAGTTGAAGATCTTCATCTTTTCAAGAGAGATTTCTTCGTTTGAAGCGGATTCGTGATAGATCAAGCTTGATCCTTCGCTGTCCAGATCTGAAGCGTGTTGATTTGAGGTTGTTTAGGTGATTTGGTGAGTGGTGATTATCTCTCACACGGATCCAAAGGAGTATATCGGATTGTTGGCTCGATTTGGTGTTAAAATAGTGATTTCCATGCATTTTCTTCATCCTATGTGTAGATCCATATAGATCCATTGTTCATGATGATGTTACATCCATTTTATCATATGTTAACCTATGCAAGTTCATTCATCAAGTTTGTAGAGATATAATCCATGTTTTCATGCTTATTGGACTTTCAACTCTTTAATTACGAAAATGCCATTATTGTTATAATTGTCTACTTAGATCATATTTGAATGCTTGATTGTTTGGATTGATGTTTGATTTGATTGATTGTTATGAACTAGATGATTGATGATTAGATTTAGACCGAAGACGATTCAAAAGCTAAGGGAAAGGCTCTTGAATTGGGAAAGCTGCTCGTGGCATATGTAGCGGGATGATGAAGCTCTTATGCATAGATTTGATGATGTGATGATGAGATGAGGCTTTGCGAGGATGTAATGAAGCGAGGCAATCATGTGATGAAGACTTGGTCTAATCCAGACGGGATCATTCCAAGCATGTTGATAACTCGGTGATATGATTCGAGTTGAGGATAATGAATGAATATGAGAATAGTCGTCGAGGAGGATGACTAGGAGGCTTGGATAGCATCGTTGTTGAAGGTTCTAGCATGCTCTAAGCAAGGGTACGTTTGGGCAGATTCGATAGTCCCAACGGCCAACTGTTGATGGTCGAGTACTCTGGGCAGATTCGATAGTCCTAGGCACGGGCTGCGACGACGTGCGGGAGTTATGTCTAGAACCGGGGTTTTCATTAGCCCTTGACGGACGGCTGAAAGAATGTGCCGGTCATTCAATTAACGGTGATATCGAAGCAATGATAACAGTGATAGCCAGAGTCATGGATGTTTGGTTGTATCGTCATTCGGACTCAAGAGCGGTATTTTCTGGGTGCTTATCTGATTTAGGCCTTGGTACTTGGAAAACATCGCCCTTGACTCGAGTGATAGTAGCTTTACTTTAAATTGTATGCTCTGCTATGTTTGCTTCTGCTTAGTGTGTGTCTGGGGGCTATCACTGTAGAATGAGGTTGGAATGGGAGGGTTGTATTCCTATTCCTTTTTCCTTTATGCTCTTTTGGTATGTTGTTAGTTAATTTACTGCTCACTAAGACTGTTGTCTGACTCAAGGCTTTATGTTTTAATTCTTATTGCCTTGGGCTGTTCGTCCATTTTTGGGGACGGGCAGACTAGGTAGCAGGTGACAGGTGCTGTTCTCTTCTCACGATGCTGATATCGAAGACGAGCTAGAGGGTTGCTTATTATCTTCTTATATGTACTGGATATTCCGCTGTTTTGTATTCTCTGAGAGATATGTAGTGAGGCTTGATGTATTGACTATTTTGATGCTTGTACTCAACTATTATGGAGTTTTATATGATGTCATTTTGCTCTGTAAAGCTTCACTATACATATGTTCTATTGTATTTTGTCCATGCGCTGTGAGTAATACGATAGATTCTGTTGTTTTAAATCTTACCTTGACAATCGTCCATGGTCGCCTGGCACACTTTACAGCGCCTTATCTCTAGATTCGGTGCAGGGGTCATGGGCGGTCGTCACAACGTCAATGCAATGATTATGAAATTTGACCTAAGTTACATCATTTGGAGCTTTATTTGCACTGTACAAATCAATTGATACTAATGTCATAAAAAGCAACGGTACCAAAAGTGTACTGTTCATAAAGCATGCGACTCATACTTCAGTAAATGCTTTTAATATATAAGGAAGATAAGTTATACAGTTCCAAATTCTTTTGACTACATCAATATAATTATATATGATATATAATTTATTTTGTTAAAAAATCAGGCAGTTGGGAATCATATCGGATTAAATCTATATTGGACTAAATCTACGTGTAATGCTATATGAATATAGCATTTTATATATGTAATGCTATATGAATATATCATTTCGCTGTCCTTCAGACTAAATTTTAAAAGTTGTGTCCTTCAGACCAAAATCATTTTCAGATTTTTCCTTCAGACTAATTCGCTCTTTTCTAAAAAAGAATAAAATAAGCAAGCACTATTTTTTGGTTTCCCTCGCAAATTTTTAGAAGGTTGCTAATTTTTTTATTTCAGCGGTTTTTATCCTTCCTATTTCCGTTCCACGTACCTTCGTTCCCCCACTTCAGAAATGACGAAACTTCGAAGAAATCTTCTCTCAGTCCTAATATTGAAAGCCTAACACTAAAGAATTCTTCTTTCGATCCTGCCCTTCCAGTTCTCTTTGATATCTTCGATTTTCTCAGATTTTCTCTAGTTTCGATGGTCTTCTTCTATTTCTAGGCGGTGATGCAGTTTTCGTTTTGCTCTTCTTACATTCCTTAGTGGCAGCGTGATTTTCATTGCCATCTTTTATCTCATAAAATAGAGCATTTTAGTCAATCTTCTCTGCATATTCGTAGATCTAGCCTCAACAAGTAATTTTGGCAAGCATTCATCTTCATCTCATCAGAGGAGTCCAAGCAACGATCTTATGAGGTTATCTTAGTGCGACAAGCAAGAGCAGCTGCATCGACAACTCCATTCAACCCAGATAAGTGTCGAATGTTTATTGATTTGCCCTTAAATTACAATTCCTATGCTGGTAATCTTCTGAAAATAACTTAGGGATTTGGCTAAGATAGAACACTGATCGAGTTGCATCTATAAATCTGAGCATTTACTATCATAAACCTTTTGTTATGGTTTTATGATTTGCTAATGTCATATTTTATTTCTATTACATAACCTGACACAAATTCCACTAGACCATTTTTGCATTCCGCAACTGTTGTGATTTTACACCAAAAGCAGGTGACCTTGTGAGTCTCAACCCATAAAGGTAATTCATTCATCTATAGTGTTTAGATTTATGAATTATTACTCATTACTCAAACACATTCAGAAATCATTAGTCAATTCATTCTTATACAATAGATAGTATTTTGGTGTTGTTGCATATATAAATCATTACCCAAGTCATTTTTATACAATGAGTGTTATGTTTATATAAAGTTCAGTATTTGTTGTATTATAAAATATTCAATTTTTTAGCCAATGTATATTCAGGAAGTGTGGGAGGTTATCTTGATATATGGTTTGCACATGGTGCATTACAAATTGTCATGTGATATCTTCTTTCAACAAAAACTTAATCTACTACTTGTATAGTCATGTCATGTTAAAATGAAGATTTTACATGATACACTTGGTATTACTAGTAATATTTTATGGTTCTTGTGGCACAATATATTGTTAACTTTCTTACTTATTATTATTGTATCATTATATTGATAAACTATTTGCATTTAATACACAAGTATAGTCTGAACTTTTGTTTTGTTTGAATTGTATCATACGGCAATATTATCTGAATGATAACACTTAGTCATTCATTTAGTGAATGAAATAATTAAAGTTGTTACTGTCATGTGGGAGCAATGTTAATCAAATGTATAGTTGTATATTTTGTTAGATGACATTGCTTTTATCAAACTGAGTGGAAATATACAGTTGCATATTTGGTTAAATGTAATTATCTGGGTTAAAATGTAATTATTTGGTTAGATGACATTGCTTTTATCAAACTGAGTGAATGTAAACGAATTCAAAGCTTTCTCCAGCAGGAAGCGAACTGAGCCACGCTGGAAATCCATACCCATTTCCAGATATGTTTAGCCCACATATTGGACTGGCAATGTTCAGATTCTTCACTGTTTTCATTGACTTGTTAGTAACTGTAATTAAATATCAATAGTATGTCTTCCCTTTCGAAGTCCATGATGATGTTGTGGTTTGTTGGACTGTGAAGGGCGATGATGATTTGGTAACTGCATATCATTTGCACATTTGACGTGCAAGTAATTTAGACAATTAAAAATATCAAAGTTCTAATATTATATAAAAAAAATACCTGGTGCAGGAGTTGGCTTGACCTGAGGAGCCAAGTTAGGAGCAATGATGGGTTGATCGGGCAAAGGAACAATCCCAGAAAGAAACTGACTGAAAGAGCTCTGCCCTCTGTTAAGTCGGGCCAGAACACCCAAAAGAGGGGCATTATTATAAGTAGCTGGTTCAGTTTGTTAGTAATTATCTCTTTCATCAGCAAAGTTATCGTAGGCATCGGGTCCACCAACAATGGCTCCATCTAATAGGTTGGGGTCACTGGCCTTCCGACTGAACCACGTTGCATAACCGCCTCTGCATGTTACGAATGAAGGATTCACTTTAATGGACACGATTGATGAGCCACGGTGGTGCATTTGTTGGGGCCGGGTTGACCCGTACCCTATCATGTAGCTCGTTGCTCTTGGGTTGTCCCCTAAAATATAGTCCACCTGTTTAACAGTATACAAATTAGATCTTTGGTTAAATGATCCATAACACTAAACATGCAGTTATCAAATAATGAAGATAGGTTGTTTGCCCGAGATTTGGCAGCATCAAGAAGCTCGGAAGGAGTAGCTATGCCAGAAGCAAAATGAGTGTTTCTTCCAGCAGACTGAAGGTAATCAGAGTAGACAGTGAGAAGGAATGAAGCACTTGTAGCGAACTGAAGGTTGTTCCATTTCTGCTTATAGATCAAGCCGCCAGGGGTCTTTTGGACATTTCTGTTACCCTTTCCAATGCATGAACACATGAAGTTTTCTGCCTTTGCCTGGTATCTTTCAAATATAGGAGAATGTTGGGATGCTTTGACTTCTAGAAGAAACTGGGTTTAGAAGGGAAAACATTATAGGTACACAACATAACTTTGTATTTACAGTTTTGGTATATCATGTACCTTGGATACAAGAACTTGAACACCTGCATATTTGACATCCCAACCAAACTCAATCATAGACCAGCCTGTTCCTCCAAGAATGTCTCCATTTTTCCAAGATAGTCAAGGTAGTAATGATCTTCGGTTGCTTGATATGACCATGCTGCTGCCTATAATAATTCATCCTTCAATTTTATAAACATATGTTGATTAATATATAGATATATAGCAACTGTTTTGTTTGTTGTATTACACACATTAATAATGTATGCTGCCGCCCAAACATACATTAATTGTCAATACTACTGTATCAACAACATTGCACTATGTTAATAATGGCTTTTCTGATTAGATTTTCCTTGTTCTTTCTGCTTAGCTCGATTTCTGATAACTTGTACTTTTCCATGACTTAATTTAACATGTTGACAATCTTGTTTTATCTTTAAAACTTTATATAGTTAATATCACATTTTTGGTCTGAAGTGCTTCAACATAGGCTGCATTTTTCTTTATTTTATCATCACTGACTGTGCTAAATTTGTACAGCAGTGAACTGTTGTTTCCAGTATTGGTTTATTATAGTGTTTTGAGACCGGGCCGTCAATCAAGCCGTGGTGCTTCAAGGTCGGAGGCTTTGAAAGTTCAACCGGTCGGACCGTCGGTTTGCTGCGAAGGAAATTTATGAATCAATATGCAATTATTGATAAAAAGTGGGGTAAATTGTAAAATTATTTCAGCAGAATAGTAATAATTAACCTAAGGGCTGAACGCAAATTTACAAACAAATTGCTTTGTTCTTCTTCTCTACCGTTCAGCTTGCAAATAACCCAAATCAAACCTAATTTCTTATAGTAAGAACCCCAAATTAGCTCGAGATTCTTCAGCTCCAGCTCGAAATATTAGGGTTCCGGTCGATTTAGAGGCGGCTGGATGAAGATTGCGGTCGAACTCCGCTCCCGACCGCTGCCGCCATCGGCTAACGGTTAGCCGCGGTTGAATCTGCGGTCGGGTCCGGTCTTCAAAACACTGGTTTATTATATGCTTGGACTCTTGGTGTATATTTTACAAGAAATCCACTATTCCTTTCTCTATTACTTTTATATTGGCATTGGCATTCTTCCAGGAATACAAAGCATCACATTTAAGTTGTTAGTTGTGATTACTTTTATATTGGACTTGGCATTTATTTACACTGTCATAATTTCAAAATCAGATGGTTATTAGGTCAGGTAGTTATCAGGGAATTTTCAAATCTCAAAGCACATGAAATGGGAATTTTCAAGGAATTTAAGATGTACAAGATTTATTTGAATTATGTATATTTTGAATACAATGTGGATGTTATGTATTTGGAGACAACCGGGTGAACCAGAAGGTGAGCAGTGCAATTCTAATATCAAGATGGAGCAAAATGAGCTATTAACTTCATGTATCATGATATTTACTTATTTACATATTGTAAATAAGTAAAATTTTGTTCTTTATTTAGAAGGAAATTAAGAATAAGTTTCATTTTTCTTATTTTCTTACCTTTCTTTACCGTTCCCTGAATGGAAAATAAAACTTCAAATTAGAACGAAAAGAAAGATTTTTATGGTTTACATTGTCTTTTACATAGAGTATTATGCATCAGCTGACATTTTCCTTTATGCACATAGATGTTTGTTGCATTTCCTGACCTATCAATCTTCACACTGAAGGATAAATTCTTGGTAAGCTCATTTGAAATATCGATTGCATTACATAGCAGTACCTTTGTATTGAAGTTTTTCTTAAATTTGCTGCCTGTGCTTTTAATTAAATGGCCTACAAGCAAGCTTTCTGTACCTGTCTGTCCTTTGTATCTCAGCATCCTTTGCCCACAAGCCTGTGTTCAAATCCCTGTACTCTCTTTGAACACAAAATGTGTTGTTGGTAGCATCATGCATGTCACATTAACTGCCTACACACTCCATAATGCTTGCACATTGCAATTATACTCAACATCAATCATTTCTATAATGCTTGCACATTTCAGCTCACTCCCCGATACAGTGAGTTGCATCTATACTTCCTCCACTCCTTCCAGTCCACAGCTCTGCAGTCAGTTGACAACTATACATTCAATTTTAATATTTATAACATCCTTCTACCTTAATTAAATTTAACACTGAATGCATTGTTATTTTAGATTTAAATCTATCCTAACGATTTTTAACATATGAACTAAATCCATTAATTAAGGATGTTTTTTTTACTGTCAGTATGAAAATCTGTTTATTTTAGGTACATAAGAATAACAAATTACTTATTAAGAGAAAGTTAGCAAGTCATTGGCAAGGAGGCATACCCTGACAATAAGGAGAAATTTGATAGTGGATGATTGTTGGCTCACATCTCTTCTTCTCTTAAGCTAATTTGGAAGAGCTGACGAGTAAGTTTTTGTCAATTGACTGTTTTTAATTCAAAATGGTTATGTTTGGAAATTTATTTAATGCGGCAACTCAAATATACTGAGACATGGTTAACATTTTAAAAAATGTTCTTCAATGTTTTCATCAAATATTGAAAATCTTCAGGTACTAGTTAAGGGGTGTTTAGAATGAACTTTAAATAACTTACAAGTTACAAACAACTTATACATATTTCTCACACACACTGATACATATACATATACATATATATACATATATATATATATATATGTTAGCGCCAAAATTGGTCACTAACACTCAAACATAAATGAAAGCACCAACTAACAGTCACAGATAACATATATAGTATATGTAGAGAGTATAAATATGAAGAGCGGTAAAAATTAAAAAGAAAGTAGAAAAAACAGTGGATTTATAATGGTTCGACTGACTCTGGCCTACGTCCACTTCAAAATTTTCTTTTTTATTGATATGAGAATCAATTACAGTTACAATCCAGTGTTTTTAAAACAATAATGACGGAGTTGCCTTAGTACAGAATAGGAAGGGGAATATAGTCCAGATTTCCTTTTCTGAAGCCCCGCTTGTTGTATTTATAGGCAAAGTCCTAGTTACTGGGCTTACTGAATGGTCCAAGCCCATCAAGAACTTTGCCGACACCCAACTCCATCATTACGACCGATCATGAGTTCTGGATACGCCGGTCTGTACTTCCTAGGCAATGACCCGAATCATTCCTATGCTTGACTCGAAGTAACTTGCTCTTATACTTATGTCGACCCACTCTTCCATTCCTAACTTCCAACTATGCTGACCGACCCCATATGGCCGAACCACTAGAGGACGATCCACCTATCATAATCCCTCCGAAGCCGAACCACAAAGGGTCGAGCCATATGACTCTAAGGCCGATCCCATGCCATAGTGCCGACCTGATTCCCAGAGCCGACCCGAAGAACACCCATAGCCGACCCAAAGTAGTTTCAACCATGCCGATCCCATTTCCGAATACATGCCGAACCAATCTCCACGTGCCGATCCACTTTGACTTACCTACCCTGACCGACCCTACATGACCGACCCACTAAAGTCGAACCACATATGTCGAACCACTAATGCCGAACCATATCTAGTCGAACCACTCCAGTATGACCGAACCACCTTCCTACTGACCTACTTCTCCGCCGATCCCTAAAGCATCGAACGCTGACTCGAAGCTAGGCCCTCTTTGACTCGAAGTAGCTACCATGAAACCTCGAAGCAAACCCAAATACGACTCGAAGCAAACTTCATGCAATTCGCGACAACTTGACTTTTTGTCGAAACTCGTATTTCAAGTATCCCAAGTCTTCTGTCCCTCTACTATGCCGAATCCCGGCTTTCTAATCATGTTTATCATCCGTTATTGATTGTTTATCCATCCAGTTGAACCAAACCCATCGAATTCCAGTCTCGACAAACGAGTAGTCGATTTAGTTAAATCTGTCTGTTTACGGCCTTACCAAAAGACGGGTAACAATATACATACACACACTGACATATACATACGTAGATATACACATATACATACATACATATATACACATACAGACATACAGACATACACATACATACACATAGATATTGCTAAGATGTTACGAGAATATATTTTTCTTGTTTATTGAACTTACTAGATATTTTTGCTCATTAGTACTACCAAAGAGTTGATCAAAACACTTTTACGGATAACGTGTAATATTTAATATATGAAAGGACATTTGCTTGCTGGAAAAAAATCTTGTGGCATTATAGTTAATTTTCCCAATTAGGTTTTAATTTGAAGTAGGTCACACACACATACATATACATACATACATATTGCATGGTTTTGTGGTTACAGACATTTCTTTTAATTTTAATAAGGTCATGACAGATATGGTTAGCCACTTTAGTCATGATAGGAACATAGATCAAAATTATACTATAAAGAGAGAAAAAGGAGTTTGCACAAGTGCTATTTGTGTTAGCTGTGTTAAAATATAGAAAATAACAGCTTTTATCTCACTAAATCCCATGAATATAAGAAAGACTGTTAATCCCACACTCCTTTAAGAAGTGTGAAGTTAAACACCCTTTTGAGGGAAGTCGTATGTTTCAACTGATCATCGTATGAGCTATATTATAATTCAAGAAGTCTTATTTGTATAGACTTTAAGATAAGATGCATGTACATTTCACAAATTTTGATAGAGAGGATCATACATAGTGTATCTTTTATTGCATTTTGAGCCTCATCCTTTCATTCACATATGATATAAAATTGTTATAGAGATACATGTTCATAACTATATAAACCAATTAACAAACACGTGTACATGTACATGATATGCAGAGTATGTATACGTGCTGAAAGTGAACGAGAAGAGCGATGTATACAGCTTTGAAGTGGTACTACTAGAACTAGTGACTAGAACAAAGGGAGTTGATCCTTCTTTCGGGGAGAACAAGGACGTAGTGAAGAGGTTAATGGATCACATTTTTGTAAGATCACCTTAGCAAAGATGAAGATGATATACAGTCACTTATCGATCCCAAACTGAAACCGATATCTGATGATGAATATGAAGGCATAGTACGTGCTTTGCATGTGGGGCTTTTATGTGCTGCTTTTCCAGTGAACCGTCCTTCAATGAGAAGAGTGGTCGAGCTGCTTTGGAGCTGTACAGAGATAGTAATGCACAGCGAAGTTATCTGAAATTAATGTATCAGGTAAATTACTTTCATTCCCTCGGTTGGTTTAACAGTTGGTTTTAAATGTTGGATTTTGCTAGCATGACAACAAAAAAATTCATTCGAAAGGCAAGAATAGTAGATTTGGGGAGATTTGGAGGAATCCAGAGGATAATATTAGCATTTTTCTTTGAAGAATATGAAATATAACCAGTTATAGTTGCAGGCAAAAAAAGGAAACAATTTGGTTAGATGTCGATATTGAAGAATGAGCAGATTTGTTGCTTTATTTGCTTAAAGCCAAGTAAATTATTTCATGCTTCATTCGAAAATGTGATGGATATAAAGGCTCAATATATCAATTCACAAAAGGAAAACAACAAAAGTAATGAGTTTGTGATGTTTCCTTATGAAGAAATCATGCTTTTGTAATGCAAGTTGGTTCATATTTGTTTTGCATTTTTTGTGTATATGTATAAAAGGTAATAAATCAATAAAAGAAAAACTGCTGAGTTTTTTTTTGATCTTTTATCAATATTATCTTGAACCTTCTTAGATTAATGTTTGCACAAATGCGTGCTTGTTTAACATTGAGATATGAAAATATGGGAACACTACCGAGGTGGGCACATATAAATTTGGGCAGGCTTATATTCATGCAAATTGTTGTTTATTCTGCCTTGGGATAACTAGCAAAGTCCTAAAATCAATCCATAAATAAACCATGCTTTGATGGCGTTAGCGTCAAAATTGGTCACTAACACCCAAACGCCGTTGAAAGCATCAATTCACAGTCACTAATAACAAATAGAGCGTATGTAGAGAGTATAAATACGAAGAACAATCAAAATTAAAAAGAAAGTAGTAATAACAAAGGATTATAGTGGTTCGACTGACTCTGGCCTACGTCCACTTCAGAAATTTCATTTTTATTGATATCATAATTAATTACAGTTACAATCCGGAGTTTTTAAAACAATAATGACAAAGTAGCCTTAGTGTTGAAGATGAAGGTAAACATAATGAAGATTCCTTTTCTGAAGCCTCGCTTGCTGTATTTATAGGCAAAATCCGGGTTACAGAGCTTCTTGAATGATATGGGCCCACCACAGACATAGCCGAGCCCATATGCTTCGTTGATGCCGACCCCAAGTTGTATATATGCCGACCCGTGTTTCCTTGGTGATGACCCGAAGCAACCTTACGCCTGACTCGAAGTAAACAAGGCTGGGACTCGAAGTAATTAACACACCGACCCCAAAAATGTTGCCGACTTGATCTTTTATGCCAACCGGAGGATACACTACACCCGACTCGAAGCACACAACTCACCGACCCGAAGCAGGTCATGCCATGACTCGAAGCGATACACCGATCCCATGCCTTCAAGACACCGATCCGATTTCCTTTAGCCGACTCGAAGCCTTCGTTCCACCGACCCGGAGTTAACACAAATGCCGATCCCATGAAGTGCCGACCTGATTCCCATGTGCCGACCCGAGGATAGTGGAGTGCCGACCCGGAGTTAATCTCTAAACATACCGATCCCATCCATTTCCTTGATGTCGACCCCTCCATTCATGCCGACCCGGAGTTTTGTACATGCCGACCCGAAGCCTGGAGGATGCCGATCCTAGTGACCTGAAGCAATCATTTAATTGACCCAAAGCAAGCTGCTTGAAAACTGGAAGTATACCCACAAACGACTCGAAGCAAACTCCAACCATCTCAAAATGACTCGATTTTTATCGAAACTTATATTTTAAGTATCCCGCGCTTTTTGTCCATCAACTATGCCGAATCTCGGCTTCATAATCATGTTTATCATCCGTGATTGATCGTCTATCCATCCAGCCGATTCAAACCCGTCGTATTCCAGCTTCGATAACCAAGCAATCGATTTAGTTAAATCCGCCCGTCTACGGCCTTGCCAAAAGGCGGGTTAATATTTTTCCCCCAAAACATGCCTTGCTATTGGAAGGTGTGTTTTGAATAGCTTTAAATCCGATATCCAAAGTCCCTATTCCATCTATTATCAAGTAATTCCATCTGAGTCCGATAACCAAACCCGCGACTGTTCCGAATTGTTATCCAATTCCGAATTCATTCCAAATCCATTAACAGAATCCACGACCTCTCCATATTGTTTTATCCAAGTCCGAGACCTCTACGGATCCTAAAATCCAAATCCGGGACCTCACCGGTTCCAAATCCAAATCTGGGACCACTTCGGGTCCTTAGGTGTTCGTAGCCACTATCTGAATCCATATCACATCTTGGAAGTTAGTAATCAAATCCTACGATCTCTCCGGATCGTTAACGGCCTCTCCGGACCCTTGTTAAGCTCGATCCAAACTTAACGATCGAATAGGCAGATCTTGTCGGCTCTGGTGAAGCAACCTATAACTTGCACTCCGGTTCAGTGTCCTTGAACATTAAGCGATGCCCTGGTCCTCCTAGACCAATCTCAGCCTCTCCGGGCTCTTACTGGATCCCATCCTGTCACTCTCCGGTGAAGGGGAAACAGCGTTGAGCGAGCCGATCATGTCGCTCTCTGGCGAAGCGGCGTCGCACCCTGCACTCCGGTTTAGTATCCATGAACATTAAGCGATGCCATGGCCTAAGTCCTAAATCGATTATAGCCTCTTCGAACTCTTACTGGATCCCATCCTGTCACCGGTGAAGGGGAAACAACGACGAACGAGCCGATCATGTCGCTCTCCGGCGAAGCGGCGCCGCTACTTGCACTCCGGTTCAGTATCCCTGAATATAAAGCGATTAATTTTCAACTGACTTCCAATATCCGTCCCGTAACTCTCTAGTTAGGGTTTTTTATAAAATTCAACTTCATTTATTAAATCCAAGTTCCAAATGTCCAATAAGAAAAACAGAAAAAGTTAAGTGTTGCTTCTCTGGGGAGAGCAACCTATTACCATCTCTGAGCATGCCTATGGATTGCTCTGGTTCCCTTACATGTGTAAGTGGCGTAGCTGCTTTTTTTTTTAAAAACGAAATCAGAAAAATTATTCGGTGACCGAAGTCCAAATCCTGAACTCGGCCCTTGCCATCACAATCAGTGATTGATGAGTCGTGACCCCTATCCAGGGTCGTTCCTGTTTGATCCAGGCGGTAGTTGCTCGTGTTCTACCGCTCTCGTCTGGTCCCTCACATACTGTGGTAATCTTCCACTCCTGACATGTTCCTCCACCACGTCCTTCAAGCGGCGGCATTCATCCGTAGCATGCCCTTCCAGCTCATGGAATAGGCAGTACTTCCCGCTCCTGCGTTCCCGTTCCGTGAGATCCCTCCTGGGTAGTTTCCAATAGGGGAGCTGCCCCCGAGTGTCCAAGTAAATCCATTCAAGATTATCTTTCAGGTCTGCATACGTTGCGAATTTGGGTTCCGACCTCTCCTTCGTTTGTCAGAACCACCATACCCATCGTCCTGCTTACGCTTTCCTTTATCCATCTCACGTCCTTCTCCAGGCGTTCCTTCACCTTGCACGACGTTTATCTCTTGCCTTTCGGCGCGTGAATCCTCTAACCAAATGAATCTTTCCGTCTCATGATAGAACTCCCTAAGATCCTGTGGTGGATCCCTTGCCAATGAATCCTTGAATTCAGTGCCTTCCGCAATCCCTGCTACCGCCGCCATCAAAATCATTAATGGATCCGGGCGATCTACCAAAGCTACAGCTGCATTAAATCGCATTAGAAAACCCCTCACGAACTCTCCTATCCTCTGCTTCATTGATGCCAACGTTATCACATTCTTGGATCGTGTCACGTGGACCCTGAACTGTCTCATGAAACGTTCCACTAGCTCGCCCCATGTGCTGATCGATCCATTCTCTAGCTGCCTGAACTAGAGCGCAGCGAAATCTATCAAGTATAAAGGAAAACATCTTGCCATCACCTCCTTAGATGCCCCCAGCACTTCCATATGTCTGATGTATCTGGTTACGTGCATAGTTGGGTCTGACTTTCCATCATAGGCCTCCAGTGTTGGCAGTTTGAATTCTGGAGGGTTCCTTGCGTTTCTGATATTCGGAGTGAACGGACTCCGACTGACTTCTTCCAAGCCTCTGCTCGGTAGTCCTCCTCTCATAATCCTTCTTATCAATCTAGACATCCGCTCGTCTCCTTCCGGGGGTAGTCCCCTGTTTGCATCTCCATCCTGCCCCCATATCCGGGAGGATATTCTAGGTAGTATTCTTCGTGCTGCTCATTTGCATTTTCGTTGGCCTCGGCTTGCTGAGCTCCATTCACCGGTCTTCCAATATCCAATCCTGAGGGTCTGCCCCCAGGCCTTTGCTGATTTCCTTCAATCTCTCTATTCTGATTCTGAATTTGACCTCCAGAGATTTCTGCAGCTCCAACTCCTTGCTCTGCATTGCCAGCAACTATGGTTAGTCCATTCCCTTGACTTTGCACCCCAACTTGTCCAACCTGTCGGAGTAGGTTCTGTATCATGTCCTCCTGCCTCTTAAGCATCATTTCCATCTCATCTCTAGTGATATAGATTGAGGCCTGGTTAGCTCCAGAGGAAGCCTTCTGACTTCCTTCTTGCTGACTCCTTTCCGTGCTCTGTCTGCTTGTCGATTGCTTTGCCATAATCTCCAGAATCCGAGCTTTAAAATCCCTAAGTGCTAGCTCTCTCAGTGAAAGCACCAAAATGTTAGCGCCAAAATTGGTCACTAACACCCATACGCCGTTAAAAGCACCAATTCACCATCACAGATAACATATAGAGTATATGTAGAGAGTATAAATATGAAGAACACTCAAAATTAAAAAGAAAGCAGTAATAACAGAGGATTATAGTGGTTCGTCCGACTCTGGCCTATGTCCACTCTAGAAATTTCCTTTTTATTGATATCAGAATCAATTACGGCTACAATTCAGGGTTTTTAAAACAATAATAGCAGAGTAGTCTTAGTAGAGAAGATGAAGGGTAACTTAATGAAGATCCCTTTTCTGAAGCCCCGCCTGCTGTATTTATAGGCAAAATCCGGGTTACAGGGCTTCTTGAATGATATGGGCCCACCACAGACATAGCGGAGCCTATATGCTTCATCGATGCCGACCCCAAGTTGCATATATGCCAACCCGAGTTTCCCTTGGTGATGACCCGAAGCAACCTTACATTTGACTCGAAGTAAACAAGGCTGGGAGTCAAAGTAAGAAACACACCGACCTCAAAAATGTTGCCGACCTGATCTTTTATGCCGACCCGAGGATACACTACAGCCGACCCGAAGCACACAGCTCACCGATCCAAAGCAGGTCATGCCATGACTCAAAGCGATACACCGATCTCATGCCTTCAAGACACTGACCCGATTTCCTTTAGCCGACCTGAAGCCTTCGTTCCACCGACCCGGAGTTTAACACAAATGTTGATCCCATGAAGTGCCGACCTGATTCCCATATGTCGACCCAAGGATAGTGGAGTGCCGACCCGGAGTTAATCTCCGAACATGCTGTTCCCATCCATTTCCTTGATGCCGACCCCTCCATTCATGCCGACCCGAAGCCTGGAGGATGTCAACCTGAGTGACCCGAAGCAATCATTTAATTGACCCGAAGCAAGCTGCTTGAAAACTCAAAGTAAGCCCACAAACGACACGAAGAAAACTCCAACCATCTCAAAATGACTTGATTTTTGTCGGAACTTATATTTTAAGTATCCCGCGCCTTTTGGCCATCGACTATGCCGAATCCCGGCTTCATAATCATGTTTATCATCCGTGATTGATCGTCTATCCATCCAGTCGACTCAAACCCATCGTATTCCAGCTTCGATAACCGAGCAATCGATTTAGTTAAATTCGTCTGTCTACGGCATTGCCTAAAGACATGTTAACAGATGGATTGAGAATGGTGTGATCCATTAATCAAATAAGGTGTACCCAATTCAATCTTTTCAGTGTAACTTGATCAAACTAAGGTAATCTTTTGTAATGTTTTATTGATTTCCAAATAAAAATTCTAAACACATCTTGAAACAAGCTAGTGACCAATCATAGTTGCCTGCACAAATTTACAAGAGCATAAATATAAATGACTTTTCCCCCAAATTTCATAGCTCTACTAGAAGGAAAACCAACAAATTCTCGAAATAGAACAATTTCAAGTATTTGAAATTGTTTGTTTTGAGCATGGACATGAAATTAAAACTGAATTGTTTTGACTGACTCTCCTTTATATTTGTGTATTTTGAGTGTGCTTTACTATCTAGTGAGCTTATGAAAAAATATTGGTACAAAATTAGATATAATTTTCCTTTATCCAGATAGATAAACTGAAACTGTCCATAAACTTTCAAGAAATTATGCACAAGTTATTTTGTTGTTGCTACTGTCAATGACCTGTACTATTCCAGAAAACTTAAGATTGAATGTTGTTTTTGACACCTATAAATACCAGTCCCATTTATCGTTCTTATGAAGTAAAACAGGTAAGCCTATGCATAGTAGAGTTTTTATTGTGGAAAACATACCGTGTAATATTTTTTATAAACCATCCTTTTATGATTAGATTGCTTTTTGATTTATTATATTGCCATCCTTTTATGATTAGAATCCTTTTACAACTTTCCGTTGTATTGCTGCAAGAAAAGATATAAAGAAATTTGTTATGGTGAAGTTTTTATTCTCGTTTCTTGTTTCCTTCTGTGCCTAATGTCTTATACATTATTTTTGTTATCAATTGTGTAGGTAACTGGTGGCTTGTGGGTTCTGTCTGTAGTCGGTGGTTGGTTTAATTTTCATACTCTTTGCTATCTTGGTAAGTAATCTTAGGAAATAAAAATCTTTTAATGTTCTTAATGTTCATTTCCATTATGAAATTAGTTTTGTACTAAATATGTGGAAACTTTTCATTCCTTTCACCTATATTTATGGACAACTGAAGTTGATCTTCAATATTAAATGTCATTTCTACGAACCACGCTCTAGCTCGATTGCTCTTAAATCCTTAGTAGTATCCCTTTAGTGTGTTATACTGATATTGATAACAATGTCATTTACATTAGCATGTAAGGGATTTAAGTGGTTGCTATGAGGTATAATATTCACCTGTTCAGTTAAAAAAGAAAACAGTGGTACTCATTTCAGTGAATTAAGTGAATGTTTAATGAGCTGAATGTTAAGTTGTCAGAACTTCAATGGTGCTGGTTAAGGCTTTAGATTTAAGTGCAACAGTTTTATTCCTTTTTCTCTCTCTCCATAATTCTGAATTTTGAACTATAATTTCTTTCATTTGTTTTCGAGTTGAAAAAATTCGAGCTTTTGGAACCCAAACTTTTGAATTATTCGGATTTACGATAATCCAAATGTCTGACTCAACTTGTCTTTCTTTGTAGTGTTTTTGGCTATTTACACTCTGCCTGCACTGTATGAGAAGCACGAAGACCAAGTCGATGCTTTTGTCGAGAAAGCAATGGTTGAATTCAACAAGCAATATGTAGTTTTCGATTCGAAAGTCTTACAGAAGATACCGCGAGGTCCATTCTCAAATAAGAAACATCACTGAGCTATTCGATAAGCCTAGTAGTTTTTTCTAGTTTGTATTTTAGGTAAAAGAAAGGTCAGTTTTACGATGGATGTGGACTATGTTTGTGTTTTAAGTCGTCTGTAGTCATGTAAAAATTACGCTTGGTGGGATGTTTACGTATACCATTTATATATATATATATATGTTTAGTTGGGACTTGTTGCTAGTGTTTTGTGCATAATGAACAAAAATAAAGTTATAGTTATATTTTTTTTCTTTTGTATTGTTACAAACGTCAGTATTGAAATAATTTTATGCTTAACACGTTTAAGTATTATTATAACCTGATAATAATTGTATATGTGAAAAGGTTGAAACGACAATAAATAAGATCTGCAAAATAAATATTACATTTACTAGCGTTTAAGAAACACTATCGTAAAACAAATGCTATAGAAAGTAACCATAAGATGTTATTTACCCAACGCTATAATAACTAAATAAACGCTATACAAATATGCAAACCAACGCTATAGAAGTATCATATCCAAAGCCATAAAATATTCATAAAAACGCTATAGAAATATGCAAAAGAAAGTAACCATGGATAATATTTCCTATAGCATTTTAGGTTAATAGCACAGTCAAAACGCTATAGAAAAATTATTTTTCATAGCGTTTTTTTACTGCTATTTAAAGCTGAAGGTCTACCATAGCATGTCGTTCTCTGGCGTTCTCTAAAACGCCATGGTAGGGTATAATAGTGTTTTTAAAACGCTATGAAAGCCCCTGTTTGTTGTATTGATTTGAGAATTTAAAATAAATAAATACGTGTGTATATACACACACGTGTGTGAGGAGGGGTCTGTATTAGAATTTAAAGTTCAATGTATAAGTTATGCTTTTAGTTTAGAAAAGGGATGCATGAAACTTTAAAGTTGAAAAGAAATGAATGATTTAGAATTTAGACAAAAGTCCATTTATAAATTCTAGATCAAAAGGAAATATTTTTTAAACAATGACAAAAACATTCATACTCATTATATCTACCATTTAACAAAGGGAATTAATTTTCAAGGTGAAAGTGAATTAATAAACATCAATAGTCTATTTAGAATTATGTATATGAATATTATAAAACTATGAAATAGATCTCAATCAAAATTAGTTTTTTATTTTATTCACAAACTTTCAATGCATTAGAATTGGAATTGGACAAGTTAGGTATATGTAAATTTTTGATAGGAACATACAAATTAATACAACATAAAAGAAGTCAACAAATTAAAAGGGATAAAGGAGGAAATAATCATATCAATAATAATGAACATATTTTGAGATGTGATAAAGAGCAAAAATAGATTTGAATTAAATTAACTTAATTAACATACTTTCAACAGAGATAGAAATAAAGGGGTTTGAATAACACATGAATCATTTGAGATCCAAACACACAAGTAACATAAATAATTTAAATTAGATAATTATTTATGGATGTTGCCAAAAAATGACACCATGAATGAAGTTATCTTCTCAGATCTTCATGATTCACACCCAATCCTTGCAAGAGATGGATGAACCACTTATGTTTTGTTATTTATGATGTTTGCATTTGATTTGGAGTTGAAATTTTTAAATTTTTTTTTTTCTACCATGGAAGGTTAGGAGGAGAAAAGAGAATAATGAATGAATAAGAATGATTATTTTTAGGAACTAAATTAGTCGATTTGTTTTAATTGAAAGAATAAAACATCTCCATTCTTTAGTTAAAACTTTCCCTAATCAGTTCCCTTAACTATCACTCTCTTCACTCTTTTCTTTTCACATGGAATGGCTGAAATTACATGTCATCAAATGGCATAAAATTTTCATAAATCCCTTCATGCTATTATGTTTTATTTAAACTCATTTAAAATTACATCGATATCATATATCGATGCATGTAAATATAATTTTCATAAATGCATTCGAATAATTTCAAACAACTCCCAAACATCAATTAAAATAAATAATAGTTAATATTTCTTAAATATAAATTAAGATAATTAATTTACAACATTCTATAAATCAATTAAATTATTTAGTTTTTTGAAGAATTCATCATTACCGTTGTGCAACTCAGAGGTGTAAATTTAGTCAACGATTATATCGAACATTTCGGATATCAACATTCACACGTTATCTTAGCTAATATTGTGACATATTGGCTGAATTTATCGCTTACACATCTTTTTGGTAAAATCCAATTTTACTTATTATAAGCGGTATCTGGTAGTTATGATTATTCTCTTCGTAAAAACTATATCACATTAGCACTTATGGAATTTGATTTCGTTAAAATTCCAACAATGTCCACATTCAACATTAAGTGCAAATACAAAAAAATTGGCTCAATAATAATAATTATTATTAACCGTACTACTCTGACCTGAGACTTTGACTTTGAGTCAAACTTTAGTTGAACCTGTGATACTAACCCCTTATAAATGAGGAGATGAATTCTCTCTTGAATACTGTTTCACTTCCAATGCTTCCACTTTAGCCAACTATAGTCGTTCGATGGATGCCATAACATGGTTTAACTATAATCAAAGCGAAGTTTCCATATTGAAGCTCGACTGTATTCTCAAATTAAGAGAACTGTGTAAAATTATCGCATTGATATTTTCTATTTGACCTTGGTTATATTAACTAATAGAAAATTATCGCGTGATTCATTCTATAGTTATCTAATAACCATTGATCCATAACCCACCAGCAGCCAAGAGTAATGCAGTACCCAATGTTTAGAGAGCATTACTACTTTAGTCTCCATAGACGTGTCGACATCCAATCTCAATACACTTTACTAGGAATATTTAAGATGGTATGTTTATTTTATTACGATAAATCACTCATGATTCCAACACATTGTAACCGCTATCACAAGACATATCGTTCATGGATTTTCAATATTAAATATATTTTTAACTAAATAAATAATATAACACATTATATCAAGTATATAGTAGAAAGAAACCACTTTTTATTTTGAACAAGATTGATTTTGAGTTAGATATATGTAACAAATTACATAATTACACCTTAGGAATACCCCTAACTATATCACTTTTAATCTCCAGAATGAAAACAAATGTCTCCATCTGCCAACTCACTCTCCCTATATGCCACTATGTGACACATAGCACCACAACAAGCAGTTCAAGTTTGAGGAATGCTCGAACTATGCAGTAGGTAAGGATTTGGTAAACATATCTATCGCAATCTCCTCCCTATGAACCTTCTAAAGACGAACAATCTTCTCTTCATTCATTGGGACAAGAAAGGACACTCTCACCTCTATAACTTCGTCCTCGAGCTGAAAGCCACTTTTAACTAAGTGAATTACACTTTGACCATCGCAACTCCATCATATACAAATCCCAAATCACACATCAGTCACTTCAAGTAGAGTGTAGGTTCTTCAATAGCAGCTATCAGCTCTACTTCTACAGTAGACCAAGAAACTATCGTATGTAACCTTACCTTTAACTAATAGTTGTCCCTCCAAGAGTGAACACATAACTGAGATCGACTTCCTTCGATCTCTATCTGTGATATAGTCAGAATCATGAAATCCAACCAAACTGAAATCTCTATCTCTGCTGCAAGCAACAAGCATATGGTCTAGAGTTCCTCTAATATAATTAAAAATATAGTTCACCGCCTTCCAATGCGTCTTTCCCAGATTTCCCATATATTAACTAGCCAATCCAACGGCCTATGCAATGTTAGGCCAATTGCAAGTCATAGAATACATCAATATACCAACTGCACTCGCATAGGGCACCTTCTCCATGTAGGCCATGTCCTTCTCTATGATTGGAGAGCCTTTACTAGATTGCTGTATGTGCAAAGGCATCGGTGTACTAACGACCTTTGCTCTCTCCATGCTACCTAGAAAGTAGCATATGAATATATTCCTTTTGAGTGAGCCTTAAAAGTCCAACCTTTCTATCTCTTTGGATTTTCATACCCAATACCTTCCTTGCTTCTCCGGGTTTTTCATCTTGAATTCTGCTTTTAACTTCAATTTCAATTTATTATTTCATCTTTTCCTTTGGAAGCCATTAACACATCATCCGCATACAAGAGCAAATACACCAAACTACCATTCTTAAATTCTTAAATAAACATATGCATCTTTAATAATATGGTTAAAATTAAGTGAAAGAATAAAAGAACCAAAACTCTTGTATCATTGTTTAGGTGACTACTTAAGTTCATAAAGGGACTTCTTTAACGTACAAACCCAATCTTCTTTCGCACATACAACATATCCTCCTGGCTGCATCATGTAAATGGTCTTCTCCAAATCACTATGCAAGAAAGCAGTCTTCAAATCAAGTTGCTCCAAGTCTAAGTCATAAGTAGAACCTATGGCAAGAAAAATCTGGATGGTTGTATGTCTCACTGCAGGATAAAATATCTCATCATACTTCATTCTCTTCACTTGTGCAAATCCTTCTGCAACTAATCTAGCCTTCATATCTACCTTCATCCTTCACCTTGAACACCCACTTGCAAACATGGCTAGGCTTCTCTGAGGAGGTGGTACCAAATTTCCAGTTTTGTTCTTTTTCAATGACTCTATCTCCTCTTCCATAGCGCAAATCCACTTCAAGCTATCACTTGACTTCATGGCTTCTTTAAGGTCAAATGGCTCATCATGAACCATACGTAGGGCATAGTCAAACTAATCATCAATGATAAGTTTTTCATATTACCCATCTCCATACCTCTTGGATGGCCTAATAGTCCTACGACTGGCTCAAGTTGGTATAACATCACCTAAACTCCTTTCAAGTGCACCTTGAAACGAACTTCCTCTAGCTTCATGCACATCATAACACTACTAGAAGGCACATGTGGACTACTCTGTGATGTCTCATCAACTGCATCTCCACTTTTATCAACAACAGCTACAATTTTACTACTAGGCTGAAATGCGAGAACTAATTCCATCTCCTTGCCTACCATAATCAACTGATGTGGTAGGTAACTCTTGTTAGGCATGAACATTGCAGGCTCATCAAATGTAACATGTCTGGAATGTACAATCTTCTTATAAACTATGTTCCAAATTTGATGCTCTTTGACTCCATCGCGTATCCCATAAATATGCCCTTGTATACTCTAACCTCCAACTTATCAACACATGTATGGTGCACATCCACATGACAACTAAATATACGAAAATAACCAAGATATACTGCTTTACCTCTCCACTTTTCTCCTGGCATATTCCCATCTATGTATGACTATGAAATTCGATTTATAATATGCACTATAGTTGACAAAGGTTTAGCCCAAAAGCAAATATATAAGCCTGCAGTCAATCTCAAGCAATGGTCCTTTCAACTAGAGTCTGATTCATCCTCTCAGCAACTCCATTTGATTATAGATCGCTAGGTTCTAAAAAATATTTCTGAATACTATGTTGCATGTAGAAATCAAGGAACTCTCTAGAGAAAAATTTGTCACCATTATTAGACCTAAGTACTTTCAACTTGCAACCAGACTAGTCCTCTACTAGCACCTTTCAGGCTTTAAATTTCACAAAACTTTCTGACTTGGACTTCATCACATACACCAGAAGTTTTTGAGAATAGTCATCAACGAAGGAAATAAAATACTTTGCTCCACTAATGGAAGCGATAGCTACTAGTCCCCAGACATCTATATGTACATAAGAAATTACTCTCACTTATCTATGAAGTCCAACTCCAAAAGATAACTTCGTTTGCTTACCCAACACACACTCTTGGAAGAAATCTAACTTGTCGAAGTTTTTTCCTTTGATCATCTTTCATCTGCAAAGCAATGCAAATCCCTTCTCCAAAATATGGTCAAATCTAAGATGCCAAATTCTAGCGTTGTCCAAGGCACGAGTACTATCCAATCCAACACAAGACTCTCCAAGCGCGGTGGTTCCTTTCAGTAGATATAGATTTCATAACACATCGCCCTTCGTCAAAACTAGCGCACCTCCAGAAACCTTCAAACTATTCTTCAATATGGTCACTTTGCATCCTATGGATGCCAATTGCATTAAAGACATCAACTACTTCTAAAGAACTAAAACATATCAGACACATGTCAAAGTACGAATAACTTTGTCAAACATGCAAATCCGTATTATACCCTCTCACATGGCTCTACAACAAGAATCATTTCCTATAAGAATTGCACTTCCCTTCTTTCCAACAAAAGAGAAAAAGTAATCCCTATTTGGCATCATGTGAAACGACACCCCTAAACCAAGCACCTAACGGTCTGATACACCCGATGCTGTTGTTGTCAACACATTGTCAGATACAGCCTTCTCCGCTGCAATTGATGAAGATCCATCCTAATTATTCTTCTTAGACTTTCCCCTCTAACCATTTTCGGGCTCCCTAGACTTAGAACGCCCCCTAATATTCCAACTCTTCATCTCCTCTCTTCCTCACTCAACAAATGGACACTAACTACGACTCCCTCCTCTACCTTCACTCACCTCCTTCATCTGATCTCTTGAGTCTTCAAAAAGAAGACCAAAATTCACAATCTCTACTATCAAAGTATCTCCTACATATATTAGACTATTAGCAAAACCTATGTAACGCTCCAAAAGAAAACACAAAAAAACCAACTCCTTTAGCTCTTCATCCACCATTAAATCAACAGTCTTCATCTTCATCAAAAGATCACTGAAGAAACTAACATACTCCTTCATTGAAGTTCCCTCTCTCATCTTCAAGGTGATTTTTTTTCCAACCAAATCAAATTGTTTATGAGTGACTTCTTCAAGTAGAGATTCTCTAGCTTGGTCCAAATTTCTCTAGCTGTTGTATCACTACTAATCTCTGAGACAACATTCTCTCCATGGCCAGTTGGAAAGTAGTAAGAGCCCATTCTTCCATCTCTTATGTTACGATCCGTATTTTTGATAATTAAAACTATTAAATTTAATAATATTTTAGATTAATATTGGGAGAAAATAAAATTTATGATTTATAAATGGAAGAGATTATTAGAATGTAATTTAATAATGTTGATTTAATGTAATTGATAACTATTTTAATGTAACCTCAATCAATTGAAATAATTGTAAAGTTAATTTAGTTATACTTGTAAATAAGGAAATAAATTAAATGATGTATTTAATGGTGAGATTGTATGTAATTAACTGAAATTGGTTAATACGGAATATGAAATCAACGAAATTTGTTATGATTAAATATTCCAGTTAATATGAATTAACATGATAATTGTAGAATATGAATGTAATAAAATGAAAATTAATGTTAATTATATTCGTAAGCTAATAGTTGATTCAATAATAAGAGTATAAATCAAAATAAAATGATTTGATTGAATTTAAATTATAATTAACTGGGATTTTATTACAGCTGTAATTGAATGCTGAATTTAGTGTAATATTTAAATAGTGGATTTAACATGGAAAAATTATTTTAATAGATTATCAATTTCTATGTAATCAAGAATGATGAAAACTGTTAGCTTTTAAATTTGAATTTAAAAGTGATTAAATCAATTTATTAATAATTTATTAATTAACGTGAAAATATCTATTTTGGCCATTGTCTCGGATTTCAACGAAACCAGTTTCATCGGATCCGTAAAAGTGAATTATTGTAATATTTCAATTTTTGTAGCGATGGACTTATCGTTTGATCATGCGGGCTCGAAACGCGTAGAAATCAGTTAAAAAGATTTAAATGAATATAATTCGATTTTAAAAGCTAATTTCTATATACAATGGAATTAGAGTTTGAAACTAGTTCCAATGAGTTTAAAAATATCGAAAACCTATATTTTGATACATTGGATGACCTAATTTTATTTCGGGAATGAAACGGACTTTTCAAGTCGTTATTATCGTTTCGACCCAATTTGATTTGTCCATTCGTTCTTATCCATCTGTCTATATAAATAGATTTTTTTCTCTAACCTTAGCAGCCTTTCATTTTATTTCTGTACGTACTTCTATTTCTCATCTGTTCCTCCTTCTTAAATATAGAACATCAAAACCCTAATTTCAATTTTCAAATCAAACTCCAAAATTCAAACTCCTCAAACCATAATAAATTATATATCGTCGGAAAGCTCTTAATGAACGCAATCTAGATCTGCAGTCCATTTTTGCAATTAAGTTTTGGTTTGTCCAGAAATGACCAAAACATTCTCGGCCGTCTATTTTGGCGGTTGATGAACGACAGAGATGCATCAATCCAAGGGTACAGTCTTGTGGAAAATTGCGTGAGGACTTCATCTGAGTAGTTGGTTTGGCTTATCGATGGTCAGATCGACGTCTAAAATTCGATTAGGGTTTATAGAAGACGGCGGCGACTGGGTTGTTTGACGTCGATCGGTGACATATGGGGTCGCAGGTGGGTCCGATAGAGGCGACTCAGCTAGAGATGTTGAGCGGCGGTCTCAGATCCAGGCGAAGTTGGCCGTAGGTGGCGCGGCAACGCTAGGAACATGGCAGCTGGGTGTTGTTTAGGCTTCGTTGTTTAGGCTTCGATCACGTGTGTTTTGATGTGAGAGAGAGGTAGCGATTTACAATATTGCCCTCCATTTTAATTTTAATTTTAATTCAAATTTTAAATGATCTAACTAAAATAACTTTTCATATGAACTCGGATTTGGACGCGGTTTCTTCCGTTGGGATCGTATCAAAATTCCAGACAACATGGAACTAGTTTGGCTGCATTCTGAGACTGTTTAAATTTGGGCGTTCTTTTGGATTTTGAATCTATCATAAATCAAATGTGAGTGATTTAACCCACTCACAAATACTAAACCTTCTTATGTTAGTTGAATTAAATTTATGAATTGATAAGAATTTTATTGATTGCTGTTTGGTAATTTAAATTGTCATTTAAATTTAATTTGAATTAAATTGCCATTTAAATTAATATTGAAATTAAATTGATAGTTAAATACCTAATGTTAATAACCAGTTAATTGTTGTGATTTATTGGCTGATTTGGATGATGATTGTGATGGATGTTTGTTTGTTGACATTTGGATGATTAAATGTTTATATCCCTGCTATCACTATGGATTGAAATGAAACATACCCATACGATCATATAGAGTAGGGAAATTCGTTATGGGTTGAAATGATAAAACCGAGCGATTTCATTGATTTGAAAATTATTGATTCAGGATACGGGTTGAAATGATATACACCTGGAAAATTTAACTATTTTGGGTTAAAATGATACATACCCTTTCACTTGACCATATGGTAGAAAATTATATACGGACACCGTTGGTCGGTTTTATTTTTTTCTTCTAAATAGTAAAGTATGCTTGATTTATAAATTTTATTTTAAAATTTTATTTAATGATTTTATTTAAAATTTATATTTGGGAAAATAATTTATTTTATATGTTTTAAAGTTTCAAATTATAAGTTAATATATGATTTTAAACGTAATTTTAAGTTTTTTTAACTTATAATTTTATTTAGTTTTTAAATTTATATTTTAAATAGTTTAAAATTTAATTTAATAAAATATTTAATATAGGTTTAATATATATATTTTAAATTTAACATAATATAATAAATATAGTTTTGATTTAAGATAATAAATATAGACTTTTATAATAACTTTAATAGATAAAGATTTTTGTAAAAGATTTTAGAATTTTGTAAAAGGTTATGTAAGGATTTTATAAAAGTTTTTATAAAGGATTTTATAAAGGATTTTTATAAAGGATTTTATAAAGGGTTTTTATAAAAAGAACTTGTTAAAAGGATTTGGAAGCATTTTAAAGGAATTTGCATAGAAGTTTATCAAAAGGGGAAGAGTTGTAAACTGTCTGGAATTTATAAATAACCTTATAAATGATTGTAAAGCATATAAATAGTTTATAAATGGTTTAAGAGAGATTATAAATTATTTTTGAAATTGAGTGAAAGAAATCTTCATCGGTATTTATGAATATATTTATACTTTGGAATAAGTATATGGATATCTTGATATGAAAGTACAAACTATTTTATGGATTTATTTTTGTAAATGTTTTATAAAATGACCATGGTGTGAAAAATATAACAATTGGTTGTTAAAGAGACCAGGGTCGGATATTGTCATACTCTCTATCAACTCCGAAACCACTTTAACAACTATGCACGTGGTGGAGAATCCAGAATGAAGTAGGATGGTTTGGCGAACGCTTTTGGTATGAGGTAAGAACGCAGCCCCGACCCTCACGGGTTAGCTTGATATGACTAAAATCAGGAGCCATAACCAGGCCAAGTGAGGTCATTCCTCCTATCGGACACGCTTCTTCGATACCATATCTGTTACTTTGTGATTGATTGGTGGCCACCCGTAATTTGATTATAGGAGTGTTGTTCGAGGTGCGCAGTAGTAGCTGCTATGCGTTACAACCAGCCTGGTTCCACAATCTGGTAGAATCCTACCATGGGTATAGCCTCGTGTGCCCTGTCATATGCCTTATCGAGCCCATTATGATTTTGGTTTGTGTTATACCTATGGAGTGTTCCCTGATAGCCCGCCGGATTGGTGGAGTTTACAGTACTGTATAGATTATGGCATTTATAAAAATATGTTAAGGGGGACGTGGGTAACGCTTTAACGCTATTTTAATACTTTACTTTACTGATAGACGTTATATATAGCGTATATTACTACATATAAATAGTTTAACGGATCCTTAGGAGATGGAAATCCCGAAACATCTCTTAATTTATTGCACGCATGTTATACACCGGATATGAGATGTAAAATCCCATAAACATCTTTGAAGCCATCACACTCATATGCATTTGCTGTTGATTTAACTTACATAAGATCTTTTAGTTCCGACTCGAGTGTTTTGTCTTTTCATTACGCTCGGGTCAGTTTAAGCTTTTCAGTGTTGAAGACTCTATTTCTGGAGGACAAAGACGAAGTTTGGTATATACTATATTATTAGTAATTTTTCCGCTGCATCATTATTGTATGTCATTTGTTTGTACTCTAATTGTTGTAAAAAAATTGTGTAATCAAATGTATATTATAAAACAACTTCATGAACTGTTTATTTGAGTATTATATTTTGTCATTCCGCTGTGAGATTACGTGTTTTGTTTTTCCTTCTTTTCTCTTATTTTCTTATTTACCCCATTGACAATCCTCCCTTTTGAATGATTTGAGTTGACATGTGTGGTTTATTGTCGATGTAAACCGTCCAAAAAGGTGGATCGTTATAGTCGGTATCAGAGCTTTGGTTTAGCGATATACCTTAGCCTGTTCGGGGTTAACTCATTATAGATAGGGTTATTAATACCCTAGAATGAGTTTGAGAGTATTTATATATGAGAGAGCGTATTTGTAAGTATTATAAAATGTTTTTATATTGTGTTAATTTATTCTGTTTAGTATTTATAAATTCTGGTCGGTACATAGGATGCTATGGCATCGATAGGGATTTCTAAACACTTAATAGGGCAGACCGACATAATATTGTTTTTGAAATATAGGTAAATGAAATAATTTTACCTAGTATTATATTTCGTATATAAAAGAATATTTTTTTATAAATGGATATAGTTGTATGCGATATGTTTGTTTGTTAGGAAGTGAAATTTTATAAACATTGGTTGCGAAATATGATTTATAAAAAAAATGAATATAAATTGGAAAGTTGAGAACTTAACTTCCGGGCTTTTGAAATTGGGTTTCAAAGATTTTGGAATATAATATTAGTATTATTTGGAAGTATTTTCGGATATAAATATTTTCAATGTGATTTGAAAGAAATGTCTTAAAAGAAATTTAAAAGGAAATAACTTATGTACTCCCATCTTCTGTCGCTGGAAAATAATTTCGGTGATGACCGCGGCATCATCGACGTTCATTTTTGAGTTTCAAAGTGGGAAGACCGCTGTAGTAGTTTCACTACACATTTTTTTGATAAACAAAATTTTATTTTAAATTCCCTATGCATGATTTGATATATTAAAAGATATAATTATATATTATTTCAAGATGTTTTGAAATGAAATTCGGTATTTAGTTCTTTAATTTCTTTTAATCAATGATTTCAATAATTGTAATGAGATGAATTCTTGACTATTTTAATAAGTTGGAAACTTCCAAAATTGAAACCTGAACTAAAAGGTAATTATTTACTGAAAATATAAGAAATTGGAGATTTGTCACTTGTAAATTAAAAGATAATGAAAATTAAGAAGATGTAAACTATTGAACATTATTGTTAACTAAAATGAATTACATAATTTATATAACACTCAATTACATTTTAAAACACATATATAACTTACCGAAAACGTTTAAAATGTTAAAATGAATATGTAATAGAATATTATACAAGTTAAAGCTTAATGACAAAAGTGCTTCAAAAATGAACATATGTTTATAAATAAATAAAAAATTAACATAAACAAGAACGTTATAAACCTAAGTCAATGTTTTGAGGTTATGTATAATTGAAGTGAATAGTAAAAGTGAATATTATATTAAGTAAATGATTATAACTTCAGAAAATGTTGAAATGATTCGGAAATAGATTTAATATTAAATGATACTATATAAGAAAGGATGAACGTAAATTAAGAATTTAAGAGACTGAAGTTGAATGATCCATTAATGAATACTAATATTAAATTGAAATCAAGCTATATAAACAATGAATGTGAATAAAAAGGTAGAAAAACTTAAGTATGAATTTATTCACTAATGAATATTAATATTAAATGGAAACCAAGTTATATAAGTAAATAATAAATGGGAATTAAATTTGTAAAGAAACTTATATAATGTTTTAAGAATTGATTTATTGATGTTCTAAATAATTGAATGGAAAATAACATATGTAAGTAAATGAATGTAAATTAATGGAAAAATGACATTGTATGAATGAATGAAAATAAATAAAAGAGTAAAAAGGAAACCAATAGAACAAACTTAAATAACATTTAAATTCTGTATTGTTTGGCTAATGGGAAGTTTGGGAAAGGATACTTAAAATGTTTAAGGTTGTATAAATAATCTATTAAGTAAGTATTTAAGGCTATTGAGCGTAGCGTACGCTTAGTAGTTTATTTATAATCCTTGTACGATGAAAAGTTTCTGAACTAAACAAACCATTAGTTTTGGTTGCTATAAATGGATGATGGTTTCTTTTGTTGCATATAATGGTTGTACTCTTTTGTTTGCATATGGTTATTACATATGTTGCTCTGCTTGTGCTACTAATTGAAACAACTAAAATATTATTCTTTTACATAATTTAACTCTTTGGATTATGTAAGTGAGATACATGTTTATGGAAGTAATAGCTACTACTTTTGGTTTTATAAATAAAGTTTGTTTGCCCGACAAATAGGTATGTTTTCGGATTACGGTTTTTGGAATGATATTTTATTGTTTTTCCCATGGTTTGGGATGTTTATTATTGAATATGATATGTATTGTAATTATTGATATTTTTATTTTTTCGGACCTAACCGTGCAAGGAGACTCTGTTGAAATTTTTCTTAAATTTAAGACTAAGAAAATTTTGTGAAATTTGAGTTATTTTCAGATTTTTATTAAACTAAATTATGTAAATTAATTGTTTATAAATTGATTATTTTGAATAAAAATTATATCAAGTTTCTTAATTCCTTTTTGTTCCTTTTCGAGGATGAAAAGTTTTGAGTGGGGGAGAGTGTAACGACCTGTATTTTTGATAATTAAAACTATTAAATATAATAAGATTTTAGAGTTTAATATCGGGAGAAATTAAAATTTATAATTTATAAATGGAAAAGATTATTAGAATGTAATTTAATAGTGTTGATTTAATGTAATTGATAACTATTTTAATGTAACCTCGATCAATTGAAATAATTGTAAAGTTAATTTGGTTATACTTGTAAATAAGGAAATAAATTAAATGATGTATTTAATGGTGAGATTGTATGCAATTAATTGAAATTGGTTAATATGGAATATGAAATCAACGAAATTTAATGTAATTAAATATTTCAGTTAATATGAATTAAGATGATAACTGGAGAATATGAATGTAATAAAATGTAAACTAATGTTAATTATATTCGTAACGTAATAATTGATTCAATAATAAGAGTGTAAATCAAAATAAAAGAATTTGGTTGAATTTAAATTATAATTAACTGGGATTTTATTATAGTTGTAATTAAACTCTGAATTTAGTGTAATATTTAAATAGTGGATTTAACATGGAAAAATTATTTAATAGATTATCAATTTCTATGTAATCAAGAATGATGAAAACTGTTAACTTTTAAATTTGAATTTAAAAGTGATTAAATCAATTTAATAATAATTTAATTAATTAACGTGAAAATAGCCATTTTGGCCAAGGTCTCATATTTTGACGAAACCAGTTTCATTGGATCCGTTACAGTGAATTATTTTAGGATTTCAAGTTTCGTAGCGATCGGACTTTTCGTTTTATCGTGCGAGCTCGAATTGCATAGAAATCAATTAAAAGGATTTAAATGAATATAATTCAATTTTAAAAGCTAACTTCTATATACAATGGAATTATGGTTCAAAACTAGTTCTACTGAATTTAAAAATATCGAAAACCTATATTTCGATATATTAGATGATCTGCTTTCGTTTCGGGAACGAAAAGTGCTTTTCAGATCGTTGTTATCGTTTCGACCCAATTCGATTTGTCCATTCGTTCCTATCCTTCTGTCTATATAAACTAGTGAGTGGACCATGCTACGCACACGGGCAGTTTCTGATTCATTATTATGAACATTATTTTGTGCAATATTAATTTTTTTTCTCGATTTTTCCTCTTGTGCCTGAAATATAATTGTATTTTATCATATTTTATTATATTATAGACAAATTTAAAAAGTAGACTTTACCTATGTTATAGTTATTTTCGAATAAAGAATATATAATGTGATGCCCCACCTCTATGCTCACAATAACAAAGAGTATGAAAGAAATACTGTCTGTTATTACGAAGAATAAGGCTGGATAGGAGCGGCCATCCGTAGTTGGGCCTTACACTAGTATTGGTTACCTCGATAGGAGTGGTATATATTTTTATTTTTCATCACTTATTTATTTACTCCCATCGACATACCCAATTCCAGTATAAAACGAACTACGATGGTTCATAATAGTTTAGGAAAATATATATAATAATAAAACAGATACTAAAAATGCGGAACACAGATAACAAAAATCTCATATATATATATATATATATATATATATATATATAACTGATGTCAGTAACAATACATTTGACACAGTACATATGATACAACTACAACTGTCGACTCTGGAAGTTATATATACAAGTACATTATCGACTAATATACATGAATACATATCAACCTAAATCAGATACACTGACTACTACAAAATGACGAGGACTACTTCAAAAGATATGAAAAGACTTCATAGCTCAAGCAGCAACCCAAAGCAGGATATCAACAACCTGAAATAACTCGGTCTGACCCGAGTATTAAATTCAAAAGAAAATAATACACGGGTCAGTCTAATTCAAACTCAGTTATTAATGCACAGGAGCAATAATAATAATAACCAAATAGACGACAGTCACAGAAATCTCGTATATCCGACTCCTCGATAAGAGAATTAGATAATGGCAAATATAACACTAAACAGTGTTAAACAACAAATCGGCAAATCCAAATCATCAGCAAGATAACTAAAACGATAATCAATGAAGATAGTATGAAAACCACAGAATTGCCTAAACAGCAATTAACAACAAAATCTAATAATTAAATAAATAATTAGAAATTCATAATCTAATTATCAAATGGATAATTAAACAAATCTCAAAATGATCAATCAAATCAAATTTCTGTATGGCTACAGTACACACACGCGTGCACTGCCTCGCCACTACAGTACGTCAAAACTGTATAGGTCAAGTCACGCTAGCATGACTCAACACAACTGCAAACAAAAGCAAACAAGTATGCACTTGGCAAATTCCAGAACAGACAAGCCCAAATAAATGCACATAGGATAATCGAAATCAACAAGGGTGCATGTATGCATATGTAAGAATACACATACATATCTACGCCAAATGAAACAGCACTTAGCATAAGCAAATGCCAAAAATAGTTCGAACAAAGCCATCAAAACAGGGTCGAACCCAAAAGTCCTCAAATCAAACAAAAGCAAAACTGCAATTGCACTTGCAACTAAAACTGCTTCGAAGTAAATGAAGACTGTATGCCAAAAGGTCAGAGGAAATGCAAGTGCAGGCTACATATATTCGAAGACCACATAAACTCAAGACAACACAAAAGTTCTCAAATGAGCAGAAGGTCAAACTAATGATCCATGTACTCGAGCTCAAGACAGTACAACCCAAATGCAAACTGCAATTACATGGGGGATGTGACAATATAATATCAAGCTGCAACATGTGCGCAATGACGACCAGGTAGCAACAGTGAATCAAGAAAGACTCAAGTGCTACCAAAACTCAAAACCAAGTAGTGAACAAGAAAAATCAAAACCAATGTACAGCAAGTGATAAACCAGAGTACACATGAACTACATGCCTTGAAGAACAGGTAATAAAGGAGGCAAACAAGTGATATAGACCTGAGTGCAACCGTGGATAATGCAAGTGCAGACAAGCCCAATACAATTACACATGGCAATGTACAAATGCCAGAGCAATTTATTTACAAAAATGAGGGGTTTTAAAATGCCGAAACTATGCAACAACAGGTAGTAGTCAAATGGAAAATTCAAAGCAATAAACACAGAGAAAGAAATCATAGTCATCGTAAAATCAAAGCCGAGGACAACATTATCACAAGCCAAAGTCAGGTAATAAACGACTTGAAGCAGAAAACAAAATTCACGTTAATGCCGAAGATAAAAAGAATCCGACCAAGTCAAATAAAATCATCAACATCGTAACAAAGTCAAATGACCGAGAGGAAGTCAAGCAACCCTCAGTCAAACACGAAATTAGCAAATTGGAATCGAATAAAAACAGTAGCTTTTATTTAGATGTGAGTGAAAATCGAAATTCACCCATGAAAACAACTTAATGCAACAACCAACCCAAATACAACAGGATATCACATAAACAAAGTCAGGCCGAAGACCTGGAATTACAAAAAAAATCAAGTGACCGAAGTCAAATGGAATCAAACCGTGGTTACGAGATAAAACAGTCCCATGATGGACAAGCCCTCATCAAACATACAAAATTGACAAATTCAATGAAATCACCAACATCGAACAGGATCGAATTGCCGTGATAAATCAAACCACAAATTCAAACGAACAAAATATAGGAATTCAAACCCTATATAAACATAAGATTGAAGTAGATGTGAGTGAAAAAAAATCACTCACCTTTGATTCGAACTCGACCAACTTCGACGGCCGAAGTGAGCAATGAGGAAACGATCGATCCAAGCTACTCACGAGTACCCACCGATCGTTCACAGAGGCGCGACTTCGAAGAATTTCTCAAATGCCCTAATTTTGAAAAGGGGGACGAACGAATGAAGATAATTTAGGCCGCCATTTCTTATTCTTTTGTTTAGTTTTCGTTTAGGGTTGCAAAAATAAAGAAAGGGGGAAAAAGAACGGGTTATCACTTATCACGGCATCAAGTATAGAAAATGTGGCCAAGATTTTCTTTAAAGCCCAAACAACACTTAACCAATTTTTATTAAAGAATTTTACTCGATTAAAAATTCCAAACAGCTATTAACAACCAATTTAATCATCGTTTAACGATAATTAATTGTTACAAAACTCCGGGTTGTTACAGACTCCCCTCCTTATAAAAATTGCGTCCCCGCAATTTTCATAATTAAAGTTGTCTATAACAATTATTTTTCTACCATAAACTGGTTAAGCTAGAAAAATAAAGATCGAGAACACAAATACCAAAGAAATCTTTTAATCCCATAAAAGAAACTCACAAATTCTCAACAAAATCTAATTATCGAATAGATAATCAGAAAACAGCTGAACTGAATAAATACAATTATCAGCAATATTCAATTATCAATTAGATAATTAGAACGTAGAAATTTCAAAACAAAAATATCTAATTATCGGTACGATAATTAGAAAACAACAAAATTTGATTATCAGCAAAGATAATTAGAAAACACATATCACAAATCGCAAAACTGCAAATATCTAGTTATCCAACAATTAACTAGAAAACACGAACTTCATAATCAACGAACTCTAACTATCAACAGTGATAGATAGGAAACAGCAATTCAATGTAATCAACATAATCTTGAATCAATTAGAGACTAGAAAATTTCATAATCAACAAAGTGAGCAAACATCCAATTATCCAAACGATAGTCAGAAAACACAAATATCAAATTATTAGAAACGATAATCAGAAACAACAATTATCTAATTATCAAAAACGATAATCAGAAATCTCAAATCAACAAATATCTAATTATCAAAAACGATAATCAGAAAACATCACATATCTAATTATCAAAAATGATAATCAGAAACAACAAATATCCGATTATCAATAACGATAATCAGAAACAACAAATATCCGATTATCAAAAACGATAATCAGAAACATCAAATATCTAATTATCAAAAACGATAATCAGAAACAAAAAATATCTGATTATCAAAAACGATAATCAAAAACATCAAATATCTAATTATCAAAAACGATAATAAAAAACAACAAATATCCGATTATCAAAAACGATAATCAGAAAACATCAAATATCTGATTATCAAAAACGATAATCAGAAATCTCAAATCAACAAATATCTAATTATCAAAAACGATAATCAGAAATATCAAATCAACAAATATCTAATTATCAAAAACGATAATCAGAAACAACAAATATCCGATTATCAAAAACGATAATCAGAAACATCAAATATCTAATTATCAAAAACGATTATTAAATCTCATAACAGCAAATAACTAATTACCTGCAGATAATTAGAAACAACAAATATCTAGAAATCAATTAAGATAATCTAGAAAATCAACATAAAAGGTGGATCGATCCCAACACATGGCGAGTTTTTAGCTACGCCGCACGTGCATCAACAAATGGCCGAAGCCTACCAAGTACTCAACATAATTTTGGCGCCCAACAAATGACCCGAAGGTCCGCAGAGTGACCCGAAGGTCTAGTACTGGTATTTGACCCGAAGGTCCATCAGAGTGGCCCGAAAGCCCAACAAATGACCCGAAGGTCCAACAAATGACCCGAAGGTCCAACATAGTGGCTCGAAAGCATACAAAATCATCAAAATCATCAAAACATCAAATATTTCAATTAATGAGTCCGGAATTAACCGAAATAGCAAACACACATGTCCCATACCACGTGTTTTACTAAATCGTTTGATTCTCTTCATCGTTTCCTTGAAAGTGCAAAATTGTGTATTCTGTAAAAATAACATTTTACATTCTCAAACGGACAAGTCTGAAATTAAGCGAATCAGTAAAAGAAAGGGTTCATAGTCCTCGATTTTGCTGAATCGTTTAAGTCGCTTCCTCATTCTTTTGAAAGCGCAAACTGTAAAATTTTTGTATTTTTAAATAAATAACATTTTACGTTCTCAAACAGACAAGTCCGGAATTAAGCGAATCAGTAAAAGAAAGGGTTCATAGTCCTCGATTTTGCTGAATCGTTTAAATCGCTTCCTCATTCTTTTGAAAGCGCAAACTATAAAGAATTTTAAAACAATTTTTCAAAACATGTGATTAAAGTAGCAACACCAGTAGCAATTTCGAAAAGGAAATTGCATTTCCCAAAACATCGCAAAACGAATCTCAAAATCAACATTGCAGAATAACCGCTTGAAAATCCACTTTTAAAATTTGACGGTTACTGAAGCCAAGGCGACAAAAATTTTTATATGTCAAAATCTCATCAAAATAATTCACATCAAAATGTAATACCAGTGAATTTTCATTCATTAAAATGCCACAAAACACCGTGCTTTAGAAATTTAGCACCGATGTAAAAATCCCGTTATAAAAATAACGGCAATAAAATACGTTTAAACCAAACACCGGTTCAACATAAAATAAATGCAGTAACGTGCAACTCAAATTTGCACGTACTACAAAATAAACAAAGAAATCATTCGAATGTATCTTCAGTGAAGATAATTCAAAACAGCAAAATCTAATCAATATATGATTAGCATAAAAGAAAACCAGCAAAAATTTCAACAAAAATCATATAACCGCAATCGCTTCGAATCCTCAAATCGGATTCGAAATTTTCAAAGAAACAAAATAAACCCAGCTATGTAAACAACAAATGAAATTTATTTCAATTTCATATTTTGATTTTTAAATCAAAAAGATTATCAGCTGTATTCAGCGAAGACAGTCTCACTGTTTCCGCTGCGCACTCTAATAACAGAACACAAATTATTCAATCATCAAAACATAGTTTCGCTTTTTATTTTTAAATAAAGATATTTAAAAATTTCATCATAATTTCAAAACTTTAGTTTTGACTCAAAACACAACTAAAAACATCGACAAATAGTTGTAATACATGTTCCATCTAAGTTATGTTTTATATTATGTCCATAAACCCCAAGCTCTAATACCAACTGTGACGCCCCACCTCTATGCTCACAATAACCAAGAGTATTAAAAGAAATACTGTCTGTTATTACGAAGAATAAGGCTGGATAGGAGCGGCCATCCGTAGTTGGGCCTTACACTAGTATTGGTTACCTCGATAGGAGTGGTATATATTTTTATTTTTCATCACTTATTTATTTACTCCCATCGACATACCCAATTCCAGTATAAAACGAACTACGATGGTTCATAATAGTTTAGGAAAATATATATAATAATAAAACAGATACTAAAAATGCGGAACACAGATAACAAAAATCTCATATATATATATATATATATATAACTGATGTAAGTTACAATACATTTGACACAGTACATATGATACAACTACAACTGTCGACTCTGGAAGTTATATATACAAGTACATTATCGACTAATATACATGAATACATATCAACCTAAATCAGATACACTGACTACTACAAAATGACGAGGACTACTTCAAAAGATATGAAAAGACTTCATAGCTCAAGCAACAACCCAAAGCACGATATCAACAACATGAAATAACTCGGTCTGACCCGAGTATTAAATTCAAAAGAAAATAATACACGGGTCAGTCTAATTCAAACTCAGTTATTAATGCACAAGAGCAATAATAATAATAAACAAATAGACGACAGTCACAGAAATCTCGTATATCCGACTCCTCGATAAGAGAATCGGATAACGGCAAATATACCACTAAACAGTGTTAAACAACAAATCGACAAATCCAAATCATCAGCAAGATGACTAAAACGATTATCAATGAAGATAATATGAAAACCACAGAATTGCCTAAACAGCAATTAACAACAAAATCTAATTATTAAATAAATAATTAGAAACTCATAATCTAATTATCAAATGGATAATTAGACAAATCTCAAAATGATCAATCAAATCAAATTTCTATGTGGCTGCAGTACACGCACGCGTGCACTGCCTCGCCACTACAGTACGTCGAAACTGTATAGGTCAAGTCACGCTAGCATGACTCAACACAACTGCAAACAAAAGCAAACAAGTATGCACTTGGCAAATTCCAGAACAGACAAGCCCAAATAAATGCACATAGGATAATCGAAATCAACAAGGGTGCATGTATGCATATGTAAGAATACACATACATATCTATGCCAAATAAAATAGCACTTTGTTTGCGCCAAAAATGGTCACAAACCCCAAGTGTAGTGAAAGCACCAGCGTATGAATACAAATCAACAATATTCACACACAAATCACAGATCTAAGCAAATAACAAGCAACAATCCAGAAATAATGAACAGTGACACGCAATTTATAGTGGTTCGGCTATCTTCAGCCTACGTCCACTTCAAAGTTTTTATCTTTTTTATTGCTCGATGTTTGAAGATTATAATTTCGTGTGTTGTATTACAACTGATTTGCTGAGCTAAGTCTGAATCTAAGGCAGCAATGGTGATCTGGAGTAAATCTGGCAGAGTCTGGGCACTCTTTATTTCTCAAAATTGTCCGACCCCTTTTCTGAATGACCAGGGGTTCTATTTATAGGTGTAGGAGGCTGATATTTCGCCTAAAATGAGGGGAGACCAGTTCTGGCACGTGAGGGGGCCCACATGCCCGCTCTTTGGAAATCCGGGCCCACTTTGGGATCGATTCGAAGTCTATTCGAATCGATCAAGAAATTGTCCAATCGAGCTGGAATTTGGTGTGGACATTCTTCAACATGTATGTAAGCTCCTGTAAAAATTTCATAACATTTGGACTTGTAGACAGTGAGATATCATCGATTCGAATTAGCATTTTCTGGACTTTTTGCTCCGTTCGAATCGATCAGTTCGAATCGATTGCTTCGAATTGATCTAAGCATGCGCTAGCAAGTTGACGTGGCGCACATCCTTCGTGTCGATCCATCTTTTTCGCCGAGTTGATCGAGTCATTCCAGATATTTCGTCGTGTTGAACTCATATTCCCTTGCTCCAATAACATTTTTCCAGTTCGCATCCATGCTTTGCACCCAGTTCGAATCCATAACTTCATGCTGCTTTTACCGCTTCCTTCGTATCGATTGATGTGAATCTGATCGATACGAATGTTGTTCCAGAATCCTTCGTATCCATTACTTCATTTCCACGAAGCCGACTCCCTGCGTATCCTTCTCGAACGCCTTCTTCGTATTGATCCACAAGCGATCGATACGAACTACCCAGCAAGAATCCCAAGACTGTTACTTCCTTTTCGTATCAATCCAATACTGATCGATATGAAGTACATCCGCGTATCCACCTTACCAATGCAAAGTACATTGATTCGAAGTAAACTTCATGCGCCTATCTGTTCAATCCATATCCATTGCCATCAAGCCAAAGTCCTCTAATCCTTCCTACCTGATCGATACGAACACGTCGTTCGTACCCTGTGGATCGATACGAACTCCATCAATATGAAGCGATGCCGATCGATACGAAACGTATCGATACGAAGTGTGGCAGACTTTAATCGATGCGAACAACATCGATTCGAACCATTATCATCGATACGAAGTGCATCGATACGAACAAGTTTTCACATATTTTGACCCATCCATACCTCGAACATACGAACTCCGATCGTATTGAAAATTGAAACATAGCCTCTCCTAACCTTGATTATCATTCCCAATCGATTCTGTCTTGATCGGAGCTTGGCCAAATTCTGACGACATCGATCACAACCTTGTTTCTAATCGACTTCCAATCCTGATACCCATCCTTTCTTGTCAATTTGTTTGATATTCCGGCTTTGACCAAAAAGCGGGATAACATTTGCCCCCCAAAACATGCCTTGTGATAAGAAGGCGTGTTTTGAATAGTTCCTTATCTGATATCCAAAGTCCATAGCCACATCATCCAAGTGCATCATCCTTGACTGCTCGGAGTCGATGCCCAACTCCAAACCCAATAACCAAAGCCTTAGACAAATCCATATCCGTTTGAACCCGACGACCGAATCCTAATCCATCCTTATCCAATAGCCAATAACCGAATCCAGGACCTCTCCGGGTCGTTATCCAAATCCATAACCTCTCTTGGCTCTTGCCAAGCGCAATCCACACTCGACGACCGTGGTCCAGTGTCCCTGGACGTTGAGCTAACCTCTCCGGGTTCTTGCCAAGCGCAATCCACACCTGACGACCGTGGCCCAGTGTCCCTGGACGTAAGTAATGCCATGGCTTAAGTCCTAAGCCGAATCCTGATCGCTCCGGACCCTTGTTAAGCATAGTCCATACTCAACGACCTAAAACAATAATCGATAATAGGGGGCCTAAGTCCTAGGCCGAATCCTGGTCACTCCGGACCCTTGCCGAGCATAGTCCATACTCGACGGCCTGAATGAGTCACTTTACCGCGTTCGGGCAGAATGACTCACCCCTTGCCAGGCATAATTCATACCTGACGACTGTTTATCAAAAACCAAAAAAGAATCCAATCAAGATCCAATCCAAAATCCAAATCAAATCGGAAAACCAGAAATCCATATCAAAAATCGAAACCATCATCCAAAACGGAGAACAATCATCCGAATGAATGCCAAAACCAAAAAAACAAGCAAAACCAGGAGTTCAATCCAAACTCCAAAAACCAAACCAGAAAACTAAGTGTCCAATCCAAAAACAAAAGACAGATTTCGCAAACCATGGCTTTGCGGTTTATCATCACTTAGAGCATGCCTAGGGGCTATCTCCGTCCCCATACATGTGTAAATGACTCGGTTGCTCGCCAATGGTTTGTTACTTATTTCATATTATCCTGATCAATTGATGACCAATCGACCATTATTCCTGTGCCTCATATCCTCATGGTTTGAGGTAGACGGTGGTTGCTCCTGCTCCACCGCTGCATTCCGAGCCCCAACATACTGCCTCAATTGTCCATTCCTCACATGCTCCTCAATTATGTCCTTTAGGTGCCTACAGCTATTGGTATCATGCCCGTCCAAATCGTGGAAGAGACAATGCTTTCCTGATGCCCTCTCCCGCTTGGATGGTTCTCTCCTAGCCGGCCTCCGGTAAGGAAGGCGATTCTGAGTTTCCATGTATATCCGCTCTAGTGTCTCGTTTAATTCTGTGTATGTGGAAAACCTTGGATCCTTCCATCGTTTCCTAGCTTTTTCAGAGTTTTCGTCCAGCTTCCTTTTTCCTTTATCTTTATCCGAGCTTCCGTCGGATGGTCCTCCACCCCCGGTCACATTCACCTCCTTTAGCTTTAAATCCATACATGCGTCTTCTTGCCGAAGAAATCTTTCAGCTTCGTGAAAGAATTCCCCGAGATCCAGTGGTGGGTCTCGTACTAAAGATACCTTAAAATCTGAATCCTCTCTGACTCCCGACACTGCCGCCATCAAAACCATCGATGGATCCAGTCGATCCACCGAAGAAACCGCCGCATTAAATCGAGTTAAAAATGCTCTAAGCGATTCATCCGTTCTTTGCTTTACCGATGTTAACGTCATCACGTTCTTAGGTCTTTTGATATGAACCCGAAACTGTCCCAAAAACCTGTCCACCAATTCCCTCCAATTCCTGATAGATCCTTCCTCCAGCTGCCTAAACCACATTGCCGCTAGGTCTGTCAAGTATAAAGGGAAACATCTGGCCATCACTTCCTCCGATGCCCCCAGCACTTCCATGTGTCTAGTGTATCTCATCAAGTGATCAGTCGGGTCAGCCTTTCCATTATATACTTCCACGCTAGGTAACTTGAACTTAGGTGGATTCTGAGCCATCCTGATTTCCAATGGACTCCTGTTCACTCCTTCCAAGTCTCTATTGGTCGAACCTCCACGCATAGTCTTCCTAATGATTTCCATTAATCCAGCATTGCCTGTTAGGTGTTGCCCCCATGATCCCGAGGGAACTCCGGCACATATTCTTCATGTGGCTCATTAGCCGCAACGTTGGCTCTAGCCTGCTGAACTCCTTCCAAAGGTCCTTCTGCGTTGGATCCTGTGGGCCTGCCCCCAAGCCCTTGTTGATTGCCTTCCGGTTCTGTATTCTGTCCTCCATTGGGTTCCGCAACCCTAGTTCCTTGTTCCACATTTGCAGTCGCTGTAGTTGGTCCAAGGTTCTGTGTTCCTGCAGCTCTCATCTGCTCGAAGAAAGTCTGCATCATATCCTGTTGACTCTTCAGCAACCTCTCATGCAATGAATTTGCCATAGCTTCCATTTCGTCTCTCGTAATGTAAATCGAAGCTTGACCTTCTCCAGCTCCGGAGGATGCCTCTTGACTTCCTCCTTGTTGGCTTCTCTCAGCTCTTTGTCTTTTACTTGTTTGTCGAGTCATTGTAGAGTCAATATGAATCCTTCAAACTTTCGAATCTAAACTTTGAATCTGGTGTAACGGGTGCTAGTTCTTCTCAGTGAAAGCACCAAAGTGTTTGCGCCAAAAATGGTCACAAACCCCAAGTGTAGTGAAAGCACCAGCGTATGAATACAAATCAACAATATTCACACACAAATCACAGATCTAAGCAAATAACAAGCAACAATCCAGAAATAATGAACAGTGACACGCAATTTATAGTGGTTCGGCTATCTCCGGCCTACGTCCACTTCAAAGTGTTTATCTTTTTTATTGCTCGATGTTTGAAGATTACAATTTCGTGTGTTGTATTACAACTGATTTGCTGAGCTAAGTCTGAATCTAAGGCAGCAATGGTGATCTGAAGTAAATCTCGCAGAGTCTGGGCACTCTTTATTTCTCCAAATTGTCCGACCCCTTTTCTGAATGACCAGGGGCTCTATTTATAGGTGTAGGAGGCTGATATTTCGCCTAAAATGAGGGAAGACCAGTTCTGGCACGTGAGGGGGCCCACATGCCCGCTCTCTGGAAATCCGGGCCCACTTTGGGATCGATTCGAAGTCTATTCGAATCGATCAAGAAATTGTCCAATCAAGCTGGAATTTGGTGTGGACATTCTTCCACATGTATGTAAGCTCCTGTAAAAATTTCATAACATTTGGACTTGTAGATCGTGAGATATCATCGATTCGAATTAGCATTTTCTGGACTTTTTGCTCCGTTCGAATCGATCAGTTCGAATCGATTGCTTCGAATCGATCTAAGCATGCGCTAGCAGGTTGACGTGGCGCACATCCTTCGTGTCGATCCATCTTTTTCGCCGAGTTGATCGAGTCATTCCAGATATTTCGCCGTGTTGAACTCCTATTCCCTTGCTCCAATAACATTTTTCCAGTTCGCATCCATGCTTTGCACCCAGTTCGAATCCATAACTTCATGCTGCTTTTACCGCTTCCTTCGTATCGATTGATGTGAACCTGATCGATACGAACGTTGTTCCAGAATCCTTCGTATCCATAACTTCATTTCCACGAAGCCGACTCCCTGCGTATCCTTCTCGAACGCCTTCTTCGTATCGATCCACAAGCGATCGATACGAACTACCCAGCAAGAATCCCAAGACTGTTACTTCCTTTTCGTATCAATCCAATACTGATCGATACAAAGTACATCCGCATATCCACCTTACCAATGCAAAGTACATTGATTCGAAGTAAACTTCATGCGCCTATCTGTTCAATCCATATCCATTCCCATCAAGCCAAAGTCCTCCAATCCTTCCTACCTGATCGATACGAACACGTCGTTCGTACCCTATGGATCGATACGAACTCCATCAATATGAAGCGATGCCGATCGATACGAAACGTATCGATACGAAGTGTGGCAGACTTTAATCGATGCGAACAGCATCGATTCGAACCATTATCATCGATACGAAGTGCATCGATACGAACAAGTTTTCACATATTTTGACCCATCCATATCTCGAACATACGAACTCCGATCGTATTGAAAATTGAAACATAGCCTCTCCTAACCTTGATTATCATTCCCAATCGATTCTGTCTTGATCGGAGCTTGGCCAAATTCTGATGACATCGATCACAACCTTGTTTCTAATCGACTTCCAATCCTGATACCCATCCTTTCTTGTCAATTTGTTTGATATTTCGACTTTGACCAAAAAGCAGGATAACACACTTAGCATAAGCAAATGCCAAAAATAGTTCGAACAAAGCCATCAAAACAGGGTCGAAACCAAAAGTCCTCAAATCAAACAAAAGAAAAACTGCAATTGCACTTGCAACTAAAACTGCTTCGAAGTAAATGAAGACTGTATGCCAAATGGTCAGAGGCAATGCAAGTGCAGGCTACATATATGCGAAGACCACATAAACTCAAGACAACACAAAAATTCTCAAATGAGCACAAGATCAAACTAATGATCCATGTACTCGAGCTCAAGACAGTACAACCCAAATGCAAACTGCAATTACATGGGGGATGTGACAATATAATATCAAGCTGCAACATGTGCGCAATGACGACTAGGTAGCAACAGTGAATCAAGAAAGACTCGGGTGATACCAAAACTCAAAACCAAGTAGTGAACAAGAAAAATCTAAACCAATGTACATCAAGTGATAAACCAGAGTACACATGAACTACATGCCTTGAAGAACAGGCAATAAAGGAGGCAAACAAGTGATATACACCTAAGTGCAACAGTGGATAATGCAAGTGCAGACAAGCCCAATACAATTACACACGGCAATGTACAAATGCCGGAGCAATATCTTCACAAAAATGAGGGGTTTTAAAATGCCGAAACTATGCAACAACAGGTAGTAGTCAAATGGCAAATTCAAACCAATAAACACAGAGAAAGAAATCATAGTCATCGTAAAATCAAAGCCGAGGACAACATTATCACAAGCCAAAGTCAGGTAATAAATGACTTGAAGCAGAAAACAAAATTCACGTTAATGCCGAAGACAACAAGAATCTGACCAAGTCAAATAAAATCATCAACATCGTAACAAAGTCAAATGACCGAGATGAAGTCAGGCAACCCTCAGTCAAACACGAAATTAGCAAATTGGAATCGAATAAAAACAGTAGCTTTGATTTAGATGTGAGTGAAAATCAAAATTCACTCATGAAAACAACTTAATGCAACAACCAACCCAAATACAACAGGGTATCACATAAACAAAGTCAGGCCGAAGACCTGGAATTACAAAAAAAATCAAGTGACCGAAGTCAAATGGAATCAAACCGTGGTCACGAGATAAAACAGTCCCATGATGGACAAGCCCTCATCAAACATACAAAATTGACAAATTCAATGAAATCACCAACATCGAACAGGATCGAACTGCCGTGATAAATCAAATCACAAATTCAAACGAACAAAATATAGGAATTCAAACCCTATATAAACATAAGATTGAAGTAGATGTGAGTGAAAAAAAATCACTCACCTTTGATTCGAACTCAACCAACTTCGACGGCCGAAGTGAGCAACGAGGAAACGATTGATCCAAGCTACTCACGAGTACCCACCGATCGTTCACAGAGGCGCGACTTCAAAGAATTTCTCAGATGCCCTAATTTTGAAAAGGGGGACGAACGAATGAAGATAATTGAGGCCGCCATTTCTTATTCTTTTGTTTAGTTTTCGTTTAGGGTTGCGAAAATAAAGAAAGGGGGAAAAAGAATGGGTTATCACTTATCACGGCATCAAGTATAGAAAATGTGGCCAAGATTTTCCTTAAAGCCCAAACAACACTTAACCAATTTTTATTAAAGAATTTTACTCGATTAAAAATTCCAAACAGCTATTAACAACCAATTTAATCATCGTTTGACGATAATTAATTGTTACAAAACTCCTGGTTGTTACATATAAGTTAAATGGTTTGTCCATATAAAATGAAAAGTTAATGTTATGATTGTGTTATTTTTCTTTTCAATAGTTAATAACTTACCTTGAGGTATTTGTGCTATATGCATTGGGAATTCAAAAACGATGTACTTTGGAGTAGATGAAAATGCTAGAATTTAAATTAAGTAGATCCATAAAGCATATACGACAAATAATTTGAAAGTATATTATACGATACAATAATAAAGTTGATATTAAGTTTGAATAGTTGTTAGTTTGAAGTGAATTTTTTAACTTAATTGAAATGGCAACGAGTATTTTGCTTCCATTCGAACTGCATTAGTGTTTGTATTGCCAGACTGAATGGTAGTACCAAACTCATTAGATATAATATTTAATATTAATGTGAGTGGGATGGTACATGCATGTGATGCGGGTAAACGGTCCAATAAGGACACAATCAACGTTATTTTCATTGGTTGAAGCTAAGATGAACCTTTTATTTCAATGTGGTGTCATCTTGCTTTTTACTATTAAATCTTTACCCAAAGTCACATTTACAACAATAGCATAAGAAAACTATAGGAATGAATCACATAAAAACAACTCTCAATGCAATTAATTTCAGTATAGTAGTTCCTATTAAGTGTTCTTGCGCCAAAGAAAAACAGCATAAATAGTAAAATAAAACATTCAAACCAAAAATAATATAGAAATAAATTTATTTGAGAACATGTAAAAGAATTATTTTGTGTTATCATGCCTCTATCACTACGATATCCATGCAAAGCAAAACCGCCGCATCCACGGCCACGAATTGGAACTAAGTTTGCCTTCTATTTAGCACATTTTCCAACGGAGGATCTTGCATTATTTCACAAACTCGGCTTCCGTAACAACATTTGCATAGTCTTCTTAGCAATTGATGGTTTTCCTACAAAATTTGCAACATAAATAATGAGTAACCCAACAATGATATTTACATAATAGTAAAAAAAAATAGATGGATTAATACCAATATAGTCACATAGCTGTTGAATGCAACGACATTAGCAAATGAATTCATAAACACCTGTGATTTTCTAGCAATTGCCTGGGTGTTCTACTCTATATATAATGCTAATCAAGTAAAATTTCTTTTCCCTTAATATGCTCTATGTCTCGGATCAAACTATAACTAAACATGGTTTAAATGAATAAGAATTTCTACACATTAACAGTCATTTGTCAGAAACTGAATATAATATAGTAAATAGCGGCTTAAATACTGAACCATAAAACAATGCTCAAAAGCTTGGCTTCGCTTGTTTGTCAAAAATGATAGAAAGTTCTATTAACTGATGAGGTTATAAGAAAGTGATTAAAAATTTAATTTCAACTATTTTATATCAAATATAGTATCACTATAGGAAAATGTAAACCCAATGAATGAAATTATTATCTCATAAAGATTACCTTAACTACCTAAGAAACCAAATACAAAATATGGAACAGCTATCAAAAAAGTTTTAATTTTTAAACACTTCCATACTTTATTACTCGATAAAGAATGGAAGGTACAAAAGCTAGCAAAGTAATTAACTTCCACAGGTAATAAACTTAAAGATAATGGATAGTTTGATTGAACAATAAACAACCAAGACATAAGGAGTATTGTTATGCACAAATGTATCAGCAGTATACGAATAATCAAAACTTTCTGGTTCATCCTTAGCAATGTTAACCCAGTTTATAATAATTGATGTCCAAATGTGGACAACCAGAAAAGTAGTATAATCTATTCTATCTTTCATAGTTATTTTTAAAAAATTGCAAATGTGATTTACTATACCGATCAAGATCCTACTTTCTAAATTTTAAATTAATCAAATCTCGAGCTTAATATTCTATTCAAAAGTTTGCACTTTATTATTTATCTAGTAGCCCATAAATTAGTTCTTCCAATCTAATTAAACTTTTATGCAAGCATGGATTATAGTATAAAAAAGGAATGCATTATTAAAAAATAAGAGAGTTGGTGTATTGATCGATTTATGTGCATGTTCAAAAAGATATATTTTCTGTTACATGCATCAAAAATGAATAGTTGGGAACAATGTTAAACGGGTATTATAGTTAGTAAAAGATCCCAATTAATGAAGTACTTGCTTTATTAGCGTGTACGAATGAATAAATACACACACATTTGTACACACATGTACATGTGTGTGTGTATGTATGTGTGTGTATGCGTGTGTGTATGTATATAGCAAGTATGTATACGTATGTGTATGTATACATACAGATAATATGTGTAACAAAAACACAAACACGAGTTATAACAAATTTTCGGATATACTTGCAGTCAATTTGTAGTATAAGGAGATGGACAATTTCAAAAAGAAATTTATAGTTTAAACCAAAATGAATTGTTATGATTTCACATGTAAACTTACAGTTTCACCACAATGAATTCTTACTATAAAATTCATTCACTTCATTTGATTTTTCAGCATGTAATAAAAAGATATATAGAAGAAAAAGTATCTATAATTGAGAGGAGCATGATCTAATAATTCTAGTGAGATTTTATTCATCGAACTGTAGAATAACTAATATAGTTATTCCTAGGACATGGTTAATAGTTGTTCAACTCTATGAGTTCCTCAGCTTTCAAAGAAATAAATATGGATAAAGCAAATGATATTACTGCATACCCTATAAATTAGCATCACTTTCCTTGTCATTATTGCGGCTTAGTCATCAAATTAAACATCAAGTTCCACCCAAAAGGAGCATTATTGCAGTCAAAATGATATAGTAACATGAGCCAAAAAACGGTGAGGCTTTGTTGTGCAAAAGAGTTGTTATATGTGAAAAAATGAAATATTTAGGAAAGTAAACAAAATAAACATTAATGAATGAAGAGGAGGAAACAAATTTAACATGATTTTCACATCAACATTATTAGACTGCCTGTAGGAACACATGTTCAACTATTCAAACTCCTTGTAACTCTATCACATGTATATTAGAGAAAATAATAGGGTTTATACCACATGAACGTTCTAACATTCATGTTTTTAGTGAACAGAAAATGTAACTACAATCCAAAAGGGTAAAATTAAATAGAAGGTTTGTTAGATTAAGCTCGTCTAAAAATTATGTGAATAACCTATTACATTTGGTCAACTTTTTTACCAACACTTTCTTAAATGATATTCTTTTATTAGATGAACTTGATCTACATAAATTGGATGGAGTATACATTAAAAGAGCATTACTCATATATGTTAGCATGTTCATTATTTCAAAATAGAGAAACAAAAAATATATCTGAAGAAGCTGCTCTAGTATGAATTATTCAACGTAAATATAGCACAATATTTTGTACTTATAGTAACAGTCATAATATTGTTAACCGTAAATAATTTATCGTTATTGGAAGTAACCATGGATTCATGGTGTTATCCCGCCTTTTGGCAAGGCCGTGACACCAAGAGCTTGATTAGAATTCAGCAACAGTTCGTTTTGGAGATCGGTTACACGAAGGTTCACTATGGATATCGATGAATTCTGCCCAAGTCCGGATCTGGCTGCAGTTGATGAGACACGTCAAGCAGAGCCATGCAAACCAATATTCCAAGTTTCGAGTCGATCCGAATTCGTATGCTCAAGTTATCATCGATGAGAAGTGGAGGGAATAGCCCTAGGTTCGAATCCATAGGTAGAGGCACCATTCGAACCCATCAAGTCAAGCTCTGTTTGAATCCATGAAGCTAAAGCCATTCGAATCCCTCGAGTCAGGATGCTTCGAATCGATGAGGCGATGGTTGTTAGGATCCATCAGTTCGACTCCATATGGTTCAGAACCATCAAAGAATGTTCGTTCGAGTCAGTTCCTACGAGTTACTTCGAATCCATCCACGAGGCCTTGGTTTGAATCCATGAGACAGCCTATGTTCGGATCCATCGGGACAAGGCCATGGTTCGTATCCATAGAATGCGAGCCTCAGCCTTGAATCGATCAGAACAGATCACACTTCGAATCCATCGAAGCCATTCCGTACTTCGAGTTCAAGAAGTGGAAGGAGCTTCGAATCCATCCTGTAATTGTCTTCGAACCCATTACCTCGCATCCATTGAGCATTCCCATCTTCGAATCCATTCAGCAGTAAAGTCTTCGAATCAATCGACTATGGAGTGCTCTGGTCGATACGAAGGGAACGTACGCTCTATCGATCTGAAGGAGCATACCTTCGAATCCATTACCACGAACCCACCCAGTCAAAGCGGCGAAGAACATGGAGTCGACCCATTCAATACAGAGTGAAAAGCGGATCAATACGAGGGACACGCACCACATAATCGCCTTCACGTGCAGGAGCATGGATTCGACCCTATGGATTCGAACCATATCGATTCGAACGAATCCATAGGGCGAAGAACACCATCTTGAATCGATCATAACTCGGGATCCACAGATCAAAATACTATGAAATTTTCAAAGAAGCTTGAGCACATGTTGAAGAATGTTCACACCAAATTCCAGCTCGATTGGACAATTTCTTGATCGATTCGAACGTAGCTTCGAATCGATCCAAAAGTGGGCCCGGACTTCCAAAAAGCGGGCATGTGGGCCCCCTGACGTACCAGAACTGGTCTCCCTTCAGTTTAGGAGAAATAACAGCCTCTTACACCTATAAATAGAGCCCCTGGTCATTCAGAAAAGGGGTCAGATAATTCTAAGAGCTAAAGAGCGCCCAGACTCTGCCAAATTTACTCAGAATCGCCATGGTTGTCTTAAATTCAGACTTAGCTCTCAAAACCAGTTGTACTGCGTTATAAGACATTGTAATCTTCGAGTGTCGAGTAATAAAATCATCAAACCTTCATAGTGGACGTAGGCTACAAAGCCGAACCACTCTAAATCGCTTGTCTTCGTACTTTACTTTCTGTCATTTTGGAGTTTTTGCTAGATAATCCACAGCGTTAATTTTCGTTATCCGCGTTTATCTCTTCAAAGACTTCCGAAGAGTATTGTGCCCATTTTTGGTACAAACACTTTGGTGCTTTCACCGAGAAAAACTAGCTTTTTCTCCTGCTCCTCGGATCTACCATCGATACCGGATTGCATAAATCCAAGAGGAAGATCCATATCTCTACTTCGGAATCCTTCCATTCTATTCAGATTTGTATAAAATCTAGGAAAGGAATCCACTGTTCAAGATGGTTAGCACAAGGACTACTTCTACAGCTGCTAATCAAGAAGCTCGGGATGAACAGAATCCCACGCAGCAGTTACAGTCCAACCAAGGCAACACTACTCACTCAGATCTGTCTGGGCCAGTAACCAGACAAGAGTTCCAGGCATTACTCCAGGAACTGACCCAAAGCCGACAATAGTTGGCTGAACAGTTGCGTGTTAACATTGAACTAACCAACCAACTAAACCACCAAAGCCACAGAAAGTCCAGGAGGGGTGATGCTTCCCGTGCATCTACTGGAAGTTCCGCTTCGTCTGATTATCACCACAGGTCTACCCGTCCTCGGTTAGAAGGGAGTCACGCATAGACTACTGGATGTCAACCCGCTCTGACCGTTGGACAATTAAGAACAGGACCATCGACACGAGAAGGCACTGCTCCGCAATATACCATGGACAACCGCGCTGCAACCGCCGCGGCAGAAGTAAGGACTGATACCCGGAATCTGTCAGAGCCAAACAATCAACAGCGCGGACATACTCCTGAGCCGTATGTCCCAGAGGATGCCGAGCCAAGAAGGCGAAATATGGACCGTCGACAGTGCCCGGTCCAAACTTGCGCTGTAGAACCCAACCACACCTTAGCTCAGCATGCCCAGAATGTGCCAATGTCAGATATCTCGAGCATAATACGTCAGATGATACGCGAGAGTCAAGGGCTCACTAATGATGATTGGGGAATCTCCCGTGGACATACCCCTTTTACAGACGAAATATTACGCACTGAACCCCCTCGACGATTCAGGATGCCAACTCTCCCAATGTACGAAGGGAATAGTGACCCAAATCAACATATTTTGAAATATGAATGGTCGATGAGTGCTGCGAGAGCTGACGATGCAGTGAAGTGTCAGAGTTTCCCCATCTCTCTGGGGGGAATTGCGACAATGTGGTTCACAAGGTTGCCACCAAGATCTATCTCATCGTTCGATCAACTGGCCAAGAAATTTGTCGAACAATTTCGCATGCATGTCGCCAGACAGAAAGACGTTAACACCCTATCTAGTGTTACCCAAGCACGTGGAGAAACGCTCAGGCGTTATTTGGAAAGGTTCCACGCATCATGTGTTGAGATTAGTAATCCCAACGATAACTCAATCTTGATGGCATTAACAAAAGGAATCGATCCCGATTCCGAATTTGGAAATTGGTTAGCTGGGAAACCACCCGCGTCATTGGACCGCTTCTACTCCAAAGCCGCTCAATTCTTGCGACAAGAGGATGCAAAACAGTCTAGGAAACAGGACGACGCGGTACCTAGAACTGGAGGAATAGAAAGTAATGTGGCAGTTAAGCAATCCGGTGAGAGTTCCGGAAAGGTTCAGTTGAACATACAGAACAAACAAACTTAGCCGAGGGGCAACAATGTTCACGATAGGAGAAGTGATCAGAATCGAGGCCCACAGCGTAGGACCCCAATGTTTGATAATTATACGCCACTGAATACATCGCTGGAAAATGTGTATCTGCAAACTTGCAACACTGTGCGATATGATAAACCTGCTCCGAAGCAATCGTTGGAGAGACAAATTCAAACAGGAAAGTTCTGTAGATTTCACGAGAGTTATAGTCACAACACCAATGAGTGTCGACATCTGCAGGACCTCATTGAAAAGCTGATCAGGGAGAGAAAGCTAGACCAGTTTGTACAGGCACCACAGTCTGGTGGAGCGGGCCCTTCGAATCAGGATCGGGCATAAAATCAAGAAGGACAGAAGGAAACCGCTCGCACGAGCGGGAGGCTAGTTATAAACATGATAAGTGGTGGTCCCCACCCAGCAGACAGAAGCTGGGGGGAAATGGAGTCGTACGCTAGTTCGATTAGGCATGCGGACTTCGAATGTTGTAGTAATTGTGAGGATGGAGCTCCGGCTAAGCAACAAAAGACAATGTCTGATGATATCATCTTTAGAAGTAGAGATGCTGACAAAATCGAAGCCCCAACAATCGACCCACTGGTCATATCTGCCCAGGTTGGTCCCGCTTGGATGAAGAGAATCCTGGTTGACAGTTGGAGTTCTGTAAATATCTTATTCAAACGAGCTAATGATTTAATGAAGATGGAAGCAAAGGACTTGAAACCTTGCCAATCTCGAGTTCACGGCTTCAACGGAAGTGCTACGATACCCACTGGAATAGTGGAACTGCCAGTAGAACTGGGGGTTGGAGAACGCAGGAGAGTCCGGTTGCTGCAATTTGTTGTTTTAGACATCGCTTCACCGTACAACGCATTCTTGGGCCGACCGGCCCTCGCTGAATTTAGGGCAGCCATTGCCCCGTGGTGTTTGACTTTAAAATTCCCGACTGATCATGGGATTGGAGTCATTCAAGGAGATCAGGCAGTAGGAAGAGCCTGTTGTGTTGCTGAACTGCGTGAGGCGCAGAAAAAGGAGAAAGGAAAGGGCGTGGAGGAATCTCTCTGCGTCCATTTTACTGATAATTGACAACTAGCGCCTGGGCCCCGGCCCGGGCACCACTACCAATTCCTTAAAGATCTGGACCCTAGAAACAACGAGGATAAAGACGAAGTTAAATAGAATCAGGCTTCCCCAGCCGAACTGACTGCGGACGTCCCAGTCAGCAAGGATGATGACTCGAAGGTACTAAAAGTCGGATCTCAACTGGGAAAACAGATACAACAGGAATTGGTTGAATTTCTCCAGGCAAATCTTGATGTTTTCGCCTGGACACATTCTGATATGTGCGGGATCTCGCCGGACTTCGCAAGTCATTCCTTGAACATTGATCCGCAACACGTTCCGGTCAAACAAAAAAGGCGTGGTATGGATCCAGAGAGATCTGCCGCCCTTAAAGAGGAAGTTGACAAGTTACAATCGAATGGTTTCATCCGAGATGCTTTATACCCAGAATGGGTATCAAACCCAGTGTTGGTTCGAAAACCAAATGGGAAATGGAGAACTTGCGTCGATTATTCTGACTTAAACAAAGCTTGTCCAAAAGATAGTTTTCCACTTCCTCGAATTGACCAGCTTGTGGATTCAACGGCTGGCCATGAATTGTAATCTTTTATGGATGCTTACTCTGGCTATAATCAAATACCAATGCATTTACCCGATCAAGAACATACCAGTTTCGTGACCGATTTGGGACTCTACTGCTACAGAGTCATGCCTTTTGGTTTAAAGAATGCCGGAGCGACATACCAACGCTTGGTCAACTGGATGTTCGCCAATCAGATTGGAAAGACCATGGAGGTTTACGTGGATGACATGCTAGTGAAGTCTCGATTCTCCACGGATCATGTCAGAGATTTAAATTCAATGTTCAACATTCTCCGAAAATATGGAATGAAGCTCAACCCATTAAAGTGTCATTTCGGTGTCGCCTCTGGAAAATTCCTCGGGTTCATCGTTAATGCTTGAGGGATAGAAGAAAATCCTGAAAAGATCTGGGCAATAAGGGACTTACAAACTCCAAGAACCATAAAACAAGTCCAGAGCCTCAATAGAAAGGTAGCAACACTAAGCAGGTTCATTTCAAAGTCAACTGATAAATGCATCCCTTTCTTTAATCTAATCCGGAAGGGAAAGCGAAACTTTGAATGGACCACGGAATGTGAAGGCGCATTCCGATCACTGGTTCAACATCTTTCCACACCACCGATTTTGTCAAAACCTGTTGACCATGAGCAATTGTACCTCTACGTGGCAGTATCAGAGCATGCGATCAGTGCTGCTTTAGTTCGGGAAGAAGACAAAGTGCAGAAACCGGTTTACTATGTTAGTAAACGGCTAACAGGGGCTGAAAGAAATTACCCTCGATTAGAGAAGCTAGCCTACTGTTTGGTCATTGCCTCAAGAAAGCTTCGACCTTATTTCCAAGCTCACCCTCTTACTGTGTATACCGATCAGCCGTTACAACAGGTCCTCACGCGGCCTGAGACGTCTGGTAGGTTACTCAAATGGAACATTGAATTAAGCCAATTCGATATCACTTATACTCCGCGGAGAGCCATTCAAGGACAAGTCCTGGCGGATTTCATAGCTGAATTTACCATTTCAGAGGACTTACCCGAAACCAGTAAATCCCCCGAATACATCTGGAAGCTACATACTGATGGTGCATCAAACGACCGATGTTCGGGTGCTGGAGTTGTACTTGAGATGCCTGAAGGCCGATCTATATGTTACGCTTTGAAGTTCAATTTTCATGCAACTAATAACGAAGCTGAATATGAAGCCCTCTTAACCGGCCTAAAGCTTGCCAGAGATTTGAGGGTTATCGCTGTGGAAATTTATTGTGATTCACAGTTAGTGGTATGTCAAGTACGGGGAGAATATCAAGCGAGAGATCGAAGACTGGCTGCTTACTTGGCTCAAGTTCAGAAAGTACTAGAACAGTTTGATTATTATGCCACTTATTATATACCCCGAGAACGCAATCAAAAAGCCGATTCATTGGCAAAGTTAGCTAGCACAGGTGAAACACAGCAAGAGGGATTGGTCCCCGTCGAAAATTTATCCTTCCCGAGCATCGATCAAATGGAGACGAGTTTTGTATTTGAAACCGCTCCCGAAAGAGAATCGTGGATGACTCCATATCGAAACTACATCGAGAATGGGGCATTGCCTGTGCACAGAAATGAGAAGAGACAAATTCTACGAAATGCTTCACGATTCGTCATTCAAAATGGAGTAATGTATAGAAGGGGTTATTCTGTTCCTCTCCTCCGGTGTATCGCGCACGATGAAATTAAACGAGTGTTACATGACGTACACGAAGGAGAGTGTGGCGATCACACCGATGGGCAAGCTCTCGCCAAGAAAATACCCCGGTATGGATATTACTGGCCGACAGTAAACCGAGATGCATCAAACTATGCAAGAAAGTGCGATAGGTGCCAGAAGCACGCCCGAATTTTGAGAGCCCCACCTACCGAGATAACTCAAATGGTCAGTCCCTGGCCATTCGCGATGTGGGGCATCGATATTATCGGCGCTTTACCTCTGGCGAGAGGTGGTGCGAAGTACGCCATCGTCGCCGTCGACTACTTTACAAAATGGGCTGAAGCCGAAGCCCTCGCAACGATTACGACAAGGAAAGTAATAAATTTCGTAGTTCGCAATATCATCTGTCGATTTGGACTCCAGCATACCATCATCACCGATAATGGAACCCAATTCGAAAGTGCAGAGTTCAAAAGTTTCTGTCAACGGTTCCATATTCATAAAAAGTTCTCGGCAGTTGCACATCCTCAGGCAAATGGACAGGTTGAAGCTGTCAATAAAGTAATAAAATCCATTCTGAAAAAGCGATTGGAAAAGGCCGGGGGCAAATGGGTTGATGAACTCCCTATGGAATTATGGGCTTATCGAACGACTCACAAGACCGCAACCGGACAAACCCCGTTTTCTTTATCTTATGGCTCAGAAGCCGTTATTCCAGTCGAGACAGAAGTTTTTCCCCATCGCGTGACTTATTATGATCCGAAAACAAACGCTATATTGCTTGCTGAATCTTTGGATCTACTAGATGAGAAGCGGGAAGAGGCCGATTTGAGAGCGGCCGCACATCGGGGTCGAGTCGCCCGACTGTACAATGCCAAAGTTCGACCTCGAACTTTTGAACTCGGCGATCTCGTTCTCAAAAGAATCTATCCAGTTCCTTCACACATGAGACCAAGTTGGGAAGGACCATACGTGATTGCCCGAAGACTCGTAGATGGCACATTCAAACTATCGACCATTGACGGTCTTGATTTGCCAAGAACCTGGAACAGCGAGAGTCTCCGTCGCTATTACACATAACAGGCTCTATTTATTTCATTATATTTTTTCCATTTAGCAGTTTGCTTTTGCATTTCGAGATTAGAATTTATAATAAGGCAACTGACTTTGCCATATTTTCTTATTCCAGCAATGAATGCCATCTCTTCGAGCCAGAGCGGTGATTCATTAAATACAATGTACAACATCACGATGCACGAAGAGCTAAATTCCATCACGCAATAGGATTTATTCAAGAAAGGGGTGGCTGTGATACGACCGGCCACTCACTAAGTGAAACCCGAGCTCGGGGGCAAGCCATCACATCAGGCCGGAAAAGGGTTGATACACGACAACCCTCCCCCTAACTCCGTACTCCCAGAGTGCGAGACGGAGTATAAACATTCCCTAACTCCGTACTCCCAGAGTGCGAGACGGAGCATAAACATTCCTCAACTATGTACTCCCAGAGTGCGAGACGGAGTATAAACATTCCCCAACTCCGTACTCCCAGAGTGCGAGACGGAGTATAAACATTCCCCAACTCCGTACTCCCAGAGTGCGAGATGGAGTATAAACATACATCAACTCCGTACTCCCAGAGTGCGAGACGGAGTATAAACATTCCTCAACTCCGTACTACCAGAGTGCGAGACGGAGTATAAACATTCCTCAACTCCGTACTCCCAGAGTGCGAGACGGAGTATAAACATACATCAATTCCATACTCATCCCCAAGACTGGGGGCATGACCAATGCAAAGCACGCCGGTTGGACATTTATCTAATAAAAGATCGCAAAAAAGACGACTGTCAAGCAATCAATTGAACAGACATATCCAGCACGAAAGACTGCAGTTTTACAAAGCACATCATGTTTACACAAGACGTACTTTGGGGGGCAAATGTTATCCCGCCTTTTGGCAAGGCCGTGACACTAAGAGCTTGATTAGAATTCAACAACAGTTCGTTTTGGAGATCGGTTACACGAAGGTTCACTATGGATATCGATGAATTCTGCCCGAGTCCGGATCTGGTTGCAATTGATGAGACACATCAAGCAGAGCCATGCAAACCAATATTCCAAGTTTCGAGTCGATCCAAATTCGTATGCTCAAGTTATCATCGATGAGAAGTGGAGGGAATAGCCATAGGTTCGAATCCATAGGTAGAGGCACCGTTCGAACCCATCAAGTCAAGCTCTGTTCGAATCCATGAAGCTAAAGCCATTCGAATCCCTCGAGTCAGAATGCTTCAAATCGATGAGGCGATGGTTGTTCGGATCCATCAGTTCGACTCCATATAGTTCAGAACCATCAAAGAATGTTCGTTCGAGTCAGTTCCTACGAGTTACTTCGAATCCATCCATGAGGCCTTAGTTCGAATCCATGAGACAGCCTATGTTCGGATCCATCGAGACAAGGCCATGGTTCGTATCCATCGAATGCGAGCCTCAGCCTCGAATCGATCAGAATGGATCACACTTCGAATCCATCGGAGCCATTCCATACTTCGAGTCCGAGAAGTGGAAGGAGCTTTGAATCCATCTTGTAATTGTCTTCGAACCCATTACCTCGCATCCATTGAGCATTCCCATCTTCGAATCCATTCAGCAGTAAAGTCTTCGAATCAATCGACTATGGAGTGCTCTGGTCGATACGAAGGGAAGGTACGCTCTATCGATTCGAAGGAGCATACCTTCGAATCCATTACCACGAATCCACCCAGTCAAAGCGGCGAAGAACATGGAGTCGACCCAGTCAATACGGAGTGAAAATCGGATCGTTACGAGGGACACGCACCACATCATCGCCTTCACGTGCAGGAGCATGGATTCGACCCTATGGATTCGAACCATATCGATTCGAACGAATCCATAGGGCGAAGAACACCATCTTGAATCGATCATAACTCGGGATCTACAGATCCAAATACTATGAAATTTTCACAGAAGCTTGAGCACATGTTGAAGAATGTTCACACCAAATTCCAGCTCGATTGGACAATTTCTTGATCGATTCGAACATAGCTTCGAATCGATCCCAAAGTGGGCCCGGACTTCCAGAAAGCGGGCATGTGGGCCCCCTGACGTACCAGAACTAGGCTCCCTTTAGTTTAGGCGAAATATTCCTACACCTATAAATAGAGCCCCTGGTCATTCAGAAAAGGGGTCAGATAATTCTAAGAGCTAAAGAGCGCCCAGACTTTGCCAGATTTACTCAGAATCGCCACGGTTGTCTTAAATTCAGACTTAGCTCTCAAAACCAGTTGTACTGTGTTATAAGACATTGTAATCTTCGAGTGTCGAGTAATAAAATCATCAAACCTTCATAATGGACGTAGGCTACAAAGCCGAACCACTCTAAATCGCTTGTCTTTGTACTTTACTTTCTGTCATTTTGGAGTTTTTGCTAGATAATCCACAGCGTTAATTTTCGTTATCCGCGTTTATCTCTTCAAAGACTTCTGAAGAGTGTTGTGCCCATTTTTGATACAAACACATGGTATAGCCAACTGGTCTTTGCTAACAATTTTTTCAGTATAACAGACTTACAATAAACAATATCTCTATTCAGCCTACACTATGAATATCATTTCTACATCCTGTGTTAATTTTCTTCAGTTATGAAATTTTGTCATCCACTGGTGATTGACTAATTGTTTGACAATTCACGTAATACAAATTGAATCGAGAGCATCTACTATTATCTCTAGTCGGTCGTGCGAAATTAACTATCAGTCAATCTCTATAAAGTATATCCATAGTCACAGGAACAATCATATATAGGAAGTAGCAACAAACATCGAAGTACAAAATTAAGAAAATAAACGTAAAACATCAAATTAGAACACACTTGAGATAATAGATTGAAGAGCATTCGATGAACCCATTGAACTATCAAGGTCAAGAAAAGGTTCCAATCTGCCATCCGCATTGTAGGAACGAATTACTTAAGATGGTACATGTGAATGTTAAATCAAAATATATGAAAACTTAAAATCACAAATGGAATAGATAAATTTACCAGATTTGAAGATTCGTATTGTCCCGAAATACATCAAATGTCAAGATCCATCGGCAAAATAGCACATGGATAACATTGAAAGTCTTTGGGTTATAGAATGAAAATCGTTGGTTTTTTTATTGAAATTTATGTGTTGGGGGAATGGACGATGTGGGAGGAAATAAAATCTGTTTGGTACGATTTTAGGTTTTCGAAAGGGGATTTAGATAAGTAATATTGATAGGGTACCAGAACTCAGATTAACCGCTCCGCTTATTACTATTTGGTTCGTTTATATGATTGACATTAGTAGTGAGTAAGGGACACGTGGTGATAATACAACATGTGGTTTCTCCTTTCCAATATAAATAATAGATAGATTTTATTTTTCTCTAACCCCAGCACCCTTTCATTTTATCTCTGTATGCACTTCTATTTCTCATCTTCTCCTCTACTCAAGTTTCAGAACATCAAAACCCTAATTTCAATTTTCAATCAAACTCCAAAATTCAAACTCTTCAAACAATAACAAATTATATATCGTCGGAAAGCTCTCGACAAACGCAATATAGATCTGCAGTTCATTTTTGCAATCGAGTTTTGGTTTGTCCAAAAATAACCAAAACATTCTTGGTCGTCTGTTTTGGTCGTTGATTAACGGCAGAGATGCATCAATCTAAGGGTACTGTCTTGTGAAGAATTGCGTGAGGACTTCATCTGAGTAGTTGGTTTGGCTTATCGATGGTCGGATTTGCATCTAAAATTTGATTAGGGTTTATAGAAGATGGCGGCGGCTGGGTCATTTGACGTTGATCGGTGACATAGGGGATCGCAGGTGAGTTTGATAGAGGCAGCTCGGCCAGATATGTTGAGCGGCAGTCTCAGATCTAGGCGAAGTTGGCCGTAGGTGGTGCGACAACTGTAGGAACGTGGCGGTTGGGTGTTGGCTGGGCTTCCATCATGTGCGTTCTGATGTGAGATAGAGATAGCGATTTACAATATTGCCCACCATTTTAATTTTAATTTAAATTCAAATTTTAGATGATCTAACTCATATAACTTTTGCATACGAACTCGGATTTGGACGTAGTTTCTTCAGTTGGAATCGTATCAAAATTCCGAACAACAAGGAACTAATTTGGCTGCATTCTGAGACTGTTCAAATTTGGGTGTTCTTTTGGATTTTAAATCGACGATAAATCAAAGGTGAGTGATTTAACCCACTCACAAATACTAAACCTTCTGATGTTAGTTGAATTAAATTTATGAATTGATAAGAATTTTATTGATTGCTGTTTGGTAATTTAAATTGTCATTTAAATTTAATTTGAATTAAATTGCCATTTAAATTAATATTGAAGTTAAATTGATAGTTAAATACCTGATGTTAATTACCTGTTAATTGTTGCAATTTATTGGCTGATTCAGATGATGACTGTGATGGATGTTTATTTGTTGACATTTGGATGATTGGATGTTTATATCACTGTTATCACTATGGATTGAAATGATACACACCCGAACGATCTTATAGATTAGGGAAAATCGTTATGGGTTGAAATGGTAAACCCGAGCGATTTTATTGATTTGGAAATTATTGATTCGGGATACGGGTTGAAATGATATACACCTGGAAAATTTAACTATTTTGGGTTGAAATGATACATACCATATCACTTGACCGTAGGGTAGAAAATTATATACGGATACCGTTGATCGGTTAATTTTTTTTTTCTAAATAGTAAAGTATGTTTGAGTTATAAATTTGACTTTTAAATTTTATTTAATGATTTTATTAAAAATTTATATTTGGGAAAATAATTTATTTTATATATTCTAAAGTTTCAAATTATAAGTTAATATATGATTTTAAATGTAATTTTAATTTTTTTAACTTATAATTTTATTTAGTTTTTATAAATATATTTTAAATAGTTTAAAATTTAATTTAATAAAATATTTAATATAATTTTAATATATATATTTTAAATTTAATTTAATATAATAGATATAGTTTTGATTTAAGGTAATAAATATAGACTTTTATAATAACTTTAATAGATTAAGATTTTTGTAAAAGATTTTAGAATTTTGTAAAAGGTTATGTAAGGATTTTGTAAAAGATTTTTATAAAGGATTTTATAATGGTATTATAAAGGATTTTATAAAAGATTTTTATAAAGGATTTTATAAAGGGTTTTTATAAAAGAACCTGGTAAAAGGATTTGGAAGCATTTTAAAGGAATTTGCGTAGAAAAGGGAAAGAGTTGTAAACTGTTTTGGAATTTATAAATAGCCTTATAAATGATTTTAAAGCATATAAATAGTTTATAATGGTTTAAGAGAGATTTATAAATTATTTTCGAAATTGATTGAAAGAAATATTCCTCGGTATTTATGATTATATTTATACTTTGGAATAAGTATATGGATATCTTGATATGAAAGTATAAACTGTTTTCTGGATTTATTTTTATAAATGTTTTATAAAATGACCACGGTGTGAAAAATATAACGATTGGTTGTTAAAGAGACCGGGGTCGGATATTGTTATACTCTCTGCCAATTCGAAACCACTTTAATAACTGTGCACGTGGTGAAGAATCCAGAATGAAGTAGGATGGTTTGGCGAATGCTTCTGGTATGAGGTAAGAAAGCAGCCCTGATCCCCACGGGTCAGCTTGATATGAATAAAATCAGGAGCCATAACCAGGCCAAGTGAGGTCGCTCCTCCTATCGAACACGGTTCTTTGATACCATATATGTTACTTTGTTATTGATTGGTGGCAACCCGCAATTTGGTTATGGGAGTGTTGTTCGAGGTAGGCGGTAGTAGCTGCTATGCATTACCACCAGCCTGGTTCCGCAATCCGGTAGAATTCTACCATGGGTATAGCCTCGTGTGCCCTGTCATATGCCTTATCGAGCCCACTACGATTTTGGTTTGTGTCGTACCTATGGAGTGCTCCCTGATAGCCCACCGGTTTGGTGGAGTTTATATTACTGTATAGATTATGGCATTTATAAAAATGTGTTAAGGGGGATGTGGGTAACGCTTTAACACTAGTTTAATACTTTACTTTACTGATAGACGTTATATATAGCGTATATTACTACATATAAATAGTTTAACGGATCCTTAGGAGATGGAAATCCAGAAACATCTTTTAAGTTATTGCACACACGTTATATACACTGGATAGGAGATGTAAAATCCCATAAACATCTTTGAAGCCATTACACTCATATTTATTTGCTGTTGATTTTACTTACATAAGATCTTTAGTTCCGACTCAAGTGTTTTGTCTTTTCATTACGCTCGGGTCAGTCTGAGCTTTTCAGTGTTGAAGACTCTATTTCTGGAGGACGAAGACGGAGTTTGGTATATATTATATTATTAGTAATTTTTCCACTGTACCATTATTGTATGTCATTTGTTTGTACTTTGATTGCTGGAAAAAATTGTGTAATCAAATGTATATTATAAAACAGCTTCATGAACTGTTTATTTGAGTATTATATTTTGTCATTCTGCTGTGAGTTTCTGTGTTTTGTTTTTCCTTCTTTTCTCTTATTTTCTTATTTACCGCATTAACAATCCTCCCTTTTGAATTGTTTGAGTTGACATGTATGGTTTATTGTCGATGTAAACCATCCAAAAAGGTGGGTCGTTATATCTTACTTCTCCACAGCTAAAATACCAACGGGCAACTTCTTAGTGTTAAACACCACCAAATGAACCTTATCCCTCCTAGAATGGCCTTAATCCTCCATTGCTACTTCACGAAGTCATTATCCTTATTCCACTTCTCTAAAGCCAACTGAGATCCCTATGCCACATAAGATCCTCTTACATAAGGTCTTACTTCAACTGGGATACCTTCATCTCCTGCCATATTTCCCAACACCTTTATTCAACAACCAAATAGCTCTGATACCTGATCGTTTGGGAAAATTTAGATTAATACCCCAAACACACTGGAAATAATTATATCGTGTTGATTTTAAGGTAGAACAAACAGAAAAGTAATGTCCAAAAATAAGCAATTACAAATCATAGATGCACAAACATAAAAGAAAATCACAAATTGAATTTATAGTGGTTCCATTATCATGAGATAGTGTACATCTACTTTGGAGAGAGAAGATTTTGTTACTTTCTAGAAATGAAAATCACATGATTGATAATGGATGCTAAGAAGAAAAATATAAAGAAATACAACTTCAGAGGATGAAGTTAATCTCTAAGGAATGACTATCTTTATATAGAGATTATTACTTAGGGTTGAATTAATTGATTTATGGTAATAAATCAATGCCTTGTCAATTCTCCTATTCATATGAGAAATATTTATTCATTTGATTTTTTAGTTTCCTCTAATTTGCATGCTCCTGACAAAATGTCTTCTTTATTCGGTTGATTAAGGAATTGATTGATTACTTCAATCTCTCAAAAGTACTCATTCTTATTTAAATAACTCCTTGCCTTAATTAATGCATTAAAAGAGGCAACAAATTTATGTCATAATTCAAATTGGCTCATATCTCCTAAATCTTCTTTAATATGGAAATATTGTATCGCTAAAATCTAATACACTCTAATCCTCCCTCTCTCTCTCTCTCACCCCACATCCTTTATCAACCTTAGACTGTTTTTTACCTACCACCATCCCTCCTCCTATTCTGCCCTCTCCACTTTTTCTTGACCTATCTCTTTCTACTCTTCCCTCTTCTATAACACTCTCCTGTAACCATACTGATGTACCAATGCTGCCTTATATGTTGATTTTTTCTTTTAGTGCTATGGTTGAAAAGTCAATTGTCCATAAAAATATTTCTTCTTCTACGAACTAAGTTCCCTTTTCAAGAGAGAATCAAAGAATGTAGGCATATTTATTCCTAAGCATTTTGATTTAGCATGCATTGGGAAGCCTTTGAAACCCCTATAGGAAGTCAAGAAGGATGGTATATTTTTTGGGTACATTATCTTGTCTATTTTTTCATTGGTGTTTATTTATCATACATGGCTGTTACCACTCATCTAAACAAGATATGGTGACTGAAAGGCTAACTTGATATTAAATCTGATAACAAAAATTTCTATATGAAATTCTCTTATAACGAAGACAAGCAACGAGTTTTATAGTCGGAGTCAATTTTCACCAAAGGACAAACGTTCATCATAATACCTTGGAATCCATCTTATGGAAGTGCACAAGCACAAGTGAGAAGTATCCCTATATGTCTACACTTCTATAACATCCCCTTGTAACTTGGACGCTTCTTGGAATTAATTTGTTATTGTGTCGTATAAGTAGGCTTATTTGCTTTGATTAATTGATGAAAAAGCTTAAGTGCCTTGAACATGGTAAATGCCTTACTGAAATTGCCCCTGACAAGGAAATCTTTTTGTTTTTAAAAGTTGGTGAAGATGCTGATAAATGCCTTAGTATTAGACTAGAGTATTCTAGGATTCCATTGATATGTACAACCTGCAAGTTTTTTGGGCATGCAACAACTTCCTATACACAACAAAATGGTAAAGAAAACAAGAAAGAGATTGTAAAGAAATATAGCATTTGCTATATCCAACAACAACCAATTTTGAGTAAAAAACAAAGATAGGCGAAGAAGAAAAATAAATATGACAGCTGGAATTATAAAATAATGGATAAGAGTATCCTTTCAATAATGAAATATCCTCTACTGAAGAAAATTCAGAATGCATGCAAAACTATTACCTATTCAATCTGAAGATACCAACTATATTGTTCTAGTTGACACAATTAAAGCTAACTTAATTGTAACAACCTACCTTGAAACGGGCCTTATTTTCGACTAAATAAAAGCCTAGCAAACCTTAGGCCCATTCTAAAGCTGGCTGTTAGTTGGTTAAAATGAACAATACATCGAACTATTTATCTATGCGATTAGAATCTTAAGTGGAAAAGATAAAATATAATATCATAAATAAATACCCATTTTATAAAAATTCAAATCTTAGAAACATAAATCCTAATATCCAAAACACAATATCTTAAAATAACAACATCATGTCTGAAATGGGTACATTAAAATATATCAAAACATAAATAGTAGATAATTGCCATAAGTCCACGCCTCCGCCTTCAGCCTCTCAATCAACATCATCTCATCTAACATGTGTGTTATAATGAGGAGGGGGTCAGAACAACAATGTCTAGTGAATGAAAATCTCAAGTCTTACCGTAATGGTATTTATGTAGTATCATTTGGATAAGTAATATCTCTATGCATCCTATGTTATATCCTACTAAGCATACCTCCAGCTGTAAGCACAAAGGCTTTTTCAATCCATTATGCAACTAACGTTAGTCCTAACAATGTGAGAGAAAGTACCTAACCCGCTTAATACCTCTATGATTGGAATTGGGCAGACTTTGACCATTTAACACCTATGACCAAGGCAGATCCCTGTCATTTAATACCTAAACCCAAGGCGGACCACTCTCTGGTACGCCCTAACTGACATTGTTTGAAAACTCATAAAGTCACTTAATACTTCTTTGTGAGGAGAGACGGACACTACAGTAGCCACTTAATACCTCTACCCTGAAGTAGACCCTTCTCAAGATTTCTCACTACCGCACCTAAATGTTAAGTCTCGACCATTTAATACTTTTAAAGTGTAAAGGAGGCAGATCATACAATAGCCACTTAATACCTCAACCCCGAAGCAGGTCGTACGCCTTTTGACCCGTAACCCAAACTGTGACATCTCACATTTGTCCGATTATTCGTAGATACTGGTAGTTAGATTAAATTGTAAATATAGGAGTAGCTGGGAAGTTGTTAAAACTGATTTTTTGGCGGCTGTTCATAATTTCTTTGACAAATTTAAGTTGTTGCGAGAAGTTAATGAAACTAACCTTGTCTTTGTCCCTAAGGTTAGACCCCCTATTACTGCAGCATCTTTTAGACCTATATCGTGCTGTAACATTGTTTATAAATGCATATCAAAAATCCTTGCTTCTCGGCTTGTCCAAGTTCTGTCAACAATTATATCGCCAAACCAATCTGCCTTCATTCCTGCAAGAAACATTCTTGATAATGTGATGTTAGCTCATGAACTAATTAATGGCTATGGTAGAAGTCAGATTTCCCCTCGTGCCATTATGAAGCTTGATTTAAGTAAAGCCTATGATAGTTTGCAATGGTCTTCCATTGTTCGAATTATGTCAGCAATGGGATTTCCAAAAGTTTTTGTGGCCTGGGTGTATCCTAGGCCAAGTTGTTTAAGTGGGTATTTATCATTTCAACCCGATATCATTCAATATAAAGCATAGCAAAGGGAACTTGCAGTGTGATAACTGGGATGGTGTCAAAGTAAATAAACAAGCAATAGCAACCATACATAACAAATTAACAATTTATTCAAATAATCCCGAAATAACCATATTAACTTACATTCATTATTTATGCAAATTAATATAATTATTCCTAGAATCCTACGGATTAAAGATTATTACATTATGATTTTACTTGGTGTCCGTTATCAAATTTCTACATCAGTCGTACTTATCAATTTTAATGTCACTATTATTTACTCTAATTAACATCATATTTCAGTTCGACATGTTTAATCAATTTTAAACAATACATGGCGTCAAATTTTTAGAAGTTAACAATTTTATTTCAACCAAATTCTAACAATCAACAATTCAATATCCAGATTAATCTTAACAACAATTATCACTTGATTATCATCGCATAATAGATTGAGTCGTGAATATAAATATTCACCTTTCGTGGTTGGAGAAGATGGCGCGGCACGAAGATGAATAGATAAAATAGACTCTAATAGGCAGGACGCAAAATGAACACGAACTGCAACCAAAATAACAATTAATCAATAATTCGTTTATTGCAGTATATACATAGATTGAATATATATATATTAAATCATACCCACGACGAGGCAAGATAGATTCGGCGGCGGGATGGAAATACTTATACTTCCGGATCAATAGCAGGAGCTGAAACAAAATGCAACAGACTATATGTGAGCAACCCAACATTCAAAGTATAAACTGTTATATAATAACAGTTATATATATCTACTGATATATATAAAACAGATGCACAGAGCAGAAACAGATGCACAGCAGAATTCCGGCCACTGCGAGGCACGATGGGCGGAGCGGGGTTGCGACAGCGGAGGGCAGACGACTGGTGTTGGCGGGGCGTGTGCGTGCAGTGGGTGGTCTGGGCGCTGGGTGAGGCTGCTGGTGGTGGCATGGGGCGGAGACGGAGGCAGGGGTGCGGTGGGTGGTCTGGTGGGTTCGGCGTGCAGGCGGAGGGTGGGCTGGGGTTGGTGCGTGCTGGGCGTTGTGGTGGGGCAGTGGGGCGGAGGGCTGGCGGAGCGGTGGCTGGAGGCGGTTGCATGGGCGGGGTGGAGTGGGGCAGGCGGACGAGTGGGATGGGGTGCTGGGCGGAGGCTGGTAGTGGGCGGAGGAGGCTGGGGCGTGGGTGGGTGGTGCGTGCAGGCGAGGTGGGGCTGGCAGTAGGCGCGGCGGCGGGCTGTGGGCCGGGGGACGCGGGGAGGTAGGCGGAGTGGCGGTTGCTAGCGAGTTGGGTGTAGTGGGCTGGCATCGGGCTGAGTTGCATGTGTTTGTTGTGGAGAGGAGAGTTTTATACTGAAGCTCCTTAAGAAAATATAAAATAGAAAAGAAGGAGAAGAAAGGAGGTGCAGAGGAGAAGAGGGGTTACGTACCCGAGAAGCAGTGAGCAATAAATGAAGCTGAAGAATTTGTGAAGGCAGAGGGCAGATATATTCAGAGAAATTTGGAGTCCCCGTGCAATGAAATGATGATTGTCACAGTGGCTCTTCAGTTTCTGAATGGACAAGGGCCATTTGAATTCTGAGCGGGAAAAGTAGGGTACCGGTTTGTGTGGCGTAACGGACCAGTTTATACTCCGTTAACCAATTTATAGTATGCAACGCCGAACTCCGATTGACACAAACAAATATACCATTTTGATCAGTGCGACGCGGCGGACACAACGGTATAAAGATATTGGTGGTTTGACATTGTTTGCGAAGTGGCGAATCTTATTAACCATTTGCACGAGTGAACATTTTTACTAGCAATTAAAAGCGAAATTTGACGAAACGAAATGCGCCGTCATGATCAGTATATTTTTCTTATGAAACATTGCGAAAAATATTTGAGTTCGGACGATAGAAAATTTACACATAAAATTAAAACTAATATGTAAATTTGACGAGCGAAATTTTCTACAATATTTTTCGACGAAATTTGGCGTACGCCTATGTCTATCTAGACGCATCCCAAATGTGAAGTTTGAACGTCAACGGAAATTGTTTGTGAATATTTGAAATTCCTGTTACAGGGAATGCAGCAAAACACCGAAGAATAAGATCGACGGAGCTAAAGATGTTCGAATTTTGAAAAACGAAAAATGACGCCTTTGTCAGAAAATGATTTAGAATTTTCCTATGTAAAAATATTTAGGTTCGGAAGATGAAATTTTTCACGTTTTAAAATGAACTGATATGCAGTAAAACGCGCACGAAGTTTACTGCGGTATTTTCCGACGAAACTTTACCCATAACTACAATCATCTAGGCGCAATTTAGAAACAAAGTTTGGATGCTGATTGAAATCGTATGTAAGTTTCACGTTTTTATTTAAAATAACGGTTCTAAATTTTTTTTTTAAATTGGGTCGGAATTTCAGGGTCGTTACATTCTCCCCTACTCAAGACTTTTCGTCCTCGAAAAGGAACAAAGTAAAGAGTGGAAGAACAGATAACCAAGATACAATGGATTTAGAATAGATCATTGAATATAGTAAAGAGTATAGAATGGAATTTACCTTCAACCAACAATTCTGGATTAGAATCCCGGATACTCTCCTCGGTTTCCCAAGTGCAATCACGATCATCGGGACTCCATTGGACTTTGACTAGGCTAACCGACTTCCTTCTAAGTTGCTTTGTATCCCTATCAACAATACGAAGTGGTCTCCTCTCTATAGTCAAATCCGGCTCAATATCAACTTCATCTAACTGAGCAATAGGAATGGTCATGGATGGATCGTGTACAACTTTCCGAAGATGTGAAACATGGAAGACGTTGTGCACGCCCTCAAATTTCTCCGGTAGTGTAACCCTGTAGGCTAGTGTACCAATTCTCTCAGTGATAGTGAATGGTCCAACAAATCTAGGAGCGAGCTTCCCTCTACGACCAAATCGAATAACATTCTTTAAGGGTGATACCTTAAGGAATACCTTATCCCCAATCAGGAATTCTAAATCTCTTCTACGCCTATCAGCATAGCTCTTCTGTCTATCCTGTGCGGTCTTCATCTTTCTTCTGATTTCATTTACCTTCTCGGATGCTTCTATAATCATATCTGGGCCAAGAATTAATCGGTCACCAGGCTCAATCCAACAAGATGGCGATTTGCATGGTCGTCCATATAAAGCTTCGAACGGTGCCATATCGATACTTGCCTGAATATAAAGGTGGTTAAATTTCAATTCAAATTTACTTATTCAAATTGAAATTTTGATTTACCTGAAAACTATTATTATAAGTGAATTCAACCAAATGGAGATGGTCTTCCCAAGATCCACCGAAATCAATAATGCAGGCACGGAGCAGATCCTCTAAAATCTGATTCACCCTTTCAGTTTGGCCATCTGTTTGAGGATGATAAGCTGTGCTCAGATTCAGTTTAGTGCCCAAGACGTCCTGAAATGCTTCCCAGAATTTACTAGTGAATAAAGGGTCTCTATCGCACACAATACTAGATGGAACTCCATGAAGTCTAACAATCTCTCTCATATATATCTCGGCCAAACTCAAAGCAGTACGAGTGGTCTTAACCGGAATAAAGTGAGCAGATTTTGTCAACCTATCAACAATCACCCATATACTCTCGTTACCTTTTCTGGTCCTCGGTAATCCATCAATGAAGTCCATAGAAATCTGATCCCATTTCCAACACGGAATCTCTAAGGGTTGAAGTAATCCTGCAGTCTTCTGGTGATCGGCCTTAACTTGTTGGCAAGTGGTGCATCTACTGACATATATAGAAATATCCCTCTTCATCCCACTCCACCAATATAAACGCTTCATATTTCGGTACATCTTAGTGACACCAGGATGAAATGAAAGTGATGACCGATGGTTTTCTCGAAGCACTTCTTGTCTCAATCCATCGACATTAGGGACGCAAATACGATTGTCAATCCTCAGAACTCCTTTACTATCTATCTGTGCTCCCACATTACTGTCGGTATTTCCAACTCTACCAAGAACTAACTCCTTCATGCGATAGAGCAAGGTGTCCTCATATTGCTTGTCTTTGATGCGATCCACAAGAGATGGGGAGATAACAAGTTGAAATAACATGCCTTCTACAAGATTACAGCATGACAATGCTTTGCTACGGCTCAAAGCATCAGCTACAACATTTGCTTTCCCAGGAGTATAATTGATATCGAGATCATATGCAGCTAAGAATTCGAGCCATCGGACTTGTCTCTGGTTCAAATCCTTCTGAGAAAAGATATATCTCAAGGACTTATGATCGGTGAATAACTCAAATTTAATTCCCAAAAGATGATGCCTCCACAGTTTCAAAGAAAATACAACTGCAAGAAGCTCTAGATCATGAGTTGCATAGTTTACTTCATGGATCTTCAACTGGCGGCCAGCATAAGCAATAACCTTTCCGCTTTGCATAAGAACAGCGCCTAAACCTTCTCGGCAGGCATCTGTATAGACAGTTAATTCTTCACTTCCATCAATTACTGCAAGAACTGGAGCTGAAGTTAACTTACGCTTCAATTCATTAAAAGTTGATTCGCACTTCTCACTCCAAATAAACTTGACATCCTTTCGGGTTAAAGCAATGAGTGGGGCAGAAATCCGGGCAAAGTGCTCAATAAATCTACGATAATAGCCGGCCAAGCCCAAGAAGCTACGGATATCAGTAGGAGTTTTGGGAGTCTCCCAATCCTGTAGATAAATTTCAAATTAGAAAGGGATAAGAGGAATTGAATAGAAATAGCGAATAGGATAGAACTTACATTGATTACGGCGATCTTAGCTGGATCGACCGAAATCCCACTTTTAGAAACTATGTGGCCCAAGAATCTCACTTCGTCTCGCCAGAAGTGGCATTTAGAGAATTTGGCCTTAAGTTGATGATTTCGGAGAGTTTTCAGAACATAAGCAAGGTGTGTCTCGTGCTCCTTCTCGTCTTTGGAGAAAACGAGAATATCATCAATGAAAACAAGAACAAACTTGTTAAGCACATCGCGGAAGACTCGATTCATCAAGTCGACGAAATAAGCAGGTGCGTTGGTCAAACCGAATGGCATAACCAACCATTCATAGAATCCGTTCTCGGTACGGAAAGCTGTCTTATGAATACTATCTTCTGCTACTCTGAGTTGGTGGAACCCAGTGGCAAGATCAAGTTGGGAGAAAACTTTAGCTCCATGGAGCTGATCGAATAAATCATTGATGCGAGGCATCGGATAGCGGTTCTTGAGAGTGCGTTTGTTCAGCTCCCTGTAATCAACACACATGCGAAGAGACCCATCCGATTTGGTGACAAATACAACTACGGCACCCCATTCAGAACAACTTCTCCTAATCAAACCTCTAGTAAATAGATCATCAATTTGAGTTTTAAGTTCAGCTTTTTCTTTAGGAGCCATTCTTCTGTGAGGAAGGACTACAGGAGTAGCTCCAGGAATAAGGTCAATGCGAAAATCGATTTCCCGTTTAGGTGGTAGGGAGTTGACCTCTCCAAATACATCGGGAAATTTCTGAACAATAGGGGTAGTACTAAGATCATCCGGGTGAGCATCAAGAGAAAATATGAAGCTTCCAGCATATTTCTGCGGTGATTTGCATTCAATGACAAGCGGTAGGCCCTTGTCATTGACTAGAGAAACAGAACGGGCCTTGCAAGAAATAACAGCATCGAATTTCCTTAACCAATCAGCACCTAACAAGATGTCAAATGCTGCGAAGCCAAGAACATAAAAATCCCAAGTGAATCGATAAAAATCATACATAAGTACAACTCCCTTGCAAACACTTCGGAGGTTAGCGGGTCCTCCGATAGGATTTGAGACACATAAGGAGGTAGTAGCGAGAGTAGGTTCTAATTTGAGTTTATCACAAAGGTCAACTGATATAAAGCTATGTGAAGCACCTGTATCGAATAATACCCTAACAGGTGTAGCATGTAAATGAAAAATACTTCGCAAGGTACCTTGGTCATCCTGGGTGGGTGGTACAGAGGGTGCAGGTGTGGTGATAGCAAATACTCCAGATGGTGTGCCACGCTTATACAGTGGGCAGTCTTTCTTGAAATGACCCGGCTGGAGGCAGACATAGCATAAATCTTTCCTAGTCGAAGAAGGTGGTGGAACAGCAGCTCCAGTAGATGGACAACTATTAGCATAATGGCCCTTCTTATCGCATTTGAAGCAAGTGATATTAGCAAGGTCGATTGGGCTTTTCTGAGCATATCCCAATCCTGTAGTCTTCTGCCAAGCTTTCTTTTGTTGATCAAAGTTCATCTTCCTCTTCCCGAGCTGACTAGAGGAGGGCTGAGTAGGAGCAGCCTTGGCAGTAGGCCCCCTAGGCTTTGCCTCATATCTAAGGGCGTAGTCAACAAGCTCTGTGAAGGTGCAGTGAGTGTGGCCAGTAAGCAAGTCATAATACTCTAGTCTAGCTCCCAAAATGAACTTCTCGTTCTTTAGAAGCGGTGTATCAATCAATCCCGAGCCGAACTTGGAGAGTTCGTTGAATTTCCTCTCGTACTCAGAAAAAGTCATACTGCCCTGCTTAAGATCCATAAAAGCTCTATAAAGTTGTGTTTTCCCAGCAGCGGGCATCCATTGTGCCGAGAAAGTATTCCTAATCAAAAGATAGGCAAGATGAATAACATTTCAAGATTAAGAGAAGAATTTAGACTACGAAATCCAAATAATTTTGTACCTAAACTGGGCCCAAGTGATGGTGTTCTCCTCGATACGAGAAGTAACTGATTCCCACCAATCTTGCGCGGCATCCTGAAGTTGCCATGCAGAAAGCTGACGCTTCTGAGCATCAGTGATCTCTAGACCAGAAAATATCTTCTCTAAACCTTTATGCCATTGCTGAGCCTCAATAATGTTCTCGGATACAGAAAACTTAATACCTCCCAGCTGTGTATACTCCTTACTAAGAATGGTGAATTTGACAGGAGCTGGAGCGACAGGTGCAGCCTGAGCAGGACCATGGCCCCTTCCTCCCCTATGGTTTCCTCTGGTACCCATCCTGAAATACCAAAGAGATCTTTAAAACCAAAGGATAGAAAATCATTGAATTTTAAGAAAAGTCTAATTAATGAATCAAAGAAGTTTGAAATGAAAGGATTTGATATTGAACCGATTCTCCTCATTCTAGGGTATTGCTACCCTATCTCTAATGAGTTTATATATAATCCCAAACTAAGGTTTTTAGGGAAACCGAAGCTCTGATACCAACTGTAACAACCCGTATATTTGGACCATTTAAATTGACAATAATCCACACATGTCAACTTAAATAATACAAAACACGAATCATTATGGGATTATAAATACATAAATGTAAATGAGAATCAATACAACATCACAGAACAGTCACAGAATAATGCAGCGGAAAATACATCGTCATAATAGCAGTTCATGAAGCCACTATATAATATACAACAATGTCTTAACATCAAGTGACTAATACCAAAAATGTCCAACAGACTAGGACACCAGTACAGGAATATAAATAGACTGATAAAGATAAATGCTAAGCCTTCAGCATCTTCAACCAACCTTGATCAGCAACTGGATAGCTTCAGACTAACCCGAGCATATACAAAAGAAACACTCGAGTCATGACTCAAAATCTTATACAATTAAATCAAGTGCAAGGTAATAGTTCATAACTTAAAGATGGGTGAAATAACATCTCTAAGGATCCGATAAACTATCTATATATACAATAGAATACGATAGGTAGATAATGTCTAATCAGTAAAGTACGATATTAAAATAGTGTTAAGTCATGGCCCATACCACCCTTAACACATTTTTATTCCCAAGAGCATATACAAGACCGTAGTTTCCCCAAAACCGGAAGTCACCAGAGGGCAATCCATATACTAAAGGTACAAAACAAAACGTAGTGGTCGCGAATAGGATAATCAGTATGACAAGGTACATGAGGCGATACCAACTAGGATACTAGTAGTTGCCTGATCCGGACTGAAGTTGAGCATAGCAGCTACTATCTCAACACCGCGAAACAACACTCCAAAATCAAGGGGTGCACCCAAATCGAATCACAAAAGTAATAGATATGGTATCGAAGAAGTGTGTCCGCTAGAGATGGCGATCCTCAATGGCCCGGCGCGGCTCCTGTTTTAGTCATATCAGGGGTCATCCGAAATCGTTCTCTTTCATCAGTCAACGCGTTCATCAAAACCATCCACTTCATTCTGGATCAACACTTCGCGTATAATAGTTATTAAAGTGGTTTCGGTATCGACAGAGAGTATGTCCATATCCGATCCCGGTCTCTTTAATAACTACGCATTTATTACCCGATGGTCAATTTAAGTTAAGGTTTAAACAAATCAAAGTCCAAAAGTCAAGGTGCAAATTTGACTTCCAAAATTTGACATTTCACGATTCAATTTATTTCGGAAATTTAAAATCATATTTTCAAATGAAATCTGTAGTTCAACATTTAATTAACAATATAGTTAAGTATTCAAGTTCAATTTAATAACTCTCTTATTAAATTTAGTTCAAAATCAATTTATCCAAATTTACCGGTCAATTAAGTTCGAATCGTTAGATCAAATTCTATTTATCTCAATTCATGTTTACATTCATCGTTACATTAAATATAATCATAAATTTGATTAAATCGATTTCATTAGATTTAAAATCATTTACCTTTAAATTGTCGCTAAATTTAATCCATAAAACTTTAGTTAGTTTCGTATTCCATTTTAAGTCAAAATTTCCTAAATCTAAATTATTAATTATAACAAGTTTAAATCTATTTAATTTAAACTTAGTTTAAATCTGAATCTACCAATCTAATAAATTAAATTATTAAATTCTAAAACTCACTTGTTTTAAATCTTATTTCAATCAAATTCTCCAATTCATTTTTCTTCAATTAAATAGATTTATTAATCCGTTTCAATTTAATCCATTAATTTATTCCAATAAATCCATTAATTTATTTTAGTTAAATCCATTAATTTATTTCAAATAAATCCATTAATTTATTTCAATTAAGTCCATTTATTTATTTCAATTAAATCCATTAAGTCGTTACTTGATTTCCAAACAATTTAATAAGTTCATTCCTTAATTTCAAATAGATTTCAATTTCAAAATAATTTTGTTGACCAATCGGGTTTCTTATTTTTAATTGTCTATCCTAGGCCAAGTTGTTTAAGTGGGTATTTATCATTTCAACCCGATATCATTCAATATAAAGCATAGCAAAGGGAACTTGCAGTGTGATAACTGGGATGGTGTCAAAGTAAATAAACAAGCAATAGCAACCATACATAACAAATTAACAATTTATTCAAATAATCCCGAAATAACCATATTAACTTACATTCGTTATTTATGCAAATTAATATAATTATTCCTAGAATCCTACGGATTAAAGATTATTACATTATGATTTTACTTGGTGTCCGTTATCAAATTTCTACATCAGTCGTACTTATCAATTTTAATGTCACTATTATTTACTCTAATTAACATCATATTTCAGTTCGACATGTTTAATCAATTTTAAACAATACATGGCGTCAAATTTTTAGAAGTTAACAATTTTATTTCAACCAAATTCTAACAATCAACAATTCGATATCCAGATTAATCTTAACAACAATTATCACTTGATTATCATCGCATAATAGATTGAGTCGTGAATATAAATATTCACCTTTCGTGGTTGGAGAAGATGGCGCGGCACGAAGATGAATAGATAAAATAGACTCTAATAGGCACGACGCAAAATGAACACGAACTGCAACCAAAATAACAATTAATCAATAATTCGTTTATTGCAGTATATACATTGATTGAATATATATATATTAAATCATACCCACGACGAGGCAAGATAGATTCGGCGGCGGGATGGAAATACTTATACTTCCGGATCAATAGCAGGAGCTGAAACAAAATGCAACAGACTATATGTGAGCAACCCAACATTCAAAGTATAAACTATTATATAATAACAGTTATATATATCTACTGATATATATAAAACAGATGCACAGAGCAGAAACAGATGCACAGCAGAATTCCGGCCACTGCGAGGCACGATGGGCGGAGCGGGGTTGCGACAGCGGAGGGCAGACGACTGGTGTTGGCGGGGCGTGTGCGTGCAGTGGGTGGTCTGGGCGCTGGGCGAGGCTGCTGGTGGTGGCATGGGGCGGAGACGGAGGCAGGGGTGCAGTGGGTGGTCTGGTGGGTTCGGCGTGCAGGCGGAGGGTGGGCTGGGGTTGGTGCGTGCTGGGCGTTGTGGTGGGGCAGTGGGGCGGAGGGCTGGTGGAGCGGTGGCTGGAGGCGGTTGCATGGGCGGGGTGGAGTGGGGCAGGCGGACGAGTGGGATGGGGTGCTGGGCGGAGGCTGGTAGTGGGCGGAGGAGGCTGGGGCGTGGGTGGGTGGTGCGTGCAGGCGAGGTGGGGCTGGCAATAGGCGCGGCGGCGGGCTGTGGGCCGGGGGACGCGGGGAGGCAGGCGGAGTGGCGGTTGCTAGCGAGGTGGGTGTAGTGGGCTGGCATCGGGCTGAGTTGCATGTGTTTGTTGTGGAGAGGAGAGTTTTATACTGAAGCTCCTTAAGAAAATATAAAATAGAAAAGAAGGAGAAGGAAGGAGGTGCAGAGGAGAAGAGGGGTTACGTATCCGAGAAGCAGTGAGCAATAAATGAAGCTGAAGAATTTGTGAAGGCAGAGGGCAGATATATTCAGAGAAATTTGGAGTCCCCGTGCAACGAAATGATGATTGTCATAGTGGCTCTTCAGTTTCTGAATGGACAAGGGCCATTTGAATTCTGAGCGGGAAAAGTAGGGTACCGGTTTGTGTGGCGTAACGGACCAGTTTATACTCCGTTAACCAATTTATAGTTTGCAACGCCGAACTCCGATTGACACAAACAAATATACCATTTTGATCAGCGCGACGCGGCGGACACAACGGTATAAAGATATTGGTGGTTTGACATTGTTTGCGAAGTGGCGAATCTTATTAACCATTTGCACGAGTGAACATTTTTACTAGCAATTAAAAGCGAAATTTGACGAAACGAAATGCGCCGTCATGATCAGAATATTTTTCTTATGAAACATTGCGAAAAATATTTGAGTTCGGACGATAGAAAATTTACACATAAAGTTAAAACTAATATGTAAATTTGACGAGCGAAATTTTCTACAATATTTTTCGACGAAATTTGGCGTACGCCTATGTCTATCTAGACGCATCCCAAATGTGAAGTTTGAACGTCAACGGAAATTGTTTGTGAATATTTGAAATTCCTGTTACAGGGAATGCAGCAAAACACCGAAGAATAAGATCGACGGAGCTAAAGATGTCCGAATTTTGAAAAACGAAAAATGACGCCTTTGTCAGAAAATGATTTAGAATTTTCCTATGTAAAAATATTTAGGTTCGGAAGATGAAATTTTCACGTTTTAAAATGAACTGATATGCAGTAAAACGCGCACGAAGTTTACTGCGGTATTTTCCGACGAAACTTTACCCATAACTACAATCATCTAGGCGCAATTTAGAAACAAAGTTTGGATGCTGATTGAAATCGTATGTAAGTTTCACGTTTTTATTTAAAATAACGGTTCTAAATTTTTTTTTTTAAATTGGGTCGGAATTTCAGGGTCGTTACATTCTCCCCTACTCAAGACTTTTCGTCCTCGAAAAGGAACAAAGTAAAGAGTGGAAGAACAGATAACCAAGATACAATGGATTTAGAATAGATCATTGAATATAGTAAAGAGTATAGAATGGAATTTACCTTCAACCAACAATTCTGGATTAGAATCCCGGATACTCTCCTCGGTTTCCCAAGTGCAATCACGATCATCGGGACTCCATTGGACTTTGACTAGGCTAACCGACTTCCTTCTAAGTTGCTTTGTATCCCTATCAACAATACGAAGTGGTCTCCTCTCTATAGTCAAATCCGGCTCAATATCAACTTCATCTAACTGAGCAATAGGAATGGTCATGGATGGATCGTGTACAACTTTCCGAAGATGTGAAACATGGAAGACGTTGTGCACGCCCTCAAATTTCTCCGGTAGTGTAACCCTGTAGGCTAGTGTACCAATTCTCTCAGTGATAGTGAATGGTCCAACAAATCTAGGAGCGAGCTTCCCTCTACGACCAAATCGAATAACATTCTTTAAGGGTGATACCTTAAGGAATACCTTATCCCCAATCAGGAATTCTAAATCTCTTCTACGCCTATCAGCATAGATCTTCTGTCTATCCTGTGCAGTCTTCATCTTTCTTCTGATTTCATTTACCTTCTCGGATGCTTCTATAATCATATCTGGGCCAAGAATTAATCGGTCATCAGGCTCAATCCAACAAGCTGGCGATTTGCATGGTCGTCCATATAAAGCTTCGAACGGTGCCATATCGATACTTGCCTGAATATAAAGGTGGTTAAATTTCAATTCAAATTTACTTATTCAAATTGAAATTTTGATTTACCTGAAAACTATTATTATAAGTGAATACAACCAAATGGAGATGGTCTTCCCAAGATCCACCGAAATCAATAATGCAGGCACGGAGCAGATCCTCTAAAATCTGATTCACCCTTTCAGTTTGGCCATCTGTTTGAGGATGATAAGCTGTGCTCAGATTCAGTTTAGTGCCCAAGACGTCCTGAAATGCTTCCAAGAATTTACTAGTGAATAAAGGGTCTCTATCGCACACAATACTAGATGGAACTCCATGAAGTCTAACAATCTCTCTCATATATATCTCGGCCAAACTCAAAGCAGTACGAGTGGTCTTAACCGGAATAAAGTGAGCAGATTTTGTCAACCTATCAACAATCACCCATATACTCTCGTTACCTTTTCTGGTCCTCGGTAATCCATCAATGAAGTCCATAGAAATCTGATCCCATTTCCAACACGGAATCTCTAGGGGTTGAAGTAATCCTGCAGTCTTCTGGTGATCGGCCTTAACTTGTTGGTAAGTGGTGCATCTACTGACATATATAGAAATATCCCTCTTCATCCCACTCCACCAATATAAACGCTTCATTTTCGGTACATCTTAGTGACACCAGGATGAAATGAAAGTGATGACCGATGGTTTTCTCGAAGCACTTCTTGTCTCAATCCATCGACATTAGGGACGCAAATACGATTGTCAATCCTCAGAACTCCTTTACTATCTATCTGTGCTCCCACTTTACTGTCGGTATTTCCAACTCTACCAAGAACTAACTCCTTCATGCGATAGAGCAAGGTGTCCTCATATTGCTTGTCTTTGATGCGATCCACAAGAGATGGGGAGATAACAAGTTGAAATAGCATGCCTTCTACAAGATTACAGCATGACAATGCTTTGCTACGGCTCAAAGCATCAGCTACAACATTTGCTTTCCCAGGAGTATAATTGATATCCAGATCATATGCAGCTAAGAATTCGAGCCATCGGACTTGTCTCTGGTTCAAATCCTTTTGAGAAAAGATATATCTCAAGGACTTATGATTGGTGAATAACTCAAATTTAATTCCCAAAAGATGATGCCTCCACAGTTTCAAAGCAAATACAACTGCAAGAAGCTCTAGATCATGAGTTGCATAGTTTACTTCATGGATCTTCAACTGGCGGCCAGCATAAGCAATAACCTTTCCGCTTTGCATAAGAACAGCGGCCAGCATAAGCAATAACCTTTCCGCTTTGCATATCGAGATCATATGTAGGCATATTTATTCCTAAGCATTTTGATTTAGCATGCATTGGGAAGCCTTTGAAACCCCTATAGGAAGTCAAGAAGGATGGTATATTTTTTGGGTACATTATCTTGTCTATTTTTTCATTGGTGTTTATTTATCATACATGGCTGTTACCACTCATCTAAACAAGATATGGTGACTGAAAGGCTAACTTGATATTAAATCTGATAACAAAAATTTCTATATGAAATTCTCTTATAACGAAGACAAGCAACGAGTTTTATAGTCGGAGTCAATTTTCACCAAAGGACAAACGTTCATCATAATACCTTGGAATCCATCTTATGGAAGTGCACAAGCACAAGTGAGAAGTATCCCTATATGTCTACACTTCTATTACATCCCCTTGTAACTTGGACGCTTCTTGGAATTAATTTGTTATTGTGTCGTATAAGTAGGCTTATTTGCTTCGATTAATTGATGAAAAAGCTTAAGTGCCTTGAACATGGTAAATGCCTTACTGAAATTGCCCCTGACAAGGAAATCTTTTTGTTTTTAAAAGTTGGTGAAGATGCTGATAAATGCCTTAGTATTAGACTAGAGTATTCTAGGATTCCATTGATATGTACAACCTGCAAGTTTTTTGGGCATGCAACAACTTCCTATACACAACAAAATGGTAAAGAAAACAAGAAAGAGATTGTAAAGAAATATAGCATTTGCTATATCCAACAACAACCAATTTCGAGTAAAAAACAAAGATAGGCGAAGAAGAAAAATAAATATGACAGCTGGAATTATAAAATAATGGATAAGAGTATCCTTTCAATAATGAAATATCCTCTACTGAAGAAAATTCAGAATGCATGCAAAACTATTACCTATTAAATCTGAAGATACCAACTATATTGTTCCAGTTGACACAATTAAAGCTAACTTAATTGTAACAACCTACCTTGAAACGGGCCTTATTTTCGACTAAATAAAAGCCTAGCAAACCTTAGGCCCATTCTAAAGCTGGCTGTTAGTTGGTTAAAATGAACAATACATCGAACTATTTATCTATGCGATTAGAATCTTAAGTGGAAAAGATAAAATATAATATCATAAATAAATACCCATTTTATAAAAATTCAAATCTTAGAAACATAAATCCTAATATCCAAAACACAATATCTTAAAATAACAACATCATGTCTGAAATGGGTACATTAAAATATATCAAAACATAAATAGTAGATAATTGCCATAAGTCCACGCCTCCGCCTTCAGCCTCTCAATCAACATCATCTCATCTAACATGTGTGTTATAATGAGGAGGGGGTCAGAACAACAATGTCTAGTGAATGAAAATCTCAAGTCTTACCGTAATGGTATTTATGTAGTATCATTTGGATAAGTAATATCTCTATGCATCCTATGTTATATCCTACTAAGCATACCTCCAGCTGTAAGCACAAAGGCTTTTTCAATCCATTATGCAACTAACGTTAGTCCTAACAATGTGAGAGAAAGTACCTAACCCGCTTAATACCTCTATGATTGGAATTGGGCAGACTTTGACCATTTAACACCTATGACCAAGGCAGATCCCTAACATTTAATACCTAAACCCAAGGCGGACCACTCTCTGGTACGCCCTAACTGACATTGTTTGAAAACTCATAAAGTCACTTAATACTTCTTTGTGAGGAGAGACGGACACTACAGTAGCCACTTAATACCTCTACCCTGAAGTAGACCCTTCTCAAGATTTCTCACTACCGCACCTAAATGTTAAGTCTCGACCATTTAATACTTTTAAAGTGTAAAGGAGGCAGATCATACAATAGCCACTTAATACCTCAACCCCGAAGCAGGTCGTACGCCTTTTGACCCGTAACCCAAACTGTGACATCTCACATTTGTCCGATTATTCGTAGATACTGGTAGTTAGATTAAATTGTAAATATAGGAGTAGCTGGGAAGTTGTTAAAACTGATTTTTTGGCGGCTGTTCATAATTTCTTTGACAAATTTAAGTTGTTGCGAGAAGTTAATGAAACTAACCTTGTCTTTGTCCCTAAGGTTAGACCCCCTATTACTGCAGCATCTTTTAGACCTATATCGTGCTGTAACATTGTTTATAAATGCATATAAAAAATCCTTGCTTCTCGGCTTGTCCAAGTTCTGTCAACAATTATATCGCCAAACCAATCTGCCTTCATTCCTGCAAGAAACATTCTTGATAATGTGATGTTAGCTCATGAACTAATTAATGGCTATGGTAGAAGTCAGATTTCCCCTCGTGCCATGATGAAGCTTGATTTAAGTAAAGCCTATGATAGTTTGCAATGGTCTTCCATTGTTCGAATTATGTCAGCAATGGGATTTCCAAAAGTTTTTGTGGCCTGGGTGTATGTGTGCATTTCCAGTCCTACTTACTCTCTTTGTTACAATGGGTTAACAAATGGGTACTTTAGAGGGAAACAAGGTGTGAGGCAGGGGGACCCAATATCATCATATTTATTTATCATTGTCATGGAGGCTCTCACCAGCATGTTATCCTCCAAATATGATGATAGAAGTGTTTTGTATCATCCTAAATGCCAACCCCTTCACATTTCATCTCTTTTTTTTGCTGATGGCATAATGATCTTCACCAAGCCTACTGATCAATCCATTCAACAAATTCTAGATATTTTGAACTCATTCTACAGAGCCACTGGCCTTAAGCTGAACACCTCCAAATCCCAGATTCTTATTGCCGGTATAAACAGCGTTGATAGGATAAGAATTGAGGTTTTGTCTGGTCTTCAACCTATGAGTAATAATATGACATATCTAGGCCTTCCTTTGTGCACCTCGCGAGTTACCAAATCTGCTTGCCTTCCTCTCTTTGATAGAATCACAAAACGGTTGTCTTCTTGGTCAATGAATTTTCTATCTATGGCTGGAAGACTTGTGTTGATTAAAGCTGTTTGTTTTTCGATGACTGTCTACTAGGCCAGATGCTTCATTCTTCCTTCCAAGCTCCTTCACATGATTAGAGTTGCCATGATGAGATTCCTTTGGACTGGTTCCATTCGTAATAGGAAGATTATTCCTGCTCCCTATTCTGCTTTGGAAAGGCCAATAAGAAAAGGTGGCCTTGGAATCAAAAATATCAAGCTTTGGAATATTGTTGCTATTAGTACTCATGTCAATGCCATCTTAGTCAAGAAGGATAGTCAGTGGGTGAAGTGGACCTTGAGATATCAGATTAAGGATAAAGATTTTTGGACCATGGAAGTTGCTCAAGGTAGTAGTTGGATATGGCGGAAAATTATGTGCATTAGACCTTTATTACTTCCCCTGCTAAAATACAATTTATCCCCTAACAGTAATGTGAGTTTTTGGAAGGATCCATGGGTTAAATATGGTTGTGTCTTATCTTCTCTGTTGTCATCTCATGAGCAAGAGCAATTCGGGATTGGTTCCAACGCTAGCGCTATTAATTATATAGCAGATGGGAAATTGAATGCTCCGCATACTAGTAATCAAACTGTTAACAACCTGTGGAGAAATATGGCTAATTTCACTGTTATTACTGCTAATGAACATGCTCTTTCCTGGAGGGGTAAACCTCATAGCATCAGTTCGGTCTACTACCTCCTTGCCAATGATGGGGAGTTGCCTGATTCCGTATGGGCCAAAGTGGCTTGGACAAATTATTCGACTTGCTCTGATAATGTGTTGTTCTGGAAGGCAATTAACAAAGCTTTGATGACAAGGGATAAGCTTGTGGCTGGTTGTATGAATGTGGTCAACCTATGTGTGTTTTGCAATATATCCCCTGAATCTGTTGATCATATTCTATTTGAGTGTAGCTGTCTTGTTAACATGTGGTTATCATTAATGAATAAAGCTGGGGTTGATGGTATTCATGGTGTCTCCTCTGCCGATTGGTCTGTTCTTCGCAAAGCAACTAGATGGAGATCCAGTCGATGGGATGTTGTTTTCTTCGTTCTGAAATTATACATACGCAATGTTTGGATGGAAAGAAATAAGCGATGCTTCCAATCCGTGTTTCTGCCGGCTTCGAATTTATGGCACAAGTTGATGAGAGAGATCAAGTTTGGTTTATGTGTTTCTGGCCATTGCTTTTCCCCACATCAGGTTGACCTGTGGTGTTAGCCCGCTGCAGTTGTGCTTGGCATGTTCTTGTTTCTGTTGTGGATTTGCTTCCTTTGTGTGGTTTTCTCTCTTTTCTCAGTTTTCTGTTTGTGTTGTTCGTTTTTTTCTTCCTTTTCTTTCTTTTTCTAGTTCCTATTTGTTTATGTTGCTGTCGTTTTCTCCTTTTCCCTGTTTCAATAAATTTGGTAGGGGTCCAGTCAACCTCGCTGCCTATTCCAAAAAAAAAGTAATGAACTCTAAATTAATTACACAAATCCTTTACTCATCCATAATAATTACATTGATCCTTAATTAACTTCTCAAATTAATTATCTTATAATCACTTACATTGATTTATTTATCCTTTAATTAATCACACTCATTAATTAACTAACCCTTAATTAATTTCTTTAATTAATTAATCCTTTAATTAATTACACTAAGTAATTAATCTTTAATTACTTTAAATAATTTACCTCTATTAATTTACCTCGATTATTAATTAATTTAACCTTTAATTGTTAATTAAATTAATTAACCCTCAACAGCTTAATCCTTTAATTACTTACATTAATTAATTAACTCTTTAATTACTTAAAAACTTAATTAATTAAAAGATAAATCATTTATCTTAAATAATTACCTAATTATCATTAAAAAATCTTTATTTAATAAACCTTATAATTAATTATCATAAAAAATAAATTAACCTAGACTTTTAAGTTAATTAACCTTTTTAAAAACATTTTGTCTTCTCAATTATATCCTTAATTACATTATTAAGTTTGTTTTAAAATAAACTTTAAAAATAAAGGTTATATATGTTTAAAACATTTTAAACTTAATTAATTTAAAATAATTTGTTTCAAAACCTTTAACTACATTCCAAACTTAACAAACAATTATTATTTTTAAAAGAATAATTTAGAAATTAATTTAAACTTAATTTGTTTAAGGTTTAAAACTGGAACTTCTTATACTCGAGACAATCCCGAGTGACACCCCGAGTCAAAACCTAGTTCCCCCGAGACTTCCCCGAGTCACCCTTTTTCCTTTTTGTTTCTACTTTAGTTTAACATATTATCTCATGCCAACACACTCGAGCCTTTACTCGAGCCAACAACCCATCTTCCCGAGATCGACTTCGAGTGCATCCTTTCTTCCTAAAACCCACCAGGACAAATCAAACCCAAATACATGTGCACGTGCACACATGGTCGGAGCATCTCCGACCATCACCTCTGCCACTCCTAAGTCATCATTGACCCACTCTTATAGCCCCGACCATCAAAATCTCGAAACGATAACGAAATCGAAGTTTGAGCAAAATCGAACATACATGAACCCTACTGGAATGAACTGGTCATCAAAGAAACGCCTCGAACTAAACTAAAATTCTCATGATTTACTAAACTAAAATTCATGATTTTTCTTTTAAAAATCATAGTTTTCGAAATAATATCATATTATAAAGATGAATCTAGAAATTAAAATACTTGAATTTTGACATGCATTTGATTTTACTGTAAATTCTTATTCCAGGTTAAAACTTCTTTCAAATTTTACTTAAAAGTATTTTTAGAACCTAGATCCTGATTAAAAAAAATATGTTTTGTTTGAACCTTAAAGCCTACAGAAGATTAGAGGGAGAGAATTTGGAATTTGAAACAGGTTTGAAACCTGTAAACCTGGAACAGAGCCATTTTCCTTATTCCCAGACATGCACACATCATTTACATGTATATATATACATGCAGGCATAATTACATACATTTAAACATTTTTCACAGCTTCACTCTACAAACATTAAGTTATAGATCAAATTAGCAGTAGTTTACTCACCTTAAAATTGTTGAACAGAGGAACTCAGATGTTTGAAGTTGAAAACTGCACTTGCTATTGAAACAGCAGGCTTGATTTACTTGATTTTAGTAGAACTTGAACTTGAATCTTGCTTTAAATCTTTGCTCAGGTTAAAACTTGAAGTTATTGCTTGATTTCAGTTTTCTTTTCTGGTTTTGGTTTTAGAAAGAAAGAAAAGAGTTGAGAAAATTTTGAACTGTATACAGCCCTTTTTCCTTTGTTATATAATCATTTTTATTATTTATATTTTTTTTCACAATTTAAAAGAAAACAATTGCCACTTGTTTACATATATCCCTCTTAAGCCTACACATGTCCAAAAGCCTATATTTTATATTTTTATTTATACATTTTCTTTTTATTTATATTTATACTTTAAGTAATTATACTTATCTTATGTAAATTTTTGATATATATATGTATCCCCCCTTTTACAAACTTCCAAATATTCTACTTCTCATGACATATATATACATATGTATATATACACACTTATATACTTGTATATGTATACACTAAAAATTTTCAGTATTTATTATAGTTTCAAATCCATTTATATATCCAAATATTTTTAACTACCATAATTTTATTTGTTCAACTAAATAAAATCAGTATCTCAATAGTTTAAAATCAATTAATTATCCAATTATCCGATGTCCAAAAATCCGGGATATCACATTCCTCTCCCCTTAGAATCTTTTCGTCCTCGAAAAAGAACGAAGCCAGAATCATTAAAATGCTTAAGATCAGATAAATTTCTTTTGATTAATTTTAAAACACTTTTTAAAGTCTATATAATATTACTAAAATAATTTTTACAATTTTTTTTATAACTCGATGTTTCAACCAGTCCATCCTCGTTCTCACAGAAATTTGGTCATATGTTGATCAGGTGTAAGACTGAAAATCTATAAGTACTTGCTAAACCCGTTTTCAACATCCAGTGAAAATATTTAGAAAATAATTTTATTGAAAATATAGAAAACAGTTTTGAAAATAGAGAAAATATTTTTGGTGAGAATGCTTTGGAAATCATCACCCCCATCCATGGTCGCAGTTAACCCGATGATTACGTCGCCATCCCGGCAAAACCATAGATAACTGTAGGCCTCCGCGCCCTTCGATTACACCATGGAACCTGCTACAGATCGCAGCTACACCCGGGGTTACGTTGCTATCACAGCAAAAACCCATATAACTGTAGGCATCAACGCCCTCGAATTTCACTGCCAAATGAAACTTCTCCACTCCTACCATAGATCACAGTCTACCGATGTTACGTTGCCATCACGGCAAAATCAAACGTAGACCGTTGACACTCACCTCCACACGATTTTCGCTATGGTCCACAGTAGATCGCAGTGACATCGAGTTACACTGTCGTCACAGCATAACCCAAATGCCTCTGTAGGCATCAACGCCCTCGACTTTCGCTACCCAATAATCCTAAGGAACTAGTTTGTCCGGATTCCTCACAGGATCAACTTTAGAACCCCCCTTAGGGTTCAAGGCAGTACCACCCTGTGGCACTCCTGAGAAGTTCATTTCAAGGGAGCGCCTTTTTCCCCAAAGCCATTCTCAAAACACTTTATACTATACTCTTATAGTATCTTTAAAATCATACCCTTTATGATTTTCATCCAAATCTCCTTTACACAAAATCGATTCCCAAAATCGAAAATTCTCAAACTAGGCTTTCCAAATTCCCAAAATTGATTTATCTCCAAAAACCAAAAAGCCTTTTTCCAAATCCATAGGTTCCCCAAAAACCTTTTCCCAAATCATTCTCATAAGATCCTTTATATATATATAGATATATATAACCTTTAAAATCTTTGGATCACTTCAAACTTGTATAAATTTCCTTTTTATACTTCAAATACTTTCAAAACACTTTTTTTTTCTGGCAATAGATTCAACAAGGGGAGATTTATCTTATATAACAAAGATATATAACTTTGTTTATTCCAAATCAAATATTCAAATTGATTTCCAAATTTATAAGTCATACTCACCTAAATGTTTACTTCCTTAAACCATTTCATTTTGCTTAATTATTAACGAGTATTTCATTATTAAACACAACGACCATTTATGATAATAATCCAGATTATCATATCTGGGTACCGATTCATTATTATCTTTATTCTGAAAACACTTATACAAATTCAGGATTTTAATTTCAGTTTGGATCCATTCAAACTTATCTTCATTCAATTTCAATTTGGTTGTATTACTTATTTCTCATTATTTTATTTAATTAAAATAATACAACAACCAATTCCTTTAATATATTAGAAAACTATTGCTTATATATATATCAAAATATAAACTTATATAAAAATTATTTTTAAAATCATTTTATAAGAAAATAACAAATACGCCCTTATATATAATACACTCAACTCATTCTAGGGTACCATTGACCCTATCCTTAATGAGTAAACCCACTAAAGTCAAGGTTCTCGCTTAACCTTCAGCTCCGATACCAACTGTAACGACCCGGAATTTTCGATCCTGAAAATTCCAGGTAGTTAGGAAAAAGAAGAAAAGAGGTAGAAGAAGAAGAAACAGAAGCACCAAAAACACAGATTCTCACATTCGCAGCGGAAAAATATAATATCAAATAATAACAGTTATACAAAGGAAGCTGTATTTGTCAAATTACACTTTAATACATTAGAGTTACAACATATACACAAATCACTGGACATATACAATCAACATATCCCAAACAACTACAACATATCACAGCGGAATACACTCCATACGTTCCTGCCATCCAGCTCGCCTCCTGAGCTCCAAAACGTCCTTACTTGGAAATATGTAATAATCGGTCTGACCCGAGCATTACATCAAAGTAACACCCGGGTCAGGCTGGAAACCAGCGTGAGTAAACTCATCTAACAAGAAATTCCAATCCGTGGAACTTACTTAAAACCCGGGGTAACTCGTACTTACTACACGTAAACAACTTATATAGTCATCACTTATTTTCACAAAACAATGTTTAAGTATCCAATTCAGTTTAAATGGTCCATATTATCCCAATCCAGCCCATTGATTTCACATATCAATCTATAAAGAATTATAGAAGATTTCAAATCGAAGTGGTTTCGGGTATTTACTGATACCCGACCCCAGTCTCTTCGAGTCCCATGTCATCTTAACCCAAGTTATTCTAATGAAATTCAATTCAAACTTTAGATGCAAGATATCGCTTTTACATAGTAATTCATTATCAAGAGATAACCACATTATCACTATTCCACCCCAAACATAACATATCACAAATCTCTTCATACAGAAATATCAACCAATTCAAGACATTTAACATCATTCAATCATTCATAAGCAAGATTTATCACTTCCAAGATTAATTTAATTTATCTCTAATTAAATTAATTTCTAATCTAATCACTTAGATTACCTTTACTTAACATTAATTAATTACAAACCAATTAATTAATCCTCCTTTAGTTTTTCCATCTTAATTTAATCACCCTTGACTAATTATCCTTTAATTACAATAAGTAATTAACTCTAAATTAATTACACAAATCCTTTACTCATCCATAATAATTACATTGATCCTTAATTAACTTCTCAAATTAATTATCTTATAATCACTTACATTGATTTATTTATCCTTTAATTAATCACACTCATTAATTAACTAACCCTTAATTAATTTCTTTAATTAAGTAATCCTTTAATTAATTACACTAAGTAATTAATATTTAATTACTTTAAATAATTTACCTCTATTAATTTACCTCGATTATTAATTAATTTAACCTTTAATTGTTAATTAAATTAATTAACCCTCAACAGCTTAATCCTTTAATTACTTACATTAATTAATTAACTCTTTAATTACTTAAAAACTTAATTAATTAAAAGATAAATCATTTATCTTAAATAATTACGTAATTATCATTAAAAAAAATCTTTATTTAATAAACCTTATAATTAATTATCATAAAAAATAAATTAACCTAGACTTTTAAGTTAATTAACCTTTTTAAAAACATTTTGTCTTCTCAATTATATCTGTGATATCCCGGGTTTTTGGTTAGTATAAATTTAATAATCTGTATTAATAATTTAATCTTTTAACAGTTAATAAATATTTAATCTGGCAATATTGATAAGATTTATTTTCAAAACTAATGTTAAAAATATTTTCCATTTAGAATATATATATATATTTGTATATATTGAAATGGAAAGAATATTGGATTTGAATTTAATAAAGTATTTTCAAACTTTAATATATATAATTTGTAATTTGGAAATTTTTAATTTGACTTAATACTTTTAAAAATGATATTTGAGACTTAAATAACAAGTAATTTAAAATCTCTTTTATAAATTTATTTAAAATGATTAAAAATGTTATTTTCAAATAATTGATATGTGTTATTTTTATTTATAATTATAATGGTTTTTTTTCTTTAAAAAAATTATTATCTATATATAACTAAGTATTAAAAGCTAATTAATTTAGTTGAAATTTTCATTAACACTTAATTTAAAAATGATAATTAATTTAGTGACATATGTTGCTTTCTTAGGACCTCAAATAACATGTGTTAAGTGTTTAAACAAAGATATTTACAAGTGTTAATAGTTTAAGACAAGTGGCTTCATTTTGTTTTCTCTTTGATAATGTAAGTTTAAAATTTTTAAAATATAGAAAGAGATCTGGCATTTTCTTCAGCGCTAAACTATCTTCACTTCTTTCTCTACTAAAAATAAATTCAAAGCTAAAATCAAAAGAAAAAGAAACCTGGAAATCGAAATTCAAAGAAAAGATAAAACTGGAAATGCAAATCAGAGAAATGAAAATCTGGAAATGCAAACTTGAAGAAGAAATTGAAAGCTAAAAACAGTACCTCAACTCAAGGAAATTCATAGCAGCTAAGCAAATTCAAAGATCAACATCTAGATTCAAATTCAACTAAAGAAAAGAAATTCAAAATAAATTGTCTGTCTGGAAAACATCAAGCCTGGAACAAATCTGTTCTCTGTTCTCTGCTATAAACGGTGAGTAAATTTAGGTTTTAAAAACAGTTTTAAATCTTGTTTTCACATTGATATGTGAATAAAAATCATGTGTTAGCCTTAATATTTGAATTGAAATGGATGCATGCATGTATACAAATGTTTATTGCCTGTGAATAGCCTACATATGTATATAGGCTCTCTGTGTGTTTACAGAGTTTGATTTCTTCTTTTAAAATCCAATATCTCATCTTTGAATTACAATTAGCTTAGGATTTGTAAACAAAAGATGTTTGAAATCATGTAACATCACTCTTAAAAATAATTACAAATTTTTAAATTGAATAATTAACTCGAAATCTTCAATTTACAGTAAAATTGGTATTTGGGTCAAAAATGTATAAATTAAATTTTAGGATTTGATTGCATGATTGTATTCAGTATAGAAAATGATGATTTTTGATGTAAATATCTAGATTTTTAGTTTGGACATTAGTGTGTATTCTCGAGTTGTTAGTTTTGGACAAGTTGATCAATTGCCGTCGATCGGAGGTGAGAGAAGACTTGATTTTTGGGCTGGAGGTGGTTGGGATGTCGAGGTACTTGGGAAAAATAGTATAGTGATTGATCGATGATCATGTTGATCGGAATTTGATGGATTAGGGTTTTGTTTCCTGTGTTAATCGTGGGTGATCAATGGATTTTCGCGACGACGTGATGAAGTCGGAGGTGATCGCGTGTTGTTCTGGAGTTGAAGGGAGACGTGGCGGAGCTACGGTGAAGGTGGCGTGGGTTCTGATGGACTGGTTTGTCGTCGGCGAGGATTTTCTGGTGATGTACGTTCCAAGCTGATGGGTTTTAAGCTCGATTTTGATTCTCGTTCGAATCGTGAATATTGGGGTGGTCGATCGTGGTGCCGTGGTTGAAGATGACTGGTCGGAGGCCAGAAAAGGGTTCGTCGACGTCCAGCAATGACGTGCATGTGCACGAGCACGATCGCGTGCATCTGGGAATATGGGTTTGGGGAAGAAAGCGTTTTCACGGGTTTTACTTCGAGAATGGCTCGTGTTTTACTCGAAGCAGGAGAGTAGTGAGGTGACGCGAGAGTTACTTCGTGTTTTTTTTAGTGTTTACTCGGGTTTTGGTAGAAACAGTTTTTAAGTTTTTGGTTCAGAAATGTTTTAAGTTTTAAAACAAAAGAAATTGTTTTTTTTGTAATGTTTCTAAGTTTTTAAAACAAAGTTAAACAAGTTTTTAATTGTAAAATAAATTGTTTTCAAAATTTAATGTTTTTAATTGTAAATAAGAGTTTATCTTAAGTAATTTAGAGATTGATTTATTAAAGGAAATTAATATGTGAAATTAATAAGGATAAATCATTTATTGAAAATGATTTAAGAATAGATAATAATTAAATTAAGATAAATGATTTTTCTTAATTAAGATTTTTTAAGTATAAATAATTAAGAAATTATTTAATTAAACTTAAATAATTAGTTAAATAATTAACTAAAGAAATTAATTAGTAAAGATAATCACTTATAAATTAATTAAGTATAATTATTTGATGAAGTAATTAAGGAATAATTACTGGATGTAATTAAATAAAAGGGAAATTATTTAATAAGTAATTAGAGGATAATTATTTTATGAAAGTAATTTAATGGAAGTAATTAAGAGTTAATTACCTAGTGTTATTAATTAAATAATTTATTTAATAAGTTAATTAAAGGATTAAGGTTAATTAATAAGGTAATTAATTATTTGTTAAGGTAATTAATTAAAAAGTAATTAATTAATGGAAGTAATTAAGGGAAGTTAATTACTGGATTAGATTAATCAAAGGTGATTAATAATTGTGGTTTAATTAAGATTAATTACTTAATGAAATTAATTTAAATAGAATAAATAATTAAAGTTGTAATTAGGAATTAATAGTTTATAATTAATTAATGATGTAATTAAGAGTTGATTAATTAAGATTAATTAATCAAATGATAAGTGATTAATTGTAATTAATTAAGGATTAAAGTAATTGATTTTAATTAATTAATTAATGAAGTAATTAAAGGTTAATTACTGTATTGGTTAAGAATAATTAATTTGTGAAATTAATTAAAGATAATTACTCAAATGTAATTTAAGTATAATTAATCAAGGTGATTAATTAAAGTGGATAATTAGAGAATGATTAATTAATCTAATTGTAATTAATTAATGATTATATAAGTAAGATTTATAATGAAGTAATTAATTTAATTAATTTTAAATTAATTAAGAGATGAAGTAATTAATTTAATTCACTTTAAATTAATTTAAATATAGAGATAGTTAATTTAATTCATTTTAAATTAATTATTTGGTTAAGTAAATCATTGCTTATGTATGAATGGATGACATTGATTGTCTATGAATGGATGTAATCTCAGAAATGAGATAAGTAATGTTGGGTGGTATGAATGCTTGGTTGCATTATGATGGTAATATAGATTACCTATTGTGATATTGATATGGATTACCTATTTTGTTATGGATCATTTGTTTATTAGGTAATGTGATTATCAAATTGTGACTTGTGAATTATCTATCTATATGAATATAGATAAGTTGAACTATTTAAACCTTTAAAACAACTTGGCCCTTAAAAGATACGTTTTGGATTTCGATGAGACCGGGATCGGGTTTCCGTATACCGGGATTCCAGGTCTGGAGACCCGAATACCACATCGATCCAAATTAACGATAGGTCGTGAATCTCAAGTGAAGATGAAGATTCAGAGTGCAAGGGTTATTGTCGTTAACTCTGAGGGTGATTCCAAAACGAGTGTAACGAGATAATGCCTTCGGTTTCGTTCGAACCCGTAACGAACTTGTATGGATTGAATGCTTTCAGCACATCGTCAGGCGGACGATGAGCATTCTAAGTGATATGTTCTGATTAAAGGTAATCGTAACCTCAAGCCTCATCAACCGGGAATGGCTAAAACAGGGGAGGTGCAGCAAGGCTTCGTGGGTAGCACCCACTGAGAGCAAGATAGATCCCTGTCTAGAGGTCCCTTTTCTTTTTATTCGGCTTAGTGTGTGGTTGGTCGCGCCAACTACGGGGTTATCTTGTTCGGGATTATCCAGTAAGGGATGGTTCCGGCTTTGTGTTGCAGGGGAGCGGGCGTACTCCTCGGTACGGTGATCTAGGCCACGTACTGTGACGGGCGGTACCCCAGTAGCCCTGCCATTGTATGGAATCCAAACTCCAATAAGTGCCGTACGTATTAGTTGTGCCCAACTATGTTGGAATGTGAGATGTAAGCATTTCAGCTATTTCTGTATTTTACTTGAAAACCCTAGACCCTATTATAATACAATCAGATTTCCTATCAAATGTTTTAGTTAGCGTAAGGTAAAAACTTACCCATGTTTATGTGTGGGAAGTCTTACGTGATACTTTTGTTTCCAAAGGTTTTCAAAGTTAAGCAATCTAACCGTTTACTCACACCAGACCCATGTCTGACCCAAGTGTTTATTTTATGTTTTATTTAACTCTTGGGTACTCAATATTGTATTGAGTAGTCGAGGGATTCAGGATAGTCTTGACGAATTCTGGAGGAGCTGTGGAGCAGGAGGCTTCAGCGAGTAGATATATAGAGTTTCCGCTGTGTTTGTATTAGTCTGTATTGTACTGATGTACTTGTGTTGTATAATAGACAGAAGTTTATAACTGTCTATTCTGTGATGTATAAATTGTATACTCTGATGTATATGATACTATGTAATATCTTATGTGATAATATATTTCTCGTTCCGCTGTGAGATTTCTGATGTGTTGTTGTTCTCTCTTCTTTTCTTTTCTTCTTCTATCCCTTTCTTTCTTCTTAACGATGCGTCTTTCTGTGGAGAGAAGGGCGGGTCGTGACAGTTGGTATCAGAGCAGTAGGTTGAGTGAATACCTAGGCTCTGAAGTGGTGTCTATCTTGAGAGCGCGTAATTGTTAGTTATATAAAAATGGTTTTATATTGTGTTAATTGATCGGTTGAGTGGTATATGGATTCTGGTCAATACGAGTAGCTAACGTTATTGATAGGGATCTCTAAACACTTGAACCAGGCCAACGGACACAATATTGTTTTAAAGAGGTAGATGAAATAATTTTACCCAGAAATAATTTCTATATAAAAAAAATATATCATTTTAAATATATATATTTATGTATTTCTACCTATTTATTGGGTTACCTGTTCGGGTTTTCCAATATAAGTTATAAAGGTAGATAAGGTGGTAGTGTGTGTAACACAATTACCAATAGTTGGAGTTTGAATGTTTGAGGTTGGAAGTATATATCGAGACTGTAAACCCAATATCGTCTCGAGTAAGTTGGTAGTATGGGGTAAGGATGTCTCGGATCTCTGAAGAAAATCCTTTTCAAGATTCGGAGTCCATTATTGGAATGTAAGATTGGTTGAGCTCGGGTGAGCAGATTTTCTAGAGTTGAATCTATCAGTTGTGCAGAAGTAAGTGATGGTAGCTTGGCGACTTCAGGAAGGAGCAGTTGTGTGATAAGACGTAGTATCTATGGATGTTCCCGAAGGAGATTTTCTTTTTGGAACAAGACTAAGAAGGTATTGGAGGAACAGTTGATGTCTACCACAGGAAAGACTCGACTGTATAGAAATTCTCTGATATCAAGTAAGAGAGTTTTGTCTATTTTGAAGTATGGGACTAAGGTCGATTAGTTGTTCTTCGGACATGGTCTCATTGTTCCCTTAAGAAGAGTAAGTTATTGGCAATTGGTTTGGAGCCCGAGTTTCTTTTGGATGTCTGCCATCTCGGAGATTCGTTGAGAGGTTTGTTGATGGTTTTAGTTTTGAGAAGCCTTTGGATTAGAAGTTCTTGGTTAGCTGTGATAGCAGTGCAGCTCGGAGTGTTCGGTGTGCTGTCGAGATAGAGTTTGGAAGCAGCAGTGTGGTCCGTTTCTTCGATGGTTCCGGAATCTTTGTGGTTCTTCTATCAACAGTCCGAGTAGATGGTGAAGTTTTTCTTGAAGGGTTAACCTTGTTTGGAAAAGCTTAAGGCTGTTTTAATTGGTAAAGAGAGAACAGTATCTTTGGAATCCGAACTAGGTAGGATCGCAAAAGTGACTTGCGATTAGTTTGAGAGTTCATCTTGAGTAATCTTTTGTATGGAGTTGAGGCATCTCAAGAGAAAGTAAAAGTTATCGAAGAGGTCAAAGATTTAGTTTATATCGATTTGGTTCCTAGAGAAGGATTTGGAGAAGTATCTTAGAATTTTATGGAGTATCTGTGTTTTCTCTTCTGCTTCTAGTTTCGAGTTTCCTCTAGCCAAGGATAGCTGAAGACAGTACCCTTGACCGAGGACTCGTCTATTCTTTGAGAAGTTGGTTATGTCTTTAAGATAACCAATGTTTCCGCTTGTTTATGGATCTAGTTTGTGCTCGAGTTCATCGACATTCTCATTTACTTCAGAATCAGAGTTGTGCAGCGAAAGCAAAGGTAGTAGCTGTACAAGAAAGGAAGTAACCTCAGATTTCTACAAGAAGTTTATGTGAATTTCTAAGTGTGTATAGAATTTTCTGGAATCTGGAAGAAGGAAGTTCAGTCTTCTATTGCTTGTGGAGTAGAGTTTGTGGATTTCAGTAGATTTTGGAATATCATCTTGTTGATAGGATCTGGAAATAATTTTGTTCTTGGTCTAATTGTTTCAAAAAGCATCAGCAAAGGTTGAGCTGATCAGGAAGAGATGAGGTAGCTCGGGATCGTCTGGTGAGCTATGCAGATATGAGTCAGAGTTTGGAATTCGGAGTTGGAAATTGGAAACTGTTTAAATTTTTCTCCAATTATAAGAGCTATGAGATTTGATAAGTCGGGAAAGTTAACTCAGAAGTATTTTGGGTATTTTGGATTTTCTTGTGTTCTCGAGAGGAGTAGTTCTTTGTCTACAGGAATGAATAGCCAGTTTGGATATCTGGAATTCATTATATTTCACGTATCTCTGAGGGAGTACGTGTATGGTTCATCGCTGATTGTGGGATCTGCAGTTCAGATGGATTTGGAAGTTGAGCTGCACTTGAGTGTGATCTGATATTTTGTTCAGAATTGGTGAATCTAGAGATGAGAGGAGCTCTGGATTGTGGTGGTGTAGTTTGTTTAGCTTCTGTAGAGCGAGTCTCCCAGTGATTTATACTCGGGGAAACTCGAGATAGTATTATGAAGTTTATTCTGATTTATATCAGAATAGTTAGTTAGATTAGATTGTTGATGGGTTGCTTTGATTGATAGGAATTGGATGATAGGTTTGTGTTTGAAATTAAAAACCTTTGCTGGATTATTAAATTAACTTTGCTTTTAATTTCGGGGACGAAATTATTTTAAGGGGGGAGGAATGTGATATCCCGGGTTTTTGGTTAGTATAAATTTAATAATCTGTATTAATAATTTAATCTTTTAAAAGTTAATAAATATTTAATCTGGCAATATTGATAAGATTTATTTTCAAAACTAATGTTAAAAATATTTTCCATTTAGAATATATATATATATTTGTATATATTGAAATGGAAAGAATATTGGATTTGAATTTAATAAAGTATTTTCAAACTTTAATATATATAATTTGTAATTTGGAAATTTTTAATTTGACTTAATACTTTTAAAAATGATATTTGAGACTTAAATAACAAGTAATTTAAAATCACTTTTATAAATTTATTTAAAATGATTAAAAATGTTATTTTCAAATAATTGATATGTGTTATTTTTATTTATAATTATAATGGTTTTTTTTCTTTAAAAAAATTATTATCTATATATAACTAAGTATTAAAAGCTAATTAATTTAGTTGAAATTTTCATTAACACTTAATTTAAAAATGATAATTAATTTAGTGACATATGTTGCTTTCTTAGGACCTCAAATAACATGTGTTAAGTGTTTAAACAAAGATATTTACAAGTGTTAATAGTTTAAGACAAGTGGCTTCATTTTGTTTTCTCTTTGATAATGTAAGTTTAAAATTTTTAAAATATAGAAAGAGATCTGGCATTTTCTTCAGCGCTAAACTATCTTCACTTCTTTCTCTACTAAAAATAAATTCAAAGCTAAAATCAAAAGAAAAGGAAACCTGGAAATCGAAATTCAAAGAAAAGATAAAACTGGAAATGCAAATCAGAGAAATGAAAATCTGGAAATGCAAACTTGAAGAAGAAATTGAAAGCTAAAAACAGTACCTCAACTCAAGGAAATTCATAGCAGCTAAGCAAATTCAAAGATCAACATCTAGATTCAAATTCAACTAAAGAAAAGAAATTCAAAATAAATTGTCTGTCTGGAAAACATCAAGCCTGGAACAAATCTGTTCTCTGTTCTCTGCTATAAACGGTGAGTAAATTTAGGTTTTAAAAACAGTTTTAAATCTTGTTTTCACTTTGATATGTGAATAAAAATCATGTGTTAGCCTTAATATTTGAATTGAAATGGATGCATGCATGTATACAAATGTTTATTGCCTGTGAATAGCCTGCATATGTATATAGGCTCTCTGTGTGTTTACAGAGTTTGATTTCTTCTTTTAAAATCCAATATCTCATCTTTGAATTACAATTAGCTTAGGATTTGTAAACAAAAGATGTTTGAAATCATGTAACATCACTCTTAAAAATAATTACAAATTTTTAAATTGAATAATTAACTCGAAATCTTCAATTTACAGTAAAATTGGTATTTGGGTCAAAAATGTGTAAATTAAATTTTAGGATTTGATTGCATGATTGTATTCAGTATAGAAAATGATGATTTTTGATGTAAATATCTAGATTTTTAGTTTGGACATTAGTGTGTATTCTCGAGTTGTTAGTTTTGGACAAGTTGATCAATTGCCGTCGATCGGAGGTGAGAGAAGACTTGATTTTTGGGCTGGAGGTGGTTGGGATGTCGAGGTACTTAGGACAAATAGTATAGTGATTGATCGATGATCATGTTGATCGGAATTTGATGGATTAGGGTTTTGTTTCCTGTGTTAATCGTGGGTGATCAATGGATTTTCGCGACGACGTGATGAAGTCGGAGGTGATCGCGTGTTGTTCTGGAGTTGAAGGGAGACGTGGCGGAGCTACGGTGAAGGTGGCGTGGGTTCTGATGGACTGGTTCGTCGTCGGCGAGGATTTTCTGGTGATGTACGTTCCAAGCTGATGGGTTTTAAGCTCGATTTTGATTCTCGTTCGAATCGTGAATATTGGGGTGGTCGATCGTGGTGCCGTGGTTGAAGATGACTGGTCGGAGGCCAGAAAAGGGTTCGTCGACATCCAGCAATGACGTGCATGTGCACGAGCACGATCGCGTGCATCTGGGAATATGGGTTTGGGGAAGAAAGCGTTTTCACGGGTTTTACTTCGGGAATGGCTCGTGTTTTACTCGAAGCAGGAGAGTAGTGAGGTGACGCGAGAGTTACTTCGTGTTTTTTTAGTGTTTACTCGGGTTTTGGTAGAAACAGTTTTTAAGTTTTTGGTTCAGAAATGTTTTAAGTTTTAAAACAAAATAAATTGTTTTTTTTGTAATGTTTCTAAGTTTTTAAAACAAAGTTAAACAAGTTTTTAATTGTAAAATAAATTGTTTTCAAAATTTAATGTTTTTAATTGTAAATAAGAGTTTATCTTAAGTAATTTAGAGATTGATTTATTAAAGGAAATTAATATGTGAAATTAATAAGGATAAATCATTTATTGAAAATGATTTAAGAATAGATAATAATTAAATTAAGATAAATGATTTTTCTTAATTAAGATTTTTTAAGTATAAATAATTAAGAAATTATTTAATTAAACTTAAATAATTAGTTAAATAATTAACTAAAGAAATTAATTAGTAAAGATAATCACTTATAAATTAATTAAGTATAATTATTTGATGAAGTAATTAAGGAATAATTACTGGGTGTAATTAAATAAAAGGGAAATTATTTAATAAGTAATTAGAGGATAATTATTTTATGAAAGTAATTTAATGGAAGTAATTAAGAGTTAATTACCTAGTGTTATTAATTAAATAATTTATTTAATAAGTTAATTAAAGGATTAAGGTTAATTAATAAGGTAATTAATTATTTGTTAAGGTAATTAATTAAAAAGTAATTAATTAATGGAAGTAATTAAGGGAAGTTAACTACTGGATTAGATTAATCAAAGGTGATTAATAATTGTGGTTTAATTAAGATTAATTACTTAATGAAATTAATTTAAATAGAATAAATAATTAAAGTTGTAATTAGGAATTAATAGTTTATAATTAATTAATGATGTAATTAAGAGTTGATTAATTAAGATTAATTAATCAAATGATAAGTGATTAATTGTAATTAATTAAGGATTAAAGTAATTGATTTTAATTAATTAATTAATGAAGTAATTAAAGGTTAATTACTGTATTGGTTAAGAATAATTAATTTGTGAAATTAATTAAAGATAATTACTCAAATGTAATTTAAGTATAATTAATCAAGGTGATTAATTAAAGTGGATAATTAGAGAATGATTAATTAATCTAATTGTAATTAATTAATGATTATATAAGTAAGATTTATAATGAAGTAATTAATTTAATTAATTTTAAATTAATTAAGAGATGAAGTAATTAATTTAATTCACTTTAAATTAATTTAAATATAGAGATAGTTAATTTAATTCATTTTAAATTAATTATTTGGTTAAGTAAATCATTGCTTATGTATGAATGGATGACATTGATTGTCCATGAATGGATGTAATCTCAGAAATGAGATAAGTAATGTTGGGTGGTATGAATGCTTGGTTGCATTATGATGGTAATATAGATTACCTATTGTGATATTGATATGGATTACCTATTTTGTTATGGATCATTTGTTTATTAGGTAATGTGATTATCAAATTGTGACTTGTGAATTATCTATCTATATGAATATAGATAAGTTGAACTATTTAAACCTTTAAAACAACTTGGCCCTTAAAAGATACGTTTTGGATTTCGATGAGACCGGGATCGGGTTTCCGTATACCGGGATTCCAGGTCTGGAGACCCGAATACCACATCGATCCAAATTAACGATAGGTCGTGAATCTCAAGTGAAGATGAAGATTCAGAGTGCAAGGGTTATTGTCGTTAACTCTGAGGGTGATTCCAAAACGAGTGTAACGAGATAATGCCTTCGGTTTCGTTCGAACCCGGAACGAACTTGTATGGATTGAATGCTTTCAGCACATCGTCAGGCGGACGATGAGCATTCTAAGTGATATGTTCTGATTAAAGGTAATCGTAACCTCAAGCCTCATCAACCGGGAATGGCTAAAACAGGGGAGGTGCAGCAAGGCTTCGTGGGTAGCACCCACTGAGAGCAAGATAGATCCCTGTCTAGAGGTCCCTTTTCTTTTTATTCGGCTTAGTGTGTGGTTGGTCGCGCCAACTACGGGGTTATCTTGTTCGGGATTATCCAGTAAGGGATGGTTCCGGCTTTGTGTTGCAGGGGAGCGGGCGTACTCCTCGATACGGTGATCTAGGCCACGTACTGTGACGGGCGGTACCCCAGTAGCCCTGCCATTGTATGGAATCCAAACTCCAATAAGTGCCGTACGTATTAGTTGTGCCCAACTATGTTGGAATGTGAGATGTAAGCATTTCAGCTATTTCTGTATTTTACTTGAAAACCCTAGACCCTATTATAATACAATCAGATTTCCTATCAAATGTTTTAGTTAGCGTAAGGTAAAAACTTACCCATGTTTATGTGTGGGAAGTCTTACATGATACTTTTGTTTCCAAAGGTTTTCAAAGTTAAGCAATCTAATCGTTTACTCACACCAGACCCATGTCTGACCCAAGTGTTTATTTTCTGTTTTATTAAACTCTTGGGTACTCAATATTGTATTGAGTAGTCGAGGGATTCAGGATAGTCTTGACGAATTCTGGAGGAGCTGTGGAGCAGGAGGCTTCAGCGAGTAGATATATAGAGTTTCCGCTGTGTTTGTATTAGTCTGTATTGTACTGATGTACTTGTGTTGTATAATAGACAGAAGTTTATAACTGTCTATTCTGTGATGTATAAATTGTATACTCTGATGTATATGATACTATGTAATATCTTATGTGATAATATATTTCTCGTTCCGCTGTGAGATTTCTGATGTGTTGTTGTTCTCTCTTCTTTTCTTTTCTTCTTCTATCCCTTTCTTTCTTCATAACGATGCGTCTTTCTGTGGAGAGAAGGGCGGGTCGTGACAATATCCTTAATTACATTATTAAGTTAGTTTTAAAATAAACTTTAAAAATAAAGGTTATATATGTTTAAAACATTTTAAACTTAGTTAATTTAAAATAATTTGTTTCAAAACCTTTAACTACATTCCAAACTTAACAAACAATTATTATTTTTAAAAGAATAATTTAGAAATTAATTTAAACTTAATTTGTTTAAGGTTTAAAACTGGAACTTCTTATACCCGAGACAATCCCGAGTGACACCCCGAGTCAAAACCTAGTTCCCCCGAGACTTCCCCGAGTCACCCTTTTTCCTTTTTGTTTCTACTTAATTTTAACATATTATCTCATGCCAACACACTCGAGCCTTTACTCGAGCCAACAACCCATCTTCCCGAGATCGACTTCGAGTGCATCCTTTCTTCCCAAAACCCACCAGTACAAATCAAACCCAGATACATGTGCACATACACACATGGTCGGAGCATCTCTGACCATCACCTCTGCCACCCATAAGTCATCATTGACCCACTCTTACAGCCCCGACCATCAAAATCCCGAAACGATAACGAAATCGAAGTTTGAGCAAAATCGAACATACATGAACCCTACTGGAACGAACTGGTCATCAAAGAAACGCCTCGAACTGCCACCTCCGACCCTCAGAGATCACACAATCGTATCCAAAGCTTCGCCTACAACCCACACTTCGTTTCCCCCTACACCGATCGACCCGGTGCATTAACGTCGCCACAATAATTCGAATTCCGACCTCAACTAAAACTTAGGTTTAAACCCTAGATCGACACCAGTCGTCCTCCACGATGATCAGGAATTTCCCTGATCGTTTTTCCCGAGTTCGTCCATCACCCAACTACCCTCAGCCATGATCACGAGACCCATCTTTTCATCGATCACCAGAAAATGCCCAAAAACATTTTTTACGTTCAACTCACAAATTCTCGTGATTTACTAAACTAAAACTGATGATTTTTCTTTTAAAAATCATAGTTTCCGAAAGCATATCATATTATACAGATGAATCTAGAAATTAAAATACTTGAATTTTGACATGTATTTGATTTTACTGTAAATTCTTATTCCAGGTTAAAACTTCTTTCAAATTTTACTTAAAAGTATTTTTAGAACCTAGATCTTGATTAAAAAAATGTTTTGTTTGAACCTTAAAGCCTACAGAAGATTAGAGGGAGAGAATTTGGATTTTGAAACAGGTTTGAAACCTATAAACCTCGAACAGAGCCATTTTCCTTATTCCCAAACATGCACACATCATTTACATGTATATATATACATGCAGGCATAATTACATACATTTAAACATTTTTCACAGCTTCACTCTACAAACATTAAGTTATAGATCAAATTAGCAGTAGTTTACTCACCTTAAAATTGTTGAACAGAGGAACTCAGATGTTTGAAGTTGAAAACTGCACTTGCTATTGAAACAACATGCTTGATTTACTTGATTTTAGTAGAACTTGAACTTGAATCTTGCTTTAAATCTTTGCTCAGGTTAAAACTTGAAGTTATTGCTTGATTTCAGTTTTCTTTTCTGGTTTTGGCTTTAGGAAGAAAGAAAAGAGTTGAGAAAATGAAAATGAGAAAATTTTGAACTGTATACAGCCCTTTTTCTTTTGCTATATAATCATTTTTATTATTTATATTTTTTTCTCAATTTAAAAGAAAACATTTGCCACTTGTTTACATATATCTCTCTTAAGCCTACACATGTCCAAAAGCCTATATTTTATATTTTTATTTATACATTTTCTTTTTATTTATATTTATACTTTAAGTAATTATACTTATCTTATGTAAATTTTTGATATATATATATGTATCCACCCTTTTACAAACTTCCAAATATTCTACTTCTCATGACATATATATACATATGTATATATACACACTTATATACTTGTATATGTATACACTTAAAATTTTCAACATTTATTATAGTTTCAAATCCATTTATATATCCAGATATTTTTAACTACCGGAATTTTATTTGTTCAACTAAATAAAATCAGTATCTCAATAGTTTAAAATCAGTTAATTATCCAATTATCCGATGCCTAAAAATCCGAGTTATCACAGTCTAACTCTATACAATAACTTCAAAAATAGCTAATATCCTTAGCCAACAAAATAGAGCTGCATAAATAAAATAGAATTATAACTAAAATTATTTTATATTAATATATTAGAATTAGTGCCTCTATTATAGGAAAATATTACTTACAATTTAAATCTTTTATATTTTATTCGGCTTTTACACATACGAACCTGAAGTGAAAATGGGATTCCTTTTTGTCTAAATTATAGAAATAGGAAGTGCAAACGAAAAGGAGAATTCATACTTTACACACCATTTCCTAACTTATTTTTCTTTTAGAACCCTTTAGCACAACATTAGAGAGGGGATGGAAGTGGAATAGAATATGAAATATTCAAGTTTTAATAATGAAACAAATTCTACTATTTTAATATAAAATAATTGAGATTCCATTAAACATAAGAATTGACTTTTCGTTTGGGGTAATTTTTGGGTTTTAGTTTTAGCGTTTTCGTGAAAAAATTCCCTAAGGCATAAAATAGATCTAAAATTCTCATATACAAATACTAAAATGTGAAAGAAACAAGATTTCTACTCACAAAGAATTTTCCAACTCCCTTTTAGATTTGATTCACGCCTTCTCTTAATTTCTCCTTTAGATATCTTCTTTTTGGAATATACAACAAATGGATTATGTATAAATTAGATTCAGAATCAGGGATTAGGGAAGAATAAAATTAGAAATTGAATATTTAAATATCTAGAATCCCTTACATGGAAAATCCAAAGTGATTCTGAATTGTTGGGAAGAAGAAGACTGATATAGTTCCGTTAGCATTCCAAATAATCTATGAATAAAACTAAGGGGGCTAGCCTCTTATTTATAGTGGTTAGAAGGCACTAGAATTATTGGATTTAAGTCAGTTTAAAATAATAAAATCCAGGCCATTGGCTCCTCACAATACCCTAGCCGCTACTCGTTTACTTGTCGACCGCCTTCTCTCAAGCGGTCGATCGATACCGATCGACTGGTCGGGAAGAGGTGGCGACCAGTCCCCTCTATTTTGATGCTATTAATTTGTTTCCTCATATTTAATAATTAACGATAACGTTTATTTTAACATTACTTTAACCCTAACGTTAAATCATTTATTACCCATTTAATTTTTAAACGCTAACATTAATTAAAATTTTGAATTTGAATTCCATTCCAATTATTTTAAAGTTAAAAACATCAAACAATAATTTTTCTGTTTGAGCTCTGATTACAAAACTTTATCCCAGAATGCAATGATATAACTTTCGTGGCCAAATTCTGACATTCACAAAATTTCGATTTTTAACCTTGAAATTAATTTATTTATTTCTTATTAGTTATTATGGGGTGTTACACTAATCTCTAACTTTCTTGCCTAATCTACTCTCACACTTTGCCAACTGATCGTCCAGTCCATGAAAGAAATCACCTTCCCACTAATCATATTTCTACTCATTAAATTATTCTATCTCTATTTTGAATAAATTTTCACTATTAGAAGATTATTCCATAGACAAGGATAGCCATGCAAACATAGTAATCCATCTTTTGGTCTTACCCTATGCTAGAACCCAGAATGTCACCTATGTGAGATTTCTTTCTACACAAGACAAAACACTTGGAACTATCCCAACCCATGCAACATTACATGCACTACTCATGTAGCTAATCACTTCTCCCTCCTTATTTACCAACAATACTCTTAACGTTACCTCCATATCCAACACAAACCTTATGATCCTAGGCTTAAAACTTCCTGAAACTTCTCCTGCTCATACAACCAACTCTAAAACCTCAAATTCCCCAACTACTGAACCATATGCTAATCGAAACCCTCTATTGGATACACCTAATCTTCCTACATGGATCCACTTAAACAGACCAATTGCCCAGCAGATTCAAAAAGTTTGCAAATTGGAATAGAATTTGATGAATCATCTTTCTTCTGCCTTCTTTCTACCATCTCTCCCCACATCATTAATCCTTACACTCATCTGCATCCACCATCTCACCCCACCTTAATATCACCTCCTTCTACTACATCTAATCTAACACCCACTATCCCACCTCACACATCCAAACCTGTTAAAACTCCATTAACTAAGAACCAGAAAAGAAGACTTCTTCAGAGATAAAGAAGACTTGAACAACCAAGCCTTAACTAAGAACTTGACAACAAATGCAATTTCTCCATGATTGAAACTGCAATGAGAATCTCAATAAATAATGTACCTCATCATAGCTCCTCATATAAAAGAACCACTAAGGAAACTACCCATTTCCTTCTCCAATATGATCTACATGAATCTCCATAACATAGGTTTATGGAACATAAAGGGTGCAAACCCACTTATTAAACAGGATGAACTGAAAAGGTTAATCAACAAGAAACAACTTAGTTTACTAGCTATTCTTGAAGCAGAAGTGAATGAGGAAAAAAACTATTGAAAGAATCGGTCCCCGTTAGCACTTTGACAATAACTTAATAGTTGCTCCATATGGCAAAATATTAGTTTTATTGGATGATAAGGTCTTCAGCCTTACTAAAACATTTTGAAAACAATGACTTATACATTTTGTAATGACCCGCCTTTTTGACCCTGTTTAACCGGCTAATTTTCTATCGGATTAGAAAATAGTCGATCAAATTTTAAATTAAAAATAACCGCAAGCGCACGACGTACAATTCTAGTACTTGGCGAGAACGGGTTGGTACGCAGGGAATTGTTTAGATTTTAAAATTTTATATTTAATCAAATTAAACTAAGATTTGAGAGTGTTTGAAGCTAAAAATTTCTAGAAACTAACAAAAAATAAAAGTGGATAAAAAAGAGAGTAGAAGGCAATTTAGAGGCAATGTCATTCTTAAGATCACATAGATCAACATATATGAAATTATGATCTCCCTTTTTTTATCATTAGTGAATTTAGTTGATGTGTTTATCATAAGTATGACATATTTGTGCTATTAATTAGCCCAACATAAGCCATCAAACTTTAACACATCCTCCAAACCACTTGTTAACTCTTATGAAAATTACAATGAACTTGAAAATAAAATCTAATTTAAGCATGATCTATTAACTATTGATTAGAAATATAGACCATCCAATTTTGATTTTAATATTCACTTCATTACAATAATCATATGTAGATGAAGAGGTAATTTGTGTTTGTATTCGTTTAAGCATAGCATATTTGGTGTCAATGATATAGGTTATCAAATTCAAAGCTAAAACAACAAAATTTTACCCATTCAAACATTATCATTAAGGACAAAAAGAGATCAAAAATTAGCAAAATGTTGAATCTACATGATTAAGAGAGCTTCATTACCCCTAAATTAAAGGGGTTTAGCCTTTTATATTTGTTATCATTTCAAAAATGTAGAGTTCAACGTGAAACAATCAAGAGGAAAAAGAGAGAAAATTAAAATAAAATGAGAGCTAATCTACTTGCATAAGAAATAAACTACACTACTAGCATGAAAGGAAATAACATGAAATAAAATAGCATGAATTAAAATTGCATATAGGAAAATTACATAAGATGAAAATGGTTATGTAGCCATGAAAAAGAAAAAAGTGCTTTTGTTCATTTTGAGCCTAAAACTAAACTAACTAAAGAGGAGGTTAAGAGATTAATTACCTGAACATATGGGGTATTGATACAAGTTTTGAAACCCTGATCATATTTTTAGGGACTACCCAAATTGCCCTTGAGGAAGTGCGGCCACCAAGTTATCATTAGCATGAATTAATCCTCCACTTAAATGTGCATGTAGCTTTAATCTTCATTAGCATGTGCATTAGCTCCTAATAGGGGATCATGGTAAGTGGGTAGGTGGGGTCCTCCATGTTTCATGAAATGATTTATTTCCATTTTCATTTTGTTTCCTAACTCTTGTGCATGCATATCTTCAAGAAGTCTCTTTCAAAATTCACTAAAATTCCTACAAAACAACATTAAAATATCCAAGTAAATTTTCTAAAATTAAATCATGCATAAAAATGACCATTTTACCCCTATAAGAAGATGAATATATGATGATTTGAAAATAATTTGAATTTTGGTTTAAACATGTTAAAACACCCTGTATGCTCATTTATTTAATTAAATTAGATTAAATATGGAAGTAAAAATATGCACATTTACGTGCACATCAAATACCCCCACACTTATCTTTTTATTCATCCTCGAATAAAGTAAAACTAAGGTAAATCCATTTTCGTAGGGAGCACGATTGCGTTGAGCGTATGCAACAAGCCGTTAGACCTTTAGGTGTCCCTAGTTGGATGAGTGTTGTCTCATGTGTGTTTTCAGCGGATACTACCCACAAAATCCAAATGCGAAATGAAAAATTCCTAAATGCAAGATTTATTTTCAAAGAGATGGATCCAAGTTTTTAAAAATCGACACGAATAATTTAAATATAAGTTCCAGTCATTATCAAGCAATTTATTCCTTTTACTCGTCAAAATTTCCAATAAAAATTAAGTTATCATAACAAATGGACTCTATTTTGGCTAGTTGTTTTCAGTTGATAACATAGTGTAACTATGAAACGGATCCTTAGTTGATTATTAAAGTTTTTCAAAGTGGTATTTTCATTTCTTTTGAATAACACGTCAAATCAAATAAGTAAAAATAGTGCTTGGATTTCACTTACTCTCTCTTTATTTGAAATTTTATTGATATTAACAATATTTACATTTTCCTAACTCAGATAAACTAAGACCAGATATATCATCCATTCACTTCCTTTCGGACTTACGTGAGGGGAATACAAAGCATGGCGAGTGAACACACAAGTGTATACACCTATTGACTGTAGGCATTATTAATGAAAGAATTTTTATAAATATACACCTAACTCAGATAAACTGAGGCCATATATACCGATCGTGCACTGCCTTTCGGTTTACGTGAGAAGGGTACAGAGCATGGCGAGTGTACACACTTGCGTGTGAACACATGACTCTAGGTGTTAATAAAATATATACATATATACAAATATATTTTTTCTTTTGTTTGTTTTTTTATTATATAATTTTTTTTGAAGAGAGAGTAATGCAAAATCATCTTAGCACTATTTAACTTAGAAGATAAAAAATGTTATATCCTTTTCCTTTAAATCAACCACTCTTTAAACAAAGTTTTTGATTAGGATATACTTTATAATTAACACCCATGAACCTTCCTATATACTAGTTAAACCACTGTTACTTGTAATCAAACTTCATTTTTATTTTTGTTGAGACAAATTAATTTTCCAAAATTCTATTTTAATAACCAAAACCATATATTTATCCTATACTGTTTTTTTCGAAAGTAAATCAAAATGCTAAAAAGAAAATTTCTTTTTGGAATTTTTGTTCTTTTTTTTATGATTTTTTTTTGAGTTTTGGAAAGAAAATGAAAAAAAATAAACCATGAAAAAAATGAAGATGAGACTCCCCCCCACACTTTATTTTAATTGTGTCCCCATAGTCAACCCAAGTGAGAGGAGAAAAACAAAAATAAAAATATGAGCTTTATTTACATGAACACGAATGGTTATTATTTACACGACATCATAAAATATACTATTAAAGAGTAAATGAAACGGTCTTTCAAAGACCAATTCATTTGTCTCGTCAAGTATGAGAGAAACAACTTAAGCACAGAAAACCAAACCATAAAAGATTTCAAATTTGAATGTTGATTTGGAAAAACGAAAGTCGTTTTATTAAAAATCGTATGAGTTGTTCTATTTTCGATGATTTTTAGGGTAGACCGAACAATCTGTTGAAGTTCAAGTTTAATTTCACCAATTTGAAAGTCAAGCTTATCATCGACAAATTCTTTAAAATTATCGATTTCAAAATCAAAATGGTGATTTAAATTTTCCCCTTCGGAATTTAACAACTCATCATCGAAAAGTCCAAAAAATTTGTGTTTACTTAAATTCGTCTTCCTTTGTTGAGTTATTCACAACTTCATTGCATGTATCATGTTCAAAATCCAAAGTTGTTGTATTCAAATTTTCGAAATCAAAAAAAGGAAGATCAAATTTTAAATCGAGTTTCTCACCCTCAAAAGAATTGAAATCCAACTCAATTACCGTTTTCAACAACTTCATCAAGGTTATCATTTTCAATTTCAAAAGTTGTTATTTGAAAATCGTCAATTTGGTAAAAGATGGATTATCACTGGACTCGTCACACGTTGGGATTTGATTTAGTTTCTCACGTTGTTTCATGTGTTTCAAACAACAAATCCGTGTGATCTTTGTAAATTTCATCCATTTGCTCAACAAAATCAAATTTATAATTATTAATTTGAAAATTTTCAATTTGAAATTGTTGAGAACAAAAATTGTCCATTGAACTATAGTCGAGATTATTCTCATTGCCAAAATTATTTGAAAAGTGGTTCACATTTCCATTTTGACTTTGAAATTCATTTTGGAGTTTGAAGTTGTATTGGCATGAATTATAATCGAAATCAATTGAATTTTGAAGTGAATTCAAATTTTGATTACCTTCAAAACTTTGACTTGAGTTATCGCATAAATATGAATTACACAAATTATTTATCATTTGATCATTTTGTGTAGAGAGTTTAAGTAAAGACAAAATCGTTTCAATACTCTTTTCAAGATTTGAGGGTTGGTCGTCATTTTGAAAATTTCGTGGTTCAAAATTCGAATTGTTAAAACAATAGTTGTTATTAAAATATCCATAAAAATTTAATGTGAAATTATATGGATTATATTGATTTTCACAACTATTGTAAAATCCTCGTGAATAGGGAAATTCAGACATTTTCAAGAATGTTTTTTTTTGGATTTTTCTTATAAAGGAAAACTATTTACCAAAAGGAATTTATTTTTCAAAAAGGGAATGTTGATTTTTTTATATATGTTTTTTTAAAAGATTATATATTTTTTGGATTTTTTTCTTAAAAAAAACAAAGTTAATTTTTTTTTTGGATTTTTGATTTTGATTTAAAAGTTTCAAAAGAAAGTATTTAAAAACTAAGTTAAGGAATATTTACAATTTTTGTTTTGTTTTGGATTTTGAATTTTTTTTTAAATATGCATGAACTAATGCAACTAAATGAATGCAAGGTTTAATTACAAATTTTCTATCCTAAGTAGCTCCTAACCCAAAATTGTATAATCACACTTTGTCTTAAACCAACAAGATAGTTTTCAACCAGGTAACAGACATGATTTATCAGTGCACCATGTATCACCGTAGCAAAGCAACCGAAGGTTTAAGTACCTTCAGAGAAAGAACCACTATAATATTTATGAATCACCATAATATTTATAAATGGTTATTGCTCTACCGTAGCCTAGACACCAAGAAATTAAATTATTGAAAGAGGACAACTTGTCAATATACAATTAAGCCCTAAGTGAGCTCGTGACACCCTAAAGTCAAGTGTCTAACCGTTATTATTAGTCAAGTTCTAAGATGAAATGCAAAACTGAAATTAAGCGTGTATTAACAATGCAACTATGAATGAATTTTGTTTTTGTTTTTGAAATTTTTTGGATTTTTTTATTTTTTTATATATAAATTCAAATGCAAGAAACCAACAATGTAGATAAAATAAAAATAGAGATGAAAGCATGATACCAAAGCGTGCAGATTATTAGCAATTTATTTTTATTTTTTTAGCGGCGATTTTTTTAGCAAGCAAAGTAGTTTTTTTGGCAAGCCATGCGAAGCAAGCAACTTTTCCTATCTACTTTGGCAACCTGAAAATAAAAACAAGATATATACAGTTATATATATTTAAGAAGAATTAAATAGAATATGAAAATTTAACTAAACAAAACAACTCGACTTTTAAAACAAAATAAAACAAATAATTTCAACTCAACAATAAACAAAACAAAACAAGGTTACTCAGCCCAAACCCTAATAAATGTTTTTTTGCTAAAAACAAATGAATTTAGTGTGAGAAATGCGGATTACGGATCTTAAGGCTAGAATTAACACTAGAGGGGGGTGAATAGTGTTTTAAGGAATTACTAATTCTTTTTGAGTTTATATTAATTTGAACACAAATGTATGCAATATTCAGACACAGATATGATCACAGAATCAAACATAGATGCATATATAAAGTAAAAGCAATAAAGGAAAGAACACACCGGATTTTATACTGGTTCGGAGTTACCCTACATCCAGTCTCGCAACACAAGTACGGATTTCCTTTCAAAATCAATTCTTACAATTACACCCTCGATTTCAAGGCCATGAGGTACACCACTCCAGATTCACAATCCTCTGGGTAGAGATACTTGATTTTACGGGCAACAAGTTCACCCAATTGATTTCCTAGGCTACAATCACACCTTTTCTCACTTGATTGATTTTCCAGGCTACAATCACACCTTTTCTCGCTCGATTGATTACAAAGAAGCCTATAACTCTGAATAGCACTGGGATCTTATTGAGATAGTGATAGAGAATCAAACTAGAGATGATCAAGTTAGATTCAATGGAGATTTCGGTAGAGTAATAGTAAAAATGTATATAAAGAAATGTGGAATAAGAAGAGAAATGAAATCAGAAAATTATGAATATAAATTCGTTTAAAACATCCCCTATTTATAGTAGAACAACACCCATGTCCATTCGTAAAAGGTTATGACGAATAGACACTTCTTTTGAAATTCAAACTTTTGAAGTTAACTGACACCATGTCGACAAGGGTCCCTAGGGTTTGTCGACATGCCTAAGGAATTTTTGAAAATTTGTTTTTCTTTGAAAATAACTTTTATCTTATATTAACATTATTTTAAAATTTATAAATATACTTTACTATAGTTAAAATACATAAATAAGTATAGAGAATAATATTTTGGTATAATAAAATTTTACTATAATTTCATATTTAAATCTTAAATATAAATATTAAAAGTTAAGTACATTATAATTAAAGATAGTTTAAAACCAAGTATAGTTTTGATAATGAAAATAAAGATTATTTGAGGCTAAAAGTATTTAAAACCAGGATAGATGTTTTTTGATTTAAAAAGGAAGATTTTGAAATTATTTTGAAAACAAGATATAATTTTGTAAAACATTTGAATAAAAGTTAGTGGATACAAAATGATGTTCCACTAGATTTTTTGTAGGTTCCATCCTACTTAGGGTTCCATCCCTTTAACAGGCTCGAAGTGGATTCCATTCCACGAATAAAATGGATTTTAAGATGTCAGTGCTTTTCTACTCGATACTTGTCTTGTACTATTGAAATCTTTAACTCTTGATATCTTGATACTCATGAGTCTTGTATCTTGATGTCTTCGATCTTGAGTCTCTATACTGTACAGTCTTCATTCTCAGTACCTGCATGTTTATATCATGCATATACATATATATCTAAACTATAATGTTAGTATTTATATTTTATAACAAGTCCTAAGGTTGTTGTCATCAAAACCAACTTCTCAAGGACTAACAATCTCCCCCTTTTGATGATGACAGCCTATGTTTATAAAATATACTTCACCTTCACTATAACTCCCCTAAAACTAATAACTCCCCCTTAATCTATGCCTAACTATCCTATTTTATAATTCTCCCCCTTTGTCATCAACAAAACCATTCTAAAACCATAGAACTATAAAACTCCCCCTTAAACTAATACTAGAACAAAGTATAGTAAATGGAATGTGAAAGACATTAACATAATTATATTATAATCATTCAATACATAAATATGTATAAACATATTTCAGACAATCCAATCAACACACACATCAAATCCAATCATGTCAAACAAATCAATCAAGTCAAACAAGTTAATCAAGTCAAACAAGTCAATCAAGTCAATAAAAACATACCCAAAAATATCAAAAACTAATAACCCTATACTATAAGACAATAATATTAACTCCCCCTAAATAAAATACACTTGTTATGTGTGCATATATGCAATATGTAGTTTGTAGTGCAGTATTAAATGTATGACATATGCAATGTAGCATGAGATGATATGCAGAATGAAGTGCAACTTATGATGCAAATGATTATGATATTTCATGCATTGTAATTTATGATGTAATATGCAGTGAAATGTGATATGAAATAGGATGCATAATGATATGTAATATGAAATAAAATGATAACGAAGTAAAAATAATAATATGCAGAATGATATGATGATATATATACTATGGTAAGAGATATTCATATTATAAGATAAACATGAGTGATCAGTAATATCTAATTGACAAGCATACATACATACATACATACATACATATATATATATATACATACATATATCAAACTATTTATTATAAACCACTTCAACCAAACAAAGGTAATACACACTAATTACTAGACTTAGGTTAAGGAAACTAATGAATGAGACTGAAAGAGTAGTAAAGACAAGAGTTTAAAGGTAATAAATGATATTAAAACTATAACATATTCATGAAAGGTAGTAATCAAACTCAATATCAAAATCAAATTTCTAAGAAATATGGATTTAAACTATATATACGATCAATATGGTTTTTTAAAAATTAATACCCTCCTTATTTAATTTCTTGAATTTTTTTTAACTTAATTGTTTTTTTAAGAATCCAAACTTCCATGTTTATAAAATAATTAACTTACTAATTAAAACCTATATTTTAAATTATTATTGATTAAAATATTTAGAAACATGTTTAAACATCTTTTAAATTTAAAAATATCATAATGAAATATTAAATAAAATACCAAAGATTGAAAACCTAAAATAAACATGTGTTATATTAAGGCTTCTTACATTAAAAATTTTAGTTAATTATTAAAAAATATTTAAACATGAAATTAATTTTAAAATATTCTAATATAAGTTAGAAAATAACTCTAAAAAGAATAGAGAAAAATACTTAATTTAAATATCATTTCTACATAGTTTAAAGTTTCAAATAGAAAAGACAGCATTTACATAATGCTATAAAAAGTTTTTGTAGTAAAATATATTCAAAACATTATAAAACGGAAACTGCAGCATTTAACAAATGCCATGAAAAGTTTTTGAAACAGCGTCTCATAGCACATTAATGCTATAAAAACGAATTTGCAGTGCTTAAAAAACGTTAACAGAAGCAAAGACAACATTTCAGAAATGCTATCTAAAGTTTTGGGCCTGTTTTTAATATGATTTTGCACTAATTTTATGACTAGATTTTGACATGTAAATAATTGATTTTTGAACCAATTTTTTATAGTAGTTAATATAATTAAAGTAAATAAAAAACATAAAGAAAAATAATGAAAAAACATATGCAAAGACACTTGGCATTATGCATGTAAAAATGCTTTTATTAAAGAACAAGTTAACGACACGTGTCATTTTGCATATATGTCACTATCTATTTATATGACAAGTGTCACGTGATGTGGCACAATCTTATGAAGAAATCTATAAACAGAGCCTTATTCTAACATTCTAAATTCATTCTATTAATTTCTCAAAGACATAAAATTAGTATCTTAAAAAAAATAGAGTACGAGAAGTAAAAACAACATTAGAAAAGTTGAAATCACGAATGAAGGTATGCTTTTCTACTTAGTACAGTTGTCATAAATTAGTAGTAAGATTTTATTTGAAAAGAAACACATTTTAAAAGAATTTTAAAAAATTTAGATTGGTATATCAATATATATACCATGGTGTGTCGATATATGGACCAAAATATCAAAACTTATAAAAAAGATAAATTTCTATACCTAACTAGATGCATAAATATATATTCCTAAATGCAACAATAAAGATGAAATAATAGTAAAGTGTACCACTTTTTGCACTCCTCTATCTATCTAACTTTGTTGTTCTTCTATTTTCATGAACCACACATTTATATCTTTCAGAATTTGACGATGAAATCTGTTCTATTGCGACAGGCTTGTTTTTCTGATCATCGTAGTATATTCATTTGTTGAATTTGAAGACCGTATGAGAAAGATACAGATGATTTAGTAGATTGACCAACTTGGTGCCAAAATTTTGAATTTGAATTTTGAATGAATGGACACTTCAACCACTATAAATAGGCCCAACAGTCACCACTTTTCATAAAGCTTTCTCTTCTTCTTCTTCTTCTTCTTCTTCCCGTTTTTCTATTTACTATCAAACTTCTAGAAGGCATATCTTCTTCGTTTCTTAACGGAATTTGATGAAACCAGCGGCAAATCGAAGAGGAAGACAAGGGATATGATCTAGTAATAGTTTGGTGATGAATTTGGACGGTATTGTAGTGAAACAGGCCGAACAATAAGAGAAATGCAGGAAATCCCGTACACAGTTTTCAATTTTGGATAGCCAACTTCAAACTGTCATATCTCACTCAATTTTGATCGGAATTTGATGATCCACCCATCAAAATGACCATGAGAACAAGAAATACAATCTGGAGAAGGAGTTGGGACAAAATACTCAAATATCTGGATGCAATTGGAAGAATACCATTGACAGTTTTGCTTTCTTTTTCTCTTTGTTCACTGAAACTTCATTTGACCATAACTTGGTCATTTCTTGACGGATTCACACGAAACCAGTAGCATTGCGAAGCAGATGGAGAGAAGTACAATATCAAATCAAGTTGTATATGAGAATAAAATTTTTTGTATTGATCTGATACCCATTTTATTGTCGATTGCCATTATATATCCATTTGTTCTTCTTGATCGATGAATGATTATCTGATATCTTTTAACCAACAGTCATTAGATATAACTCTTTACCTGCAAAACAACATAACTTCTTAAAGAATCAAGTGACTTTTAAAAATAACTAAATATAGTTTTAAACAACAATATGATGATTCTATGACATATTCATATGGAAATAGTGTTAATAATTTTATAAAAAAATTGCCATTTTAAAACTTTTCAAAATTCAGATTATGAAAACTTTGAAAACCAATGCTCCGATACCAAATGTGAGAAATGCGGATTACGGATCATAAGGCTAGAATTAACACTAGAGGAGGGTGAATAGTGTTTTAAGGAATTACTAATTCTTTTTGAGTTTATATTAATTTGAACACAAATGTATGCAATATTCAGACACAGATATGATCACAGAATCAAACACAGATGCAGATATAAAGTAAAAGCAATAAAGGAAAGAACACACTGGATTTTATACTGGTTTGAAGTTACCCTACATCCAATCACGCAACACAAGTACGGATTTCCTTTCAAAATCAATTCTTACAATCACACCCTCGATTTCAAGGCCACGAGGTACACCACTCCAGATTCGCAATCCTCTGGGTAGAGATACTTGATTTTACGGGCAACAAGTTCACCCAATTGATTTCCTAGGCTACAATCACACCTTTTCTCACTTGATTGATTTTCCAGGCTACAATCACACCTTTTCTCGCTCGATTGATTACAAAGAAGCCTATAACTCTGAATAGCACTGGGATCTTATTGAGATAGTGATAGAGAATCAAACCAGAGATGATCTAGTTAGATTCAATGGAGATTTCGGTAGAGTAATAGTAAAAATGTATATAAAGAAATGTGGAAGAAGAAGAGAAGTGAAATCAGAAAATTATGAATATAAATTCGTTTAAAACATCCCCTATTTATAGTAGAACAACAGCCATGTCCATTCGTAAAAGGTTATGACGAATAGACACTTCTTTTGAAATTCAAACTTTTGAAGTTAACTGACACCATGTCGACAAGCGTCCCTAAGGGTTGTCGACATGCCTAAGGAATTTTTGATAATTTGTTTTTCTTTGAAAATAACTTTTATCTTGTATTAATATTATTTTAAACTTTATAAATATACTTTACTATAGTTAAAATACATAAATAAGTATAGACAATAATATTTTGGTATAATAAAATTTTACTATAATTTCATATTTAAATCTTAAATATAAATATTAAAAGTTAAGTACATTATAATTAAAGATAGTTTAAAACCAAGTATAGTTTTGATAATGAAAATAAAGATTATTTTGAGGCTAAAAGTATTTAAAACCAAGATAGATATTTTTGATTTAAAAAGGAAGATTTTGAAATCATTTTGAAAACAAGATATAATTTTGTAAAACATTTGAATAAAAGTTAGTGGATACAAAATGATGTTCCACTAGATTTTTCGTAGGTTCCATCCTACTTAGGGTTCCATCCCTTTAACAGGCTCGAAGTGGATTCCATTCCATGAATAAAATGGATTTTAAGATGTCAGTGCTTTTCTAGGAGTTTTAACATAATTCTAGACTCGATACTTGTCTTGTACTATTGAAATCTTGAACACTTGATATCTTGATACTCATGAGTCTTGAATCTTGATGTCTTCGATCTTGAGTCTTTATACTGTACAGTCTTCATTCTCAGTACCTGCATGTTTATAACAAGTCCTAAGGTTGTTGTCATCAAAACCAACTTCTCAAGGACTAACATTTAGAGGAAAACAAATTCAAGAAGATAATAAATAAATATATACTTTTATTCAGCCCATTTACATGCCCACAAACCCGCAACGCCCAAATCAATAATATGCCTCCCCTCTCTTTTCTTGTTAAAATAAATAAAGCACGGTAAGTAATAAACTAAAGCAATCGAGACAAGAGGGGAAAAAAGAAAAAAAATTGCAAAATCAAAATTCAATTTGGTCGACAACTATTTGATTTGGGTGATTCGGTCGTTTTCAGAACGAAGTTCTCGTTGTCTGGGTGATGTTCGCGAATTCGAGTGATGTTTTGCAGTGGAATTTGGTGAGACTAACTGTAGAAATTGATCGTGGTGCGGAGAAGGAAGCGGTGGTGTAGAATTTCGGAGGTTGAATTATGGAGGAGATGTCGCGGTTGGTGGTTATGGGGTCTGTTTGATTCGGCAGAGGAAGAGTGAGATGTTTTTGTTGTAGATTGCAATGTTCGATGGTATGTGAGGTTGCATGAAGACTGCTCTGGTGGCAGAGGGATGTGGGTGAACTACTGCAGAGTGGTGGTTTATGTGAAGTTTGGTATGATGGCTATGCAGTTTTGGATTGTTATAGCAGAGGTGTTGTGATATTGGTGGAGGGGATTGCTGTCGACAATATAGGGGAGGGTAATGGTGGCTACAGTAGTGGTTGCAGATGAATGGTTGTATGTATATATGTGGTAAGGCAGAAATGGAAGGTAGTGAAGGTTGTTTGGTAACAGGGGTATGGAAGATAGTTGTCTGTTGTTGTTGTAGAAATGGTAGATGAATGTTTGCTGTGAAGTAGAATGGTTTGAAAAATAGCAGATGTAATGTAACTGTGTCAATGCAGTGGTATGGATTTGTTGAATAGTAGTGTTGAAGGGTGATGGTATGAATGGATGGTAGCAGAAGTAATAGCGATGACTGTATGTGGTTTTGTGGAAGTGGGAAGGGGCTGATGAAGCAGGAAATAGTGGATGGTTTGTAGCGTAAGTGCTGTTGTATATTGTGTAGTAGGACATGTGATGCAGTTGGATTGTTGTAGAGCAGTTGAAGGGTGGAGTTTTTTGAGACAATTGTTTGCTGGATGTATGTGGTAATGAGAAGTAGGGTTATTTAGTTAGGTGTAGGAATGTTATTGAATGTTGAATGTAGGAATGACTGTAGGAATGATGGTGTGGTGGTTTTGGATGAAGTTGATATGCAAGATGAAAATTCACAGAGATGAAAATGCACAGTCAGGTGGAAGGAGGATGAAAATGCACAAGTTATTGAGTTGTTTGGTGGTGGCACTGTTGTATTGAGCAGGTAGTTTGTTTTGTGGCAGAGAAATGAAGTAGGGTTGTTCGCTTGAATGGCGGTAGCAGCAGGAATGAAGTGTTGATTGTTTGCAAGCAGTTACTGTAGTGGCAGATGGTGATGTGTTGGTTGGTGATGAAATTGTTGAGTGCACACAGTGGTAAGGAATGAGTGTTTGATGGTGGGAAGCAAGGCAGAAGTGAATTTTCTGGAGTGTGGACGGTGGAGATATATGAAGTGGCAAGGCAGGGGAAGGTGGAAGTTTGTAGTAGAGATGAACTGATGGCAGGCACTGTTGTGAATAAGACAGAGGGATGTAGTGTATGATTGTAGGGGATGTGCAAGGGATGAAGGAAGTTTAATTTTAGTTGGAGGTAAGGTGGGTGAATTGAGGTTGGAGATGTATATAAGGCAAGTTAATGATGAAGGAGATATGGCAGTGAAATGAGAAAGTAAGGTGCAGTGTTGATAGTTTGTATGTAAATGTTGTGGATGTTGTGAATGTATGTAAAGAAGTAAGGCAATTATGGTAGTGGTTTGGTCTGGGCTAGGGAGTTAAGTATGGCAGACATAGGGGTTTATTGTAGAAGAGGTGAAGGGTGACAGTAAAGAGTAACTGGGTTCTATTTGTATGACAGGGAGAAGGGTGTGCACTGATGTGTGAAGGCAGCTTAAAAAAAGTGAATGGTTACAGTAAGCAGAAGTTGAATGTTGAAGTGAAGTGAAGAGATGGTCAGATGGTATGGTGCAATAGATGGAACAGTTTGTGGATAGTTGTGTTAAAATGTGCAGGTGGTGTGTGTTTTGGTGAGTTTATGCATAGAGGTTGTGCACACAGGCAGAAGTGATGGGTTGTAGAAGTGGTAGGTAGATGAATAACACTGTGGTGATGCAACAATGTTTGTGATGTGAACTGTTTGGTTCTGGGGAAGGATGTGGTGAACTGTAGTGATTTTCTGGCAAAGGAAGGAGTGTAGCAAAACAGTATGTATGTAGGGGTGTGCACAGAGGATGTGCACTGTATTGTAGTTGCATAGTGACAGTAAACAATTGAAATTAGCAAAAGTTAGTAGTTGTAGATGTAAAACAGTAAGAAAAACGTGTATGGAGTAAAAAAAAATTGTAAACAGTGAAGAAAATGTAAATGCAACTGAAATGAATAAAATATTTTTGTTTTAAAATTATATATATATATATATATACATATATATATATATAAATGCAAATGCAAAGGAAACTAGAACAACAACAAGCACCAAATCAAATGAAAACAAAAATCACACATACACACAATTTTTAAAAAATGCAAGTTAACAAAACAAACACACAATAAAATCAAACAAAAATAATTCGAAGAATAGAAATTAAAATCAAGTTAAATTTCTCGGCAATGGCGCCAAAAACTTGTTTAACAGGCTAATTTCCTATCGGATTATAAAATAGCCGATCAAATTTTAAATTAAAAATAACCGTAAGCGCACGGCGTACAATTCTAGTACGTGGCGAGTACAGGTCGTTCCACAGGGAATTGTTTAGATTTTAAAATTTTCTATTCAATCAATTAAACCAAGATTTGAGATGTTTGGAGCTAAAAATTTCTAGAAACTAACAAAAAATAAAAGTGGATAAAAATATGAGAGTAGAAGGCAATTTAGAGGCTATGTCATTCTTAAGATCACATAAATCAACAAATATGAAATTATGATCTCTCTTTTTTGGTCATTAGTGAATTTAGTTGATGTGTTTATCATAAGTATGCCTTATTTGTACTATTAATTAGTCCAACATAAGCCATCAAACTTTAACACATCCTCCAAATCACTTGTTAACTCTCATATAAATGACAATGAACTTGAAAATAAAATCTATTCTAAGCATGATCTATTAACTATTGATTAGAAATATAGACCATCAAATTTTGATTTTAATATTCACTTCATTACCATAGTAATATGTAGATGAAGAGGTAATTTGTATTTGTGTTTGTTTAAGCATAGCCTATTTGGTGTCAACAACATAGGCTATCAAATTCAAAGCTAAAACAACAAAATTTTAGCCACTCAAACATTGTCATTAAGCACAAAAAAGATCAAAAATTAGCAAAATGTTGAATCTATATGATTAAAAGAGCTTCCTTACCACTAAATTGAAGGGTTTTGCCTCTCATATTTGTTATCATTTCAACAAATGTGAACTTCAACATTAAACAAAAACAAGAGGTAAAAGAGAGAAATTTAAAATAAAATGAGAGCTAATCTACTTGCATATGAAATAAACTACACTACTAGCATGAAAGGAAATAACATGAAATATAATAGCATGAATTAAAATTGCATATAGAAAAATTACATAAGAAGAAAATGGCTATGTAGCCATGAAAAAGAAAAAAGTGCTTTTGTTTATTTTTGAGCCTTAAACTAAACTAACTAGAGAGGAGGCTAGAGATTAATTACATGAACATATATGGTATTTATACAAGTTTTGAAACCCTAATCATATTTTTGGGGACTGCCCAAATTACCCTTGAGGAAGTGTGACCACCAAGTTATCTTTAGCATGAATTAATCCTCCACTTAAATGTGCATGTAGCTTTAATCTTCATTAGCATGTGCATTAGCTTCTAATAGTGGATCATGGTAAGTGGGTAGGTGGGGTCCTCCATGTTTCATGAAATGATTTATTTCCATCTTCATTTTGTTTCCTAACTCTTGTGCATGCATATCTTCATGAAGCCTCTTCCAAAATTCACTAAAATTCCTACAAAACAACATTAAAATATCCAAGTAAATTTTCTAAAATTAAATCATGCACAAAAATGACCATTTTACCCCTATATGAAGATGAATATACGATGATTTGAAAATAATTTGAATTTTGGTTTAAATATGTTAAAACACCCTGTATGCTTATTTATTTAATTAAATTAGATTAAATATGGAAGTAAAAATATGCACATTTATGGGCACCTACAAGAAGGATTTTAATCGCAAAGCAAGTCAATACTTGAGATTGGAGGAGGCGTAGGAGCTAGGAAGGAAGTCTACTGGCATGCAACCGTTGAACGTCGAACAGAGTGACGTGTCAATGAATCAGAATACAAATGCTTCCTGAACTGTCGAAGGAATCACAGGGGAAGATGGAAATCAGAAAAGGAAGAATCAGAATTCCAATAAGAAACATGGAAACAATAAACGGCTTAAAGGCTTCATGCCTGAAGATTACACCCCTCTCAATGAAACTTCGAAAAACATTTATCTCGCAACATAAGGGACTGAGGAATATAAAAAAACCCCTAAGAAGGAAGCAACCGAGCAACATAAGCGCTCAGGGAAGTTCTGCCGCTTCCACGAGATGCACGGTCACAACACAAATGAATGTCGTCACATAAAGAACTTGATTGAAGAGCTAATTTGGGAGAACAAGCTCTAGCAATACATGAGAAAACCATAGAATCCTGACTAGCTCGCGACTCCTTAAGCCCCTAGGAATCAAAGAAACCAAGCCAGCACCAATGAAGAGGGATCAAAGCGAACTGACCAGAGACTCATTTTTGGAACGATGTCTGGAGGCCCACATCCTGCACAGAGAAGTTGGGGAGAGATGGAGCGGTATGCAAGTTTATTATAGCACGCTCTGAAGGAATCATGTCTCACAATAGAAGATGGGGATCCAACCAAGCAGCAGAAAACTTTGAATGATGATATTGTATTCAGAAACCGAGGTACTGAAGGGATCGAAGCTCCAACTCTCGATCCGATGGTGGTGATACTAGGAATCAGACCCAGTGTGGTTCGACAAGTATTGGTTGATAGCGGCAGTTTTGTCAATATACTTTTCAAACGTACCTTTGACCAAATGAACATCAGCATGAAAAGTGTGTCTACATATCAAACAAAAATCCAAGGGTTTACTGGCAAACCCAAACAACCTATAGGGACAATTGACTTGCCAGTGGAGCTTGGAGAGGGTAATCGAAGAGTTACCCTCGTTCAGACCTTCGTAATTGTGGACGAAACTTCTGCGTATAATGCCTTCTTGGGACGACCTGCCTTAGATGATTTTAGAGTTGCTATTGCCCAATGGTGCCTTACCATAAAGTTCCCAACTGCAAACGGAATCGGGGTGGTCAAAGGAAACCAATGCGCCGCCATAGAATTTTACATTGCAGAGTTACGTGAATCTAAAAGAAAGGAAAAGGGGAAGGATGTGGGGAGAACCTCCACATTCGTGAACCTTCTGAATAGCAACTACAGAGTCGCCTCTGGCTCGGGGACCATAGCCGATTCAACAAGGTTTTGGACCATAGAAAGAAGAGTTCGGGGGAGGATCGGGCAGCACCGGTAGAATTGACGGTGTTTGTCCCAGTCTATATGGACGACCCAACAAGAGTCTTGAAATTTGGATCACACCTTGGAAACAAGATGCGGTTGGAACTTGCTAAATTTCTTTACGCCAAATTGGATGTGTTCACATGGACGCATTCCGATATGTGTGGGGTGTCACCAGAAATCACATGTTACATGCTCAACATTAACCCCAAGTTCACGCCAGTAAAGCAAAAGAGGCACAGCCTGGGTCCTGAATGGTCCAAGGCGTTAAGAGAAGAGGTGGACAAGTTAATGGCCGACGGCTTTATCCGTGATGCAACTTATCTTGAATGGGTATCTAACCCGGTCTTAGTCAAAAATTCTAATGGGAAGTGGCATGTTCGGATGGCTAAATGTCTATCGAGTTAGAAAATAGCTGAACGAATTTTGAAATAAAAATAACCGCAAGCGCATGGCGTACACTTGTAGTACGTGGCGAGTACGGGTCGATCCGCAGGGAATTGATGATTTTAAAATTTCTATTCAATCAAATTAAACCAAAGTTGAGAGTGATTAGCTAAAAAAAATGAGAAAAACAAGCAAAAGAAAATTGATAAAAATATGAGAGTTTGAGGACAATTTAGAGATAAATCCACTCTCTAGATCACATAAATCAACAAAATGAAGTTATGATCTCTCTTTTCTTGTCATTAGTGTAATTAGTTGATGTGCTTATCATAAGAATGGTATATTTGTGCTATTAATTAGCCCAATATAAACCATCAAACTATAACACAACCACTAATACACATTTAACTCTTATGAAATATGACCACAAAGTTGAAATAAAAATCTATTTTAAGCATAGCCTATTAACTATTGTTTAAAAAAATAGGCTATCAAATTTCAATTTCAACATTCACTACTTTGCCATAATCATATTTAGATGAAGAGGCAATTTGTGTTATGTTTGTTTAAGCATAGCCTATTTGTTATGAACAATATAGACTATCAAATTCAAAGCTAAACAACATCATTAAACCACTTTAAGTGTTTCCATTAAAGCACAAAAAGAGAGTATAAACATCAAAATGTTGCATCTACATGTTAGAGAGCTTCATTACCCCTAAATTGTAGGGATTAAGCTCTCATATTTGTTATCAAATCAACAAATGTAGAAAACAACAAGAAACTAACAAGAGGAAAAAGAGAGAAAAATGAAAGGAAAAAAAAATATTCTAATTGCATGAAAAATAAATCTATCCTACTAACATGAAAGTAATTAAACAAAAGAAGCATGTAAAAGAAAGAGAGCACTAATTAACATTGCATAAAAAAATGGAAGTTACATGAAAATAAAAATGGCTAAGTAGCCAAGGAAAAGAGAAGAGAGCTTTCTATTATTTTATCTAAAACTAACTAAGAGAGACTAAGGGAAGAGAAGAGTTACATGAAACATAAGGAGATTTTATACATGTGTTAAACCCTAATTTATATTTTTGGGAAATGCCCAAAATACCCTTGAGGTAGTGTGGTGGCCAAGTAATCATTAACATCCACTAATCCCCACTTAAATGTACATGAAGCTTTAATGTCCTTTTATCATGTGCTTAGCTCCTAATTTGAAAATCAAGGTAAGTGGGTGGGGTCCTCCATAATCACCACTTTGAATTATTTCCATCTTCATTTGTTCTCTTCACTCTTGTGCATGCATATATTATCATGAAGCCACTTGTAAAATTCACCAAATTTCCTACAAAACAACATAGAAAATTCCAATTAAATTTTCACAATTTAATAAATGCACAAAAATGACCATTTTACCCCTATATGAAGATGAATATGTGACGATTTGAAAATAATATGAATTTTGGTTTAAACAAGTTAAAATTCCCGATATGATCATTTATTTAATTTAAATAGATTAAATACGGTGGTAAAAATATGCACATTTACGTGCATATCATGGCGAGCCTATATTGACTACTCGGACTTAAACAAAGCTTGCCTGAAAGATAGCTTCCCTCTGCCTAGAATAGACCAGCTTGTGGACGGAACGGCAGGACATGAACTGCTATCATTCATGGATGCATACTCTGGGTACAACAAAATCCTAATGCACGAACCTGATCAAGAAAACACCAGCTTCAATATCGATCTGGGACTATAAATGCCATTCGGTTTAAAGAACGCTGGGGCAACTTATCAAAGGTTGGTAAATATCATGTTCAAGCGCCAAATCTGGAAAACCATGGAAGTTTACGTGGATACATTTGGTCAAATTGCGAGTAGCTATCAATCACCTGAACAATCTCACTGAAATGTTTGAAATACTCTAGAAGTACGGAATGAAACTCAATCCACTTAAATGTCACTTCGGAGTAGCCTCCGGAAAGTTCTTAGGATTCATCGTAAGTATCAGGGGCATTGAAGTTAATCCAGAGCAAATAACGGCCCTAAGAGAGGTCCAAGCCCCAAAGAACAAGAAAGAATTGCAAAGCTTGAATGGGAAGGTCGCAGCTTTAAGACGATTTATCTCGAAAGCCACCAACAAGTGCATACCGTTCTTTGATGTGTTAAAGAAAGGAAAGAAAAACTTCGAATGGAGTGTGGAATGTCAAACTGCATTTGAGGAATTACTGCGACATAAGGAAACCACGCCAATTCGGTCAAAGCCAGTGGATGGAGAGGACCTATTCATTTACTTAGCAATCTCACATCATGCATTGAGCACCGTCCTTGTGCGTGAAGAAGCAAAAATCCAGCGACCCATGTATTACATTAGCAAGCAGTTTACTTGAGCCGAAAAAAATTAACCGAAGCTGGAAAAGCTAGCATATTACCTCTTGATCGTGTCTAGGAAGTTACGACCATACTTTCAAGCACATCCAATCAAAGTACCGGCTGACCAGCCCCTGAAGCAAGTATTGTATCGACCTGAAACTTCTGGACGACTTCTCAAGTGGAACATCGAACTAAGTCAATATGATATCACTTACCATCCAAGGAAGGCTATCAATGGGCAAGCGCTGGAAAATTTCATCGTCGAGTTTACCATACGAGATGACGAGGAAGAAACACCGTCGGAAGTGGAGACATAATGGAAACTCTTTTTGATGGTGCATCTAACCACCTCGGTTTGGGGGCGGGGATAGTGCTTGAAACCGCCGAAGGACGAAATATCTGCTGCGCCGTACGCTTGGAATTTCCTGCAACAAATAACGAAGAAGAATACGAAGCATTAATATCAGGGCTGAAAGTTGTGGAATAACTCAGAATAAAGTCCGTCCACAAGTGACTCCCAGCTAGTTGTTTGCAAAGTAAAAGGCGAGTACCAGGCTCAAGGGAAGAATCTTGCCCCATATCTCTCTAAAGTACAAGAGTTGCTGAGCGACATCAAACATTATATCATAACTCACATTCCGCGGGAGCAAAACACCAAAGCTGACTACTTAGCTAAACTGGCAAGCTTCGGAGAAGCTCAATCGTTGGGACTAGTCCCGGTTGAGACTCTGACTGCCTCGAGCATAGACGAAATGGACATCAACTGGATTCTTGAGACCGCCACCGAACCGGAATCATGGATGACGCCAATCAAGAACTACTTGCTTATAGGGACCCTTCCAACTGATTGGAATCAACGGAAAAAGCTTCCTCGGAAAGCGTCGCGATTCGTAATACATGATGGGATACTTTACCGAAGAGGATTCTCAACCCCCTTCTTAGATGTGTAACCGACGATGAAGCTCGACGGATTCTGAAGGAAGTGCACGAAGGAGAATGCGAAGACCATACTGGGGGGCAAACCCTTGCAAAGAAATTTCTCCGGTATGGATATTTCTGGCAGATAATAAACCGCGATGCAGCAGACTACGCCAGACGATGAGATCGTTGCCAAATATTCAGGAAAATTAAAAGAACTCCCTCAACAGAATTAACACAAATAGTCAGCCCATGGCCATTTGCAATATGGGGAATGGACTTGATAGGCGTATTGCCAATAGCTAAAGGATGGTCCAAATACGCTATAGTTGGTGTTGACTATTTCAGGAAATGGGCTGAAGTGGAACCTCTGGCCACTGTTACTACAAAGAAGGTCATTAATTTTGTTACTAAAAATATTATTTGTAGGTTTGGTGTGCCACAAAAAAGCATCACTGATAATGGGACCCAATTCGAATGCGCTGAGTTCAAAGACTTCTGCAAACGCTTCCAAATTGAGAAGAGCTTCTCCACAGTTTCTCATCCGTAACAAAATGGGCAAGTGGAAGCAATAAACAAGATCATCAAGTCCACTATCAAAAAGCGACTAACTAAAGTAAAAGTAAACTGGGTTGATGAACTTCCACTCGCACTATGGGCTTACAGGAAAACTCACAAAGCGGCAACTGGTCACACTCCGTTCGCCTTGGCATATGGCTCAGAAGCAATGATTCCCGTCGAACTAGATGTCCCCTCTCATCGAAGGCAAAACTTTAATCAGAAGCAAAACGAGCGGCTCCTACCCGACGCACTGGATATGATTGATGAAAGGAGGGAAGAAGCCGAGTTGAGGACTGTCGCCCACCAAAAAAGAGTACTACGAGGTTCAGAACCAAACCTTCGTAGTAGGAAACCTCATCCTCAAACAAATCTATCTCGTGCCGGGAGCCTTTGAAGAAAACTGGGAAGGGCCGTATGTGATCAATCAAAAGCTAAGGGACAAAAATTTCAAATTGACAACCGTCCACGGAATCCAAATTCCCATAGCATGGAAGAACAAATCACTGCACCGCTACTTCACCTGAAAATTACCTGATGTACTTTTTATTTTTCAGGAAATAAGCCGTCCCGGTATGCCGAGGGCATTGTAAATAGACAAAAACTTGCCCAACTTTTCTTAATTAAATGAATTCTCTTTTTGAACCAACAAAACTGTGTTCATAATAGTAACATGATGAGTCGATGGGGTCAAATCGGCTCAAAATCATTCAATCGCTACTTGAGAAAGTGGAATCATGCTCAAGTACACTCCACTTACCCGCTGGGTCGATGGAAGCAAATCGACTCAAACCTTTGGATCAGTGGAACCCGAACCCTGCGTTCTAAGAACCGGTGTTGCCCCGGCAACATCGGGAAGGCTCAAATAAAAAAGCCGCGCATCCCGTAAGCCGCGCATTAACTCTTAAAACACAAACTCCTTGCATTGCCGAAGATAGGCAACGCTGAGAAATATCATAAGCCACACACTAACTCTTCGAGCCGTGAAAGCACGCTCTTAAAACATAAACTCCTCACGTTGCCCGAAGATAGGCGATGTCGAGGAGTACCAAAACCGTTCCGGACCAACGGGTCGTATCGATTCCAAAAGCCACGCATCCCATAAGCTGCGTGTTAACTCTCTGAGCCGTGTAACACTACGCCATAAATGGCCTACTGCAACACAAAAAAAATGTTGGCTCAGGCCCGAAAAATGTTGCCATAGGTCTATGGCAACACTTTTAGGGTGATGCAATTTTTGCCGTTGCCTTAGACCTCAAAGGCAACATTTTGACTATCTAAGGCAACATAAGTAATATTGTTGCAATAGAACCCTATTTGGGTCTATGGCAACACCCATAGGTATCTGTAGCAACATTCCAAAATGTTGCCATAGATATTAACTTTCTGAATTTGTGGGGCCCACAATGTAGAGCATATTTGATTTTTTAATAGAAATAAATATTTATTTAATAAAATGCTTTTGCGTAGAATTTGATATTTAAACAGTAATTTATTTAAATAAATATTTTATTTCAACATTTGAAATAGTACAAATTCCCGACTCCACTATTTTACAATTCAATGATATATAACACTGATATTCACATATACAGATATTCCTCACTACATCACTCAGTTCACTCATTACATATGCAGTTTCAATTTATACAGACACCGACACTGACAAATATATGACGAGCCGAAGGCGAGCCGAGTGCCGAGCCGAAGGCGAGGCGAGAAACGGGTCCGGGCGTAGCGCCGGCGTGGGTCCGGGGCACCGCAGTCCCGGCGGGGGTCCGGGGCACCGCAGTCCTAGTGGGCACCGCCCGATTCATCCGATTTCGGAAGATCGAGCCTTCTTTGAAACGACGTAAAATGATGCAGAAATGAACACCTCCTGCGAATTTGAACACCTCCTCGATGATTGACTTTTGCAACTCTTTCGTGGCTTCTTCTGAATCATCCGACCTTACTTTTAGCTCTGCCTTGGTAAAAGACCTGAAACCATGATAAATAAAAATTGACATTTCATCGAACATGTTGCGTGTTAATAAGTAATACATTACCACAGTTCACTCATCTAAACATCCTACTAGACATCAACTCCTTCTCCTTGAATACTACCAAACTTCAACCTCTACACTGCCACCATCCACTCCCCAAATTGCTGCAACTTACATCCCCTACAGCCCTTAACAACAGTTGGTACATTTTGAATCAGGATATGAAATTGCAGCCTGCAATCTAGTTGGCTACTTTCTAGTATAAGCACATGCAATCTATACTGAGATTGGAACTGAATGTAATCAAAGAGCTAATCATAGCAGCAGTATGTTCACATAATTAGTCATAAGCCAAGAGGAGGACAAAGTGGCAACTCGTGCTGAACTAGCATATCACCACAATTACCAATCAACAAAAACATGTAAGCCTATTCGTCGGTAAATGTAAATCCAATGTTAAAGTTCACAACTTTTCCATAAATATAACAAAACATCACCTGGCACGCTCAATTACCATTGTCAGCCTCAATTACCACTTGCCCATCAAACTTCAACACTACTTCGACAACACTTCGAACCAGCTTCAATCAACAGAACATTATACACAGCTGCCATTTCCAGTAACTGCAGCCATACCACCACAATACTCAACCAGTCAACTGATAACAACCATCAATTGACCCTCAATCGGCAGCATCGCAACCCAACCAACGACCTACTTCAAACTTTGACTTCCTCTGCAAATTAATAGCAGCAGCGAACCCAATTATAACCACCAATCGCCAATTTCCATCACTAAATCCGAACTCCATCGCCACGGGATATTTGCTCGATGACCATCAGAATCAGGCTGTAGAAACGGTGGTGGGGTAGTGGAGTTTTGTTGGGGGCTGCGGTTGGTAGGATTTGGGAATTAGGGATTTTTGGAAGAAAAAAAAGAAACGAAAATATGATTTGGAAATTAGGGATTTCGGAAATGGGGGGTGAGAACGAAAATGATATGAAAAGTAAAGCGGGAAAACGAAAATTTGTGTCAAATTGTAGCGGTGATCCAGTTTAACAATCAGATTAAATGTAGACCGTTGGATCGTATTCACGCGGATTGCTAATTTTATTAATTTTTTAATCTGAATACATCTATAGCAACACTATATAAAAATGTTGCATCGTGTTACACTTGTTTAGCTAGAGCAACACATTTTTATGGCTAAGGTAACACCATAAATACAACGTTGCAGTAGGACCAAAATTTTATATCTATCGCAACATTTTAGCTGGCAACACCTTGCAAAAATGTTGCAGAAGGTCATTTATGGCGTAGTGTAATAACGCTCCCAAAACATAAACTCCTCACGTTGCCCGAAGATAGAAACATCGAAAAGTATCAAAACCATTCCAGATCGACGGGTCATTTCGATCCTAAAAGCCACATGTCCCATAAGCTGCACATACTTTTAAGTATCGGAATAGGCCTGGCAATACCGGGAAACCTTTCCGCCACAAGAATAATAAGGATCAACCCATTCCCATTATCAGAAGTAATGGGCACGACTCCAACAAAATCAGAACGCTACAAACCAACAAAATACTCCCATTGTTGACACTCAATGATTAACTATAACATTTAACGTGAATAACGTGTAACTGCCTACAGTTAACTCGTACGATGTGCATGTTTGAAGATTGCAAAAATCGTAAGAAATAATACTCATAAGTATTTAACCACGCTTTTCATGCACATTTAGTTAATCTTACAACTATATGTTAATCTTATACCTGTATGCCTAGATATCCAAAAATTCTTTAACTATATGCTTCTGAATTTTTAACAGTTAATCTCATAATTATATGTTCTTTACTTAGTTTACGTTTTCGTGCACATTTTAAACATTCATATGTAGCATACTTTCCAGAATCGCATAAAAACATAAACTATATAATAAAGTCACAAAACTTGCAAAAGAGAAAAAATCGAATTGTGACTTAGTCAAATTCCGAGTTTTGGAATGCAAACTATTCAAACCATAAGTTATCGGCTGTTTATCAAGTGTTCGAAGTAAACAGCCCTATGAACTAGGGGGCATACACCGGTACTTAAATAAAAATGCTTAAAAACAAAAATTTTAGATAAAAATGCTTAAAAACAAAAATTTCACAAGTTCTGTTACTCCAAACAAAGAATTTTGGCAGTAATCACAGGACTAGATAAAGTAATGGAAGTAAATAAAATAAGCATAAGTGCACAGAACAAATGAGCAGATAAGTAAAGGTACAATCAAAATATCAACAGTGTATTACTTATAGTTTTCTTCTATACACGGTCAAAACATGAGGACCGTACCCATACAATACTGGCCAATAAAAGAAAAAGTACAAACAAACTATGGACTTGAATAAAACAATGCAAAATGGATCAAAACCAAATCAGTTACCATCCAAGCTTCTCAGTGCCTTTTTCCACCACTCCCCTTTTCGCCTTTTGTTCGAAGTTTTTGCTTTGCCTCAAGAGTGGTGTCACTGCCAGTAATGTAAACTATTTCCTCGGTGCTGACGTTTTCTTCCTGCTCTGTAACCTTCTCAGAAGACTCGCCTTTCATTTTATGCTTCCGAGATCTGCGGGAGCTCTTAAAGGCCTTGATCACTTCGACCTTCTCTTTCTTAATGGCGACCAGTTCTTGCAGAGATTTGTGTGGCTGCTCAATCTGAGTTTCCTGCCCTCGAACTTCGACCACCATGAAGTCACCTTCCAAAGATATGGAGGGGTCATCCACGCCATGCAGTGCGGTGATCTTCTCAGATTCCATCCCCGGCTGTGAACCAAACACGGACACGGCGATCAAAGCAGGTCCGGAAACAGCATGGAAGCGGTAGAGATAGCGACAAGTCCAGGCATCGAAGAAATTGGCGGATCAGCAGATAAGAAGGATGGACCTATAAGATCAAAAATGAAAGCGTTAAATTCGTCCTGCTCTTGCAGTGTGAGTTGAAAGTTCTCGAACACGGGAGAAGCAAGTAGATTACCTACACCAGAAGAATGACCGAGAATGTCAACTTCATATTCACCGCCTTCACCCGCCTTCAGCGGCTCCACAATCTGAGGGGAAGCTTCAAGCCCAGAACTTGCTGACGGATTGCAGGGCTTCCCCAATGGTTTGTCGGCATTGGAAATAAAAGGCTTCTGAAGCGCTTTGGCAGTTGCTGTCGTGGTAGCATCGGCAGCTTCCTTTTCTCTCTTAATCCGCAAAATCTCTCGACTCTCTAGCAATGCCTTCTTTGATTCTTCGTTGAGGTAGGTGTTCTCTAACTCTCCCTGGATATCAACATTCCTGCTACCATAAAAGCGGGTCAAGATTTCCTCCCAAACCACAGCGAGAGTGCGGCCTAAGTAGCTGAGACTCCCCTGGTGTAGCAGGGAGTTGACATAGAAGTTCAAGATGGTCTAATTCATCTTCTCCATCTTCCTCTCGAAAGTATTCTGAAGCTCCAAATAATCCCCCGTAACGGCGGCCTTCTAAACTTCGACACGAGTTTTATCGGCGCTAAGCTGCGTGACTTGGTCCTGGAGCATGGCGATCATCTCAGCCTGGTCGGAGATTGTTTTATCGCGCGACTTCATGACTTCTTCATATTCATCGATCGTCTTATTGTGAATTTCTACGATCTTATTGTAGTCGGAAATAGCCTTCCTCTGGGCTTCATTGATCGTATCGCGGGCTTCAAGTTTCGCTTGCTGTTTAACTTCTTTGACATGCGCATTTTTGATTTCATCTCTCAGGACGATCTCGATCTTCTCATGCGCCTCTTTTAGCTCCTTCAACAAGCCGGCATTATTCTTGCTATCTCGAAGTGCCACATCATTTTCTTCTTCCAGTCGTTTGATTCTGGCATCACATTCTGCCAACGCTCTTTCGAAATCATCCTTCTCCGATTCAAAGGAGAGGATTTCTTGATAGTTGCTGCGGTTCATGTCCGCTAGTTGTTTGCATAATTTCTCCACCCTTCGGCTTGCTCTAAATCATTCTGATAGCCTGAAGATAGGGCATGTATGTATTTCTACAAACCAGATGAAGATCACGATCAAATTTAATCCCCCTTAAAAACCACCAGAGGAGCGCTGCCTCAAGCCTAGGAGTACCAGACGGAAGAACATAGGCAGATCTCCGGGGGGCGTGAAGAATCGGGGGCGAGAGCCACATGAGATGACAGAACTTGAGTTGAAGATGGAATGTGTACAGAAGGAACCGGGATTTCAGAACTAATCGAGGCGGGGGCCAGAGCAAAGGCATGTTGTTATGAAGAATGGGAATCGAATTTTCACTTTTTCGATGGCTCCTCTCTCACATCGAAAGTCTTCCTTTTTTCGTACCACCTTTTTATACTCGGCCCCGTTCCCTCTCATCTCGACGGCGAACTTCGACCTCTAAATCTTTTCTTCTTCGAATTCCTCCATTGTCTTGCGAGGCTGATGATGGCTGGAAGATCGTTTCGACCAGCATTGACAGTTGGTAAATTCCTCAAGGTCGTCATAAAGGTCGCATCCTCTCATGGTACTTGACACGAAGAATAAATAAAGAGCCTTAAAAACGGAAGATAAACATGAAAAATATGTGTATGAGTGAGTGTAACCTTAGTGAAACGTGTAATGTGCTTGGGAGGAGAGCCTAAAACGAAGTCAGAAACCGAATTGGGCAGGCGTCGTTGAAGGAATCAGACTAACTTCGGGTGTAGCATAGCCCGGACGAGGAAGCACCTCCTAAAACTTGGAGTCTTCCCCCATGACTGCATCAAAATAGACATAAACATTGCTCAAATCTTCGAAGTCTACGCCAACATCTTTAATAGGAGAATCCCAACGTCGTCTGACTTCTGAAGCATCATCTTTATCACTCATGTTTGGAGGAGGCGAGCTCGGAACAACGGGACTCATCCCCAGAGTCTCGTCGCATGATTTAGAATCTCCATCGTCGGATTCTGCATAGAAATCATCATCATCACTGGAGGAGGACTCATCGCTACTGCTCTCAATCTCACCCTCCTCCTTTTTATGTCTATCACGAATTTGCCTTCTCTTTGATTAAACTCCTCTTCCTCTTCTTCCAGAATCAGAGGTATTCTAGCCGGGCAACTGGCTTCGGTTGCGGCGTCTTTTCTCTCGCGGGTCTCTTTAGCCAACTCGCCAGACAAGCCTTCCCTTTCTTGAAAAGCGCCCTTATCGAAACCATAAGATAAGGAGGTGGATCATGTGTGTTCCCTGGATTGAGAAGGGGATGAGACCTCAACTGGAACTGCAGATCTCCCTGGATGCAATAGTTCGTATCGAAGCAAGTTTTCATTAGTCAACAAGACTATAACGGATCTTTCCCCAACATTGATAGCCTTTAAGGTTCGAAAAGCTTCATCGAGAGACAAGTCCCTGTTCGGTCTCAGAATAACTGTAAGAAGTATTCGACTTATTATATATTCCGTAGTGACACATCTGAACTCAATGAGTAAGAAAAGGAACTTACCCCCCATTGTCCAAAGATGGTTTAACCCCTCAGGACATCTGACAAAGAAGTATTAAGTCTTGAATTGAGATAAGTTGCTCTACAATTGCAATACAATTTTACGCTTCCTCTGGGCCAACCAAGGAAGGACACTCATCTCTTCTTTTGAATGAAAGAAAGTATCTCAACTTGTCAAAGCTCGGGGCATGGTTGAATGTTCGCATGAGAAGGATGTGCAGACAAGTTAAGATGGCGTATCCGTTAGGGTGAATCTAAAACGGAGCAATTCCTAAGTTCGAGAGAGTCTCTCTTTAGAAATCGTTAAAAAGGGGCACAACTCCGTTCAAGCACAAATACCGATGACAAGCGGTATATCCCGGGGGCGTCATATGAGTAAATTCATCCTTCTCTACGAGGTGCACATCTTCCTCCAGGATGCCGTGTTGCAAGAAGATATTATGCAAGACTTTAGCAGAAATCACGGAGGAAGCTCTCTCCGACGGATTGAAAAGAACTCTAAAGTTAGGAGGAGTTCGATCCATGACCAGACTGACTGGAACCCACTTAGCCCTACTGCATATCTCCTGATTTTAGTCATTTTTGGTTGTGAAGCTTGAGGTTATGCTTTACCTTTCCTCCTAGCAGACCATCTTGGAATACTAACATTGCCCTCCAAGCAATAAATGAAATGATAGCATTCATCCATACAAGTTGGTCCAGGATTGCACAAACATTCAACAATTACTATCTTCCATTTTGGAATCACCCTCAGGAAGAATAGTACAGCTCCATAGCATACTTCATAATGATCCATCATGAATGTTATTAGTTTGGATTGATTCAGATAAAGCATATTTATCCAAAACCGTTGTCTCCAAACTTAAAAGTAATTCTCGACTAACTCAATTTCGGTTCTTTGGAAGTATGCAACAAGTATTTGAGTCCTTGCCGAGGAACTCGAATATACACAACATACTTCCTGAGTTAACACAGGTCAAGTTATAAATAGCAGACAATCCACTACTTAGGGTAATTATACAAAGTTTGCATATGGATAACCATATACTTAATTTAAACATGACCAATTGGTAGAAATTAATCCTGTCATATCTATCACGTTTCTAGCATTTCGACCTTACTCTATCCCTCGCCTAGAAATAAATTCTAGATCCCACAGATAGAGGATCAACCTACTCATCGGCTTTTAGTGCTAACTATGGGATGACTTACTTCCCATAAATGTGCCACCATAATAGCATTGGTTTGAGGTTACTTAAGGGTAATCAACAAAGAAATCCCATGATTTAAAACATTTTCGAAAAAGAAAAACAATTTTAAACAAAACCAATATTTTAGAAACAAAGCAATTTAAAACCCTTATCTTTTTTTAATTAAATAATAAATTAAACCCTTATTAAATAATAATTAAACCTTAATTAAGTTCTAATTAAAATCTTAATTAAATTTAACTTAATCGATAATTAATTAATAATTAAACCCTCTTTTAAATAAATAATTAATTATTAGTAAATCTTAGATAAATAATTAAATAATAATTAATCCCTGATTGGTAATTAAATTTTTGATTAGTTAACTAATTATAATTAACTTACTTAATTAACTAACATTTAAGTACTAATTACCTTTGTTAATTAATGATTAAATACTAATTACTTTAATTAACTAATTAATAATAATTAATTAAATAAATAATTAAATAACTAAATAATTACGTCATAAAACTTAAATTATGTTTAAAAACATTTTCCAAAATGATTCCTAAGTGAAAACACTTTTAGATTTCGGAAATAGTTCGTTTTCACGAAATGCACTTACAGTGACTACCGCTGTACGACCCGTAATTTAAAAAAAACTTGAAATTTTGTTCTCTAAATCTTTAGAACCTTATAACTTTGTAATACATAAAGGCATGTTTTGGAACTAAACAAGTTTAACTTAAAAACAATTAAAATTTAAAATTCAAGTTCAAAGCTTTTATACAAGGGATTACATGTCGCTTAAACGAGCAAAAGTGCTAACTTTCTTAGCATACATCATGGATTCAAAACCATAATATTATATTCGCATCACAAACATTAACATAAGCCAAGATCTCAACTTTCTAACTAATAAAAACATTAGACTTCATTTCAAGTCTAATTTCAAATCATGACACGTAAGCACTTATAAAGCATACCCAAACATCACTATAATCCAAGCACTTATACATTCATACTAATACAAAATTATTTCACCCGAACACACGTCATATTTTTAACAAGTTAAAAAATGATATATGTTTTAAAATCTTGTAAAAAGATGAGAACTTTACTCACCAAAAGTTGACGAAATAAACTGAACTTAAGCTAAAACTCGTACACTCCTAGATCTTCACTTTCCTTTGGAAAAATGAAGTTTTTGGTGACTTGAAATGGAAATATGGTTCGACTAGGGTGGGATATAGGTCCAGCCAAGGTGGTATGGAGGTGTTTATGGGCTTGTTTTGTGAAGGTGGATTTGTAGGAAAGAAAAGAGAAGCTCAAACAAGGATTTGAAATTTCAAAGTGAATAAAACTATGATTTTTAGACATTAGAATTTCTTTTGGAAGCCATGAAAATATTTTAGAACTTAGAGAAAGTTTTCAAAGTGGAAATGAAAGGAGAAAAATGATAAATAAATTAGGAAATGTGTATATATACACATGGATAAATTAAATTACCAAAATGACCTTTAGGTACATACCCTCCTCTCTTAGCTTGCCACCTCACCATCCATGCTTCCTCACCCCTCTTTCCACGTTTTCCCTTGTCTCCTCTCTCTTTTTTTGAGCCAACATGAAATTAATACTAGTGTACTTAATGCTTTTATGGAAATTACATTTTATGTCACCTTTTTCAACATATATATTCTTTAACTTATTTAACTTTCATACGATGTCATATAATATTTAAATAACTTAAATAAACATATAAAAATATTAAAATGTACTCTAACTTATATATAAATGTGTGTATCTATTACTCTAATGTGCACATCATTTTCCAATAACTTTTAGACACCGAAAAGTCAAAAATTCAGAAAACGATTTTCGGTCACATTTTCTATTTTTCTTTGAACTCGTTATTTTTGTAAACAAATTTTGAAAACTATTTCAACATCATTAGTTATTATTTAAAAGAGTTTTATTTTGAGATATAAAATTCATTCGTTAATTATTAAAAATATATTTAAATATATATACATATATTTAAAGTGATTAAATTCTGGGTCATTACAGAACTTCTCTAAATGCACATCTTCCTCTAACCTAGAAAGAAACTTCACCTCCCCGCCTACGGAACTCTTCCCAAGTGATCTCTTCTCCGTTAGTCGCAGCCTCAACTTCCTCCACCAGCTCAGTGTCTCCCCTGTAACTACAATGTAACTAACTACATCCTCGCCTCATCAATCAAACCCATCAAACCAAAGATCCTCTCACAAATGCGGATCCATGACCTCTAATCCACATAAGACTCTAGCCTCGTGTAAGGCTTCCCATCAAGATTTAAGAAACCTTTGCACAGCTTAGCAAAGTCTATAGTGGTAGGTGAACAGGCAGGAGCCCCACCTGTCGATCCCTCCATGGTCCTTTAGTGGGATTAAGCACGGCATGTCCCCTAACCTGAAGATACCCGCGGAACCATATAGGTTTGTTCACGCCTGAGATCTCGGCTGTATCGTCAGAGCCTGAACCTGTGGGATCAGTCATCTACTACCTGTGAATGTTAAGAATTTCATTAGTAACTTCCATGGATAGCATAAATACGTTTAAGAGATAAGGGATAACATAGGCCCGAATGAACATTAGCATAGGCACGAATAAGAGATATTTTGAGATATGAAAATTTTTGAAAAACTTTTTGAAATATTTTATCCATACTTATATATATATACACACTTTTTAAAAGTCCATTTTGAAAACATTTATAGACCATTTTGAATGTCCTTTTCGAAAACTATTTTTTTTCAAAAACTTATCAAATACATTCTCTTAATATAGTCCTAATCCCTAAGAAATTTTGAACCTATGCTCTTATACCAATTGTGACAACTTGCACTTTTTGGCACGCTGATCCAAAGCCTAGTATGACTTTCGGACTTGTGCAATGCTAAGAAATGCGGATCTTCGGGGTTTATAAGATTTCACATCACATAGACTAATACAGGCAGATATAATCTAAGATATATTACACTTTCTAAACTCACAGCGAAAGGAAAAAAATATATAACACAGAAAAATATCCATCTCAGAAAATATCCAAATCACGGCCTCAAAAAATTAGTACGTAGTCCAATACAAAGCAAATAGAAAATATCACTCTAAGTCTGATAAAAGAGATAAACTATACTGATAAGAAAGATAAATACATAGAGAGCAAATATGGTAAAAAGAAGTCTCCAAAGATAAGCTCGACTCTCTAAGTATCAAGAATGGGCCAATTAACTGTTTCCCTATCCACCTGTTGTAACATCCCCCACTTAGAGGCCCAAAACTAACTGCTACAGATGCTCAAGTCATCCAAAATTATTAATCCTCAGCGACCAAATACGGTAATGTTAGATACATTGATATACAGAAACACATGGATATGTAAAAAATTTAAAATCATCAAATAATTTTCACATTCCATTTCAAAACATTTCAAGTTCATTACATAATCCCAACAGGAGAACCACATTCAGATTAAATATAATTATTACAACATATGCCATGAGCAACATATGATGATGCCCCCATGGATGATCAGAGTATATAGCTAGGCAATAAAACAAATTAGCCTTCACAACCAAAAATACAGCGGAATCAAGAATAGAAAGGAACTCCTACTAACTAGATTGCCTCATGCACGTCTCTGGAAGCTTATTCGTCTAAGAAGAACCTGAAATCCTCAAATCTCAAACTACTCAAAATCAATTGAGCACCCAAGAGTTTAAGGGGAAAAATATAAACTGCAAGTCAGACATAAAGCCAGGTATGAATAATAACCAACCATCTCAAACCATTTAGATATCTAGTGAGACCGCGTCGCTTAGCGGAATGGGTTTTCCCCTCACTAGTATCCTAAAAACTTTATGAAACCATATACTGTGCTCCTACATCCACAATGGCTAAAACAATTCAAAACAATATGATGATATGCAAACAAGTTAATCAATTCTAGATTTCCCACCCTTATTCATTCTGACTATCTGTCTTAGTTATAGTTTCTAGGGTTACTATTAACTTATTAGTTTTCATGGGCTGACTAATAACCTGTTAAAATTTACGGACTCCGTGTCCAGTTTCATAGTTTTCATGGGATCACTAAGAACCTACTGGTAAATCCAATATCTTTACTCTTATCCTAGTTTTCATGGGCTGACTAGGATCCTATTGGTAACTCCAATATATTTTCTTCTCATCCTAGTTTTCATGGGCTAACTAGGAACCTATTGACATCTGTCAATATCTTAATCCAGAATAGTTTTCATGGGCTGACTATAAACCTATTGGCCACAGCCAATATCAAAACATAGTTTTCAAAGGCTGACTATGAACCTATTGGCCCCTACCAATATCTTTCCCTTTAAACAGTTTTCATGGGCTTACTGTGAACCTATTGGCCCCTGCCAATATCTTAAATTAAAATTTTAACACTTCTGAAGTTATTCACTACTCGGTCAACCTACCTGTAATTCTACCCTTCCCTAAAGTACCGTTATAGGTTCATTACAATGTGAATAAATATATGAAGAAGCATCATAACAACATAATAATACCAACACCTCTAATTTAATATTCTTGAAGTCATTTTATATAAAACTTGGTTAATCCCCTTAACCTGTTAATCAAGGAAAAGCTTTTTCAAAAACTCATTTCAAAACACTTTAATTATTTATGCCATGGTTTTTCCTTTAAAATGAGATTTGGTTATTCATTTTAAAAACTAAGGTTTTCGAAGCCATTGGATCCTTCGAAACAGTAAAATCCGCTTCGACATACCTTTTGAAAACATTGGGGTAATTCCCCTTCGAAACCTTCATAAAAGACCTTTTGAAACCTTTGGGTTTTTCTTTAAAACTTGTTTTAGGTCAAAGTGAATATATAAGAAAGTATCTCTTTCGAAACCTTTTATCTTTATACAAATATTCGGGGAAAACTTGATGGCTTCAGAACCATCCTTTCGAAAGCTTAAATCATTTAAGTAAAATATTGAAGGATGGCATCGAAACCCTCTTTCGAAGCCATTTCCTTCTAAACCCTTGAACCCTTTCGAAAGCTTTTAGGAAGTGGCTTGGTACAATTTTAAAACAAAAGCTACCTTTCGAAAGCATTGATGACTTCAACACCTTCGAAAGGCATAAGATTGGCAGCAAGGTTTCGACTAAGTCAGAACCACTCATTTCGAAAGCATTTGCTTTATAATTAAGGAAACTCATTCGAAAGCTCTATTTAAACAAAGAGAAGGCGGCAATAAGAATCGAAAGCAATAGGGTATTGACTCGGTCGAAAACACCCTTCTAAAAACAAGGCAGGCGCATATCTTTTGAGAACAAGTAATGGTTTCGGCCCCATCGAAAGCGTTGGTTTCAACACCTTGCCTTCCGCCTTTTTCCAATCCACTACGTACCAATCAGATTGATACCACGTGTATTGGTTTTGACACTGATTGGTTTTGACTCAAATGGTTTCGACCTTAGTCGAAGCGGAGGCATTGGAGTCGAAAGCATTTCGAATAGAGGCAGAACATGCTTTTCTAATTAAGGCTGAATTAAAGCTATTTTTAGTATGTTCTTTATAACTAACCTACCCATTTATAATCATTTAATTGGTTGCCTTAAAACTTTTCAAATTCTTTACAAACATAACCGCCGCATAATTCAAGGTCTAAATCAAAGAAAATTTTAACAATTAAGCCCTTCCAATAAACAAAACCAATTATGCAATTAAGCCCTTCTTTCTAAAATAATTTAATTTCCATAGTAAATCACTTAAAATCCCCAAAAATTACAAAAATTCACTTTCATCATGTTATCTGACATATTAAAATTTAAGACCCAAATTCTTCCTGAAATAACCGAAATAAAATTTATAACCTAATTATTCATATTTTCCTTTGAAAATTCATATTATATTTTCCATAGCTTGAAAAATTACGAAAATTGAAACCCATCCCCAAAATCATAATTTACATAGCATATAATTTTCCCATGGCATTCTATAATCATTTATAATCGGTTTTACTCTAAAACTGTATAATTCAATGTTTAAGCTTATTGATTTAATTCAAAACATGTTATAAATCAAACCATATCAACGTCCAAAACATCATAAAATGGATTAAACCTTAAATCAAAAACATATGACTAAAAAAATAGAGATGGTATAAATTATTACCTACCTTGATTAGGATAAGGACTTTCAGATTTGGTTGAGATTAATTTCCCTTGCTTAAATCCTTAGCTTTAATTTCAATCTCTCGATAGTGTATTTCCCTTGGATCAGGTCCTAATCCTACTATTTTCCTTCCTAGATCCGCTTAGTCTTCTCTCAAATTGCTAGATCTTCTTTAATCTTGTTTTTTTTTATTTGTATGTAAATATAAGAAATAATGGAGGAGAGGTAAGAACATGACAACAACTAGGATAGAAGAGACAAGAGTTAGGTTAGGTTAGTGGTTTAATTTATAAGAGATCTATATTAATCCTAACCATTGATTGATTGCTTTATTTTCAAGTGATCCTATCTTATTAAACCTAGACCATTATATTTAATCCAATGAACCTAGACATGTTTTTAAATAATATGTCAAACCTCCTTCTAAGTTTAATAATATATGTACATGCCTAAAACATAGATCAATCCATAAATCAATAAATCAACTTTTATTTACTTTCCTTTCTAAATAAAAACTTCCCATTAGCATCGTTTATGCTACGCTAATTAATTCATTTATACCAATTTAGTCCATAATACATATTCACATTTTACACTTTACTACTAAATTAAATATGGAAAAATACCATGTATTTAATTCAAAAGTATATTCACACACACACACACATACGTATACACATATATGTTGGTTTCCTCTTTACTTATTGAAGAACTCCACTGAAGATTTATCTACACCAAAAATCATTTTTATTCATGTCCCTTTATTTGTATAAATAAACCCTTTTCTTTTCCAACAATTACATTGCCCAAATCAGTGCAACAAATTTACCACTTAAGTCAGTCAATTAAGATTCTAATCTTAATTAATACTCTTAATTTCCATTCCATATTTTGTTAACTAACATCTTTTCTCTATATTTCCCTTAAAACAATATATTATCCAAACGTATAATTTTATACATATCTTCCAAAATGTTTAACTATTATTAAATGCTGGATTTTAAAAATAAATCTTTTCCTCTTGCATAAACTCCTATTCTTATCAAACATGCATTAATATCTTCCTTTTTTGTTCCTTCATTTGTTGCCTAAATAAATATTACCCCTTTTCCCTCATTAATGCGATGGTTACATAATTCTAATTTATGTCTTTAGTTTCATTTCCAATCAATCAATTTGAATTCATACCAATTTTATTAATTGGTATCTAGCTACATATGCATAAATAATAAATCTTGCATTACACTTTTTAATTACGCAATCAATTTTGCAATTGATTGTATTTATTAATGCCTACAATTCAAATCAGCGTTATCCTTTTTAATTAATATCCTATCTTTCCTTTTTCTTCAAGAAACACTTCCTTTAATCAATTAGTAAATGAATTAATTCATATCCTAATTTGTATTTGATAAATCGGATTTATTAATGCATGTAAGTTTTATTAACCGTTTTAAACAAATATACGTATACATTAATAACTAGCACCTTTTATCTGTGCATTTCCTTTCAAATAACCCTTTATTTAAATGTATACACATTTTATCCTAATTTCAAATAATTATAAAAAGGTAACTAATGCTCCCTCTCTCTTTGCATTACTTATTTTCGTTCCATTCTTTTTAACATATTCAACCTTTCAAGCGCATCAATTAATACTTCCCACTTGAAGCATTTTCATATTTATGCGCATAAACACCCTTTTCTTCTCTTCTTTTAAATGCACATTTAACTTGTTTTTTAACAATTAAGTTTTACCATATTCTAGCATAAATCCCTTATTTTCAAATAGATGCAAAAGGCAAGTTATAGTAAATGCTTCATATCTTCTTTATATGGTATCCATTTCTGACAATTTATATGTATTAATTTGGGCTAGAAAAATCTACTTAATATAATGGAAAAATCAAAATTCCCAAATTCATTTATTTGTGAAAATTTACTATTTCGTCCTTTTATGTAAATTTACATTTTAATTCATTATTAAAACTCACGGGATGTTACATTCTCCCCTCCTTAAAGGGTTTAGCCCCCGAAATCTTTAAGGATAGAAGAATGTAATTTACAATCGGCATCCATTTACATTCAATGCCTATAACTTGTCCTATTGGCATGTTAACAACCATTCCTATCATCCAAAAGTCTCTACCCAAAGGGTATACCCCTACATTCTAAGTTCAAGGATAATCTAAGATTTTCTATCTAAAATGGTTTGACTAGGGTAACTACCCCATATCGACACTTCCACAAGCACCTAAAATTTATTAAAGTTATAGTCCAAGATCGTGAAAAAATTCCTTCATTCTTGAATTAACCAACCATTATGAAAATCTTGACTTAATCATCATTTTTGGATATCTTCTTTGCATTTTGAATTCTCAAAAACCTTCTTTTCCATCTTGTCAACCATTTAGGTTTATACTAAGGACTTTTTGCATTTTAATGCATTGTAACTACATCTTTTTTTTAAGAGGAAATGTGACACTTCAAGTTTCCATAAGTAAATTAATAGAGAATTTGTGTCATATTTGGTATTACAAGGAATTGTCTTTTCTTTTACTTATTTTTGAATAGACAATACAAAATACGGTGACCATCCTTATTTTGTACATCTCTTTCTTTTGGGGTATATTCTTTGTTATTTCAAACGGTACACTTTTATGTTGAATCTAGATGATTTATGGAAACTTACAGTGCTACATATTCCTTTCCAATGAACTAAAATGCTACTCGAATCCCATAGTCAATCTTATCCTAGTGGGCTACTTAATCCTATTTATCTAACTCCAAATCTATTTCTCTTCTTTTAAGTGATAATAAAAACATTTTTACTTTGTCTTCTTAACAAAGATCTTTTTATTTTAACATAAAATCTCAAAGTTAATAGGTATCTTAAAATGTAAAGCTTTTTTTTAATTTTTAAGAGACGTTTCCTTTTTACTAAGACCATAATATTTTCTTTAATCAAATCATTAAAAATAATTAACTTAACTTAGTAAAAATATAAGTAAACACATTATTTAGAATGTGGCAAAACATATCTAAAAATTTCCTCAAATATACGCTTATTACTTAATCACAAAAAAAAGTTCAAAAGCAGTATTTTACAGGCTTTTCAAAATATTTCGCTAGTTCCATTTTTAAAAGAAAATTTTACATTATGGTTAAGTGCGATAACGCACATAAAAGAAAAAATAGAAGCTTTAAAACAATTATTTGAAAAACAACCTTTTTCACTCATTCTTCTACTTTTACTTCTTACACAAATTCCTTATAATTTGTTTAATCATTTACGTAAAATCACAAACCAACCCCCTTTTTTTCAAATTCTTTTAATCCCTCTCTTTCAACCAAAATTTAAATGATTATAACAATGTGTTTAAAACAACAAAAACTTGACAATAGTTATTGAAAAATAACTTTTTACTAAATTCTTTAATCCCAGAAAATTTTATCTGACTATTTTTTACATAAGATTGTAAATCACTTCTTTTCAGTTTAGAATGTCAGATATATACCATTTCAAATTTTTAGAAAACACTTCTACTAGTTTATCACTTAAATTGGAGTAGACGAAAGGAACCTTACTTGTTAAGCCCAGTCCTACCCATAAATGCCTTAAATGCACAAAAATTTTCCACTCTTCTTTCTAATGGTAGTCAAATCAAATTTTTTTGCTTCCAAATACAGTGCTTAACTTAAATTGGAAATGCCTTAGCTATTCCTTTAAGAAAACAACTACTACCAATAGGGTTTCTATTTTGATTGGGAGATTTTCCTTAAGGTAATTGTTATCCCGCCTTTTGGCAAGGCCGTGATACCAAGAACTTAACTGGAAACCGAGGAAAGTCCGTCCCGAAGATCGGTTATACGCAGGCTCACTATGGATATCGATGAATTTTATCCGAGACCGGATCAAGCTACAATTAACACGACATGACAAGCAAAGATATGAAAGCCAACGTTCTAAATTTCAAGTCAATCTGAGTTCGTATGCTCAAGATATGATCGATACAAGTCAAGGAATTCAACACAATCGCATCCATCTATTCGTGTCCATCAAGTCTCGGCGTCATCTGTTGTTCGTATCCTTCAGCGAGTATCTCTTCGTATCCATTAAGGTGCACTACTTCGTGCCCATCGAGAGAATCATCCTTATTCGTATCGATCCTGTTCGAATCCATCGACATACAAGCGCACTTCGTATCGATCGATAACTAGAGAGAGTCTATTTCGTATCCATTCGGACCCTCCTACTTCGTATCCATCGACTGCGACACGAATATACATTTCGTATCGATCGAGCTTCAGACATGCTTCGTATCGAATGACCATGGATCGATATGAAATCAACTTTTCCCATCGATACAAAGCGCAATTCAATCGATCGATACGAACAAGAACAGTGCAGTCGATCGATACAAACAAAGAAATGCAGTTGACCGATATGAACAAGACCAAGTCCGATCGATACGAACAGACCAACTAAGATCGTCACGAACAAGGCCGAAATAGATCGATACGAACAAGGCATAGACGTTGGATACGATGAAGGAAGTAGTCAACATGGCATAAAGAGTGGATCGATCCTAGAAACTAGTGCCACGTCAACTCGAAGGCACATGCTCAGACCAATGCGAATAGATCAATACGAAGGGTATCGATACGAACGAAATAGCCTACCGAAAACTCGAATTTGCATCGATCATAACTCACAACTTACAAGTCCAAATGTCATTAAATTTTCACAGGAGCTGGCTCTCCGACGTCCAGACTCTGCCGAATTCACCATTGTACTCGAATTTCACTGTTGTACTCGATATTTAATGTTGTAATCCGTTGTAACCAGCAAGCAAAAGTTAATAAAGATCAATCATTTCATAGTGGACGTAGGCAATACGCAGAACCACTCTAAATCTCTATGTTCTTTTGCTGTTTTTCTGATTATTGTGTGAAGTGTTTGTTAGATAATCCTCCTTTTACATTTATTTCATCATTTTATCTCTTCAAACCCTTCCGAAGAGTGTTGTGCCCAATTTTGGTACAAATACTTTGGTACTTTCATTGAGAAAACACAATTTTTTCTCCTGCTCGTTGGATCTACTATCGATATCGGATTGCACAAATCTAAGAAGAAGGTCAAGGTCTCAAAGATTAAAGTTCTTCCATCCTATTCAGATTTGCATCAAGTCTAGGAAAGAGCTTCGCTATCCATCATGGTTAACACAAGGACTACTTCTACAGCTGCAGATCCAAAAGGACGGGACAGACAAAATCCCATACAACCACGTCCAACCGACTAGAATGCTGCCGGACCATCAGATCCGCAAGGCCCTGTCACCAGGGAAGAATTTCAGATGCTAATGCAAGAACTGACTTAGAGCCGCCAACATCTCACTCAACAACTCTGTGCTAATGCAGAGCTAACCAACCAACTGAACCGTCAACAACGAAGGAGATCCAGGAGGGATCAGGCTTCCTATTCCTCCACCGAGAGTTCAGCCTCTTCGGAATACCATCATAGATCTACACGCCCAAGGCTAGATGGGAGTTATACTTAAGCCACTGGACATCAGCATGCACTGAACCTTGGGCAACCTAGAGTTGGCCCATCAACCAGCCACCAGACTGGACCCTCCTCCCGAGGAGGCACTACCCCATACCATATCACTGACAATCGTACTACCACTGCTACTGATTTGGGAGTTGACGCTCGGAACCGACAGATCCGACCCGCCATCAATGCAACCATACTCTCGAGCCTTATGTCCTCGAAGACATAGAACCAAGGAGGTGAGACATGGACCATTGACAGCGACCGATCCCTCCTGGCATTGTGGAACCCGACCACACCTTGGCCCAACATGCTCAAAATGTCCAAATGCCGGACATCCCGACGATGATCCGTCAGATGATCCGAGAGAGTCAAGGCCTCACTAATGACGACTGGGGAATCTCCTGGAGTCATACTCCTTTTACCGATGAGATACTTTATGTTGAACCACCTCGGCGATTCAGGATGCCGACTTTACCCGTTTATGAAGGGAGCTCAGATCCCAATCAACACATCTTAAAGTATGAGTGGCTGATGAATGTTGCACAAGCTGATAATGCAGTTAAGTGCCAAAGCTTCCCGATCTCTCTGAGGGGGCATAGCGACTATGTGGTTTAGCCAACTACCACCTTGATCTATCTCATGTTTTGATTAGCTGGCAACAAAGTTTATCGAGTAATTCCATATGCATGTCGCAAGACCGAAGGATGTTAGTACTTTATCTAGTGTCACTCAAGCTCATGGAGAGACACTCAAGCGTTATTTAGAGAGATTTCATGCTGCATGCGTTGAGATTAGCAACCCTAATGACAACTCTATTCTTATGGCGTTGACTAAGGGGATTGACCCTGATTCCGAATTCGGCAACTGGTTGGCTGAAAAACCCCCTTCATCATTGGACCGTTTCTATTCCAAGGTAGCCCAATTCTTGAGAAGGGAGGATGCGAAACAGTCTAGGAAGAAGGATGATGGGGGCCTAGTGTGAAAGGAATTCAGAGTAATATTGCTATTAAACAATCCAGGGAGAGTTCCGAGAAAGTGCAATTGAACATTCAGAATAAACAAATTCAGCAGAAAGGCAATGGTAACCAAAATAGAAAACGGGATCAGAACCGTGGTCCACGACGTAGGGCTCCTATGTTTGATAACTACACTCCTTTGAATACGTCACTGGAGAATATGTATCTACAAACCTGCAATACTATTCAGTACAAGAAACCTGCTCCGAAACAGTCATCGGAGAAACAGATTCAAACAAGGAAGTTTTGTAGATTCCATGAAAGCTACGACCATAACACAAATGAGTGCCGTCATTTGCAGGATCTCATTGAAAAGTTGATACGTGAAAGGAAGTTGGAACAGTTTGTGAGGGCGTCGCAATCTGGAGGTACGGGCCCATCGAATCAAAACCATACACCGAATCAGGCAAGACAGGAGGAACCCGCTCGTAGTGGCGGGAGGTTGGTGATAAATACCATTAGTGGTGGTCCTCATCCAGCAGACCGGAGCTGGAAGGAAATGGAGTCGTATGCCAGTTCTATCTGGCATGCGAGCTTCGAGTGTTGTAGTAGTTTAGAAGAGGGGGCTCCGACCAAGCAACAGAAGATGATGACTGACGACATCATCTTCCGAGACAGAGATGCCGATTGGATTGAAGCCCCAACTATCGATCCACTTGTCATATCAGCTCATGTAGGTCCTGCTTGGATGAAGAGGATCTTGGTAGACAATGGAAGTTCTGTGAATATATTGTTCAAGCGAGCCTATGACCAGATGAAAATGGAGACTAAAGATTTGAAACCTTGTCAGTATCGTATCCATGGTTTCAATGGGAGTGCAACTATACCCACTATAGTGGTGGAATTGCCAGTGGAGTTAGGTATTGGAGAACGCCGGAGAGTTCGGATACTGCAGTTTGTTGTTTTGAATATAGACTCGCCATATAATGCTTTCTTGGGCCGACCGGCCCTAGCTGAGTTCAGGGCTGCTATTGCCCCATGGTGTTTGACTCTAAAGTTCCTCACCGATCGTGGAGTTGGAGTCATTCAAGGAGATCAGGCTCCTGGACGAGCCTGTTATGTTGTTGAACTGCGTGAGGCGCAGCGAAAGGAGAAAGGAAAGGGCATAGAGGAATCTCTCTACGTCCGTCTGTTGATAATTGACAATTGACGCCTGGGCTTAGGCCTGGGCACCCAACCAATTCTAAAGAGATCTTGACCCTAGAGACACCGGAAGTGAAGACGAAAGTAAAGACAGTCAAGCTTCTCTGGCCGAACTGACGATCGATGTTCCGATCGATGATAGCGATGATTCTAGAATGATAAAGATTGGATCTCAGTTAAGCCAACAAATACAAGAGGAATTGGTTGAATTTCTCCGGGCAAACCTTGACGTGTTTGCCTGGATGCATTCTAACATGTGTGGGATCTCGTCGGACATCGCGAGCCATGCATTGAACATTGACCCGTGGCACGTCCCGGTTAAACAAAAAAGGCGTGGTATGGATCCAGAGAGATCTGCCGCCCTTAAGGAAGAAGTAGACAAGCTTAAATCGAATGGATTTATTCGGGATGCATTATATCCGGAATGGGTGTCAAATCCTGTACTTGTCCGAAAGCCAAATGGAAAATGGAGAACGTGCATCGATTACTCTGATCTGAATAAAGCCTGCCCTAAAGACAGTTTTCCACTTCCTTGAATTGATCAGCTCGTAGATTCAACGACAGGGCATGAACTCTTATCCTTCATGGATGCCTATTTTGGCTATAATCAAATACCAATGCACTTACCCGACCAGGAGCATACCAGCTTTGTAACCAATATGGGACTTTAATGCTACAAGGTTATGTCTTTTGGACTCAAGAATGATGGCGCAACTTATCAACAATTAGTTAATCGAATGTTCGCCAATCAGATTGGGAAAACCATGGAGGTATACATTGATGACATGCTAGTCAATTCACGATTCTCCACTGACCACATCAAAGACCTGGAGTCAATGTTTAATATTCTTCAAGAATACAAAATGAAGCTTAATCCATTGAAATGTCATTTTGGGGTCACATCAAGAAAATTCCTTGGGTTTGTCGTCAACGCTCGAGGAATCGAAGCCAATCCCGAAAAGATCTGGACAATTAGAAACCTTGAAACTCCAAGAACTATAAAGCAAGTCCAGAGTCTCAACGGGAAAGTAGCAGCACTGAGCAGGTTCTTTTCAAAATCTACAGACAAATGCATTCCCTTCTTCGATCTGATCCAAAAAGGGAAACAAAATTTTGAATGGACTACGGAATGTGAGGGCGCATTCCGAGCACTAATTCAACACCTCTCCACACCACTAATTTTTTTGAAGCCTATCGATCACGAGAAATTGTACATTTATTTGGCGGTATCAGAGAACGCAATCAGTGCTTCCCTAATTCGGGAGGAAGACCGAATACAAAAACCGGTCTACTATATTAGCCAACGGCTAACCGGAGCTGAGAGAAATTATACGAAGCTAGAGAAATTGACTTACTGTCTTGTTATTGCCTCGAGAAAGCTCCGTCCGTATTTCCAGGCTCACCGAATCACCGTTTACACCGACCAACCGATACGACAGGTCCTTACGCGGCCTGAGATGTCTGGTAGGTTACTCAAATGGAATATGGAGTTAAGTCAGTTTGACATTACCTACAGTCCAAGGCGAGCCATTCAAGGACAAGTCCTAGCAGATTTCATAGCTGAATTTACCATCCCAAAGGACTTGCCCGAAACTAGTGAATCTCCCAAGTATATCTGGAGGCTGTATACCGATGGTGCATCAAATGACCGTTGCTCAGATGCAGGGGTTGTGCTTGAAACTCCTAAGGTCGATCTATATGCTATGCTTTAAAGTTTGATTTTCACGCGACCAACAATGAAGCTGAGTATAAGCCTTACTTACTGGATTGAGGCTTGCCAGAGACTTGAAAATCATTACTGGGAGATTTATTGTGATTCGCAATTGGTCGTATGTCAAGTTTGAGGGGGATACCAGGCCAAGGACCGAAAACTGGTCGCTGACCTTGCTTAGGTTCAGGAAATATTAAATCAGTTCGATTATTATGCCTTCTACTGCATACCCCGAGAGCACAATCAAAAAGCCGATTCATTAGCGAAGTTAGCCAGCATAGGTGAGGCACAACAAATGAGACTTGTTCCCGTGGAGACATTAGCTTCCCCGAGCATCAACCGAGTGGAGACAGATTGGATATTTGAGGTCGTTCGCGAAAGGAGTCATGGATGCGTTTAGAAATTATCTCGAGCATGGAACCCTGCCAGAGCGCAGGAGTGAAAAGAGACAGATTCTTCGAAAAGCTTCACGGTTCACTATTCAAAATGGAGTTATGTATAGAAGAGGGTACTCTGTTCCTTTACTCTGGTGTATCACTCACGATGAAATCAAATGAGTGTTGCATGATGTCCATGAAGGAGAATGTAGTGATCACACTGGAGGGAAAGCCCTTGCCAAGAAAGTGCTCAGATATGGATAATATTGGCCAACCGTAAATCGCGATGCATCAGATTACGCCAGAAAGTGCGACAAATGCCAGAAGCATGCTCGGATTCCAAGGGCCCCACCTACCGAAATAACCCAAATGGTCAGTCCATGGCCGTTTGCAGTATGGGGTATTGACATTATTGGCTCTCTGCCTCTAGCCAAGGGTGGTCCGAAGTATGCCATCGTAGCAGTTGATTACTTTACCAAGTGGGCGGAAGCTGAACCCCTTGCTACAATTACAACAAAGAAGGTGATCAACTTTGTAGTGCGCAACATCATCTGCTGATTTGGTCTCCCACATACTGTCATCACCGATAACAGGACCCAGTTCAACAGTGTTGAATTTAAAGACTTCTGTCAGCGATTCCACATTCAGAAGAAATTCTCCGCAGTCGCACACCCTCAAGCGAATGGACAAGTCGAAGCTGTTAATAAAGTTATAAAGTCTATTCTGAAGAAATGATTGGAAAAGGCCGGGGGCAAATGGGTCGATGAACTTCCTATGGCTTTATGGGCTTACCGAACAACCCACAAGTCCGCAACTGATCACACTCTGTTTTCTCTTTCTTATGGTTCAGAAGCCGTTATTCATGTCGAATTAGAAGTGCCTTCTCATCGTGTGACATACTATGATCCGAAGACAAATGCTATATTACTTGCTGAATCCCTAGATTTATTGGATGAGAAGCGTGAAGAAGCTGATTTGAGGATAGCCGCATACCGAAGTCGAGTCGCCCGGTTATATAATGCCAAGGTCCAACCCCGAACCTTTGAACTCGGCGATCTCGTCCTTAAGAGAATTTATCTGGTCCCTTAGCATATAAAGACAACTTGGGAAGGGTCGTATGTTATTGAATGAAAGCTCGGAGATGGCACATTCAAGTTATCGACCGTTGACGGTCTCGCTCTTCCGAGAGCCTGGAACAACGAAAGTCTTCGTCGCTACTACACATGACAGGCTTTGTTTATTTATTCAGTTTATTTCTCATTTGCAATTTGTTTCTGCATTTCGAAATTTGAATTTGTAATAAGGCAACTGATTTTGCCGTATTTTCTTATTTCAGCAATAAAATGCAATCTCTTCGAGCTAGAGCTGTTATTTATTGAATGGATCATACAACTATCACTATGCACGGAGAGCTAAATTCCACCCGACGGTGGAATTTATTCAAATAGGGAGTGACTGTGATACGATCGGTTACTCGCTAGATGATACCCGAGCTCGGGGGCAAGTCATGACACTGAAGTCAAAAAAAAGGATTGATACATGACAATTCTTTAACCAACTCCAGGTTCCCAGAGTGTGAAATGGAATATAAACTTACAAATACGATCTCGAAGAGGGTGGATCCGTCCACCTAACAACTTCACTCGTATCTTGACCAAGTTTGAGGAGGATGGATCCATCCATCTAACGACCTCGCTTGTTAACCTAGGGTGGATGTGAACCTACCATCCACGATCCTGATAGATTCGTCGTTCTCGGAGTGCGAACGAAATCCTAAAGCCTGAGCAGATGTGATCGACCATCTTTCGGCTAACTCCAATTTCTCAGAGTGTGAGCCGGAGTATAAACATTAACTAACTCCGGATTCCCAGAGTGTGAACCGGAGTGTCAACATAAACACCAACTCCAGATTCCCAGAGCGTGAATTGGAGTATAAACGTTGACTCAAAATTTCGGAGAGTGGATTGGAGTTTGAACACAAACCGGATTGGGATTGACCGTCCGTAAAACAACTCTAAGTCCCCGGAGCATGGTTAGAGTATAAATGCAAATTGGGTGTGACTGACCACCCACGAATCCATCTAAGGTCCCCAGAGTGTGGACATCGTTACAAACATTAAGCGGGTGTGACTGAACACCCGTGGAAATGACTTAAGTCCCCGGAGCATGGATGTATCCTTGAAACTCAAGCAGGCGACTCCGATCGCCGACATACGAATGCAAATCCCCGGAGTATGGATGCAATCGTCAATGGATGAGCGAGTACGATTCGACCACTTGAATTTGTTTATTTCAGCATCAATTCGATGATGTTAAGCTCGATGAGTTGAAGGCGGAGAGCAATTGCCACTTGATCTTGCAATTCGTCCCTAAAACCAGGGGCAGAACTTAAGCATCAATCAATGATTGAGACAGTGCAGCAACGGAGTCCAGCTTGACGTTCAGTCATCACTCGCAGTCGTGTTTTCGGGACTTAACGACCAAACTTGGGTCCAATCCAAAGGTTGGAACTCAACAAATATACTAGACTGGAGTTCAAATGCTGAAACACTTAAGCAAATGAATGAAAATTGAGTTAAAGACAAAATGGAATTTCTTTTCAACTATTTGTGGAAGAAAGCTAAGTCCAAGTTTATCACGAAAGTCCTACTAGCAGGGGCCGAACCCGCATCTATACACGGCTAGAAAAAAGAACAAAAGAAATTCCTATCTACTCAAAATTGCACCAAAGAAGCGTATCTACTCTTTTTTCTTCTTCGGTTTCCTCTTCGGTGTGGACCCATTGGAGCTCTCACTCAGTTTTCTTTTTGAACCCTTGCTCTTCGATGGTCGATCTCCAGTAGGGGGCATTACATCAACATCCTCCTCCTCACTCAAGTGTATTGGAATGCTTCCTACAGGCGGAGTCGGAGGGACAGGATCAACAGAAGGAGGTGGGGCAGGAGCGCTCGTCTCAATGACCGTTCCTCTCGGAGATATCATCCGCAAAGGGGCTGGACCAGGTCCAGCCATTCCACCGCCGAAACCACTGCCCCGCACGGCTGCTTCCATTTCAGCATTGATTTCAGCTATGATTTCCTCCTCATGAACCATTTGTGCATCGCTAGGAACTCCCGCAGTTGAAGCCGAAGAACTTGTCATTTGGAACGCTTCCACCCATAACGAATGACATGTCTTCAAAGGGGTCACTGTGATCACCGAGGAGTTCCTCCATCATCTGCTCCTCAAAAATAAGTGTGCTCCCCTGTGCTCCATCGGTCGGTGCCGTGGTCGTTGTGGTGGTCGCTTCAGTTATAATTGCCTCCTGCATATGATGTGGTACTTGAGTGGCAGGAGGCACGACTGGTGTAGCTTTAATCATTGGATAAAATAAAAAGAAGAACTGTTAATAATTACTTCAGGTAACGCTTCCGATTTTAGATAAGCATAGAGAATGTTCGGAGTACCTTCCTCAGTTTGGCTCACGGGTAGCGGAACTGCCTCAAAGACTTGCTCACGAGCTGGAGATATCTGCGGTTGATCCGGATTATAAGCAGGAATGGGCTGAGGATCAACCACAGGTGTGGATTCGGGCTGAGTCAGCACGGGAGCTTCAAAACTTATATCATGATGCTCGACGCCAGAACCTTCTCCAACTTCCAAATGATGAGCGCCAAGCTTCTCCTTCTCATATGAAATTATTGCATAGTGGAGAACTTTTCGCTCATCTTCATTCAGCATTCGGTTTTCAAGATGAAATTCAACACTGATTCGCCCTAATGCGCAGCCTTTTCATCCTCCACTAATCGGCCCTAGGCACTGTATAGATGTGTCGGATAATTATCGAACCAGGCTAGATTTCTAAGCTTCAAGGCGTTAGCATTATAAACAATGTGGAGATCTTCAATATCTACTTCTAGCCTAGACTCCTCCATTTGGACTTTCTCCTCGACCTCAGTCTCCACCTCCTGGACTTTAGCCGTTTCCGCATCCTGTTCGCTCTGAAGCACTACGGCATGTTCACATGCTTCCCGAGCTACTCTATTTGCATCATCCTTCTCCTTGATGATTTCAGAAAATTTAGCTTTAAGGTCAACGAGTTCTTTCAAAGCAGCATCCCGTTCAGCTGTGACAGTAGTGTTTCGGTGGCCCATCTGCTCCACCAAAGCGAAGTGTGTCTGCCTCATCCTCTCCATAGACAAGTTCACCTCGTCGGCCTATTTGGTGGCCTCTATTTTTGATTTCCGAGAGGATTCGACTTCATCGTTAAGCACTTGAATGATCCGGTCTTTTTGAGCAAGTTCAGTTTCTAGTTTCTCAACCGTTTTTGCCCGCTCAAAGGCCACCTTTGATGCTTTTTCTGCAGCTTTCACCCACTCTTTGTACTGGGTATAGATGTCATGAATGTAATCATGCATTGTGTTCTCTACATCCGATGGAATTCTCTTTAAGTGAGGAGGGAAGATGTAGCCGTCAAAGCATATATTTGGAAAATCTTTCTTTAACTGAGCAATTCTAATAGCCCCTTCCCTAGAAGGCTCAGTGATAGCTTGTTCAGCGACGACTTGAGGCTCAACCTTAGTTCTGTGGCATTGTGACTCAGGCCGAGAAGCATGGGAAGATGGCTTTTGACGTGGAGGCTCCATGGGATGTGAGCTGTGAATAGAAGGTTGTGTAGGGAGCCGGGGAGGCGGAGAACGCGATCGGTATCGATATCTCTATTCTCTGTAATCTCTGTCTCCATCCCTCTCATAACGTTCTTGACTAGAATAACCACGATCGCAGTTTCTATCATCCTCCCTCCGACGGGACTCATAATACGAGCTCGATGACTGGCGTACTGAATGGAAACTGTCGAGCATAGACTCTCGCCTATTCATCGTATCTGTAAAGTAAATAAAAAGGGAACGGAGTTAGTGAATTCTCGAAGCAGGCAACTTAAGGCTGGAAACCGTGTAGTGCCGTGAAGTGTATATGTGTGTGTGAACCCCCCGACCAACCTGTAATGTCGGCCGCACTGAGGGGTAGAGACTCGCTTAAATCTAGAACACTTTGAGGCCCTTCCAATCCGGTGTCGTGTTGAAGTGACACATAGTCCGGAATCGGAATATCAGCAAGTCCTTCAAAAGGATTCTCTACTGGCGAGGGAGGAGCCTCCGAAATTCTAACGTCGGAGGCTGGCAGGGATACAATTACAGATTTCCATCTCGAAGATTTATGATGTTTGTGTGCAACTGCCTTGCCTTTTCTCTTTCCCTATGAACCCTGAAGGCTGTTAGAAGGCCCGGCCACGGGTTCGTCATTTGTAGGCATGTGTTCTTCATCACCTTCCTCAGCAATTACGACCCTGGGCGCTTTGCGCTTTACCCGCTTCGTCGGGGCTGCCCTCAGCGTTCCTTCAAGCCTTATGCTTTGGTTTCGTTCAATAAGCCCAATGGTTCTCAAGTTTCGGTCTATTAGCACCGAGTCTATGTCTCTCATTTTCCTTGGCACTTCTTGAAGGACCGCACAATTTTTTTAAAATTCACGCCCTCAGGTCATGGAATTACAGCTATAAAGGAAAGAAGACATTAGTTTTAATATCAGCTATGATTATCTCGTTAACTACTGGAAAAGATTGCAACACTTACGTCTGACTAACCATCGGCTAGCAAATCCTGGAGGGCATCGGACATGGAACCACTCCGTTTTAAAGTAACTCAGTCTGGTCCAAGAGCCAATCACAACTTGAAAATTCCCGACTGCCTTTAGGAATGTGAACGAGGGGCTATCTCCCTGACTCTTAACGTTGAATAAGTATCTAATTTCGATCGGGATCGAAGGTCGGAAAAGATGCTCCATAAATACAATGAACAGACTGTTGAGCAGAGCATATCCGTTCGGGTGTAACTATGATGGAGCGATTCCAAAGAAAGACAACACTTCTCTAATGTACTGATTAAACAGAGGAAGTGTTCCTGTTGTACATGCATGGCGATTAAAGGCCGTAAAGCCCTCTGGGGGAGCATGCGGTCTATCATTCGGTCCTGGTAATAATACGTCATCCAACGGTAGACCATGCCTTAGACATATTTGTCCCAACATATCTTCGGAGACGTTAGACGACACATAATCTTGTGGATTCATGATAAACCTGGCACCAGGCAGCTCGTCCGGAGCTGGATCTATAACTTCGGCCGCGATGGCCGATATCTCTAGGACTAAAGGGGATGAACTCTGAAGCTCCTGCTGTAGAGAACTTGTGGATTCCATAGCTAATCAACTTATTAAAAACTATCATTAGATGATAATAAGCCCATGCATTCCCCAGTATGAAGTGTGTGAATGTGTTGTGTAGTGTAGTGCTACATAATACTTGAGAAATTCTACGAGATTAAGAAATGTTCAAATGATAGGACTTCAAGATTCAACCGAAGTGACCGTCATCGCTGACCGTCACAACCGTGTTACCCAGACTTTGTAGGCCGATCCAAGTTAAAGTTTATAATGTTTGTCAAATTACAGTTCCATCGACGAGCTTCGAGGGGCAGTCAAATATGCAGTTTAATAGTTAAGTCCGGTTATGCAAAGCCGAAGCTCGTCGGAGTCAAGTGTTCGAATTTGCACGAAGTTCATATTCATCAAAGTCAAAGCTCAGATCGTTCGGTGCAAAAAGCCTCAATTTCATAACGGTCAGAAACCCTAGTTCATATCGATCGAAAAATGTCAGTTTCGTATCGATCAATATCTGTTAACTTCGTATCGATCACAACTCGGCAACATCGTATCGATCAGGATATGCAATAATTCGAATCGATCAAAGATGGTGAGGTTCGCATCGGTCACCTACCCTGAATTTTGTATCGTTCATTTACCCTACGGTTTCGTGTTAATAACCTCCAATCGATACGAAATGCCTCTACTTTGGATCGATATGAACTTCATCATTCATTAGTCAATTCTGCATCGATACGAACTCTACGCGTTAAATCGATACGAAGCCAAGCCATCTCCTTCTTTTCATCGGTACAGAATAAAGGCCGAACAACCTTCCACCAATTCCTTCATATCCCTCCTTATTCCTTCTTCCCCAATAAACACAAACGCCATTGCTCTCTCCTCAACCTCGCTCTAACCCAACTCCGGCATCAACGGCGTTGGAATAGGCCGCGGCTTTGGACGAAGTGGCGTTGAATCTCAAGTCCTCTCAATTTCTACATGAATTCATCGATTGATTACCTAATTTGAGTGCTTAGTTCGGGGATTAGAACTTAGATCGATTTGAAGGCGAACATAGTTTTTCTTGCTTTCAAAATCTGATCGATACGAAGGGCTGAAGCTAAAGTGAAAACAGGAAGAAAAAAATCTAAGTACGAAACGGTATTTATATGGACCTAAGGAAAGAAGAAAAACGATTCGTCTCCCAGTCATTGCAACCAGTTTCTATAGGTTTCTCCTCAAAGAGATACGAAGGAGTTAATCGTATCCATCGACTCAGGTCTTATCGATACGAAACTTGCAACAAAGACTTATTCGAATCACTGGATCCTACCGATACAAAACGCGTACTTCGTATCCATTGCTTTCGAGCCTGCAGAAATTCGAATCCACATGGAACGCATCGATACGAATTGCTCTATTCGTATCCATCAACACACTGCCCATGAAAATTTCGTCTCCATCGATACGAATAGTACCTAGAGAACCAATTGCTCTATTCGTATCCCTCATAAGTCCATTAATACGAAATTTACTTTCATTCATCCCGAACCAATCCAGGAGAGGATCGATACGAAGGGACATTTCAAAATGACCATCAAGCGTCATTACAACTTGAATTTCACATTGGTTCAGGAGAGGATCGATACGGAATTCGATAAAAAAAAGAAAAAAACCTGACAATGACTCGTGAACGTACGAACGTTAACAGGAGTCAGGCTAACCTACATTCATAATGGACTAACATTCAGTCATTAAAGTTTGCCGGAATTGAATACTCGTTCGGTGATGATTACAACCACAAATGACAGATTATTATCATACAGCACTCGATTACAATAGTACACAGTACAACAATTGGCAGTCTACAGTTCATGATTCATGTTTCTATGGATCAATCAAAGATCACAACTTTCAGCGAAAAGACGATAACTGTTTAACAAATCAGATGGAACTTTTCAAAATGGAGATTGCAGCTTTTCAAAGCACGTCGTGTTTTCACAAGATGTAATTTGGGGGGCAGATGTTATCCCGCCTTTTGGCAAGGCCGTGATACCTAGAACTTAACTGGAAACCGAGGAAAGTCCATCCCGAAGATCGGTTATACGTAGGCTCACTATGGATATCGATGAATTTTGTCCGAGACCGGATCGAGCTACAATTGTCAAGACATGACAAGAAAAGCTATGAAAGCCAACGTTCCAAATTTCAAGTCAACCCGAGTTCGTATGCTTAAGATATGATCGATACAAGTCAAGGAATTCAACACAATGGCATCCATCTATTCGTGTCCATCAAGTCTCGGCGTCATCTGTTGTTCATATCCTTCAGCGAGTATCACTTCGTATCCATCAAGGTGCACTACTTCGTGCCCATCGAGAGAATCAGCCTTATTCGTATCGATCCTGTTCGAATCCATCGGCATACAAGCACACTTTGTATCGATCGATAGCCAGAGAGAGTCTACTTTGTATCCATCCAGACCCTCCTACTTTGTATCCATCGACTGCGACACGAATAAACATTTCATATCGATCGAGCTTCAGACATGCTTCGTATTGATCGACCATAGATCGATACGAAATCAATGTTTCCCATCGATACGAAGTGCAATTCAATCGATCGATACAAACAAGAACAGTGCAGTCGATCGATAAGAACAAAGCAATGCAGTTGACCGATACGAACAAGACTAAGTCCGATCGATACGAACAGAACAACTAAGATCGACACGAACATGGCCAAAATAGATCGATACGAACAAGGCTTAGACGTTGGATACGATGAAGGAAGCAGTCAACACGACACGAAAAGTGGATCGATCCTAGAAATTAGTGCCACGTCAACTCGAAGGCACATGCTCAGACCGATGCGAACAGATCGATACGAAGGGTATCGATACGAACGAAACAGCCTACCGAAAACTCGAATTTGCATCGATCATAACTCACAACCTACAAGTCCAAATGCCACCAAATTTTCACAGGAGCTTACGTACAACCTAAAGAATGTTCATGCCCAATTTCGACTCGATTGGACCAAATCTTGATAGATACGAAAGTCGTTCGTATCGATCACGGATCGAGTGCAAATCATGTGAGATCGATCGCGTGGGCCCACCCACATGCCAAAAGAGGTCTCCCGAGATCTGAGCGAGATATTTGCAGCCTACGCCTATAAATAGCATCCCAGAGCATACAGAAAAGTGATCTTTTGGCTCTCTGACGTCCAGACTCTGCCTAATTCACCATTGTACTCGAATTTAACTGTTGTACTCGAGATTTACTATTGTAATCCGTTGTAACCAGCAAGCAAAAGTTAATAAAGATCAATCATTTCATAGTGGACGTAGGCAATATGCCGAACCACTCTAAATCTTTGTGTTCTTTTGCTGTTTTTCTGATTATTGTGTGAAGTGTTTGTTAGATAATCCTCTTTTTACATTTATTTCTTCATTTTATCTCTTCAAACCCTTCCGAAGAGTGTTGTGCCCAATTTTGGTACAAACAGTCATAAAGTCTTTTTTCATATTCTTAAGCTTTATCTCCATCTTAATCTCATTATAAAAGTCATATGGTGCTACTCTTTATTCACTCTTAAACCCATAATTTCTTTGTCACTCCTAGTTAGTATGAGAAACCTTTACTAGCATTCCTGCCAAAATAAATAGGAAGGGTTTATCTTACCTCCCAAAACTTGTTCCCATTCAACTTTTCCCCCAAGATAGTATAAGGACGAATATAAGAAATCACGATATATATATATATATATATGTATATATATGCACACATTTCCAAAACCCATTTTTGAAAACTACTGGAAAAGTAATTTTTTTTCAAAATATTTTCAAGTACGTTCTCTCAATACATGCTTATATCCTAAGGAATCCTAAACCTCGATCTTATTTTCTGATTCAATATATTATGTTTGGAAAAATCTTTTAAGTTTAAATTTCTATTAAGTTTTCATAAACCTATGCTCTGATACCAACTTGTAACATCCCCTACTTGGAGGCCCAAAACTAACGGGATGCTGCAGTCATCCATAGTTACTAATCCTCGGCGACCAAATACGGTAATGTTAGATACATTGATATACAGTAACATATGGATATGTAAAAAAATTAAAATCATCAAATAATTTTCACATTCCTTTTCAAAACATTTCAAGTTCATTGCATAATCCCAACATGAGAACCATATTTAGATAAAATATAATTATTTCAACATACGCCAAGAGCGACATATGAAGATGCCCCCTTGGATGATCAGAGTATATAACTAGGCAATAAAACAAATTAGCCTTCACAACCAAAAACACAGCGGAATCAAGAATAGAAAGGAACTCCTACTAACTAAATTGCCTCATGCACGTCACCGGAAGCCTATTCGTCTAAGAAGAACCTGAAATCCTCAACTCTCAAACTACTCAAAATTAATTGAGCACATGAGAGTTTAAGGGGACAAACATAAACTTCGAGTCAGACATAAAGCCTAGTATGAATAATAATCTACCATCTCAAACCATTTAGATATCTAGTGAGACCATGCCACTTAGCGGAACGGGTTTTCCCCTCACTAGTATCATAAAAACTTGATGAAACCATATACTGTGCTCCTGCATCAAAAATAGTTAAAACAATTCAAAACAATATGATGATATGAAAACAAGTTAATCAATTCTAGATTTCCCATCCCCATTCATTCTGACTATCTGTCTTAGTAATAGTTTCTAGGGCTACTATTAACCTATTAGTTTTCATGGGCTGACCAATAACCTGTTAAAATTTACGGACTCCCTGTCCAGTTTCATAGTTTTCATGGGATCCCTAAGAACCTATTGGTAACTCTAATATCTTTACTCTTATCCTAGTTTTCATAGGCTGACTAGGAACCTATTGGTAACTCCAATATCTTTTCTTCTTATCCTATTTTTCGTAGGTTGACTAGGAACCTATTGACATTTGTCAATATCTTAATTTGGATATAATTTTCATGGGTTGAATATAAACATATCGGCCCCTGCCAATATCAAATCATAAGTTTCATGGGCTGATTATAAACTTATTGGCCCCTGCCAATATCAAATCATAGTTTTCATGGGCTGGCTATGAATCTATTGGCCCCTACCAATATCTTTCCCTTTATACAGTTTTCATGGGCTTACTGTGAACCTATTGGCCTCTGCCAATATCTTTAATTAAAATTTTAACATTTCTTATGTTATTCACTACTAGGTCAACCTAGCTGTTTATTCTGCCCTTCCCCAAAGTACCGTTATGGGTTTATTATAATACGAATAAATATATGAGGAAGCAATCATAACAACATAATAATACCAACACCTCTAATTTAATATTCTTGAAGTCATTTTATATAAAACTTGGTTAATCTGCATAACCAGTTAATCAAGGAAAAGCTTCTTCAAAAGCTCCATTTCAGAACACTTTATTTATTTATGCCATAGTTTTTCCTTTAAAATGATATTGGGTTATTTATTTTAAAAACTATGGTTTTCGAAGCCATTGAATCCTTCGAAAACAGTAAAATTCCCTTAGACATACCTTTTGGAAACATTGGGGTAATTCCCCTTCGAAACCTTCATAAAAGACCATTCGAAACCATTGGCTTTTTCTTTAAAACTTATTTTTGGTCAAAGTGAATATACACGAAAGTATCTCTTTCGAAACCTTTTATCTTTATACAAATGTTTGGGGAAAACTTGATGGCTTCGGAACCATCCTTTCGAAAGCTTAAATCATTTAAGTCAAATATTGAATGATAGCATCGAAACCCCCTTTCGAAGCCACTGCCTTCGAAACCCTTGAACCCTTTCAAAAGCTTTTAGGAAGTGGCTTAGTACAATTTTCAAACAAATGCTACCTTTCAAAAGCATTGATGACTTTAATACCTTCAAAAGGCATTAGATTGGCAGCAAGGTTTCGACTAAGTCGGAACCACTCATTTCGAAAGCATTTGCTTTAATTATAATAAAGGAAACTCATTTGAAAGCTCTATTTAAACAAAGAAAAGGCAATAATAAGAATCGAAAGCAACATGGTATCGACTTGGTCAAAAGCACCCTTCTATAAACAAGGCAGACATATATCTTTTGAAAACAAGTAAAGGTTTCAGCCCCATCGAGAGCGTTGGTTTCAACACCTTGCCTTCCGCCTTTTTCCAATCCAGTTCGTACCAATCAGATTGATACCATGTGCATTGGTTTCGGCACTGATTGGTTTCATCTTAAATTGTTTTAACCTTAGTTGAAGCGGAGGCATTGGAGTCGAAAGCACTTCTGATAGAGGCGGAACCTGCTTTTCTAATTAAGGCTGAATTAAAGCTATTTTTAGTATGTTCTTTATAACTAACCTGGCCATTTATAATCATTTAATTGGTTGCCTTAAAACTTTTCAAATTCTGTACAAACATAACTGCCGCATAATTCCAGATCTAAATCAAGGAAAATTTTAACAATTAAGGCCTTCCATTAAACAAAACCAATTATGCAATTAATCCCTTCTTTCTAAAATAATTTAATTTCCATAGTAAATCACTTAAAATCTCCAAAAATTACAAAAATTCACTTTCATCATGTTATCTGACATATTAAATTTTAAGACCCAAATTCTTCCTGAAATAATCAAACTAAAATTTATAACCCAATTATTCACATTTTCATTTGAAAATTCATATTAAATTTTCCATAGCTTGGAAAATTACAAAAATTGAAACCCATCTCCAAAATCATAATTTACATAACATATAATTTTTCCATGGCATTCTAAAATATTTTATAATCGGTTTTACTCTAAAACTGTATAATTCAATGTTTAAGCTTATCAATTTAATTCAAAACATGTTATAAATCCAACCATATCATCATCCAAAACATCATAAAATGGATTAAACCTTAAATCTAAAAACATATGATTAAAAAAAATAGAGATGGTATAAATTATTACTCACCTTAATTAGGATAAGGAATTTGAGATTTGATTGACATTAATTCCCCTTGCTTAAATCCTTAGCTTTAATTTCAATCTCTAGATAGTGTATTTCCCTTGGATCTGGTCCCAATCCTACTATTTTCCTTCCAAGATCTGCTTAGTCTTCTCTTAAATCGCTAGATCTTCTTTAATCTCGTTCTTTTGTTTTGATTTTATTTTTGTTTATTTATATGTAAATATAAGAAATAATGGAGGAGAGGTAAGAACATGACAACAACTAGGATTAGAGAGAAGAGTTAAGAGTTAGGTTAGGTTAGTGGTTTAATTTATAGGAGACTATATTAATCCTAATCATTGATTGATTGCTTTATTTTCAAGTAATCCTATCTTATTAAACCTAGACATGTTTTTAAACAATATGTCAAATCTCTTTATAAGGTTAATAATATGTGTACATGCCTATAGCATCAATCAATCCATAAATTAATAAATCAACTTTTATTTACTTTCCTTTCTAAATAAAATCTTCCAGTTACCATCGTTTATGGTACACTAATTAATTCATTTATACCAATTTAGTCCTTAATATTTATTCACATTATACACTTTACTACTAAAATTAAATATGGCAAAGTACCATGTTTTTAATTCATAAGTGTGTATATATATATATAAACACACACACACACACATAGATACATATATACACACACACACATGTTGGTTTCCTCTTTACTTATTGAAGAACTCCATTGAAGATTTATCTATACCAAAAATTATTTCTTTATTCGTGTCCCTTTATTTGTATAAATAAACCCTTTTTCTTTTCCAACAATTACATTGCCCAAATCAGTGCAACGAATTTACCACTTAAGTCAGTCAATTAAGATTCTAATCTTAATTAATACTTTTAATTTCCATTCCATATTTTGTTAACTAACATCTTTTCTCTATATTTCCCTTATAACAATCTATTATCCAAACATATAAATTTTAAACAAATCTTTCAAAATGTTTAACTTTTATTAAATGCCAGATTTTAAAAATAAATCTTTTCCTCTTGCATAAACTATTATTCTTTTCAAACATGCATTAATATCTTCCTTTTCTTATTACCTTAATTTGTTGCCTAAATAAACATTACTCCTTTTCCCTCATTAATGCGACGTTTACATAATTCTCATTTATGTCATTAATTTCATTTCCAATCAATTAATTTGAATTCATACAAATTTTATTTATCTAGATACATATGCATAAATAATAAATCTTGCATTACACCTTTTAATTACGCAATCAAATTTTCAATTGATTGTATTTATTAACACCTACAATTCAAATCAACGTTATCCTTTTTAATTAATTCCTATCTTTCCTTTTTCTTCAAGAAATGCTTCCCTTAATCAATCAGTAAATCAATTAATTCAAATCCTAATTTGTATTTGATAAATTGGATTTATTAATGCATGCAAGTATTATTAACCATTTTAAACAAATATACGTATACATTAATAACTAACACATTTTATCTACGCATTTCCTTTCAAATAACCCTATATTTAAATGTATACACATTTTATCCTAATTTCAAATAATTCCTAAAAGGGTAATTAATGCTCCTTCTCTCTTTGCATTACTTATTTTCGTTCCATTCTTTTTAACATATTCAACCTTTCAAGTGCAGCAATTAATACTTCCCACTTGAAGCATTTTCATATTTATGCGCATAAACACTCTTTTCTTCTCATCTTTTAAATGCATATTTAACTTGTTTCTTAACAATTACGTTTTACCATATTCTAGCATAAATCTCTTATTTTCAAAATAGATGCAAAATGCAAAACACAAGCTACAGTAAATGCTTTGTATCTTCTTTATACGGTATCCATTTCTGACAATTTATATGTATGAATTTGGGCTTGAAAAATCTACATAATACAATGGAAAAATCAAAATTCCTAAATTCATTTATTTGTGAAAATTTACCATTTCGTTCTTTTATGTAAATTTACATTTTAATTCATTATTAAACTCACGGCATGTAACACCTGTGGTGGGGAAAATGAAGGAAAGAGAATGGGTCAGACAAAAGTCTTATGAATGAGTACAAGTTTAATATGTGATGATCATATGTAGTTACTTCAATACTACTCTAGATGATATAGAGTGTGATACAAGTGTCAGTGAATTCCTAAGGTCTGTTACCTAAGGGTTCTTGTCTAATATATTTTTACACTACAATTTGTGTAGGCTAATACAATGGATCGAACAAAGGATCAAATCTCATATCTAACGATTGGCCATTGCTACTAAAGTGACTTAATACATAAGACACCACCCTCTTGGATACTAACTATGGAAAACACCACTACTAGGGTACCGTGGAAAGAAATTCCCGCTACTATCACCGCCACTAGGCCACAAGGAACCAACTTCCCTTTACTATGCCTGGAGAGGAAGAACCCAAGTTGCCGACTGGGCACAATGTCTCATCATCTACATTCACTTCGACCTCTCGATTGTAGTATTGGCCTCTTATTGAACGCTCTGGTCCCTCCTTTTTAACTGTATCATGTGCATTAGAAATCATGCATATTAGGACCTCCCGTTATGCCAAGCCCACTCCATCAAGCATCCTCGTCAGTGTTGCACATCCACCATAGAACCTCATATAAGTGTCATTTGCGAAAATACATTTTCTCCAATCGATTACTTTGTCCTAAATTAGGTAAACAATATTTACTGAACACTGCAACGACCTAGTGTTCTCTCCTAGGAAACTAGCTTCCCTACAAATCCTAATATACATCAAATTGCCCTTAAATAGGCCCTAGACAGTTAATATTTATGTACATTTTTTCATTAATAAACTTGGGCTTTTGGCCGAGGTTCAAATTTCGCCATTTTTGTTCTAAATGGTCGACTACTAGACCTTCACAATCGACTGTTGGGGGCCTAGGGTCAACCGTTTGCGAACAAAATTTGGGGTTTTCTCGATTTTAATTGTCGATTTTTGTTCATTCTTTAATCGTGTGTTATTAATGGATATTACACCCTAATTACTAAATGACCAGTTCATATTTCAATTAGCAATTCAATTTGGGGTTTTTTTAATTTAGGGTTTGAAGTTTAACTGTAAAAGAGATGAGATATCAATTTCAAGTTAACATTTTATTGTGACTCAATTCTAGCCTAGTTTGCCTATTCCAATTTAGGGTTTATATAATTCAAATTATTTTTCTTGCACCCTAAACCAGTTAAAATATATCAAACTAACTATAATAATCATCTTACTAAAATTGTTCCCACTCACCTCAAGCCTAAGCTCTTCCTATTACTTCTACGTAAGAATTGCCCTTCTGTTTCCTAGCTCCACTTGCTCTACGTTGATTCAAATACTTATGTTTTTCTAGGTTGATTTAATTTGATTTTCAAGAAATATTTAGTGCGGAGTTGAGAGAAAATTTTGGTAAGTTTTTCCTACTATATGGAGTTATGTGAGAATTAGTGTTTGCTTAGGCTAGTATTTATAGGGTTTCCCAACTAATTTAGGTTGTTAGATATGGGTTAGTGAATAATCTTTGAAATCTGGTTCACTCATCAAAAACTTGCGCGCAAAGCAAGTAATCTTGTTCATTCAAACATGTTAGTGCAAACTCAGAATGCTTGATTTTATTCAAGGTACGGTCGACCACTTCTGACCTTCTGTTGCTTTCGACCTTCGGTCGCTTTCGACCTTCGGTCTACTCCTACCGGTTGAGCATCGACTCCTTTGGGTCGTCCATTGGCAGTGTTAATTTTATTATTATTATTCTTAATTTCCTATACTATTTTCAATTCTTCTAACATCCGCAACTTCTTCATATTAACTCCAATTTCGAAGTGCTTTGTATGAAATTCATCCAAAAAACCACTACGAACGCAATGTTGAAATTTTTATAGCCAAATTCGAATGTACGTGAAAACTTTCTTTTTAGTCCTCGTTTTATTTAATTCAATTATCTTATTAAATTTCTCGGTAGATTTTTGGGGTGTTACAACTAAGATGATAAGAAGCAAAACATAAAACCTTGAGTCAAGCAATAGTCTAGTATGAGCAATAAATAATCTCAAAATACTATGAAAGTCGATATAGTACATAAGGCATGGGGTACGGAAAATTATATCTGACTTGTCCCTACATCCAAAGAGTTAGCAAATTATAGTATATGGTAATGTACTATGATCATCATCATATGGGTGTACTACAAGTCTACGTATAATATCGAGTCTCAAGTATCCAAGTAACAATTCCTACATCATGTGACATCCCTAGAGTGATAAAAAAAAGCCAAGCAATCATGGCTATCAAAGACAATCTTCACATCACTCGGATGTGTTGGATATATGATAACTCGAATAGCACCCACACAAGCAACAGGCCAGAGGTAAGTCTTTGTTTCTCAGTACTTGAATTCACACCACTTTGTATGGTCAGGAACTAGACTGCCATCATAAGGTTTAGGGAAATCCATCATCATAAAATCCAAACACCATCATAATCCAGGTAGGCATCCCCACAGACACCTGTAACAGTACTAGAAACCTCTGAGTATCAACAATCCCTTTGCACATGTCCTTATAATCGAACCCATCATCGTTTCATTCCATTTTTTCATAGTTGAACACATCATCGTTCAACCCACGAGCTCCTCTCCTCGAACTCATCCTTATGGATCATGATCATGACTCAATCCTCAAGTCATCATCAACGGAACACCTCTAGACATCTCTCGTAAGTCATAGAATCCTCATATCAAAATTCCAAAAGCCATCACATCGTAGCATTACGTCATCGCTTCACCAATGAAATTGATCGCGTAGAGCAGTAACATCAAAATCAAGCATTGAACACATGAATGAACCACCGCGTTGCACTCCTTGAAATCTCTTTATTATCTATATTAAAAATATGCTAAATTGGCCACCGTCAATAGTGGTAGTACTAATCACATAACCACTTTTGTTTTGTACTTAGCCAGTAATGGCTAAGTACAAACAAAGTAAAACTTCCAACGTCCCTTCTCAAGCCCAAAGCATTCCCAAGTCCATTATCTTTCATCTCTAACTTGATTGGTATCTCTTCTACGTACTTATCATATCCATTCGAGTTCCCATGATGTGTACAAGCATCGATATAAACAAAACTCTACTTCATAGGATGTTTCCTAACACTATATCGCCTATCGATAGACATTTTCAACCGAAACAAGCAAACAAGCATATATACAACCAACATAGCATACATACAACTAACATATCATAAATACAGCATCTGCAACACACCTAGATCAACTAATTTCAGAGTCAAATCAAGAATAGCCTAAATCTAGCGATTATCAGAAAATAGTACACTCATAAGAACATATGTAATATATAATTTAAAACCATTTTGTAACACTTTAAAAATTATATTTAAAATCAGGTGTCACTTTACACTTATTAAAAATTGCATTTTAAATTGCGAAACCATTTCAAAACATCATTTCTACACTACAATTGCAATCGTAGTATGGTGTAACACCCCATATTTTTAGTAACATTATTTAGGATATTTAATTAGCTAAATTAAATAAAATAATATGATGATTAGCGGATTGAGATTTGTGATTAATAAGGGGTAGCCGTGCCATTTAAACAATGAACTAAAGAATTAAAATGTTAAGGCAAATAGATAAGGGGCAATATAGGAATAGATATATTATTATACCCTAAACCCCTTAAGCCATCATTCTCACATTCATTCATAATTAAAAAACAAAAATATAAATTAAGGCCAGCCACCATTAGGAAAAGCAAAGAGAAGATTTCAAGAAGAAAAGCTTAAGCAACTTAATCAAGATCAAAGCTCAAATCCTTAATCTCAAAGCTAAGGTGAATAATGATTACATCTCATTTTTCCAATTATTTTCGGTTTTATGATGAATCTAAACTATTTTGCATGATTATGCCATGTTTTCGAATCGTAAATGTTTATATATGCTTGATGATGATTTATGCTTGTTCATATAGATTTTATGATATGTTTTAATGTGAAAAACCTATTTATTGACATCCAAATGCCTTGCAATTTTAGATATAGATCAGAAATGATATTTTAGAAATAAGTTTCAATTTTCATAATTTTCTAAACTAATGTGGATTTTATATTAATTTTCTAGTGTAGAAAATGATTATTTGGGTTTTAAATTATTTATGGCTAAATAATTAATATTTTGGGTTTGGAATTAATATTTGTTAGAAAACATATTAAAAATGATTTTTTGGAATTTTTGTAGAATTTTCCTAAGTGTTTTCATGAATATATAAAATTATTTAAGCTATGAGACTTAAATGTTTTATATATTTATAAAAGGAGAAGGGGTATTTTATAAATAAATTAAATTGTTTATTTTTGAAATATTGGTAGCACTTTTAGAAAAGAAAATTAGCAACCAATAATATTTTGACAAACAAGGCAAGTTAGTTGAAAAGAAATTCTTTTTAAATTAAAAATCACTTTTTACATGTTTTTAGCATGATCCGCCACTTTCGGCACAAGGGTTCCGACCAAGTACTGCCGCCTCCATGCCATCGAAACCAATGCACATAGTATCAATAACTTGGTACAGAGTGAATTGGACTAAGGCGGAAGGCACTAGGTCGAGACCGAAGGTTCCGGAGGGGTCGAAGCGTGTCTTTGCTTTTAAATGAGAACGCGCCTGCTTTGCTTTCGAAGGGTATGCTTTTTACTTGGTTGGCTTTCGGCTGAGTAAAATGTTTTAAAGGAAAGGTTGCGTATGGGTTGCGCCTTTTGATTTAAGTAAATGCTTTTGAATGAGGTCGAAATCACTAGCTGTTTCTTTTCTACCTTTCGACGCCAATGATTTCGAAAGGTATATTTTGCTTTTAGAACTTAGCTGCTTCTCCAATGCTTTTGGAAGGGTTGGTTTTGAAACCATCACTTCTTTACTTAGGAATGCTTTTGGGTGCTTTCGACTTAAATATTTTATGACCCTTTTGCTCTGTTGAAGGTAAAACCTAAAGGTTACGAAAGAAATGGTTTTCAATAGTTTCGAAAGGATGTTCCACATGTTTTACTAGAACCCAAAGGCTTTCGAAAGGATTAATGTTTTATGCTTTCGAAAGGTTTTAAAGAAGGGTTTCGAAGGGGTGGTTCCCCAATGGTTTCGAAAGGTTTGAAAAAAGTGGTTTTCCAATGTTTTCGAAAGGCAAAGTTTAAATGTTTAAAGATAGGATGTCTAAGGTTTTAATGCTTTCGAAGGAATGGTTTTTCAATGTTTTGGAAAGGAAGATAGAATGGTTTCGAAAGGAATGTTTTGGCCTTTCGGCCTAGGTTATAAAAAAAGGTTTGCTTGTTTTCGAAAGGGGCACTTTCAATGGATTCGAAAGAGGTACTTTCAAAGGTTTAAATGTTTTCATCAACAAATACTTGAGTTAAGTATATATAACATGGAAAGATGATTTTGAGTAAAGCATAAAGTATATATTTTCCTTGTTTAAGTTTTGTTTAAAGGTTTTAAATCAATTTGAGATGAAAAGGTTTTCAAGGAAAATTTAAGGCAAGATTACCTTAATAAAATGACTCAGATATTAGAATACCAGATGGGACTGTATAGGGTCGCGCCCTACATTAGCTATAAGCCCCATTTAATTTAGTCCAAAATTCAAGTGTGTAGGGCTTTGTCACAGGTAAGACTAAAATTATAATTACACATAGAATGGAATATATGTTTATATACAGATAGGTTATTGTTGAGCCCACAAAACCATTAGGATCGGGTGACCCTGAGAGATGTTAAGTTAGGGACAGACCGTCCAGAAGAGGAGTATTTAATAGATAGTTAAGGACAAACTCTTTGGAAGAGGTGTGTCCAACAGGTGTTAGATTATTTTGATTATATTGTCTGGTAGGCCCAAGTCAGCCAAAGGTTAGTAGTTAGCCAAACAAAACTATAGTGTTCAGACCAATAGTTCATTTGTTACCTGATATGTATGTTTACATAATAATACTTTATAGTTTTAACCATTTTTGGTTGAAGGAATATGATTTGCAAAAGATATGTTTTAAAAGGATATTAGTGAGGGGAAACCCATCCCGCTAAGTGGCATGGTCTCACTTAATATTAAATAACCGAGATATATAGTATTATTCATAGCAGGCTTTATGTCTGACTCGAAATTTATGTTTTTCACTTAAACTCTCGGGTGCCCAAAATTGATTTGAATAGGCTTAGGGTTGAGGTTTTATAGATTTTAGTAGGTTGACTAATAAAGCTTCCAGAGATGAGCAGGTGGTTGACGGATAGTTATTTAGGAGTTGTTATTTATTTTATTTGATTCCGCTATGTTGTATTGAGTCAGATATGACTATATAGTACTCTGATCAACCAATGGGGCACCTTCATATGTCGTTCTTGGCATATTTTGTAATAATTATATTCTATTTGAACCTGGGAAAGCGTTATGGGTATGTAATTCGAATATGAAATATTATTATGAAAATATAATCAGAAAAGTTTTTTTAATCTGTAATGGTTTTATTTCATATTCATGTGACTCTGATATTATGGATACCATTTACATTTCCGTATTTTGTCACCAGAAGTTAATACTATAGATGACTGCAGCATCTGTAGCATTTAGCTTTTGGCCTCAAAATAGGGGATGTTTCAACTTGGTATCAAAGCATAGGTTTATGAAAAACTTTAACTAAAATGATTTTTGAAAACATAATCCTAAGGAATTAGAGATAAGAACGGGGGTATGGAATAACGCTATAGTAACATACTTGTATTTGCTATATATAAGTATACGCTTTATCTCTATTCTCCTATCTCTCTTAGGCTATTCTTTTATATCTCATGAGGCTTGAATACAGACATGGACGCTAGAAGTGGAAGAGTGAATCTTGGAGGAAGCACCACCACAAATGGAAATGCCAGACCGAATACTAGAAGGAATGGGAATGTTGGTGCTGGAGTCCCACAAGTGGATATGGGAGCTATGTATTAGTTTTTGTGAACATGATGCAAGCTGGAATTGCTGCTAGAGTGGTTGGGGGAAATGCTGGAGGAGTGAACCAAGAAGCTCCGATGGTGAACAATTATGCTATCTTGAGCAGAGATTATGTTAGGCTTGGAGGGAAGCCATTTATTGGAACCGGAGATGCTATTAAGGTGGAGAGCTGGTTGTTGCATTATGAGATGATCTTTACAGACATGCGGCTCAATGATGAGCAAAAGAGAAGGCTTACTTCGAGATAGCTTCAGGGAGCAGCTTTATTTTGGTAGAATTGTGTGACAGCTGGAGTTAATGAAGAGGAGATGACATGGGTTGAGTTTAGGAGAAGGTTTCAGGAGAGGATCATGTTTGTGATGGCGCAGTCTGCTTTACTCAGAAAGTTAGCTAAGTTAGAGTAGGGGGAGATGTCCGTGTAGGAATATGTTAGAAGGTTCGAGGAGTTGTCAAGGTCTAGGTATGCTACTATGGACACTGTGATGAAGAGGAATGAGAAGTTTATAAGGGGGTTGAATCCTGAGTTGGCTAGGGCTACATTACCTCATATCAGGGATCCTTGTGATGTTGTGGTGGAGATGGCTTTAAGACATGAGGAGATGTTTGCTTCTTTGGAAGATAATAAGACGATAGAGGTCCAAGTGGGGCGGAGTCAGAAAAGGAAGTTCTTTCATAATAAGGGTGCTCGAAAAGGTGGAGCAGCAAAGAAGGGAAAGTCTGAGGTTGTGTGCTTCAAGTGCGACAAGAAGGGGTATTTTGCGATTGAGTGTCATACTGGAAAGGTGAAGGAAGTGATCGGGAAGAAGAATATCAGATGCTTCAACTGCGATCAGATTGGTCATTATAAGAATCAATGCAAAGAGCCTGCTAAGGATGGAAAGGGCAAGGTATTTGCATTGGAGCCTGCTACATCAGGACCAACAACACAGGAGAAAGAAATGTCAGTGTTGGGAGGTATGCTTCAGATCAATGGTATGTCTGTTAGCGTTCTGTTTGATACTAGTGCATTGCATTCTTTTATATCTCATTGTTTGGTAGACAAGCTTAACCTAGAACCCTCATGCTTAGTTACTTCCTTAAGGGTTTCAAATCCGATAGGAGGGTATGCGACACTTAGGATGAAGTGTGACCACTTAGAGTTTGATTTGTTAGGTCATACCTTTGTTTGAAGTTTGCATGTGTTTGACTTTGTAGGGTATGGAATTATTTTGGATATGGATTGATTAAGTAAGTACTATGCTAGGATATTTTGCCATGATAGGAAAATATCACTTAGACACCCTAAATGTAGTGATCGGATTGTATATACTATAGAAAACCCTAGTTGTGAGGTGAATACTTTGTTGGGTGTTGTGGAGTTGGAAGATGAGTTGAATCGCATTTTCGTGGTTAGTGAATTCGTGGATGTTTTTGAGCCTGTAGTAGGATTGCCATCGAAATAAGCCATTGAGTTTCAGATAGATTTGGTGCCTGGAGCAGAACCAGTGAGTAGACCGCCAAGTAGGATGACACCTACAGAGATGAGAGAGCTAAAGGTGCAATTGGTATATTTGGAAGGCAAGAATTTTATTAACCGAGTAGTTCATCATGGTGAGCAGCCACAATGTTTGCCAAGAAGCCGGACTGATTGTTAAGATTATGTATCGATTATCGTAAGTTGAATGAGAAGACGATAAAGAATCAACATCCATTGCCTAGAATGGATGATTTGTTCGATCAGTTAAGTGGAGCCAGGGTATTTTCTCAGTTGGATTTCGCAACCGGTTTCCATCAGCTTAGAGTAGCAGAGGATAGTATTCCTTTGACGGCGTTTAGGACAAGATATGTATCACACGAATGGTTGGTTATGCCGTTCAGACTAACTAATGGGCCAGCATTCTTTGTGGACTTGATGAACCGAATTTTCCGAGAGTTCATCTTAGAGTGGTGCTTGAGACATTGAGGGAACATCAATTGAAGGCAAAGTTTTTGAAATGTCATTTTTGGAAGAAGGAGGTTAAGTTTCTTGGTCACGTTGTTTCAGAAAAGGGGTTGTTAGTCGATCCAGATAAGATCAAAGCTGTTAATAATTGGAAGAGACCAGAGACAGTGATTGAGTTAAAAGTTTTCTTGGATTAGCTGGATATTATAGGAGGTTCATGAAGGATTTTTTGCGGATATCAGCACTGATGACTAAGCTAACGCGAAAAGATTTTAAGTTTGTTTGGACTAATAAGTGTGAGGAATCATTCCAGAGCTTGAAACACTTATTTACCCATGCACCTGTATTAGTTATTCCGGAAGGAAATCAAGATTTGGTAGTATATACGGATGCATATGGAATTGGATTACGAGCTGTGTTAATGCAAAGAGGAAAAGTGATTGCCTGTGCTTCCCGACAGCTTAGACCGCATGAGCTTAGATGTCCAACGCATGATTTGGAATTAGCTGCAGTTATTTTTGCATTGAAGGTGTGAAGTCATTACCTTTTGGGAGAGAGGTTTGAGCTTTATACGAATCATAAGTCGTTGAAGTATTTGTTCTCTCAAAAGGAGCTGAATATGAGACAGCAGAGATGGTTAGAGTTTTTAGCCACTTATGACTTCGATATTGAGTACATACCAGGGAAAGGTAATAAGGTTGCAGACGCACTTAGCAGAAAGCACCAGAATGCATTGTTGTCAATGATAGCAGAGTGGAAATATTGGGAAGCTTTGTTGACTTACTGAGTGTAGTGGAGATCTGAAGTTGGGTCTAGTAAGGGAACTGCTGTGTTATCTTGTTTAGAAGTTCGACAGTTATGATCGAAAAGATTGCTTCTAAACAGATGGAGGATCCAGTGTTAGCTGAATGGATCAAAAAGTTAAAGTATGGAACGGAGAGCGATGACTTGAAGGATTTTAGTCTTGACCAGAATGGGTGGTTGAGAAAGAAAGGAAGATTACGTGTTCCAAATGTGGGAGACATAAGGAGGGAAGTTTTGGAGGAATGCCATCGTTCGAAGTTCACTATTCATCTGAGAGGAACTAAGATGTATCAGGATATGAAGCGGAGTTTCTTCTAGGAAGGTATGAAGAGGGATGTTGGCTTATGGGTGAAGTAGGGTTTGAACTGCCAACAGTAAAAGCCGAACTTCAGAAGCCAAGTGGCTTGCTACAGCCTTTGGATATTCCAGTATGGAAATGAGATTCTATTTCTATGGATTTTATAGACGGGTTGCCGAGATTTAATAGAGGAAATGAAATTATATGGGTTATAGTGGACAGGTTGACCAAGAGTGCCCATTTCATTCCAGTTAATTCAACTAGGACATCACCTATCTTAGCTAAGTTATTTATGAAGAATATAGTTAGATTTCATGGAATTCCTAGCAGTATCATAAGTGATAGAGATTCCATATTCACTAGCGAGTTCTGGAAGAGCCTATAGGAGATTTTAGGAACCAAGATCAAGATGAGTACCGCTTACCATCCACAGACCGATGGGCAAATGGAAAGAGTTAACAAAGTCTTGGAGGATTTGTTACAAGCTTGTGTGTTAGATTTTGGAGGATCATGGGAAGACCATCTACACTTAGTCAATTTTTCATATAACAACATTTATCAGACTAGTATAGGGATGGCACCATTTGACGCTTTGTATGGGAGGGCATGCAAATCACCAGCTTGTTGGTTAGAGACCGGGGATAGGTTGGTTCTTGGTCCAGAGTTGGTTAGGGAAGCTACAGAAAGATTGAGTTGATTCGGGCAGGATGAAGGAAGATCGGTCTAGATAGAAGAGTTATGCAGATAGAAAACGGAAAGACTTAGATTTCTCTATTGGAAATTAGGTTTTCATTAAGGTGTCACCGATGAAGGGTGTAATTAGATTCGGGAAATCAGAAAAGTTGGCACCGAGATTCGTAGGACCATTTCCTATTGTAGAGAGGATCGGGAAACTCGCATATAAAGTAGAGTTACCAAGCAGTTTGGCAGGAGTGCATGATGTGTTTCATGTTTCCCATTGAAGGAAGTGCATTAGAGATCTGTAGTCTACTATAGCACCGACTGTGCTAGATGATTTAGTAGTATAATCAAACTTGATTGTAGTTAGAAAGTTGGTTCGTGTAGTTGCGAGACATGAGAAGAGGATAAGGTACAAGACAGTCAGATTAGTGAAAGTCCAGTGGAGCGACGATGAGAGAGACTATACTTGGGAGACTGAGAGCAGGATTAGAGACGCTTATCTTGACTTGTTTGATGGTATGTTTTACCTCAGTGTTTAATTTGTTGTGTACCTTATCGTAATTTCGAGGATGAAATTCTTTAAGGAGGGGAAATTGTAACACCTCATATTTTTAGTAACATTATTTAGGATATTTAATTAGCTAAATTAAATAAAATAATATGATGATTAGGGGATTGAGATTTGTGATTAATAAGGGGTAGCTGTGCCATGTAAATAATGAACTAAAGAATTAAAATGTTAAGGCAAATAGATTAGGGGCAATATAGGAATAGATATATTCTTATGCCCTAAACCCCTTAGGCCCTCGGTCTCATGTTCATTCATAACTCATAAACAAAAATATAATTTAAGGTTGGCCACCATTAGAAGCAAAGAAAAGACTTCAAGAGGAAAAGCTTAAGCAACTTAATCAAGATCAAATCTCAAATCCTTAATCTCAAAGCTAAGGTGAATAATGACTACATCTCATTTTTTTTTTATTGTTTTCGGTTTTAAGATGAATCCGAAGTATTTTGCATGATTATTCCATGTTTTTGAATGATTAAATGATTAATATATGCTTGATAACGATTTATGCTTGTTCATATAGATTTTATGATATGTTTTAATGTGAAAACCCTATTTATTGACATTTAAATTCCTTGCAATTTTAGATATAGATCAGAAATGATATTTTAGAGATGGGTTTCAATTTTCATAATTTTCAGAACTAATATGGAATTTATATTAATTTCTAGTATAGAAAATGATTATTTGGGTTTCAAATTATTTACGGCTAAATAATTAATATTTGGGTCTGGAATTAATATTTGTTAGAAAACATATTAAAAATTATTTTTTGGAATTTTTGTAGAATTTTCCTAAGTGTTTTCATGAATATATAAAATTATTTAAGGTATGGGACATAAATGTTTTATATATTTATAAAAGAAGAAGGGGTATTTTATAAATAAATTAAATTATTTATTTCTGAAACATTGGCAGCACTTTTAGAAAATAAAATTAGCAACCAATAATATTTTGACAAACAAGGCAGGTTAGATGAAAAGAAATTCATTTTAAAGTAAAAATCAGTTTTTACATGTTTTTAGCATGATTCGCCACTTTTGGCATAGAGGTTCCGACCATGTACTGCCGCCTCCATGTCATCGAAACCAATGGACATAGTATCAATAACTTGTTACATAGTGAATTGGACTAAAATGGAAGGCACTAGGTCGAGACCAAAGGTTCCAAATGGGTCGAAGCGTGACTTTTCTTTTAAGTGCGAACATGCCTGCTTTGCTTTCGAAGGGTATGCTTTTGACTGGGTTGGCTTTCGGCTGAGTCAAATGTTTTAAAGGAAAGGTTTCGAATGGGTTGCGCCTTTTGTTTTAAGTAAATGCTTTCGAATAGGGTCGAAACCCCTAGCTGTCGCTTTTCTACCTTTCGACGCCAATGGTTTCAGAAGGTATAATTTGCCTTTAAAATTTAGCCGCTTCTCTAATACTTTCGGAAGGATTAGTTTTGACACCATCGCGTCTTTACTTAGGAATGCTTTCGAAAGGGTGCTTTCGCTGTAAATGTTTTATGACCCATTTGCTTGTTGAAGGTAAAACCCAAAGGTTTTGACAGAAATGGTTTTCAATGGTTTCGAAAGATGTTCCACATGTTTTACTAGAACCCAAAGGCTTTCGAAAGGATTAATTTTTTTTGCTTTCGAAAGGTTTTAAAGAATGGTTTTGAAGGGGCGGTTCCCCATTGGTTTCGAAAGACTTGAAAGGAAAGGTTTTCCAATGTTTTCGAAGGGCAAAGTTTAAATATTTAAAGATAGGATGTCTAAGGCTTTAATGCTTTCGAATGAATGGTTTTTCAATGATTTCGAAAGGAAGATTGAATGGTTTCAAAAGGAATGTTTTGGCCTTTCGGCCTAGGTTATAAAGAAGGACTTACTTGGTTTCGAAAGGGGTACTTTCAAACAATTCGAAAGGGGTACTTTCAAAGGTTTAAATGTTTTCATCAACAAAGACTTGAGTAAAGTATATATAACATGGAAGGTGATTTTGAGTAAAGCATAGAGTATATATTTTCCTTGTTTAAGTTTGGTTTAAAGGTTTTAAATCAATTTGAGATGAAAATGTTTTCAAAGAAAATTTAAGAGAAGATTACCCTAAGTAAAATGACTCAGATATTAGAATACAAGATGAGACTGGTATAGGGTCCCGACCTATACATTAGCTATTAGCCCCAGCTAATTTAGTCTAAAATTGTAGTGTGTAGGGATTTGTCAGAGGTAAGACTAAAATTATGATTACACACATAAAGAAATATATGTTTGTATACAGATAGATTATTGGTGAGCCCGCAAAACCATTAGGATCAGGTAACCCTAGGAGATGTTAAGTTAGGGAGAGACCGTCCAAAAGAGGAGTATTTAATAGATAGTTATGGATAGACCGTCCAGAAGAGGAATGTCTAACAGGTGTTAGATTATTTTGATTATACTGTCTGGTAGGCCCGAGTCAGCCAAAGATTAGTAGTTAGCCAAACAAAACTATAGTGTTTGGATAGATAGTTCATTTGTTACCAGATATGTATGTTTACATGATAATGCTTTATATTTTTAACCAGTTTTGGTTGCAGGAATATGATTTGCAAAAGATATGTTTTAAAAGGATATTAGTGAGGGATAACCCGTTCCACTAAGCGGCATGATCTCACTTAATATCAGATAACCGAGATGTATAGTATTATTCTCACTAGGCTTCATGTTTGACTCAAAGTTTATGTTTTCCCCTTAAACTCTCGGGTTCTCAAAATTGATTTGAGTAGGCAAGGGTTGAGGTTTTATAGGTTTTAGTACGTTGACGAATAAAGCTTCCAGAGACGAGCAGGTGGCTGATGGATAGCTATTTAGGAGTTGCTATTTTAATTATTCTGATTTGTTGTATTAAGTCAGATATAACTATATATTACTCAGATCAACCAAGGGGGCATCTTTATATGTCGCTCTTGGCGTATTTTGTAATAATTATATTTTATCTGAACCTGGGAAAGCGTTATGGGAGTATGTAATTTGAATATGAAATATTGTTATGAAATGTAATCTGAAAAGTTGTTTTAATCTTTAATGGTTTTATTTCATATTCATGTGACTTTGATATTATGGATACCATTAAAATTACCGTATTTTGTCACCAGAAGTTAATACTATAGATGACTGCAGCATTTGTGGCATTTAGCTTCTAGCCTCAAGATAGGGGATGTTACATATGGTGAGAGGAAAAAACACTCACCTTAATAAAAGCTACCCAATGTTGTGCTAAATTATAGATGAATCGATATGAGTGCAACATAAGAAACCACATCCAAATCGGATGTCGTATGCAAAAGATACGGACAATATAAAATTTTGATTTATATATAATTAACTAATCACTAGAGTAACCTAATAAATAAATAATTAAACTAATTAATATTTTTCATAATTACCTTCTTCCCCTCCCTCATACAGCCCATATAAACCCCTTCCTTGCATCCCATAATACATGTACACAACCCACAACACATACAATTACACATCATCACCAACCACCGCATACATCCACCGATGACTTAGCACCTCTTGCCATCGCCTCCGGCCCATCCCGCGTGATCTCGACAACCAACTTCCGACTGCGTCCATATAGAAATACATGGCTAACTCCGTATTCCACTCACTGTACCACCCTCCACCAATGCCACTGCAACCTTGCTATGGGTCATCACTTTGCTAGAGGTCGTTACTGCCATCGCAGTCATCACCCATGGCTATTGCAGCCCACATACATCACGTTAACCATGAATAAAAATAATGTAACCCATTCCTTTGCTCAACTTTTCAAGCTCACCTCCACCACCATGTTCATCAATGGCTCAAGTGATCCATGTTCCACAATTCCCTCATCGAATAAATACACACATATAAATGATTTCCCATATAGTTTGATCACCAAAAATTTCTTTGTTGATGATCTTTTCGTTTCTGATATCTTCTTCACCATAGCATGAAACACAACAATTTCGGTGTTATTCTATTCCTCTCTCCACTATGAACCCAACTATATCATATAAATCTAGATCGGCTCACCTTCAAAATCGCTCCCTACGTTGTATTCGCATTTTCTAACCATCAAAGTCGGGTTGATCCAAGAACATGGTTGCGTAGCTCTCAGGAAAACAGAGAGACCCACGTTTTATTTCGAACAAAAAATGATTGTTTACTCATAAAAGAAGAGGAGTAAGGAAGTGGGTATGGTTTTCATGAAGGAGAAGATAAAATAATGTGGATATAAGGCCAAAATAAACAGCTATATTTATATAGTGGTGGGTAGGGTTAGGGTTTGAAAATCCATTATTTTCTTTTATTTCTAAAATCCCAAAGCACATTTTGTGGTCGTATAATTTCTAGGAATATCGAATTACGATGACTTTTCAATGGTATAAATTTCATCATAATCCTAGACTATGCCCAAGTAGGCTTTCTTGGGCAATTTTAAGTCATAAGGGCCATTAAAACATCCGATCTCAAAAATTCTTCGACTTCATGGCTCATACAATTTTAACCAACCAAGGGAAAATTTTCATTCGTCCAAATTTCCCAACGCCTATTGATGCATGTACATCCATGAAACACGTATAACCATCGAAAATGTCGAAAAATATAAATCAGGGTCAAAATCATTCAATAAAATTACTAAAGGGTCAAAAATGTCAATACTCAACATTACCCAGTTATATCCAAATACGGCCCAATATGGATTTAAAAACTATGATACGAAAAATATGGGTCGTTACGTACATCCTGATGTATATGGCCCAACGCCGATAGTATAGAATAATTCCACTTATGTCATTCCCTTTAATGATAATTTCTCAGACTAGGATATGTATATCTTATAAAGGATAAATTCTTATGCATGTGAGGAATTTAAAGAGTATAAGTACAAAGTAGAAAATTAGACGACCCATAATATAAAATACTTCGATCCAATCGAGGAGGTGAGTAGGTTGGACAAGAACTCCAATAATACTTAAAGATAATTGGATTATCTCTTTGGTTACTCCACCCTATACTTTGCAGCACAATGTGTGTGACGACCTGCCTTTTTTGGTCAATTCAAGTCAACATTTAACCACATATGCCTGACACGAATCGTTCAAAAAGACGAATTATCAAGGGGTTTAAAAGAAGAGAAAGAAAACAATATATAGAATCTCACAACAGAAGGATAAAATATAATAATAACATAATTACAAAGTTGTCTATCAATATACATTTGATTCCATTTCAATATTATCAAAGTTATACATTTAACTGAACATGTCAATATAGTGCAGCGGAATAATAGTAGTAAGTACGGTCTTCCAATCTCAGTCTTCGTCTTCACGTAACTAAGGTCCTCGAGAACTGAAACAACTCGGGTTGACCCGAGCGTAAAAAGACAATACACTTGAGTCAGGACTATATTTTCTTATGCAAGTAAATTCAAATCAAACAGTATAGGTACAAAAGTTTAAGAGACTAAACAAATTTGCATCGACTTCGCCTGAGCAATCAATATTCAAGTTCGAATTCAATTTTCACACTTCGATTTACGAATTCATGTTAAACTTATTAGTAATATACTCATTCTCGGAAATAATCTCTTCAACCAAATTCTCGATTTAATTTCACAGAACCATTTTATTTAAAAGATAAAATATCTTTTATTTTCCAACATTTCATCTATAAATACCGTCTTTCAATTAACCTTTCAAAATATATTTTTTGTGAAAATCCTATTTCACCATTACACTATTGCCAAATTCTCATTATTATTCAAAGTTAATTAAATCTTTGAATACAAAAGTTTTATTATTAAATATTCAATTTAATTAGCTTCGGAATTAATTTACTTAATTTCTTAATTTAAAACATAATTGAACTATAATTCAAAACAATTCAATTTAATCATTATATTTTAATTCAATAAAATCAATTTAAAAATTCTCTTTTAAATGAATTAAATATTTATTTAAAATTTAATTACCTATACAATATTAACAAATTCCATTCTATGTCAAATAATCAACTTAATGAGTTTAAATATCATTAATCTTCAATATAACCATTTTAATTCAATTTTATAACTTTGAAATAGTTCAATTAATATTTTGGTTTAAAATCTAAATTCACTTAATAGATTTCCAAAATCAAATATTAACTTCAATGAAAATTTTAATTATAAATTCACATTAAATTTCCATATTATTTCTTAACTTCAAATTTAAATATTAAATATCCAAAATAAATTTTAATTGACCAATCGATGTTTATTATTTAATTTCTATACTAAGCCAAGTGATTTAATTTGGGTATTTATCATTTCAACCCATATCCCGGTTCAAATTTCAATGTCCAAATCAATGCATACAACAACAATATAACAGTGACCAGTATCAATAAATCAATCAACATCCAATATTCAAACTTTTCTATGGTTAATGGGTTTCACAAGCAATTTTGGGATCCCAATCAATAATTTAAACTATTTCAGTAAAGTTCTATATCACAACGTCGAATATTCATGATTTCCAATCCCAATATCAATCATATTAACAACCAATTATTTCTAAAATCACAGGATATTTGCAATATGAAAATCTAGTTGTGAGTTTTAAATCGCTCACCTTCGCGGATTTGGAAAACAACACGAAGATATGGATTCAGATACGCATGCACGTACTAGAACGGGAATGCGGCTGCGGCCTTCTACATTATATCCACTACAACTATGCTCACTCTCTCCTTTTTTTCATGCATGTTGGCTTCTCTTCATGCACCTACAACACACTGCCACTCCTTTGCCTTTTTTCCAAAAGAGACAACACTACAACTATATTTTTCTCTGTTTACATATATAACACATGCACGAAACACCAATAACACATGTAAACTAACACAGGAGACACGCGACCAAGCTAGGGTGCAGATATAGGCGGTGGAAGTGGGGAGCAGTTCAGGGAGGAGGTGGTGGACTGGCTACAGGCGGCTTGGGGCTAGTTGGTGGTTGCGGAGGGAGGTGTTCGGGCAGAGGGTGGTGTGGTAGAGGTTTCAGGTGTGGGGCTGAACCAGACATGTGGAAGCTTCGGTGAGGGTGGCTAGAAGGCTAGGTGGGTCGGTTAGGGAGGATGCAGGCCTGGGTTTCAGGTGGTTGGCTGGGCAATGGGTCGGGTTTCGGTGTAGGAGGGTGGTAGGGCTCGGGTGGACTAGGTGGCAAAGGGAGGTGCTTGGTTGTGGTAGGGAGGTGGTCGGCTGGACTTTGCTAGAGGCTAGGGTGGCAGGCCGGGTGCTGGTGGGGCCTTCCGCTGCTGAATGGGAGGAGTTCGTAGGGAGGTGAGCGGGAGGTCGGTCAGGGCAAAGGTGGAAGCAAGTAGAGGTGCGGGTGTTTTGCCGAGATGCGGAGGCGGGTGGAGTAAATAAAAAGGAAAGAAGGGGAAAGAAAAGAAAGTCATGTGGGTTTAAATACATATATTATAGTATGCCTCATATTCTCAAGCACCAAGTCTCTGAGAGGAAGAAATGGGGAAGAGCAAAAGGATGGTACGTTGATATATAGTGAGTAGTATATAAATATTTTCAATGTTCTCAGAGAAGAATGTGAATGAGCAGAGAGAGCATATATATAAACAAAGAGGGAAAGGAACATTAATTGCAGCATTTAATAAATTGGGAGGCGCACGCAAAGAATGTAGGCTGAAAAGAAAGTAGGTAATTATGACTCTGGGGCACGGTTACAGACCACTATCTCAGCCATCTAGCGCTTTGCAACGAAAGCCAAAACATGAAAACAAATATACCATGGAGACCGGCGTGACGAGACGATTCCAACGATGTAATCCAATCTATGCTACGACGTTCGTAGAAAAATCTCATATGTCATCGCTGTTACCGCTTCGAAATTGGACGACAACGGCAATTCTTGATAAACGGAGCTACAAAGGTCAGAATTGGATGGAATGAACTTTCACATTTTAATCGGAAAATTTTCTAGATCATTTCTATGTAAAAATATTCATACTTTAAAATTTGATAATTCGCACTGAAAAATTGTGCTGACCGAGTTTCGAACGAATTTTGAGGTAAAATAAATTTTATTGGTCTTATTACAATGGACGCATTTCAAATATCTAGTTTCCGTTATCAAATTTTTAATTTTTAAAAATAATTTTATTTTAAAATCTTCGTTAAATTCATATTTAAAACGTCGAAAAATCCAGGTCGTTACAATCTCCCCCACTCAAAACTTTTCATCCTCGTAAAGGGCGGAATAAGAACAGAAAGATAAACAGAAATCTAGTTCAAAAATTTAAGAATTGAAAATTTTCTTTGTTAAAAACTCTTTTATAACCATATACTATTATATCGAAATAGTTTTGTATTGAAAATACTTTAGATAACTCGATGTTTCAACAAGTTTGTCCTCGTTCTTACAGAATCTGGCAATACGCTGATCAGACGTAAGGCTAGAAATCTCTAAGTACTTTGTAGACCCATTTCAACACCCGGTGAAAATACTTGAAAAAATGTTCAAAACAGATATGGAAGGTACAATCCAATCACCGAAATCAAACGAACGGGATCGTCATGGAACGTAGTCCCTAAGGTCGCTCTCTCGCTAAGTCGAGAGGAGAGAGCGATGTGGCCTCAGGTGACTTTAAGCAGTCACTGCCCCATGTCTTACGCAATGACATCCAAAACAACCATATATCGCAGATACACAATGGTTTTTCTTGGAATCCCAAGGTAACATCTGTACCTATAAGCAATCACTTCTCTACGAATTACGCTATGCAAAACAATCGCATGGATCATAGTCAACTTAATAGTAACACTAGTGGTTACGTCGCTATCACCCATAGACTCAAGGCAATCATCTGCCCTCTTGAATTATGCCATGTGGACTGCAGATACACAATGGTTTCACCTGGTTCCCCTAGGAAACATCCGTACCTCAGGGCAATCGCTCTACCCAGGTGGATTACGTCGAAAATGACCATAGATTGCAGTTACACAATGCTTTCGCCTGGTTCCCCTAGGTAACATCCGTAACCGTAAGCCTTCACAGCCCTACGAATTTCGCTATGCAGCCGAGTCATAAGACCATAGGTTATGCTATGGAATTCGAAGGAACTCATGAGCTTATGTCCGGACGACCTAAATCAATCAATAGAATTGTATCAACAATATGGCCACAAAGTAGATAGTCAACAGAAGGTACTTCACATATCTTCAATTTCAAAATGTATATCATGCTATACATAGTACCTTTTCAAATCATCAATTTCAAATAAATCATTCTTATATAATTCCATTATATATAAGATTATCGCTTTTCAAATCGAGTACCTTTCAAAATTAATAGTTTTCGAAATAACTTCATACTTATATAAACCAGTTTCATATAAGAATCGAAAACTTTTAAATCAAATATTTATATAGAGTCAAAGGTCTTCGAAATCAATCCATTTTCACATATCAATTCAGTTTCAAATCCTTATATGATCTCAACAATCATTTTCCCTTTCAAATCGAATATCATCCAAAATTCAAAATTTCCAAAATTCCTAATCAATTGTTTTTCACAACTTCAGTTCTATGTTTATGTCAAATCATATAAAATCAAATTTCTTTCCGATCAAATACTTTTTAAAATCAATAGTCTCGAATATATCAAATCATTCTTATATAAATTCCATTGTATATAAGATAGTTTGTAAAATAGTTTTGTTTATAAAATAGTTTGTAAAACAGATTTGTATATAAAATAGTTTGTAAAAGAGTTTGTATATGAAATAAAATAAAAATGGTTTAAATTCATAGTAGTTTGCATAAAAATTTCCAACTTTCAATTTCAGCATCAAAGCATATCAATTATATTAGAACATAAGATGAACATATGTCATGTCACGCAATATCACATTCGATCGCTTATTCGATCACACAAGTTCGCTTTTGAACTAGTATTGTTCATTCGACTTCCCTAGTGCGGACTTCAATAAGGTTTCTTCACTAGAAACCATCATTCTTTTAACGCCCCACCTCTATGCTCACAATAACAAAGAGTATTAAAAGAAATACTGTCTGTTATTATGAAGAATAAGGCTAGATAGGAGCGGCCATCCGTAGTTGGCCTTACACTAGTATTGGTTACCTCGATAGGAGTGGTATATATATATTTTCCATTTTTCATCTCTTATTTATTCACCCCCATCGACATACCCAATTCCAGTATAAAACGAACTACGATGGTTCATAATAGTTTAGGACAATATATATAATACTAACACAGATACAAAAAGATGCGGAACACAGATAATAAAAGTCTCATATATATATATATATATAAAACTGATGTCAGTTACAATACATTTGACACAATACATATGATACAACTACAACTGTCGACTCTGGAAGTTATATATACAAATACATTATCAACTAATGTACATGAATACATATCAACCTATACTAAGACGCGAATACTCCAAAAGAGGTGAAAAGTCTTCATAGCTCAAACAGCAACTCAAAGAAGGAAATCTACAACCTGAAATAACTCGGGTCTGACCCGAGTATTAAATTCAAAAGAAAATAATACACGGGTCAGTCTAATTCAAACTCAGTTATTAATGCACAGAAGCAATAATAATTAAATAACAATTAGACGTCAGTCAATATAAATCTCGTCTATCCAACTCCTCGATAAGAGAATCGGATAACAGCAGATATAACACTAAAGAGTGTTAAATAACAAATCAGCAAATCCAAATCAAATTTCGGTGTAGCTGCAGTACACGCACGCGTGCACTACCACGCCACTACCACGATGAAATACACGAAAGCTCAATGAAAATCGACAACTGAGTACTAGGTCAAACCCGAGTCTTTGAGACTGGATTCAACACAATGTACAAATCATAATACAACACTGTTTTGATCAAATGTCATCAAGAAAGTAAGACCAAAAAGTAAAGTAATCAGACTGCAACTTCAACTAAAACCGACAGAAGACCAAACAACAAGTTGTCATTCAAGTACTTGTTTAAATGGTCAGCTCCAAACGACTCAAGCATCGACTTCAGTCATTGGCAACACAACTAAATGTACCAGTGAAACCAATGCAAACTCAAGTGTAGACTAGTCCAATATAAACAAGACCAGTATAATGAAATCACAAATGAACAAAACTATTTGCCAATTGTATCAGACTAAAATACCAGACCCAACTGCATCAAACATAACCACAGACATGGTCTGAACCAAGATGAACAAATGTGCAACTTGAATAATAAAATGTCTAGACCAGGCTACACAATATCAAAGTGCAGACAACCAAAGAGGAAAACCATCAAGCCAACCCAGCAGCAAGTGAATGCACAACAACACTACACTAAAGTTCAAGTGAATCGAGTTCAGGACAGACCAACTTAATGCAACAGGTCAGAATGGTACAGACCAACAATGCAACTCAAATGAATCTCCAGGGATGGAGACTAAAGAGAATCAATAAACAGTGAATTAAGTCATGGTTCAAACCAGCAATGCCAAAGAACAGTGACAATAGAAATGAATCAAGTGTATATACAAGCAACTATCAAATAAAGACTCAAGAGAGTGCAGACATGAAGCTACGAGGCAATGTACCAGTGTAGCACAACATCAGCAGATGAAAGACTAGTGAAGTGCAGCCTAAACCAGACTCAAATAAAACACATTGCAAATGAATTCGACCAAGAATGTAAACAAGTCTCAACCACTGCAACAAGACCACAAGAGATAGCAACAAGCAACCATGAGGCAACACAGTCGCAACTACTCAATGCACATAATGCAAACTTGATGACCAGACAACATGTGAGCTGATGAACTCAAAATAGTGCACATGTAAACAAAATTAATACAAAGCAAATGACAAAAATAAAACTGCAGTTGCAAACGCGCTTTGGGTGAAACAGACCAGAGGTCAGTGGCCAACAGTAGAGGAGAGCTGAGTTCAACAATGTCGACCAGGCCAAAACCAGTCAATCGAAAAAGTGCAGGTCATCCCAAAATTAAAATATTGTAGTCAAGAAAATCACAAAAAGATCATGATCTGGCAACCAAAATACATGGAGCATAAATAAGTGTGCAACAACCTCAAGTTGAAGCAGTGACAGTCGAACAAAGATATAGGAATTCAACAAAGTCAAGTGACCGAAGGATGGCCAAAGTCGAACAACCAAAAATCATCACAGAAAATCATCAACAATCGACAAAGTCAAACAACATAAGCACACATATAAGTGCACGCGTGCTACCATTAAAGTCAAGTAGCAAGAAAATGACCAAACCTCACAATATCAAGTTCAAATGCAGACACTCCAAAATCGGGTTTGACAAAGTCAAGGCCGAAGCCAAACATTTTCCCAAAATAGTTTTCGCAAAAATAAGTGAAACTCTTATCTCAAATAGTTTTCACAAAATCAAGTTGAAGCAGTGAGCTACTTAACAAAGTCATGGAATCACATTCACGCAACCACGTGACCGAAGTCAGATGGAAGTCGAGCCATGGTGGTCACAAAATAAAACAATGCCATGAATATCAGAAATAAGAAATCAGCAACATCGAAGCGAAGTTGCCAAGAATTCAAAGCCGAGGTCACCATAAAAATGCAACTTAAATCCACTGTCTCAAGTCAGAAATATCAACATCGAACCAAAAATCAAAACGACCGAAGTCAGATGAATTTCAACATCAAAATATACTCGAATGGCCGAGCAATCTGTTGACAAAATCAAAAATACTTATACAAACTCAAATAAAGGGCTGCGAACTGACATAAATGAAATCAAGAGCTCGAATCATATACCAACAGCATTTTGAATTAGATGTGAGTAGAACTCACCTTCTTCTACGAGCAAGCACGAAAAAAGGAAAGCATCGATCGACCATGCTTCCGATCGAGTAATCGTGGCCGCGACTTCAAATTCTCGAAGCCCTAAATTCGCCAAGAGGAACGAAGCCGCCATTGTTTATTTCGTTTGTTTTGATATTTTTTTAGGTTAAGGGTTTTCGAAAATGAATGGGAAAATGAAAGGGGGTTGGGTCTAACTTGGTAGTTATCACGACAAAAAGAAAAAGGCATGGGCCAATATTATAAAGCCCATAATTTCTTAAACAAATTTATCAAGGAATTTCATCTGATCAAAACTATAAAAAGCAATTAGCCAACAGATTAACCGTCATTGGACGATAATTAATTGAAGCTAATTCCGGGTTGTTACAATTCTCCTTGCATAGCCATATACTATGATAAATAATTTTAGAATCAAACCAAGAATCCATATCAAATATTCGCCATCAAGAATCGAATGAAAAATCCTAACACGAAATGCTATAATTCACCTCGAACTTGTGTACTCAAATCAGGATCAAATTAAATATACGAATAAAACAATATACATACAACTTACGTATTTATTCTAATTTGTTTTATCACAATTACTTTTTAATTTAAATTCATTATTAATCTCATTGATTAACCCAAATATCACTTCATACTTTAATATTTGTTTCACAGAATTTCTCCATTTAATATAAAACGTTTATATATTCATTCTCATAGCATTGCTTATATTTCTCTTCATTTTAAATTACATTCATTTTCACATGTAATATTTCTCATTTAATACTACATTTATCTGCGAATCATTTCATAAAAATTTCCTTAAGTTTATAAATAATTTATAAAGGCTTAACTCGTTTTTATAAAACACTACTCGAGTTTAACGTTATCACAACTTTAATTAGAACCATTTATCGTAACATCCATTTATTTCATAAACAATTTACAAGTCATGACTTTATCTATAATCGTTTCCCTTTTAGTTCATATTTGTTTATCTAATTAATTTTCACCTATGATTTCAACAATCATTTTTTGAATTGGATATTATTCAGTGTTCATATATTTTAAAATTCCAAATCATCAGTTTCCAAGACTTTCTTTAGTTTCATATTTACATAAAGTCATATTTATATAAACTCGCTTCTTTTCTAAAATCACTTTGTAAGTAACTATGTTTTAAAACCACAATTTATTTTCAAAATCAAATACTTAACAAAAATCCTCTATACAAAAATAACCTAAAAATAAAAATTTCGGTTCATAAACAGTACTCAAACAATTTCATTATAAAACTTTTCAAAACTAAATTCCACATTTGTATAAAATTAAAATCATTTTGCAAATAAATAAAACTTTATAAGTATTTACGAAGTCCAAAGCATTTCTTAAAACTCAATTTCATTTAAAGTAGTTCAACCAATTTCCTCTTTGTATAATACCAAATAATCTTATGAATTTTACTTATCAAAATATTTAACATTTTAAAAACTTATCTAACTTTTATTTACCTTTATTTTTAAAATTTTCAAAACTAAACTCCCTTATAACTTTCCAAAATACTTTTATACTTTTCGAATATGCTTATCTTTAAAGATTAATTCTAAATTTGAAAGTGTTCGACTAATCAGAATAGTCGAAAAATCAAATTCTAATTCAAAGTTGGAAATCAGTAATCAATCATCTCAACAAGATGAATAATCATCATCAATCAATTCTAATATATAGGGTACAAGAGTTCATAATATCATTAAATCCGAAAACTCGTGAATTGAACACCAGTTCATTTTAAATAAATAGATATGTATATCCTTCGATTATCAAATCATACTTCAGGGATTTGAATCAAAATTAGTTTCATTAAATCAATCGTGTAGCAAAACTAGTAAAGTGGCCTTTCTCCTTCTTTTGAAACTCGAAAGGTGAACGTCGATAATGCGGTCGTCCTCATCGAAATTATTCTATAGCAATAGAAGCGAGTTCTAGAACTTTATTTTCTTGGAATCATTTTGAAAATCGTTTTGAAACATTTCCTACTCGAGAAAAATACTTTTCAAATAGTATTTTTTTTTTCAAAATCTGAAACAAGTATCCGGAATTCAGACTCCCCAATTTTCAGTTTGGATTTCTTTTCAGTCCTAAATCATATTAATATAAATCATTTCTCATATAGAATCATTTCATAATTGTATATGTTTGCTTAAATTGAATATACAACTTTTAATCAACTAACTTTTCCAAGAGTTTTAAGTTATAATAAGTTTACAAAATACTAGTGTGTGTATATATATATACACAAAAATACAAATACGTTCTCTCAACTCTTAACTCTTAACTCATTCTAGGGTACTACTGGCCCTATCTCTAATGAGTTAACCCTAACAAAGCTAAGGTTCTCTCTTAACCTTCAGCTCTGATACCAATTGTGATGACCCGCCTTTTTTTGTCAATTCAAGTCGACATTTAACCACATATGCTAGACCCGAATCTTTCAAAAAGATGAATTATCAAGGGGTTTAAAAGAAGAGAAAGAAAACATTATATAGAATCTCACAATGGAAGGATAAATACAATAATAACATAATTACAAAGCTGTCTATCAATATACATTTGATTCCATTTCAATATTATCACAGGTATACATTTAACTGAACATGTCAATATAGTGCAGCGGAATAATAGTAGTAAGTATGGTCTTCCGATCTCAGTCTTCGTCTTCAAGTAACTAAGGTCCTCGAGAACTGAAACAACTCGGGCTGACCCGAGCGTAATGAAAAGACAATACACTCGAGTCAGGACTATATTTACTTATGCAAATAAATTCAAATCAAACAATATAGGTACAGAAGTTTAAGAGACTAAACAAATTTGCATCGACTTCGTATAAGCAATCAATATTCAAGTTTGAATTCAATTTTCACACTTTGATTTACGAATTCATGTTAAACTTATTAGTAATATACTCATTCTCGGAAATAATCTCTTCGACCGAATTCTCGATTTCATTTCACAGAACCATTTTATTTAAAAGATAAAATATCTTTTATTTTCCAACGTTTCATTTGTAAATATTGTCTTTCAATTAACCTTTCAAAATATATTTTTATTGAAAATCCTATTTCACCATTACACAATTGCCAAATTCCCATTCTTATTCAAAGTTAATTAAATCTTTGATTACAAAAGTTTTATTATTAAATATTTAATTTAATTACTTTGGAATTAATTTACTTAATTTCTTAATTTAACACATTTAATTGAACTTTAATTCAAAACAATTCAATTTAATCATTATATTTTAATTCAATAAAATCAATTTAATAATTCTCTTTTAATTGAATTAAATATTTAATTACCTATACAATATTAACAAATTCCATTCTATGTCAAATAATAAACTTAACGAGTTTAAATATCATTAATCTTCAATATAACCATTTTAATTCAATTTTATAACTTTGAAATAGTTCAATTAATATTTCAGTTTAAAATCTAAATCCAATTAATAGATTTTAAAAATTAAATATTAACATCAACGAAAATTTAAATTATAAATTCATATTAAATTTCCAAATTATTTCTTAATTTCAAATTTAAATATTAAATATCCAATATAAATTTCAATTGACCAATCGGTGTTTATTATTTAATTTCTATACTAAGCCAAGTGATTTAATTTGGGTATTTATCATTTTAACCCATATCCCGGTTCAAATTTCAATGTCCAAATCAATGCATATAAAAGTAATATAATAGTTACAGGTATCAATAAACCAATTAACATCCAATATTCAAACTTTTCCATAGTAACGGGTTTCACAAGCAATTTTGGGATCCCAATCAATAATTTAAACTATTTCAGTAAAATTCTATATCACAACGTCAAATATTCGTGATTTCCAATCCCAATATCAATCATATTTATCAAACAATTATTTCTAAAATCATAGGATATTTGCAATATGAAAATCTAGTCGTGAGTTTAAAATCACTCACCTTTGCGGATATGGAAAATAGCACGAAGATATGGATTCAGATACACATGCACGTACTAGAACTGGAATACGACTGCGACCTTCTACTTTATATCCACTACAACTATGCTCACTCTCTTTTTTTTCATGCATGTTGGCTTTTCTTCATGCACCCATAATACACTACCACTCCTTTGCCTTTTTTTTCCACAAGAGACAACACTGCAACTATATTTTTCTCTGTTTATATATATAACACACGCATGAAACACCAATAGCACACGTAAATTAACACATGAGACACGTGACCAAGCTAAGTTGTGGATACAGGCGGTGGAAGTGGGGAGCGGCTTAGGGAGGAGGTGGTGGACTGGCTACAAGCGGCTCGGGGCTATTTGGTGGTTGTAGAGGGAGGTTTTCGGGCGGAGGGTTGTGTGGTAGAGGTTTTGGGTATGGGGCAGAACCAGACGTGCGAAAGCTTCGATGAGGGTGGCTGGAAGGCTAGGCGGGTAGGGAGGATGCAGGTCGGGGTTTCAGGTGGTAGGCTGGGCAACTAGTTTCAGTGTAGGAGGGTGGTAGGTCTCGGGTGGACTATGTAGCAAAGGGAGGCACTCGGTTGTGGTAGGGAGGTGGTCGGTTGGACTTCGGTGAAGGCTAGGGTGGCAGGTTGGGCGCTGGTGGGGCTTCGGCTGCTGCAAGGGACGAGTTCGCGGGGAGGTGAGCGGGAGGTCGGTCAGGGCAAAGGTGAAAGCAAGGGGAGGTGCGGGAGTTTGGCCGAGATGCAGAGGCGGGTGAAGGAAATAAAAAGGAAATAAGGGGAAAGAAAAGAAAGTCACGTGCGTTCAAATACATATATTCTAGTATGCCTTATATTCTCAAGCACCAAGTTTCTAAGAAGAAGAAATAAGGAGGAGCAAAAGGATGGTACGTTGATATATAGTTAGTAGTATATAAATATTTTCAATGTTCTTTAGAGAAGATTGTGAATGAGCAGAGAGAGCATGTATATAAACATAGAGGGAAAGGAACATTAATTGCAGCATTTAAAAAATTGGGAGGCGCACGTAAAGAATGTTGGCTGAAAAGAAAGTAGGTAATTATGACTCTAGGGCGTGGTTACAGACGACTATCTAATCCATCTAGCATTTTGGAACGGAAGCCAAAACACGAAAAAAATATACCGCTGAGACCAGCGCGATGGGACGATTCCAACGATGTAATCCAATATGTGCTATGACGTTCGTAGCAAAATCTCATCTGTCGTCGCTTTTACCGCTTCGAAATTGGACGACTGCGACAATTCTTGATAAACAGAGCTACAAAGCTCGGAATTGGATGGAATGAACTTTAACGTTTTAATCAGAAAATTTTCTAGATCATTTCTATGTAAAAATATTCATACTTTAAAATTTGATAATTCACACTAAAAATTGTGCTGACCAAGTTTCGAACTAATTTTGATGTAAAATAAATTTTATTGGTCTTATTTCAACTGACACATTTCAAATATCTAGTTTCTGTTATCAAATTTTTAATTTTTAAAAATAATTTTATTTTAAAATCTTCGTTAAATTCGTATTTGAAAAGTCGAAAAATTTAGGTCATTACATGGTGTTTGAAGAGAAGGAATCGAACCCTATTAGATTTGCTTCGATCTATGTTAAGTGGGGCTAAGTTACTTCTTTCCTACTGGAGATAAGCGTTAGAATCTGCAGCCCATATGGAATTAGATGCCTGTTAAATCTATGCCAAAGATTCCATAAGAGATGTGGTAAGAGAAGAAACCTCACCACATTATTTGAAGGTGTGGTTGTCCAACCTACGTTAAGAACATTAGCCTCAATAAGCATGAGGAAAGATCGGCAGTTTGTAAGTTTATAGGATATCCTAAAGATTCTATTGGATATATTTACTATAACACGGAGAAACAAAAACACATTGCTTCTGACATGTTGTCCATTTGGAAAAGGCATTTCAAATCAAAGAAAATTAACAAGGAAGTTGTAGACGTAGATGAGATCTGAGAAACTAACACATAAACTAAACCAGTAAAAGAAGTGAATTCACCAATAAAAAAACAGAAAATTTATTAGAAGGTTTAATAGAGAATCTCATGTATTAGAGTATGGTTTTCCCGTGAATGGTGAGAAAAAGGGTCGTGTCCTAAAAGATGATGCTCTCTTCACATTCCAATAAGCATTACATAGTAAAAACTCCGCACTTTGGCTTAAAGCTATGTAATCTGAGATGGATTCCATGTATGAACAAATTGTGGAATTTGAATGATATACCCAAAGGGATAAGACCCATTGGCTCCAAATGGACTTCTAAGAAGAAACTAAATGCAGACAGAGAGGAAGAAACCTACAAAGCGAGGCTGGTCATGAAAGGTTTCCATCATATTCAAGATGTTGATTACAATGAAACATTTTCGGCTGTAGCCATGCTTAAATCCATTTGAATATCAATTTTTATCCTCGCATTCTTTTACTATGATATATGGAAAATGGACTTGAAAAATGCATTTATAAATGGTGATTTAGAAGAGACTATTTGCATGTCACAGCTCGAAAGTTTCGACGCCATGCTTGTAAGTTTGTTAAGATCAATATATGCTCTTAAATAAGCTTCGAGGAGTTGGAATGATCTTTGGATAAAGTAATCAAACAATTTAGTTTTTACTAAAACATAGAGTAAACGTGCGTAAATCTAAAAGAACATGGAAAATGTTATAGTGATTGTTGTCCTTTATGTCGACAATTTGTTCCTGATTGGCAATAACGTCCCATTAATGCAATCGATCAAAGCTTGGTTGTCCAAGAACTTCTTCATGAAGGATTTTAGAGAAGCAACCTATATACTTGGTATAAGGATCTATAAAAAATGGATCCAATTGCTGGGATTATCTCAATCCTTATACATAGATATTATACTAAAAATGTTTAGTATGGAGAATTCCAAGCGTGGAATTGTTTCTGATGCAATCTTCCTTAAGAAGAATGATTCTCGTACTGATGAGGAGATGGAGCATATGAAGATGATACCATACACATCTGCAATCGGATTCATTATGCATGCCATGCTATGTACAAGACTAGAAGTGGCTTATGCATTAGGATGTGTAAGCCGATACTAATCAAACCTCGGAGAAAAACATTAGACAACAGTGAAATGCATTCTTAAGTATTTAAGAAACATAAAAGAATTTTTCCAAATATACAGGTATAAAGACTTCCTTAGGAAGGGGTGTACAGATTTTAGCTTTTAAAGTGATATCAATGACAAGAAATTAGTATCAGGTTATCTATTCACATTGAATGGTGGAGCGGTAAGCTAGAAAAGTCCAAGCAAGAAGTTTTAGTTGATTCAATGATGTAGGCTGAGTACATAACCCCAAATGAAGCCGCTAAATAAGTAGTTTGGATGAACAAATTCATGACTAAGCTAGGGGTGATTCCGAATGTTGAGAATCTCATGACAATGTTATGTAATAACACTATCACAATGTAGACCGTGAAAGAGCTACATTTCAAAAGAAATCAAGGCACATACTCTGGAAATTCCACCTGATAAGAGAATTTGTCAGCAATGAAAGATACTGCCTAAATTATAGCAAGCAAAATAGGTTGCCTTCAAAAAAATCCTATTTTGGATCATATTGGCCCTATGAAGTCTAAAGAGTTATATTAGATCCAATCTAATTAATTTAAATAAAATTACATTTTATTTAATTTTTCTATTTATTTAATTAAAGAGTTCAATTCTATTAATTATATTTAGTTTATGAGTATATCAATCTATACTCATATGTATATAATGTGCACGTGCAACATAATAAAGGGTGTACATGGTTAAGTTTATATATAGTAGATACTAGGTTTTATAACTATAATATATATACTTCAGTCTTACACATATATATTGCCTGATTATATATATATATATAATTTCAAAAATATTAATTAAAATATTTATAAATAAATTTTTAATATAATATAGAATTTAACTAAGTCTTTAATTTTAAATTTCATGTTAAAATATCTAGTTTGACTTAGTATACAAATTCAAATTTGAATCTATGTTTGAAGCATAAATTCAATATTTCAAATTCTACAGTTTAACTTAGTAGTATTTCTAAATAATATATTTAAATGAAATAGCTGAAAAATATTTATATAAAGATTTATATTAGTTAAAAGATGTATATATAATTATTTATATAATATATATATATATGCATATATCTTTCAATAAGAATTTTTGAGTTAAACCTAAAATAAGATTTAGTTATTTGCATAATAAGTAGATTTACTTATAATATATAGATATATGTATATGTATGATTATTTTAAAAAAATGGATGAATTTTTTTAATTTCCAATGCTTTCATTGATTAAAATGTTTGCATAGTATTTTAACTTAATCTAATTTATACATAAATGTTTTTACTTATAGAATATATATACACATATATAATCATTAAAAATAATTTTGCTGAGAGTTTTTATTTGTTACCTAAACTTTTATTAATAAAAATTTATCTACATAATATTTTAACTTAATTTAGTTTATAAACAATTTATTTAGAATACTAAACATTGTTTGAATTAAATAACTAATATCCTATATATATTAAAGAAATCTACACCCAAATTTTTTTTTGTTTTGGTCGAAACAAAAAATGTACATAAATAAAAAAATCAATAACATGTTATAATAAAAGGTGAATGACATGAATAAATAGTTAAATATCAAACTGATATAAGATTGACAAGCAATTACATACACACACATACATACATGTATCCATGTATGTAAAGTATGTATGTATGAATCCATGTATGTATGCATGTATTAAAAGTGATATGGCAAGTATATATATATAACATAGTGATTATTGTATGATATAGGATGACTTTTACCTTGAGAGATAAGGCCGTAGAAACACAAGTCTATCTAGATAACACCCTCAATCTATCTGGTCTACAGCTTCTGCTGCAAGCAAGAAGCATGCAATCACTAGATCTATTAATATTTAATTGAAGAATGAAGTAATGAAAATGGAGTTTGGGAAGGGGGCTTGGGGCTATGAATAGAGAAGAGGAGACTAACAATGTAAAGGAAAAAGTGAAGGGCAAGCTCTGAATTTATAGTTAGGTGTTAGAGAAAATATCCCCATATATCTCTCTCACCAATTCAAACACAAGTACCCCCTTACCTCCCTATTTCAGGCCAGCCAAGACATGGTCCAATATGGACTAAAAAACCCTTCAACCAATTTAGTAATTTATCGAATTTAAATCCTTATCGATGTTGTCTATCAATATGCACATGTATAACTTTTATATGCACCCAATAAATACTAATAGCATCTCGAACAATTCTAGAGGCTACTCCATTTTACTAAACATGCCCCTTACAATAAATAAAACAATAATTAATATTTCATATATATATTAATTAATTTATAACTATTATAAATTAATTAAATCAGGCGGTGTTTTGGATACTGAATAGATTCAGTTATGCGACTTACATGCATGAGTTTAGCCAGCGATTATATTCAAACAATTCAAATACAAATGTTCACATGCCACCTTAGCTAGTGGTGTGACAGTTTGACTTAATTTATTACATATAATTGTTAAAATGCAATTTTACAAATTTAAGCAGTACCATTTTAGTAACGATTATTTGCACCAAACCGATTCTCTTCATCAATACCATATCACTTTAGGATTTATGGAATTTGATTTTGGTTAAAATTCCAATATCATCCATATTCAAATAGGTTAGTCCATAAACAATGTCCTTGGTTTAATTATAACCTTTATTATTAACCGTACTAGTCTTTCATATAATATATTATTTAATACTTTGAAAAAAATTTCATGATTACGACTCCTTATAATTCTATCACATAATATATCATTTAAGGATTTCTCTATCAAATTAACTTAAATTAATTATTCAAGTATATATAGAAAAACAAACACCTTTTATTTCGAATGAGATTTTACTAGAGAGTTAATAATTTACAATAAATTGAAGAATTTCACTTAGGCATACGCCCTAACTCTCTTAATCTTCCACTTGCACCTAGGGACAATTATGAAATCTCAATCTCATCCTTTTGATCGGTTTGCTTAGTACTGATCGAGCTAGTCCCTTCTTGAATGAATCAGCAATGTTGTCCTTGGTGTCTACTCTTTCAATCACAACTTCTTTATTATTGACAAACTCTTTACCAGGCGGAACATTTGAAGAATTTCTTGACTTCTTGTGAGCTCTTGATTCTTTCGCGATCTGCATTATGGCATTATTATCACATAAAAATGTTATGTGTTTCTCAATGTTTAGAAACACTCCTAGCAGCCATAAACTTAAGCTTCCAAATCGCTTCTTTAACTGCTTCATTGAGGGCATTGTACTCAGCCTCAATCATTGAATTGGCTATAGTCTCTTACTTAAAAAATTTCCAACTGACCAACCCACCGTTCAATGTGAATACATTACCAAACACTGATTTACTATCATCGATATCACTCTCAAAGCTGGAATCTGTATACCCATTCATAAGGAGTTCTTCATTCTTATATATAAGGAATAAGTCTTTAGTGTTTCTTGAATACTCAAGAATACATTTCACTACCGTTCAATGTTTTTCTCTGGGATTAGACTGACATCAACTTATGTATTCTACTGTATGAACCACATTTGGTATAGTACATAGCATAGCATACATGATGGAATCGACTGTGGATGCATAAGGTATCCTCCTCATACACTCCTCTTTTTCAGTATGAGGAGCATCTTTCTTAGAAAGGATGCTCCAAATTACATTGAAATATTTCCATGCTTGGAATTCTCTATACTGAAACTTTTCAGTATGGTGTCTATGTACAGGAATTGAGACAATCTCAACAACCTCTTGAATCTATCTCCATAGATCATTATACCAAGTATTCGCTTCTCCCAAATCCTTCATAGAGAAGTTCTTGGAAAACCATGCTTTCACGTATTGATGTAATGTAATCTCATTGTCAATTAGGAGAAAAATGTTGACATATAAAACTAAGTACACTATAGCACTTCCATGTTCTTTCCAATATACGCACACTTCCTCTATACTCTGATAAAAACCAAACTATTTGGTTTCAACTCATTGAAGGTTGTTTAAGACCATAAATTGATCTTAACAATCAACATGTTGTTACCTTCCTCCCATTGACTGGAAACCCTTGGGGTGTGATATATAAATGGTCTCTTCTAAATCATCATTTAGAATCCCTGTTTTCACATTGATCTTCCATGTTTGATAGCTATGGAACATGGTGACAGCAAGCATTATCCGAATGGACTTAATAATGGCTATGGATAAAAATGTTTACTCATAATCAACACCTTGAATCTAACGAAAACCTTTCACAACTAGCCTTTCCTTGTAGGTCTCTACCTCTCCATCGACATTTAGATTTTTCTTAAAAATCAATTTGCAATCGATGGGTTTTACCCTTCGAGTATATAAGCAAAAGTCCACACTTTGTTGTTATACGTTGAATCCATTTCTATTTTCGTAGATTCAAGCCAAAGTGTAGAGTCCTTACGCAGTAATGCTTATTGGAATGAGATAGGAGTGTCATCTTCTAATACATAGTCAGCTTTCTTTCCATCCATGAGAAAACTACAGTATCTCTTTGATGCGTAAGATTCCCTATTAGACCATCTAATGGTCTGCGTGTTTTTGTATAATGGTAAATTTGATTCTCCTACTAGTCAGCCTCTTGTTAATTTCTCAAATCTCATCCAAATCTACAACTTTGTTGTTAATTTCTTTTGATAAAAATTTATTTCTTAAAAAGAAGCATGTTAAGAAACAATAACTTGTTATTCCTTAGTGTTTTAGAAAAATATATCCCATAGAATTCTTGGGATATCAAATAAATTTACACGGTGCTAATCTTGTCTCAAGTTTAGTGCGGCCAACGTTCCTAATATACGTTGGATAACACTAGTTTAATTAACTGAGGTGGGTTTCTTCCCATGCCACATCGATTCACAACCTAGGATTGCAAACTCTACCCTACCTGATGACATGGGATTACCATAGAATCACTTTCCAAGCACATTCGCTATGCACCTCTTCCTCTACCTATCTCTAGATGCTACATCCATACATAGTCTATGAAATCTTAGGCATAGATTTAATAGGCATTAAATTCAACATAGCACTGTAGTTTCTAGCGCATATCCCCTGTAAGATGTAACTCAGCCTTACTCATCATGGAACAATTCATATCTTATAAGGTTTGTTTCCTTCTTTCTGAAACACCATTTTGTTGTGGAGTATAAAGTGAAGTAATCTAATGGATAATCTCAATATCTTTTAATTACCATTAGAGTTCTTGTCCGACATACTCACCATCTTGATCTGATTAATGTATTTTAATTTTACGATTCATTTGATTTTCTATCTCATACTTATACTTGTTAACAAATTTCTTCGTCAACCCCAAAAGTGCAAGGATGAGAACCTTGGCTGATGATGAAATTTGGATAGCCTAAGTTTAACCTCAACGAGTGTAGGCGAATAGTGACACTTGGTCAAGTTAAAGCTTAAGAGGAGTGACAAGAAAGTTTAGGTTCATAGGAAAATCATATGCAAAGCCACGTGAAATCATATATGCTTAAAGTGAATCCATTTTAGACAATCATATAATTAAAAGAGAAATCAAGAATATGAGTAGTTTTGGAATTCGAAGCAATCTTTGATTAACAAATCATATATGCTTTGGAATTCCAAAGTAAGTCATAATTCGAGAAATCTTTTTTTTATTTAATATAATGTCGAAAGTACAAAGTCCAATAGTCCAATACTTCAAGTGCTACAGTCAATTATGAATCCCCAAATCAATTGAAGGTTATAGAGTCTAAAATGTAAGAAGAGAGATAAGAATGATTTTCCCCTCTACAAAGCCCCTAGGTTCGTATTTATAGGGTGGAAATGCGGCATGCTTAGCAGCTGGACTTCGACATTCATGTCCTTCGACATCAATAATGCCACATGGTGCCAAACCTTGTTTGATAATGATTTTCGACATTCCTCAATGCATAGTAAAGCTTTGGCATTGTTTTAATAGTAAAGGTATTCGGCACTAATGCTTTTGATGATGGCGGCTTACTCTATAATAACCGACCCTCTTAGTTAGTAGACGACAACATCAGTTTGAAGCTATAATGATATGAGATGACATTGATGTGGAGCAACTCCATCATGGAATGGTGTCGGCATTGATAATTCCTATGGATGTTGATGACCTTGGACATCAACATCGCATATATAATTGGACGATATCTCCTAAGTGTTATTGAAGTGCAGCGTGGCATTGATAAATGAAGGCATTGATAAGCATCGGCATTCTTGAGTGGCAGTATGGGCAATGATTGACCTTAATAACAAACATCGGTAACAACGAATGATGTTGATAGAAAGCGACATCACTTTGGAGGGTGACATTGGTAAAATAAGGCGTTAATGAGATGTGACGTACATTATATCGACATTCATTGATGGCTTACTATTTTGATTACAGTCGACATCATTACTTTCTTAAAGGGGCATGGCATTGATTATTGGCGACATCAATGACGAGAAGCGTTAATTAGTTCAGTATTATCTAAAAGACAACATTGAAAGGCAGCGGTATTGGAATAAAAGCAACATCAAAGAGACGTACATCATTACTTTACGGCTTTGGTTGCAAGTAGTATCAGTGATGATCAACGTTCATCTTATTTTCATAAGTGAAAGTCGGCATTGATAAGTTACGACATCAATGAGATGTAATATAGAGGGGAGGTGGCATCAAGGTGAAGCAGATCGACAACATGTGTTATTGATCTTATGCGGTATTGAACGATGTTGATAAAGTATGGCATTACTTCCATCTTGAAAGGCGACATCATATTCATTTTTGAAACCGCATATCTTCGAGGTTAATAGTGGTGATAACATTTTCCCCCTAGTGTAAAGGAGTCATTGACTTTTCAAGTCAATAATGTTGACGTCAAGTTTACCGCCTAATAGTATTCCATGCAAATCTGGCCATCCATTCAAATTGAATCAACAGTGTCCATTTACCTTCTTTTCCTTCTATAAATAGACGAGCTTCTCTTTCATTCCTCTTTTACCTGCAATTGAGAACTCAAGCGAGAAATCAAATTTTCAATAGAAACCAAAAAAACGAAAAACATCCAACTCTCGATTGTTCGATTTATCATTCAGGAATGATATGTAATTATGATTGCTCTATTTAATTCGAATTAAGGAATTTCCACAGAATCTCTTTTAGGACTTTATCGACTCCGAATTAACATCTGAGGTCTAATTAGATAGTTCTGATGTTAATGTTTAGATTATAAATGTAGTCGACTATTGTTTGTTTTTATAAATTAGATTAACATCAAAAACAATTATTGTCTGAATGAAATTTGAGGTTGTTGGCGACGACGACATAAATGCTGCTTGTTTAATCATGATATTCAACATCGATTCCCCTTCCCTATGTTACGTCGTAACCAATGATTTTATGATACTGATATGATATTCAACATTAATAAATCTTTTGTTGAACCATTTCTCGTTAACTAATGTTTTTGGTACAACACTTTTATGAAAGTGAAGCACAACAACCCATTTAGAGTTACAGAGGTTACTATTATTAAAATGCCTACGTTTATTATATGCGGCATCACTTAATTATAAATGACATTATCATTGATTTATATTTGTATACCGACGGTCTTACTGTTCGTTGCCATCATTATATAGCCATTTTTAATATTATAAATTAATCTTCATTCGATATTATTGTTTGTGATGTTACCGGTTCAACATGATACAAGTCGTTCATCTGATTATTACTTATGTCGTCGTTATTCACTAATGTCGACAACCTCATTAATTCAACACTAGTTATAGTTGCAGTGTTTTCTAGTGCTTTATAATTTAAGCTACACGACATTTGACATTGATATATCTGTCGATATGGACTTATTGACGTCGCATATTTATTCTTATTTAATATTTATACAGTTTTTCCATTGAATTCCTTTATTAAAGTTAGAGTTTATGTCCTTTAATAAACTTGTCATGTGTCATTTAAGGGTTATTAACTTGTGACTATCATATACTTTAAGCATCCTCATACCATAACTTGGACGATCGATAAGTTATTTAAATAATAATTTTGACTTAGCATGTAATGATTCTTCTATGTAATATGAACATTATTATTTCTTATATTTTGGAATAATATCACCTGGCGGATAGATGGAAAGCTCAAAACCAAGCAAGATGTCCACTAAGAAAACTAGTGCAGGCCATAAGGCTTCACTCTACGCTGGTAAGAAGGGAGACAATCGTTCGAATCCATTATACATCATAACCCAAGTCGATGTATATTCTATTCTGGAACAATTTGGGATTATGGCAATTACAGCCATTCCTGCTGGTCCTACAAACAATATTTACAATCCATTGGAAGGATATTTCGCCTTTACTCTAATACATATTTGGCACTTAGGCTGCCTTCTTTTTACCGTCATTCTTCTTAGACACCTCGAACATTTGGTTATTGCACCAATTCAGTTCTCGCCAAATTCTTACACATATCTGACTTGCTTGGATGTCTTGGCTTGGGAGGTAGGACTCCTTTCCCTTAACACTGATATTCTTCATTCAATAGCTTTTCTCGCCAAGATTAGTGAGCAACAAGATCATTAACTATACTGGATTCATCCCCACACAAAATGTATGATTTTCGAGAGTGTTAACAAGATGAGAGGACATGACATGCAATTCTTTTTCGTTAAGTTCTTTTCTAACATCAGAAGAAGAATCTCTACCATTAATAAATTTCTTACTACCCCTATCTATTTGCTATTTTTATTAATAAATGTTTCCTTTCAGATTCTATTCCCAAAAGGTTAAGTTCTTCCAATCAGGAGATTATGCAATTATTGACTAGAGCATCAGATACTATGGAGAACAGACTTACGCTACTCAGCAAAACTCCTTCAGTATTCCATTATCTTAGATCATCATAAATTTTTGGAAGAGACTCCAATGGTCAAATATAATGCACAAGGAAAATGGTCATTGGTCATGGGCAAATCAAAATCCTTTACTTCTAATTCTCCAGTTCAGCTCGTGACACTGGGTAAGATATCATTGCATTTTGTACAAAACCTCTTGTGGCATCTTCTTATAAACTTTTCTTTCTGATTCAGGCTCATCTACCCTAGCCGCTGCTTCCAAAAAAGGAGATAGCAAGTGACGCTCCCTAATAAAAGGAGAGTAAAGAGAGCACTTCTACCTTGAACCAAGCTCCTGAGTCTTAATCTTTCAAGGACGTCATCGCTAGCTCATTCAAATCCATTAAAAGGAAAATAAACGACGCCTCCACTGCTTCCATAACTCCTAGTACGAAGCCTAAAGTAAGGGGCATGCACACCCCCGTTATTATGGATGAAGAACCAATTGTGGATGTCGGCTCAAGCCCTAGGGTCTTATACCTTAACACTTCTGGGAAGAAACCCAACAGTTGAATGAAGCGGAGCAGTCTCAGTATCCACTTATTTGTATTGCTTTTCCTGGTTCCCCTGGGATTCTATATCACCTTTGTGAGGAGACTAGACCGTATATTTCTTCAGAAGATCCACTTCCTTCCAAGTCTCAATCTCCAATCCCTGTTAGTGGTTTCGATGACCTTCTCAAGTTGGTTATCTAGTCTTCTTCCTTTGCTACTCTTAAGCCATTGCAGCCCTCATCTTATTCTCAAGGCCATCACTTTGCTATCCTTAGCAATTCTTATCGGTATGTCTGCTCCTTGTTTTAACTATTTTAGGTTGTTAACCTTTTATATAATATATTGATTCATACATGTTATTCATTTCAAGTGGCTAAGCACATGTTTCTTCTACAAGAGGATGCTACAAGAACTTCTAGTGAAGCGTCTAAACTTAAGGAGCAAGTTTCTTAACTTAGCGATTATATAGTTAACATCTCAGCTATGAGAGACGAAGCTATAACAAAAGAAGAAAAACTAGCTACCTTGCATAGGGAAGTTGAAACTTCACTTAATAAAGAGAGAAACGCCAGACAAATTTCAAATGATAAAGTGAGAGCTTTAGAGATAGCATTTGAGTAGGCCGTCATGAAAGAGGCCAAACTTGTGGAGGAGAATAAATTTCTCAAGAAAATGTTGCGAAAGAAAAAAACACTTTTGAACAAATCAACTAGCGTAATCAATGACACGAAGAAGAAGGTATCCCATTTCCTTGGCATGAATCTTGATACTATTATTGAGAGTTCCTACGAAAAAGCACTTTTTATAAGTTATGCCAACTATATCCACAAATGCCTAGATTTGAACTTCGCTTCTCTCCCTCCAGCTTAGAATGAGAAGTTTATGTAAAAGTTTGAAGCGATGCTGAATAAAACTCAGGCGCCTGGAGAGGGACCTTCTAAGGATGAGGAAGAGATTGATGTCAAGAAATTGTTGAGCTTTGATGACCCTCCAATTGATGACGAAAAAGATTATAATGATGAGGAGGAGGATGATGATGTCCACGACGATGATGACGATGATAACAATGATGATGACAATGGTGGTGATGGTGAGAAGGGCATCCCTGGACCGTCTGATGATAAAGACAGATTAAGAGATGCTAACCTGGACTTAACAGTCCAAGACATATGGGTTGCTAATATCCCTAATCCATCGAGGAAGGATTCTCCTTAGAAGGACAGTGCTCCCTAAAACCATAAATCTAAAGGAAAGGAGTAGATCGCCTCATCTCACATTGTCCTTTCTTAGGTAAGGATTACCCTACTTCATCATCTTAAATTACCAAACAGATCTTAGTTAATACGTTGATCATTTTAGTTAAGGATAAAACCGAAATATCATTATGATGTTATGCCTGGAAAGAAAAAAATGGAAATATATTTACCGAACAGAGAATTGGATAAACAACTGAAAGAGTATAATAAGTTGTCTGAGAAATACAAAAATATCACAATAGATCAAAATTAAGATTTTTCTAAAAGATACAAGTTGCTCTACGGATGAAGAAGGCTTGCCTTTATCGAGAGAGACTCTTAGTTGAAAATGCAGTGCTATTGACCATCTTTTGAATGTTGATTGATGATAGGACCGCGTTGGAAGAATTTCTCTACAAGGTTTACACAAGGGAGATAGTTGTTGATTTTTCCTATTTAGGTGACAAATACGGGGGTTTGCTCAAATGCTTTCATTGTAGATACTTGAATGAACAGAGATCCGATCCTCATCCCAAAGCATGCTGAAATCTCATGAGAGTTGCCTCTTTTCCTCTTTCTTCTTGTTCTTTCCTCAAAAAACTCAAACATAATAGGAAGAAATTTATTTCTAAGTTTTATCAGGAATCGATATTGTACGAACCCAAATGATTATATGCTTGCAATGTATGTCTTATGCGGTTTATAGTTTTTACTATCTTTATTTTCTCACTCTTAGTTTATTTTCCATGTAATATACAGATTAGGGGATCTCCAATATAGTCTTATTCCCATGGAATTTTTGAATAAATTTGTCTAGCTAAAGAGGGATTTTAAGGAGAAGTCCCTAATCCTCAAAACTTCTCAGTTAGCAAAACATTACTTTCTTAGAGATTTATAGGAAGTTTACACGCGATTTCCTCATCTTCGTTTTGACTTTTCGGGCGATGAAAAAGATAATTTTCTTAGTGAAACGCGTTCTTATCATGCCAACTTGATGTGTGGCCATACCAGCCATCAGTCGGGAAGTGGGACTATCATTGACTTCCTCCAGTTAATTCCCCAGTAGGAATTAAAACTTCTTTCAAATCAACTTTTACATTATCCATTGGGTCATTTGAGAAAGCTAAAGTTGTTGTTTCAAAACATTAAGAGTTAATTAAATGTTCAGAATAGCATTGTGATGTAATTCAAATTTCTTCATCATCCATAAACCTTTATTGTTACTAATAAAAGAACTTGTTTTTCATGTAATAATTCCTATTTTACTTATTCTTAATAGGAAACCCAGTTAGTGCGCACATTTGATCCTTTAGATGTTTTCTTACGAATTATTGAAATTAAAGATAGACTACTAGCTAATATTGAAAAGAGGCGGTCTTTGCAAGGCACTTCAACTTCACAATTTCCAAATAATCTAAAGGCACAAGAATTGCATTGGAAATACTTCCAACTAAAATGGACCTTTAAAGGTCTAAAGGAACAAATCTCTAGCATTGAAGAGGAGATTAAGGAGAAGGATAAAGGGATCCTAGAGTTGAAAGAATAGATAGAATCAACCTTACAATCCAGGCTTTTAGTTGAGATTAACGTCGAAATGGCCAAATTACATCAATGAATAAATAACCTTGAAGTGGAGTTTATGAAGAGTCAAGTATTTTGCCGATCCTTGAAACTCATCGTCATTGAAGGCAATTCAAGTCTTCCTACTACTACTCCTATAAGGACAACGAGATATCAATCTTTTATTAGTCAAGAATTTCATACTTTATTGAATCTACCTCCCGGTCTAAATGATGATGTGATCTCCAAATGGAGCAGACAAGTTAAATTTGAATGCATGCAATTTTTTAGTAATAAGTGGAACAAAAAAGTTTCTCAACGTCTTAATGAACATAAAAGCAAAGTTCAAAATGTTGAGCATGAGAAACCTATTTTTAAACAAGAGATCGAAAAGTTAAAGAGCATAGTTTAAACTTCACGAGGAGTCAATAATACTCTCCAGCATGCTTTGAAAACTCAAATTGATTTAGTTAATGACGTCAATACTATTCGAACGAAGGAAAAAAAATTCAAAGAGCTTTTGGATGTGGCTCTTCACCACATTACTGATCCTTTATTTGCCAAGGATTTGGACAAGAAAGAACAGAGCCTCGAGTTTTGACAAAAAATTACTTTTGAACATATTTTTCTTTTACTTGATTTTTGTACCTACAACTTTGTACATAATGTATTAGATTGTAAACAAAATTGTAATTGAACGAGTGTCATCTTTGATGTAAGGTATGTAGCCTTGAATCGTATACTGGTCATTATTTGAATTGCTTGACGACTAATGTCTTGCTTTTCTATATTTTGAACTTTTGAAGGATATTCTGCTCGTTGAGAAAATTAAAAACCTTGCTAATTGAGCTTTTGGAAAATGAATTCAAATTTGAATTGAGAGCTGATTTAGCTGAGCTCCATCATCATAAAATCCTTTTGATACTAACTTGAATAGAAGCCTAGAGAACCATTCAAAGATCAGAAAGCCCAATTGGTAATTAATAAGGAAGTCCAAAAAATCCATCTGGTACTAATAAGGAAGACCAGAAAAATCACCTGCTATTAACAATAGAAGTCCAGAAAACTCATCTGGCAATTAGTAAGGAAGCCCAAAGCACCTATCTGGTATTAATAACAGAAGAGGAGAAAACCCATTGGCAATAGTAATGGATGATCAAAACATCTGTCTTGCAATAGTAATAGAATACCAAAACACCTATCCGGCGGTAGTAATGGAAGACCAAAACAACTGCCTGGCAGTAGTAATAGAAGACCAGAACACATGTCCGGCAATAGTTCCTTCATTTGGGCTAACTGACTTTTGATGACTCATGTTTTGGTAATTCTTCCTCCATAAGACAACCGTAATCCTTCTTTCAAATTGAATTAAACTTGATTGATCTTCCTCTCAAAGACTATTTTCCATCCATTCTTTTGGATAGAGTGCAGTTTACTCGACTACTTTTTGCCACCATTGTAGGTGAGGATCTCAACTTAGATCGAGTTTCTCATCACCATCTTAGGTGATAATTTAGGTCTATTATCCAGTGCATTTGGCTAGCTTTCTTTTAGTTGAACCATAGACTTACCCAACCTCCCTCTAGGAGGCGCTTTAGTAAAGCAATGGAGACGATACTAAAGGCTTGTCCGACAATTTGGACAGGCCAAAGGCTTACCTGTCCTCCCTCTAGGGGGCGCTTCAGTGAGGCCTTTGATGATGGCACTAAAGGCTGGTTTGGCACTTTGGATAGGCCAAAGGCTTACCTATCCTCCCTCTAGGAGGCGCTTCAACTAGGCCATGTAGGCAGGGATTGAAAGCTTGCAGACGCTCCGGTTAGACCTTTTTAGATGGAACCAAAGGATTACTTTGACCTCCCTCTAGAAGGTGCTTTGACTAGGCCATCTTGGTGGGGACATAGGCTTTTAGCCCCTTACTACCATCTTAGGCAGTTTTTTAGGCTTTCCATTATTTTAGGAGAGTTTCACCCTTCAACCATGTAGATACACTTATTTTGTTAAGAAACTATTTCTTTAATATTGACTTATTCAACATCTTTGTACAAATTCATCAAGCTTCCCCTACCCTAAGAGATTGTTGATTATTCCCTCCAAGCTTTGGTAGTGAATGGTGTCATGGTCCTTAGAGCAATGGTAATGATAATATAATCCTTCGAGATTTCTTTTCATTCTTTGGTCGCTTTTTTTGCGAAGGCCAATTGTTGAGCTTGTCTTTAGTCAAGAAGTAGTTATTCTCGTAAGAAGTGGTAAGGGAGAAATTTTTAGAAAGCCATGATCTTTTGGAAGTTGATCTTTCTGAATTTCATTTGGCTCTCTTATGTATGATGGGCTCTTTAACTTTCACAATAAGCTATCTTATTAAAGAGTTTCGAGTTTCATTTGGTTCTTGAGGGTGGTTAAAAGGGCATTTTCCCACCTTCTACTGAATCTATCAAAATCCATTGTTATCTCTCTTTCGAAAATGGTCCCCTTGGTTTTGAGTTGAATCTCTTTCCTCATTTTCAAGAAGATGTTATCCTTTTTGTGTTGCTTTCCTAAGGAAAAGAATTGTGTTAGCCACCCATGAAAGGGATTCAATCTCCATTTTTCTGGATTGTATGGAGCCACTTGTCTTTTCTTATTTTCCATGATTTGTAGCCCCATGATCCTTAATATTTTCTCTTCATGAAGCCAGGAATCATTAGTAATTTGGTAAGTTGGCCTAGTTATTTATGGCTTAGAGGATCCTTGGTCGGAGGCCTTAAGACGATTAATTGGCATGACTAAGAAAAAATTAGTTGATGCGATTAATTGGTGTTAAGAATCAAAGGTAGGTTAGCTTGGAATGGGATATGCTTGGTAGGGGCAAGTCCTTAAACACTAAATATTCAAGCTAGGGTAGTTCGACTTAGGGTTTTAATTGAGATGGAAGTACGAGCCCTCCTTTTAGTGGCAAAATGTTAACGAATTTCTTCGTTAACCCCAAAATTGCAAGGATGAAAACCATGGCTGATGATGAAATTTGGAGAGGCTAAGTTTAACCTAAACGAGTGCTTACATAGCAACACTTGGTTGAGTTAAGGCTTAAGAGGAGTGATAAGAAAGTTTAGGTTCATAAGGAAATCATATGCAAGGCCATGTGAAATCATATATGCTTGAAATAAATCCATTTTAGACAATCATATGATTAAAAGAGAAATAAAAAATATGAGTACTTTTGAATTCGAAGAAATCTTTGATTAACAAATCATATATGCTTTTGAATTCGAAAGTAAGTCATAATTCGAGAAATCCTATTTTTATTCAATATAATGCAAAAGTACAAAGTCCAATAGTCCAAAAATTCAAATGCTACAATCGGCTATGAATCCCTAAATCAATTTAGGGTTACAAAGCTTAAAATATAAGAAAGAGATAAGAATGATTTTCTCCCTCTACAAAGCCCTTATGTCCATATTTACAGAGGTGGAAATGTGGTATGCTTAGAAACTTGACTTCGGCATTCATGTCCTTCAACGTCAACAACGTCGCATGGTGCCAGGCCTTGTTTAATGATGATTTTCGACATTCCTCGATGCATAGTAAAGCTTTGGCATTATTTCAATAGTGAAGATGTTCATCACCAATGATTTTTGATGTTAGCGGCTTGCTCTATAATGATCGACATTCGTAGTTAGTAGACCGCAGCAACAGTTTGAAGCTATAATGATACAAAACGACATTGATATGGAGCAGCTCCATCATGGAACGATGTCGGCATTGATAATTCCTGAGGATGTTGACTACTTTCGGCATCAACATCGCATGAATAGATGGACAATATCATCTAAGTGTTGTTGAAGTGTGGCATGGCATTTATAAATGAAGCCATTAACAAGCATCGGCATTACTGAGTGGCAATATGGGCAATGATCGGCCTCAATAACAAACAACGGTAACAATGATAACATTGATAGAAAGCGGCATCACTTTGGAGGGTGACACTACTAAATTACAGTCTCAATGAGATATGATATAGGTTATGTGAACATTCATTGATGGCTGACTGTGTTAATTGCAGTCGACATCATTACTTTCTTAAAAGGACTCAACATTGATTATTGGTGACATCAATGATGGGGAGCATTGATTTGTTCAATATTATCTAAAGACGACATTAAAGGGCGGCAGTATTGGAATAGAAGTAGCATCAAAGAGATGTGACATCATTACTTTACGGCTTTGGTTGCAGGTAGTATCGGTGATGAGTGATGTTCATCTTATTTTCATAAGTGAAAGGTGGCATTGGTAAGATTTGATGTCAAAGAGATGTAATATAGATGGAAGGAGGCATCAAGGAGAAGCGGTATCAGCAACATGTGTTGTTGATCATATGCAGTTTTGAACGATATCGATAAAGCATGGCTTACTACCATCTTGAAAGGGAGCATCATATTCATGTCTTATACCGCATATCTTCGAGGTTAATAATGGTGATAACAATACTCTTTAAATTTTTCATAGACATTGGATTTATTATTCATAAGATATACATATCCTAGTCTTGAGAAATCATTACTAAAAGTCATAAATTAAGTTGAATTATCCTTTGTCACAATAGGAATTGGGCAACATACATTAGTATGTACGAGACCCAAGCATCCATCAGCTCATTTGTTACTTCTACTAAAGGGTTGTCTGGTCATTTTTCTTTTGAGACAGACTCATAAGTTTTAAATGATTCATGATCAGACGACGGTAGAAAAACTTTGGTTTTAGTTTGTGTAATCGTTTGTCACTAATATGATCTAGCCTAAGTACCATAAGTAACCATTTCTACTGTAAACAGAAGATTTATTAAGAGCACAGATATGATTAAAATTAAGTACATAAATGACGTTATCTAAAACACCATTGTAGATTTTATTTCCATCATATAAAATGTTCATAACACTATTATCACAATGAAAACTATATCGGTCTTTGACTATCTAGACATTGATATTATTCTACAAATAATTTTTTTAACATAATAACAATTAGTCAAAATCAAATCAAATCCATTAGGCAAAGTCATGTGATAGTCTCCAACTATAGTTGCATCCACTAAAGATCCATCAGCAACTTTAAGCCTCATTTCACCTTTTGCCACATTCATGTCCTTTTAAGTCCCTATAACGAATTACAAATATGAGTCCAGATTTAGTATCTAAAACCCAAGATAATTTATTGATTACAAAACTGTTTTGAATCATAAACATAGAGGAGAAGAAATTGTTACCTTCTTTTAGAGCAAAAGTGATCCTCGCATAGAGGAGAGCACTCATATAATTTTATTCTACACTTAAGAAGTAGCTGCCAATAACCTGGCAGGTAGCAAAAAACCCCCCATACAAATAAAAAGAAGGTAAAAATACCTCACCAAAAACCTATGTGCTAAAGTCCACAAAAGAAATATAAAACAAAACAAAATGTGAAAAAATGCTCAAATCCTCAAGAGCAGCAGGCTCCAACCAATCCAGTATATATACCTGTATTTGCTAAGAACATATACAAAAATGTAGAAACAATACATATATATGTATATAAAAATATATATTTATATGCATATATATATATATATATGCTAAACAAAACAAAATAAACTAAACTAATAAAATAAAACATAGAACAAGCAACATTTTGTTATACTGAGTAAAAATCAAACATAATATATATTTAAAATTGTAGGACTTGTATGCACTATATGAATGTTGCTAAATATAATTTCATCTCGTTAAATGTCATAAAACAATAATTGTACATCAACTTCATTGGTATTCAAACTATAATTTCATCTTGTTAAATGTCTTATAAGAAGAAATAGTTTCCTTCTTTTCTTTGACCATCTTCAAATAGTCCAAACAATTGCACTTTCGATGCCCCTTCTTGTGACAATGGTGACATTCACATTTGCAAGTAGAAGCATCCTTCTTAACTTTCTTAGAACCCCACTATCATTTCTTTAAACTTTTTGAAGATGTAGCTTTGCTCTTTACAGCTAACATTGTGTTTTGATCCTTAAATGGTCCCTTAGCAGACCTCAACATATTGAGTAGCTCGACGAGGTTTCACTCGACTGGTTTATATTATAATTTGATATGAATGGCTCAACTATGGAGTCAGTGAGCCTAGGATCAAATCCACCTGCAGTTTGTTGCTTATAGTCAAATCTAGCTCTGAAAGTTTATCAATATAGCCTTTCATAGTCAAGAAAAAATTCTCAACATGATTGTCCTTACTCATCCTAGTATCGAACAATTTCTTAGTAATCGCATACTATGCAGAACGAGATTGCCTCCCAAACAAAGCTTCGAGGCTTTCAAAGATTTTGTGGATAGACACATTTTTGCATTGTCTTTACAATGGTTTGTCTGAAGTAGAAAACACAAAAACATGAGCGATTTCGCTGTCAACTACCTAAGTGTTATAAGCTTTTACTGCCTCGGAGTTAGTATTCTCAGTGGGTTTTTCCCTTAAAGATTCGTTGATTGACAACCACAAACATTCATATGCGAGTGTTATCTTTATTTCTCTTAGCCAATTAGTATAGTTAGGTCAAGTGAGCTTAACATTTTCCAAAAAATAGGCTTAGGTTGGTCATGCTGCTATAAATTTAATTTAAGTAGATTAGAACAATTTAAACATGGCAGATGTCCTTATATTATTAAATAGGCTAAATGCATTCATTTCATTTATCTAATAAGCTCCCACTAGATTTTTAATGTTTCTCGAAATCTTAAGGAAAACCTAGAAATATTTTGATTTCTCTATTGGGAGTTAGAACTCGATTGCCTTGGGATTCTAATCTCAAGTTTTTTCAATAATTCATAAACCCACAAGAGATGGATAACACCTTTGGTTTTATCATATACCACTCATAAACCTAGTCTTTGTCCTAGTCTCATCATGAGCTTGAGTTTTCTCAACAAATCAAAAGAGAATATTCACTCGTACCTACCATTTCGTGATGATCTAAGTATAATGCACGTACCTTGAGTTTGCTCAACAAATATGTGCATGTATCTTACCTTGTCTAGTCAATATATCAATGGTATTGCATATAACACCTTAGCTTGATTTTGCTTAACAATTAAAGAGTATGTAAGTAATCTATTAACATATAAATGGTACAAGAAAATTTATACATAAAGATTCATAATCTTTAATGTTTACCTTAAATTGAGTGATATCAATTTAGGAAATAATGTATTTGTTTTGAAATACCCTCATTTTTCAAGTGCCGGACATAGCAAATATCATAATATACGTACAATACATATGTACTTACTCCTTAGATCTAAGTTTGATTTCTTATAGTTCCACTTATATTATACATTCATATTATATAAGTTTGATTTATTAATAACTATTTATAATTTAATTAACTCATATCATATTGTTTTGTATACTATCAATTAAATCATATTTAACTAATTATAATTTTTTATTTAATTAAAAAATTAATTAAATTATATTAAAAATTCAAAACTTTATTTTTATTCATCTTAAACAATTTAAAATAATATTAACTATAACACTTATAGTTTTATATACATATATCAATATATATATATATATTATTAATTAGTATTTAATTAATTTACATTTAATAATTTTTTATTTAATTAAAACAATTGTTAATTAAATAAATTAATAAATTCGAAATATATATTTATAGTTTACCTAAAACAATTTAATATATATATATATATATTCAACTACAACTTATACAGATGTATATATATACATATATCAATATATGTGTCTGTATGTTTTTATTTTAATTAATTAATTTTTAATTAATTATTTATTAACTTAATACAATTAATTAAATTATTAAGTAATCTTGAAAAATACTAATATATTTTTAGAAACAATTTTTTAAAAATATTATATAAATTTGATAAAATTAATTTTATATAATTTAACTATTAAATTCAAAATATACATTAAATTTTCAAACTAAATTTTGAAAATTAGCACAAGGCCAAATTAATTTAGGTCTTTACAATTGGACCAATCTTTCTGACTTACTCTATCGTCAAGTAAGGCCAGTATACATGGAGAGGAAAATACTTAATTATCTAACCTTAAGCATAGACACTATTATTCTAGACCCTAAAGTTATAGGTAGAATATAATAGTTGGTTCTAAAATTGCTAGGTTAGACCACATAAGCCATTAAGGCTCTAATACAAGTGACGAAACTGGGCCGGTCTACAAAGGGTGAAATAGGTAGAATTAAAAAAATATCATATTTTGGATTATATTGGACCTATGAAGTTTAAAGGGTTGTATTAGATCCAGTCTAATTAATTTAAATAAAATCATATTTTATAAAAAATTATATATATTTAGTTAATGAATTTAATTCAGTTGATTATATATTGTTTACATGTATATCAATATATACTCATATATTATAATGTGCATGTGCAATATAATAATAGGTGTACATTGTAAAGTTTATATATAGTTGATATTGGGATTTATATCTACTATATATAGTTTGCTATTATGTACACACACACACATATATATATATACGTGTGTGTTTATGTATGTATGTATTACTTGATTAAAACATTTCATAATAAAATATATATATATATATACAATTTTGAAAATATTAATAAAAATAGTTATAAATATATTAAAGTATAATACAAAACTTGACTAACTCTTTGATTATAAATTTCAAATTAAAATATCTGATTTGACTTAGTAAACAAATTCAAATTCAAATCCAGATTAGAAATATAAATTCAAAGTTTCAAGTTCCGTAGTTGACTTAGTAATATTTCAAAATAATATATTTATATATTTAAATGAATAAGGCTAAAAATAATTTTACTAAAAATATTTATATAAAAATTTATATTAATTTAAATATATATATATATGTAAGTAAGTAAATATTATTATTATATATATACACACATATATAAATATGTATAATATATGTATGCCTTATATATATATATATATGTGTGTGTGTGTGTGTGTGTGTGTGTGTGTATGGATATATGTTTCGACAAGGAAATTTTTTTTTATTAAACCTGAAAGTAAAATTTTGTTATTTACAAAATAAATAAATTTACTAATAGAGTATATACACATAATTATTAAAAGAACCAATTCGTTTGAAAAAAAAATTATTTTCCAAAACTGTAACACCTCGTAATTTTTACAATAATTAATTAAAAAGAAATTAAATTAATAATAAAGTCGAAAAATAGAATTTTACAAAATTCAGAATTTGGCTACGAAACTTGCAATATTAGATTTATAGAGACTTTCTAATCAAATTTCATATATAAATTTTTCCGATTGGAGTTCAAACGAAAAAGTTACTAATGTTTGAAGTTTATGAATTGGTAATAATTATATATGTAATTAAGGTAATAAAAATAATTAACTAACATTAATTACCATCTGTTAAAGTTTACTGATAGTTAACGTTACTTTAACATTAAGTAAGTTAACAGTGGAAAGAAATGGCATCGAGCAATTTAATAGGGAATAACACAAAACAAATTAAACGTCACTAATTAATTACCGAAACAAACAAAGAAACCTATAAATTATGTGATAATTCCAGATTTAAATGAAATATGCAAGTAAAAATGTAAATTAAGTTATCATGGTAAACTGTTGGGATTTAAGTAGTATTTTAATTCATTGGATAGTAGAGGACTGCAATGTAAATTCCTATAGATTATCAAGTTTAGATTTAGAATTAAAAGTGTATCGCTGAGGTGATAAGAAAAACACCTAAAAGAAAGAGATGAATAAAATAGGGATATTTACCTTATTTTGTACTGTCTATTTCAATAACTATGAAAAAGATAATTCCTTGTGATTCCAAATGCAATTGAAATTCTCCTTTTGGATAAAACATAGGAATTTACTATGTTAACCTTGCTTTCAGAGAGATGTGGTTCTAATGCATTAAAATGCAGAAATCTCTAAAGAGTAATTAAAGAATTGTAAATGTGATAAAAATAACAATCTAAGAGAATAATTTATATATATATATGCAATATAAACAAGACAATAATCAAATAGTAATGATAAAAAAATAGGCAAGTAATAATTTAAAATAAAGAGAGTATGGAAAGTACATTAAATAAGGGAGGGTAGTATATGTTAAAAAGGAATGGAAATAAAAAAGAAATGGCAGTAAATGGGAAAAGATATTTAGATCTTTTAAAAGAAAGCAGTAAATAAACTTAAATTGAATAAGAGGTAAACACATGAATAAGTAAAGGAATGTTATTAACAATTGAACATTGTAAGCGTAATAATCAAATGAATATAAATGAATACACACACACACGTAGCTTCAGGTATGCGTTTATGATGAGTGTGAATTATTAAAATTAGTAAATAACTAAGACTGATAAGAATGACATAGTCATTAGAATGGGTTCGAATGCGAGGTCAGTAGTTTTACACAACAGAAGTCTGCCCATCGCAAGGGGCTACCAGTAGTTATGTATACATTATACTAACATGGGAGATATCCAACTGTAGGACCTGTGAAATTATATACGCTAGTGTATAGACGAAGGAATACCCCAGTAAGGCCCGCTTCAATCTTTTAGGAGGGGAATTGCCTTGATTTCATTAGGAAATCTAAATGGAATTGTGAGAAAATATCGGCGCCATGTCAGTGTGTTGGTACCATATTAGGGAGTAAGAGCTGTACATAGGTCGAGAACGTCATCGATCCTAAGAAGGTTGACACCTAACTGGGTACACCTCCTATTAGTGTTAGTCACATTAGGTCATGCATTGCCATAGTTGTTTGCTAGTTTGTTTGTTAGGGGCAAGGCTAGATAACCCTTAAGAAAGTTCTTTCAAAATGAATGTGGTAGTCCGTGGAGCTGAGTCCATAATAGTTCGAGGAGATGAGTCCTCTATAGTCCGTGGAGCCGAGTCTATAATAGTTCAAGGAGATTTGTCCTTTATAGTTCGTGGAGCTGAGTCCACAATATGAAGCAGTCAAGTAGAAAATCCCCAAGGCAAGATAGAATACGGCTAAACTATATGACGACATTATCAGGCATTGTGGGAGTTTGTGACGACCCGCCTTTCTATCCACAGAAAGACGCATCATCGTTAAGAAAGAAATAGATAAAAAATAGAAACAAAGAAGAAAGAACAACACAATTCAGAATCTCATAGCGGAATGAAACAAAATATAAAACATCACATAACTATTACATAGTCTTACATATATCAGAGTTACATAACACCATCCAAACAAGACAGTCATATATACATATCTGCCATATAATACATCCCAAAATACAACATACATCACTAACACAGCGGAACTAGATAGATAGATATATATGTCTGGACTTCTGCTCCAAGCTCCTCCAGACATCAACAGTCCAAAACCTGATCACTTGGCTACTCATAAAAATTTGAGTACCCAAGAGTTTAAGAAAAATAGAATAAACTCCGGGTCAGACATGGGTCTGGTGTGAGTAAATGGGTTAAAGTTGCTTAACTTTGAAAAACCATTTGAAAACAAAGGTATCACGTAAGACTTCCCACACATAAACATGGGTAAATTTTTACCTTACGCTAACCAAAACATTTATAGGAAATCCAGTGATATTATAATAGTGTCTAGGGATTTCAAGTAAATAAGAAAGCTGAAATTGTTACATCTATTAAATTCCAGCATACATAGATTTACAATCAAATCCGAGAGCACTTATTGGAGATTGGATTCCATACAATGGCAGGGCTACTGGGGTACCGCCCGTCACAGTACCTGACCTAGATCAGAGTACCGAGGATCACGCCCGACCCCCTGCAACACAAGGCCAGAACCATCCCTTACTGGACAGTCCCGAACAAGATAACCCCGCAGTTGTGGCCAACAACTTCCCACTAAGCCGAAATAAAAAGGGACATCTAGACAGGGGTATATCTCATCCTACTTGGGTGCTACCCACTTAACCTTGCTGCACCTCCCCTGTTTTAGCCATTCCCGGTTGATGAGGCTTGAGGCTACGATTACCTTTTAAAGAACATATCTTAGAATGCTCATCGTCCACCTGACGATGTGCTGAAAGAATTCAATCCATACAAGTTCGTTCCGGGTTCAAAAGAAACCGAAGGCATTATCTTGTTACACTCATTTTTGGAATCACCCTCAGAGTTAAAGACAATAACCCTTGCATTCTGAAACACCATCTCGATCTTCACTTTGAGATGTCACGACCTATCGTTTAATTTGGATCGATATGGTTTTTCGGATGTCCAAATTTGGAAATCCGGTCCCGGTCTCATCGAAATCCAAACGTATCTTTTAAGGTCAAGTTGTGATTTAAACAATTCAATTTATTTTCTATATTCACATAGATAGATAATTCACATTATCACAAATAGATAATCCATATTATCACAATTCAACCAAAGCATCTCATATCACAAAGCAACACATATCACATATTAGAGGTATAAATAATCCAAGGCATTCAATATCATTCAATCATCCATAAGCAAGATTACTTAGTCACACCATCTCTAATTAATTTAGTTAACCACCAATGAATTAAATTAATTCTTTAATTACATTTAAATCCTGCTTACTTAACATTAATTAATTTCTAACTTAATCACTTGGATTACCTTTAATCCAACTTACTTATCATTAATTAATTACAAATTAATTAATTAATCATCTCTTAATTATCTTCCTTAATTAATCTACCTTGATTAATTATTCTTTAATTACATTAAGTAATTAACCCTTAATTATCCTTTTTAATTAATTACTCTTGATTAATTACTCTTTAATTACTTTTAGTAATTGAACCTTAATTAATCTTTTAATTATTAATTAATGATCCCCTTAATTACTTTCATTAATTAATTACCTTTATAATTAATTATCTTAACAAGTAATTGATTACCTTATAAATTACCCTTAATCCTTTAATTAATTAACTATTCTTTAATTAATTAATTAATCCTTTATTTATTTATATTAATTAATTCTTTAATTAATAATACTAAGTGATTAACTCCTAATCACTCCCATTTAATTACTTCCATAAAGTAATTATCCTCTAATTACTTTCTTACTTAATTACCTCCAGTAATTATTCATTAATTACTTCACCAAGTAATTACACTTAAATTCATAAGTGATTATCTTTAATTAATCACTAATCAATTCTTTAGTTAATTATTAACTAATTACTCAAAATAAATTAAATAATTTCTTAATCCTTATATTTGAAAGATCTTAATTAAGAAAATCATTTATCTTAATTAAATTATTTACATTAACCATCTACTCTTTAATAATTAATAATAATTGAATTATCTTCATTATCTTCACACATTAATTCCTTTAATTATTCAAAATCTTAATTACTGAAGATGAACTCTTTATTATAATTGATTATTAAATTCTTAACATTAAACTTTATTTAAGGAAACATTTGGAAATCAATTATTAATTAAACAATTTAAACATTCTAATCAAATCTTTGAAACTTTTCAAAGTTATTAAATAAATTTTAATATAAAAATCATTTTTGAAAATCTATTTTTCTATCCTTTAAAAACTTATTTTACTTTGTTTCTAAAACTTAGAAATCTTTGCAAAATCAAAATTACTTTGTTATAAATTCTTTTTAAAACTTCCTGTACAATACTTAAACCTGTCTATCTCTAGAAAACCCAAGCAAAACACTTCAACTACCCGATCAAAACACGAGACAACTCACGTTCTTCCTGCTTCGAGAAAAAATCAATCATTCCCGAACTAAAACCCGAGCACGAATATCGTCCATCATCCACTGACATGCAGTGCACGTGTGCACTTCCATTGGTGAACCACAGCGCTCCGACCATCGACGTCGATCTCAACACCTCACCGGTGATCCTCGCAACCAAACTCGACCACCCCCTTTTCTCGATTCGATCGAGATACAAAAATGACCAAAAACACACAGCCTGGAAGCGTAACATCATCGGAAAACTCATTCCCTCCGACAATCCCTGACCCGAGACACCACACCGCTTTCACCGTAACTCTGTCACGTCTCCCCGCATCTCCAGAACGACTCGCGATCGACTTCGGTCGCTTCTAGGCATCGCGAAACCCACAGGGAATAAAACCCTACATCATCGATTCCTAACCATCTCAACCAATGATAAATCACTATGGTATTTTTCCTATGATCATCGTCTTCACCTCGACCTTCAAGCCCAAACACGTCGGCCAGTTCGTCGTTGATCGATGGAAATCGACCAAAACATCACAAACTATCTACACGAGAATACCCAACAATCTCCAAACTAAAAATCATGATTTACACACTAAAATTCATGATTTCCCATCACGAATTCAACCATGCAATCCAATTATAAAATTGAATTGATAAAATTTTGACTCAAATTACAATTTCACTGTTATTTATAAACTTTCGAGCCAAATATTCATTTTAAATTCCTGTAATTATTTTAGGAGGGATGTTACATGATTCCAAACATTTTTCATTTACAATCCAAAAGCTATCAGTGATTAAATACTGAGATAGTGAACTTTTAAAGAAAATGCTACCCTATAAACACACAGAGCCTGGATATACATATGCAGGCTATTCACAGGCAATAAACATTATACACATACATGCATCCATTTCAATCCAGATATTTCTGGCTAACACATGATTTTCATTCACCTACCAAAGTGAAATCAAGTTATAAAACTGTTTTTAAAATCTAGTTTACTCACCTGAAAACAAGTTTGAACAGAGCAACTTCTTGTTTTGAAAAGCTGTTAGCTTGACCCCCTTTGATCTTCTTACTTGCTTAGTTGAGTGGTTAATTTGAGTTGTTGATTAACTTCAGTTGTAAGATATTAGTGTCTATTTATTTTCTTCTCTGGTAAGCTAAGTCTTTTTGACAAACGAAAATGAAATAAGAAAGATTGATATATAGGAAACAAGTGTGCAGGCTGATATCTTTATTTGGTACAAAAATAATCTTTGTTTGGTCATAGATTTTTTTCATATGGAGGCTGATATGATGATGGCATTAAATGAAGTTGTCTGGTTTTTATATTTCATGCTTATCCACCTTTTTATACGGTATGTACATATATGATTTTCCATAGTTTATAAATTTCTAGAGTTATCTTAAATTCATTTCATATTTTTACATAACCATTTATTTATTTGAGATATTTATTTAACATCAATACTTATTTTTATTTCTTTTTCTAACATAAACTATCAACTCTTAATTTATATCCATATAATTTATACTTATGTTTATATATTAATAAGATTTATTTTATTTAAACATTATTACCTAGATTACATCATAAATATATACTTAGATCAAATGTAAATAAGTAGAGATTACTTTAATTTAAATGTGAATAAGATAGATTTTACTTTTAAATATTTTGAAACTCTTTATTTTAAATTTCAAATCATAATTTCCTTCCAAAAATACATATATATATATATATATTTGTTTTTAAACTGATAAGTTTGTATTTCAATTTATCAGATTAAATTCTTAATAAAATAATATTGCCAAAATCTCGGGTCGTCACATTCCTCCCCCCTTAAAAGAATTTCGTCCCCGAAATTTAAAGCAAAAGATAATTCAAAAGCTTTTATATCAACAACCTAAACATACATATCATCCATACATTAACAGCTAACCAAACAAGTCATCCAAACAAACATCACTAGCTATCCGGACATAAATCCGGATAAGCTTTCCTAAAGCTATCCAAAGTTTCCCAAGTACAGTCTCTGGGATCCTCGCTCCACTGCACTTTGACAAGCTTCACTACTTTGCTTTTGAGTTGCTTCTCATCCTGACCTACAATCTGGACTGGATTCCTGACTACAGTTAAGTTCGGCTCGACCTCCAGATCTTCCTGAACTGCTGATTCTACAACTAGTGATGGATCATGGACAAACTTCTTGAGATGGGATACATGAAATACATTATGAATTCCAGACATCCGCTCTGACGGTTCAATTCTGTAGGCCACAGCACCAATTCTTTCCAGCACTCGGAATGGACCAATATATCTTGGGGCCAGTTTTCCCGTCTTACCAAATCTTACTACTCCTTTAATCGAGGAAATTTTGACAAAGACTAAATCTTCGATTTCAAATTCTAATGGTCTTCGCCTTTTATCTGCATATTTCTTCTGACGGTCCTGAGCAGCTTTCATTCTCTTCTTAATAAGCTCAACTTTCGCAGATGCTTCACGAATCAAATCTGGTCCAAGCACAAGACGATCTCTCGACTCGATCCAACAGGATGGGGATCTACAAGGTCTTCCATATAAAGCTTCGTAGGGTGCCATCTTGATACTCGCCTGATAACTATTATTATAGGAGAATTCTACTAAATGGAGATGGTCTTCCTAAGATCCACCAAAATCCAAAACACAAGCTCTCAGCGTATCCTCTAAAATACGGTTCAGCCTCTCCGTCTGCCCGTCTGTCTGGGGATGATATGCTGTACTCAAACTCAATCTCGTGCCCAAAGCTGATTGCAAAGCTTCCCAAAATTTACTAGTGAAGATAGGGTCGCGGTCACTTACAATGCTGACAGGAACTCCATGCAACCTTACTATCTCCTTCAAGAAAATCTCAGCTAAAGATGCAGCAGTACGGGTCGCCTTAACCGGAATAAAATGGGCGCTTTTAGTTAACCGATCCACAATCACCCATATTCCTTCGTTTCCTCTCTTGGTTCTTGGCAAATCGTCGATGAAATCCATAGAGATCATCTCCCACTTCCACTGAGGAACTTCCAAAGGTTGCAACAATCCGGCTGTCTTCTGTTGATCACCTTTCACCTGCTAGCAGATAGCACAACTATGACAAATCTATCAATATCTTTCTTCATATTCGGCCACTAAAAGACTCACTTCATATCTTTATACATCTTTGAAATTCCTGGGTGTATATTCAATCTGGAGCGATGACCCTCCAACAGTACTTCCTGCCTCAACCCATTCACATTAGGCACACATAGACGATCGTTTTCCCTTAAAGTTCCTTGATCATCAATCTCGAAATCTGAGTGTCTACCCTCTTTTGTAACAACCCGCATATTTTAAAGTTTTGAATATTTAAATATTTTATTTAAATATAGAATCGTTAATCGGATTAATGCCCGAAAAGCTACTTTTTGCAAACAATCAAATTGGCACTCGAGACCACCCCCATTGAGTTCAAAATGACGTTTGCGACCTTTTTGAGTATAAACATTGATATGTTTGGAGTTAGTGAAGTTTTGATACTTTTTCACTTAGGGCTTTGGTCTAGTTTCAGCCCATTAGACCCAAGCTTCACCCTCTCTTCTCTTCATTCATTTCATTTTCCTAATACAACTCAAGCTTTAGATAAAAATGGGGGAAGAGAAAAAAGAATTAGAATTCCTAAGCCCTAGTTTCCAATTTGCAAATCAAGTTCTAGCTCCAAATTCAAGAAGAAGCTTTGGTAACCCTTCTCTTCTTCTTCCCCAACTCGTTCTCCTTTCAATTTCAGAAGTTCCTAAACCTAACTTAGGAAATGTTTCTCTTTTAAGCTTAAATTCAAGCTTCTTGAGTTGGGACTGAAGAGTGGTTGATCCTCCTTTGTTTTCAAGCTTCTCCTTCCTTGTTTTTGTGTAAAAAGGTGAGATTTTTATCTCACATCTATGTCTATAACTATCCTTGATTGTTGGGCATGAATTCCTAACACTAATTCATATACATTTGCTTTCGATTTGGATTGAATTGGTGAATTGTTAAATTTTTGGTTTTTGGAATCTAATTTGTTGAAAATCCAACCTTTGATTGTTTGGACATGTTAGTGGAGCGTTTCGGAGGGCCATACAAGGCTGGGTTGTCGAAAGGCGTAAATCCTCTGTCGAAGTGCTCAATTCGTCGCTTCCATCGTATGTCGAACCCGCCTTAAAAGGGGCTAGACTGAAGCAGAATACGTCACCAAACGTCTGCAATAAAGCTCAGACATCTGGAGTCTGCTTCAGGGAACTTCCTGAAACTTACTGCAGACGCCTGAGTATTTACCCCAGACGTCTGGAGTATGTGACCTGCTCTATTTTGCCTATGTAGCTCGAGATTCCAATTTTTATCGATTCATGATCATTCGATTTATTGTTATCATTTATTATTGACTTTGATGACTTCTTTTTTGGGATTTTTGAGAATATCCATTTTGATGGAATCAGTATCGATTTCTTTGGAATTAATTCACATCTTCGAATGTGGATTTTATGATTGATTGTTTCTACAATCATTTTGTGATTTGTCACTTCTAAATACAAAGGTTTCCATACTAGTAGTAAATATTAAAACTCTTTTACAAAGATGATTTCAACTCTATTTTTAACACAAAGCTCTTTTATAAAATCATTTTCTAATCTATTAGTATATACAAACCTTTACCTCATTCGTATGAGAAAATCTAATTAAACGGCTTAGCAAAATAAGTGGTATGAAACGCTTGCGTTTACTTCGTGGGTTAATTCATGGACTTGTTCGATTGAAAATCCTGTAACAATTTTCGAGTGGAAATCTACAACTTGTTCGTAAATATTTAAGTTAAGCTAGTGGTTATGGGACATGAAGCTAAACTCTTATATTTACTGGCTTAGTGTAATTCACACTTTATTGATCAATGATGATCATTTTGTGATTTAGACTAGTGATGTGCGATGTCTATTTGTCTGCGAGGAGACTAAACCCCGTTTCTGTGGAACTTCGGTTCAATTTGGCGGGGTAGCGACCCGTGGTCTTCGGACCGTTTATGGAGCTTCGGCTCAATTTTTATGGTTAGCGACCATGGAATAGCGTTCCATTTGTGATACACGTGTTGGTGAGTTTTCATGCTCCCGTTTATGATAGGCCTCCCCCTCCCCTTTTTGTGATTTCTGGATTTCTATTTGATGATTTCTAGAATTTGTGTTTCACCTCTTTATGTGATTGGAAATTATATGTTTGTCAATATATGTGGTATAGTGAATAAAATAAAGAATATGACATTTTTTTTGGTACTTTGAGATTCTTGAGATATTGTATGATCTTGTTGTTGTTTTATATCATATTTGTTCTAGTATGTCATTGAAGTTATCATACATTCTTATCATATCTCTGCTTATATCTCATTCCTTTATCTGATATTTATAGCTAGACTGATACGTTTATTATTTTCTTATTAAATAATACTCGGGTCAGACCGAGATGTTACAGGTGCTTCTGCTTGACTCCTCATCTGGGATCATCTTCTGACTTTTGTCTAACTACATTACACTTGTAGTTTTTGATGTTACACATTTGTGATATAGACTCCATGATGTATACGTATTCTTTTGTCTAGCACTTGTATCTATTATTTTGTGGTATTGTGGATCTTATTTGACCACTACTCTGATGTACACTTTTATGTGTTATATATTCATATATGTTTCCGCCTTTGAGATATGAATGTATGTGACTGATTTGTGTTATGCTTATTTCTATATTTGTTTCCGAAGGCCTCATAGCCACTATGTGGTAGCTTTGAGTTTGTATCGGTATGTCGGATTTCCTCTGAAATGAAATGCATGTTATACTATCGACATATCGGTGCTCGCACATGGCAATTGCACAGATGGTCGCTCCTCAACAGCCTTATTCTTCGCGCTAGTTGACAGCGTTACCCAGTAGTGTTCTTGGCTAGCGTGAGCATAGAGGCGGGGCGTCACATCTTTGGTCCCTTGACTAATCTTCTTTAAAATCTTATCCTCCATCTACTTGCTTATGATCTTTTCTTGGAGAGACGGAACAACTTCCAAAAGAGACATAACTGCATTTCTACTCAGAGCATCAGCTACCACATTCCCCTTCCCTGGAGTATATAAAATATCCAAGTCATAGGATGCTAAAAATTCAACCCATCGTTGTTGTCTCAAATTCAGATCTTTCTGAGAGAAAAGATACTTCAACGGTTTGTGATCCGTAAATAACTCGAACTTCTCTCTCAAAAGATAGTGTCTCCAGATCTTTAAAGCAAAAACAATGGCTAACAACTCAAAATCATGTGTAGCGTAGTTCTTTTCATGTGGCTTCAATTGTCGACTCGCATACGCAATTACTCTCCCATTCTGCATCAGTACTGCTCCCAGTCCAACAATACAGGCATCTGTATAAACCTCAAACTTGCTTTTCCCATCAGGAATAGCTAGCACAGGTGCACTGGTTAGCCTCGTCTTCAACTCTTGAAAAGCTTCTTCACATTGAGATGTCCACTTAAATTTAGCTCCTTTCCTTGTCGGCTTGGTCAGATGCGAAGAAATCTTAGAATAGTCCTTAATGAACTTCCTGTAGTAGCCAGCTAAACCTAGAAAACTACGGACTTCAGTCGGAGTCTTCGGTTGCTTCCACTCTAGAATAGTAGCTACTTTGGCTGGATCTACCGAAATACCCTCACCAGAAACAATGTGTCCCAAAAATTTAACTTATGACTTCAAGAAATGAAATTTGGAGAACTTCGCCTTCAGAACATGCCTCCTCAACGTCTCCAAAACTATCTCTAAATGCTGCTTATGCTCCTCTTCAGACTTGGAATAAACCAGAATATCATCGATGAACACCAAAACAAACTTATTCAGCACATTTCGAAAAACTCGGTTCATCAGATCAACAAAATAGGCTGGAGCATTGGTTAACCCGAAAGGCATAACCAACCACTCATAAAAACAGTTAGGTCCTCGAAACGCAGTCAAGGGAATACTATCCTCAGCTACCCTTAACTGATGGAAACCCGAAGCTAGATCTAATTGGGAGAAAACTGAAGCTCCATGCAACTGATCAAAGAGGTCATCTATACGAGGCAATAGATATTTATTTCGGATAGTCACTTTGTTCAATTCTCTATAATCAACACAGAACCTTAGCGATCCATCCGACTTTGTTACAAAGACAACGGCAGAACCCCAACTGGAAAAACTAGGTCGGATCAAACCTTTCTCTAAAAAATCTTGGGTCTGCTTCACCAACTCTTCTCTTTCCTTCGGTGCCATTCTCCTACTGGGCTGAACAACAGGTACTGCCCCTGGAATCAGATCAATCCGAAATTCTATCTCTCGATGTGGAGGTAAACACTTGACTTCCTCGAATACATCAGGAAAATCTTTAACCACAACAATATCGCCTCCCTTCTCTTGAGAAGTCTCAACTCCATGTAAAAGACTACTCAAGTGAACTTCAGAACTATCACACGACACTTTAGCAATTATACCCAGATCAGTTTCCAACAAAACTGTTCTCTCTTCACAATTCAGGACAGCTTTATGCTTATCAAGCCAATCCATTCCCAGAATAAGGTCAAATCCTTTAAAGTCTAATACATAAGAGCAAACAAAGCTCACACTCCAAGAATATACTTCAACCCTTGAAAAGACTTTCTCTGAGATAAATGAAATCCTTTCACCAAGCTGCAAAGCTTATTCGAGACGGTATTAGGTCTACAGTCTCGACAGATACACCTCCAACCACAACATATGAGCCTCTTCCATTAGTGGTAGTCGTGCTACACACACTTCTACCTCATCTACCTATATAACTTATGTTGGAAAACCCGAACAGGTAACCCAACAAATAGGTAGATATAGAATATATGTATATATAAAAATTACAAGTACGCTCTCTCAAGATAGATATTATTCCAAAGCCTAGGTATTCACTCAACCTAGTGCTCTGATACCAACTGTGACGACCCGCCTTTCTATCCACAGAAAGACGCATCATCGTTAAGAAAGAAATAGATAGAAAATAGAAAGAAAGAAGAAACAACAACACAATTCAGAATCTCACAGCGGAATGGAACAAAATATAATACATCACATAACTATTACATAGTCTTACATATATCAGAGTTACATAACATCATCCAAACAAGACAGTCATATATACATATCTGCCATATAATACATCCCAAAATACAACATACATCACTAACACAGCGGAACTAGATAGATAGATATATATACGTCTGGACTTTTGCTCCAAGCTCCTCCAGACATCAACAGTCCAAAACCTGATCACTTGGCTACTCATAAAAATTTGAGTACCCAAGAGTTTAAGAAAAACAGAATAAACTCTAGGTCAGACATGGGTCTGGTGTGAGTAAACGGGTTAAAGTTGCTTAACTTTGAAAAACCATTTGAAAACAAAGGTATCACGTAAGACTTCCCACACATAAACACGGGTATGTTTTTACCTTACGCTAACCAAAACATTTATAGGAAATCCAGTGATATTATAATAGTGTCTAGGGTTTTCAAGTAAATAAGAAATAGCTGAAATTGTTACATCTATTAAATTCCAGCATTTATAGGTTTACAATCAAATCCGAGAGCACTTATTGGACATTGGATTCCATACAATGGCAGGGCTACTGGGGTACCGCCCGTCACAGTACCTAGCCTAGATCAGAGTACCGAGGATCACGCCCGACCGCCTGCAACACAAGGCCGGAACCATCCCATACTGGACAGTCCCGAACAAGATAACCCCGCAGTTGTGGCCAACAACAGCCCACTAAGCCGAAATAAAAAGGGACATCTAGACAGGGGTATATCTCGTCCTACTTGGGTGCTATCCACTTAACCTTGCTGCACCTCCCCTGTTTTAGCCATTCATGGTTGATGAGGCTTGAGGCTACGATTACCTTTTAAAGAACATATCTTAGAATGCTCATCGTCCACCTGACGATGTGCTGAAAGCATTCAATCCATACAAGTTCATTCTGGGTTCAAACGAAACCGAAGGCATTATCTCGTTACACTCATTTTTGGAATCACCCTTAGAGTTAACGACAATAACCCTTGCATTTTGAAACTCCATCTCGATCTTCACTTTGAGATGTCACGACCTATCGTTTAATTTGGATCGATGTGGTTTTTCGGATGTCCAAATTTGGAAATCCGGTCCCGGTCTCATCGAAATCCAAACGTATCTTTTAAGGTCAAGTTGTTTAAGATTTAAACAATTCAATTTATTTTCTATATTCACATAGATAGATAATTCACATTATCACAAATAGATAATCCATATTATCACAATTCAACCAAAGCATCTCATATCACAAAGCAACACATATCACATATCAGAGGTATAAATAATCCAAGGCATTCAATATCATTCAATCATCTATAAGCAAGATTACTTAGTCACACCATCTCTAATTAATTTAATTAACCACCAATGAATTAAATTAATTCTTTAATTACATTTAAATCCTACTTACTTAACATAAATTAATTTCTAACTTAATCACTTGGATTACCTTTAATCCAACTTACTTATCATTAATTAATTACAAATTAATTAATCATCTCTTAATTATCTTCCTTAATTAATCTCCCTTGATTAATTATTCTATAATTACATTAAGTAATTAACCCTTAATTATCCTTTTTAATTAATCACTCTTGATTAATTACTCTTTAATTACTTTTAGTAATTAAACCTTAATTAATATTTTAATTATTAATTAATGATCCCCTTAATTACTTTCATTAATTAATTACCTTTTTAATTAATTATCTTAACAAGTAATTGATTACCTTATAAATTACCCTTAATCCTTTAATTAATTAACTATTCTTTAATTAATTAATTAATGCTTTATTTATATTAATTAATTCTTTAATTAATAATACTAAGTGATTAACTCATAATCACTCCCACTTAATTACTTCCATAAAGTAATTATCCTCTAATTACTTTCTTACTTAATTACCTCCAATAATTATTCATTAATTACTTCACCAAGTAATTACACTTAAATAATTCATAAGTGATTATCTTTAATTAATCAATAATCAATTCTTTAGTTAATTATTAACTAATTACTGAAAATAAATTAAATAATTTCTTAATCCTTATATTTGAAAGATCTTAATTAAGAAAATCATTTATCTTAATTAAATTATTTACATTAACCATCTACTCTTTAATAATTAATAATAATTGAATTAACTTCATTATCTTCACACATTAATTCCTTTAATTATTCAAAATCTTAATTACTGAAGATGAACTCTTTATTATAATTGATTATTAAATTCTTAACATTAAACTTTATTTAAAGGAAACATTTGGAAATCAATTATTAATTAAACAATTTAAACATTCTAATCAAATCTTTAAAATCTTTGAAACTTATCAAAGTTATTAAATAAATTTTAATATAAAAATCATTTTTGAAAATCTATTTTTCTATCCTTTAAAAACTTATTTTACTTTGTTTCTAAAACTTAGAAATCTTTGCAAGATCAAAATTACTTTGTTATAAATTATTTTTAAAACTTCCTGTACAATACTTAAATCTGTCTATCTCTAGAAAACCCGAGCAAAACCCTTCAACTACCCGATCAAAACACGAGACAACTCACGTTCTTCCTGCTTCGAGAAAAATTCAATCATTCCCGAACTAAAACCCGAGCACGAACATCGTCCATCATCCACTGACATGTAGTGCACGTGTGCACTTCCACCGGTGAACCATAGCGCTCCGACCATCAACGTCGATCTCAACACCTCGCCGGTGATCCTTGCAACCAAACTCGACCACCCCCTTTTCCTAATTCGATCGAGAAACAAAAATGACCAAAAACACACAGCCTGGAAGCGTAACATCATCGGAAAACTCCTTCCCTCCGACAATCCCTAACCCGAGACACCACGCCGCTTTCACCGTAGCTCCGTCACGTCTCCCCGCATCTCCAGAACGAATCGCGATCGACTCTGGTCGCTTCTAGGCATAGCGAAACCCGATAGGACACTCATGACAAACACAGGGAATAAAACCCTACATCATCGATTCCTAGCCATCTCGACCAATGATAAATCACCATGGTATTTTTCCTATGATCGTCGTCTTCACCTCGACCTTCAAGCCCAAACACGTCGGCCAGTTCGTCGTTGATCGACGGAAATCGACCAAAACATCACAAACTATCTACACGAGAATACCCAATAATCTCCAAACTAAAAATCATGATTTACATACTAAAATTCATGATTTCCCATCACGAATTCAACCATGCAATCCAATCATAAAATTGAATTGATAAAATTTTGACCCAAATTACAATTTCACTGTTATTTATAAACTTTCAAGCCAAATATTCATTTTAAATTCCTGTAATTATTTTTAGGAGGGATGTTATATGATTCCAAACATTTTTCATTTACAATCCAAAAGCTATCAGTGATTAAATACTGAGATATTGAATTTTAAAGAAAATGCTACCCTGTAACCACACAGTGCCTGGATATACATATGCAGGCTATTCATAAGCAATAAACATTTATACACATACATGCATCCATTTCAATCCAGATATTTCAGGCTAACACATGATTTTCATTCACCTACCAAAGTGAAATCAAGTTATAAAACTGTTTTTAAAATCTAGTTTACTCACCTGAAAACAAGTTTGAACAGAGCAACTTCCTGTTTTGTAAAGCTGTTAGCTTGACACCCTTTGATCTTCTTACTTGCTTAGTTGAGAATGGGAGACAAAAAATATAAAGGGAAATGTGAAGGGCAAGCTTGGAATTTATAGTGAGGTATCAGAGAAAATGTCTCCATACTTCTCTCTCACTAATTAAAATACAAATACTTTCTTTACCTCCCATTTCCTGCCCGACCAAGACATGGTACAATATGTACTAAAAACCATTCAAACCTATTTAGTAATTTGTCTAATTTTAATTAAATTTAAATCCTTATCCATATCGTATATCGATACAAACATATTAAACTTTTATATATGCATCCAATAAACTACTATATCACCCCAAAAAATTTTAGTGGCTACTCCATTTTACTAAACACATGTTCTACAATAATAATTAACATTTTATAAATATTATTTAATTTAAATAATGTGAATCTATTATAAATCAATTAAATTTTGAAGACTAAATATATTAGGTTGTGCGAATCACAAGTGTGAATTTAGCCAACAATAATATTCAAACAATGTTCACATACTACCTTAGCTAGTGATGTGGAAATTTACTTAATTTTTCACTTACAAATCTCATCAGTAAAATCTAATTTTACAAATTTAAATGGTACCTTTTTAGTAACGACAATTTACACCAACTCTCTTTATCAACACTATTTCACTTTTAGATTTATGGAATTTGGTTTTGGTCAAAATTCCAATATCATCCACATTAAGATAAATTAATCCATAAACAAAGTCCTTGGTTCAATAATAACATTTCTTATTAACCGTACTACTCTAGCCAGGGATTTTAACTTTGAGTTGACTATGACTGACTGTGATACTGACCTCATACAACTGAGAAGATGAATTCTCTATTGAATAATGTTTCACTTCTAATGCTTCAACTAAGATCCAACATAGTCACTTGATGGTCGTTATGACATAATTTAACTATAAACAAAATGGAGCGTCCACATTGAAGTTCTATAGTATTATCTTGTTTGACATTCCTTGGATAAGTCATTTCATAGTTATTGAATAACTATCATTATATAACACATTGGTTTCCCCAACAACAATTTGTAACACACTGCCCAACGTTTGCATCTAGTCTCAATGGATATATTGATATCATTTCTTGAAACATCTTGACCAGGAAGATTTTAAAATAATATTTTATTTAATATTGTGATAATTTTCTCATGATTACAACTATTTGTAATTATTATCACATAATATATCATTTAAGGGTTTTTTATTAAATATACTTAAATTTAATTATTTAATTAATATATCACAATAAATAAGTATTTATAGAAAAACTAACACCTTTTATTTTGAATGAGATTTTATTACAGAGTTAATATTTACAATAAATGTTGAGAATCCTATAATATTGTTATGTGATAACAATGTTGCAATGTAGATCGCGAAAGAATGAGAGTTACAAGAAACCAAGGCACATGCTTTCGAAATTCCATAAAATAAGAGAATATTTTAGTAATGGAGAAGTCATGGTTACTAGAGAAGATAGTAAGGACAACATAGCATACCCATTTATGAAGGGACTAGCTCAACCGGTTTGAGTAAACTGATCGAAGGAATGGGATAATGGATCCAAAATTAGCCCTAAGTGCAAGTGGAAGATTGAAAGAGTTCATAGTATGCCCTAAGGGCAATTGTGTGATTTATTGTAGATTATGTAACTTTGTAATCAATTATGCTCAAAATAAAGGTACTTGATTTCTATTACTTTGTTACATTATGAAATGATTTAAGTAATTAATTTATAGTATATTAATTGGAAAATCCTTAAATAATACGTGATGTGATAATAGTTCCATATAGTTGTAATCATGAGAAAATTATTAAAATATAAAATAACAAATTATTTTAAATATTTCGGATCAAGAAGTTTCGAGAAATGATATCAATATATCTGTTGAGACTAAGGTACACAATGCACTCCAAATGCCGGGCAGTGTTTTACTCATGGCTTCTTTAGAAACTATGGGGTTATATACTCTTAGTTCTTGGATAAATAATTAATGAATCCTCTGAGAGTGTCATTTTGGTTAATAACAACTAGTCAAACCTGTGCAGTTATTGCCCCGCTAAAGCCTTGCAAAATCTCCACTATAGCGTGTAGCACTCTACGAGCGCTACGCTTTTTCAGTTTACCACTATCAAACAGTAGATCTTCAAGCCTCTCTATTTTTTGGTATAGTCGCTAAATCAAGGCTATTTAGTATCAGCTTTAGCAACATTAATATAAAATGGTTGGTTTGACTAATGCTCTTTTAAATCAAAAAAACAAATTGGAGTAAAGACCTAATTTTAAGGCACAAGTGCTCAATATAAGTAAGAAATTTGTTATAGCCACCAAATCTGGACTGCTTATATCATGATATTCTTCGATTTTGTTATATAAAATTAAATAATATTTATTTTTCTTACACAAATGATTTGATAATGAGAATAAACTAACTTTAAATATTTGGTTTTATATCTAACAAAGCTTTTCGCACCACACTATTTTCTGGTATAACTTTTTGCACTTCCATCACTATAGAACTACTAAGCACTTTAACTACATGAAGTCATACATGAAATCTCAAAGTGACGATGTTACACAGTTCTTTCGACTTGAGAATACTATGAAACTTCTATGTGGATAACCCACGTTAATTATAGTTAAATCATGGCAAGGGGGCCATCGAGCAACAATGGTTGTGTAACGAACGGCTTTTTCAACCCTCAAATGTTGACATTAATACATCCACGGTATTCTCATGTCGAACACCCAAGTACTGGAAAGTCAGAATGTTAGGGTAAAAGAAAAGAAATGAAACAGAACAAGAAAGAAGAAAACAGTATCATAATCTCACAAGTGGAACAATAATATGTAATATCTCAAAAGATCTTTACTAAAAAGAAAACTTTAATATACATACAATAATCAAAATAAATTAACATATCATCATCCTAGAAAGTTATAATAGCATATCCTCATAAATTCTAATAGGTACAAGACAAGTAATGCTGCAGAAAATAAAATATGTGAATAGGTCTTGAAGGCATCCAGCTCAGCTCCTAAAGCTCTACAACGTCTATAGCTAAATCTGGAAATATACTCGAGGCTGACCCAATAATTATAAAAAAATTGCACCTGGATCAGTCTAGTAAACCAGCATGAGAAACTCTGATCATATGGATTTTTATATTAATAAAACCCTTAAAAAATAAAGGTATCTCGTAAGACCACGTCGCAAATAAACACGGACTGGTTTTTATCATACGATAACCAAATTTCTATCGGAAAATTTAAAGATATTATAATAATGTCTAGGATTGAAAATAAATAAGAAATAGTTGTGCTACATGTGAGTGTACACTACAACAATAATAGGTATATAATCAAAACAACTAGGCGCATCCACTAATAGTAAAGGATTCTATGGGGGTGCCCTCGGTACTTCGAGAACGGTCCTCCTGCACAAGGATTGGAGATATCCTACTGAAGCATTGTACATCCCTAGCTGATATACATAGGAAATACACAACTGTGAGTGTACACTACAACAATAATAGGTATACAATCAAAATGGCTAAGGCGCATCAACTAATAGTAAAGGATTCCATGGCGGTGCCCTCGGTACTTCGAGAACGGTCCTCCTGCACAAGGATTAGAGATATCCTACTGAAGCATTTTACATCCCTAGCTGATATACATAGGAAATACCAACTGGCTACAACATGAAGACATGTGCACTACTCGTGCATGCATAACTATATGTATCTCTAAGGTAGAGTCGCCTGCACCCTTGGGTTAGCTAAACCCTTGGTCTATGCATCCTATGTGAGGCCACGTCCAACATTCCAGCACAAAGTCGCAACTCAAACAGATCTCAGAACCACACATGGAATCCCATATCCTAACCGATCTCGAAATTACACATGTATTCACATATCTCAACATATCACATAATCACACATGGATTATCACATCCTAAATAGATCACGAACAACTGCATGAGTTCGAGCATCTCAATAAGACCTCGAATCTCCATATAGATTCCAACATCTCGAACCAATCAAGAACCTCTTCCAAAGCATAAAATACATATATAGTTTTATAGTGGTTACGATTTCGAGTCATCTTATATAAGTACACTCCCCTGCTTATAGAGCGCTACAAAATCCAATCGATAGATTTCTGGTAAACTCAACTCTGGTTCTTTTGGAAATAAACAGACAATACATAAGAGTGAAGATCATTTCCTAACGGAACAGGGAAAATTTCCTTATCATTTGTCCTAGAAGAGAAAAACAAGTTTATATGTACAGTATAGCATCATTGAAGATAACTATACAATATAATTCCCGTGTTTCCTTTAGATATTTCTAGAGTATATTTTAGTCAATTTAACAATAATAAGAATGATCGTATAAGGGAAACTAAGTCCATTACACTTTCCATAAGCAAGTAACACACAAAGCATGATCGACACACACAAGCACGATCAAGTCATATAAGCGACTTCGAATCCCCTTTTTAATTAATTAATCCTTTATTAATTAAAACTTCTTTTTTCCACTTGTATATATATATATATATTTAAAATATCTTTACAAGGGTACATAAAAGTATTTAACAATTCGCTGTTCATTTGTACTCTTTTAAATACTTCAAAAAAATATTCATATACTTATCTCTATGGTATAATTTATTCACAAATCATTAACAAGATTTACTAACTTTAAAATATAATCAAAATGGTTAAAAACAAATGTTACTCACACAATGTTACTGTAAATCTCTTCTCCCTTTTGTACTTTAAAACTTATGTTTTTCTATCTTTTCCTAAAAGATTCCATACTTGTTATTATCTCTAAAATTCTATTTTAATGATCTAAGTATTTCCCAAAATTATTTAACAATATTTTACCACTTTAAAATATTATTCTAGTGTTTAAAAACAAATGTTATTAAAACACTGTTTACTAAAAACCCAAAAACTTCACACTTAATCATTATCTTTAAACTCTCTTAAAGATTAAATTACTTTTCAAAAGTATAATTGAATGGGTTAAAAAAAATATAGCTTAAACATCATTATTGTAAACACAAAATCAATGTTATACTCATCGTTAACTTTGAAACACATCCATTTAAAGATCTGAGTACATTTTCACCTTTTTTAAAGGTTATATACCTTTTTAATTATTTTTACACAACCATTATATATAACATAAGCGTTATAATCCTAAAAAACTCTTTTATATTCTTTTCCAAAATACTTAACTTCTTTTCCAACTAAACCTTCTTAAAATTACATATTTATATAGACACACACACATGGAAACTAATTTATTTATAAAACTAAGATATCTAATAAAATTCAAAAAATGATTTAAAAGATATTATAATATAAAAGCTTTTATCTCTTTAATAAAACCATTAACAAATTTTCTGAAAACTATGTATACTATAAATTACTCTTTAATATACTTATAATATGGTTTAAAACACATACTCAAAATATTACTTAAAATATCTATTTTATAGTTTATTTAAAAACCATAAATAACATGTTTTATAATTTATAACCATTACTTTAAAAATTCATAAATGATTATTGGTAATATATTTAAATCTTGATATTTTTGTGGTAACAAGTACACTTATATTACTTATTAAAAGTATGGAGAAGCCTTAGGATTTCTTCCAAAATTAACTTTAAAATTATCGAAAACAAAGCGATTTCAAAGTGCATCCATAACAACCTTTTCACTTCCAAGTACCACAATTTCCACTCCCAATTTCCACAAATGTCAAAACCTATTCTTTTATGTCAAGCACAATAAAACGTGTGTAGGGAACAACCATATATATATACATATACATATATATCCATAATATATCATAATTTCCAATTTAAAACATGTTAAATACATGGGATTTCAAAGTGCGTTTATAGCGACAATTTCGCTTCAATTATTCACGCACAATTTCTAACTTAATCAAACAACATTACCAACCATGTAACAAGTCCAGGCCATGATACATGTTTTAGTGGGTTATAAGAGGGATTATACTACATATAATGTTGTCACTTACTTTCCAAAGCAAGGAGGGGTCCAAAAGTAATAACCAGCATTTTTATTTATTTTAATTTATATTTTGCACAACAAACATTATATACACAACATATACAAATTAACTGTTGAGTAAATTCATCCAAGCCTAAGCCAATTCAAGATGTAGATAATTGCGATACAAGTGCAATAGCAAAGATTGCTCCTCGATTGGACCTCATACGCAAAATTTATGGATTTTATAAGAATTCGAATATAAATTTTTAATTAATTAACTTAATTTAACTAACAATACAACTTAATCACTTCCCCATTCATATATCATTGTGCATGCACACAGATATGCATAAGAAACCCATAGCCGCTCCACCTCTCTCCTCTTATCTCCCTCTCTAGTCCGTCGTTCGACGAACAGACTTCGTCGTTGTTCTTCTCTTCTCAAACTCTCTCCGACCATCACCACATCATCTATCTATTTCTGTCCTAGGATGCCATGAGCCCCCTCTTGATGTTGCAATTTGTTGTAGATGATTGGACTTCAAAAAATCATCACCATCTGATTTCCTCTACATGAGAAACACCTTGCTATTCTCGCCTCGACGTAATTTCACCCCAATCCTCGACAATCTTGTGCCCCAACTCACGGTCATAATGTCAATCTCGACCAAATTTCACCACGCCTCCAATGACACACATCAATGCAAAGCTGTGATAACCCTGATTTTTGTGAGTAATTTCATGATTTAATTTAGTTGTATTTGTTTGAAATTGCATTGGAAAAATTGGAATAGGAAATTGATTTGCAGATACAAAATATAAAACATGTACATGTGCACAAGACAGTGTACACATGCACACAGATTTCTGTGTAACAAAATTTGGCAGAAATTAATAGATAAAAATAAAATAACTGATTTAGAAATACATATGCATAAAGATAGAATTTTGTCTTTAAATAAAATAGAGTACAAAGAAAATAGGAAAAGCTAGGCTGAAATAAACTTAAAATTGTTTAAAGAAAGAAAAAAATAAAAGGCTTAGGTATACATAAGTTATACATGTATACAGTCAATCAATCTCTGGAAAGAAACAGAAATTGCATGAAAATGGCATGAGTCCCTAAACAAGCACTTTGTCTATTCTCAGTAATTTCTTTTATTAAGAAAATAATAACAATAATAATAGGAAGTCATGCATATGACATGACCAGGAAAAATTAAAAGAGAGAAACTAATTTCTGGAAAAGAAGAAAAGGACCACATACCCTTTTATTTTCTTGAATCAAACCAGAGGCAGGCTATGTTTGGGATGGGGTAGAACTGACATTGGGTAAGTCCATAAACCCTAGCAACAACCAAGATTTATATAAAAGGCCTAGTATAGTAAGACCATATGTTTTTGTTCTTCATTAACCTAAAGAAAAATATACAAGGCATAAACCAGAGAAAATAGGAGAAGGCAGAAGACTAAAAGGGGGTTCATAAGGCATAGGAAGAAGAAGGATTAAGGTGAGTAACCTCACTAAAAACTTTGGCATTAAGACCTGAATATTGAGGCAGCCAGTTTGAACTAATTTTCTTTTACAAGTTATGTTTTATGATTGAATGACTTTGGTTTGTTAATGATTTGTTTAAGGGTAAAACCTCTATCTGCTTTACCCAGAAAAATAAGAGTCATGGATACATGAACTAAAATGTTTGTTTGAGATATGGATTAGCTTTGAGATTGAGTGTTTTCTTTTATAAGTTTTCTTTATAAGTTGTTAATAAAAATCCCCGGATTCAAGTAGTGGGTGTATGGTCTGAAGGTAGAAAGAAATATGGGCTGTAACATTGTGTTGTTGCTTATGCCTCATATTAATTAAAACAAAAGAAAATATAGAAGTGCAATGTTGTACATGTGCTGAGCTTCTATGTTTTATGAAATACCCAAACCAAAAATACTTGTGGTTTAGCCAGATCATGAATCTGATTGAACCAAAGGTAAGGGAAAATATATATCAAGCAAATTCTCAGGACCATATGCTTACATCTTGATCCAGTGAAACCCACAGGCAAAAATAATGTGCTAAGAAGTCACCTCCCTCTTTCATGATAAAATGTTTGCTTATGAGAATATAACTTATCAAACTCTGGATGAATACATATTGCTTGCATTATTTATATTTCTCTGATTAAGAAGTGAGATGCAGAAGGGATTAGCACTGCTATGAAAAATAATAATAACACTTAGTAATTTAACTAAGGACTTGGGATCTTAGGGCTACCAAAGTATAGCTTGGCAATGGGAATATTGCAAGTTCACACATGGTATATTTATACCCAGGGGCCTGAGTGTGCTGGGTTAACAGAGAAAATGTCCCAGGCAGTGTGTGTTTAAAAGAAGAAAGTAGCTAAAGACCCTGTTATATTTGACAATGAATTCTAGGAATAAATTCAGGAGAGGTCTGGGCAAAATCCCTGATGGCCAGTAAAGTTGAAAAGGGGATGATAACTGAATTGATGTTTGTATTTGGTTGTTTTGGTGCTTTTTATTGATGAATCCTATGATTGTTTTCTAGGAATCAAGTCATTGAGAATTTGTTTAACACTGATATGAATGCACATGCCTCACAAAAACATGCACACAGAAGATACTGAGTTTCTTATTCTTGCAAGTACTGGAATACAAATAGAATTGAATAAGATCATGTTTTCAGTTAGATTATTCACACCAGACAAATAGTCTGACCCTTTTGTGTTTATGCACCATTGGGTGTCTCATATTCATATGGGGCAGTTCATGGTGGTTTTGCAGGGAAATAGGAATTGCTTTGATCAGGATTGGATGTTAAACTGCTTAAGATTTGGATGCTATGTTTTTAAAAGACTTTGCTGAAATAAATTACACCTTCATGATGAACTAGATTAAGACCTATTGTTTAAAATTACTTTGAGAAACCAATGTATGGTTAATTACTGTTTTGTAGTTGTTGAACTTATATGTCTCAGCTGAACTATGTGCTTTGTTTTGTTAAATGCTTTGCTATGAAAAATGGATTTTAAGCTTCAAGAACAGTTAGGCTAAATGGTAGAAGATCTGAGATTAAAAGAATTTGTGGTTTGTATGTATATCTATAGATCTGGCATAAGAAAATCCATGTTCAAGTCAAAAAGAAAATCTGATAGAAAGAGTTTGAATTGCTTTGAAAAGAAAATATTATAGCAAGTATTTTGTAACTGAGTAGTGCAATTCAGAATAAGGCTAACATAGCCATTTTTCTTGAACCTGGGTCAAGCCAGCAACCAAGAGTTTAAATCAAATTTTCAGATATGTTTCATAGCCAAAGTATATATTAGGTTCAGACAATCTTGTTCACAGGAGAAAAAAAAAACAAAAATTGGGTTTGAACCGACCAGCATAGCACTCGAACTCGTGACCTCTCATGTGTTAGTTAGGCGCGTTTCCATTACGCCTAGATGTTGCTTGTGTTCACTTAGGATCCACTTTCTTTTAGCCTGAGTTTGACACTATGTAGACTTTAACACAACCATCCATATAAAAAGCTTGCTTTCCACTGATAATTACTTGATCACTTCTCAATTAGAATAACAGGCTATAGTACATGTTTCCAGTGGATTCTATGGTCAAAAATCAGATTACAATAATTAATCTTTTTAAGGAATTATCACATTTTAATAGATTTAAAAGGAATTCTACTTACATATTAACATGCTCTGATTCTAGTAGAATATAACATAGATATCTTCATATATGTATGTTAGGGATGATTTAGATTTAAAACAATATTTTTATATTGTGAAAGATCCTGGATATATTTTGTTTATTGGAAAAAAGAAAATGACCCTGGGAAATGTATTTGTAATGAATGATATATCTATATATCATTTCTAAAAAAAAAATCCTTATGAAAATTAGGGTGGTAAATAGGAGGGTCATTTCAGTTGGTATCAGAGCTATGTTGTTAAATAACATAGCAAAAATTTTGTATGAATTTGTTTGCATTGGATGTATAGAAGTGTTTACTGCTTTGGATGTTTTGTTTTTTTATTTACACTATTGATATCTATTATGACAGAATAAGTGATAAATTAAAATGAATTAATCTATAGAGCATTAGGCAAAACAGACTAACCTAAGTGTTATATCCATAGAGCTATGGTAGGACCCAGACATCAAAATGTAGGAACAAGTGAACCACCCATGGTGAATGTGCAAGAATTCATGAGAGCCATAAGAGATGGAGTAGGCAACAGGCAGGAAAATCCACATGAGGAACTTTCCAAGCTACTCAAGACTTTTACCAATCTCGGAGGCAAAACCTTTGATGGCACAGAAGGAGTTATGGGGGTTCAAAATTGGCTTAGAATTTTGGAAAGAATCTTTGCAGACATGCAAGTTGAAGACCAAAGGAAGAGGCAAATTGCATCCAGGCAATTGAGAGGAGCAGCTTTGGATTGGTGGGAGGTTATCATAGCTGGAAGACCTGAAGGAGAAGTAACATTGGATCAGTTTAAAGCAATGTTGGAAGGCAGATTTATCCCTGCATCAGCTAAGGAATCTTTACTGGAGGAATTCATCAAATTGAGGCAAGGGACTATGAGTGTCACTGAGTACACTCAGAAGTTTGAATCATTGGCAAAGTATGGTGCAGTACTCATCACCACTGAGGAAGCTAAGAATGGCAGATATATCCAAGGGTTGAACTCTAGCCTTAGTAGAGCCATGCTACCATATAAGGATAAAACTTTTGATCAAGTTTTGGATTTGACTCTGAGCATTGAACAACATGATAAAGCTAGAGAAAATTTCAGGGCATTCAAAAATAATCAAAACAAGAAAGGAAAGGGTAAATTTCACCCTTATGATAAAAAGAAAACAGACATAACTTCCACCAAGAAACCAGAAGAAGCCAGAACTTCTGAAGTTAAGAAAAGGATCACTTGTTACAACTGTGGACAAGAGGGGCACATGAAAAATAGGTGCACCAATCCTAGACCAGCATCCTTCAATTGTCACCATTGTGGGAAGGAAGGTCACATAAAGAGGAACTGCCCAGATTTTAAGCAAGGAAAATTAGGGGCTTTGGAAGGGAAAGGCAAGGCAGCTGAGGGATCAAATGTTGAAAAGCATGGTCAAGTTGAAGGTACTTTGCTTATCCATTCAATACCTTTAACAGTAGTATATGATACTGGGGCTACACACTCATTGATCTCTCATGATATTGCACAACAATTAAAACTGAACTGTATGATTGTTGATAAACCACTGCTAATTAGAAGCCCTATAGGTAGTTCATGTGTCATGGGTATGATGTGCATGCAACTGGGATTAAATATAGGAGGACATGTGTTTGAGTCAAACCTATATGTGTTGCAATATCCAGACATAGGAATTATTTTAGGAGTTGATTGGTTGAGTAGATATAAGGCTATCATAAATATGGAAACATCCACCATATCATTGAAGGTTTCTGATGGACAAAGAATAATTGTTCTTTGTGAGGCAAACAAAAATAGAAGTATAGCCAACCTTTCTGCATTGTCAAATGAAAAACCCATGCCTGCATTAGAAGAGATCCCCATAGTTAATCAATATGATGATGTGTTTGGGGAAGTAAGAGGAGTTCCTAATCACAGGCCAGTTGAATTTTCAATTAGAATAATTCCAGGGGCTAGCCCAGTGGTTAAAAGACCAACCAGAATGGGGCCTAAGGAATTGATGGAGTTGAAAAAGCAATTAGTTGAATTAGAAGAAAAAGGTTTTATTAGACCCAGTAGCTCATCATGGGGAGAACCAGTAGTCTTTGTTAAGAAACATGATGGATCCCTGAGATTATGTATTGACTATAGAGAATTAAATAAAGTCACAGTTAAAAATAAATACCCCTTACCAAGAATTGATGATCTCTTTGATCAATTGAGTGGTGCAAAGATATTCTCCAGGCTTGATTTAGCTTCAGGCTTTCATCAGATGAAAGTAGAAGAGGAAAGCATTAAGTATACAGCCTTTAACACCAGATATGGACTTTATGAATTTTTGGTGATGCCATTTGGCTTAACAAATGCTCCTTCCTATTTTGTTGATTTGATGAATAGGATTTTTAGAGAATACTTGGATAAGTTTGTATTAATATTTATTGATGATATACTAATTTATTCTAAGTCAGTTAGAGAGCATGAGAACCATTTGCATATAGTATTTGAGAAATTGAGACAGGAAGACTTGAAAGCAAAGTTTTCAAAATGCACTTTTTGGCAGAATGAAGTGAACTTTCTAGGCCATATTATATCAGAAAAAGGAATAGCTGTGGACTCCAATAAAGTCATTGCAGTGCAAGCTTGGAAAAGGCCTACTAATGTCACTGAAGTCAGATCATTCATGGGAATGGCTGGTTACTATAGAAGATTCATAAAAGATTTTGCAAAAATCTCAATTCCATTAACCAGATTGACTAGGAAAAATCAAGTGTTCACTTGGACTGAGGAATGTGAAAATGCCTTTGGGAAATTAAAAGAAGCACTGGTACAAGCTCCAATTCTTAAAGTACCTGAGGGAAATGAAAACTTGGTGGTGTATACTGATGCAAGTGGACAAGGGCTTGGAGCAGTATTGATGCAACAACATCAGGTAATAGCTTATGCTTCTAGACAGTTGAAATCAAGTGAAGTAAGGTATGCTACTCATGACCTTGAATTGGCTGCTGTAGTGCATGCCCTTAAGCTATGGAGACACTACTTGTTAGGGGCAAAATTTGAAGTATATACAGACCATAAATCACTCAAATATTTGTTTTCACAAAAAGAATTAAATATGAGGCAGCAAAGATGGATTGAACTCTTAGCCTCATATGATTTTGAAATATTATACACACCAGGTAAGGCTAATAAAGTAGCAGATGCCCTAAGTAGACAACATGCTAAAGTGGCTAGATTAATGATAGAAGAGTTTAACACTTTATCATTATTAATTGATTCAGAGATAAAAAGTGATAACATAGAAAACATGAGCTTATGCAGTGGGAAGGTAGAAATGGGAAAATTAAGTTTTATTACTCTGGGATCAGAATTGAAAAATAAAGTTGCAATGCTACAAAACCAAGATCCATTTTTATTTGAAAAGAAGACAAAAATATTAAATGGTGAGACAGTAGAAGGTTTTCAGTTGAATGATCAGGGCCATCTGAAGAAAGGAGAAAGAATATGTGTTCCAGCAATGGATGAGTTGAAGCAAGAAATTTTGGATGCTTACCACAAAAGCAAATATACTATACACCCAGGAAGCACAAGAATGTATCACAACCTCAAGAGAGATTATTGGTGGAGTGGTATGAAGAATGCAGTGGCAACCTATGTATCAAAATGTATGGTTTGCCAGCAGGTGAAGGCTAAGTATAAAAAACCCTCGGGGATGCTTCAACCTTTACAAATACCACAGTGGAAATGGGAAGACATATCAATGGATTTTATTGATGGTTTGCCTAGAACTAGGAGGGGAAATGATAGTATTTGGGTAATGGTTGATAGGTTAACCAAGTCAGCCCACTTTATACCAGTGAAATCAGAAAGAAATGCTAATACCCTAGCCCAGTTGTTTATTAAAGAAGTAGTCAGACTGCATGGTATACCAAAGACTATAGTAAGTGATAGAGATACCATCTTCACTTCAAAATTTTGGCAGAGTTTTCACAAGGCAATGGGGACTGATTTATGTTTGAGTACAGCATACCATCCTCAATCTGATGGTCAAACAGAAATTGTGAACAAATTGCTTGAAGACATGTTGAGAGCATGTGTATTGGATTGGGGAGGAAGCTGGGAAGATTATATATATCTAGCTGAATTTGCATACAATAACACCCATCACAGTAGCATAGGCATGGCCCCCTTTGAAGCTCTTTATGGAAGGCCATGTTTATCACCTTCAAGTTGGCATGAGTCTGGAGAAAAAGTGGTCTTAGGACCAGAAAATGTGAAGGAGACTTCTGAAAAGGTAGCCTTGATCAGGAAAAGAATTGCCTCTGCCCAAGATAGGCAAAAGAAATATGCAGATCAAAGAAGGAAGGCAGTGCAATATGATGTTGGGGATTACGTGTTCATCAAGATATCACCCATGAAAAAGGTTCTAAGGTTTGGGAAACAAGGAAAGTTGATTCCTAGATATATAGGACCATATAAAATTCTAGAAAGAATAGGGACAATAGCCTATAAATTAGAATTGCCAGAAGAAATGAGAGCAATGCATGATGTCTTTCATGTGTCTCAATTAAGGAGATGGGTTCATGATAAGGAAGCAATACTAGAATCCTCTAAGGATGTGCAGATTGATCCTAGAATGATTTATGAAAAGGAACCAGTGGGCATAGTTTCTAGAGAAACCAAGAAATTGAGAAACAAAGAAATTAAATTAGTAAAAGTACAATGGAGTCTAGACCCAAATGATTGCACATGGGAAGTGGAGGATAAAATCAGAAATGATTATCCCCAGCTGTTTGATTGAAGAAAAGGTAAATCTATATATACATACTAATGAATGTGTTGGTTGGATATGCATTGTGATTTTTTTTATCTTGTGTTGATATGCATAGTGCTTAATAGGTGATTGGTTTGAAAATGGCTTTGAAATCAGAAAAAAAAAATTTCATTTTCTGAAGAGATGATACTTAAGTTAAGTATGAAAGAATTGTGGGACACAATTCCTAAAAGGAGGGGTATATGTGATAACCCTGATTTTTGTGAGTAATTTCATGATTTAATTTAGTTGTATTTGTTTGAAATTGCATTGGAAAAATTGGAATAGGAAATTGATTTGCAGATACAAAATATAAAACATGTACATGTGCATAAGACAGTGTACACATGCACACAGATTTCTGTGTAACAAAATTTGGCAGAAATTAATAGATAAAAATAAAATAACTGATTTAGAAATACATATGCATAAAGATAGAATTTTGTCTTTAAATAAAATAGAGTACAAAGAAAATAGGAAAAGCTAGGCTGAAATAAACTTAAAATTGTTTAAAGAAAGAAAAAAATAAAAGGCTTAAGTATACATAAGTTATACATGTATACAGTCAATCAATCTCTGGAAAGAAACAGAAATTGCATGAAAATGGCATGAGTCCCTAAACAAGCACTTTATCTATTCTCAGTAATTTCTTTTATTAAGAAAATAATAACAATAATAATAGGAAGTCATGCATATGACATGACCAGGAAAAATTAAAAGAGAGAAACTAATTTCTGGAAAAGAAGAAAAGGACCACATACCCTTTTATTTTCTTGAATCAAACCAGAGGCAGGCTATGTTTGGGATGGGGTAGAACTGACATTGGGTAAGTCCATAAACCCTAGCAACAACCAAGATTTATATAAAAGGCCTAGTATAGTAAGACCATATGTTTTTGTTCTTCATTAACCTAAAGAAAAATATACAAGGCATAAACCAGAGAAAATAGGAGAAGGCAGAAGACTAAAAGGGGGTTCATAAGGCATAGGAAGAAGAAGGATTAAGGTGAGTAACCTCACTGAAAACTTTGGCATTAAGACCTGAATATTGAGGCAGCCAGTTTGAACTAATTTTCTTTTACAAGTTATGTTTTATGATTGAATGACTTTGGTTTGTTAATGATTTGTTTAAGGGTAAAACCTCTATCTGCTTTACCCAGAAAAATAAGAGTCATAGATACATGAACTAAAATGTTTGTTTGAGATATGGATTAGCTTTGAGATTGAGTGTTTTCTTTTATAAGTTTTCTTTATAAGTTGTTAATAAAAATCGCCGGATTCAAGTAGTGGGTGTATGGTCTGAAGGTAGAAAGAAATATGGGCTGTAACATTGTGTTGTTGCTTATGCCTCATATTAATTAAAACAAAAGAAAATATAGAAGTGCAATGTTGTACATGTGCTGAGCTTCTATGTTTTATGAAATACCCAAACCAAAAATACTTGTGGTTTAGCCAGATCATGAATCTGATTGAACCAGAGGTAAGGGAAAATATATATCAAGCAAATTACTCAGGACCATATGCTTACATCTTGATCCAGTGAAACCCACAGGCAAAAATAATGTGCTAAGAAGTCACCTCCCTCTTTCATGATAAAATGTTTGCTTATGAGAATATAACTTATCAAACTCTGGATGAATACATATTGCTTGCATTATTTATATTTCTCTGATTAAGAAGTGAGATGCAGAAGGGATTAGCACTGCTATGAAAAATAATAATAACACTTAGTAATTTAACTAAGGACTTGGGATCTTAGGGCTACCAAAGTATAGCTTGGCAATGGGAATATTGCAAGTTCACACATGGTATATTTATACCCAGGGGCCTGAGTGTGCTGGGTTAACAGAGAAAATGTCCCAGGCAGTGTGTGTTTAAAAGAAGAAAGTAGCTAAAGACCCTGTTATATTTGACAATGAATTCTAGGAATAAATTCAGGAGAGGTCTGGGCAAAATCCCTGATGGCCAGTAAAGTTGAAAAGGGGATGATAACTGAATTGATGTTTGTATTTGGTTGTTTTGGTGCTTTTTATTGATGAATCCTATGATTGTTTTCTAGGAATCAAGTCATTGAGAATTTGTTTAACACTGATATGAATGCACATGCCTCACAAAAACATGCACACAGAAGATACTGAGTTTCTTATTCTTGCAAGTACTGGAATACAAATAGAATTGAATAAGATCATGTTTTCAGTTAGATTATTCACACCAGACAAATAGTCTGACCCTTTTGTGTTTATGCACCATTGGGTGTCTCATATTCATATGGGGCAGTTCATGGTGGTTTTGCAGGGAAATAGGAATTGCTTTGATCAGGATTGGATGTTAAACTGCTTAAGATTTGGATGCTATGTTTTTAAAAGACTTTGCTGAAATAAATTACACCTTCATGATGAACTAGATTAAGACCTATTGTTTAAAATTACTTTGAGAAACCAATGTATGGTTAATTATTGTTTTGTAGTTGTTGAACTTATATGTCTCAGCTGAACTATGTGCTTTGTTTTGTTAAATGCTTTGCTATGAAAAATGGATTTTAAGCTTCAAGAACAGTTAGGCTAAATGGTAGAAGATCTGAGATTAAAAGAATTTGTGGTTTGTATGTATATCTATAGATCTGGCATAAGAAAATCCATGTTCAAGTCAAAAAGAAAATTTGATAGAAAGAGTTTGAATTGCTTTGAAAAGAAAATATTATAGCAAGTATTTTGTAACTGAGTAGTGCAATTCAGAATAAGGCTAACATAGCCATTTTTCTTGAACCTGGGTCAAGCCAGCAACCAAGAGTTTAAATCAAATTTTCAGATATGTTTCATAGCCAAAGTATATATTAGGTTCAGACAATCTTGTTCACAGGAGAAAAAAAACAAAAATTGGGTTTGAACCGACCAGCATAGCACTCGAACTCGTGACCTCTCATGTGTTAGTTAGGCGCGTTTCCATTACGCCTAGATGTTGCTTGTGTTCACTTAGGATCCACTTTCTTTTAGCCTGAGTTTGACACTATGTAGACTTTAACACAACCATCCATATAAAAAGCTTGCTTTCCACTGATAATTACTTGATCACTTCTCAATTAGAATAACAGGCTATAGTACATGTTTCCAGTGGATTCTATGGTCAAAAATCAGATTACAATAATTAATCTTTTTAAGGAATTATCACATTTTAATAGATTTAAAAGGAATTCTACTTACATATTAACATGCTCTGATTCTAGTAGAATATAACATAGATATCTTCATATATGTATGTTAGGGATGATTTAGATTTAAAACAATATTTTTATATTGTGAAAGATCCTGGATATATTTTGTTTATTGGAAAAAAGAAAATGACCCTGGGAAATGTATTTGTAATGAATGATATATCTATATATCATTTCTAAAAAAAAAATCCTTATGAAAATTAGAGTGGTAAATAGGAGGGTCATTTCAGTTGGTATCAGAGCTATGTTGTTAAATAACATAGCAAAAATTTTGTATGAATTTGTTTGCATTGGATGTATAGAAGTGTTTACTGCTTTGGATGTTTTGTTTTTTTATTTACACTATTGATATCTATTATGACAAAATAAGTGATAAATTAAAATGAATTAATCTATAGAGCATTAGGCAAAACAGACTAACCTAAGTGTTATATCCATAGAGCTATGGTAGGACCCAGACATCAAAATGTAGGAACAAGTGAACCACCCATGGTGAATGTGCAAGAATTCATGAGAGCCATAAGAGATGGAGTAGGCAACAGGCAGGAAAATCCACATGAGGAACTTTCCAAGCTACTCAAGACTTTTACCAATCTCGGAGGCAAAACCTTTGATGGCACAGAAGGAGTTATGGGGGTTCAAAATTGGCTTAGAATTTTGGAAAGAATCTTTGCAGACATGCAAGTTGAAGACCAAAGGAAGAGGCAAATTGCATCCAGGCAATTGAGAGGAGCAGCTTTGGATTGGTGGGAGGTTATCATAGCTGGAAGACCTGAAGGAGAAGTAACATGGGATCAGTTTAAAGCAATGTTGGAAGGCAGATTTATCCCTGCATCAGCTAAGGAATCTTTACTGGAGGAATTCATCAAATTGAGGCAAGGGACTATGAGTGTCACTGAGTACACTCAGAAGTTTGAATCATTGGCAAAGTATGGTGCAGTACTCATCACCACTGAGGAAGCTAAGAATGGCAGATATATCCAAGGGTTGAACTCTAGCCTTAGTAGAGCCATGCTACCATATAAGGATAAAACTTTTGATCAAGTTTTGGATTTGACTCTGAGCATTGAACAACATGATAAAGCTAGAGAAAATTTCAGGGCATTCAAAAATAATCAAAACAAGAAAGGAAAGGGTAAATTTCACCCTTATGATAAAAAGAAAACAGACATAACTTCCACCAAGAAACCAGAAGAAGCCAGAACTGCTGAAGTTAAGAAAAGGATCACTTGTTACAACTGTGGACAAGAGGGGCACATGAAAAATAGGTGCACCAATCCTAGACCAGCATCCTTCAATTGTCACCATTGTGGGAAGGAAGGTCACATAAAGAGGAACTGCCCAGATTTTAAGCAAGGAAAATTAGGGGCTTTGGAAGGGAAAGGCAAGGCAGCTGAGGGATCAAATGCTGAAAAGCATGGTCAAGTTGAAGGTACTTTGCTTATCCATTCAATACCTTTAACAGTAGTATATGATTCTGGGGCTACACACTCATTGATCTCTCATGATATTGCACAACAATTAAAACTGAACTGTATGATTGTTGATAAACCACTGCTAATTAGAAGCCCTATAGGTAGTTCATGTGTCATGGGTATGATGTGCATGCAACTGGGATTAAATATAGGAGGACATGTGTTTGAGTCAAACCTATATGTGTTGCAATATCCAGACATAGGAATTATTTTAGGAGTTGATTGGTTGAGTAGATATAAGGCTATCATAAATATGGAAACATCCACCATATCATTGAAGGTTTCTGATGGACAAAGAATAATTGTTCTTTGTGAGGCAAACAAAAATAGAAGTATAGCCAACCTTTCTGCATTGTCAAATGAAAAACCCATGCCTGCATTAGAAGAGATCCCCATAGTTAATCAATATGATGATGTGTTTGGGGAAGTAAGAGGAGTTCCTAATCACAGGCCAGTTGAATTTTCAATTAGAATAATTCCAGGAGCTAGCCCAGTGGTTAAAAGACCAACCAGAATGGGGCCTAAGGAATTGATGGAGTTGAAAAAGCAATTAGTTGAATTAGAAGAAAAAGGTTTTATTAGACCCAGTAGCTCATCATGGGGAGCACCAGTAGTCTTTGTTAAGAAACATGATGGATCCCTGAGATTATATATTGACTATAGAGAATTAAATAAAGTCACAGTTAAAAATAAATACCCCTTACCAAGAATTGATGATCTCTTTGATCAATTGAGTGGTGCAAAGATATTCTCCAGGCTTGATTTAGCTTCAAGCTTTCATCAGATGAAAGTAGAAGAGGAAAGCATTAAGTATACAGCCTTTAACACCAGATATGGACTTTATGAATTTTTGGTGATGCCATTTGGCTTAACAAATGCTCCTTCCTATTTTGTTGATTTGATGAATCGGATTTTTAGAGAATACTTGGATAAGTTTGTATTAATATTTATTGATGATATACTAATTTATTCTAAGTCAGTTAGAGAGCATGAGAACCATTTGCATATAGTATTTGAGAAATTGAGACAGGAAGACTTGAAAGCAAAGTTTTCAAAATGCACTTTTTGGCAGAATGAAGTGAACTTTCTAGGCCATATTATATCAGAAAAAGGAATAGCTGTGGACTCCAATAAAGTCATTGCAGTGCAAGCTTGGAAAAGGCCTACTAATGTCACTGAAGTCAGATCATTCATGGGAATGGCTGGTTACTATAGAAGATTCATAAAAGATTTTGCAAAAATCTCAATTCCATTAACCAGATTGACTAGGAAAAATCAAGTGTTCACTTGGACTGAGGAATGTGAAAATGCCTTTGGGAAATTAAAAGAAGCACTGGTACAAGCTCCAATTCTTAAAGTACCTGAGGGAAATGAAAACTTGGTGGTGTATACTGATGCAAGTGGACAAGGGCTTGGAGCAGTATTGATGCAACAACATCAGGTAATAGCTTATGCTTCTAGACAGTTGAAATCAAGTGAAGTAAGGTATGCTACTCATGACCTTGAATTGGCTGCTGTAGTGTATGCCCTTAAGCTATGGAGACACTACTTGTTAGGGGCAAAATTTGAAGTATATACAGACCATAAATCACTCAAATATTTGTTTTCACAAAAAGAATTAAATATGAGGCAGCAAAGATGGATTGAACTCTTAGCCTCATATGATTTTGAAATATTATACACACCAGGTAAGGCTAATAAAGTAGCAGATGCCCTAAGTAGACAACATGCTAAAGTGGCTAGATTAATGATAGAAGAGTTTAACACTTTATCATTATTAATTGATTCAGAGATAAAAAGTGATAACATAGAAAACATGAGCTTATGCAGTGGGAAGGTAGAAATGGGAAAATTAAGTTTTATTACTCTGGGATCAGAATTGAAAAATAAAGTTGCAATGCTACAAAACCAAGATCCATTTTTATTTGAAAAGAAGACAAAAATATTAAATGGTGAGACAGTAGAAGGTTTTCAGTTGAATGATCAGGGCCATCTGAAGAAAGGAGAAAGAATATGTGTTCCAGCAATGGATGAGTTGAAGCAAGAAATTTTGGATGCTTACCACAAAAACAAATATACTATACACCCAGGAAGCACAAGAATGTATCACAACCTCAAGAGAGATTATTGGTGGAGTGGTATGAAGAATGCAGTGGCAACCTATGTATCAAAATGTATGGTTTGCCAGCAGGTGAAGGCTGAGTATCAAAAACCCTCGGGGATGCTTCAACCTTTACAAATACCACAGTGGAAATGGGAAGACATATCAATGGATTTTATTGATGGTTTGCCTAGAACTAGGAGGGGAAATGATAGTATTTGGGTAATGGTTGATAGGTTAACCAAGTCAGCCCACTTTATACCAGTGAAATCAGAAAGAAATGCTAATACCCTAGCCCAGTTGTTTATTAAAGAAGTAGTCAGACTGCATGGTATACCAAAGACTATAGTAAGTGATAGAGATACCATCTTCACTTCAAAATTTTGGCAGAGTTTTCACAAGGCAATGGGGACTGATTTATGTTTGAGTACAGCATACCATCCTCAATCTGATGGTCAAACAGAAATTGTGAACAAATTGCTTGAAGACATGTTGAGAGCATGTGTATTGGATTGGGGAGGAAGCTGGGAAGATTATATATATCTAGCTGAATTTGCATACAATAACACCCATCACAGTAGCATAGGCATGGCCCCCTTTGAAGCTCTTTATGGAAGGCCATGTTTATCACCTTCAAGTTGGCATGAGTCTGGAGAAAAAGTGGTCTTAGGACCAGAAAATGTGAAGGAGACTTCTGAAAAGGTAGCCTTGATCAGGAAAAGAATTGCCTCTGCCCAAGATAGGCAAAAGAAATATGCAGATCAAAGAAGGAAGGCAGTGCAATATGATGTTGGGGATTACGTGTTCATCAAGATATCACCCATGAAAAAGGTTCTAAGGTTTGGGAAACAAGGAAAGTTGATTCCTAGATATATAGGACCATATAAAATTCTAGAAAGAATAGGGACAGTAGCCTATAAATTAGAATTGCCAGAAGAAATGAGAGCAATGCATGATGTCTTTCATGTGTCTCAATTAAGGAGATGGGTTCATGATAAGGAAGCAATACTAGAATCCTCTAAGGATGTGCAGATTGATCCTAGAATGATTTATGAAAAGGAACCAGTTGGCATAGTTTCTAGAGAAACCAAGAAATTGAGAAACAAAGAAATTAAATTAGTAAAAGTACAATGGAGTCTAGACCCAAATGATTGCACATGGGAAGTGGAGGATAAAATCAGAAATGATTATCCCCAGCTGTTTGATTGAAGAAAAGGTAAATCTATATATACATACTAATGAATGTGTTGGTTGGATATGCATTGTGATTTTTTTTATCTTGTGTTGATATGCATAGTGCTTAATAGGTGATTGGTTTGAAAATGGCTTTGAAATCAGAAAAAAAAAATTTCATTTTCTGAAGAGATGATACTTAAGTTAAGTATGAAAGAATTGTGGGACACAATTCCTAAAAGGAGGGGTATATGTGATAACCCTGATTTTTGTGAGTAATTTCATGATTTAATTTAGTTGTATTTGTTTGAAATTGCATTGGAAAAATTGGAATAGGAAATTGATTTGCAGATACAAAATATAAAACATGTACATGTGCACAAGACAGTGTACACATGAACACAGATTTCTGTGTAACAAAATTTGGCAGAAATTAATAGATAAAAATAAAATAACTGATTTATTTCCGTACTTGTTATTTATTTCTGTGTACACATGCACAAGATGGTGAAGCATACTTCCGTACTTGTTATTTATTTCCGCTGTGTATTCGGTATGAGGACAGGTTTATATAACTGTCCATTGTTGTATTGAGTTGTATATTGACTCTGATTGATGTATGTATAAACTGATCTAGTTCTTTGTTTAAAAGACAAGTGATTATCTATTATATTTTGTTCCGTTGTGAAATGTGAGATTCTGATATTGTCTCTGATTCTGTGTTTTCTGTAGCTGTTCTTCTTTCTTTTTCTTCTATCTTTTCTTCTACCTCTTCTTTTAACCCTAATGGTTCGGTTTTCCGGCATTCGATTGTGCGGCATTTGATATAGTGGACGTATTAATGTCGACTTTCGAGCGTCGAAAAGTCGGATCGTTACACTGTTGTAGCTGCACTTGAATCTCTTTAGTCACTGTTTACTTGATCCATTTGTGATATTTGTTGAGTCTGGGCATTTTTGTCATCCAGACTTGTACATGATACTTTTGACCATTTGTTCATTGCTGGTTTTTGCATTTGTACATATGTTATACATTTGCTTGAAATTGATTCTGGCCATTCTCTGTGCTACCATTCATGTGTGTCCAGACCTTGTTCATTCGAGTCTTTGTGTACTTGTCTTGTGCATTTGAATGTGTGTTCTTCATCTTGTGTCTGGTTTGCCTTCATTGCTGTTGTATTCTTCCATTTGACAACTGTTTGTTCACTGATTCATTTTAAGTTGCATTCTCTCTCCAACATGCCATGTTGTCCAGACCTTTGCACATGCTCTTTGATTTATTGAGTATGAACATTTGCTTGTGTACATGCAGCCTGATACTTTGAGTTGTATACCCTACTGTTGCAGTTGCCACTGTGAACCTGAATCTATACTTGTGTACTTTTGTACTGACCAGTTGCTTCTTGATCATTTTGTTAAGTTTGAATGTGTAGTCTTCATTTTATGTCTGCACTCACATCTGTTTTACCTTGTATTACATGCTGATGGTCTTTGAATTGTACAGTTTCACTTGTAGTTTGCATTGAATCTGGTATCATTCTTTGAGACAGTTTGCATATTGTCCCACTTCGATTTTAGTTCTGGCTTCGAGCTTGTGGACTTCGTCTTGTGATCTTTCATACCTGTAGCATGCTTGACTTTGGCATTGCTTCATATCTGAACTGTTGTTTGACCATATGCATTTGTGGTTGCACTTCATTCGTCTTGTTATCAGTGCAGCACTTGCCTCTCTTGTTATTTCTTTTTACTGATTTGCCTTTGATCTTGTTTGTTGGTTTAGTAGTGCACTTGCTTGGCCATTTTGTACTTCTGGTCTTTGTTTGGTTCTGGTCTTGCTTGTGTTATTACCTTTGTTGGTTTGCACTGCTGTCACATATGTGTATCCATATCTGTAAATACATATGTATGTGTGGATGCATGTATTGTTTTGGATCTACTTTGTTGGTTCTTGATTATTTCATGTTGATTGTTGAAATTGCACTTGAGTTGAACCCGATTTTGGGGTTTGACCTTGTAATCATTTGTGACTTTCACTGAGCTTTTATGTACCTCATGCGATAGTGGCGAGGCAGTACACGCGTGCGTGTACTGCAGCCCTATCAGATTTGACAGTTTTAAATTGATGTTTCGATTTGTTGAATTGTTTCGTTGGTTAAATTCAATATTTTGAAGTTGTATTTTGATTTGGATTGTTGATTTGTTGTTTAACACTGTTTAGTGTTATATCTGCCGTTATCCAATTCTCGTATCGAGAGTTGGATATACGAGATTTCTGTGACTGTCATCTATTTGAGATTGATTATTATTGCTTCTGTGCATTAATAACTGAGTTTGAATTAGAGTGACCCGTGTATTATTTTCTTTTGAATTTAATACTCGGGTCAGACCCGAGTTATTTCAGGTTGTAGATTTCCTGCTTTGAGTTGTTGTTTAAGCTGTGAAAACTTTTCACATCTTCTGAAGTAGTCTTCGTCATTTTGTAGTAGTTTTCGTCATTTTGTAGAAGTCGTGTCATCGTATAGGATGATACGTATTCATGTATATTAGTTGATAATGTACTTGTATATATAACTTCCAGAGTCGACAGTTGTAGTTGTATCATATGTATTGTGTCAACTAAATTGTAACTGACATCAGTTATATATATATATATATATATATATATATGAGACTTTTGTTTTATCTGTGTTCCGCATTTATATTATCTGTGTTATTATTATATCTAATGTCCTAAACTATTATGAACCATCGTAGTTTGTTTTATACTGATAATTGGGTATGTCGATGGGAGTAAATAAATAAGATGAAAAACGAAAAGTATATACCACTCCTATCGAGGTAACCAATATTAGCGTAAGGCCAACTACGGATGGCCGCTCCTATCCAGCCTTATTCTTCGTAATAATAGATAGTATTTCTTTTAATACTCTTTGTTATTATGAGCATAGAGGTGGGGCGTTATAGTTGGTATCAGAGCTTGGGGTTTATGGACATAATATAAAACATAACTTGGATGGAACATGTGTTGCAACTATTAGTCGATGTTTTATTTGTGCTTTGAGTCAAAACTAAAGTTTAAAATTTTGATGAAAGTTTTTAAATATCATTATTTAAAAATAAAAAGTGAATTTGTGTTCTGATGATTTGATTGATTTGAGTACTGTTTAGCGCAGCGGAAACAGTGAAACTGTCTTCGCTGAGTACAACTGATAATCTAATTGATCTAAAAATTGAAATATGAAATTGAAATAAATTTCATAGGTTGTTTACATAGCTGTAATTATTTTGTTTCTTTGTGAATTTTGGATCCGAATTTCGGATTCAAATAAATTACAGTTATGTGATTTTTGTTGAAATTTCCGCTGCCTTTCTTTTGTACTAATCATCTATTGATTAGATTTTGTTGTTTTGAATTGTCTTCATTGAAGATACATTCGAATGATTTCTTTGTTTATATTGTAATGTGCGTGCAAATATGAATTGCACGTTACTGCATTAATTTTACGTTGAATCGATGCTTGGTTATGAAACGTATTTTGTTGCCGTTATTTTTATAACGGGATTTTTACACCAGTGCTATATTTTTGTAGCACGGTGTTTTGTTGACAATTTTAATGAATAAAAATTCACTGATGTCACATTTTGATGTGAATTATTTTGATGAGATTTTTGACGTTTTAAAATTACTATCGCTTTGACTTCAGTAACAGTCAAATTTTTAAAAGTGGATTTTCAAGCGAGTATTCCGCAATGCTGATTTTGAGATTCGTTTTACGATGTTTTGAGAAGTGCAATTTTCTTTTCGAAATTGCTACTGATGTTGTTGCTTTAATCACGTGATTGGAAAATCGTTTTAAAATGAAAATTGTTTTATAAATTTTTAACAGTTTGCGTTTTCAAAAGAATGAGGAAGCGACTTAAACGATTCAGCAAAATCGAGGATTATGACCCCTTTCTTTTACTGTTTCGCTTAACTCCGGACTTGTCCAGTTGAGAATGTGAATTGTTATTTTTACAAAATAAATAAAAATTGTTTTTAGAAATTTTAAAGATTGTGCTTTCAAAAGAATGAGGAAGCGATTTAAACGTTTCAGCAAAATCGAGGACTATGACCCCTTTCTTTTACTGATTCTCTTAATTTCGGACTTGTCCGTTTGAGAATGTAAAGTGTATTTTTACAAAATACACAATTTTGCACTTTCAAGTAAACGATGAAGAGAATCAAACGATTTAGTAAAACACGTGGTATGGGACATGTGCGTTTGCTATTTCGGTTAATTCCGGACTCGTTAATTGAAATATTTGATGATTTCGTGTGCTTTCGAGCCACTATGAGGACCTTCGGGTCATTTATTGGACCTTCGGGTCATTTGTTGGGCTTTCGGGCCACTCTGATGGACCTTCGGGTCAAATAGCAGTACTAGACCTTCGGGTCACTCTGCGGACCTTCGGGTCAATCTGATGGGCGCCAAAATTTTGTTGAGTACTTGGTAGGCTTCGGCCATTTGTTGATGCACGTGCGGCGAATTAAAAACCCGCCATCTGATGGGATCGATCCAAGCTTTTATATTGATTTTCTAGTCTTCTTAATTGATTTCTAGATATTTGTTGTTTCTAATTATCTGCAGGTAATTAGATATCTGATCTTATGAGGTTTAATTATCGTATCGGTAATTAAATATTTGTTGTTTCTGATTATCGTTTTTGATAATCGGATATTTGTTGTTTCTAATTATCGCTTGTGAAAATTATATATTTGTTGATATGAGTTCTGATTATCGTTTTGATAATCGGATATTTGTTGTTTCTAATTATCGCTTGTGATAATTAGATATTTGTTGATATGAGTTTTGATTATTGTTTTTGATAATCGAATATTTGTTGATTTGAGATTTGATTATCGTTTTTGATAATCGAATATTTGTTGATTTGAGATTTGATTATCGTTTTTGATAATCGAATATTTGTTGATTTGAGATTTGATTATCGTTTTTGATAATCGAATATTTGTTGATTTGAGATTTGATTATCGTTTTTGATAATCGAATAATTGTTGAATTGAAATTTGATTATCGTTTTGATAATCGAATATTTGTGATTTGAAATTTGATTATCGTTTTGATAATCGAATATTTGTTGATTTGAAATTTGATTATCGTTTTTTTAATCGAATATTTGTGATTTGAAATTTGATTATCGTTTTGATAATCGAATATTTGTTGATTTGAAATTTGATTATCGTTTTTTTAATCGAATATTTGTGATTTGAAATTTGATTATCGTTTTGATAATCGAATATTTATTGATTTGAAATTTGATTATCATTTTTTTTAATCGAATATTTGTGATTTGAAATTTGACTACCGTTTGTGGTAATTAAATAATTGTTGATATGAGTTCTGATTATCGTTTTTGATAATCGGATATTTGTTGCTTCTAATTATCGCTTGTGATAATTAAATATTTATTGATTTGAAATTTGATTATCGTTTTTGATAATTAAATATTTGAGAAATTTGATTATCGTTTGTGATAATTGAATATTGGTTGATTTGAGATTTCTGATTTTCTGATTATCGTTTTTGATAATTAGATATTTGTGTTTTATGATTATCGTTTTGATAATTGGATATTTGCCAGTTTTGCTGATTATGAGATTTTCTAGTTTCTAATTGATTCTAGATTACGTTGATTGTATTGAATTGCTGTTTCCTATCTATCTCTGTTGATAGATAGAGTTTGCTGATTATGAAGTTCGTATTTTCTATTTATCTGTTAGATAACTAGATGTTTGCAGTTTTGCGATTTGCGAATTTTGTTTTCTAATTATCGTATCGATAATTAGATATTGCTGTTTTGTGAATTTCTGTATTTTAAATTATCTAGTTGATAATTGAAGATTGCTGAAAATTGTGATTATTTAGTTTTGTTGTTTTCTGATTATCTACTGATAATTAGACTTAGTTGAGAATTTGTGAATTTCCCTTATGAAATTAAAAGATTACTTTGACATTTGAATTCTCGACTTTTATTTTTCTAACTTAACCAGTTTATGTTAGAAGAATAATAGTGGTTGACGACCTTAATTATGAAAATTGCGAGGATGCAAATTTTATAAGGAGGGGAGTCTGTAACAGCCCGGAGTTTTACAACAAGTATTTATCGTCAAAATGACGATTAAATCGGTTGTTGATTGCGATTGTAATTTTGAATCGATTAAAATTCTTATTAGATTTGTATAATTCCTTAATGAAAGATTGGTTAGTGTTGATGGGCTTTTGAAATGGAGCCCATCCCTTGCTTTATTTTGATGCCGAGATTCAATTAAACCGGACCCAATTCATTTTCTGGTTCAAAACCCTAACCAAACAAAGAAAAAAAATGGCGGCCGTCCCTTCGTCATCGTTCGAAATTAGGGCGTCGAAAAATCGAAGGGGCCAACCCCTGCAGCTCGATCGAGTGACGTCTCATCCTCGCCTTGTCGATCGCATCCTTCTTTGAGTCGCTCAAGGCTGCTAGAGTTTCGCTTGGGGTTCGCTCGTTCTTGTTAAGTGCTTGGCTACGACTGCTCTAATTCGTGGCCTTCGAAACTAGTGAGTAATTTACTCACATCTAATTCAACTTTATATACGTGATTTTGTGATAATATTTGACTTCGGTCTCCTTTTGCTTTGCGGATTCGAATTGGGTTTTACTGATGAGTGAATTTTGATTTCACCCACATCAATTTCAAAGTGCTGTTTATAGATATATTTCGAGACATTGACTTTGTTTATACCAGTTCGCTCTCCTTTAATTGAGTTTGTATCTGTATGCTTGAATCTGTCAACTGTTTTGCTCGGCCGTTTGAATTGTTGGACATTGGTGGTTTCTTTGATTTTATGCATTTCGTATAATCTGATGCTTGGTACTCACGGACTTGATTTTATCTTGGTTCGATTTTCAAATGTGTGATCAACCGAGAGCTGCTTGCCTTCGTCTCGGCCATTCGAGTATATTTTGATAATGATGTTTTATCTTAGCCAATTGATTTTTGTTTTAATGCTATGACTTTGTTTTCTGGTCATCATGGTTTTGTGAATTTGCTGATTTGTAATGGACTTCGGTCACTATGATTTTGTTGACAACTGAACTGTTATATTTGTTGTTTTCCCTGCTACATATATGCTTTACGTATTGGCATTAAATCTTAAAGATTTGGGAACTTTGAAGATATACGGTTTCAAATGTAAATTCCTGGCTTGACTCATTTGAAACATGTACCATGAGTGTACTATGATTTTGTCGGTGATGTATATTTGAACTTGGTTTGGATTTTGTTTTGGAACTGTCTGTGGTAGTTGCACTTTTATGTTTTTGTAATACTTGAGTACGGGTGCACTGTTGTAGCTGCACTTGAATCTCTTTAGTCACTGTTTACTTGATCCATTTGTGATATTTGTTGAGTCTGGGCATTCTTGTCTTCCAGACTTGTACATGATACTTTTGACCATTTGTTCATTGATGGTCTTTGCATTTGTACATACGTTATACATTTGCTTGAAATTGATTCTGGCCATTCTCTGTGCTACCATTCATGTGTGTCCAGACCTTGTTCATTCGAGTCTTTGTGTACTTGTCTTGTGCACTTGAATGTGTGTTCTTCATCTTGTGTCTGGTTTGCCTTCATTGTTGTTGTATTCTTCCATTTGACAACTGTTTGTTCACTGATTCATTTTAAGTTGCATTCTGTCTCCAACATGCCATGTTGTCCAGACCTTTGCACATGCTCTTTGATTATTGAGTATGGACATTTGCTTGTGTACATGCAGGCTGATACTTTGAGTTGTATACCCTACTGTTTACATCGTCTATTCGAATGATAGTTTAATTTGAAAATTCGAATATCAAAGTGAATTTGGCGATTTAATTATTGAATTTAATTATTGAAACTGGGTAAAAATTTGAATCTTCAGTTTTAAGCTGATTAAATATAATCTGAAGACTTAGAAAATTTATATTTATAATTCTGAAGGTACTGGAACTTTCAGAATTGAATTTGGAACTGTTCTGTTTAGTTTTAAATTTATATCGTTTAAATTGAATTTAAAAATAGCGGTCTGGGGCACAGTCTCGGAAATTGACGAAACCAGTTCCATTGGATCCGTAATATTGAATTGTTACCGGATTTCAATTTCCGTAATATTCGGAGTTGTTGTGTGAGCGTACGATATATAAACGCACTGAATTTATATCGAAATTTAATTTAAATAGTCGGTCTAAAAAGCTGGTCAAATCCCCACAACTACTTTTTCTCTGCTTAATCACGTACAAGTGCTTATCCTAATCTAACATCTGTCTTCAATTTCAACACGCGTCCTTCCAGATAACACGCGTCTGCTTTAAATTATTCAACAGACCGAATTCAAACGAAATACCTCGTTCCCCTCTTTTCCTTCTTTAGTTAACAAAACGAAATCAAAACAAAATCCTCTCGTCTTCATTTCAAATTAATGCCGAGCTCCTCCTCTTTAAAACAAAACCAAACGAAATCAGAAATGAAATAAAAGAGGGAAATTTCGATTTTTTCCTAAAAGCTTCGTCTCTCCTCAATAAATGGCCGATTCCATTTACTTCTTCCTTAACCTCATCTCAATTCGAATTTCGTGGCTCCTATTTTCTTTCTCGAGTAGATGATTCGAGATCAATTTCGATAACCAGGAGTCGCGTCTCTTTTCTGGTGGCTGATAGCCGGAGTCGCTCGTGATTTGGATTCGAGGAATTTTTGGGCTCGACTTGTTCGAATGGTAGGCCTTGTTCTGTGGCATCGGTGGTAGGGTTGTCATCTCGAGAAGGAGTCGAGCGAAGGGAATGGCGCGTCCCTGTGACGACTGGAAGGATAGCACGAGGGGGAGAATGCAGAAGTGGATGGCTTCAACGATGTCGCGACCTCTGGTTCGACGTTGGCAAGGCGTCGCACACTCGCGTGGGGTGTTACCTAGTTACGGGCTCGAGTTCGAACCTCGGTTTCGTCCAGTAAGGTGAATTATCTTATTTTATTCGATTTAAAATTTATTTATATACATGTGTAAAGATGAATATACGCCGTGAAATTTTTATACCCTATACAGATTTAAGAAAAATAAATAAATGATGTATAAGAGATTAATTAGTTAATTAGCTTATTATTATTTCTAGTTACTAAAGATAATTTATTTACTAGGAAATTGATCGATAGATTAGTCCAAATTAAAAGAGTTAATTAATTAAATCCATTAAAAAGAAAATTGATTGTTCGATTATTTCGAATATTAACAGATGGAACAAATATTTATTCAAGGTCTAAATAATGAAGAAATGATCAAATGGAAATTGGATGGCGAATTAAAAAGCTAAGGTGAGATTTTCTCACTCGAAGGAAAATTTGGTTTTTACAGTTATTGATTGATTGATTGCTATTGGATGTGATATTAGATATAGTAGGATATATCTATATATATAGCAATATATACATATTGGCATATGTATATATTGGATTGATTGATTTCCCGCCTCGTATAGCAAATGAGACCCTATTGCGCCGTTAGTAAGCGGATGATTTTTATAAAACCCATATATCGCGATATTCCACCTCGAAGTGGAATTGGTATTGTGCTAACGTCTGTGGATGCAGGGAAACAGGTTGGAGAGATCCAACTGGATTCCTCACCAGTATTTATTTATTTACAGATATTGTGATGTATTCTGTTATCATATGTTGATATATGATGTTTGTTGTCGTGATTGACTAACTGGTGCTGTTGCATCATCGGATTCATCTTTGAAATTTAAAAATAACGATGTTGATTTTTAAAAGAGATTTTTGAAGTGATCTTTGCAAATATACATTGTATTTAAATTGTTGAATTGATTTATTTCAAATAAATAAACGTTAAAATTTTAAAGTTATAAAAGTTAAGATTTTTGGTGAAATATAACCTAAGTGATATTTTTGAAATAAAAGTTGATTTATTTATAAAATGGTTTAAGTTGGGATTTTTGAATATTGTAAACGGTCTATATAAAAGATTTATAAAGTTGATATTTATGAAATTAAAAGTATTGGAATTATAGAACGAGCTTTATAAGTGTTAAAAATGAGAATATTTATGGAATTCGTAAGTGAATGAAATTTATAGATTTATAAATTGTGGAGTTACAAAATGAATAGATTTTGTAAAACAAAAGATTTATAAGTAATAATCTTATAAATGGGATTTTGGCATTTAATTGAGATAAGAATGGAATTTGTTAATAAGGAGATTTATAAGTTAAAGTTTTATAAATAGGAATGGAATTTATAAACGTTGTTTTATAAATCCGAAACCAATTGAATTTGGTAATTTAAACGTAGAAGTTATTAAAGGAGATATATTCGTGATTTTGGACAGCTAATTATCCTTTAAGTTAAATGTTGTAAATAATAAGAGTTGGTTGGGAATTTTATCCACGATTTTGGATAGTGGATAAATTATTGAAATAAAATGTGTAGAGATTATTGAAATATAGTTAAGTGAATTATATTCACGATTTTGGACAGTGAATATATTATTGAATAAAATGGTTATGTTTGGGAAAGCAATATTTGAAATGAAGTTAATTGTTTTAACAATGTTTTAAAATGTGGTAAATATCCAAATCATAGATTTCAACATTTATTGTTGAAATAGACGTTTTCGAGAAATAAGGAAATGGTGGACTATAACACTGTTGTTATAGTAAATGATTTCCGAAAGGAAATGTTTTTATGTAGTATTGGGATTTATACATCTATCTTAAAAATTCGAATCCCTATACTGGTGATTTTGAGTCGTCGTAACGATGTTTTACGCAACATTCGTTTTGACTCAAATAGATTTCCTTAAAGAATGAAATGTATACTTAATATTGTTTTAAGTATATTGAATATTTTCAAATGTTGAAAATAAATATATTTGTGAATTACTTATTTTTAAATAAGTATGGAAATGCTTTTCCAAAATGAAATGAAATGTTTTTGAGAATTTATCTTTGTAAAGATAAATCGAAAGTGAATATTTGAAATCGATTGAAAATCGTATATGAGTAGATATTTGAAAATATAAATTCACTATGGAATTTATAAAGGAAAGGGAAATTGTTTAGAAAAATAAATGTTGATTTATTTTTGAAGTGTGGAAATTTTATATCTAGTAAAGATATTTTGGAAAATAAATAAATTGGAAAATTATTTGGAATTTGATGATGTTGCGCATCTTTATTGATAGTTAAATAACCGACTATCAATAATTACCTTGAATAGGTATTTGTTGTGAATTGGATGAACTTGAATGCCACACTTATTTTTGAATAAGCGCTCACTATTCGGGTTAGCCGGGAAAGGACCATGGGGTCGTATAACCCATTCCGAATATGTGATACGTCGTTATGAATCGCATTTGATGACCGGTGTTGAAGATCGGATATTTTTGAAAACGGAAGGATTACCGTCGAGTTACTCTACATCGGTTGATCTCCGATTTAGAGGTTTTATCACCCTTAGTGACGGGAAGTGCGGACGTGATTGGAAATTATCCAGATTCGCAAGGGCTTCGTGAGAAGTGCCTTCGGTTCTGTTCGAACCCGGAACAGACTTGTATGGTTACGTGTGTGACATTACAATTTGAGATGTAAAGCTGATTTCTTTCAAATACATTTCTGTTGGTGGCGGAGAATTTATTCTCTTAGCTTAACACCCTTCTCTGAGACGTACGAGCTCAGAGGTTATGTAGTTGAAATTTATCAGCGATATATTCGCAATTTGGTAATGTGGCATGCTGAATGTTACTGTGACGATGATCATTTATTTGATCATTTGTGATCAAAGCGTGGCTTTGTGAAAAAGCGTAGCTTTGTGGACGAGACTTCGTCAGAGCCTCAACAACCCGGAAATGGTCGAAACAGGAATGTTGCGGCAAGGTTATGAGGGTCGCGCCCTTTAGGGTATGTCATTTCCTTCTGGAAAGGGGTGGTATCATGGTATGGAGCCCAGATACTTACTCATGTGGACACACCTTATTTATTATGTGTGATGATGGTTACGAGCGCTCGGATAAAGGTCCCAAATGACCGGGTGATGACATATTCGTGAGTTACCTGTTACAGGGGTAACCCGGCCTTGTTTGGCAGAGAGCAGTTTGTCTCTCGGGACGTCCAGCCAGAGGCGATCCTATTCGGCAGAAGGAAAGGAAGTTCCTTAGTCTGACCATTTGTTGGAAAACCCATTTCCCAATACGAAATTGTACGGTTTTAGTTGTAGAACCTGCCATTTACGTACGGTGGTCACCATTGTTTAGATGGTAGCTATAGTAGGCATACGATACTGGTCGTATGCTGGCTAAGATTAATATTATACTTTCGAAATGTTTTCTACACTAGACATTAATAATAATAATTTAATGATTGGCGTAGTAAGCATCTTTGACTATCATAAGAAGAAATCTCCTCCAATTCTGCGTTTGCATTGTGTGTGTGGTGGGAGGTCTTATGGTAGTTTCATTTTCCAAAAGCATTGCGAATCTGTTTTATTTTCTTTGTGATAATAACTGTTTTATGATCTCACACCAGTCACCATGACTGACTCGGAGTTTATTGTTCCCTTCTAAACTCTGGGTGCCCATAATTTTCCACACGGGCGGCCTAGAGTTATTTTTATCAGGATATTCTGGATATTCTAGAGCTTTGGGGATAAGCTGGATGGTGAAGCATACTTCCGTACTTGTTATTTATTTCCGCTGTGTATTCGGTATGAGGACAGGTTTATATAACTGTCCATTGTTGTATTGAGTTGTATATTGACTCTGATTGATGTATGTATAAACTGATCTAGTTCTTTGTTTAAAAGACAAGTGATTATCTATTATATTTTGTTCCGTTGTGAAATGTGAGATTCTGATATTGTCTCTGATTCTGTGTTTTCTGTAGCTGTTCTTCTTTCTTTTTCTTCTATCTTTTCTTCTACCTCTTCTTTTAACCCTAATGGTTCGGTTTTCCGGCATTCGATTGTGCGGCATTTGATATAGTGGACGTATTAATGTCGACTTTCGAGCGTCGAAAAGTCGGATCGTTACACTGTTGTAGCTGCACTTGAATCTCTTTAGTCACTGTTTACTTGATCCATTTGTGATATTTGTTGAGTCTGGGCATTTTTGTCATCCAGACTTGTACATGATACTTTTGACCATTTGTTCATTGCTGGTCTTTGCATTTGTACATATGTTATACATTTGCCTGAAATTGATTCTGGCCATTCTCTGTGCTACCATTCATGTGTGTCCAGACCTTGTTCATTCGAGTCTTTGTGTACTTGTCTTGTGCATTTGAATGTGTGTTCTTCATCTTGTGTCTGGTTTGCCTTCATTGCTGTTGTATTCTTCCATTTGACAACTGTTTGTTTACTGATTCATTTTAAGTTGCATTCTCTCTCCAACATGCCATGTTGTCCAGACCTTTGCACATGCTCTTTGATTTATTGAGTATGAACATTTGCTTGTGTACATGCAGCCTGATACTTTGAGTTGTATACCCTACTGTTGCAGTTGCCACTGTGAACCTGAATCTATACTTGTGTACTTTTGTACTGACCAGTTGCTTCTTGATCATTTTGTTAAGTTTGAATGTGTAGTCTTCATTTTATGTCTGCACTCACATCTGTTTTACCTTGTATTACATGCTGATGGTCTTTGAATTGTACAATTCCACTTGTAGTTTGCATTGAATCTGGTATCATTCTTTGAGACAGTTTGCATATTGTCCCACTTCGATTTTAGTTCTGGCTTCGAGCTTGTGGACTTCGTCTTGTGATCTTTCATACCTGTAGCATGCTTGACTTTGGCATTGCTTCATATCTGAACTGTTGTTTGACCATATGCATTTGTGGTTGCACTTCATTCGTCTTGTTATCAGTGCAGCACTTGCCTCTCTTGTTATTTCTTTTTACTGATTTGCCTTTGATCTTGTTTGTTGGTTTAGTAGTGCACTTGCTTGGCCATTTTGTACTTCTGGTCTTTGTTTGGTTCTGGTCTTGCTTGTGTTATTACCTTTGTTGGTTTGCACTACTGTCACATATGTGTATCCATATCTGTACATACATATGTATGTGTGGATGCATGTATTGTTTTGGATCTACTTTGTTGGTTCTTGATCATTTCATGTTGATTGTTGAAATTGCACTTGAGTTGAACCCGATTTCGGGGTTTTACCTTGTGATCATTTGTGACTTTCACTGAGCTTTTGTGTACCTCATGCGATAGTGGCGAGGCAGTACACGCGTGCGTGTACTGCAGCCCTATCAGATTTGACAGTTTTAAATTGATGTTTCGATTTGTTGAATTGTTTCGTTGGTTAAATTCAATATTTGAAGTTGTATTTTGATTTGGATTGTTGATTTGTTGTTTAACACTGTTTAGTGTTATATCTGCCGTTATCCAATTCTTGTATCAAGAGTTGGATATACGAGATTTCTGTGACTGTCATGTATTTGAGATTGATTATTATTGCTTTTGTGCATTAATAACTGAGTTTGAATTAGAGTGACCCGTGTATTATTTTCTTTTGAATTTAATACTCGGGTCAGACCCGAGTTATTTTAGGTTGTAGATTTCCTGCTTTGAGTTGCTGTTTGAGCTGTGAAGACTTTTCACATCTTCTGAAGTAGTCTTCGTCATTTTGTAGTAGTTTTCGTCGTTTTGTAGAAGTCGTGTCATCGTATAGGATGATACGTATTCATGTATATTAGTTGATAATGTACTTGTATATATAACTTCCAGAGTCGACAGTTGTAGTTGTATCATATGTATTGTGTCAACTATATTGTAACTGACATCAGTTATATATATATATATGCGACTTTTGTTTTATCTGTGTTCCGCATTTATATTATCTGTGTTATTATTATATCTAATGTCCTAAACTATTATGAACCATCATAGTTTGTTTTATACTGATAATTGGGTATGTCGATGGGAGTAAATAAATAAGATGAAAAACGAAAAGTATATACCACTCCTATCGAGGTAACCAATATTAGCGTAAGGCCAACTACGGATGGCCGCTCCTATCCAGCCTTATTCTTCGTAATAATAGATAGTATTTCTTTTAATACTCTTTGTTATTATGAGCATATAGGTGGGGCGTTACATCAACCAACTTCTTATGGAAACAACATGTGATACCTCAAAATAGAGGAGGAAAGAGAACACAAAAGAGCACAAGGCAATTGGAATGGACAACACATGTCGGCACCGACATGAGAGGTCGGTACTAACATGTCATATCAACTTGGTAGCACATGCGACTTTGCATACACCTTCGAACCTTCATCTGGACTCTACGCCAACTCTCCTTCTGGCCTAATACAATTGCTACACCAATAAATAGAAACCATGGAGCAACAAGAAAGGATCTGGTTTCTACCATCGCTAAGCTTTGTCTCTTTTTTATCTCCTTCCTCTACACAATAGTCACCAAAGCTGCTACTTTAGGCAATTTTAGGATTAAGAATTAGTGTAACCCTTATACATTGACTTATTCGCTCTCAAACCTATTGTAATTTCAAGTAAACTCTATCAAATATATAAGCAACAAAACTATAAAGTGGACATAAGCCAAAGATTTCAAAACCACTATAAAATCTTATGTCTATCTTTTTTATTGTTGTTTATTTTTCTTTACTGTTACTATTATCTGCTAGATCTAGGTCTCATAGGTTTCCTATAACCTATTCTTCAATGTTTATTCATTTTTGGCATTTATATTTTGGTGCTTTCACTGAGAACATTAAATCCGAGCTTAGATCTAGCTCTCTACTTTGGGTTGGGTAGATCTAGAAGTTAGATCCCAAAAGTTTGCTTAAAGAAATTGTAATGACCCGTAAAGTAATCGCATTGTATTTGAATATTTAAGTAATTTTTATATATTTAACTAATGGATTTTAATAACCAAATAAACATATTTTAAATATTAATTAATGATATTAAAATCATTTTCAAATTTTGTTCACCAAAATAAATAGTTCAAATAAAAATAGAAAATGTGACAGAAAAACGTTTCCTGAAATTTTGAATTTTCGGCATCGGGAAGTCATCGAAAACGCTGTGCACATTTTTGTATCACTCATATACACATACACACACATGCACATATGTCATGCGATAATATAATCAATGTGTGAAAGTTAATAATCAAGCTTAGTTTAAATATAAAACTTGATTTGACATAAAATGCACAAAACATATTAAATAACCGTAGGAAATTAATTAAATAACATAACTATCACCTAAACTACCTAAGATAGGACCTAAAGCATGGTGTAGGTGGACCTAAGGGGAGGTAATGTGTGTACTAAGTGTAGCGGAGAGGCATGGTTTCCATGTTACATGATAACATTTATATTATTTAAATGTTTAAGCTAATTTAAATAATACTCCACTTCTTTGCCTATAAATACCCACCATCTCCACACATTCTCCCTTTACATCTTCATTTTCATATTCACTTCCCCTTTCTTCATGTTCAAGAATATCCTCGGGTTCTAAAATTATTTCCAAAATCAAAAACTAGTGAATACACTTCCAAAAATCAAGCTAAACTCCTTACTTCACTTCCAAACCATTCTCTACTAAACAAGACCCTATACCTCTACATTTCCACCATGGCCGAGCCCTATATGATCTAGGCCGAGCCCAAAAGGCCAGTAAATCAAGCCAAGTGCATAGGAAAACTTAGTTCTAGTGTTGTTCGAAGAGTTAGTGCGATTTTGATTCAAGTAGTAAGTGTTTAGGTAAGTGAAGCTTCCACCTTTGAACCATAAAGCTTAAACTATGCTCATGCTCGTATATGTAGCTACTAAATGTTAGAACCTTGTATTTTGATGTTTTGATCATGACAACTATATAAGTATATATTATATGAACTAACCAAAATTGCAGGAGAATATACTATTGTATTCGACAATAGATCGAAGACCAAAGATTTCAAAAAGAAGTTTCAATATTTATAATTGATTTGTCTAAAGTCCAGTTAGTAGTTAATATTTGTTAAAATCTCTCCTAAGTGGTATATGCACACACACATGCTTTTAAATCTTATTCAATTTAATTTGCGCAACTTAGCTTTTGATTACAAAAATTTATAAAACTCAGTGCTTTCAAAACTAAGTTAAATAGGCATAAAGTGACAGTTTCTGTCGACTGAACTGGGGTAGCTAGTCGACTGAAACGTGCACACATGCATAAAATTTTCTAAACATTCAGTCGACTAAACACCCTAGTTCAGTCAATTAAATTAAGTGACTTTTCAACATATTTTTAAATTTCAAAATCTTTTGAATGTTTAGTCTACTTAATCTATATTTTTAGTTGACTTAATATTCATAACGACTATTTTTCTGAACGGTCGCCACTTTTCAATGAACAGGAACATCTATTAATTCAATAGTTTTTTCCGTATCTCTTAGCCAAATCTTTTCATGAATAGTTACAACTTTTTAACACTATAAATAGCCTTGATTTCAGATTTCAAATAATAACATTATTCTCTGATTCTATTTTATATTCTTGCTAACTAATTTCTGCCATTTGCTTTCAAATCACTTGCACACTCAAGTACAAATCTATTTGTGATTACAATTGCTTCCAATCTTCATGTACTACACTATATACCACAAAGGAGAAGATTATAGGAAGGGTGTACTCTAAAGACTCATCCATGCTATCTACAGAGCACATTCAGTCAAGAAAACTTTCTGTCTTATAGAAGTCATGTTCGGTTGCTCAGTGATGCAGCCCAGAATGATGAAGTCTTAGGTTGTGAGCGACCTAACGTTCTGTTAAGTCGAGTACGACCTAACAAGGAAGATAACGAGCTTAAATTGTGGGATAAGCCGTTGGAAGTTGAAGTCTTAGGTCGTGAGCAACCTAGCGAGTTAAAACAGATCACATATCACCCTTTGTCCTTAGGTCGCTCAATGATGCAACTTTGTGACCTACGACCTATGATAAGTCGCGAACGACCTAACGAGTTAACTCACTCTGCAATGCCGCATTTTCCTTTAGGTCGCGAACGACCTAACTTAAGACGCTCAGTTCCTTTAGGTCGCTCCGATAGTTCGAGTAAAGACTGTTTCGAGCTACGACCTAAGTTAGGTCGCGTAAACGAGTTACGACCTACGTTAGGTCGCGAAGAGAATTAGATCGTGAGAAGAATCCCAGAAGCAAACATCTTAGGTCGCTCGACCTTATGTGTTGGAAGTTAGGTCGCTACCTTGTTTTTAGGTCGCTCAAGTGTTAAGTCGTGTTGTTGTGACTGTTGTAAATACTGTAAATCATTTACTTGTTGTAATCTACTTGTTTTAGGTCGTGAAGGCTTTGTGATGTATGTTGTTGTGTTGTATTGTTGATGTGTTAGGTCGTTAACGACCTATGCTAGGTCGTAAGTCGTAAGTCGTTGTCTTTGTAAGGTCGTTGCCGACCTAAGTGTTGTCCAGAATTGAGTCGTGTTGAGTTGTAACTTCTATAAATAGCAGAGTGTTGGTCATTTGTAAAGTAAGTTGATTTTGAATAAAACTTTGTTTGTTAGCTTTGTGCTTTCATTAAATTGGTAGTTGAGTGTGATCTCCTATCTCCACTTTCGGTAATCGAGTGCGCTCGATTCAACGACTGCTGAAGCCGATTCATGGTATCTAGTGCACTAGATCAACGTACGAAGAATCGTAGATCTTTAAACACGGTATCGTGCGCGATCAACGTGTTTGGGATAGCTAGATTCCGGCATCTTTGGATCAACGGAGTTGGGCATTTGGTATTCTTCAATCCATCGATTGCTACTTTCATAGATTCATCATTTTTGTTATCCGCTTCTGCATCATTTGGTATCAGAGCTAGACTTAGCCAATCATAGCTAAGCCGAGTCTTGGAGCCAATTTATTCGAAGAGTTTGAGGAGTTAATTGAAGTCGTACATCATTTAGGGAAGTTGGTTGTTCATCGCGTTCATCACAAAGTTGCAACAAGTTTGGAGTTTTCGATCCGTATCATTTCGGATCTAAGGATGAAAGGTGTTTGAATTTTGCGTGGAAGCTTTGCGCGCCAAAGATTGAAGTTGAAGGCCGTGCATCATATTTGTTCACACCGAGAATTGAAGTGTTTGTGAAGTTTCAAATCATGCCACCGAGAAGAGCTAATCGCCATCAGAACTTAGAAGCATTGTATAGAAGAGAAGAAGCTGATGAGATGGAGCAAAGAATAAACGAAAACTTTAGTGAAAAGCTTAACGAAGGGATTGGTCGATTAGAGAAGATGATGTTGGAGATGAATCAAAATCGAAGAAGGGTTTCACCTGAATCTAACCATGGGGGAAGTAGAGTTTCACCACATTCCAATCGGGAGAGAAGTGTTGATAATGATCATAGAAGTGTGAGTCGAGATTGTTATAGAAATGATGATGATCGAAGATGTGATAGGAATGTGAATGATCGTGATCGGAGGAATGTAGATAGAAGGGATGTTGGTGGAAGACAAGATGGTAGTAGAGATGTCAGTGGTCAGAATCGACATCGATATACATCAGATTTCGAGGAGGAGTTTGATGGTGGTAGTGTTCATGGACGAGGATGAGGACAAGGAAGGAATCAGTCGGAGTATGATCACAAGTGGGAGTCTGGGATGAAAACTGAAATATCGAAATTTAAGGGAGGTATGCAAGCCGAGGAATTTCTTGATTGGTTAGCTTATGTTGAGGAAATATTTGAATTCAAGGAGGTTTCGGAAGATCGTAAAGTGAAGTCGGTTGCTACTAGGTTGAGGGGGAGAGCTATGGCATGGTGGCAGCAAACCAAACTAACTAGAGAATGGATGGGGAAGTCAAGGATTGTTGCTTGGGAAAAGATGAAGAAATTGATGAAGGCTACTTTCTTACCCTACAACTACCAATCATTAATGTATCAGAGATTACAAAACCTAAGGTAAGGGACGAAGGATGTTACTGACTATGCAGATGAGTTCTACCAGTTGATTTCTCGAAATGACATTATGGAGACAGAAGAACAATTGACCGCTAGGTTTGTTGGTGGACTTAGAACACAGATCCAGGATATGGTGAACATGTTCGACCCTAGATCTATGGCAGAAGCACATCAAAAGGCGTTGGCTTGGGAGAAATAAGGTAGACATAGGGGAGGTGCATTTCCAAGCTTTACAGGGCAGAACAAAGGAGCGAGTAGTAGTTCTAATGTTCCTAAAGCATCGAATAAGCAGGTTGTTCATGAAGTGGCTAAACCTAAAGTCAACACCAATTTCAAATGCTATAATTGTCAAGAAGTGGGTCACAAGAGCAGCGAATGTCCATAATCGAAGAAGAGAACTATGATTGCTGATGCAGAGGAAGATGAAGTAGAAGCTGAATGTTCTAATTCACTACATGACGAGGAGGAAGAAAATGTGTCGGGAGATGAAGGGTATTCATTGATGATGAAGAGGTCGTTTTTAACACCAAAACAGGAGGAGGAAACTAGCTGGTTGAGGAGTAACATATTTCAGTCAACATGCACTATCTTGGGGAGGGTTTGCAAGTTTGTCATTGATGCAGGAAGCTGTGATAATATTATCTCTACAGAAGCTATGAAGAAGTTATCATTGAAGACAGAGAAGCATCTGAAACCTTACAAGTTAGCTTCGTTGAGGAAAGGTGGGGAGGTGAAAGTTGGACGAAGGGCCTGTGTTAATTTTTCAATTGGGAAGAAATACAAGGATGAAATTTGGTGTGATGTTGTGGACATGGACGTATGTCATCTATTGCTGGGGAGACCGTGGCAGTATGATAGGGCTGTGCAACATGATGGACGTACTAACAGTTACAGTTTTATGTTTGCAAGAACTAAAATCACTTTGATTCCTAAGAAGCAACAACAAGAAGAAAACAAGTTGGAGGAGATTGAAGAGTTGAAAACTTTGTTATCATTGAAGGAGTTTGTTAAGGAAGTAGAAGAGGAGCCTGAAGTATTCTTGTTGATTGGACGTGAGAGTCATGAAGTGGTTGAGATCCCTGAAGAAGTAAAGCCAGTGCTGGAAGAATTTGACGATGTATTTCCTGAGGAGCTACCAACGGAGTTACCACCGTTGAGGGACATTCAACATCAAATTGATCTTGTTCCAGGAACTGTGTTACCTCATAGACCACACTACAGAATGAGTCCAAAAGAACATGAGGAGTTGAGAAGGCAAGTGGAAGAATTGCTTGAACAGGGGCGTGTATAGGAAAGTTTAAGTCCTTGTGCGGTGCCAGCGTTGTTAGTACCGAAGAAGGATGGAACGTGGAGGATGTGCACTGATAGTCGGGCACTGGACAAGATTACTATGAGATATAGATTTCCTATGCCTAGATTGGATGACTTGTTGGATCAGCTTAGTGGAGCTACTATCTTTTCGTAGATTGATTTGAAAAGTGGCTATCATCAAATTCGTATAAGACCAGGGGATGAGTGGAAGACAACGTTCAAGACGAGAGAAGGATTATATGAATGGCTGGTCATGCCGTTTGGTCTTTCGAATGCACCGAGTACATTTATGCGGGTGATGAATCAAATCTTTAGACCATTCATTAGGAAGCTTGTGGTGGTGTATTTTGATGATATATTGATATATAGTAGAAGCTCAGAAGAACACTTGCAACATTTGAGAGAAGTATTGATGATACTACGACAAGAACAATTCTATGCTGCAACGAAGAAATGCGTGTTCATGACGCATAGTGTTTTATTTTTGGGATATGTTATTTCGGATGGAGGTATACAGGTGGATCAGAATAAAGTTGAAGTAATCAGAAATTGGCCACAACCCAGGACGATTACAGAAGTTAGAAGCTTTCATGGTTTGGCGTCATTCTACCGAAGGTTTATTCCACACTTCAGTAGCGTGATGGCTCCAGTTACTGAATGTATGAAAGGGAAGCAATTTTCATGGTCGGAGCAAGCAGGATTTTCTTTTGAGAGGATCAAGGAGCTTTTGACGACAGCACCAATTCTAGTGTTGCCAGATTTTCAGTTGTTGTTTGAATTGCATACTGATGCATCGAAGGTTGGAATTAGAGGGGTGTTGAGTCAGAAAGGCCGTCCTATTGCATATTTTAGTGAGAAGCTATCGGGAGCAAAGATGAGATATAATACATATGATGTGGAATTTTATGATATCGTACAAGCCATCAAACATTGGAGACATTATTTGTTTCATAAAGAATTTGTGTTATATACTGATCATGAGGCGTTGAAGCATATGAAGGGACAAGACAAGATTGCGGCAAGGCATGCTTCGTGGATTGCGTACTTACAACAATTTACATTTGTGGTGAAACATAAATCGGGAATTACGAATAGAGTGGCAGATGCATTGAGTCGAAGGAATCATTTGCTGACTACAATGAAGGTTGAAGTGACGGGGTTTGATGTATTGCCAGAATTATTTGTTGATGATCCTTACTTTGCGAAGTATGTAGATGAAGTCCAGAAGGGGAAGACGGATGAGTTTGTAATGGTGGATGGTTTTCTTTTTAAAGGGAATCGATTGTGCATACCAGAGTGTAGCTTACGTATGAAGATTGTAAAGGAGTTGCATGAGGAAGGTCATGTGGGCCGAGATCGTACTTTGCAATTGATTTCTCAATCTTATTATTGGCCTTCGTTGAAACGGGAAGTTGAAAGGTTTGTGGAGAGATGTCATATTTGCCAAATTTCCAAAGGGACAACGACGAATGCCGGATTGTATATGCCGTTACCCGTGCCGGTTAGACCATGGGTTGATATCAGTATGGATTTTGTTTTGGGATTACCGAGAACTCAGAGGGGGAATGATTCGATATATGTTGTAGTGGACAGGTTTTCGAAGATGGCACATTTCATCGCTTATAAGAAGACAGCTGATGTCGTCAGTGTTGCCGAATTATTCTTTAAAGAAGTGTATCGCTTACATGGTTTACCATAATCCATTGTTTCTGATCGGGATACTAGATTTCTAAGTCATTTTTGGCTGAGTTTGTGGAAGATGGTGGGAACAAAGCTAAATTTCAGTAGTGCTTACCATCCGCAGTCCGATGATCAAACTGAAGTTGTTAACAGATCTTTGGGAAATTTGTTGCGGTGGCTGGTGAAGGATAATCTGAAGAGTTGGGATATGAAGTTATGTCAAGCGGAGTTTGCTCATAATCACGTTATAAACCATAGTACGGGTTTCAGTCCATTTCAGACTGTATATTCAAGCTTACCAAAGGGGCCGTTGGATTTGACAATAGTACCACAACCAAAGGAGACAGTTAAGCGGGCCGTTGATTTTGTTGATGGATTGGCCAAATGTCACAAAATCGTTCAGGAACGATTGGAGAAAGCAAATGAAAAGTATAAACGATCTGCGGATTTGAAACGAAGAAATGTTGAATTTAATGAAGGAGATTTAGTATATGTTGTATTAACAAAAGATCGTTTTCCAGTGGGAGCATACAATAAACTTAAAGCTCGAAAGATTGGTCCTGTAACGATTGTGAAACGGATCAATGAAAATGCTTATAGGTTGAAACTGCCGGAGGATGTGTACACTTCTGGTGTGGTTAATGTTAAACATCTTATACCATATCATGGGGATAAACTTGTTGTGGAAGAGGAGGGCACAAATTCGAGGACGAATTTTTCCCAACCAGGGGAGGATGATGCAGCCCAGAATGATGAAGTCTTAGGTCGCGAGCAACCTAACGTTCTGTTAAGTCGAGTATGACCTAACAAGGAAGATAACGAGCTTAAATTGTGGGATAAGCCGTTGGAAGTTGAAGTCTTAGGTCGTGAGCAACCTAGCGAGTTAAAACAGATCACATATCACTCTTTGTCCTTAGGTCGCTCAACGATGCAACTTTGCGACCTACGACCTATGATAAGTCGCGAACGACCTAACGAGTTAACTCACTCAGTAATGCCGCATTTTCCTTTAGGTCGCGAACGACCTAACTTAAGACGCTCGGTTCCTTTAGGTCGCTCCGATAGTTCGAGTAAAGACTGTTTCGAGTTACGACCTAAGTTAGGTCGCGTAAACGAGTTACGACCTAAGTTAGGTCACGAAGAGAATTAGATCGTGAGAAGAATCCCAGAAGCAAACATCTTAGGTCGCTCGACCTTATGTGCTGGAAGTTAGGTCACTACCTTGTTTTTAGGTCGCTCAAGTGTTAAGTCGTGTTGTTGTGACTGTTGTAAATACTGTAAATCATTTACTTGTTGTAATCTACTTGTTTTAGGTCGTGAAGGCTTTGTGATGTATGTTGTTGTGTTGTGTTGTTGATGTGTTAGGTCGTTAACGACCTATGCTAGGTCGTAAGTCGTAAGTCTTTGTCTTTGTAAGGTCGTTGCCGACCTAAGTGTTGTCCAGAATTGAGTCGTGTTGAGTTGTAACTTCTATAAATAGCGGAGTGTTGGTCATTTGTAAAGTAAGTTGATTTTGAATAAAACTTTGTTTGTTAGCTTTGTGCTTTCATTAAATTGGTAGTTGAGTGTGATCTCCTATCTCCACTTTCGGTAATCGAGTGCGCTCGATTCAACGACTGCTGAAGCCGATTCACGGTATCTAGTGCGCTAGATCAACATATGAAGAATCGTAGATCTTTAAACACGGTATCATGCGCGATCAACGTGTTTGGGATAGCTAGATTCCGGCATCTTTGGATCAACGGAGTTGGGCTTTTGGTATTCTTCAATCCATCGATTGCTACTTTCACAGATTCATCATTTTTGTTATCCGCTGCTGCTTCACTCAGGCGGTAGAATTCCTATTCGGTTGTCTAGGTGGTAGAAGTCCTGTTCGATTGCTTAGGCGGTGTAATACCCGTTCCTCCGAGTTAAGAGAGGGTTGATAGTTAAATTCCAGAAGGAGTCTGGGACTGGACGTAGAACGGGAGTTCGAACCAGTATAAAAATCCCTGGTGTCATTTACTTTACTGTTTACTTTTTATATTCATATTTCACATTAGTAAATAACTTATATTATATTCCATATTACGATCCATAATAGCACTTTCACTAAATTCTTATTATATAGTTGTGATAATGGCTTGGTTTGTTGCTTGAAAATTAGTCGCTCCAGAAAGTTAGTAAGCGAATCTTGAGTTACACGAAATCTAGTAGTTAAATCAACCCCATTGTTAAATAAATACTTGATATATGTTGTATTATTGTAAATCATCATGAGTGTATGCTAATTCCCTTGTTATGTGATGTTTGGTTGTATTGCAAATGACATAAGTTTGAATTCCGAACTACCCGTATAGCGAAAGTCGCTATATCGGCACTTTCGGAAAATCACCTTTTATCAAAACCATTTGATTTCATTATTGTGCTTGGAATTATTTTACAAGTTAAGCAAGTTTTTTATTAATGATGTTTTCAAAAATAAATAAGTATTTTAATAATGATTATTTAATATAATTAGTAATTATTTAATTAACAAGGGTTAAGGTTAACTAATTAACTTATTAATGATTTTTTTAAATTTAACTAATTACTTAGTTAATGATGTTTTAAATTTAATTAATCATTTTATTTAATGATGTTTAAAGCTAAATAATATTTGGATAATGGTGGATTAAGATTTATTAATTTATTAATTAATGATGTTTTTAAAATAAATTAATCCTTTTTAATTAATGACTTTTAAAGGTTTATAGATCTGTTTAACCTTAATTAATCTTTCCTTAAATAAAGTTTTAAATTAATTAATCACTTTTAAATAATGATATTTAATTATTATTTAATTAATTTACTTATATTATATTATTAATTAATTTAATCAACGATGTTTTAAAGGTGATTTACCCTTTTTAATTAAAGGTTATTGATGTTAATTAATCAACTTAGTTAACAAAGTTTTAAAAGTTAATTAATCAATGTAATAAGGATGTTTTAAGCTATTGAATCCTTTTTAATGATGTTTCAAAGTTAATAAACTCTTTTAACAAAGAGTTTTAAAGCTAATACTTGTAATGTGAAGGTAAGTACGAATTCGGTGTTTTTTTTTAAAAAAAAGCTGATTCGTTTATGGAAATGAATTATTTCCATAAAGAGAATCACTTATATGGAAACGATTTATTTGTATAATTAGCACTAAAGCTCGAAAAAGTAGATTGTCGCTATTTCAAAAGTTAAGAATAATCGTGACACATGACTTTGAGGTAACACTATCTTGACTTGTCCGGTATTATTGTTAACCAAGAAATAGTACAAGTTTGAATTCGATGAGTGGTGGTAAGTATACAAGACTTAATTTCCATATACGATCATTTTATATCCTCGATAGTTGGTTTTTCAACTATCGGTTACCTCAGCTTCTTTATTATCATCATTCTAAGATGATGTGTTGCTCCATTGAGCTTTCATATCCTTTGTTGGAAATGACTAAAACCAAAGCGCAAGAGGGGGCCAAGCTATGTGGGGTTGCTCCCATTATGATACTTTCATATCTCATCTAGATTGGATTCGACAGCGCTATTAGATGTGAAAAATAAGGATACTCGGTAAAGTTTGGAAGGTCCGGCTTGGAGGTTTCTGAGAAGTGTCACAGAGTAAATGAGCTTCTCAGAAGTTTATTACTAGAGGTGTACTTCAAGGGGGTGCACCCTCCTAGTCATTTGTTGGAGATATTCATTTTCTTATTTGATTCGAACCTTCAAATTTATTCCCTTATTTGCATGGGGAAGAGTCAACCTCTCTTCGTGGTGTTTAGTTATTTATCCATTCTTTATGTTTGGATGTTGATTTATATGGGAGTAAACCCATTCCGTGTTCAACGGCATGGTCTCGCACGTTTGTATTTAATTTCACACCCATTATTTTAAAAGTTTTACTCATACCAGGCATATCGTCTGACCCGAGTTGTTTGTTTCCCTAAACTCTCGGGTACTCATTTTATTTGAGTAACCTGAGAGTAGCAAGTCATTTGATGGCTCTTTTGAAGACAGCGTCCGAGCAGGAGGCTTTTATCTTCTTAGTTATCTCTTCCGCTGTATTATCTTGTTTGTGTAAGTGTATTTTATTTTAGCACATGTAAAGGCGGAATGTTATAACTGCCTAAGCTGATTTGCAGTATTTTTGTATAACTCTAAAAACTCCCTGTTAAGGAGTAACCTTATGTACATTGATTGTTATAATTTATTTAACAGTTCCGTTGTGAAGTTTTCTATTTTTTTCTTTATTTTACCCCACAACAATTCATTTTTTTCGATTCTTGGGCAACGGCACATGAACACCGAGGATGTGTTAAGTGTCATTCCTAGGGGTCAGAAAGGTGGGTCATCACAGAAATTGTAAGTTTGCTATTCCAATGGCCCCTAAAAGGAAATCTGCATATAAAAAATCTATAGGAAAAACCGTTAGTGGTGATGAAGCTAATCCCCACCAAACAGAAGTTAATAATGGAAATCCACTACCAGAATCTTCTATCCAGCAAGATGTTGTCACTAGAGGGGAGTTTAACCAGATGGTTAACAAACTTAACTAGAAAATGCCCTCTCATAGATAAGATTGACGCTTTGCTAGCACTACAACCACCAAGTGTTCAAAAAGCTAAGCAAGAGAATGCACCTACTATAGAACATGAGAATTCCTCTATCTCGGGCTTGAATAGGAGGAACAGTAAACAAAAGCAGAAGGAGGTCGTTGGTGGTGCTACCCGGATTGTGATAGAGGGAAACGAAAGTACTCCTCCAACTAGAAGACAACCTAACGCAAACCCAAATCATGGAGTGAACACTCCTCAAGTGAAAAACGCAATGCTTATTTCTGACTTTCAAGATGGCATGCAACTTGATGGTGACGGATTGGAACTGAATGCTGATGTAAACAGGAAAAATGCCAGAAATGAAGTTCAAACTTCCCTAGTAAAACCATCCATGCACCAATGGAACTCAATGATAGTGGTTCTCCTGGAGAAAAAAAATCCTAGGCTTCAATTGGCAAACTGAGACAACTTGTGGAGTCAAACACTCGACGTAGCCCCTGACAGTCGACCCATAGACTACCGCGCTAGCAAGGTGTACATCGCTGACATGGTCAAATGGTTGATGGAGGAGAGTAGGGTTAGAAATAATGATGACTGGTGTTCTGTGCCTAGCTGAACTCCATTCATTGAAAAAATTCTAAGAGAAGAATATCCTAAGAAGTTCATTAGGCCTACTATGCCATTATAACAGAACAACGGACCCTAAACAATACTTATACAAATATGAGTGGCATATGGACGGAGCTATTGCTACGGAAGCTGTTCAGTATAGATGTTTTCCTATCTTCTTGGAAGGAGTCGCTTCCATGTGGTTTATTAGACTTTCATCGAGATCCATTTCTACCTTTGACGAATTGGCAAGAAAGTTTCTTGAATAGTTCAGACTCCATACTACACGAACAAAAGCCATGATGTCCTTATCTAGCTTTCTCCAAGGATCCAATGAGTTAATAAAATCTTTCTTTAATCAGTTTAACATTGCAGTCACGGAGGTAAGCAATCCCAGTGAAAATATGATTTTCATGGCTTTGGTCCGAGCAATCCATCCGGATACAAACTTCGGTAAATGGATTAAAATGAAACAATCGACTATAATGGTAGAATTCCACCGAAAGGCGAATCAGTTCATATGGTTGGAACAAGCAAGTATGATAGAAAGTAAGACTGTCGATCAACAACTGAAGGAAACGGTCTAGAGTAATGTCGTGGCTAAGCAGGAAGGCGATAACGATGGATGTGCCATCGGAAACCCTGAGAATCAAAAGAAGAGGAAATAGAAATCTAGTGATGGGCATAATGTGAATGTAAAACACCCAAAGAAATTCGGACTAGAGGACTATACGCCATTGAACAGTAGCCTAGAAAATATCTATCTTGCTACTCATGGAACTGAAAGCTATAACAAATAGCCCAGGAAGGAAGCCTCCAAGCGATAGAAGCAATTGGGGAAGTACTACCGCTTCCACGAGATGCATGGGCATGACACTAATAAATGCCGACATCTGAAGGATGTGATTGAAGAGTTGATAAGGAACAAAAAACTCCAACAGTACGTAAAGAAACCGCAGAATAGCGAGGAAGCTGTGAGAACCTAGGTTCCAACTGCTCAATAGAAATTGCTTGGGCCCCCGTAAAGGGACCCCGACTAACTGATGGAAGACCGATCATTAATTAGTAATCCAATAACGGTGAAGCATCCGAACACGATGCTACTTCACTTGTCTCTATCTATGTATTTTCTATTTTTGCAAATAAGTCAACCAGGCACACTGGGGGCATTGTAAATAGGCAAGACTTGACTCTACTTCTATTTTATCGGTTAAATTAGCTTCTTAAACAGACGGAATCATGTTCTTGCCAGCAAAACCTCCGAGTCGATTGGAAAATTGACTCAACCCCCAGATCGACGAGAAAGTCAATCCTTACCTTCTGAGAACTGGTGTTTCCCGAGCAACACCGAGAAGATTCATGATCTCCAAAGCCTCGATGTTGCTTTGGAACATTAGGAAACTCTCCATTCCTTAAAAGCCTCGGTGTTGCCCCGGCATCATCTGAAAACTTACATTTCCCTAAAGAGTTGCTTCTGGAACCGATGGAACTGCGTTCTGGCAAGCATCTCTTCTTGTGCGCTACCAATAAGCCGCATGATGCTACTTGAACCAATAGAACCATATTCAAGTATACAACACTCTTATGTGCCACACCGTAAGCCGTGCGTTGCTTCTTGGACCAATGGAACCGCATCCTTGCAAGCATATTCTTCCTATGCGCCATCAATAAACCGCGCGATGCTAATTGAACTATTGGAACCACATTCATGTACTGAACACTCCTATGCGCAACATCGTAAGTCGCGCGTCACTACTTAGATTGATGGAATTGTGTCCTTGCAAGCATATTCTTTTGTGCACCACCAATAAGCCGCACGTTGCTTCTAGAACCATTGTAACTATATTCCTATAAGCAACCCACCTGTGCGCCACACTATAAGCCATAGATGTTGCTTGATTCAAAGGAACCGCATTCAAATACGCAATATTCGCACACACTATAAGCCGTGCACCGCTCCTTGAACCGGTAGAAGTGTGTTCTCGAAAGCGATACGCAAACACCCCATAAAACCGAGAAAGTACTTCCTAGTCCTCGGATAAGAAGTATTGACTCCTAAACCGCTAGATCGATGGGGAATATCAATCCCAACCTCCCAAATATCGACCTTGCCTCGGCAATACTGGGAAATCTCTATCTTCTAAGTTATCAATGTTACCCCTGTAACATCAGGAACTTGTCAAAATTTTCTAAGTACCAGCGTTGCTCCGGCAATGTCGGGAAAGTTGTCTATTGCAGGATTGGTGGAAATCAATCCCCGCTTAGCACTGCCTCGGTAGTGCCATGAGGGTTCCAAACCATAGGATCGATAGTCAAAATCGATCCCTGTCATCTAAGTATGGATATAACCTTGGCAATGCTAGGAAGTTCTAAAGTACTGAGCCAAATGAAAATCAACTCCATAATAAGAACTTGATATCGCCCGGAGATTGGTGACATCGAAGGAAATCAACATGAAAGATCAAATCACTGAATCGTCGGCAACATCGGAGGAAGGTCCAAGTACTTGAGCTGTTCCAAAGTTTTCGAAGATAGAAACTGATATGCGAATAGGACCTCAACACTGAATTTGGAAGAATCCGGTCATAGTCAAGGAATGAAATGCTCGGAATTGAGCATCAAAATCACGGTTTCTTAGAGACAGGAGCCTATTACGTGAACCAGACTAGAGGCAATTGGACGAGTTGTCGAGAAAAACCGTCTCTAACGAAGTTCTTGAACTTTGAGTTCAAAGTAACCAGCCCTATGGAGTAGAGGGTATACATACACCAATACATGAGCGGGACAGGCTAAACCGAGATACACCATAGTTCTATTATATCGAATGGGGTATTTTGGCAAATCATAATAAAGCTAAGTAATATAATATGCTAAATAACTGTAGAAATACCATTTACATGCACAGAGTTGAGGTAAATAATACAGCATAGGCACAAAAGTATATGAAAAGGAAATTACAATACAGGCAATCGTACTGTATACACAGGCAGTTATTTATAAACAAGCATAGTACATAAAATGTAGGAAAAGTACAAAGGAGAGTTTACCGCAGAAATAAGGATCTTTCATTACTAATATCGTTTATGTAGACTCAACAAACAACGGGGACCGTTTCTGCATAGCACTAGCCAGTTTCAAACACCATACAATAACAAACCAAAAAAATAAAAAGTACAGACTTTGTACTTGTACAGACTCAATCGACTCAAAAACACATGCAAAACCCAAAGTGCTCCATGGGCGCATAATCACATCATCACTTCGTACCGCCCCAACGAGAAGTGATCTTCTTATACTTATCGCCTTTCTTCTTTCCAGAATGAGCATGTACTTCTATGGTACCAGAGTCAGGTTCTTCATATCCACCGATAGGCATGTCTCTAGGCTTCTACTTGCCGGTCTTGATTGTAAATGGTAGAACTATGGGCTTAGCGATGCCTGACTCCATCTTCAGCTTTATCTTCTCTTCGTTCTCTCTCATAATTTGCTCTGCCAACACCACTTTGTCAATCGGATCGGAAGCACCAGCAATCTGGATATCCTCCTTCTGTGATACAGAGATGTTCTCCAATCCTTCCAAAGCTGCAATCTATTAAGCATTAGAGATAGGCCCCTAGACAGAAGGTTGGATCGAAGCAGTCAGCCCTATAGAAATAGCAGACGAGGCGGTGAAGACCGCTTCAGTGTTGGAATTCTGGGAGACATGGGGCAAAGATGGAACATCTAGCAGACCTATAAGTTCAAGAAGAGAGTTGTATAGTTTAGTAAAGGATTCGAGAGTGAAATTGAGTTGTTGGAGCATGGGCGAAACATGGGAAATGCCTGAAGTGGGACTTCTCTCTCTAACTTCAACTTCGAACTCTCCAACTGTGGGGGCAGGAGTGTAAGGCTCAACCATTTCTGCCAAAGCAGGAGTGATCATCTTTGGCTCTCCAAATTTTGAAAAGGCAATTATGTGCTGATCCAAAGAACTCGGTCCAACGAGAGCAATAGCAGCAATAGCAGCCTTGGCGTCCTCCTTAGCGAGAATTGCTTTCCCCATAGCGAGCATCACCATATCTTCAGCACTTAATTACTACACCATAAGCTTGGTTTTAGATTGATCGTTTCCAGCACAGGGTAGCACTTCTTCCCATGCATCAGCAAGGGTAGCAGAATAGTCGTTCCCCAACTACTTCAAATCTCTATGCATGATAACGCTCGCATAGAAGTGTTGGAGGTTATGATTAAGCTCTTCCCTCTCCTCAGCTCTTGCCTTGTCTTCTTCTGCCCTTGCTATTTCAAGAACTTTAATCTTGTGTTGGCAAACCGCAAGCTCTATATGATTCGCAAGCTTGTCATTCGATAGGGTATCCAGCTTGGCGGTCAGCTTAGTGTTATCCTCTTGGAGGTTCTGATTCTCATCTCGTAGCTTTTGTAGTTCAATTGCCTAGTCAAAGAGGGACTGGTCCTTGCACCGTATGATCTCATCGTTTTGAGCAAGCGCCTCATCTTTCCCCTTAGCTTGTTTCCTTAAAGTCTGCGCCTTTGGCCAAAGCAACTTTCAGTTCATTTCTCATCATAATAGCGGCCCAATCGTAGGCTTGTCTCAGGTCCTCCATCATCTTATCTGAGCTCATTTTGTATTTAACGGCGAGATCTCTTTCTCTTGTAACCTTAATCAGATCGTCATTTTGCTCCTTAATTATCCTATCAAGGTCGGTTTTCCCTTTATCAAGGGACTCAATCTGTGAAGTTGATTCGATTAACATCAGAGAGAGCCCTGCATAATGCTACCATCCAAATATAGACTCTAAGTCACTCTATACTACATCTAAGTTTTTCACCACACTTTCCCTTATAATGACTTTGATATCCTAATCAAAATTAACCCCACAAAAGCACAAGTGCAGGTAGGCAGTTTGAAGGCGAGTCAAACCAGTTGGGATCGTAGATGTCAAAATGCTATGAGAACGAGCAGGGGCAGCAACAGATGTAACTGCCCGAGAAGATGGAATTTCTTGCATGATAGCGGTCTAGACTTCAAGACGAGAAGGGATCATAGGAGCAGCATGCCCACAACGTTCTGAAGAATCCCTTCGAGAATTCTTATGAGTATCATGGGAAGTATCACCTTCAAACACTCTTTTTCTTTCCGATCTTTCTTCCTCGGCCTCATAACGTTCTCTTTCAACTTTGCAAGCCTCATCATCCTCGCATTCTTTCCTCCATTGCCTTTCTTCATTGGTCTCATAGTGGAGGGGACGAGGCTTGGGAGTATTCCTCCTGTAGTTGCTCCCGATGTGGGAAAGTGCTCCATATCTGTCATGAGCCATTGAACCTGAAATAAGGAGAAGAAGTATAAGAATAGGAATTAAATAAGTTGGAGTATAAGCAGGGATAAGTGTTCGTGATCATAAATGAAGTGTATGACACCGATGTCCCCTTTAATTACTCTACAGATCGTGTTCATGTGGACGTAAGGATGGGGTTTCTCTACCTTCACCGATACTTATTCCCGGAGAGAAGTTGAATTAAGTCGAACCTATCTTGCCCAGGATATCACTAACTATGAAGTTAATGTCGCCAAGATCGCCATGGGCAGGGAAGACTTCTCCAAAGGGACGAGTTTGAGCTATGTTCTCGTTGACGGTCATTGTATCCTAGTTGTTGGCTGCTTTGGGAGTCTCAAGTGCTATATATCCTGGAGAAGGTAACTAACGGATATGAGGGCTCATTGCGAGTGACTCTCCAAATTATTTCTCCCATTCCTCGCTACCATGGTAATCGCTATCATCGTCATCAGAATTTTACTCTTCTTCACCGACAGCCAGCTCTTTTACTGATCTCCTCACGAATCCTACGTCTTCCTCTGGGATCGTAGGCATTCTAACATCATCATCAGGGGCATCATCCCTCGCAGCCTCGTCAGCCTCAATATCAACAGTTTCCTCTTCATGTTTATCACCTGATCCACTTTCTTCCTCTTTCCTTTAAGGACCCTCATTGGAGCTACAAGTGGGGGTAGTGGAATGGGTGTGCAGTCTAAAATTGATTAATGATTCCGTGTTAGATATTCTTCCTGGTTGGAGTAGTCTAAACTCGTGCAGGTTTTTGTTCATCGGAAGGAACTTGACGGTACGTTTGTTCCCTCTAATGGCATTTAAATCTTCAAGCATTCTCTCATCCCCGGCTTCTTGACCCACTTTGGAATACCTACGAAGGACAAGCATTAAGATAGAAACTTAGAGATCCTAAAATGATAAAGACCAGCGAAAGGCGGCTTACTTCCTTTCAACTAGAGACGGTTGAATTCTTTTGGATAGTGAATAAAGAAGTATTCGTTCTTAAAGTAAGAATGTTTATTATGTGGCCCCTTGATGACCTTGCACCTCACCCACACTTCTATTATCACAAAGGATGGGCAATCCTTCCTACTCATAAACTTATGAAGATATGTGAGCTCATCGAAGCATGGAGGCCGATCAAATCTCCATATGAAGAGAATATACAATGAGTTTAGCAAGGCGTGCCCATTCATATGAACTTGGAATGATGCAAGTCTAATCTCTTGTAGAAATCTCATCAGAAAAGGATGAAATGGAGGGTCGGAACTATAAAGGCATATATAGCGACTGCAAGCTATAAAGCTCGATAGGGGATTGTGAGCAAACTCTGTTATGGCTGACAAGCTGACATCTTCCTCTGGAATGCCATGTTGAAGGTAGATGTTTCGAAAAATCTTGGTCGTCAGAGTAGTGGGGTGTCCGCTCTGGTCGGTCATTTATAACTAACCCTGGAGGCAATAGACGAGGAGTTGGATTGAATGGTACTAGTTGGCTTTGAGACCCAGAAGTTGAAAGTTGTTCAGCTTCGATTGGAACAGAGAGTTAAATCGGGGCATTAGGGGATGCAACTTCGAAAGGAGTAGATGATCCTTCACCAAGATTGAAGTGGGGTGATCGCCGCCATTTTAAATAGTTGAACTTAGCGTTCAACACGGTCTAGTAAAGTTAACCAAGGATGGAAATACCCATGTGACCAACACTTGGAATCCAAAGGAAGTCAACATGTGTTGACCGATCAAATTTTGAGTGTTGACCGAGGCATGTACGGTGTGTGATCTATGCAAAGTGAGTCCAGTGTCTCAAACACCACAAATGGATCACCCCATGTAGATAGCTTGCTTGCGCCAGAAAAACAAGCTGCATCGAACTTTAAGATCTCTTTTGGAACTTACCCATTATCGATTGAAAATCAATAATGAATCGGAGCGACATGGAAAGTCTTTCTTTTCAGAATCACTGGAAGAGCAGGAATGGATGGCAATGTGGTAAAGTCAATCAGTACAGCCGAATTCAAAACAAATCATTGCATCGAAGTATGTTCAATGATCAGTACTTAGCCAATTTCACGAAGGAGAGAAACAATATAGAAAATCAAGCTTCTCTTTGGAACTATACATGTTCAACTAGAGCAAACCCCACTTTCATCATCAATTGAACATATAGGAATTTGATTATCTTCCACCAAAAATTGAAATCGGCTAAGTCTTGATCTTTTCCTCCACCATCATCAGTCGAAAGCCCGTTATCACCCACCCTTAAATCAAATCGAGAATCAACTCGGGTCTAGGGTATCAAGATAGTTCAGTTCCAAAGTATTTGGTTTTGGGCAAGGTGGTGGCGAAAAGCCTCAAGCAGTGGCGATCGTTCAGGGAAGCATCCGCAAGCGGTGCAGGCACATGAAATGAATGGATGTGGTGGCGATGGGAGTTTGACCACAAGTTGGCAGAAGGACTCGGGTAGGGAAACTAGAACAATTTGGTAGCAATGTGGAGATATCAACATGTAAAGAAGGGAGTCAAACCTAACGTTAACTTATGAAGAAAAGGAAAAAGTTTAAGTCCTCTTGTCGGTAATGACATGTTGTAACTTTCCTAAATTTTTCCAAATTTGCCATAATGAATCTACGCAAAAACATGAAGGTGCCTGTGGGTTCCAGAATGTAAATCATATTGACAATGTCAAGAAGAAAAGTTCTAGTCCAAGTTAAAACAAACAGCGAACAAAAATTTATCAATTAGAGCCAAGTGAAAACAGCGTCTCAAAACGACACTCAAACAGTCAACTGGAATTCAAATGATAATAGTCCATGACTAATTTCAATCTAGAGCACACTTTGTTTTCAACAAAAGCGTACTCTGGGGGAAAATGTTAACTGGGTTTCTAACCAAGCAGAAACCAATAGAAGTTAAAACATCGAAATTAAGGCAAAACGACTTGAAATCTTGGAGGCACATTTAGATAAGGCAAAGGAATAACTCAAGAAAGTTTCAACCAAAATAAAGCCAACTGTAGAGATCAGGACCAACCACTAATGTCAGTGGTGAATTCTCCTGGCTCCGTGTTTTCCACTCACACTTTTCAGAAGTCCTTCTCTACTTCTTTTATGCTTACTCAAGAGATTTCCAAAGGTTTTAAATAGGCAGTTACAAGAGTTAAAGAGTTAGCAGCTAAAATAGCAGAACAAACTAAGTGATGAAGGAACTATCACTAATATCAACCAACTACCTATGGAAAAAACATGGGACACATAAAAATAGAGTAGGAAGGGACAAAAAAGCTCAAGGCAATTGGTATTAACTACACAAGTCAGCACCGATATGAGAGGTTGGTATCGACATGACATCTTAACTCGATAGCATGTGTGACTTTGTGTACACCTTCGGGCCTTTATGTGGACTCTACGCCAACTCTCCTTTTGGTCCACCATGACTATTACCCTTATAAATACAAACCATATAGAAACCAAGAAAGGATCTGGTTTTTACCATTACAACGCGGAAGCTCTGTCTCTTCTTCATCTCCTTCCTTTACACAATAGTCAACAAGGCAACTACTTTAGGCAATTCTAGGACTTAGAGTCAGTCTAACCCATATACTTGTGACTTATTCTCTCTCAAACCTATTGTAATCTCAAGCAAACTCTATTGAATCTGTAAGCAACAAAGCTATAAAGTGAATGTAGGACAAAGAATGTTGAACCTTATTGGCTAAAACATTTCCTTTATTGTTACTATTATCTGCTAGATCTAGGTCTTATATGTTTTCAACAATCTATTCCTGGGAGTTGATCCATTTTTGGCGTTAACATCTAGTGCAGACTCCGATCAGGTTCCTTGATTAGAAACCTCTATTTTCCTTACATAGACATATATTATGATAGAAAACTATAGAATCATATCAAAATATATATCAAGTGTTCACCATCAAGAATCGATCCTAACTCGGACCGATGTAAACCACCGCGAAATCATGTACTCGAATCCTAGATTAAGAACTATTATGCGAATAAAATAATCTACATACAACTAAAGTAATTTATTCTATTGGTTTCTTAACTACACCAATTTCTTTCATTTTTAAATCACATTCAAAAATTATTTCTTATTTAATACTAGAATTCAGTTCTGAGTCATTTCATGAACTTTACTTCAAGCTATTAAATATTATATAACTTTAGTTCATACTCATATAATACTCCACTATATATTGAGAGTATATACAAAAACAACCAATTTATTTTAATTAACAAGAATATTCAATCAATTTAAAACTTATTTAAATTCTACTATCTTTCAATTTAAGAGTTATAAAATCTTAACTTTTATATTTTCACAAAAACACTTAGCTTTAAATTTCTATATCCATTCGGAAGTTTCCGACTATCCAAAATCATCGAAAATTCCATTTTAATCCAATAATTGAGAACTATTAATCAACAGATCAAACAAGATGCACAATCAAATTATCCTAATGCATAAGGTACATGCGTCTATAAATATCTTAACTATAAAACTTAAGAACTAAACACCGGGTTTCATTTCAAATCATTTTGAAATAATATACACTTAAAAATTTTGTATATCAAATCATACTTTCAAGACTTAAATCAAAAACTGTTTTACCAAATCAACTATGAAGCAAAACTATTATGGCAGCATCCCCAACTTTGAAACTCGAAAATAAATGTTGATGATGCTGCAGTCATCACCATAATTATTTTATAGTGAAAGAAGTAAGTTCGATACTTTTATCACCTTTAAAATCCTTTTGAAAACATTTCTGTTCATAAATATTTTCAAATAATACTAGTATTATTTTATCCTCACAAACTTTGGAAAACAATTTCCAAAAACACTGGGATTTAAGTTCTTCAATTCTCAATTTAAATCCTTTTTATTTATAAATAATACTTTATAAACCATACTTATATAAAGTTACTTCCTTGTCTAAATCATTTCACAAATGTATATCTTTTTTTAGATTATAATAAACAACATTTATTAAAATTAAATTTTAACTTAACATTAATATCGAACGCCTTATAGTCAAACTGTGAAACTTAATTCACAAGGTGTTCATTTCAATGTCCCCACAATTACTATCTACCCAACCCATGCAGTGAAAAGGTAAAACTGCTCATAAACTGGTCGAGCACGATTCAAAAATCTACAAACAATAAATGATAATAATTGAATATTATCATTTCATAACAAACAAACACATCATAATAAGTATACCAATTTTTTGAAAATTATTCTTTTATATATACAATATATTCCTAGGTAAAATTATTTCATTTACCAATTTCAGCATAAAAATGTATCGGTTTGTCTTATTCAAGTGTTTAGAGATCCCTATCAATAACATAAGCAACATGTACAAACCAAAATCCATAAACCACACAACAGACCAATCAACACAATACAAAACATTTTTATAACAATAACAAATACTCACTCTCATATATGTAATACACTCAGCTCATAATAAGGAATTCCATTACCATGTCTCTTAATTAGTTATACCCCACCAAAGCCAAGGTTCTCGCTTAACCTTTGACTCTGATACCAAATGTAACGAACGAACTTTTCAAAACCTGAATGGTAACACTAATACATCCAGAGTATTCTCATGCTGAACACTCAAGTGCTGGAAAGACAGAACGTTAGGGTAAAAGAAAAGAAAAGGAAACAGAACAAGAAAGAAGAATACAATATCAGAATCTCACATGTGGAACAATAATATATAAAATCTCAAAAGATCTTTACTAAAAAGAAAACTTTAATATACATAAAACAATCAAAGTAAACTAATATATCATCAGCCAGGACAGTTATAACAGCATGTCCTCACAAATGATGATAAATACAAAACAAGTAATGTAGTGGAAAATAAAGTATGTGAATAGATCTTGGAGACATCCAACTCGTCTCCTAAAGCCCCAAATCCTCTATAGCTAAATCCAGAAATATACTCAGGGCTGACCTGAGCATTATAAGAAAATAACCCTCAGATCAGTCTGGTACTCCAGCATGAGAACTCAAATCATAGGGATTTTTATATTTATAAAACCCTTCAAAAATAAAAGTATCTCATAAGTTCACACTGCAAATAAACAAGACTGGTTTTTACCTTACGATAACCAAATCATTTCTATTAGAAAATCCAGTGATATTATAATAATGTCTAGGGTTGTGAGTGTACAACACAACAATAATAGGTATACAATCAAAACCGCTAAGGCACGTTCGCTAATTGTGTAGGACTCGATGGAGGTGCCCTCGGTACTTTGAGAATGGTCCTTCTATATAAGGATGAGAGATATCCTCCCAAAGCATCATACATCCCTAGTTGGTGTACATATGAAATACATAGCTAGCTATAACATGAAGCCAAGCACATTACTCATGCATGCATAACTATAAGTATCTCTAGGGTATAGTCGTCTGCACCCTTAGGTTAGCTAAACCCCTAGCCTATGCATCCTATCTCTGGTTTTAGTCATATGCGCTGGTGAGGCTATGTCCAGCATTCTAGCACATGAGTCATAACTCGAATAGATCTTGGAACCACACATAGATTCTCATATCTCAACAGATCTCAGAATCAAACATGAATTTCCATATCTCAACAGATCTCGGAATCACACATGGATTCCCATATCCTTAATACATTATGAACAACTACATGTGTCCGGGCATCTGAATCAGACCTCGAATCTCCATATAGATTCCAACATCTCGAACCAATAATGAACCTATTCCAAAGCATAGAACATGTATATGGTTTTGGAGTGGTTACGATTTCGAGTCACTCATATAAGTACACTCCCCCGCTTACCAAGCGCTACAAAAACCAATCGATAGATTTCTGGTAAACTCAACTCCGGTTCTTTGAAAATAAACAAACAATACATAAGAGCGAAGATCATCTCCTAATCGGACAGGGACATATTTCCTTATCATTTGTCCTAGAAGAGCAAAATAAGTTTATACATATAGTATAGCATCACCGAAGATAATTGTACCATATAATTTCCATGTTTCCTTTAGATATTTCCAGAATTATATTTTAGTCAATTTAACAATAATCAGAATGATCACATAATGGAAACCAAGTACCGTATACTTTTCATAAGAAAGTAACACACAAAGCATGATCGACACACACAAGCACGATGAAGTCATATAAATGACTTTGAATCCCTTTTTAATTAATTAATCCTTTATTAATTAAAACTTCCTTTTTTCTACTTGTACATATATATTTCAAACATCTTTACAAGGGTACATAAAAATATTTTACAATTCGCTATTCATTTGTACTCTTTTCAATACTTCAAAAAATAATTATATGCTTATCTCTACGGTATAGTTTATTCACAAATCATTAAAAAGATTTACTAACTTTAAAATATAATCAGAGGGGTTAAAAACAAATGTTATTTACACATTGTTATTATAAACCTCTTCTCCCATTTATACTTTAAAACTTAAGCTTTTTTATCTTTTCCCAAAGATTCCATACTTGTTATTATCTTTAAAATTCCATTATTAAAGATCTAAGTATTTACCAAAATCATTTAGCAATATTTTACCAATTTAAAACATTATTCAAGGTTTTAAAAACAAATGTTACTAAAACACCATTTACTACAAACCCAAACACTTTACAATTAATTGTTATCCTTAAAACTCTCTTTAAAGATTAAATTACTTTGCAAAAGTATAATTAAATGGGTTAAAAATAATTGTTGCTTAAACATCATTATTGTAAACCCAAAATCACTTTTATACTCATCATTAATTTTGAAACGCATCCATTTAAAGATCTGAGTACATCTTCATTTTTAAACAAGGTGAATACCTTTTTAATTATTTTTACATAACCATTCATTATAACATAAGCGTTATAATCCCAAAAACCTCTTTTATATTCTTTTCTAAAATATTTAACTTCTTTTCCAACTAAACCTTCTTAAAATTATATATATATATATGTATGAATGTACGTACGTTTATATACATGCATACAAATTTATTTATAAAACTAAGATATTTAAAAAAATACTAAAAACCATTTAAAAGACATTATAGTATAAAAGCTTTTATTTCTTTAACAAAATCATTAACAAATTTTCTAAAAACTAAATATACTACAAAAGTACAAAGAAAATCTAGGATGTCTTCCAAATTTAACTTTAAAATCATCGAACACAAAGCGACTTCAAAGTACATCCATAGCGACCTTTTAGCTTCTAACTACCACAATTTCCATTCCCAATTTCCACAAACGTCCAAATCAATTCCACTATATTAAACACACCATATGTGTGTAGGGAAAAACCCTATGTAACATCCCCATTTAGAGGCCCAAAACTAACCGCTAAAGATGCTGCAGTCATCCATAATTATTATTTTTCGGTGAACAAATGCGGTAATGTTAGATACATTGATATACCAGAAACACATGGATATGAAAAAAAATTAAATCAGTTTTTAAAACAAATTTTTCATTCCATTTCAAATCGTATTTCGGATTCATTACATAATCCCAATTCGTAAACCAAGTTCAAACAAATATAATTATTACAAATTACGCCAAGAGCGACATACCAAGATACCCCTTTGGTTGACCAGAGCCTAAATATACACACTAAATAATTTTTCCATTACATCCAGTTACATAGTAGAATAAAAAAGAAAGAACTCTTATAGCTAGCTTGCCTCCCGCATGTCTTCGAAAGCTTATTCGTCTAAAGGATAACTTGAAAGCCTTAACTCTCAAACTACATAAAATCAATTGAGCACCCGAGAGTTTAAGGGGAAAACATAAACTTTGAGTCAAACAGAAACCTTGGTGTGAATAATAACCTACCATCTCGAACCATGTAGATATCTAGTAAGACTATGTCGCTTAGCAGAACGTGTTTTCCCCTTACCAGTATCTTAACCTAATTTATAATAACCATATACTGTGCACCTGCATCCACAATGGTTAAGACATAACATAATAAAATGTATGATGATGATATGCAAACGTGCAATATGTTCTAGGCTTCCCATCCCCATTCACCTGACTATCTGTCTGAAGTTATAGTTTCTAGGTTCACTATTAACCTATTAGTTTTCATGGGCCGACTAATAACCTACTTAATTCTTTATTGATTTCATATTCACTTTCATAGCTATCATGGGATCACTATGAACCTATTGGTTTCTAATATACTATTATCCAATCATAGTTTTCATGAAATCACTATGAACCTATTGATCTCGTTCAATAACTTATTTTGAACATAGTTTTCATGGGATCACTAAGAACCTATTGGCTCCAGCCAATAACAATTTCCATAACATAGTTTTTATGGGCTTACTAGAACCTGACTAAACCACTAATCCTTTGATCAGCCTTGGGCATCCTATATTCTGGTCTGTCTGACCTCCTGGATGCAATTCTACTCACATAGGAATTAAATTCAATGTATTTTCACTACTGGGTCAACCTAGCATATTATTTTTCCATTAACACCCCAAGATGCTATTATGGGTTATAAATGAAGTGAATATGGTTACAGATGCATTCATGATAACTGATCAAATAACACAACAATATAAACATCCATGGTTAAATTCCTTGTAATCATTTTTCCAATGAAATATGGTTAATACCCATAACCCACTATCTTTAGCAAGGAAAGCTTTCTTAAAATTTCAAAGTTAAATGCCATTTCAAAACTCTTTTACATTGTCATGGGTTTTCTTTAAAAATGAGATTGGGTTCTCTAATTTGAAAACTAAGGCTTTCGACTATATCCTTTAGATCGTTGTGACATCATAAGTTACCCTCCGTCACTCTCCCTTTTGGTATCATAGAGCAAACAAGCCCTCCGTCCCATTCCATTTAACAAGGTTCAAAACAAGCAGCTATACCCCTTTCGCCACTATACTCTAGCGGTAGGATCTTTCGAATTCGTTGCTTAAAATTTTACATCCGCTTTCGAAACCATGAAATATATCTTTCGAACACCTGGAAACATTCCTTTTAAAACACTCAAAAACATGCCTTTCGAAACACTCAAAAACATACCTTTCGAAACCATTGATTTATAACATAACAAACTTTAAAGTATAAAAGGGAATACATTCGAAAGCTACCCTTTTGAAAACCACTACCTCCGAAACTATTTGTAAAGGGGCTAAATCAATCCTTTCGAAAACATTCGGGGAGGTGGCTTGTATGAACCACCTTTCTTGCATTCGAAAGACGAATCATTATAGGTTGAAGAAATAAGAAAAATAAGAGAAAGATTAATCAAACACATAATCTTACCAAGCATGGAACAACATATAATAGATAATGTAGTATATTACATAGTCAAGCCAAAATATTACATCAGAGTTCAATGAAACAAGTTGTAAACTAGGACAATTACAACTACTTGTCTATAAAAGACATAGGTCATACATACTTACATACACAACGGAATACTTAATAATATTAATAACTATCCATTAAGCCACCTACTTCAACTCCTTCATCATGCTTTTGAGAGAAACCTGGATCACTTGACCACTCATAAAAATTAAGTACCCAAAAGTTTAGGGAAAATAAAATAAACTCCAGGTCAGACATGGGTCTGGTGTGAGTAAACTCAAACAATAGAATATTGATTTGAAAACTCTTTTGGAAACAAGAGTATCTCGTATGACCACGTCGCACATAAACACGGATGGGTTTTTACCTTACGATAACCAAAACATTTTATATCAAAATCCAGCGATATTATCATAGTGTCCAAGGGTTTAAAGTAAATAGAGAACATAGCTAAAATGCAAGCATCTCACATTCCAACATATTAGGTTTACAATCAAAACCGTAAAGCTCGTATTGGAGAATGGATTCCAGTTAATGACTGGGCTACGGGGGTACCGCCCGTCATAGTACACCTCTAGAAAATGTACCGAGGTTGTACCTAACGACCCCTGCTAACACAGGACCGGCCAACCCCTTACTGGATAGTACCGAATATGATCATCCCCTTGGTTGGGATCAGAAACCATTCTGGGACTTAATTATGAGAATAGGGACTCATTCTAGATGGGATGATCAAAACCCTTATGGGTGTGACCCATATGGCTCTGCTACATATCCCATGTTTTAGTCATTCCCGGTTGATGAGGCTTGAGGCTATGTTTTACCTTTCAATAGCACTTCCCCCTTGGAATGCTAACATTGCATTCCAATGTTGACACAATATCAGAATTCGTCCATACAAGTTGTTCAAGAGATGAATGATCCGAAGGTACTATTTCCACTACACCCGTTTTGGAATCACCCTCAGGGTTAGAAGCAAATAGCCCTTGCACTTCAAGTCTTGAATCTTGATCATGACTTCAATACTTCCAATTCGAATGTTTACGTTGGTTTGAAGTGGTTTTCGAATAACAGCTTGTCATCCGGTCTCGATCTCTTCAAACCAACATTCGATAATTTAAAAGGGTCAAGTTATTGATAGTGAACAACTTCACTATCAGGTGGGAGATTAACATATGGAAACACATTCCATACTTAAGTTATTATGACCCGCTTACCGAAATTAACCTCCTTATGTTTATCACAATTTCGATATCCAACATTCGTGCTAAATAGAAGTCACTTACTTTCCATAAACGAGTCAACGTTTTCAATCACTACTTTAATTCATTCGGCTACTTAATGGTCCAGACAAGAGATCATTTGGTTTGGAATCAGTTCACCTTGAGAAAAATATTGGTTTAAAACACATTCGGTTTAATTTAAAATCACCTTTGGAAAAGATTTAATTTAATAAATAAATAAATCAATTTAAACCCTAATTAAATCTTAATTAATCCAAATTAAATCAAGATTAAATCATAATTAAACTCTAATTAGACTTAATAAACTTAGTTAGGCCATAATTAACTTCCTAATGCATCTTGATTAAGGTTAAATCAAATCATTATTAGTTAAACCCTAATTAATTAAAATGTTAATTAAATAATCACTTAATTAAATAATAATTAATTAACTTAATTAAATAATTATTAACCATTAATTACTTCTTAACCATGTTAAATACCAATTAAACTTAATTAATCAAACAATAGTCATTAACTTAACTTAAGTGTTGATTAATTACTAATTACCTTCTTAATTACTAATTAAGGCTAATTACCTTTTTATTTAACTAATTAATTAAAAAATTAAATTAAAAAATTAATTACTTTTAATTACTAATGAAGTTTGTTTTTGAAAACTTTTACAAAACAATTTCAAGTTAAAACTACTTGAAACTAAAATCGATAAATTTCGTCGAACTGCATCCATAGCGACTATCGTTATGGGCGCACTTCGCCCTAACATATCTTAGTGAACCACTTCACAACCCCTTATTTTTTTCATGGTTTGAAACATTCTTTTAAAAATTTAAAAGAAAAAAAATATTTGAAACTAAAGCTACAAACTTTAATCCGTTTCAAAACTTTAAACTTCAAAAAACAACTTCGATTCCAACTGGATCTCAAATCCGTCGCAGTTACACAAAGTAGCTAACTTTGTTTACCAAAGCCCATTCCATAGCTCATGTTTTACAATCAACACATTACTAACACAAACCATCTTCATCATAGGTTGTTAGTATACATCTATATTTACATGCTTACTAACTTTATAATACAACATCGATTTCCATAACCAAATCAAGCTATAATAAACCATCCAAATCATAATCAAACCACATGGTTACCATTCAACTTCTACACTATATTACTCACCGAAATTTCACAGATTCAACTCTAACTTTCACTAGACCTTGCTAATGACCCTAGAGCTCGAAAAGGAAGTTGCTTTCTTGGATTTTGGCTACTAATGAGCTTTGCTTGATGGTTTATTGGCTCGGCGTGGGGTGTAGGGTGGGAATGTGGGTAGTTGCTTGATGGAGGAGGGTGTGTAAGGTGGTAGAGAAGGGTTTTAGCTAAGGGAAATGTGTTTTGAAGTGGAAAAGCTTGATTTTTTCCTGACTTTTGCAAACTATGGAAGTCGTCGATATTTTGGAGAGGAAGTTTTAGAAAAAAAGAGGAGAAAGCAAATGAGAATGTGTGTGTGGATGTATATTTATTGGCAAAAAGATTTGGAGAAAATTACTAAATTGTCCTTTAATGATTTAACATAATATGTCATGATTTTTGAGAAAACACATCACCTTCCTACCCCTCTCTCTTTTCACGTTTCCTCTCCTTCTCTAGTCAAATCCTTAATCTCATGATGAGTAATGATGTTTAATTATGAAAATATTAAGATATGACAGCATTTAATAATATATATTTTTATATAATGTTTATTATTTTTAAAGTTATGAATTGTTACATCACCTGTTATTATAATTAACATAAGATAATCTATTCCTAAATGTATTCTTATTTAGTTAATTATCTACTACATATGTCTACATATGGTGCACAAGGACGAACAACATTCCCGACAACTTCCCAGTGTCGAAAGGTCAAAACTTCAGAAAACATTCTTCGGTCACATTTTCTATTTTTCTATAAATTATTTAATTTGGTAAACAAATTTTGAAAATGATTTTTCCCTCATTATTAATTAATTAAAATGATTTTATTTATTAATAAAAATCCATTTATTGACTATATAAAATATATATAATTTCCTAGTTAAAGCGACTAAACCCTAGGTCGTTACATTCTACCCCCCTTAAAAGAATTTCGTCCTCGAAATTTCTAACAAAAGTTAACACAAAAGGAATCATATATTCATACCATAAAATTTGTACAATAGGTATACAAGCATCCAAAAAAACAATACATCCATGACATGTACACAACAACTATCATAAAATCCATCCAGGATAAGCTTCCTTTACGTGATTCACAGTTTCCCAAGTGCAATCTCTGGGATCATCGCTCCACTGAATCTTAACCAGTCGCATCACTTTGTTGTGCAATTTCTTCTCATCTTGATCTACAATACTGACTGGATACTTAACTATCGTCGGGTTCGGTTCTATTTCCAAGTCAACCTGAATTGACGTTTCCACCACTAAAGATGGATCATGCACGCTTTTCCTCAAATGGGAGACATGGAACACATTGTGAACTCTTGACAACCTTTCGGGTAACTCAACTCTTAAAGCGAGTGGTCCAATCCTTTCCATGATCTTGAATGTTCTAATGTATCTCGGTGCCAGTTTTCCAGCTTTTCCAAATCGAACGACTCCTTTGATGGGAGTTATCTTCATATACACAACATCGCCGACTTCGAATTCCAAATCCTTCCTTCTCATGTCGGCATAACTCTTTTGATGATCCTGAGCTTCCTCCATCCTTCTTCTAACCATTTCAACTTTCTCCATCACCTCTCAAATCCTATCTGGACCAAACACTAAACAATCTCTAGATTCTACACAACACCCAGGCGATTTGCATGGTCTCCCGTACAAAGCTTCATAAGGCGCCATTCCTATGCTAGCTTGATAGCAATTGTTATAAGAGAACTCAACCAAGTGAATATGATCCTCCGATGAACCTCCAAAATCAAGAATACAGGCTCTCAGCATATCTTCCAAAATGCGATTAACTCTTTCAGTTTGGTCATCGGTTTGAGAATGGTAGGAAGTACTTAGACTTAACTTCGTTCCCAAAGCTGTTTGCAGAGCTCCCCTCAGAATTGGCTCGTGAAGATAGGATCTTGATCACTTACTATGCTTATTGGAACTCCATGTAGACGAACTATTTCCTTCATATAATTTCTATCGATGAAGCTGTCGTTCTAGTTGGCTTGACCGGAATAAATATGCATTCTTTGTTAACCTATCCACAATGACCCACACTCCTTCGTTTCCTTCCCTAGTTCTGGGTAAACCAACTATGAAATCCATTGATATCATCTCCCATTTCCACTTAGGGATCTATAAAGGTTGAAGTAATCCGGCTATTTTCTGATGATCTCCCTTAATTTGTTGGCAACTCGCACATCTGCTCACCAAGGTGGAGATATCCTTCTTCATTCCTGGCATCCAAAAGACTCTCCTCATGTCTTTATACATCTTATGGACTCCAGGGTGAATACTCAATCTAGATTTGTGACATTTCGACAACACTTCCCATCTCAGTCCATCTATATCTGGAATGCATAACCTTCCTTTGATTCTTAAAAAACCTTGGTGTTCCATCTCAAAATCTATACATCGACCTTCCTTGACTCCTCGAATCAACTTCCCCATAGCACTACCCTTCCTTTGGTTCTCCATTATCCTTAGCTAAAGAGTCCGAGTAACTTCGAAAAGAGAAAAAACTTCATTCCTGCTTAAGGCATCTGTTTGCGCCAAAAATGGCCACAAATCCCGAATGTCATGAAAGCACCAGTGTATGAATACAGATCAACAAGTATTCAAACACAAATCTCAAATCTAAGCAAACAGAATATCACAATTCAGAAATAATGAACAGAAACACGAGATTTATAGTGGTTCGGCTATCTCCGGCCTACGTCCACTTCAAAGGTTTTCTTTTATTGATTTCTTCACTGATTGCAGTTGATTACAGCAGATTACAATGGATTATTGCTTTATTCTTCGAGTACAACGGTAGTAATCAAGTGAAAAGTATCGATAGAGTCTGGGCGCTTCCAAATCAAGATCCCCCCTTTCCCGAATGACCTGGGGCTCTATTTATAGGTGTAGGAGGCTGATATTTCACCTAAATTTAGGGAGACCACTTCTGGCACGTGAGTGGGCCCACATGCCCGCGTCCAAGAAATCTGGGCCCGTTCCGGGATCGATACGAAGCAATTTTGTATTGATCAAGAAATGATCCAATCAAGCTGAAATTCGGTGAGGACATTCTTCAACATATACGTAGGCTTCTGTGAAAATTTCATAGCATTAGGACTTGTAGATCGTGAGATATCATCGATTCGAAATAGTGTTTTTCGTCAGGCTGCTTCATTCGAATCGATCCATTCACATCGATTGCTCCGAATCGATGGTGTCGCGCGCCTTCGTGATGACGTGGAACGCAAATTTCGTATTGATCCGCCTTTTCCGCCTTGTTGATCGAGTCATTCCGGAAATTTCGCCGCGTTCGTATCCATGCTTATCATGTCGACTCAGGCCCTCCTGATCCAATGGATACGAACGAGTCGCCTTCTGATGGATTCGAAGGACTTCAAGTCGATGGGTGTGATGTCTTCGCCATCTTGATCGATACAGAGGAGATGGATTCGAACATTAGCCATATTCGATGGATACGATCTAGGGATAACTGAGGGACTCTAATATGACTTCGGCCAATGGATATGAAATGGGGAGTAGTCGACCGATATGAAGTGGGACCTACTGATGGATACGAACATCACATTTTACCTAACTTGTATCGATCATATCTCACTCATACGAACTCCGATTAACCTGAAACTTGGAGCACTGGCTTTATGGCTTTGCTTGTCATGTCTTGTCAGTTGTAGCCCGATCCGGACTCAGACAAAAACCATCGATTCCCATGGTTATCCTGTAGTGCATAGTGGATATTCATGACTTGTCATTATCGATTTTCAATTAATTCTCGGGTATCTCAGCTTTTCCAAAAGGTGGGATAACACTTTGCCCCCCAAAACATGCCTTTTGGTAAAAGGTGTGTTTTGATCAGCCTTAAATTGAATGCAGTGAGTTCATTTTTATTCATAGCTGTAGTATTATCAATCAAGTTTATGGCCGTTCGAAGCCAAATCACTATCCACTTCTTCCCATGGAAGTTAAGAATGAAACTCCGTAGTCTCTCCGGACAATCAACGGTTACCCCGAACCCTTGCTAAGCCCATCCTAGACTTGGTGATTGAATAGAAAGATCCTATTGCACTCCGGCATTGCTTTCTACCCCTTGCACTCTGGCCCCAATTAGGGCGTAAAGCGATGTCTTGGTCGTTCTGGACCGATCGTAGCCTCTATGGGTTCCTGCTGGATCCAATCCTGTCACTTTTCGGTGAAGGGGAATCAGCGTTAAGTGAGTCGAACCTGTCGCTCTCCGGCGAAGCAACCCACTTCTTGCACTCCAGACCCCGTCTCTCCGGGTAGGGTCATAAAGCGATCATTTTTATATTGGTATTTAATACTCATCCTTTAACTCTCTGGTCAAAGGTTTATTTCAAGAAATTCAAGTTTTTTTATTAAATTCATGTCCTAGATGTTCAATCTAAAACATTAGGGACAAAAAACTATAAACATTGCCTCTCTAGGCAGATCGGTCTATCTCCATCTCAGAGCATTCCTAGGGATCTCTCTGGTTCCCGTACATGAGTAAGTGGAGTCGCCGTTTATTCTGAAAACAAATCTATTGAAATTATTTGACCGAAGTCCAAATCCTGAACTTGGCACTTGCCATCTTAATCAGTTGATGACAAGTCGTGATCCCGATCCAGGATCGTTTCTGTTAGGTGGAGGCGGTAGTTGTTCAGGCCTTACCGCCGCTGCCCGTTCTCTGACATACTGTGGCAATCTACCACTCCTGGCATGGTGTTCCACCTCATCCTTTAGGTGGCGGCATTCGTTGGTTGTGTGCTCATCCAGCTTATGGAATAGGCAATATTTTCCAGTTCTACGCTCTCGCTCTATGGGATCCCTCTTGGGTGGTTTTTGATAGGGGAGTTGCCCCCGAGTTTCAGTGTAAATTCGTTCCAGGCTTGCCGCCAAATCTATGTATTGCCTGAATCTGGGCTCTCGGAATTTCTTCCGTTTATCAGGACCATCATGTGCGTCATCCTGCATTCTCTTTCCTTTGTCTGCCCTGGGCTGTTCCCTGGCGATTCCTTCGCCTTGTACAGCGTTTATTTCCTGCCTCTCGGCTTGTGATTCTTCTAATCGAATGAATCTTTCAGCTTCATGGTAAAACTCTCCAAGATCTTGCGGTGGGTCTCTCGTTAGAGAATCTTTGAATTCGGTGCCTTCTCCAACTCCTGCCATTGCCGCCATCAAAATCATCGATGGGTCCGGGCGATCTACAGAAGCCACCGTTGCATTAAATCATAGCAGAAAATCTTTTATGGATTCTTCGGACCTTTGTTTTATCGATGCCAAAGTCATCACACTCTTGGGTCGCGTCACGTGGACCCTAATTTGTCTCATGAAGCAATCTACAAGCTCGCCCCATGTTCTGATCGATCCAGTTTTTAATTGCCTGAACCAAAGTGCAGCCAAATCTGACAAGTATAGAGGGAAGCATCGAGCCATCACTTCCTCGGATGCCCCCAACACTTCCATGTGCCTGATGTATCGAGTAATATGCATCGTTGGATCTGACTTCCCGTCATATGGATCCAGCATAGGAAGTTTGAACTTTGGAGGGTTCCTTGCATTCCTGATGTTCGGAGTGAACGGACTCCTACTGACTTCTTCCAACCCTCCGCTAGACAATCCTCCTCTCATGAGTCGTCGCACTAACCCAGCCATCTTTTCATCTCCATCATGGGGTTGCCCTCTTAGTCTTGAAGGGTATTCTGGTACGTACTCTTTGTGTGGCCCATTGTCATTAGCGTTGGCTCTAGCCTGTTGAGCCCCTACCATCGGTCTTCCAGTATCGGACCCAGAGGGTTTGCCCCCAAGTCCTTGTTGGTCGCCTTCTGGTCCCGCATTCTGACCTTGAGGTTGATCTCTGTCGGTTTCTGCAATTCCAACTCCCTGTTCAGCACTTGCAGTTACTGTAGTTGGTCCAAGGTTCTGCATATTTGCTGCTCTCATCTGTTCAAAGAAATTCTGCAGCATCTCTTGCTGAGTCTTCATCATCCTCTCTTGCAATGAATTTGTTATAGCTTCCATTTCATCTCTGGTGATGTAAACCGAAGCTTGTCCTTCTCCAGCGCCATAGGATGCTTCTTGACTTCCTCCCTGTTGGCTTCTCTCAGCTCTTTGTCTTGTTTGTCGAGTCATGGTCTTTCAAATCTCAACTCTTCACGCTGTCCAAATCTGAACTTCAATCCGATGTAGCGGGTGTCCTTCTCAGTGAAAGCACCAAAGTGTTTGTGCCAAAAATGGCCACAAACCCCGAATGTCGTGAAAGCACCAGTGTATGAATACAGATCAACAAGTATTCAAACACAAATCTCAAATCTAAGCAAACAGAATATCACAATTCATAAATAATGAACAGAAAAACGAGATTTATAGTGGTTCGGCTATCTCCGGCCTACGTTCAGTTCAAAGGTTTTCTTTTATTGATGTTCTTCGCTGATTACAGTTGATTACAGCAGATTACAATGGATTATTGCTCTGTTCTTCGAGTACAACGGTAGTAATCAAGTGCAAAGTAGAGTCTGGTAGAGTCTGGGCGCTTCCGAATCAAGATCCCCCCTTTCCCGAATGACCTGGGGCTCTATTTATAGGTGTAGGAGGCTGATATTTCGCCTAAATTTAGGGAGACCGCTTCTGGCATGTGAGTGGGCCCATATTCCCGCGTCCAAGAAATCTGGGCCCGTTCCGGGATCGATACGAAGCAATTTTGTATCGATCAAGAAATGATCCAATCGAGCTGAAATTCGATGAGGACATTCTTCAACATATACGTAGGCTTCTGTGAAAATTTCATAGCATTAGGACTTGTAGATCGTGAGATATCATCGATTCGAAATAGTGTTTTTCGTCAGGCTGCTTCATTCGAATCGATCCATTCGCATCGATTGCTCCGAATCGATGGTGTCGCGCGCCTTCATGATGACATGGAACGCAAATTTCGTATTGATCTGCCTTTTCCGCCTTGTTGATCGAGTCATTCCGGAAATTTCATCGCGTTCGTATCCATGCTTACCGTGTGACTCAGGCCCTCCTAATCCAATGGATACGAACGAGTCGCCTTCTGATGGATTCGAAGGACTTCAAGTCGATGGGTGTGATGTCTCTGCCATCTTGATCGATACGGAGGAGATGGATTCGAACATTAGCCATATTCGATGGATACGATCTAGGGATAACTGAGGGACTCGAATATGACTTCGGCCGATGGATATGAAATGGGGAGTAGTCGACCGATACGAAGTGGGACCTACTGATGGATACGAACAGCACATTTTACCTAACTTGTATCGATCATATCTCACTCATACGAACTCCGATTAACCTGAAACTTGGAGCACTAGCTTTTATGGCTTTGCTTGTCATGTCTTGTCAGTTGTAGCCCGATCCGGACTCGAACAGAAAACCATCGATTCCCATGGTTATCTTGCAGTGCACAGTGGATATTCATGACTTATCATTATCGATTTTTAATTAATTCTCGGGTATCTCAGCTTTTCCAAAAGGTGGGATAACAGCATCCGCCACTACATTAGCTTTTCCCGGCGTATTAAGAATGTCCATGTCCTATGCCGTCAAGAACTCTAACCATCTTTGCTATCTGAGATTCAGGTCTTTTTGGGTGGAAAGATACTTCAGGGATTTATGATCAGTATATAGCTCGAAATTTTCACCTAATTGAAGAAGAAGAAAATCCTACTTACTAGAATATCTAAAGGAAGAAGAAAGAAGAAAACCATGAAGAAGGAAAGAATTTACCTAAAAAATAATGCCTCCACATTTTCAATGCAAAGACTACAGCCAACAATTCCAAGTCATGTGTAGCATAATTCTTTTCATGAGGCTTTAACTGTCTACTAGCACACGCAATGACCCTTTCATTCTGCATCAGAACAACACCCAATCCCACTCCATATGCATCGGTATAAATCGTATATCCACTACTACCATCTGGGATAGCCAAGACTGGGGCACTAGTCAACCTCTTCTTCAATTCCACAAATGCCTTCGCATACTTTGGAGTCCATATAAAATTTGCACCCTTCTTCGTTAGCTTAGGAAAATGTGAGAAAATCTTAGAATAATCCTGAATGAATCTTCTATAGTAATCGGCCAATCCTAAGAAACTGCGAACTTGGTAGGAGTCTGAGGTCGCTTCCACTCCTGTACTGCTTCCACCTTTATCGGGTCTACTGAGATACCATCTCCCGATACAATATGCCCTAAAATTCTTACCTCCGATTGCTAAAAATGGCATTTAGAAAACTTTGCTTTCAAAACATGCCACCTCAGGGTTTCTAAAACTACTTCCAAGTGATATCTATGTTCCTCTTCCGATTTGGAGTAAATTAGAATGTCATCGATAAAAACAAGCATGAACTTATTTAGAACCTTTCGGAAAACACGATTCATAAGATCCAGGAAATATGTAGGTGCATTGGTCAGCCCAAAAGGCATAACCAACCATTCAAAGAAAAAGTCTGGGCCCTAAAGGAAGTTTAGGGTATACTATCCTTAGCAACCCTTAATTGGTTAAATCCGATAGCTAGATCCATTTGGGAAAATACTGTAGCTCCATAAAGTTGGTCAAATAAGTCATCGATGCGGGGCAAGGGATATTTATTTCTAATAGTCAACTTATTCAACTCTCTATAGTCCACACACAATCTTAAAGATCCATCCGACTTAGCCGCGAAGACTACTGCTGATCCCCAGCTCGACTGACTAGGTCTAATCAATCCCCTCTCCAACAAGTCCTGGGTTTGCTTTACTAACTCCTCTCTTTCCCTCGGAGCCATTCTTCTCTTAGGTTGGACTATGGGTCTTGCACTAGGAACTAGATCAATATGAAATTCTATCTCCCTATGTGGGGGTAAATTCCTAACTTCTTCAAACACATCAGGAAAGTTCTTAACAACCTCTATGGATCCTAACCCTTCTTGAGATGCTTCCAAAGTATACAGGAAACTACACATATGAATACCAGGGTCCTCGCAAGGTACTTTAGCAATATTTTCCAATTTTGTTACTAATGTTACCATTCTTTCTCTACAGTCTAAGATAGCCCCATATATTGATAACCAGTCCATACCAAGAATGAGCTCAAATCCCTTAAGATCTAAGATATATATATCACAAGTAAAATGATGGGAAAGATAAGAAATTGGCATGTCTTCACACACTAGGTTCAAATGGGTTACATCTTCTATAGTATTAGATACGCAAATAGGGTTTTCTACAATATTTGGGATAAAATGAAATTTCTTTACGGCTATTAAAGAGATAAAACTATGGGAGGCACCAGTATCAAACAAAACTCGAACAAGAATACCATTATTTAATAGGGTACCTTCAAGAATGCCCTTTAACTTCACATCTCCTAAGGTTGATGGCTCGTCCTTAACCGCATATACTTTAGCCGGCTGCACCTTCTTAATGAGTGGGCAGTCCTTTATCATATGTCCAGGCTAGTGACAGTTGAAGCATAATGTCTTTTGGACCATTGGAAAGATAGGTCATGTTAGCTGCTTGGAAGTTTCAGAGTCTTTACATAATTTAGCAATATGACTCTTCTGCATATAGAGATAACAAGTGGTATCCTTAAACTTGTTCCACTTATTCCCTCCTGGATTTCCCTTTCCTTTACCCTGCTTACTCCAATTCGGGTTAAACTTCCTTTTGTTTGAATTGTTGCTGCCGGCATTATCATTTGTTGCTGCTGGGGTACGCTTCTTCTTATCCATGACTTCATACCTTAATGCCATGTCTACCAAGTCCACAAATGAACCCTTAACATGGGCATTCATCCTCTCATGGAAATTCTCCCTCATTCCCAAAATGAACATCTCATTTTTCTTTAGTGAGGTGGTTATCAATTCTGATCAAAAACAAGATAGCTCATTGAATTCATCTCATATTCTGCCACAGATGAATCTCCCTACTTCAAGTCCAAGAAATTACTGTGCATCCGAGTCTTACCAGTAGTAGGCAGGAACTAATCTTCAAATGCTTCCTAAAAACAGGCCCAAGTAAACTCCTCTTCTGGAACATTGGCTGTGAGTGAGGCCCACCAAGCTGTGTCTACTTCCTGCAATTGCCATGATGCTAAAAATCTCTTCTGCTCATCTGATAGATCCAGACCTTTGAAAATCTTTTCATAAGTGCGCAACCAAGCTTGAACTTCTACGATAGACTCGGTTCCCTTAAACGGTTTCCTTCCTAGATTTGTGTAATCCTTACATAAAGTTGCAAAATTCACCCTTGGCTGCCTTGGTGTTGGCCCTTCGATAGTTCCAACCCTTCCAGTCTGAGTCCAACCATAGGTGGTCGTAGTGCTGCTAGTTCCTCTACCTTGTTTGCCTCTAGTGCTCATTATTACTACCTGGGCATTGTAAGATACTTCTTAGAATACCTTGGACGAGATAAATTCCAAAAAGGAGAGCACTAATCAAACTATCAAAGTTGATCTACCTATCAGGGATATATATTTATATATATGAGTAAAATTACAAATACGCTCTCTCGGAGTTGACCCTAACCCGAATATAACTAGGGGTTCGCTTAACCTAATTCTCTAATAGCAAATGTAACGACATGCCTTTCTTGCATTCGAAAAACGAATCATTGTGGGTTGAAGAAATAAGAAAGATAAGAGAAAGACTATTCAAACACAGAATCTTAACATACAAGGAACAACATATAATAGATAATGTAGTATATTACATAGTCAAGCCAAAATATTACACCAGAGTTCAATAATACAAGATTTAGACAAGGACAATTACAAATGCTTGTTCACAAAAGACATAGGTCATACATACATACATACATACATAGTGGAATACTTAATAATATTAATAACTATACATGAAGCCACCTGCTCTAACTCCACCATCATGCTTCCGAGAGAAACCTGGATAACTTGACTACTCATAAAAATTGAGTACCCAAGAGTTTAGGGAAAAGAAAATAAACTTCGGATCAGACATGGGTCTGGTGTGAGTAAACTCAAACAATAGAATATTGATTTGAAAACTCTTTTGGAAACAAGAGTATCTCGTAAGACCACATCGCACATAAACACGAACGGGTTTTTACCTTACGATAACCAAAACATCTTATATCAAAATCCAATGATATTACCATAGTGTCCAAGGGTTTAAAGTAAATAGAGAACATAGCTGAAATGCTTGCATCTCAGATTCCAACATATGAGGTTTACAATCAAAACCGTAAAGCTCGTATTAGAGAATGGATTCCAATTAATGACTGGGCTATGGGGTAACCGCCTGTCATAGTACACCTCTAGAAAATGTACCGAGGTTGTACCTAACGACCCCTGCTAACACAGGACCGGCCAACCCCTTACTGGATAGTACTGAATATGATCATCCCCTTGGTTGGGATTAGAAACCATTCTGGGACTTAATTATGAGAATAGGGACTCGTTCTAGATGGGATGATCAATACCCTAATGGGTGCAACCCACATGGCCCTGCTGCATATCCCATGTTTTAGTCATTCTCGATTGATGAGGCTTGAGGCCACGTTACCTTTCAATAGTACTTCCCTCTTGGAATGCTAACATTGCCTTCCAATGTTGACAAAATGGCAGCATTCGTCCATACAAGTTGTTCAGGAGATGAATGAACCGAAGGTACTATTTCCACTACACCCGTTTTGGAATCACCCTCAGGGTTAGAAGCAAATAGCCCTTGCAATTCAAGTCTTGAATCTTGATCATGACTTCAATACTTCCAATTCAAACATTCACGTTGGTTTGAAGTGGTTTTTGGATAACAGCTTGTCATCCGGTCCTGGTCTCTTCAAACCAACATTCGATAATTTAAAAGGGTCAAGTTATTGATAGTGAACAACTTCAATATCAGGTGGGAGATTAACATATGGAAACACATTCCATACTTAAGTTATCATGACCCGCTTATCGAAATTAACCTCCTTATGTTGATCACAATTCCGATATCCAACATTCGTGCTAAACACAAGTCACTTACTTTCCATAAACGAGTCAACGTTTTCGATCACTACTTTAATTCATTCGGCTACTTAATGGTCCAGACAAGAGATCGTTTGGTTTGGAATCAATTCACCTTGAGAAGAATATTGGTTTAAAACATATTCGGTTTAATTTAAAATCAGTTTTGGAAAAGATTTAGTTAAATAAATAAATAAATCGGTTTAAACCCTAATTAAATCTTAATTAATCCAAATTAAATCAAGATTAAATCATAATTAAACTCTAATTAGACTTAATGAACTTAGTTAGGCCATAATTAACTTCCTAAAGCATCTTGATTAAGGTTAAATCAAATCATTATTAGTTAAACCCTAATTAATTAAAATGTTAATTAAATAATCACTTAATTAAATAATCACTTAATTAAATAATAATTAATTAACTTAATTAAATAATTATTAACCATTAATTACTTCTTAACCATGTTAAATACCAATTAAAACTTAATTAATCAAACAATAGTCATTAACTTAACTTAAGTGTTGATTAATTACTAATTACCTTCTTAATTACTAATAAGGATAATTACCTTTTTATTTAACCAATTAATTAAATAATTAAATTAAAAAATTAATTTCTTTTAATTACTAATGAAGTTTGTTTTTGAAAACTTTTACAAAACAATTTCAAGTTAAAACTACTTGAAAATAAAATCGATAAATTTCGTCGAACTGCATCCATAGCGACTATCATTATGGGCGCACTTCGCTCTAACATATCTTAGTGAACCACTTCACAACCACTTATTTTTTTCATGGTTTGAAACATTCTTTAGAAAATTTAAAAGAAAGAAAATTTTGAGACTAAAGCTACAAACTTTAATCCGTTTCAGAACTTTAAACTTCGAAAAACACTTCGATTCCAACCGGATCTCAAATCCGTCGCAGTTACACAAAGTAGCTAACTTTGTTTACCAAAACCCATTACATAGCTCATGTTTTACAATCAACACATTACTAACACAAACCATCTTCATCATAGGTTGTTAGTATACATCTATATTTACATGCTTACTAACTTTATAATACAACATCGATTTCCATAACCAAATCAAGCTATAATAAACCATTCAAATCATAATCAAACCACATGGTTACCATTCAACATCTACGCTATATTATCATTATAATAATGAATTAATAATAAAGTAAAAAACTTTTCCAAAATAAGGTAGTTTACTCATCGAAACTCCATGGATTCAAATCTAACTTTCACTAGATCTTGTTAATGACCATAGAGCTCGAAAAGGAAGTTGCTTTCTTGGATTTTTGGCTACTAATGGGCTTGGCTTGATGATCTATTGGCTCGGCCTTGGGTGTAGGGTGGGAATGTGGGTAGTTGCTTGATGGAGGAGGGTGCGTAAGCTGGTAGACAAAGGTTTTAGCTAAGGGAAATGTGTTTTGAAGTGGAAAAACTTGATTTTTTCCTAACTTTTGCAAACTATGGAAGCCATCGATATTTTGGAGAGGAAGTTTTAGAAAGTGAAGAGGAGAAAGCAAATGAGAATGTGTGTGTAGATGTATATTTATAGGCAAAAAGATTTGGAGAAAATTACTAAATTATCCTTTAATGATTTAACATAATAAGTCATGATTTTAGTAAATTCACATCATCTTCCTACCCCTATCTCTTGGCATATTTACTCTCCTTCTCTAGTCAAATCCTTAAGCTCATGATGAGTAATGATGTCTAGTTATGAAAATATTAAGATATGACAACACTTAATAATATATATTTATATATAATGTTTATTATTTTTAAAGTTATGAATTGTCACATCACCTGTTAATTATAATTAACATAAGATAATCTATTCCTAAGTGTATTATTATTTAGTTTATTATCTAATATATATGTGTACATATGGTGCACAAGGAAGAACAACATTCCCGACAACTTCCCAGTGTCGAAAGGTCGAAATTTCGGAAAACGTTCTTCGGTCACATTTTATATTTTTCTACGAACTATTTAATTTGGTAAACAAATTTTGAAAAAGATTTTTCCCTAATTATTAATTAATTAAAATTAGTTTATTTATTAATGAAAATCCATTTATTGACTATATAAAATATATATAATTGCCTAGTTAAAGCGACCAAACTCTGGGTCAATACACGGCTTCAATGGTCGGAGGGGTATTGGTTTGAAACCTACCTTCCACACTCACTAACCTAAGGGTTATAAAAGCAGCTTCTAGCTAAGGTAGAGGTATTGGTGCGGCAGCATGGGTATTGAAGGGGTTCAAAAGTGGCAAACCTTTCAAAAGCTTGTTTTTAGAACAAGGGCGGGCCAATGGGTCCGAAAGCAAATAAGAGTGGCTTTAACCCTTTCGCAAGCATGCCTTTGACACCATTCCTTCATTCCGCCTTTCTCCAATACACTATGTACCAAATGCTTGATACCATGTGCATTGGTTTTGAATGGATGCGAAAGGTTATAAATGGGAGTATAGTGGCTAAAACAAGCATGGTAAGTGGCGAAGTTGTAATTCGCTATAAAACTAATTTTATGCTTTTTTTAAAGTAATTTCTTTTTACCAAACCCCTTATTTTATCAATTTTCTATAGGATAACAAAACCTTTATAAAATTCATTTCTGAATTTACTGCTGCATGTAATTCTCAATGCTCCACTATTTAGTTAAAAGTTATTAACTAACCCCTTATATTTAATTAAGCATTAAATACTAATTTTTTTAATTAAATCCAAACTCATCCAAATCTCTTGAGAAAATTCTAAGAAATTCACATAAATTCCAAAATGATAATATCTTTATCATATAAAATTTTCAACCAGAAAATAATTATTAATTCCTTAAATTAATTAAAACCCAAAATATCCATTTCTTTCACTCGAAAATTCGTAATAAATTATCCATGGCTTGGTATATTATGAAAATTTAAACTAATCTCCAGAATAATATTCTACATAAAATATTCAAAAATCATGGCATTTGGAAATCATTTTGCATGATTTTAGCCTTAAAACCAAACTATATTATTCCATAAAATCCTTGTTATAACATGGCATTTAAATCAAATCATATCATCATTCATCCAATCATACTGATTTAAACCTCAAACCTGAATTAAAACATTCAAGATGACTTATATAAGATGGTTTAGATCATTATTCACCTTGTTTGGATAAGAAACTTGAGATTTGTTCTTGATTTAATCTTCCTAACTTGAATCTTAGCCTCTAAATGGATTTTGTGCTCCTCTTCTTCTTAGAGTTATGGCCGACCTTCAACTCTCTTTGTTTATGTTTTCGGTTTATGAAGATGTGAATAAGAATGAGGTAAGGGGTTTAGGGGTTATGGTATATGGCTATTCCCATTTTGCCCTTGCCTTATTCTCTTAAATTTCCAATTTATAAATCATGCTTATAACTTCATTAGTTAAGGCACGACCCTAATTAGTTTCCAAATTTCAATTCCCTTATCACTCTAGTCTCTACATTATTCTATTTAATTTATCTAATTCAATCTCTTGAATAATGCTATTAGAAAATTGGGGGTGTTACAGGCCACCTCCTTAAAGAATTTCATCCTTAAAATTCAGCAAGGACTATATACTAAGCATAGCATCTATAAAATCATCTGTAACATTCCCTAACTACCATACTGACCTACATAACTAGCAAACAATCTATATAAAGTTAATATAGAACACACCCTTAAAGCAAATCAGGATAAGTATCCATAATCCTATCTTCGGTTTCCCAAGTATAGTCCTTCTCATTGTCGTTCCACTGGACTTTCACCAACTTGATTGTTTTGTTTCCTAACCTCTTCTCATCTCTTGTTACAACCCGAACTGGTTGCCTAACAAAGGTCAGATCCGATTCTACTATTAAGTCTTCCAATGTAGTCGAAGGGATAGTAGTCTCTGGATCATGCACATACTTACGAAGATGAGACACATGAAACACTTATGGACACCTGCCAAACTGCTTGGCAACTCTACTCTGTATGTGAGCTTTCTGATCCTCTATATAATTGGGAACGGTCCAACATATCTTGGTGCCAATTTCCTTGACTTTCTGAATCATACCACACCCATCATCGGTGATACTTTAATGAAAATTCTATCTCCAACTGAGAACTCTAGATCCTTACGCCTCTTTTCTGCGTAACTCTATTGTCTAGACTGAGCTTCCTTCATCCTATCTCAGATTAACTCAATCTTCTATATGGCCTCCCTTACCAAATATGGACCTAAGACTAATCTGTCTTTGGTTTCCAACCAACATGCTGGTAACTTACATGGTCTTCCATACAAAGCTTCAAAAGGCGTCATTCCTATACTAGTTTGATAATTGTTATTATGGGAAAAATCAACTATGCATAGGTGATCTTCCCATGATCCACCTAAATCTAGCACATAAGCTCTCAACAAACCCTCGAGTACCTTGTTGATGCACTTTGTCTGCCCATCTGTCTTATGGTGATAAGCAGTACTCATCTTGAGCTTGGTACCTAACACCATGTAAACTCTTCTAGAACTCACTAGTAAACAAAGTATCTCGATCACTGACTATACTACTAGGAATCCGATGTAGTCTAATAATATTCTTCATAAACAATTTAGCCAAAATAGGTGTTATCCTGATTGACTTAACTGGAATGAAATAGGCACTCTTGGTCAACCTGTCCACTATGACCCATATACATTCATTTCATCGATTTGACTGTGGCAACCCGGGTATAAAATCCATGGATATCGGATCCCATTTCCAAATTGGTATCTCCAAAGGTTGAAGCAACCCACTCGGCTTTTGATGTTCGGCCTTTACTTGTTGACAGTTCACACACTGCTTTACCCACAAACCAACATCCTTCTTCATACCTTCATAGTAGAAACTCCTCTTCATATCTTGATAAATCTTGGTCCCCCCAGGATGAATCATAAACTTTAATTGATGACATTCTCTCTTTAGGTTTTCTACATTCGGGACACATAATTGTCCCTTCTTTCTCAGTCACTCTCTCTGGTCAAGACTAAAATCATTCAGGTCATCAATCTCGGTTTCGGCCTCTAGCCTTCTAATCTTCTCAGCTTACACTAGGTCATCCTTCTTCTTAGATGTAATCCTTTCGATCAATCTCGGTCGAACTTCCAAGCAGGATAACATGGAAGTGCTCTGACTAGAACTAGTAGTCGATCTTAACTGCACACTACAAGTAGTCAAAGCCTCTAGGTCCTTCCACTCTACTAACATAGCTAACACCACATTATGATGTTTTCTGCTAAGAGCATCCACTACTTTATTTCCTTTTCCAGGTGTATACTCTATACCAAAGTGATAAGCTGCTAGAAACTCCAGCCACCGCTATTGTCTCATATTCAACTCCTTCTGAGAGAATAAGTACCATAAGAACTTATGATCTGTGAATAACTCAAATCTCTCCCCTAAGAGATAATGTCTCCATACATTCAATGCGAAGATCATCGCAGCCAACTCTAGATCATGAGTAAGATATATCACTTCATGCGTTCTAAGCTATCGTGAAGCATAGGCAATAACTTTACCCATCTGCATCAATATAGCTCTGAATCCGGTTCCATATGCATCTATATACAGCACTAATCCCTGATTCCCATCTAGAACTACTAACACAGGCGCGTTGGTCAATAAATTCTTTAACTTAAGGATTGCCTCCTCACATTTTCTAGACCAAATAAACTTTATGTCATTCCTGGTTAGTTTAGTCAAAGGCACTGCTATCCATGAGAAATCCTTAATAAACCTCCGGTAGTAACCAGCAAACCCAAGGAAACTTCTGATCTCAGTCACCATCCCTAGTCTCTTCCAGTTGTTAAAAGCTTCAATCTTATCTGGATCAACTGACTAACCCTTCTCTGAAACCATGTGACCAAGAAACATAACTTCTTTCTTCCAGAAATGACACTTTGAAAACTTCGCTTTTAGTTGATGCTGCCTCAGCATCTCAAGCACCATCTAAGATGAACTTCATGCTCTCTTTCGTCCTTAGAGTATATTAAGATGTCATCTATGAATACCAATACGAACCTATCCAAGTGCACTTGGAAAACTCGGTTCATCAAATCCACGAAGAAAGATGGCACATTCGTTAATCCAAATGGCATCACTAACCACTCATACGAACCAAACCTAGTCCGAAATGTCATCAATGAAATACTGTCCTCTGCCACTCTTAGCCGGTGGAAACCTGTCGCCAAATCCAATTGGGAAAATACTCTGGCTCCACTAAACTGATCAAATAAATCATCGATTCTTAGCAAAGGGTACCTATTCTTGATTGTCTTCTCGTTCAACTTACAATAGTCGATACACATCCTTAACGATCCATCCGGTTTCTTCACAAACACCACGGCCGCTTCCCAAGGTGAACTGCTTGGTCTAATGAAATTTTGTCTTTCTAAATCCAGTAGCTGCACCTTCAATTCCTTCATCTCAGTGGGTGTCATCCTGTTAGGTGGTCTACTTACAGATTGTGCTCATGGCACAAGATCTATTCGAAACTCATTGGCTCGCTTCGGTGGTAGTCATATGACTGGCTCAAAAACATCTACACTCTTTTGCTACCAACACCTGATTCAACTCTTCTTCTACTTCCATAGCCCCCAATAATGCACAAGCACTCAGATCTGAATTCTCCATTGAGTATATAATTCGATTATGACTATTAAGGTATCTTAGCGATATTTCCCTATCTCAGGAAAATATCCTAGCATCATATCTATCTAACCAGTCCATACCCGAAATGATCTCGAAACCTACGAAATCAAAAACATACAAACTGCATGCAAACTTATGACCTAACAAATCAAGTTCTAACTAGTCATATCTTATCCCCAGAGATGCATACCCACCTATCGGATGTTCACAACCCTTAAGGAAGTAATAAGGTATAAGGGTTCTAAACATAACTTATCTACCAAACACTGAGATATAAAGGAATGCAATGCACCGGTATCAAATAGTATCCTAATTAGTATATTATGAATCAAAAGAGTACCTTCCATCACAGTATTTCCTTTCTTAGTAGCGGTTGGTCTAGAAGATGATGGTTCTAAACCAAAAACCTTTCCCTTGTCTGCACCGACTAGTTCCGGACACTGATTCTTATAGTTCCCCATCTGATCATAGTTGAACTATTTCACTCCTTTCTTGTCAGCAACCTTCTTTGCTTTGCTCATCCAACACTCGTGAGCAAAATGTCCCTTCTTATCACACTAAAGCAAACCAGATCAGCTTTTGTCTTCTTGGCGGCTCCTCCCTTCTGAGCTCCTTTCTTCTTAAAGAATTTCCTCTTCCTGCCCTTAGAATCTTGGGTTTCAACCTGCTTCTCTTTCCAAAGGTAGAATGCATCTCTTTATTTCTGATTGCCATCTCCACTACAACTGTACTTGGATCACGGAGATGTGGCATAGTCGCCCTAGCAATCTCAGGTCTTAACCGTCAAATAAACTTCTCATTTCTTTTGATAACGATGCCAATGGTAGCATATCCGTATCTGGGCAACTCATCAAACTTCGTAGCATACTCAATCACCGACATCTCACCTTGCACCAAGTTCATGAACTTTCTCAGCAATACTAACTTGGCAACTTCAGACAAGAACCTCTCTTAGAATCTCCTTCGAAACTCTGCCCAAGTCAACTCTTCCATGGTAACTCCCACGGTAATACCATTCCACCAATAAAGTGTTGCTCCCTGCAACTGTCTATAAGCAAGTCTCATCTTCTGCTCATCATCTAATCCCAAGTCAGCAAAAATCCTTTCAAAGTGCAATAACCAGTTTTCTACTTCAACAGCATCCTCTATTCCCAAAAACGGCTTCCTACCAAGACTGGTGTAATCCCTGCTCAGCTTGGCATAATTATTGCCAACTGGGGCCACGAGATTAGCTCCTCCAACCTTCACGAAATTTCCCCCAGCTGCTCCAGCTTGCATCAAATTGACGAAGAACTTATACGTCATCGCCATATCGATCGGTGGGGTTCCAGCACCTACATTGGCATTTGCGTTTGGATTAGCATTTGCCTATCGACCCGGGTTCCTCCTGGTATTGGGTCGGGCATTTCCATTAGTTATGATGCTTCCTCCACCTAGATTTCATCTTCCGTTTCCTGCCTCCATATCTTCTTTTCTCGTATATCTACATACGAGCCTTAGTAAGATATAAAAGAATGGTCTAAGAGAAAAGGGGAATATGTACTTATATATATAAAATAAATGTAAGTATGTTACTATAGCGTTAAACCAACCCCCGCTGTAACAACCCGCAATTTTACGATTATATATTTAAATGTTTTATTTAAATATAGTATTGTTAGTGGGATTAAAGTATGAAATTTAACTTTTTGTAAACAGTTGAATCCGGACTCGAGACCACTTCCATTGAGTTTAAAACGATGTTTACAACTTTTTTGAGTATAAACATTGATATGTTTGGAGTTGATTAGGATTTTGGTATTTTCATTTGGGCTTTGGGTTGGGTTCTAGCCCACTAACCCAATAATAGAACCCTAACTCTTCAACCAAATACGCTAAGTCCCCTCCCCTTCATTCATTCTACTCATAATAATTCCTAACACTCAAGCTAAAGGAAAAATGGGGGAAAGAGGGGAGATTAGAAATTCCTAAGCCCTAGTTTTCTTAGGAAATTCAAGTTCTAGTTCTAAAATCAAAGAGAAGCTTAGGTAAGCATCCTCTTCTTCTTCTCCATCTCAATCCCACTTCAATTTTTAAAATTCCCTATGACCTAACTTAGGAAATTCATTTCATTTGATAATAGATTGAAGATTCTAGAGGTGTTGTTGAAGAGAAATCAATCTTAGCTTGTTTTAGAGCTTCGCATTTCTATATTTGGGTTTAAAGGTGAGTTCTTGAACTCACATCTATGTCTATAGCTTTCATTATTGTTAGGTATGAATTCCTAACATCTATTTCATGTCCAATTGCTTTTGATTTGAATTGATTTGGTGAATTTTCCAATTTTGGTGTTTTGAAGTCAAAATCTTTAAAGATCCTATCTTGGATGTTTGAACATGTTACTTAGGGTGTATCGAAGAGCCTATAAGGCTGGGTTGTCGCTTGGCATAATTCCCTAGCCTCCGTCGCTCGTTCGATCGCTTCCGAACCGATTTGGCCATTAATGGCCTAGGCAAACTGTTACCCAGTATAGGCAACCAGACGTCTGGTTGAAAAACTCAAATGCCTGGTTAGGGCACCAGAAGAAAGAAAAAAATACGGCAGAAAAATATATATCCAAAGACATGAACCAGACGTTTGGTTCAATCCGTCAAACATCTGGTTAGGGGTTCTGGAAATTATAAAGAAACGAAAAAAATAGAAGAAAAGGCAGAACCCCAGGTCAGACGTCTGGCCAATCCAACTAGACGTCTGATCCTGTTGGTTTTTGTCCATTTTGCCTATTTGTGTATGAATTTCCATTTTCTTATCGATTTTTGTTGATCCGATTAGTTGTTGTCATTTATTATCGACTTTGATGACTTCTTTTCTGGATTTTTGGGAATATCCATTTGATGGATTTGATATTGATTTTCATGGTTTTAATTCACGTCGTCGAATGTGGATTTTTGGTGATAGATTGTTTTTATAATCATTTCTGTGATTTGTCACTTTTAAATACAAAGGTTTCTATACTAGTAGTAAATACTCAAGCTCTTTCACAAAAATGATTTCAACGTTACTTTTAATACAAAGCTCATTTTTAAAATCGTTTTCTAATCTATTAGTATATACAAACCGTTTTCTCATTCGTATGAGAAATCTAATTAAACGACTTAGCAAAATAAGTGGTATGAAACGCTTGCGTTTACTTCATCGGTTAATTATTGGACTTATTCGATTGAAATCTTATGACAATTTTCGAGTGAAAATCTACAATTTGTTCGTAAATATTTAAGTTAAGCTAGTGGTTATGGGACATGAAGCTAAACTCATTTATTTACTAGCTTAGTGTAATTTACACTTCTTATTGATCAATGGTGATCATTTTGAGTTTTAGACTAGCGATGTGCGATGTCTCATAGTCCGACAAAGGGGGACTATACCCTGTTAGGAGGAGCTTCGGCTCATAGTCCACAAAGGGGGACTATACCCTGTTAGGAGAAGTTTTGGCTCATAGTCCACAAAGGAGGACTATACCTTGTTAGGAGTTTTGGCTCATAGTTCACAAAGGGGGACTATACCCTGTCAGGAGGAGTTTCGGCTCATAGTCCACAAAGGGGGACTATACCCTGTCAGGAGGAGTTTCGGCTCATAGTCCACAAAAGGGGACTATACCCTGTCAGGAGGAGTTTCGGCTCATAGTTCACAAACGGGGACTATACCCTGTCAGGAGGAGTTTCAGCTCATAGTTCACAAAAGGGGACTATACCCTATCAGGAGGAGTTTCGGCTCATAGTCTACAAAGGGGGACTATACCCTGTTAGGAGGAGTATCGGCTCATAGTCCACAAAGAGGGACTATACCCTATTAGGAGGAGCTTCGGCTCATTTTTTTGGGATATCGTCCCATTTGTGATACACGTGTTGGTGAGTTTTCATGCTCCCGATTGTCATAGGCCTTTTCCCTCTTTTTTATGCTTTCTGGATTTTCTATTGATGATTTCTGGAATTTGTGTTCACTAATTTTTGCGATTTGCATTGATATGTTTTGTCAATATTTGAGGTTGGTGTAACATCCCGATTTTTCGACGCCCGAAAGTCGACATCAATACAACAACTGTATCAACTACCGAACTATCGAATGCTGAAAAACTGAATTGTTAGGGTTAAAGAAGAAAGAGGTAGAAGAAGAAAGAAAAAGAAACAGAAACAATATCAGAATCTCACATTCGCAGTGGAACAATATATAATAGATGAATGATAATCTTTATAACAAAGATCTATATCAGTTTATACAATACATCATCAGAGTTTACAACAACAACACACATCACTGGACATTTATATAAACTTGTCCACATAACATAATACACAGCGGAATAATACTAGTATAAGTGATACGTCTCGCCATCTAGCTCGCCTCCAGATCTCTACAGCAATCCATCCAGATTCAATTGATAACCTGATTCTAGGCTGCCCGTATGGAAAATTATGGGCACCCAGAGTTTTGAAAGGGAACAATCAACTCCAGGTCAGTCATGGGACTGGTGTGAGATCTCAAAAACAGTTATTTTCACAAAGAAAATAAAAGGAATTCACAATGCTTTTGGAAAATGAAACTACCATAATGCCTCCCACCACACACACAATGCAAACGCAGAATTGGAGGAGATTTCTCCTTATGATAGTCAAAATGCTTGATATGCAAAATCTTTTTAATATTATCATTAGTGCGTAGTGTGGAAAACATTTCGAAAGTATAATATTAATCTTAGCCAGCATACAACCATTATTGTATGCCTACTATAGCTACCATGTTCAATAGCAGGTTACCACCATATTCCATGGTAGGTTATACAACTAAAACCGTATAAGGTTCGTATTGTTTCTTTGGATTTTCCAACAAATAGTCAGGCTAAGGAACTTCCTATGCCACATGGGTACGCCTCTGGAGGGATGTCCCGAGAACTTAACCAGCTCTCTACCAACACAAGGTCTGGTTACCTCTGTAACTAGGTAACTACTACTCGAGTATACCACCCCTCGATCGTTTGCGACCTTTATCCGAGGGCCCTCGATCACAAAGCAACAATCACACAGTAAATGAGATTGGAGCAACCACACAGGTAAAATATCTGGGCTCCATACCATGATACCACCTTTTTCATGAAGGAAACGACATACCCTAAAGGGTACGACCCTTATAACCTTGCCGCATTTTCCTGTTTCGACCATTTCCGGGGTGTGAGGTCCGATGAGGTCTCGTCCACAAAGCTACGCTTTACACGAAAGCCATGCTTTGATCAACAACACACAACAGCACTCAGCATGCCACACTACCAAATTGGGAGTATATCACTGATAACCTTCAACTACATAACCTCTGTGCTCGTACGTCTCAGAGAAGGGTGATAAGCTAAGAGAATAAATTCTACGCCACCAACAGATATGTATTTGAAAGAAATCTTCTTTATATCTCAAAGTGTAATGTCAGACATATGACCATACAAATTTGTTCCGGGTTCGAACAGAATCGAAGGCACTTCCAAAGAAGCCCTTGCAATCCGGGTATCCACAATCCCGATCGGACTCCCCATCACATATGGAGATCTCTATACCGGAGCAACTCAGTTAAGAGACATTCGATAGGTTATCCTATCATTCTCGCAAACACCCGGTCTTCAACACCGGTCTTCAATTGTGATCCATAACGTCGGATCATTATTCGAAATGGGTTATATGACACAAAGTCCTCTACCGGCTAAACCGAAAAATGAGCGCTTGTTTTTTTTAAACAAATTCAAGTGCTATTTCAAAGGCCAACATTGATAGTCGGTTATTTAACTATCAAACAACATTCACAATAATCAAGCCTCAATAATTTCCCCAAATTTGTTTATACTGATAGTTGGATATTTTACTATCAAACAATATTCACAATAATTATCCAATCTAAATAATTTTCCAAATTATTAAATTTCAAAATATCTTTGCAAGATATATATTTTCCACACTTCATCACTTTGAAAACTAATTTCAAATCGCTTTTCACTCGCGGAATAAAATTCCCGAATGTTATTTATTTCCCTTTTTCTTTATAAATTCCATTGTGAATTTAAATTTCCAAATATTCACTTATAGACACCAAATCAAATTCCAAATTGATTTCTAATTTCTTTCCAAGCACCAAATCAATTACAAATTGATTTCTAAGTTTAATCCCAAATACCAAATCATTTGCAAATCCATTTCTAAATTTATTTCCAATTACCAAATCATTTACATTCAAAATACCAATCAATTTTCATATTGATTTTCCAAAGATTTATTTTCCAATACCAAATCAATTATCAATTGGATTTCAATAAAAAAAATTATCACCTTTTAAATAAATCCCTTTATTCTTTCCAAATTATTTAATATTCCTTTTTCAATAAATTCTTCAACTTTTAAACAATATTATTCAAAACCCATTTATTAATATCTTTTCCCATATTTTGGAAATAATTTCGATAAGATTTCAAAAATCAACTTTATGCTTTTAAATTCCTTCTTTTAAATTCACCCAATTCTTTCAAAAAGGATTTACTTAAAATTTCCTACTTTAATTTCAAAAATCCAATTTTATTTATTTCTGGTATCCAACGATACCAAAAATACATTCGGCTAAATTATAGCCTTCAACAAATTCAATCTTCAATATAATCATTCATAGATTATCAATAAATCATCACACAACATATGAAACAAATTCATACAATTTGAGGAATCCAGTTGGATCCCTCCAACCTGTTTCCCTGAATCCACAGATGTTAGCACAACAATTAAATACCCATTCCACTTCGAGGTGGAATATCGCGGTATATGGGATTTATAAAATATCATCCGCTATTATGCGGCGCATAGGGTCTCATCCGCTATATAATGCGGGAAATCAATCTCCAAATATATATATATATATATATATATATCCTACTATATTAAATATCATTAATAGATAAATTATCCAATTCATCCAAACACATCCAGAATTTAAATTCAACTATTTAAATTCATCAGATAGTCAAGTGAGTGAGAAGATCTCACCTTTGATTTTATTTCACAGTCCATTCCAACTCATTTCCATTTCCGGCTTGTTTCTCGATTTTAGACCTTGTATAAACAATTTTATACAATTATTAATATTTTGAAAAATTGGACAATCAATCTCCATTTAATAAATTTTATTTATCTAAAAATTTAATTTCAAACTAATTTCCTTTTCTTATAAATTATTTTAAAATAATCCAGTAAATTAAAATGTGCAAATGTATATTTATTTTTTCCAAAACCTGCCTTTATATATTTTCTATTTACTTTTATATAAAATAAAATAAAACATGTATGTGTATCTGTGTATATATATTCTATTCTGTTTTAAAACTTTTCTTTACTTATGAACATATCCAGTATATTTAAATTAACAGCAAAATTTATACCTTACTATCGACTCGCAAACGCCAAGCCCAGATCGAGCCTCCTATTATCGCCACCCTCTCCTAGAGCCTGTGTCGACGACCATCCCAAAACCCCAAATCGTGCCGCCACCACTTCGCGACATATCGCCACTACCCAGCATCGATCGATGAACCCCAATCACCGAGCTCCGCCCCATCGCGATATCTCGCGACTCCACAAGCCGCCTTATGCTTTCTTGACGCCATGCTTGCGAGCGCGCTATACCTACTAACCACCAAACTTGGTCGCGATCCCTACCAAAAAGGCAGCCGACTCCATTGATGGGTTCGATTGAACTAAGATGCTCGTCATCACGAATTTGAATCCCAACTCGAAACTCGATTCCTATGGAAGAGGAGATTCACGCGAGTCTCTCTCGTCTTTGATCTAGAGTGAGCACGAATGAATTTCGTTCGTCCTTTTCTTTTTTTTCTTTTTTGAATTTGGGGGAAAACGCAGCCATTATTTGTTTTATTTTTTCTTTCGAAATGTTTTAACTGAAGGAAAGGATAAGGTCGCGTGCAAGGATAAGGATGAACAAGATGTGAGAGCTCGCGTGTTGGAAAAAAAATCTAGTTACAGTGATTTTGAACTGATGGGAAAAGGTTATGAAGTGAAATAATTTCAGCTGAGGTGACTAGGATATAAATGTATATATTTAAATCGAATTCGAATCGTCTCAATAAATGCACTCAAAATCCTTACTTCCTATCGAGGCATGCCACTAGGCGTTTATAATGTTAAACCCCTATTTCGAACGCAATGGAAAGGGTTTCGAGTCCTAACTCGATCGTATGGAGAAGATAGCTTTTTGGACTCAGTTATAATATTTAATTTCAATATAAATTTCAGCGTGTTTACCTATCGTACGATCACACGACAACTCCAAATGCTACGAAATTTGAAATTCGATAATAATACAATATTATGGATCCAATGGAACTGGTTTCGTCGAATTCCGAGACTGTGCCTCGGAAGGCTATTTTTAAATATCAATTTAAACGATAAAATTTCAAACTTAACAAAACACTGTTAAATTCAATTTCAAAATTTCTATCACCTTCAGTATTGTTAATATGAATTTTCTAAGCCTTGAATATACTTTTAATCAGCTTAAAACTAAAGATTCAATAATTTACCCAACCTTCAATAAATTAAATTCAATAATTAAATTGCCAAATTCATTCTGATATTTGAATTTCAAATTAAACTAACTTCCAAATATTTAAAATCAATTAAATATTCTGATTTCCAATGTCAAAAATTCAGGGTCGTCACATTCTTTCCCCCTTAAAAGAATTTCGTCCCGAAATTACTAGTTAAGAAGAATGATCCTCAACCCGTTTATCATTTTCCCAAAACCAAACAGTTTTATCAAATTTTCAAACCAATCTTCTTATCATAACCACACTATCATTCTTATTAATTTTCCAAACATTTTCATAGTTTCGAGCAACTTCATTTTACTTCACAATTCAAATTTAGATTTAAATTCAAATTTTAAATTATCCATAACTTCTCAAAAATCTTCTAACTCTCTAAATTTTCGAAAAATTTCGCCAGCGTCTCCTTTGCATGGCTAGCTCGGTACGACTACAAAATGTCCCTACGGACCCCCAGATTCCAAAAGAAAACAAACGCCAAATGACTAGATCAAAAACCAATCAAATTTCATACAGAAATTTTAAATACATACCTTTTGTTGAGAAATTTTATTTATCTTCTGCAATCAAAATCCCAATTTCTCTTGTTTTTAAATTACCTGTATACTTCCAATACCAAATTTACTTAAGAACTTTCTCCATTCATTTCTTAAGTTCAATATAGGCACTTTGTATACCCTTATATTATTACTTTCACTATACCACTTGGTTTTAATTTACTTCTATTCAAATTGGATTCCAGTTCCATATAAATTCAATTTGCTTCAATTTACTAATTCATTTCAAATCTCAATACCTTTATTTCCAAATTTTCATTCAGATTTTCATTTCAAATTTTACTTGAATTCGATTCATCTTTAACTTCGAAGATTGAATCTTATTTACATTTATCTCAAATTCCAATTCTAAATCAGTTGTCGTTAGTGAAAATTTTAAAAAATTTCTAACTCCCAAAATTTCCGAATTTTTTTGGCAGAGTCTCCTTTGTACGGAGGAGCTTTTGCAATTTGACAAGAGATATAAATATATATACATCGACCGACACGGTCGAAAAACAAAAATAGTTCATATTTCCTAACTTTGTATTGCGTAGGTGTACCTTTATTAGCATTTTAAGCAAGCGGCTTATTATTTTTAAGCATTTTGTGCAACCAAATGCAGCCAAACGGCCCCCCTGTACTTGTACTTACTCAATTTAAACACGTAAGTGACATATATAGGAAATCTATTAACATTTTACTCATTTTCAATAACAAACAAGTAGTTTTCGTAAACAAAACATTCAAAATTCTTTCCATTAGCAATTTATCAAGTTTCAATACAAATTTAATCGCTTTCATCTAATTCACATACCATTTCTATTAAATTAAATTGATTTACAATGCAGTTCCTTACATTCAATTTATTTTTAAGCGAAACGAATTCATATCCATTTCAATTGATTCAAAAATCAATTTTTATATTCTTTTAATAACTCATAGAATTATATATAACCTCGTTTGCGTCAACGACAACCATTTATATGCAAATTCAACAATATTCACTTAATAGAATATCCATCCTAGTTTATAACTAATTTAAATTGATACCAACTCAATTTACACTTTATCCTATTTCATTTTCAATTGATTCCATTCAATTCAATTTGCATTCCATATTCACATTCGGTTTATTTCATTAATCCAAACAAATTTCATTCAAAACCATTTCACAAAACTCGACAACAACGCTTTTGTCCAAATATTTCTTAAGTCATTTCAACTCAAAACTCAAGTTCATTTTCCTTGTAAACAATTTCCAATTTAAATCTTTGATTTGATTTTTTCATTTATCAAATCCATTCCATCTACTAATTTAATTCAATTAGTATATTCACTTACCCTTTTTAAACTTCCAAATTTCCATATTCAATTCATCTCAAATTTACTTTATCAATAACAAGGAAATTTTCAATTTATTTCTACTACTTACTTGAATTTATATGCAAATTCAAACCATTTTTATTCAGCTCACAATTCAATTTTAATTTAACTAATTCAACTTCCAATTCATTATTTCATGAATTAATAAATTATCAAGTTAGTTCACTTAAATTCAATCCATTTTATTTTATTTTTTCAAAGTTTGGATTTTTTTATTCAACTTGATTCAAATCAAATCTCATTCCATTATTCAATTCAATTCATTTATTTACAAATGTAACCTCATTTGTTCATTCACAAATTCATTCCTTTTCAATTTGAATCTTATTCCATTCAAATTTCAAATATTTTTATAAGTTATCAAACTTATTTACATTCCATAACATTTTAAAGAAATTCCAGAGTCTTCTTAACAATTACTCACATTTCAAAACTAACTTTGAAATCAATTATGTCCCTTTAAAATATTTTCCCAAATATTTTTAAATTTCAAACCCCACTAGATTTCATATCCAACTCAAAAATACTTCTCAAATAATTATTTTCCAGACTTCTGGAAACCATTTTCAAATTAGGAAATTTAATCCTTTGAAATTTCAATCCAAATCCTTTAATCCGTATTGCAAAAATTACTCTGGCATCTCATTTCAATTTATAAAACTCATTTATAAATTCACATTACCAATTTCATTCCATTAATGAATTTTATCTCCAAATCTTTGGTTATACCATTATTTCTTATTCCGTTTCCATATAACAATGATAATAATTCAATATTATCTCTTCCTAACAACCAAGCATCCATATACTATAATAATTTACGGAAAATGTTTTCTTTTCCATAAAAAAATAGTTTTGGGTAAAATTATTTCATTTACCCTATTTAAAACAATATTGTGTCGGTTTATCTTGTTTAAGAGTTTAGAAACCCTTATCGATTACAGTTGGCCAAACTGCACCGACCAGAATCTATAAACAATCAACCGATAAGTCAACACAATATAAAACAAATTTTTGTATTCACTAACAAATACGCGCTCATATCTATTATTACACTCACACTCATTCTAGAGTACTACTGACTCTATCTCTAATGAGTAACACTCAACAGAGGCAAGGTTGTCGCTTAACCAATTGCTCTGATACCACATTGTAACATCCCGATTTTTCGACGCCCGAAAGTCGACATCAATACAACCACTGTATCAACTACCGAACTATCGAATGTCGGAAAACCGAATTGTTAGGGTTAAAAAAGAAAGAGGTAGAAGAAGAAAGAAAGAAAAAGAAACAGAAACAATATCAGAATCTCACATTCGCAGTGGAACAATATATAATAGATGAATGAATAATCTTTATAACAAAGATCTATATCAGTTTATACAATACATCATTAGAGATTTTGCAGCAACAACACACATCACTGGACAGTTATATAAACTTGTCCACATAACATAATACACAGCGGAATAATACTAGTATATGTAATACGTCTCGCCATCCAGCTCGCCTCCAGATCTCTACAGCGATCCATCCAGATCCAATTGATAACCTGATTCTAGGCTGCCCGTGTGGAAAATTATGGGCACCCAGAGTTTAGAAAGGGAACAATAAACTCCAGGTCAGTCATGGGACTGGTGTGAGATCTCAAAAACAGTTATTTTCACAGAGAAAATAAAAGAAATTCGCAATGCTTTTGGAAAATGAAACTACCATAAGGCATCCTGCCACACACACAATGCAAACGCAGAATTGGAGGAGATTTCTCCTTATGATAGTCAAACGTGCTTGATACGCAAAATCTTTTTAATATTATCATTAGTGCCTAGTGTGGAAAACATTTCAAAAGTATAATATTAATCTTCGCCAGCATACAACCATTATTGTATGCCTACTATAGCTACCATGTTCAATAGCAGGTTACCACCACATTCCATGGCAGGTTATACAATTAAAACCATACAAGGTTCGTACTGTTTCTTTGGATTATCCAACAAATGGTCAGGCTAAGGAACTTCCTATGCCACATGGGTACGCCTCTGGAGGGACGTCCCGAGAACTTAACCAGCTCTCTGCCAACACAAGGCCGGGTTACCTCTGTAACTAGGTAACTACTACTCGAGTATGCCACCCCACGGTCGTTTGCGACCTTTATCCGAGGGTCCTCGATCACAAAGCAACAATCACACAGTAAATGAGATTGGAGCAACCACATAGGTAAAATATCTGGGCTCCATACCATGATACCACCTTTTTCCAAAAGGAAATGACATACCCTAAAGGGTACGACCCTCATAACCTTGCCGCATTTTTCCTGTTTCGACCATTTCCGGGGTGTGAGGTCCGATGAGGTCTCGTCCACAAAGCTACGCTTTGCACGAAAGCCATGCTTTGATCAGCAAATGATCAACAACACACAGCAGCACTCAGCATGCCACACTACCAAATTGGGAGTATATCACTGATAACCTTCAACTACATAACCTCTGAGCTCGTACGTCTCAGAGAAGGGTGTTAAGCTAAGAGAATAAATTCTCCGCCACCAACAGATATGTATTTGAAAGAAATCTTCTTTATATCTCAAAGTGTAATGTAATACATACGACCATACAAATATGTTCCGGGTTCGAACAGAATCGAAGGCACTTCCAAAGAAGCCCTTGCAATCCGGGTATCCACAATCCCGATCGGACACCCCATCACATATGGAGATCTCTATACCGGAGCAACTCAGTGTAGAGACATTCGATAGGCTATCCTATCGTTCTCGCAAACACCCGGTCTTCAACACCGGTCTTCAATTGCGATCCATAACGTCGGATCATTATTCGGAATGGGTTATATGACACAAAGTCCTCTCCCGGCTAAACCGAATAATGAGCGCTTTTTTTTAATACAAATTCAAGTGCTATTTCGAAGGCCAACATTGATAGTCGATTATTTAACTATCAAACAACATTCACAACAATCAAGCCTCAATAATTTCCCAAAATTTGTTTATACTAATAGTTGGATATTTTACTATCAAACAATATTAACAATAATCATCCAATCTAAATAATTTTCAAAATTATTAAATTTCAAAATATCTTTGCAAGATATATATTTTCCACACTTCATCACTTTGAAAACTAATTTCAAATCGCTTTTCACTCGCGGAAAAAAATTCCCGAATGTTATTTATTTCCCTTTTTCTTTATAAATTCCATTGTGAATTTAAATTTCCAAATATTCACTTTCAGACACCAAATCAAATTCCAAATTGATTTCTAATTTCTTTTCAAGCACCAAATCAATTACAAATTGATTTCTAAGTTTAATCCCAAATACCAAATCATTTGCAAATCCATTTCTAAATTTATTTCCAATTACCAAATCATTTACATTCAAAACACCAATCAATTTTCATATTGATTTTCCAAAGATTTATTTTCCAATACCAAATCAATTATCAATTGGATTTCAATAAAAAAAATTATCACCTTTTAAATAAATCCCTTTATTCTTTCCAAATTATTTAATATTCATTTTTCAAATAATTCTTCAACTTTTAAACAATATTATTCAAAACCCATTTATTAATATCTTTTCCCATATTTTGGAAATAATTTCGATAAGATTTCAAAAATCAACTTTATGCTTTTAAATTCCTTCTTTTAAATTCACCCAATTCTTTCAAAAAGGATTTACTTAAAATTTCCTACTTTAATTTCAAAAATCCAATTTTATTTATTTCTGGTATCCAACGATACCAAAAATACATTCGGCTAAATTATAGCCTTCAACAAATTCAATCTTCAATATAATCATTCATAGATTATCAATAAATCATCACACAACATATGAAACAAATTCATACAATTTGAGGAATCCAGTTGGATCACTCCAACCTGTTTCCATGAATCCACAGATGTTAGCACAACAATTAAATACCCATTCCACTTCGAGGTGGAATATCGCGGTATATGGGATTTATAAAATATCATCCGCTATTATGCGGCGCATAGGGTCTCATCCGCTATATAATGCGGGAAATCAATCTCCAAATATATATATATATATATATATATATCCTACTATATCTAATATCATTAATAGTAAATTATCCAATTCATCCAAACACATCCAGAATTTAAATTCAACTATTTAAATTCATCAAACAGTCAAGTGAGTGAGAAGATCTCACCTTTGATTTTATTTCACAGTCCATTCCAACTCATTTCCATTTCCGGCTTGTTTCTCGATTTTAGACCTTGTATAAACAATTTTATACAATTATTAATATTTTGAAAAATTGGACAATCAATCTCCATTTAATAAATTTTATTTATCTAAAAATTTAATTTCAAACTAATTTCCTTTTCTTATAAATTATTTTAAAATAATCCAGTAAATTAAAATGTGCAAATGTATATTTATTTTTTCCAAAACCTGCCTTTATATATTTTCTATTTACTTTTATATAAAATAAAATAAAACATGTATGTGTATCTATGTGTATATATATTCTTTTCTGTTTTAAAACTTTTCTTTACTTATGAACATATCCAGTATATTTAAATTAACAGCAAAATTTATACCTTACTATCGACTCGCAAACGCCAAGCCCAGATCGAGCCTCCTATTATCGCCACCCTCTCCTAGAGCCTGTGTCGACGACCATCCCAAAACCCCAAATCGTGCCGCCACCACTTCGCGACAAATCGCCACTACCCAGCATCGATCGATGAACCCTAATCACCGAGCTCCGCCCCATCGCGATATCTTGCGACTCCACAAGCCGCCTTATGCTTGCTCGACGCCATGCTTGCGAGCGCGCTATACCTACTTACCACCAAACTTGGTCGCGATCCCTCCTAAAAAGGCAGCCGACTACATCGATGGGTTCGATTGAACTAAGATGCTCGTCATCACGAATTTGAATCCCAACTCGAAACTCGATTCCTGTGGAAGAGGAGATTCACGCGAGTCTCCCTCATCTTTGATCTGGAGTGAGCACGAACGAATTTCGTTCGTCCTTTTCTTTTCTTTTTCTTTTTAGAATTTGGGGAAAACGCGGCCATTATTTGTTTTATTTTTTTCTTTCGAAATGTTTTAGCTGGGGAAAGGTTAATGTCGCGTGCAAGGATAAGGATGAACAAGATGTGAAAGCTCGCGTGTTGGAAAAAAAATCTAGTTACAGTGATTTTGAACTGATGGGAAAAAGTTATGAAGTGGAATAATTTCAGCTGAGGTGACTAGGATATAAATGTATATATTTAAATCGAATTCGAATCGTCTCAATAAACGCACTCAAAATCCTGACTTCCTATCGAGGCGTGCCGCTAGGCGTTTATAATGTTAAACCCCTATTTCGAACGCAATGGAAAGGGTTTCGAGTCCTAACTCGATCGTATGGAGAAGATAGCTTTTTGGACTCAGTTATAATATTTAATTTCAATATAAATTTCAGCGCGTTTACCTATCGTACGATCATACGACAACTCCAAATGCTATGAAATTTGAAATCCGATAATAATACAATATTACGGATCCAATGGAACTGGTTTCGTCGAATTCCGGGACTGTGCCTCGGAAGGCTATTTTTAAATATCAATTTAAACGATAAAATTTCAAACTTAACAAAACACTGTTAAATTCAATTTCAAAATTTCTATCACCTTCTGTATTGTTAATATGAATTTTCTAAGCCTTGAAAATACTTTTAACGCTTAAAACTGAAGATTTAATAATTTACCCAACCTTCAATAAATTAAATTCAATAATTAAATTGCCAAATTCATTCTGATATTTGAATTTCAAATTAAACTAACTTCCAGATATTTAAAATCAATTAAATATTCTGATTTCCAATGTCAAAAATTCAGGGTCGTCACATTTGGTGAATTGGTAAAGAACATGATATTCTTTTTGGTTCTTTGTGGAGATTTGAGATATTATATGGTTTTCATTGTTATCATATATATATATATACTTGTCACAGTATGACATTATTGTTATCATATATTTTTGTCATATCCCTTATCCTATCTCATCTTGTATGATATTTATAGCTAGATTGATCCGTTTATTATTTTTCTTTTTAAATAATACTCGGATCGGACCGAGGTGTTTCAGGTGCTTTCACTTGACTTCTTAGTAGGGACTAGCTTCTGACTTTTGGCTAACTACTTTAACTCAGTAGTTTTTGTTTTTATACATTCGAGATAGAGACTCCTTGATGTATACATATTCTTTTGTCTAGCACTTGTACCTATTCTTTTGTGATGTAGTGGATCTTGTATGACCACTACTTTAAATTATGTACACTTCTATGTGTTTTATTCATATATGTTTCTGTCTTAGTGATATGAATAACTGTGATTGATCAGTGTTATGCTTATTTTATATTTGTTTTCGAAGGCCTCATAACCACTGTGTAGTAGATTTGAGTTTGTATTTGATATGTCGGATTTCCTCTTGAAATGAAATGCATGATTTTCTATCTGACATATCGGTACTCGCACAAATCAATTACACAGATGGTCGCTCCTCAACAGCCTTATTCTTCGTGCTAGTCGATGGCATTACTATGTAGTGGCTAGTGCGAGTATAGAGGTGGGGCGTCACACCGGCTTCATTCTCTAATTCATTGGATTATGTTTTGAAAATCTTTTAGGTTCAAATTTTCTTTTAAATTTACATAAACATATGCTCTGATACTAACTTGTAACATCCCCCATTTGGAGGCCCAAAACTAACCGCTCCAGATGCTACAATCATCTACAGTAATTATTTTTCGGTGATCAAATGCGGTAATGTTAGATACACACATGGATATGAAAAACATTTAACTCGATTTTTAGAATAAATTTCTCATTCCATTTCAAATCGTATTTCATATTCATTACATAATCCCAATTCATAAACCACGTTCAAAGAAATATAATTATTACAAATTACATTAAGAGCAACATATGAAGATGCCCCCTTGGTTGCTCAGAGTCTAAATATACGCACTAAATCATTACATCCAATTACACAGAGGTATAAAACAGAAAGAACACCTAATAGCCAGCTTGCCTTCCGCACATCTCTGGAAGCTTATTTGTCTAAAGGAGAACCTAAAAACCTTAACTCTCAAACTACACAAAATCAATTGAGCACCCGAGAGTTTAAGGGGAAAACAAAAACTTCGAGTCAGACTAAAATTCTGGTGTGAATAATAACCTACCGTCTCAAACCATGTAGATATCTAGTGAGACCATGTTGCTTAACGAAACGGATTTCCCCTCACTAGTATCTTAACCCAATTTATAATAACCATATACTATGCACCTGCATCAACAATGGTTAAGACATAACATAATAAAATGTATCATGATGATATACAAACTTGCAATATGTTCTGGGCTTCCCATCCCCATTCACCTGAGTATCTGTCTCAAGTTATAGTTTCTAGGGTCACTATTAACCTATTAGTTTTCATGAGTTGACTAATAACATGTTCAATTATTTATGGATTTCATATCCACTTTCATATTTTTCATGGGATCAATCTGAACCTATTTTCTCTTCCAATAACTTATTCCGGACATAGTTTTCATGGGATCACTAAGTACCTATTGGCTCCTGCCAATAACAATTTCCATAACATAGTTTTTATGGGCTTATAAGAACCTGTCTAAACCAATAATCCTTTGATCGGTCTTGGGCATCCTATATTCTGTTCTTTCTAACATCCTGGATGTAATTCTACTCACACAGGAGTTAAATTCAATGTATATTCACTACTGGGTCAACCTAGCCTGTTATTCTGCCCTTAACACCCTAAGATGCTATTATGGATTATAAATGAAGTGAATTTGGTTACACATGCATTCATGATAATTGATCAAATAACACAACAATATAAACATCCATGGTTAAATTCCTTGTAATCATTTTTCTAATGAAATATGGTTAATACCCTTAACCCACTATCTTTAGCAAGGAAAGCTTTCTTAAAATTTCAAAGTTAAATGCTATTCCAAAACTCTTTTACATTGCCATAGGTTTTCTTTAAAAATGAGATTGGGTTCTCTAATTTGAAAAATAAGGCTTTCGACTATATCATTTGGATCATTGTGACATCATGATTTACCCTTCGTCACTCTCCCTTTCGACATCATAGAGAAAACAAGCCCTCCATCCCCTTTCATTTAACTAATGGGTTCGAAACAAGCGGCTATGCCCCTTTCGCCACTATACTCTAGCGGCAGGACCTTTCAAATTCATTGCTTAAAGTTTTAGATACCCTCTTTCAAAACCATGAAATATACCTTTCAAACACCTGGAAGCATTCCTTTTGAAACACTTAAAAACATGCCTTTCGAAACACTCAAAAACATACCGTTCGAAATACTCGAAAACATACCTTTCAAAACCATTGATTGAAAACAAAACAAACTTTAAAGTATAAAAGGGAATACATTCGAAAGCTACCCTTTTGAAAACCACTGCCTCCGAAACTATTTGCAAAGGGGCTAAATCAGTCCTTTCAAAAATATTGGGGGAGGCAGCTTCAATGGTAGCGGAGGTGTATTGGTTCGAAACTTATCTTCTGCACTCATTGACCTAAGGGCTATAAAAGCGGCTTCTAACTAAGGTAAAAGTATTGGTGCGGTGGCATGAGTATCGAAGGGGTTCAAAAGTGGCAACCCTTTCGAAAGCTTACTTTTTGAACAAGGGTGGGTCAATGGGTTCAAAAGCAAATAAGAGCGGCTTCAACCCTTTCGCAAGCATGCCTTTGACACCATTCCTTCCTTCCTCCTTTCTCCAATACACTACCTACCAAATTCTTAATACCATGTGCATCGGTTTCGAATGGATGCGAAAGGTTATAAATAGGAGTATGGTGGCGAAAACAAGCATGGTAAGTGGCGAAGTTGTAATTCGCTATAAAACTGATTTTATGCTTTTTTAAAGTAATTTCTTTTTACTTAACCCCTTATTTTATCAATTTTCAATTGGATAACAAAACCTTTATAAAATTCTTTTCAGAATTTACTACCGCATGTAATTCCCAATGCTCCGCTATTTAATTAAAAATTATTAACTAATCCCTTATATTTAATTAATTATTAAATATTAGTCTTTCTAATTCTATCTAAACTCACCCAAATCTCTTGAGAAAAATCACAGAAATTCACATAAATTCCAAAATGATAATACTTTATCATGTAAAATTTTCAGCGCAAAAATAATTATTATTTTCTTAACTTAATTAAAACCCATAATATCCATTTCTTTCACTTGAAAATTCACAGTAAATTATCTACAGCTTGGAATATTATGAAAATTTAAAACCATCTCCAAAATAATATTTTACATAACATATTCAAAAATCATGGCATTTGGAATTCATTTTGCATGATTTTAGCCTTAAAACCAAACTATATTATTCCACAAAATCCTTGTTTAAATTATAACATGGCATTTAAATCAAAACATATCAGTTCATCCAACCATACTGATTTAAACCTCAAACCTGAATTAAAACATTCAAGATGACTTATATGAGATGGTTTAGATCATTATTCACCTTGTTTGGATAAGGAACTAGAGATTTGTTCTTGCTTTAATCTTCCTAGCTTGATCTTAGCCTTTAAATGGATTTTGGGCTCCTCTTCTTCTTAGGGTTATGGTCGGCCTTCAACACTTTTTATTTTATGTTTTTGGTTTATGAAAGTATAAATGAGAATGAGGTAAGGGGCTTAGGAGTTATGGTATACGGCTATTCAATTTTTCCCTTGCCTTATTCTCTTAAATTGCTAATTTATAAATCACGCTTATAATTTCATTAGTTAAGGCATGACCCTAATTAGTTTCCAAATCTTAATTCCCTTATCACTCTAGTTTTTATATTATTCTATTTAATTTATCTAATTAAATCTCCTGCATAATGCTATTTAAAATTAAGGATGTTACACCATATATATATATATATCCATAATATATCACAATTTCCAATTTAACACATGCTAAATACAATGGATTTCAAAGTACGTTTATGAGGACAATTTTGCTTCAATCATTCACACATAATTTTCAACTTAATCAAACAACAACATTACCAACTATGTAAACAAGTCTGGACCATTGTACATGTTTTAGAGAGTTATAAGAGAGATTGTACAACATATAACGCTGTCACTTGCTTTCTAAAGTAAGGAGGGGTCCAAAAGTAATAGCTGGCATTGTTATCTATTTAAATTTATAATTTGCACAACAAACATTATTTACAAAACATATACAAATTAACTAGTGAGTAAACTCACCCAAGCCCCAGCCAACCCAAGCTGGCGTTGCTCTCATTGTAACTGCACCTACCATATCCCCATCCTCCCATTGCCGACCCCACTTCAACCCTGTAAACATCAAACAACCAAAGATCCAAGTGGTACACTCACCTATAGCGAATACGGGTGAGGAATCGAAGGGTTCCAAGAGCATATTAGATCAAGGTGTCGCTAAAAGCCCAAATCTAGGTATAAATTCTATTTTACATTTATATAGTTATTGTATCGTTCTTATCACTATTTTTATATATGTTATTGCCTCGCTATTATTTATAACCAATTTTAACAACTTAATTAATTAATTAAATGATCAGATTCAATTTAACATAATGGTTTAAATTATACACACACACAAACACATATATAATTTTGGTTTCGGACATTTATAAGGTTTAATATACATGAGATTATTTTCTAAACATGATACATTATTTTTAATGATTTTAAATAGTTATTTATTAATTTTAATGCATTTTAAAACATAAAAATACCTTAATATCATATTTAAAATTAATATATATTATTAATTTTAAAATTCCTTTCGACTATTTTATAAATAAAAAAACCAAAATATATGTTATATATGGTTAAATTATTATCAAATATATAAATCTTTTATTTATTATTATTATAGATGTATATATTAAATAAATTTACCTTTCGAATTTGTTAAAAGAAATATTACCGATCGAAAGTATGTATATTTTTTTAATATATATTAAAATGATTTTAATTATATATATATGTATTAAAATAGTTTCGGCTATATTTTTTATTTAATGTATATATTTTTATAACATTAATAATTAGTGAAATTATGGATATTCGAATTAATAGACTTAGATCTAGTTTTGAATTTATATTTTACCAAGTCAAATTAAGATATTTTAATTTTGAATTTAAACTCAAAAATTTTGACTTATCAAACTATGTTTGATATTTAACAAAATTAAATTTATTATTTTGTTATTATATATAATTTTGGAATACATCATATATATATAATAATTTAATTGAGGAATTAATATGTATTAATGCCTAATATATATATATATATATATGATAGATATAAATTCTAATATTTGTACATATCTATATTAGCTATGTTATTATCTGTTATATCATCATGTTATACTCAATATGTCATTACAATTATATGAGTACTAGTGCGAACCCGTGCTTCGCACACGGATGTTGAAAAAATATTGTTGTTGCATAGGTCATATCCAAATATATAAGAAGGTAATGAAAAAACATTATTGAACGATAGTGTTACATCATGAATAACAATTTGGTAGGATAAAGAATACATAGATATATTTGGTTATGATAATCACAATTAAAATCGAACAAAACAATTACAGTGAATATGTTAAAGTTCGCAGACTATTTAGAGGATAATGTGTTAAAAATTTATCCGCTAATGCATAGATATATTCACTGTGGCATATAACGCCAATGTTGTTGCTTTTGCAATTACACAACTGTTTCAATGTGCATAGATATATTTGAAGTATTCACTGTGAACTGCAGACACAAAGACACAGTGTAGTTCGATTCAATTAAATAAGAGTAACAAAAATTTTTTGCAATGGAGAGAAATATAGTAATAGGATGAAATTTGTAAACAGTCAGGAAAAATATTTATCAACAGCTGAAAAAAGGGAGCAAAAGAAAAAAGAAAAAAGCAACAGATGTAGTACAGGGGAAAAGTAGTAAAACAGAAGATTCAATTGAAATAGAAATGATGATGCAATAAGAAAATAACATGGGTTCCAATATAAATTACTATTGTTCACCGAATCTGATCTATGTCGATGTAGGGTACAAAACACGGCATACAGCTGGTCGCAGTAACCAATATTTGAAAATATCCAAAACATACAGAAGAGAACAATTGTGAGAAGTCCATTCATTTTTTAGCCTCAGAAATAACTGCTAGCAACGCGTGTATGATATTGGCTTGAGTGCAAACAGGTGATGTTTTCTTGGCCTTAATAGATGCATTACATCAGTCAATTATTTTAACCATTGAAGGAATTTGTACCTGCAGCCAAAAAAGGCAAAAGTGTCATTGATGCAGTATTATTACTAAATTCCCTCACTGCTTGTTTGACCTATTAACTATATCTAATAATCAAACTATGACTACATAATCATTTATACAAAGATACATTCATCAATTGTTTTCTAGAAGTTTTCCGACGGTGGTGGTGCAAGTGATTTTAGAATTTACTGCAAAAAATAAAAAATAAACTCTTTTAGGTGGTTATCAACATTATTCTCACTACAACACATGTTTTGACCCAGCACTTAAACTGTGCATCTACCTTAAGCCCGAATACAACAACTTATATGCTTATTGTATTATTGATCATCGTAATTGTAAACGAAATTAAGTAAACTTAGCCAAATTATGTCATCAAACCTGGAAGCAATGTATTAAACGCTGAGCTGCACGGTTGAATCAAGCATTAATTATGTGAAGTCATTATTTAATCATCTCAAGCTATCAAAATTCAAAATTCATTTTTCAATTATATTTTCATAATGCGGTTAAATAACTATTGTTAACATCAAACAAAATTATTACTGCAGCTAAATTAGTATTGCATCATACAAATGTAGTTAAAATATTTAAAAACAATAATTGCTTAATTCCAAAAATACTGCAAAATAATAACCGCTTTTGCTTAATGCATTTAAATTTTAACTACAGTAAGCTCGAATAAATCATCGTGTACAATCAAAATTATTACTGCATCACATAAATATAGCTGAAATATTCAATTTCTACCATGCATAATTCAAAATTGTCATTAAATTATAACTGCATTTTATTAATGTAGTTAAATTTTAATTGTATTAAGATTGAATAAATTCCTGAAATGTAGCCAAATTTATTACTTCATCGCATAAATGTGGTTAAAAATCTTCAAATATAGTTAAATTTACCCAAAACTTGATGGTAAATTATAATTGCATTTTCTTAATTTATGTCAAGTTCTAGTGGTCCAGTGGTAAAGACATAGTGGAGTTGCTACATTGTGTTGTAGTGGCACCGGTTCGATACCCAGCGGCCACAATAATGAGACATAGTGCACGGCCACTTATAAAACCGGCTTAACCAAAGGCGATGGAATACAAATGTATCCATGGCCCCAAAGTTTTGTCAAGTTCTAGTGGTCCAGTGGTTAAGACATAGTGGAGTTGCTACATTGTGTTGTAGTGGCACCGGTTCGATACCCAGCGGCCACAATAATGAGACATAGTGCACGGCCACTTATAAAACCGGCTTAACCAAAGGCTATGGAATACAAAGTATCCATGGCCCCAAAGTTTTTGTCAAGTTCTAGTGGTCCAGTGGTAAAGACATAGTGGAGTTGCTACATTGTGTTGTAGTGGCACCGGTTCGATACCCAGCGGCCACAATAATGAGACATAGTGCACGGCCACTTATAAAACCGGCTAACCGAAGGCAATGGAATACAAAGTATCCATGGCCCCAAAGTTTTCATTGAATTTAAAAGTTTTAGGCTTCAAATTAATGGCTTCCCCTGAAACGATTAATGGCTTCCTCTGAAAGGCGTCCCCCTCACGAAGTGTTTATTCTTTCTCCTCCGTGCTTTTCCCCCAACCTTTAGCCTCGTCCCGTTCATTCTCCCCTTTTATGTCCTCTTCCCCCTCTCCTTCCCCTCCATCGCTCCTCCCCTCTCCCTCTTCGACGAGATCTGGGTGCCTTTTTAGAGCCATGTCAACTGTAGGAGTGAAGCCCAACCTCCTTTCGAACTCTGAATTTCCGCCTCTTCATGTTACATCTGTTAAGCGTGATGGTATTTTTGGTGCGGCTGTTAGCAGTTTGTCATCTGGCGATGCACTGCCTTCTTCTGTGGCTGCTACAAGTCATGTCCCTGTTATGCGTGATGGTACTTTTGGGGAGGCTGCTACCAGTTTGTCATCTGACGTTGTATTGCATTCTTCTGTGGCTGGATTGCAGTGCAATCCGTCTCCTCCTGGAGACTCTGTTTGTTCGCTTGAGAACACTTTCGGTGAATTGGGGAGGCATGTTTCGTCTGATTGGATAAATGAGAGTGGTAACGGTGGTATGTCTGGAAGTGTTGTGGGATTGGTTGAGGCTGCTGCGTCCAGGCGATGCACGTCCAATGTTTGTTTAAATGCATCTGAAGGTAAAGGTCCACTTATCAGTGATGTTTGTTTGGTTGCGCCCAACCTTGTCTCTTCTGATCTGCCCTCTGTTGAGGATTGTCCTGGGCTGTCTGCAACTTCGCCTGGTTGCCCGAAGTCTTGGTCTTCCTTATTCAATTCCCTGCCTCGGAATGCGGGTGATTACATTCCAATTGACTTTGAAATTGTTGAAGAGAATGGAGTGATGATTCCCCCTCCAAACGTTATCCAAGCTGGAATTGATTTTTGGTCTGAATATTTGGTTGGTTTCTTTCTAGAACCAAATCACCGTCTACGTGATCCGTCCTCTGTATTACGAAAGGTTTGGAAACTGCGTGGCAATTTGCAAGTTAAGCTGATTGACTCATTGTATTATCTCAAGTTTTCCTCCGTTGAGGATCGTCGCCTAGTTCTTAGTGCTGAACCTACTTTTTTTGCTGGAAGGCCCTTTATTATCACTCCTTGGTCTCCTTCTGTGGCGAGTGCACGTGAGCAAGTGCTATCCATCCCCGTTTGGGTGTACTTTTCGCAAATTCCCTCTGCTCTTCAGCCTTTGATTGGGTTGAATTGGTTAGCATGCAACGTTGGAAAATTGAAATGTTTTGATTCAAATACGGTTGCTCGAGATAAATTGATGTATGCAAAGGCTCTTATTGAGATTTCTCCCTTCAAGCCTCTCCCTGCTTCTATTCCTGTGCAGCTTGCTGTTGGGCATGTTGCGGTGGTCCGTGTCCGCTATGGTTGGGTTCCTGATATTTGTTCCTCCTGTCACTCGTTTGGCCACCTGGACATCTCCTGCCTTCATTCCAAATCATCCGCGGCTGCTCCTAAGATTCCTCTTCCTCGCCCCCCACTCCGGAAATGGATTCCTAAGGTCCTTTCGTTTGATCAGGGACCGCCTGCCCCTGTGGTTCCTTCGCCTGTCCCGGATCCGCCTCCTAGTTCTGATGCTCTTCCCCCTGCGACATCTGTTGTCCCTTGTGCTTTTTCAGTGGTTCCTTCTGTTGTTCCGGATCCTTTTCCGCCTCTTTCGTCAGTTGTTTGGGATGAGTCCGAAAAATGTTGGGTTGATCACATATCTGATATGAGATTTAACCCTGCAGACGAGTGCTATTTTAGATTCGTTTCTGATGACCTTTTGGACCTACGATGTCTTTATTACCGGCCTTCTGGTGACTCTTTGGTTCTTGATATCGACGGTCAGTTTGCGGAGACGAACTCTGCTTTGCTAGCTGATACAACCTGGGATCGTTCTTTTATATACTCTTCTGCTCTTGATGATTTTGATCCACGTATTGCTACCCTTTTCCGACCCTATGTTGGTCCTTCTGGGAATGTCCCTTTGGTATCTGCCCAAGTTAATGTAGATGATGGTGCTTCTCCCTCTTCTGAGAAGACCTAGTCTAGGCTCTCTTTGTGTAGTTGTGGCGATCTGCCACACTCCTGTGCTTTATTTTTCTTATCTTAGTAGTTAAGGTGTTTTTACCTTTCTCCTGTACTTCAATTTTATTACATTCGTAATAAAAGTGGACGGTCCACTATAAAACCGGCTGGCCTTGCCAAAAAAAAAAAAAAAAAAAAAAAAAATTTCATTAATTTATAACTGTTTTAAAATTGAATAAAATTATCAAATATAGTCAAAATCATCAATAGTAAATGCAATAAAAAAAATGCTAACGTAGTTAAATTAATTCAAAAAATGCCTATAAATTATTACACCATTTTTTTGATGGGGTTAAATTATAACTGCACTAAGTTTGAATACTATCAAACACAATCAAGATTATTACTTTATTACATAATGTAGTTACAATATTCAAAGGCAACCATAATTGTATAATTCAAAAAAAATATTCCTTTCAAATATGTTAAAAGATAATAAATACATTATAATAATCTAGGTAAATCTACTATGTAATGTTTATGATCATCATAATAATGCTGTTACAGAAACGCGGTACACAGAGGTGACACAAAATAATTGTGCAATTAAAGTTGCTATATAAAATTATGATTTTAAAAAATTTATTTTTAGCTATCAACAATGGATATCATTGGAAAGCAAATTAAATTTGAGATTTAACAGTGAAAACAATTCTTAAATCCAATCAATGTAGAAAAAGTTATCACATTTTAAAGTTTGGAATATAAAGAAATTAAAAATGCGATTGTTCAGTTGCAAAATTTCAAGAGGGCCTGTGTGAGCTTGAAATTCAACTCACTAATAATAATATAGTATAGATATATTAGATATATTCATATATATACACATTATATTTTACAACATTATGATGTGAATGCACAAATTATATTGATAAAATTTAGACTATATAAAGCATGCTTACTTTCATGATATTAAAACTTACCCAACTCATAACTCAACTAAGTGCTACAAAACATTATTTTGCAATCATCAAAATGGTAAAATATAACTTTACTATAACAACATGAAATCTATGATTAACTGCAATTAAATTGTTTTAAATTGAAAACTAAATAATGGATAAAAGTTCACACGTGGATAAGCTGGCAATAAGATGCTCTACTCAATTACAAATAGGTACAAAGCTCTTTTTAGTTTTCTTTAACTTTTTTATATTCAACTCCTTATATTTAATTTAGTTAAATTGATTACTAATTCAAATTATTTGAATAAATTCAATTATTCAATATTCGTTAATTTATTTATAATTCTAAAAAATATAAAAATTCGATAAACACACACATGCGCGCGCGCGCGCGCGCACACACACACACATATATATATATATATATATATATATATATATATATATATATATACATACATACATACATACATACATACATACATACATACATACATATGTGTGTGTATCATTCATATTAGCAAAAATGGTAAAGTTATTTATTCATTCATACATATAAAAAAATATGTATCACTTAACATTAATTGTTTACATATACAATATTAAAAAAGTTTTTTTATTTTAGAACATCAATTCTCATTGATGTATGTAGCTAGTGAGAACTAAACGTTTATTTTAATTTATAATTCATCCATCGCAATAAATTTATCATATATTGCAAGGAAAGCAATAATTAAATAAAAAGACTATTTTTAAAACATTACCATGTACGACGCACAAATTACACACTACTATATATAAAAGAAGAAAAATGTTGCATTCAGCCAACAAAAACATGCTATTATTTACAAAATAGTCGAGATATCATTCTCACAATACAATCTTTTATTTGAAAACACCAAACATCAAATACAATCTCTCTTTTCTACTTAGTAAACAACTTATATCAGCTGTCTAATATCAACAACGTTCTTCTCAAATAAAAAATCACTGACATCAAAAAAAAAAAAAAAATTCAAAACAAAACAAAAACTACACAGATTCTTCTCCAAACTTCCTTCTAATCTCATGATCACTAACAGTCCCACCCGATAACCCTCTCGCCCATTCCAAAATCTGCTTCCCCTTGCCCGTTCTTAATGGGCCAGAGCTTGGATATCTCCTAAAATCCTCCATCACGTTACTACTCGAACCACTAAACATACCGTATCTCTCCAGCACAGTATCTTCTTCTAAACTCACTCCACCACCAACTTCACGTAACTCCATACTATCTTCATAGTTTTCATAGCCGTAGACTAGTTTCAAGGCCTGGACTACTTCTCCCATGTATGGCCTTTGAGACACTTCTGGCTGCACGCACATTGAAGCTATGGCAGCTACTTTTGCTATGCTATCAAATGGAACGTTGCACCCGTTTAGTTTTGGGTCTATGACGGTCTGTAGTCCTTCTGAGCTTGTGAGAAGAGGACGTGCCCATGTGACTAGGTTTTCTTGACCCAGTGGCCTTTGCATGTCTACTGGCTTCCTTCCTGTTAGAAGCTCAAGAAGGACCACACCATAGCTGTACACGTCGCTCTTTACTAGGAGGTGTCCTGTCATTGCATACTCTGGCGCCACATAACTAAGGGGAGGAAAAATAAAATAAAAATTCAGGTTAGCATTTATAAAAAATATGCATGTTGAAACCCTTAAGGGTAGCCCATCTGGTCAAAACATTGTTACGTCAAATAAACGATGAAGGATCGATCGAGTTCAAAACTTCAATCCTCAAATTACATGTCTCCATGTTTCCACTTGATTTCAACCCTTGATTAATAAATCATCCATCTTTCATGTTATGTAGTGGGTTCCACGTAATAACAAAATCATGGTGATGAATAAATGAGATTAAAAAAGACACATGTGGAGGTAAAAAATGAGGACATGATATTTGAAATCAAGATTCTGATGCCAACATAAATCCCTTTGAATATCCGGTTTATCCAAGTATTAAAAATAAATATGCTAAATTGGGGGGATTTGATGTTATACCCGAATGTACCCATGACACGAGTTGAAATGTGCTCATTTTCTTGGAGAACGGCGGTTCGCGCAAGGCCGAAATCACAGAGTTTGGGAGTGTAATCGTGTTCTAGTAAGATATTGCTTGATTTGAAATCACGATGTATGATGTGAGGGTTTGTATCTTCGTGCAAATACGCTAGGCATCGAGCTGCACCAAGTGCAATCTTCATTCGGGAATTCCAATCCAGTGGTGAACTTTCCTTCTCCGCTCCTGGATAAAAATCACAATGTTCATTTTATTATGGCTATTGTATAACCAGTGTGTTGCACACGATACTTAAAAAATTAATTATGGATGCTAATTGTTAAGTGGTAGTTAGACAAGGATTTCAAATGGGGATTCAAATTATGGATTGTTTAATTCATACTTTAAATCGAAAATGGATTTAAGTTGTAAACCGTAGATTCAAAGTATTCATAGTATATGTGTGTGCATCTTGTATGCTTGGAATTTTGCACTATATAGGTAATTAAATGACATTGAAAATCGTAATTCTTACTTTCACAATAATAATTCATATATTTGAAACAAATTTTAATGCTTGAGTTGCTGCATTTTAACCTAAAATTTAATTCACTCCCTTGTTCCATCTTTATTTGTTTTAGAAAACAATAAAATTTGAATTGTAGAATCAAGTCAATATATCTTGATATTTTCTACTTTCCGGGAATTTTGAATCAGAGTTTATGAATTGAATCGTACTTCGAGAGATTTTATTTGAAACAGGATTAGAACTGTAAAATTTTAATGCTTTTTGATAGCAGTTGTTAGATTGAAACTATAACTTTGTGATGTTCAAAGTTTAAAATGCAAAAGCGTACACGAGGATATTTTGGACTCGTGAGGCAGGACGTGAGCGTCAAAACGTTGAGGCTTAAGTTTTTTGGATAAACATTGAGGCGTACATTATTATTGCTTTGTTATTATTACTGTTAATAAACAGAAGTTATCAATTAATCATATAAAACTATAAATAAACAACAATGTAAATACTTAACCTGGAAGAGTTCAATCATAATCATTCTTTATTATTCATTTATAAAAGTATAAATAATTAAAACTATAAATAAATAAAATTTAAGCACTTGATAATATATAAAATTGATTCAAAGGATTCAGCTCCGTAATGGTACATATTTTATTATTTTCTCACTCCTTTATCTGCTTCAAATTTTTCTAGATTTTTGAAAATGATCTTTGATTGATTCTAGTGGAATCGATCTCTATTACAAGTGGTAGGAAATCATACAAGTTATTAGTTTTTTTTTTCTTTTACTAAATTGATCCATAAAATTTATTTGTAGGTTTGGTGATGACAATTCAGAAATTTTATTTAAATAACAATTCCGGAAATCAATTATGTAGCTCTCGTCATTATTTCAAAAACAATCTTAGCTTAAGATTTCGACATTGAAAGTGAAAAATAAAAATAAAAAACACTAACTTTACAATTAAGGGTAAAATTTCTTGAGTTGCCTGCCTCAACAGTTTGAGGCGTGCGAGACATATACTTTGCATGCTTCGTATACGCCTTGCACATCTCAGGTTGTTGAGGCGTAAGCCTCAGAGGTAAAAGGCCTTTCTGAGAGAGCTTCAACGTGTTTTATCTCTTGTTGCTTAAAGCGCTCCTCGAGGCGAGTACCGAAACGAGTTTTTCAAAACAATGGATGTTATACAGGTATATACTCAATAAAAGGCTGAGATTTTTTTTCTTGAAAACATTGTAAACCACATATGTACCACCTCAGCCATTGTTTGTTCTGTTATTATATTACAGAATCAAATGTCGTAGTTTAAAAGTTAACTCAACAATAGTTTTCATGAAAAACGATCACGGATAAGAGCTGTAAGATGGTAAAGTTAAAGGAAAAAAAAATAGCAGTTTGTATGAGAAATGAGTTGTAGTCAATTTACCATATAAATGAGATTCCACACTACCATTCGGAACAAGTTCATATACCAAACAATGCATATATCCTTCTGTGCAAACACCAAGCAACTTGACTAAATTTTTATGATGCAAGCGACCGAGTATCTCAACTTCAGCTAAAAATTCTCTGATCCCTTGTTGATCATCCCTTTTAAGTACTTTTACGGCAACAGGAATTCCACTTTCAAGAACACCTTTATACACAAGCCCAAAACCGCCTTCTCCTATTACTCCGGAGTCTTCAAAATTGTTTGTAGCATTTTCTATTTCCGATAAGCCGAATGATTTAACCGATCCTATATGAGCTGCAATATTTGATCTCCGTGATATTGATCCAGAACTAATCTTGCTAACAAATCTTGAGAAACCTACAGCTGTGAATGAAGATGTATCATAATGGGTTACAGATTTAGAAATATACAAAGTTACAGGAAAGCTTATTATCGATAAGATCATACTTGATGATTTTGCATAGGGCGGAGACGAAGTATGAGAGACGGACAGATTGTCACTTGTGTGAAGTCTATGTCGTAGATATAATGCCAAAGCAATGCCAGTACATAGTACCAGAGTTGTAATAGAAGAGAGAATAACAAGAGCTAATAAGTTGTTTCCATGTTTTTCTTTACGCTTATTCACATCAGCGGCAAATGGATGTATTGCCATTGGATTATTTCCATATCCGTAGCCCTGTGTTTGTGCATGTGGAGAAGATGGAAGACCTGAGAGAATAACGCAATGATCAGGGTATTGATGAGGAGTACTATGATGAGTGCAAATAAATGCAAAACACATGGTTGATATGGCCTGTACAATTATTGTTATTTAAACAGCGCAAACACATTATTTTAAAGAAATGTGTACTGCAAAATGTTATTTTCTACCACACAGGTAAAAAATGATCTATTTTTATAATTAGATTTCGACGCAGATGAAATTTGTAATAAATTTTGAAAAGTGGTCTAAATGGGTAGAACTCGGATGATGATGATTTCTCACCTGGGTAGAGGACAGATAAAACATCATAATTGCCAAAAAATGGAGCTTTAATAAAAACTTTCTTATGCCAAAACTTCTCAAAGGTCATCAATGCTGTGATATTATCAAACTTTTCACCACGTGGGACAAGATTAATGAGTACTACGGTCTTTTCTGGCTCTCCACTTGCAGCATTTGCTCCCATGATACGAACTTGACTTAGCTCCATTGAAACCCCAACTGCAATCTCCTGAGCAAGCTCAGCAACTAAAGGGAAGAATGCATACAATGCAACACCTACTTTAAGGCCAACTTTCATTGGCAATACACACGAACATGGGCATCCAGGAGGTGTATTCGTTAGTGGCTCTGTACATGTAGCAGATCTGCAATCTGCATGTGTAGTTCACTTGTTATTTTTCACATAATCAAGTGCATTAGTTGTATGCAAATATATAAAGTAATACGAGGATGCAATTATAAGATGATACCCAAATTAGGAGGTGGAGGAGGCAATGATTTCACAGGATGAGGAAATGGTGAAGTAGGATGCTTTGGAAAAGATTTAGAAGGCGACTGCATTGGTGGTTTATATGGTGCTGCATATAAAACAAACTTGAGTTAAGATTAAAATGAATAAAACAAATGAAAAAAATTATATTCATGAGATATAAATCAACCATAAACATATGAATCAGATGGCATGGGTGAAGGCGAAGGCGGATGCTTTGGGGCGTGAGCAGGAGAGGCAGATGGGCCTATAGCTGAAGAAGAAGAAGAAAAAAAAAATCTTTACATGCTAATGTATCAAAAATTATAGTTTTAGAATTAAGCCTATGATAAGTCGCACCTTGATTATGAGAGGGGTTTCCATGATGCCATCTCTTTCTCTTGTGAATATGTGGAGAATGCAAAGGTGCTATCGAAGACAAAAACCGAAAATGTGTGTTAAATGTGTAAATCGCATAAATACATGGTAAAATCGAATATTATAGCCGTAAAGGGATTAAATACCCTTAGAATGTGAATGGTATTGATGAGCAGGTAACCTACTTGGAGGTACAGCAACTGCCATGCCTGAACTCTTCCCTTGCTCTGATGAAAGATTAACTGATGGTGGACAAAAGAATTATTGTAACTTTGCCTAATTAACTGCTTATACCAGATCAATGCTAATTAACTGGTTTGGAATTGAATGAGTTACATAAATTACATTGCAACGACCAGCATTGCATAGCAAAGAAAAGATCAAGTAATTGATAATGCACTGAATCTAGTAAAAATATCTTAAATACGACTATAAAAAATGAGATATAGTGATGAAAAATAGTAAATCATTGTTGGAGGAAGTTTCTTCTTTTTGTTCTTTGCACTATAATGCTGATCATATTATAAAAGTTTCAATGAAGAATTTTCCTCATATATGGACAACTGTGACAAACTAAGAAGTATGTCTGCAAATTGTAACAGAGCAGAGCAATTCTTTACAGAATATGGCAAAATTTGTCCCAATTCTACAAGCACATTCATAACCGACAGTAAATTAGCAACTGCAACACATATAATAGCACTTACCATTAGAATCATGGTTGCCAAAAAGACCGATTGCAATACAAAATATCCACAAGCATGCCATTACACTACTTCTGTCTTCTTCCAAACCCACAAAATCTCAGCTTTCTATCTAAATCTCATCCCAGTCCAACAAAATAACTCATAAAAACTATGCATGAATAGGACCCACAGGCTATAAATGGCATCCATACGCAAAGGAGACATCTTCACTCAGGCCCATGTCCTATAATTTGAAGTAAATAAAACCCAATTTACAAAAATGGATTCTTGACATAAAACAAATACAGTGCATTTTCATGGAAATGATGGATCTTTTGTTTTCAATGAGGAAGAAAGACAGAGGAGAAGCTTCAATCAAATGAGCACTAGTTATAAACTAACAAATTGTAGTGGAATTATTGTGGTTAAAATAAGTAAAAAAGAAAAGAAAAGAAAAGTGGTGGTTTTATGAAGCTACCAACTACTTTGTTGGAGTAAAATTTGAGTGTCGAGGACTATTATCTTTTTGGTAGATTCTTTGTTTGGATCTGGGTCTGTCTAAAATAAGCTGGGAGAGTACAGAAACAGAAAGCGAGAGCTGTCAGCAAATTTTAATCAATTTAATTCTACAGTTTAGGATGGTTTTTAATATTTTTCGTTGGCTGGCAGATCTGAGAAGAAAAGTTTGAATTTTTATGTGTGGATAGAGCATTTTGTTTAGTTGGTGTTGCACAGTGGCCTACAATTAAAAAGTGAGAGTACTGGAGGCTATTGCAAATTGCAATGATGCAGCTTCTGCGTATGGGCAAAGGCACGCTTTTATAAGTGCTCATACCCAACGTTACTGATGCAAAATGATGCAAGCTAGTCCCAACTTTATTTTGTGAATTATCTTTAGATCTAATTTTTACATAAATCATGCTAGATTTTTGAACAAAATAATTTTTACAATGACATAATAGATCAATAGAACATACTTTTTCATAGTAAAAACAATTAATTTTTAATGAATGATTGTCTAGGACTGTATTTTTTCCTCTTGCCCCATTTAGTTTGAAAAACTTTATTAATACTTACCATCAAGATTGTCTAGAGAGAACGTCAATCCTATTAGACTTTTCTATTCTTTATATATACTTACCATCAAGATGTTAGTAGAAAATTATATTTTTATCCACCAAGAGAAATTATTCTTTTTATTTTATTAAACTTAATTTGGTACTTTTCACTTGGGTCGGTTAATTACCCACTTGTCCTACATATGAACTTGTGAGTAAGCCTAACATTCTTCCACTTAGCCCATGTGACATTATGCACTCTAATGGTTTAATAATAAAACATAATGCACATAGTGTAAGAAACAAACCATCATCATATTGGTCACATCATAAATTCATTATTAAGCAGAGAAATAAACAAGGATCATCGCGATCGTATATTAATTTATCGACATAGTCACTTCCATGTATCACAATAGTAGTCTTTCACATAACATGGCAGAAAATAAAGTATTTAATAACGGCTCAACAGTTGTCGGAGATAAAATCTTGTCTAACTTACATAATGCGTTCATGTATATATACCAATCATACGAAACATGATTCATAAATTCATATCAGAAATAATAAATAAACGAGCTCAGAGTGTCAAATTCATAATAACATAAAACATAATATAGCACAAATGATGGTATCTGATAATGCGCATTCTTTCGACATGTTCGTTAAATGTCTTTGGAGGCAATCCCCTCGTCAAGGGATCCGCAACCATAAAGTTTATGCTAATGTGTTCGATTGACACTCTTTGTTTTTGAATTACTTCTTTAACAACAATGTAACGATCTAGAATTTTTAACGTTTTGAATGAGAATATCTAATTTATTTAAATTTGATTCGAATATACTAAATAATAAGAAAATCAATTTTTGATGAAACGACTTGTTTTTTAATAACTTATTTTTAAATGGACTATAGGATTTTTCCATGATTTTTAATTTAGAAAATATTAAATTACCGTTTGACGTTTTTGACGGCAAACGTTGGTATTTTTTAGAATTTCATAGTTTGATAACCAGTGTATTTTATAATTATTTTGTGATCGTGACGTATTTCTGTGCGCGATCGTGTTTTTATTTCTGTCGTTCGCAGTTCATACGCGAACGGGAGATTGTACAGGGGAGTACCACAAATCTTCTTTTTAAAACTTTTCCAAAACAAATATATTCAAAATTTTAAACTTGCCTTAATGTTGATTTGATTGGATGAGATGGATGGATTAAATTGTTGGTTTTGTTTAACTTCTCTTTGAAGTAATGAGTTTTTTGCTTGGTTATAAGTACACACAACACATCACCACAATCCCATTTTTCACTTCACCTTTTGCTTGGTTATAAGTATAATGGAAATAAACCATCCCTCAATGTTCAAAAATCCATATCTTACAATCCACTCATAATTTGCAAATTCTTCCAACACTAAAGTTGTTCATTTCCATCTCTAGTTTTTCTCAAAATAGTCACCCGTCGTTTTGTTGACCGGAGCAGAGGCAATGTCCCGATAACCAGTAGTGGTCGAATTTGGATCAAATTTCAACGATCATGAAATGACGAACATAGAGTATGGATGGGTTCGTATGGTCGAGTCGAGATTTTTGATGATGATCTCGAAATTTTAAATGGCCGGAGTTGGTCATAGTTTATGGTTGATCATTTTCTGATCAACTTGGGTTTTCCGATGTCATGGTGATCTAGGGAGGAGCGAAGCTACTGGGAGTAAGGTCATGGCAAGGCGAGTCGTTTAGGATCGGTTGGAGATGGTCCGGTGGACCATGGCGGTGGAAAGAGGTGGATTAAGGTTTCAACCCAGTGTTGATATAGGTTCGACTTTTTGATTCCGACGATGGTGGATAAGCACCAAGCTCGACATGGAGTTGGCCAGGGGCAAGTGGGGAGGAGGCGATCATGATGTTATAGCCGGCGGCGGTGATGGGTGGCTGAGGTGGTGGCGTAGGGGCGATGAGCATGGTCAGTTTGAATACCTAGAAGCGCGATAATTTGAATAGGGGAGATGGGCCACTGATCGAATAAGGCGGGTCGGGTGTGTGGGCCTTGGGTCGTTGGCGCTTTGGTGAGAATTAAACTGTAATTTAATTGATTTAATTAAATAAATATGTGAAGTTTAGAATGTGATATTTTGCTCAATTTAAATCTGATTAACCTGCAAATTTTTGTGTTAGGCTCGTATTGATGAGTACAACACTGGGATATAACTTGTTGATAGTTTGGATAAAGTAAAATTTTATGGTATTATAATAATGATTTAATTTAATTAGGTTGTTTAAATAAAAATGTAGTTAAATTAAATATACTTCATTGGTATTATCTATTTGACCAAATAAAACACTTTCTGCTATTATAAATGAAATGGATTATTTTGGACATCTATTTATTAGGATAAAACACTGTTCTACTATAATTAAATTGAATCGATTATTGATGACATTTGTTTAGCAGAATAAATCTTCATTCTCCTATTATATTAATTTGGACATTTATTCATATGTCCGTTATTTAATATGTGTAATAATTAATATTGGATAAGTGATGGATTAGCTAGTGATTGTCAGTTATGGATTTTATTACATATATGCTTGTCTATGTAAATACCCGTAATATGACTTGGGAAGTGAATTAAAAATAAATGGTAGCTTGTTAAGTACCATAATGGTCGCTAAGCTTTTTTCCAAATTTGAAAGTTATGGATTTAAATTAACTTAAATTTTATAACAATTTGAGTTTAAGTGTTATAAGATTATAAATTTATTTAATAATGATGTTTAATGATTATAAATATATTTAATTATGATGTTAAAGATTATTAATTTATTTAATAATGATGTTAAAGATTATTAATTTATTTAATTATGATGTTAAAGATATTTAATTTATTTAATAATGATCTTTAAAGATTATTAATTTGTTTAATTATGATGTTTAAAGGTTATTAGTTTATTTAATAGTGGCATTTAAAGATTATTAATTTATTTAATAAAAGTGTTTTAAGATTAAGTAATTGATTTAAAGTAATGTTTTTGGATAAGAGTTTGGATTTTTATTTAGGTATTTTAAAGTGTATAACTGGTTTATAAAAAGAGTTTATAAATAACAAATTGATTTGTAAAAGGAGTTTATAAATAGAAGGGAGATTTATGAAATTGGAAAAGAAGTTTGGTTTACTATAAACTTGTTTTTAAATAAATAGTATACGGAGATTTTGAAACCATATACTTGACATTAAACTTCAAGGTAGGAAAACTTTTACCTATCTTGAAAGGTAAAAATGTTGTCGAGTCAAGGTTTGAGAGGTAATAATATCTCAACTTGAACGGCTTCATTGTTATCCGAATGATAATTTAAGTTTCAAATTAAAGATTGATGTTCGATATATAAAGTATTATTTCCGTATACAAATTGGACCAATTATGAAAATCAAGCATATGAAATTAATAAGTAATCCTTCTTAATTATGGTAGTATGGAAACATTGTTTCTATACTTAGCACCGAAGAAAAGTGGTTTGGGTGTATAGTAAATGTTTTGAATGACATTTGTTTTTGAACCATTTAATATTATTTTGAAATTTTGAAATCTTCCTTAAGATTTGTGAATACACTTATATTGTTGTATAAGCATATGGAATTTTTTTCCACGTATTAAAAGTGAAATGGTTTGGTGAATATACTTATACCATTGAGATAAGTGTATGGATATTTTTTCAAGTATTGAAAAGGATTTAAAAATTAATGAAATATTAACTAAAAGAGGCTTAGTGGTTCCACTTAAAATTAAATCTATGGATTGTTATTGTTTATTTGATAGTTAAATAATTGACTATCGAATCTTGACCAAATATAACTTTGAAAATGTCTAGAAGAAACACGAGGGTTATATGACACAATTATTTTCAATGAGGCTATACTATGTGTATAAATCTTGTTTTGTTCTCCTATGACAAATGGTAAGGATATATATCTTCTTAAATGGTTAGGAGGTGATCTCCACTCTTATGTATTGTCTATTTATTTCCAAAAGAACCAGAGTCGAGTTTACCAGAAATATTGATTAGTTTTGGAGCGATTGGTAAGCGGGGGAGTGTACTTATATGAGATGAATCGAAACCGTAACCACTCCAAAACCATATATGTATTCGATGCTATGGAAGACATCTTGAAGATAGCGGAATCGAAGATGGAGTTCTTTGAAGTGCAATGACTACTTGCTACTTATCCTAAGGGTGATTCCAAATGGATGTAGTAGAAGTAGTGTCTTCGGTTTGTTCATATATTGAACAACTTGTATGGACGAATGTTGGCATAACATTGTGCTTGGAGGATAATGTTAGCATTCCAAGTGGGATTTGCTAAGGGAGGAACAAGGTAATCATGACCTCACAAGCCTCACAAATCGGTAATGACAAAAATAGAGGATATATAGCAGAGCTATGTGGTTTACTATCATTAGGAGCATCATTTCTCGATCTAGAGTTGGTATTTATGGATTTGGTAAGCATGCGCATGGGAAGAGTTAGGCCATGGCCTGGTGCAGAAGTTTTGTAGCTTTGGTGCCCTGGGAATGATGTAATCTGGTATGTCATGGTCGAGGGGCGGCTGGCTTCTACTGGCGAGGGTCCATGTGAGGCCCTCGGTATATTTTCTAGATGTGTACTATGGTAGGCGGTACCCCAGTAGTCTTGTCATTGATGGAAATCCAATCTCCAATACGTGCCTTTACGAACTTAGTTTTATACCTAATATGCTGGAATGTAATTAATGTAACCATTTCGGCTATGATTCAATATTTATTTTATACTCTAGACCTTATTATAATATCATTGAATTTTCTAATAAAATGGTTTGGTTATCGTAAGGTTTAAACCAATCCGTGTTTATGTGTGGCGTGTTCTTACGAAATACTTTTATTTTTGAAGGGTTTTATAATATTAAAGAACTCATTTGATTGTGTTTCTCACACTAGTTTACCAGAATGATCCGAGCGTTATTTTTTTATAATGCTTAGGTCAAGCCGAGCATATTTCCAGATTTAGTGATGGATGCTTTGGAGCTTCAGGAGATGAGCTGGATGCCTCAAAGATGTATTTACGTACCTTAATTTCTGCAGCATTTGTAAGGACAGGCTGTTATAATCGTCCAGGCTGATGATAGGTTAGTATTACTCTAATCATGTACGTATAAAAAAAATTCTTTTACAAAGATCATTTTTATATTATATGTTACTCATCATAATGTGAGATTCTGTTCTATCTTTTTTCTTTTTTTACCCCAAAAATCTATCTTTTCGGCACTTGAACACTCAGTCGTGTCGACTTTTGAGGGTCGGAATGGCTGGTCATTACAGTTAAAGTATTTTAATTCCATATGCTTAGCACCTTTCGAATACTTATCATTTTTAGAAAAGAAGATTGCTACAGGATTATGATAATAAATTTTCAACGGTTTGGTAACAGTCTCGGCAATTCCAAGTCCTAAAATGTAGTTCCGTAGCCATAAACCATGAATTGTGGCCTCAAAGCATTCCATAAACTCAGCCTCCATGGTGGATGCAGTAATGGAAAACTGCTTTGCACTTTTTAATAAAATTTCTCCTCCAACTAATAGGAACAAATAACCGAATGTGGATTTTCTAATATCCACATATCTAATAAAATCTAAATCTGAATATCCAATCACCTCGAGATGATCAAATTTCTTATAAGTGAGCATATGCTCTTTCATTCCTTGCAGATACCTCAACACTTTTTTTGCGGGTTTCCAATGATATACTCCTAGATTACGTTAATACCTGCCTAGCAATCTGATAGCAAAACTGATGTTTGGTCGGGTACAAGTTTGAGCATACATCAAGCTTTCAACAGTAGATGCATGAGGAATGTGTTCCATTTGACTGCATTCCAATTCATTCTTTGGACATTGTTTGAGACCAAATTTATCTCTTTTCTGAATTGGAAAGGCTCTTGTAGAGTAATTTTCCATCTTGAATCTCTCTATAACTTTATTAGTGTATGCTTTCTAAGACAATCCCAACAATCCTTATTATCTACCATAAAATATTTCTATTACAATAACATAGGATGCCTCACCCGTATGTTTCATTTCAAAGTTCTTAGAGAGAAATTCCTTAGTTTGATGTATTAAACCAAGATCATTTGTAGCAAGCAAAATGTCGTCAACACATAGAATCAAAAATATAAACTTACTCCCACTGATCTTCAATATACACATTGATTAACGATGTTTTCCTTAAATCCAAAAGACGTGATGGTATCATTAAACTTAAGATACCAGTTTCGGGAGGCTTGCTTAAGTCCATATTGATTTCTTAAGTTTAAACACCGTATGTTCTTTTCCTTCAACCACAAAACCTTCAGGTTGATCAACAAAAACTTCTTCATTTAAATTCTCATTTAGAAAGGCAATTTTCACATCCATTTGATGAAGCTCTAAATCGTAAGATGCTACCATTTCCATAATAATTCTTAAGGAATCTTTTAAAGATAACCGAAAATATCTTTTATAGTCAACACCATTATTATGTGTAAAACCTTTGGCAATGGGTCTGGCCTTGTGACGTTCGATATTGCCATTTGAGTCACGTTTAGTCTTAAAGACTCGTTTACACCCAACTCTTTTACAACCTTTTGGCAATTCAATAAGGTCTCAAAATTCATTATGATCCATTGATTTTAGCTCTTCTATTATGACGTTTAACTATTTCGTAGAACTATCACTTTCTATAGCTTGTGAAAATGAAACTAGATCATCATTGATTCCTAAGTCAAGACTTTTGCAGATAAACCACATAATCATTAGAAATAGCATATTTTCTTTGCCTATTAGATCTTCTTAATGTGATTTCTTTTGGTTCATCTACCATGGGTTCATTCACGGCAACTTTATTATGTAGTATTTGATCATTAATTTGTTATTCTAGCAAACCATTAACATGATCAAAATGTAGAGGAACAAAAATTTGAGAAGAAACTCCAAGCAAAGGAATTTTCAGTCTAACTTCTTGAATTTCCACTTTACGTGGTTCCAAACTCCCACTAACCTCATCATTCTTAATGAACCTAGAATTTCTATTTTTAACAATTCTTGTGTTATGGTTAGGACAGTCGATACCCTTTTGATTTTTCTGGATAACCAATGAAGAAACCATCGATTATTCTTGAATCTAGATTCTTTTCTTGTGGATTATAAGTTCTTACTTCCGTTGGGCAACCCCAAACATATAAGTGCCTTGAACTGGATTTCCTTCCTGTTCACAGTTCAAGAGGTATTTTTGGAACTACCTTACTAGGAACCTTGTTAACAAATATACAGCAGTATTTAAGGCATGCATCCATAATGATTGGGGTAGAGATGAATTGCTTAACATACTTCTAACCATATCCATTAAAGTATGGTTGCACCTTTCCGCAACACCATTTTGTTTTGGCGTTAATGGCATTATGTATTGAGCACATATGTCATGACTTTCTAGGAATTTAGCAAATGGACCAGGGTACTATCCACATTCATCATACCATCCATAATATTCACTACCTCTATCAAATCTAACAGTTTTCACATATCTCTCTTATTGCCTTTCAACTTTATTGATACAAACCACTAGGGTGTTTATTAGTGACTTTTCATGCAACAAATAGACATATCCATAACATGAAAAATCATCAATAAAAGTAATAAAATACTTTTCTCCACCAAGAGATGGAACACAAAATGGCCCACATATATCAATGTGTATTATTTCAAGAAACTATGTGCTTCTTATGGCTGCTTTCTTAATTATGTGTCTTGTGTGTTTTCACTTAATATATTCTACACAAATTCCAAGATCAGTAAATCCAAATCAAGAAGGATTTATTTTTTTGCTAGTCTTTCGATTCTTTATTTGGATATGTGACCCAAACATTTATGCCCTAAGTAAGCTGATAATTCATTAATTAAACCACATTTAGTACCAACATTATGATGCAAGGTTAATAGAGTTTTAGCAAAGAGAGTATCAAGCTTTAATTTGTATAAACCATCATAAAGAATACCTGAACTAATAAAAAGATTTTGTTTATACAAACTAAAATATCGATTCCCAAATTTAAAAGAGTTCCAACAGTATCAAGTTTAGACAAGGAAATCAAATTGTGAGAAACAGAAGGAATATAAAAAGTCTAAAAGAGATCTAAACAATGTTCAGTGTAAAATTAAACGATAGGTTCTGATGGCTTCAACTGGAACTTTTGCTCGGTTTCTTGTAACGATAAAATTTTCAATTGGGCTAATTGTTTCAGTTGTAAGGAATCCCTTTCCTTTCGAACCATAACCTATGTTTCAGGCAATCTTTCTGATAGTGTCTAGTCTTTCCACAAAAATGACACTTACCCTTGCTTAGTTTCTTCTTATAGATTTGCACGGATGACTGATTTAACTTTGATAGTCCTTGCTTGCCTTTTCCAACATTCTTTCTTGGTTTCTTTCCAGTTCCTTTCTGACCCATGAGATTTGCTGAATGAATTTTTTGTTTCTTAAGCCTTACTTTCTCTTGAATGAGCATACTTTGCAATTTATGCACATTCTAATTATCCTTTAGATTATTATAGTTCATATGAAATGGACCATACACGGGAGGTAAGGAGTTAAGGATGAATGCTACTAAGAAATTTTCATTCACTTTCATTCCCATGGTCTTTAATTTTGTTGTTATATTCATCATTTCAACGATATGCTCATGCATAGTACGGGAACCATCAAACTTATGGTGATTAAGGTACCCATTAGTGTCCCAACAAATGACTTATCAGTAGACTAAGACTGGGTCATTCTTCCATAAACTTCATAAATTCCTTAGCACTTTCAGTTTTCTCAATTATGGACTTGATATTGTTTTCTACAATCATTTGCATAAACATTAAGTTCGGTTTGTTAGATCTTTCCTAAGCTTTATAGGAAGATCTCTATTTAGTGCTGCTACTAGTAGCAACTGCAGTTGGTTTCTCACTTAAGAGTGCCAATCAAGATCCACGACACCAAGCTGAAACTGAACTTGTTCAGACCAGTCATAGAATTTAAGCACATTAAAGATAATAACAAACTGGCTTGCAAATATAGAGAAATAGGTACAGATGCCGCAAAAATATATAAAATACACTCACATGTTAATTCTTTGAGTAATGAACTTAATTCTATAACACAGATTCAAATCAACCAACAAACATAAGGCATATATTGAAGTTCTCCTTTGCGTGATACAATAATATGCAGTAAAACAAAAATAATTGATACTCAATAAAATTTCATATAATTGGCAATTAATGTGCTCCTGTTTGATATGTTTTCTACCTTTGGATATTCAATTGCTACCTTTAGATATACAAAACAAACCTAACCAAGCACATCAGTATACACCGATAATGTTCATAGGTTATAAAGTAAGTGATCAACCTTTGGACAATCCAAAAAAAATTATAACTATTCAATAGACTCATGACAAATCTTTAAAACTATACATAAACCATGATGACATTCATTCATAAGCATCACATAAACATAGGTAAATGAATTTCCTTTAATTTGACATTTATAAATCTTTCTAAAATGGTCGCTTTGGTGACTAACAAATTACACATAATATAAATATCAAATTAAAATACCATTATAGATTTCATATGCATAAATCCTTAATTTTTTTTCTTGGTCACTTTAGTGACCAACAACATACAGTATAACCACTTTAATCCAAATAGCATACTAATAATACTTTAATTCAAATGGCAACATATGTGTATTGTGAACATAATAATATGACATATATAATTCATATATATATATATATATGTATGTATGTATGTATATGTGTGTGTATATATTAATCATTTACAATACTATACCCTAGGTAGTTTATATCGATGTCGGATATGTATTGGTTAAATACTGATATAAGATATTTTTAAATATCATGATAATATCGGTAAAATATCGGACATGTGTAGAACATGTTATAAATGATATTATACTATGTTATAATGTTATTGATGTTAAGTTTTCAAATATTTGGATAAATAATGCCAAATTACTATCAAAGACCGATTATGTAAAATGTACAGATTACAATCTGTTTACTAAGATTTCTATTAAATACAAATCATAATATAGGCTTATATAAACAAAAAAAATCGTATACTGTACATCTTTATTATTTTCTTCATTTTTATACTATATTCATTGTTTCTTCAATCATCTAATCATCTATATAACTTTCTCAAAATTTTCATATTCGTTTTATTGTTTCATTTTCACTTAATTTATCGAATAAGCAATGATGATTTGATACTAATTACTACTTTAGCTTATTCCTAACCGGCATGTCACATATAACCTTACTACTCCACAACTTTTAGTTCTTGGTTCATGATAATAACCAATAAAATGAATTTTCATAAGCAAACTTAGCAATTAGAAATGGTGAACAAAAAAGCAACTAAAAAGCCATGTATCTCTTTCATGATCTTGTTTTTAACGGTAAAGTCTTCATGAAAAATAAAACATATAAAATAATAAAATAAGTAGAGATTTCTCTGTTGTAAGACTAATGAAGAAGACTAAAACTGTATGGTTAAAACCAAGAATTAGTGCACTGGGATTTTTGATATGGTCTAAATATTATCATTCACCATATACAAAAAATAGAATATTGGGAACGTGAATATATTTATATGCAAATACATTTTTTCCAACATATATAATAACGAACGATATTCTTAAAATATATCGAGTGTTTTACACTAAATACTGAAGTGATATATCGACAAATATTAGACGATACATCGATAACGATACTATAAGTGGTGTTTAGAAAAAATATCGACTTACGAGTGATATGAGATATATCGACAATATATTAGCAATATTATTCGATATTAATTACATAGATTGTACTATAATCCAAAACATTACATGCAAGCTTAAATTGTTATAGCAATAAAACAATACACTCTTTCATTATGTGAGATAGAAGCAAGCACACATATAACCATATATAGCATAATTCAAAACTTTACTATCAAGTCATCAATTAGAGCAATGAAAAGTTTCAAAACTTGATTCACATACACACACACATATATATCATAAATTAATATATATATAAAATTGTAAACGAACAATGATAAAGAAAAACAAACATCAATTGGAAATAAAATAATACAGCATATTTTGATGAATTTAAAATATATCATAGCGGAGAAAACAAAATAAATCATTCATGGAAAATCATTGAGTTCTCAACCTAAGTTCTGATGCCACATGTGAATTCTCAATCTTTAGATTACTAAAGGAAACCTATTTTTGCAAAAAATCATAATAGGCTGGATATAAATCATAGTAGGCTAGATCTTTGAACAAAATAATTTCCACAATCACATAATAGATTAAGAGAGCGTATCTTGATTTATAATAAAAATAATTAATTTCTAGTGAATAATTGCCTAGGATTGTATTTCTCCCTCGTGAACCCTTTAGTTTGACAAGCTTTCTGAATGAAGAGGAAAACTAGAGGAGTGGGTAGAGAGAGTGTTAATCATATTAGGGTTTTCTATTCTTTATATACACCTAGCATCAAGGTGTTAGTAGGAAATTATCTTTTTAGCCACCAATAGGAATTATTCTTTTTAATTTTATTAAACCTAATTTGGTACTTTTCACTTGGGTCGGTTAATTACCCACTTGGCCGACATATGGCCTTGTAGGTAAGTCCAACATATTTATGATGCATTCTAAGAAAAATTCTACCACTAAAGCGTAGGACGTGAAACAAGGTTAAAAAAATGGTTCTTTCCTTGTGGAAAAAAAGTGAATCATTGGCTTTTAGCCAAATTTCAAAACTCAACATTTAATCACACACCACATTTTCTTCTCCTTTTCACTAGTAACAATAATATTTTAATTAGTGCGAATATGTGCTAGAACATGGGGTTTAATATGTAGGATCGATTTCACCCTAGAGGGTGGGGGTGAATAGGGTGATACTAATAATAATAAAAATTAATGCGGATATATATATAATAATTGCAGCATAGATAATAGTAGAATAATAAAAACAGAAATAGAACAACACAGATTTACCCAACTTCGACAATAACCAGCCTACATGATGCCCCCAAGGTTTCTACTAAAAATTAAGTAGTCAAACGCTTATACACGTAAACTTGCAACACCCGCTAACGACTAACCTAACTCTACGCTCAAAACTCTGCCACAACTCAGCCACTGAGTTGCGAATTCTCGAACTACACCACCATAGTTCGTAATCTAGTCACACGACTAGAATTTTACAAAAGTTTAAAAGAAAATGACAAAATAAAAACAAACACAAAATCCTATATAATCACTAAAGCCCAAATTCAATAAAGTAGACCGGCCCACTTAAATTAGAGAAAAATATCTCCCTTTTATTTTATTTCTTCTGTGTTAAAACTTTTCCCGTTCTTCTTTGTTCCTCTTTCACAAGCTAGGGTTTTGCTGTAAATTGAAGACGTCGCCTTTACTTAATCGATTGTGGTATGCTTTAGCTATGGTTGCTTCGTCAATCGAATTGCTGGCTGAGATTGGCTTTCAGTCGCTCCAATTTTCGAGCTTGAATGTTTAGATGAAATTTGGTACCTGACTTTCTTTTTCTATTTCGATTTTGCTCGACCTAGATTCGACTTATTGGTTTTAATTTACTTCAATGATTAGCTCTGGTATTTTTCTTGAACTTGAATCACACTTTTGCCGATGATGATCTCTTGATTATTTTCTAGGGTTCGGACACCCTATATTTTCGTTCGTATAATTGTGTTGAATTCTTCAAATATTTTTGCTTGGCCATTCGATTTTGCTTGAATACTCGTGATTTATTTTGACTGGTTCAATTCGAATATTTTTCTGATATACTTTGCTTGGTCACCACGGCTTGCGTTTGGTTTTCAGATATTTTGAATCTGTGATGCTTGTTCATCACGCTCTTTCCATTTTCAAATATTTCTGACTTTTGTTGAATTTTTTCATCTCGGCCTTGACTTGGTTTGAAACTACTACTTTGTTTTGAATCTCTTCATGTTGCATATTAAACTGAGTCTGTTGAACTGCTTGTATTCATCGTTGTCTCCTCTGTTGCACATGTTTGTCACTGCATTTGTGTAGTCTTGCATTTGTGGTCGAGTGTACGTTTACTTGAGTCTGCATTGTGTGGTTGGCTTTATCCTTGTGCACATTGGTTCATTGATGACCTGCTTCTTGGTTACATGTGCTTGCTGCTAACCTTGTGCACTTGAGTGTTGAGGCTGTGTTGTTTGTCACCATACTTGTTGTTTGTTGTGTGTACTTGTATCAATTCATGTTGTATTCACCTCTAGTTCACTTTGTTGTTGTAGTCAAGTCACGTATACATTTGTTTGCATGTAAAGTGTAGCCTTATTTATTTGAGTTTGCACTGGTTCCATTCCATGTCCAGTTCATGTGGCCTGAGGCTTTTTGAAGTCTGAGTCTTGTATATGCCTTTGGTTTGTGTTTCCTGATTTGATTCGAGTTAAAAACTACCTGATCTCGTTACTGTGCTGTAGACTGGTTCTATGTTGCACTAGTGGTTCTTTTTATGTTCATGCCATTAGATTGTTGTCTTGTTAAAATTGCTCTTCTCTGATTCACCTTGGTTGCATATACTCATGTCTGAAATATGTTGAGGCATTTGTATTTATGCAGAGTTGTATATTGAATTGTTTTCATTTCATATTGCTTCTGACCATGTCATCTTGAGTTGCTTCACGTGTACATCATGTACGGTGGCATGTTGTATGTGGTTGGTCTAGCTGTTTCTAGTGTACATTGTTTGCTTCGACTGGTTTGATTCAGTATCTTGTATCATTGATAGTCTTGATACATTTGAGTATATATCTTGTTGTACTAGTTCATTTTTGGTCTATTTGTGTACATTTGAGTTCGGCCATTGAATTGAACTTTTATTCGTGTTGGCTGACCATTGACTCTCGTACTTGACCGTTCTATGATGTTTTTGTGTTGCACCTGAGTTGAGTCCGGCCTCGGCTTGGGTTTGACCTTGTGCTCACCTATCCTTGTAGTTTTAACAAGCAAGTGTATATCAGCGTGCACGGCCTTGTGGCATGTATAGTGATACACTGTGCATGTCACAAGTTGTTCGTGTATGATGAATTCAAAAATAATGATGACGAATAACCCAAATAACTGAGAAAAATAATATTTTTTAAAACACACACTTTAATTTACACTGCAAAATATTTTCTTTTTTTCAATTTTACCGCGTCAGTGTTTATTTTGTAGATAGCTCAAATGCTGGATTCAAGCTGGAACAGAGTTGAAGATAAAAACACAAGTGTTGAGTGAATATGTAGTGAGGAGTAATATGTAAATTGAAAAATTATGATGTAATCGAAATTGTATTGTAATTGACAATGTGTAAATATAGTGAGAGCTCAAATTTGTACTGTTTGAATTTGTAATAAATTATTTTTTTGAATAAAATATTTGTTTGAATTAGAATTCTGTGTTATTTATTTTATCCAACAAATATTTATTTGATTATGTGAAAAATAAAATGGTACAATATCAAATACATTTAAAGGAATATATATATATATATATATGTTTATTATCATCAAACAAAAATCATATACCAGCATATTCTACAATCTCCCCCTTTTGATGATAACAAACATATATTAAGATTTTGATTTTATTAAATGTATTTGGTTTTGATGAATTCTATTAGCTCCCCCTACTTGAATGCTCCCCCTACAACAAGGCTCCCCTTTCATATATGCATGAAAATAAATAAAAAGAAATTTGCAAATAAAAAGAATAAACCATGCAAATGAGCCTAGATGAGAATATGCAATTAAAAATTAAAATATTTGAACTTTATTTGCCAAAATCTTAACTTTTCTCTCCCCCTTTTGTTATCAGCAAAAGAGTAATAGTGTTAGAAAAATAGAGATAAAGTGATAGACATTAATACCTAATCGAGTATAAATATTAAATTTCAATAAAAAATCAAACAAAAATCATAAATACTCTGTTAGGCGCATATTCCACTTTGGAGTGATAGGGGTGATGTCGGCATATAAAACCATATAGTTGTATCTATTTGTGGTATATTTATGAGAGGAATTTGACTACTTACTAACCATGCATAACCCTTAGGACTTTTAAATGAGATTAGTAGTATTCTTAATTTTATTTAAAAAAATGAATTTCAATTGTCTTCTAACCACGCATAATCGTGAGGACTTTTAAATGGGATTAGAATCAACTCGTCTATTAATAATCAATTTTGATATGTGTCTCATACATGCATAACCGTGAGGACATTTAAATGAGCATGAAAGCACATAATCAAGGATTTCAAGTAATTCACCCATGCATAACCGCGAGGACTTTTAAATGAGGGTGAATACTTTGAATGATTTTATTGCTAATTAAATTTAAAAAAACAAATAATTTTCCATTTAAAATACCATATTTTGACATACCATATTTGTTTGCACAAAAAATGGACAAACACCTCAAAGTTGTAAGATTTAGTGGATCTTATGTTGTTTTTAGTGATTTTAGAGATTTATGCAAATATATGGAAAGCAGGGGCTAAAATGTAAAAAAGACACGCAGATTTATAGTGGTTCAGCCAGAATGTGCCTACGTCCACTTTATATGTTATTTCTCTTCCTCTTGTTTTGATTACAAGTACAAAGCTTTGATACAAATAAAAGAAAGTTGTTTGAAAGTTCCTTCCGTGCTTGAGCTCTCAAAACCGGTCCCCATTGCTGTACCCATGCCCCTCTATTTATAGAGTGAGGCTGGGGGTAGGGGTCTAGGATGTGTGTAGTTGCTGATGGGCCTGGGCTGGCCTTGTTATAGTTGGTCCGGTATCGCTGTTGGTCCGGTAGGAGTATGGTGGAAGGGAGCATGGTGGAAGGGAGCATGGTCCGGTATTGCAGTTGGTCCGGTGGGAGTATGGTGGAGCATGGTTCGGTATTGCAGTTGGTTCGGTGGGAGTATGGTGGAGCGTGGTCCGGTATTGCAGTTGGTCCGGTGGGAAATATGGATCGGTAGGAAGCTTGGTACGGTGTGACATGGTTTTGGAGTCGGTTCGGCATTGCAGTTGGTCCGGTGGGAAGTATGGATAGGTAGGAAGCTTGGTACGGTGTGACATGGTTTTGGAGTCGGTTCGGCAATGGGATGAAGCTTGATTCGGTAGAGGTGAGTGTCTTTCGTTCGGTGGTGGCTGGTTCGGATGTGGTGAGGATGTCGAATGAAGCCTAACTCTTCATGGTCTTGAGATCTCCTGGGTGAGGAATTTACCCAACATTTGCCCCCCCCAAAGTAGGACGTGCGCGTGCGCATGTCCTGCTTTGTTTGAGTTTGAGAAATCACATCCGGCTCCAGAACCGAACCAGGTGATTCGGTGATTCGATCTTCTCCTATAAATGGGAGGCTTAGGCCATTGTATTTCTTCATCGATCAAGATTGCCGGATCAACTTGTGCCGAATCGCTTGTAGCCGAATCACGTGCAGCCGAATCAACTCGTGCCGAATCACTTGTAGCCGAATCACGTGTAGCCGAATCAACTCGTGCCGAATCATGTGAGTTGCTTTACCACCGAATGAAAGCTTATAATATATATTGCCGAATGGACTACTGATGTTTATTTGTTTACATCCTCCATTCTAACTGCACGCTTTTCTATGTTGCAGATAATGTCTCGCAAAGCCGAAACTCGATCAGACAAAAAGAAATCCGGGGGTGAAGGAGGTTCCTCTGCCGTGTCCCCAGCTCAGCCGAATCCAGAATGTCACGGACCAACCCCGAGATCACTAGTGGACGGGTACGGCCCTCAGGAACTTCTGAACTCCCCGCCCGATTGTTTTCCTAGCTCCCTCAAGGAGGAGCAGCTTGATGTCATTTCCCGATCTTTTGGAATTGATAGGGCGCACTTGCTATTGCCAGGGAGAGAAGTTATGCCATACGATCCTCCTGAAGGGTACTTCGCCTACAGCAGATACCACTACATGTGTGGTGCCATTCCTCCTCTTAACGCTTGGATAGCCAGCTTCCTTACATATCTAAAGGTGGCCCCGTTCCAACTTCAACCCAACTCCTATGCTATACTGGTGAGCCTCTTCGTCATCTTCCAGAGGAAGTATGGTCGTGCTCCTTCCAACCGGGAGATCCGGTATCTATATAATCTGAGGGGCTATAAGAAAGGGTCCCCATACATTAGCTTGGAGTTAGCTGTGACCTTCAAGCCGGTCCTGGATCTGTATTCTAAATTCAGCATGTTCAAGAAGGAGTGGTTCTTTGTCAGGGACGACTCCGTATCAATTCGGCGCTTTACTTCTGGATGTAAGTTGATGCTTTTACTTATAATTTCCATTCTGATTGTGATGCTTCTTCTCATACTTTCTCATTTTTGCTAGCGACAGGTGGCTTTGCGATTGTGGAGACTGACCGCCTGGTTCAGACGGCGGCTGAGATAGAAGCTATTCTCGGGAAATATAGATCATCTGCCTTCCTGATCAGAAATGCGACCCTTCTGGAGTATAACTTAATCCTTCCACAGCAGTCAGTAGTCAAGCTGAGGGAAACGGCGGAGGAGAGGGCGGCTGTTCAGACTAAGGGAGGTGTTACGGTAGAGAGTAGCAAGAGGAAACCTTTCACAAAACCTCCAGCCGTCGGAGGTAAGAAACTCAAGAAGTCGGACGGTCCCTCCCCTAGCAATTGTCCACTTACCCAGGAGGAGGAAGACATAGAGGAGGAAAGAGGTGAGGGCGGAGATGGTCGGGAAGATGATAAAGGTGGCGATGGCATCGGGGCCTTGCTTCCTGGGCAAGCGGGCGAGATTCAGGAGTGGACGGATGATGCGTTCCACCAGGATTTCGAGGGGCTGGACGAAGATCCGACTTTGGTAGAGAAAACCGGGAAAGTGGACAAGGCCGAGACCGGTGCAAGCGAGTCTTCTCAGACCATTCCAGCCAAGGTGGCTCCGACTACTCAAGGTGAACTCTTGACTCCTGCATGCTTCATTAATGATAGGGACTTAGGAATATTTTATGATCCGCTCCCGTCCTGGAACGAAATCCAGGACTCATTGCAGTATCCTACTTCTCCCCAGGGTTTGTATAACAGACGTGCTTTCTTTCTTCTTTTAACTCGTAATTTACCGCGTTTCTCGAATTATATAGTGATGTAAGTTTGTGACACTTGTTCTTTATATCAGGAGCAGGCAAGACATCCAAGGCCTCGGATCTTCGGCACAGGCTTGAGCAATACAAGCTTTCCAAAACTTCCGCCAAGCCGAAGCCTTCGACCCACCGCTCCGGGGACGTAGTCGGCTACCGTCCTCTCCTTGGGGTTATTGAAGAGGGAATTCAGCAGAGAAAGAGGAGTCATCCTTTATCCGAACCTTCACCTGGTCCTCAGCTCCTGGCTCAGCCTCTTCATGATATCACGGAGGAGGATAGTGAGTTTGCACTCTCTCTGCACCCGTCCGGAAACCCTTCCGTTACTCACATCGACCGTCCTGACTTGGCTCGTAATCCATTCGCGGGTCATCCTGATCTGGATCCAAGTTCCCACGATATTACCTTTGACGAGGTTACTGGTGAGCACCTTCTTCCCCGCAATCCCATGGTACGGGTGCTTGATGAGGCTAAGTCCTTAGATCTTGATCTACTTACCACTCGGATAGTTACCATGGGAGACGAGGCCAAGGCTAATATTGATCGGGTGGCGGAGGAGACTAGGAAGCTGATGGAGCATCATGCCCGGCTGGTTAAGGCTGGAGAGGAGATTGGGAGTGCCAACATCCGACTTCGATTGGTGGTTTCAGATCAGGCCAAACAGCTTGCTGATCAGGCCATTCAGATTTCTCAACATGAGGCTGCTTCTGGACGACTAAAGAAAACCATGGAAGAGGCCAGCCGGGCTGAACTGCGGAAAATGGAAGCTACCTGCAGGGAACGGATTGACATGGCTATTGCTACGGTGGACAAGGTTCGGAAAGCGGATCTTGAGCAGATAGGGGAGCTATCCGGGAAACTTGAGACTGCAGAGCTTGCCCAAGCCAAGTTGAGGGAGGAGATGGAGGCAATGCGGAAATCCCTTTTGATAGACTGCTCGAGATACCGATCGGAGAGGGATGCCACCATTGAAAGGTTGTCGGCTTCCGAAGCCCGGATGAGGGAGTTTGAGGAAAATGAGGGGATGATGGACGACATGCTTCAGGACATGTACTTCCGAACCTGGAAGCAGGGCAACTTATCCTGGATGGATGATTATCCCAGGGTCATGGCTAAGATTTATCTTCGGGCTTTGGAGGAGGCTAAGGCCGATGCGGATAAAGATGGTGGCGTGGTCTTCAGCATGGATGCGGTCACTGCTCAGTTTGCCAAGGAGGAGAAGGTGGCGGTGAAGGAAGGTATGCGGTTGCTTGCCGCTGAGGAGGTAGGCGCGCAGGTAGAGGATGACGATCAGGATAGTCAGGAAGCAGGCGCTGGTAAGTCTTCCCTTTTTGTTTCTTCATTAACTTGGTTGCTTATTGCTAATGAATCCTTTCTCTGATTGGACAGGTGGTCAATAGGACAAGGATGAAACTCCACTACAGCCGGCCCCTTGATTATACCTGGAAAAACTCTTTTTGTGGATTTGACAGAGTTGTATAAGTTAGTCGTAAAATAGTAAAAGTAGTCTTTAGGTTGTAATATTTTGCCACTTGTAATAAATAGTCTTATTTTTGACATGTAATTCTTTAACTTAAGCTGATTTTGTCGTCTTTTGAATGTTTGCTGTTATTTTGACATGTCGTATGAGAAATATAGCTATGTTTATCCTTGTAATCAAATTGTGTTTGATGTCGCGTTCTGGTTTAAGACATAATTTCACGACTTGCAATGTTAGCGTGTGGTATGAACAAATTATAGTCATGTATTTGTACATAAAGGAAGAAAATACCGCCTTTCATGTTTTGTTTGTAGATGGCAGTTTCGAATATCTTGTATGACCGAGCATGGAAAGCAGTTGAATGCCCTGCCATTCGATTGTGAATCCCTGCATCCATTGGCGAGTATCTCCTACTCTTGTATCCTGTACTTTAGGGATTGTTATAGTGGATAGGAGGAAAACTCTTTAAGAAAAAATCGAAATATGTGAAATAGTAAAACTTCCAATCACGGAAGGCCTTCGATGTGCTTAAGTTCGTGGCAAACGGGCTTTGTAGTCACTTTCCCTAGCTGTGGGTCTTGGAGACATTTGTCACCCATCTTACGCCTCCGCGGGGAGTTAATTCTTTTTTACCACAGCCGCACTTAAGACACATCGGAGCCGAGATCGCGCACAGTAACTACCCGAGCCATTATGGCCCGTAGTCGTGGGTATTATTCGATTTACTATGGCCGGCTAGCGTGGGTGCCGATCGTCAACTGTGAACTGCCCCTGGCCGGCCACACCTTATGTTGGGGCTTATAGTCGGTTCACAGTTGCCGGCGAGCCTAACGCCGTAATGAGCTGCCTCGGCTATAGTCGGCCTTCTCGGTGGCTTATAATCGGCTCATTACAGTTGGCTTTATGGGCCGTCGCGAGCAATGAGTTAACCCGCAGCAGAGGGATGCTGGAGCAAAAGTGTCTCATTGGCGAGGGCATAGATTCGCGTAGTACCTGTTAGGTCTTGTCCAGTTGAAGTTGCGTGGTGGAGTGCATCGAGTGAAAAATGCGACATGCATAGGATTTTGTTCAACAGAAAAGGATAATGTTAACAAGAAGCCAAGATATAATGGAACTAGTTAAAAAGAGACAAGGTTTTTTAAAGTGTTTCGGCATGAAAAGGCCTACGTCCACTGATTCTCTTTGTTAATTCACTTTATATGGGCAGTACAAGTTAAGAAAAGTATCGACGGAGGTGCTGGATGTTCCATGCCCTCTGGAACACCTCTCCGTCCACTGTTGACAAAATATAAGCTCCATTGTGGAGATCTTTATGAATTACATATGGTCCATCCCAGATTGGGTCTTGTGCTCCGGGGAGGGGGAAGATTCGCTTGAGGACAAGATCTCCTTCTTGTAAAGTACGATGCTTGACTTTGGAGTTGTATTGTGCTGCCACTTTTTGCTTGTGGGCTGCTGCTTTAAGGACTGCATCATTTCTTCTCTCCTTAACTAGATCCAAAGACATGTGGAGGAGTTCTTCATTCTCTTCTGGGCTATAGTGGATCCTACGGTGGGAAGACACAATGGTTTCAACTGGGAGCATAGCCTCCGATCCGTATGCCAAAGAGAAAGGAGTGTGCCCCGTTGATGTTTTGAAAGATGTGCGGTAGGCCCAGAGTGCCGTAGGGAGTTCATCCACCCAAGCGCTCTTTGACTTTTCGAGCTTCTTTTTGATCAGAGTTTTCAGAATTTTGTTGATTGCTTCGACTTGTCCGTTTGCCTGGGGATATGCTACGGATGAGAAGCTTTTGTGAATCCCGTGTTCTCGACACCAGTCGGCGAATTCCTCGCTGTCAAACTGAAGCCCATTGTCCGATATGATTTTGAGTGGGACTCCGTACCTGCATAGAACGTTTTTGATTAAGAAGTAAATAACTTTTGCCGAAGATACTTTATTCAGAGGTTCCGCTTCCACCCATTTGGTGAAATAATCAACTGCCACTATAGCATATTTTGCCCCGCCTCGGCCCATCGGTAGCTCGCCGATTAAGTCAATTCCCCATATTGCGAAGGGCCAAGGGCTGGTCATTTGAGTAATCTCGGTTGTTGGTAGCCACGGGATCTTAGCAAATTTTTGGCATCTGTCACACTTCTTGACGAAATCTAAGGCGTCCTTGCTTAAGGTGGGCCAGAAGTATCCGTATCGGAGTATCTTTTTTGCTAACGTTTGCCCTTCGGTGTGATCTCCGCAGCTTCCCTGATGGATGTTGGATAAGATTTCCTTGGCTTCCCTCCCAGCGACACACCTTAATAACGGGTTAGAGAATCCGCACCGATAGAGGATGTCTTCTTGTATTATGTAGCGGGATGCTTTCCTCAAGATTTTCTTGACCTCGTTGCGCCCGTTGGGTAGTGTGCCACTCTGTAGGTAGTCTCGGATGGGAGTCATCCAAGTTGTTTCTTCGGTTGTAGCTACCAGATTCACTTGTTCAAAACTCGGGGCCAGTTGCTTAGAGATGGTTACTGCCCCGAAGACGGTGACGTCTCTTACACTTGCTTGCTTTGCCAATTCGTCGGCCTCTTGGTTCTCTTCCCGAGGGATGTGTTTGACTAAGTAGTGGTCCAATCGGCTGAGAAGTAACTTGGTCTTCTTTAGGTATGCTATGAGTCGTTCTTCTCGAGCTTGGAATTCTCCTAGTATTTGATTAACAATAAGTTGAGAATCGCTATGAAGACACAAAGAATTGGCTCCGATTTCTATGGCAATTTCTAGCCCGGCTATCACTGCTTCATATTCTGCATCGATATTGGTGGCAGCGAACTCCAATCTTATAGCATAGTGCAGTTTGTTTCCCCTGGGAGTGATTATTACCACACCTGCCCCCGAGCCTTGTTCGTTCGATGCACCATCCACAAAGAGATTCCACTTGATATCTTCTGTTATTTCCAATTGCTCCTGGTCTTCGTTGGTAGTGAATTCAGCAATGAAATCAGCCATGGCTTGTCCCTTGATGGCGGTGCGAGGGTGATAGGTGATATCGTACTGGCTCAGTTCAATGCACCATTTAAGTAGTCGCCCGGAAGTGTCGGGACGATGGAGTACCTGCCTCAGTGGTTGATCGGTCAGAACTTTGATGGAATGGGACTGGAAGTAGTGACGCAGTTTCCGTGATGTGATTAGTAAACAGTATGCTAACTTCTCAAGTTTAGGATATCTGACTTCTGCCCCAGTAAACCTCTTGCTGACGGAGTAAACTGGCCGTTGCGTGCGGTTGTCTTCCCTCACCAAGGCAGCGCTTAGGGCGTGAGACGACACAGCAAGGTATAGGTATAACTCTTCGCCTTTGCTTGGAGTTGAGAGTACCGGTGGTTTCTGGAGGTGTTCGATTAGGTTAAGGAAAGCGGTTAAGCATTCGTTGGTCCATTCGAACTTTCCTTTGTCTTTCTTTAGAGCCTCGAAAAAGGGGACGCACTTGTCTGTTGCCTTGGAGACGAATCGGCTTAGGGCGGCCACTTTTCCATTTAGGCTTTGCATTTCCTTTCGGGTGGAAGGTATCTTGATATCCCTTAGCGCTCGGACTTGTTCAGGGTTTGCTTCAATCCCTCTGGCATGGACGATGAACCCTAAGAACTTTCCCGATGACACTCCAAAGGAGCACTTTAGTGGATTCAGCTTCATTCCATACTGTCGAAGTACCTGGAACATCTCGCCTAGGTGGCTTACGTGATCTTTGGCTTTCCGTGATTTCACCAACATGTCATCCACATATACTTCCATAGTTTGTCCTATTAGCCCTGCAAACATCTTGTTGACGAGGCGCTGGTAGGTGGCCCCTGCATTTTTAAGTCCGAAAGGCATTACCTTATAGCAGTACAAACCCTGGTCGGTGATGAAACTAGTGTGGTCTTGGTCGGGAGCATGCATAGGAATTTGGTTATATCCTGAGTACGCATCCATAAAAGATAGGAGCTCGTGCCCAGCTGTGTTGTCTACAAGTTGATCGATTCTGGGAAGTGGGAAGCAATCTTTTGGGTAGGCGTCGTTTAGGTTGGAAAAGTCAATGCAGGTTCGCCACTTCCCATTAGCCTTCTTCACCAGCACCGGGTTGGCGATCCATTCCGGGTAGATAGCTTCTCGTATGAAGTCATTGGCGAGTAGATTCTTTACTTCTTCATCGAGGGCTGCTGATCGCTCTGCCCCCATACTTCTCTTTCTTTGTTTTACAGGCGCCTTGGCAGGATCAATGTTTAACACGTGGCAGGCTATGTCGGGGGAGATTCCGGTCATGTCAGCGTGTGACCATGCGAATACATCCAAGTTGTGGCGGAGAAAGTCGATGAGTTGTTCCTTAAATTCAGCTTTTAGTTGGGACCCAATTATCAATATTCTACTTGAGTCGTGCTTGTCTACAGATATAAACTCCATAGCCTCTGTAGGCTCGGCGGTGGCCTCTTCCTCTTTGTCCCTAGGGTTTAATTCATTGAAAGGGTCGCTGGTATATCGAAGAGGAAGGGCTTTCTTTAGTTGCTATGCTTCCAGACTTTTTGTGCAGAGGGCAATCTCTACACCCTTCCTTTTATCCTTCCTGTGGTTGTTGCGAAGTTCAGTCACATAGCAGTCTCGAGCAACGTCCTGGTCTCCTTCTACTTCCCCTACTCCATGGTCCGTTGGAAATTTCATCTTTAGGCACCATGGGGCTAGGACAATTTGGAAATCAGACAAATCTGGCCTTCCTAAGAAGGCGTTGTAGGCCGAACGGTTTTCTATTAGCACAAATGTCTGTTTCCGTACAACGGAGCGAGGATGGCTTCCAATCTCAACAAAGAGGTCCAGTTGTCCGAGAGGCATCTTCGCATCTCCAGTGAAACCGTGTAGTGGTTTATCGCAGGGAGATACATCCTTCACTGATAGCTTCATTTTGTCGAATGCGTGTTTGAACTGGATGTTTACTGAGCTTCCAGTATCTACCAGGATTCGGTAAACTTCGGCGGGACCGTGTCGGGCAGAGATAACCATGGGATCTATGTGAGGGACCGAATGTGATGTCATCACTTTCTTTCCGCTTCGGGTGGCGTTCTTCTATAACCGAATTGACATAGTCTTTATTGTCTCTAAGCGACTTTCCGTACCTTTCCATCTCTTTCCAGCTTCTGTCTGCGATGTGTGGCCCTCATGAGATAGTATGGACCACTATCTTTTCTTGACTAGAGCTGCTAGCGTTGCGGTTTCCTCTGTCGGCCCCTGGTGAGGGTAGCCTTGGGTTTTCATTGGCAGGAGCTGGGGTTCTGTCTTGACCTTTTACATAACGTTCCAGTTTCTTTCTTCTGATGTGTTCCTCAATCAGATCTCGGAGATGATGGCATTCGTTGGTATCATGCCCGTGAGATTCGTGGAAGCGGCAGAACTTTCCAGACTTCTGTGCGTTATCTGATTCCTTCTTGTATGGTGGGCGTTTGTATCTAACTTCGCCTTGGGTGGCAAGGAAGATATTTTCGACGGTCTCGTTCAAAGGAGTGTAAGTGTCGAATCTCGGTCCTGGCCGATATAGGCGCTTTTCTCCCTTCTTGCCCCCAGCATTGTCTCTGGAGTCATTTCTCCGAACGTCCCTTGCCATAGCAGGGGCGTTGCTATGAGTTGCCTTATTTTGCTGTCCTGACTGCCCCTCGACGGCAGCATCCTCAAGCCTCATATATTTCCCGGCTTCATGGAAGAAATCGGGTAAAGTAGCTGGTTTTTCTTTCGTCCACCTTCTAGCGAATTTAGTCTCCGGATGAACACCACTACAGAGGGCCATTAGGATAAGCTTCTCATCGGCATCTTGGACTGCAGCTGCTGCGGCGTTGAATCGGGTTAGGTATTGCTGCAGCTTCTGTCCAGGTTTCTGTTTGACACCGGATAAGGAATAAGCGTCCTTAGGTTGTTCCACATGAATGCGGAACTGACTGATAAACTTTTCTTGCAACATTTCCCATGAGCTGATGGATCCCTGGGGTAGATGACAGAACCAGGAGGTAGCAAGATCTGCTAAGAAGAGCGAAAAGCATTTGCATAGTACTCCCTCTGTCGCCCCACTCATGAGCATATGCTGCGTGTACCTCTGTAAGTGTACAACGGGATCGGAGGTCCCTTTGTAGGGTTCCATTGTTGGCATATTCCATTCTCGGGGGGTGATAGCAATTTCGATATTGCGGGCGAAAGGGCTGGTTACCCTAGCGCCTATCCCTCGATCGCTTTGCTCCCATTGGACACACTCTCTGAATAAGCGTGCCATTCTTTCATCAGAACTTGGAGCAGATAGAAATGAGTTTGGTTCTGTTCTGTGGGATTGATTCCGTCCAGATGACCTGTAGGGATGGTATCGTCTATCATTCCTCATATTTTCCAGTGGCTGCCTTTGGTCTTCTGGGAGCATGCTCGGGTCAGCTACAGTTGGCCCTTGCCTTGATCTCCCCCTGCTGGGTTCTGATCTAAGCACTTCCTCGGGTCCAACTTCGGGCTGGACTCTAGCTCGGCCCCGTTCACTGGCGTTTCTGTGGTTAGGCAGCATGACAGGCTCAGCTACAGTTGACCTTCGCCCGGTACCTCCCCCGTTGGGTTCGGTACCAAACGTTTCCTCAGGCCTAACTTCGGGTTGTGCTCGGTCTCGGCTCCTACCATGGCTATTTCTGCCGTTAGCTCCTTCGAAGAAGGAAGATCTTTGTTGTCTCTGAGATCCTCCAGACTGGGACTCGCCCCATGATTCAATGTTGCGGTTGGATTCTTCAGCGTCCCTTAAGCGTGACATGAGATGGTCCACCAAGGCTTCCTGCTGGGACGTGAAGCGGTTAGTTACTTCAACCACAACTCTGTCCAGATCTGCTCTAGTAATCGCTGCAGGCTGTTCTGTGACAGGAGTGGTTGGGTTAGCCTATTCTTCATTTGTTACTATTGCTGGAGGCGGACGATTTACTTGATTCGTGACAGCTGGATCTGGAAGACTGTTGGATGCGATGTTTTTTCCTTTGTTAACATCTTTTCTCTGTTTGGGAGGCATGTTTTCCAAGTGGCAGACGATGCTGTTAGGAAAACTTGTTAAGCGGATGAAGCTGAAGCTTCGAGCTTCTATCTCTCAATGAAAGCACCAAAAATGTTTGCAAAAAAATGGACAAACACCTCAAAGTTGTAAGATATAGTGGATCTTATGTTGTTTTTAGTGATTTTAGAGATTTATGCAAATATATGGAAAGCAGGGGCTAAACTGTAAAAAAGACACGCAGATTTATAGTGGTTCAGCCAGAATGTGCCTACGTCCACTTTATATGTTATTTCTCTTCCTCTTGTTTTGATTACAAGTACAAAGCTTTGATACAAATAAAAGAAAGTTGTTTGAAAGTTCATTCCGTGCTTGAGCTCTCAAAACCGGTCCCCATTGCTGTACCCCTGCCCCTCTATTTATAGAGTGAGGCTGGGGGTAGGGGTCTAGGATGTGTGTAGTTGCTGATGGGCCTGGGCTGGCCTTGTTATAGTTGGTCCGGTATCGCTGTTGGTCCGGTAGGAGTATGGTGGAAGGGAGCATGGTGGAAGGGAGCATGGTCTGGTATTGCAGTTGGTCCGGTGGGAGTATGGTGGAGCATGGTTCGGTATTGCAGTTGGTTCGGTGGGAGTATGGTGGAGCGTGGTCCGGTATTGCAGTTGGTCCGGTGGGAAATATGGATCGGTAGGAAGCTTTGTACGGTGTGACATGGTTTTGGAGTCGGTTCGGCAATGCAGTTGGTCCGGTGGGAAGTATGGATCGGTAGGAAGCTTGGTACGGTGTGACATGGTTTTGGAGTCGGTTCGGCAATGGGATGAAGCTTGATTCGGTAGAGGTGAGTGTCTTTCGTTCGGTGGTGGCTGGTTCGGATGTGGTGAGGATGTCGAATGAAGCCTAGCTCTTCATGGTCTTGAGATCTCCTGGGTGAGGAATTTACCCAACAATATTGGATTTTAATGAGTGATGGCCGTTAGAAATATGATAGAAATAGAGATGGTCATTGAATTTTTACCAATCAAAGTTGTTACAATTTTTGTTTAAATTTTTAAAGAAATTTACTACATATACTGTCTCAAGCCATAATATATGATTAATATCAACACTCATCACATTTTTCAGTAGCTACTTTTCTTTTCGATAATTAGTAAGGAGTCATATTAGTTAATGTAGTCATTTAAGATCAAATCCAAAATAATTATAAAATCAAATTTTCTAAAATGCCTAATCTGAAACGAAGTCAACAAAAAAAACTATTTTCTGGAAGGGGTTTTATGAAAAAATGTCTGCCAATTGAAAATCAGTTAAAATGAAAATTATGCAGATATTTTATTTGGAAATGTGATGCAACTTATGAATATCCCTACATAAAACACATTCCACTAGTAATTTTTCTATCAACTAGACTACCAGTAGAATCTACATCTGAATACCCCTTTAAATCACAGTTATCATAAATTGAATATCATAGACCAAACCGTGAAGTGTGCAACAGATACTTTATAATCCTTTTACAGCTTTTAAAATGAGATTCATTTGGATTTGATTGAAACCGTGTACATAAACAAACACAGAACATAATGTCAGGTCAAATATATCCACGTGTATCTAGAATAATCATCAACCAATAAAACAACATCATTAGTCCAAACAAATCTATATGAGCTAGTTCAAAGACTCTAGAGGAACTTTATAGCGTTTTCGACATAAAAAGATAATTGGCCAACAATTTTGCAAAATCAAAATCAACATTCATTTCTTTATCACGTAACTGGCTGATATAAATCAGATATGGTGCAGATTTTCAACATGTAATATATCGTTCAAGATAAATATACCGTTACTTATTTTACCTTTACCGATAATTTTTCATTTGTTGCCCATTGTGATTCTGCCACCTTTGTACTAGGCTAAGGAACTTTGATTTGTCGCCCGTCATGTGCCTGGAACAGCCAGAATCCAGGTATCACTCTTGTTATTCCTTAGCCTACCAACATACCTACACAAGGAAAGATTTTTGTGACCTATTTGTTTTTATAGGTCCATGATTGTTAGTCACAAATGATTTTGAAAAATATGTTTCTGTAGAACCAAAGCAGTCTATATTTGTTCCTATTGGCACCCAGATTTGTTTGATTTTAAGAGATTTTACATTTGTGCCTTTTGGAAATCAAATTGGTATGGTTTTCACATGTTTGGGTCTAAACCAACAATTGTTTTGATTGTGTCCAATTTTTCTACAAATCGTGCACTTGGAATTGACTTTATTAATTTCGCTTCTAACACGTTCAGATTGATTATATCCAAGTCCTTATCTAACAGTATTGACAGTCTATTTCCCTAATAGCATATTTAGTGATTTTTCTCCTTTAGAGAATTTCCCTAAAGTTATAGACAATTGTTGGACTTGTGTTTTGAGAGATTCATTTTCATTCAATAATATAGTGCACTTTTTAATAGAATTTTCTCTCCTAGTATTTTCACTTTCTTTCAAAATCAGAATTTCTTTTTCAAGTGATTTAATTTTAATTTCTGATTTTTTAATCTCTTCTTTAAATGATGGACACTTATCACACTTAGGGCTCTTATTTCGATAGTTTTTAACCAATTGATCAAGCTGTTTATTTAGATTTATCAAACTATCTCTTTGTGATTCAATTTTAGCGTACTTCTCCCTAAGTCGTTCAAAACAGCCATTTACTTCGTGAAAATATATAAGTAATTCTGAGTGAGTCAGTTATGATACCTCACTTGGCTCGTCATCATCGCTGTCAGTTGTATCACCTCGAAGACACAGATCTGCTTTTTCACTCTCACTACTAGTGCTTTTATCATCATCATCATCATCACTTTTATTCCAAGTGGCCGCAAAACTTTTCCTTTTCGATTTCTTTCCTTGGCTGAGTAAATTCAGAGGACAATTGAGCTTGTGTGACCAGGTTTATTGCACTTGTGACAAATGATCTCTTGCTCTTCTGAGTTGCCTAGAACTTTGACTATTCTGTTTTCAGTTGTTGATTTAGAGCTGGATTTCCATACTTGCGGTTCCATCTTTTTAATCTCTTTATTATTAGTGCCAATTCAGCTGCTCCATCATCATCGTTGTCGTCATCACTTTCCGTTGTACCTTTCAAAGTGATTGATTTCTTTCGCGTATCACCTCCTTCACATTCTTCCTTGAATTTGATTTCTAGCTCATAAGTGGCGAGATTTTCGATGAGTTCTTCAACTCTAATTTGTTTCAGATCTTTTGATTCTTGAATAGCAGTCACTTTTGCTTCAAAAGTTCATGGAAGAATTCTGAGGATTTTTCGAACTATTTTCAGCTCTGTGTATGATCTTCCAAAAGATTTTGATTTGTATACCAGATTAGAAAGTCATCCATACATTTCTTTGACGCTTTCATCCTTTGCCATTGTGAAGTTTTCGTATTCGCTACTGAGCATGGCAAGGCAAGATTCTTTGACTTGGGAGGTTCCTTCGTAAGTCACTTCAAGTGTGTGCCAAATTTCCTGCGCAGTTAGACAATGTGAGACACGATCAAATTCAATTTGATCTAATGAACAAATAATAGAATTCATAGCTTTAGCGTTAGCATTCTGCAGTTTATTTTCAAGATCTGTCCATTGATCCATCGGTTTTTCAATTACTTGATTATCTACCACTATAGTTAGTGTCCTATATCTCGTCTCAACAATATTCCATGCATATATGGTTTTCAGAAAAATTTTCATTCTATTTTTCCAATAAACATATTCACCATTGAACATGGGTGGTCTAACTATGTACAGTCCATCAGCAAAAATATTATTAAAAGAAGCCATTTAAAAAACCAAATTTTTTAAAACAAAAATTGGTTTTAGAAAAATCAAATTTTCAAAACAAAAATGATTTTTGTTCCTTGCTCTGATGCCACTTGTAGGATCGATTTCACCCTAGAGGGGCGTGAATAGGGTGATACTGATAATAATAAAAATTAATGCGGAAATATGTGTAATAATTGCAGCATAGATAATAGCAAAATAATAAAAATAGAAATAGAACAACACAGATTTACCCAGCTTCGGCAATAACTAGCCTACGTGCTGCCCCCAAGGTTTCTATTAGAAATTAAGTAGTCAGACGCTTACACACGTAAATTTGCGACACCCTCTAATGACTAACCTAACTATACGCTCAAAACCCTGCCAAAACTCAGCCACTGAGTTGCGAATTCTTGAACTACACCACCATAGTTCGTAACCTAGTCACACGACTAGAATTTTACAAAAGTTTAAAAGAAAATTAGAAAATAAAAACAAACAAAAAACCCTATATAATCACTAAAGCCCAAATTCAATAAACAGACCGGTCCACTTAAATTAGAGAAAAATCTCCCATTTATTTTTTTCTTCTGTGTTGGAACTTTTCCCGTTCTTCTTCGTTCCTCTTTCACAAGCCAGGGTTTTGCTGTAAATTGAAGATGCCACCTTTAATTGATCGATTGTGATATGCTTTAGCTATGGTTGCTTCGTCAATCAAATTGCTGGTTGAGATTGGCTTTCGTTCGCTCCAATTTTCGAGCTCGAATGTTTAAAGGAAATTTGGTACATGACTTTCTTTTTCTATTTCGATTTTGCTCGACCTAGATTCGAGTTATTGGTTTTGATTTACTTTAGTGATTAGCTCTAGTATTTTTCTTGATCTCGAATCACACTTTTGCTGATGATGATCTTTTGGTTATTTTATAGGGTTCAGACACCTTATATTTTCGTTCGTATAATTGTGTTGAATTCTTCAAATATTTTTGCTTGGCCGTTCGATTTTTCTTAAATACTTGTGATTTATTTTGACAGGTTCAATTCGAATATTTTTCTGATATACTTTGCTTGGTTACCACGGCTTGCGTTTGGTTTTAAGATATTTTGATTCTATGATGCTTGTTCATCACGCTCTTTCCATTTTCAAATATTTTTGACTTTTTTTTTGAATTTTTTCATCTCGGCCTTGACTTGGTTTGAAATTGCTACTTTATTTCGAATGTCTTCATGTTGCATATTGAATTGAGTCTGTTGAACTGCTTGTATTCATCGCTGTTGCACATGTTTGTCACTGCATTTGTGTAGTGTTGCATTTGTGTTCGAGTGTACGTTTACTTGAGTCTGCATTGTGTGGTTGACTTTATCCTTGTGCACATTGGTTCATTTATGACCTGCTTCTTGGTTACATGTGCTTGCTGCTAACCTTGTGCACTTGAGTGTTGAGGCTGTGTTGTTTGTCACCATACTTGTTGTTTGTTGTGTGTACTTGTATCAATTCATGTTGTATTCACCTCCGGTTCACTTTGTTGTTGTAGTCAACTCATGTATACATTTGTTTGCATGTAAAGTGTAGCCTTATTTATTTGAGTCTGCACTGGTTCTAAAAAATGTGAGCATGTTGTTGTTCTGATTTGATGAACTTGAAGCATTTTGTAATCTGGTTGCATTCAATGTCCAATTCATGTGGTCTGAGGATTTTTGAAGTCTGAGTCTTGTATATGCCTCTGGTCTGTGTTTCCTGAGTTGCTTCGAGTTAAAAACTACCTGATCTCGTTGTTGTGCTGAAGATTGGTTCTATACTGCACTGGTGGTTCCTTTTGTGTTCATGCCATTAGACTGTTGTCTTGTTAAAATCGCTCTTCTCTGGTTCACCTTGGTTGCATATACTCATGTCTGAAATATGTTAAGGCATTTGTATTTACGTAGAGTTGTATGTTGAATTGTTTTCATTTCATATTGCTTATGACCATGTAATGTTTAGTTGCTTCACGTGTACATCATGTATGGTGGCATGTTGTATGTGGTTGGTCTAGCTGTGTCTGGTGTACATTGTTTGCTTCGACTGGTCTGGTTCAATTTCTTGTACCATTGATAGTCTTGATACATTTGAGTATATATCTTGTTGTACTGGTTCATGTTTGGGTTGTTTGTGTACATTTGAGTCCGGCCATTATATTGAACTTTTATTCATGTTGGATGACCATTGACTCTCATACTTGACCATTCTATAATATTTTTGTATTGCACCTGAGTTGAATCCGGCCTCGTCTTGGGTTTGGCCTTATGCTCACCTATCCCAGTAGTTTTAACAATCAAGTGAATATCGGCATGCACGGCCTTGTGGCATGTACAATGATACACTATGCATGTCACAAGTTGTTTGCGTATAATGAATTCAAAAAAAATGATGACGAACAACCCAAATAACCGAGGCAAATATTATTTTCAAAAACACACACTTTAATTTGCACTGCAAAATATTTTTTTTTTCAATTTTACTACGTCGGTGTTTATTTTGCAAATAGCTCAGATGCTGGATTCAAGCTGGAACATAGTTGAAGGTAAAAACACAAGTGTTGAGTGAATATGTAGTGAGGAGTAATATGTAAATTGAAAAATTGTGATGCAATCGAAATTGTATTGTAATTGACATTGTGTAAATGTAGTGAGAGCTTAAATTTGTACTATTTGAATTTGTAATAAAATATTTGTTTGAATAAAATATTTGTTTGAATTTGAATTCTGTGTTATTTATTTTATCCAACAAATATTTATTTATATATATGAAAAATAAAATAGTACAATAACAAATACATTTAAACGAATATATATATATATATATGTTTATTATCATCAAACAAAAATCATATACTAGCATATTCTACACAACATATAAATTATTTAACGGTATAATTTTTAATTATATAAAAATGAGAACGTATGCTTACAAAATGAATGTATTTATATTGCTTTTTTTAGCTCTATTGATAAACATTTATTAATAAATCTTCTTGAGTAACTATGAAATATGCATGGTATTACAACTCATTTTAGAGAATAATGGGTTTATACAAAAATACTAACGTCGACCACCGATTATACCTTAACTGAGTAAGCAATACATTACAGAGCATGCACGTTTTATTTAAGCAATGCATAAGTTTAACATGAGTTCATTTGATATAAAATATAAATTGGAATATGTACATATTTAATATAATAATAGTGTATCATATATGGCATAAAGAATTCATTCTAAGAGAGAAATAATGTATCAAGTTTGGTTTAAATAAACATATACTAACATTTGCATTACTGGATTATTTCGCATTATCGAACACTAACGAATTAGAATAATATTTCAGTAGCTTGAAAAGTTGTGTTTTAATACATATAGCATAATACAAGTGAGAAATATACGTAAACCATAAACATCATGTAGGCCATCTTTTTTAAATATCTGGGTAAACTAGATAACTTCGTTGACTCTTAAGTGAGTGTGCCACAGAATTCCCACACTTCGGATATTAACTAATTGATTTAATGTTGTAACTGCAAATCGATACTTACACATCTTCATTATCTCTAATGTTATGATCATACAACTACCACTCTAATACATCATTGTCTAATTTCTGGAACAACCAAGAGTTTATTTTGAATAACCTTGCAACATAGTAATTGAATAATATAAAATTTAGCATACTATAAGCCTGTGTAATATTTATACATGTAAGAAATAAATTATAATTATGTTATAAAATATATAATGTTTTCTTTCAAGCATAAATAAATATGCTAAAAATATCATGTTTCCTTTAAAGCATAAGCAAGTACTACCTTAATATTAGTTTGGTAAGTTTTAAAATATATTTCTTCTAAACCATTTTAGTTTTTTTACTGACCTCTCGTTAGAGAAAAAGGAAACCTTTTGTTATGAATAGGCAATTAGTTCTTGCATTACTATTTCTTTTTTATACATACATTTCTTACATCAACAAAACGTTTGTTAAATTTACAGTACACTTGAGGTTACATTTTGCCTCATAGAGTCATCCATTCGAAATATTGCTAATAAAAGGGAATAATAAATAGAATTAAATGATTACATATTAATTTATTAATTGATCAGCATTAAGAAAATTAATATATAATTAATTCTCTCATTAAATTAATAATGCTTATCTTTGAATTTAAATTAATCAAATTAAAAAAACATTAGTTTCTATATTTATTGTAAGGTCAGTAATTCTCTCATAAAATAATTTTCATAAAAAATACAAATAATTACATCGTAGTTGCGTAAGATCACTAAAACTTTAATGGTAATCGTGAATGTGTGTGGCCTATGTACATTTCATGGTCCATTACATAATACAATAGAATAACAATGGAAGCTTAGATTTATTAGGAAGGACAATATGAAACACCTCATCTCTGTATTCATACTACCAAAGAGTATCACTAAGTAATGTTGTCTGGTAATATAGAGAATGAGGCAATATGGTTTACACAAAGGAATATTCCCTCGGACTAACACCGGTACATATCTCATATCATTTAGTACTTACCAAATAGTACACAGTATCAACATAAAGCAATAAACATGTATGTCTCCTGGACTGAACAATACATAAAACTGAATATAAATAATAGAGTACATAAAGTCATAACGCAGCAAATAAGTATAATATATCAAATAAACAGAGTCCAGAAGGGCTACAAAATGAGTCTCTAGCCCTCTATATACATACATTATCATCACTACATATAATTTATATAAATGAGGCTACAAAACACATGACGGATGCATCATCCTATAGTAACTACTAGCCTCCCAAAAACCCATGTGAATCCAGTTGTCTACAATGTACCTGATCCAGCAATATCTTGGACTGACCCGAGTATTATAAATAATATATGAGTCAGACTATGTTTGAATATAATACCAAGGTGATCTAATTACTATGGTAATTATATGATTATCATTACTCAGTATAATGAGTATTACATCATACACAACAAATCCCTATATGAATGTATTTACTTACAGAGAATAACTGAACAAATATCAAAATGGCATCATATACCACCATATGTCACTCGATCCTTTATTCAATGCTTATAAAATACACCTAATCCATATTATATTTTATGTAACAAGTCCGATGAATAACTAAAGAAATATTATCAAAAGTCCCACACCATGCGGTATTATAACTCCGTTTATTCAAATTTCTTATTACACAGAAATACAAATGTATAAATGATTTATAAAATAACTACATCTATTGGAATATATATATATAAATAGCATTAGCAATATTTACATACAAAAAGGTACTTTATTATATTAAAAGTAAAATTTAAATTGTTTAAATAAAAAAGCAAGCATCTTTGAATATTTTAATATATTCGTAATAATATATCTAAATCAACAATTACGCATTATATATACTTTAATTAATTTTTTAATAGTCACGTATGATTATTAAATAATATATTTAACTGCACAATGAATTTATTAAATATCAGTCCCATTATTGAATTCAATAATTCCATATAAATAATATTCTATAATAAAATAGTTCAAATTTATAATATATGATATATATATATATATAATTTTCTTTTAATTATATATGTTTATTTTATTTTCAAAATAAGAATTCTGCAAAATTTCATTAATACTTCAATTGAAAATTAATATTAATTTTACTCCATATAATTATCAAACAATTTAAATTATACATCTAAATTAAGTTTAAGATTTAAGGTTGTTGTTATGTATTTTATTTATGTTTTATATAATTTACTATTTATTTACTTATTATTTTATTTTATTACATATTCTTTTAAACTTCAGGCATAGAAAATGTGAACACCGGTGGACTGGTGGGTATACACCGGTGCACTGATGTCTCGTTTGTTGTAGACCTAATTTGATTATAATTTGATCGAATCTCCTCCCCACTTCAACCTAATTGTTGTTTGCTCCACTAATTGAGTTTATACCCAAGTATACAACTATACTTCAATCTTCAATGCCCGTATTTTTCAAATTACCCATATGATTGCATGATCAGGAGAAATAGGGAAAGAGTGATATCACAGTAAATGTGCAATTTCAATTGCACAATCACACATTTGATATTTCATACATCTAGATATCAAAACAAACATAGATTATCATTTAAAACTCTCATCTTATATTGTAGAACTTCAATTTCACTCTTGCTTCTTCTTCTTCTTCCTTGCTTGCACTTTACTGTAAATTTCCAACTTCAACTATTGATAATCAAAAATTAAATTTCTTCTTAGCTATATGTGTAGATTGTTGCCAAGAAGCACATATTGAGTTTGGGAATTTGTATAAATTTATTGGATTTGATTTTGAATTTAGAAGAGAAGAAGAGGAAGTATAATTTTTAAATTATTTAAGAATAAATATATGAATACCTAAATATATGAATGTATCATATATTTATAAGTTGGAGGGAGATATATGGATTTGGAAAAGTCTAGAATTAGGGAACAAGAGTAGGCTAATTAGGCTTTGTGCCTAATTAATTTATGTACCAATTTTATTTCCATTTTCCTTTTATAAAAGAATATTTTCATTCTTATTTTATTCTACAATAATTCAATTAAAAATCATATTCAACTTTTTTAACTTCCAAGTAATACTATTTACATTTTTATAAAATTATTTTATGTAGTTTATTTATTTAATCTAATTATTTCTTTTGATCTCTATTTAACTCATTTACTAATTAAACTTCAAATTTCTTTAATACTTAAAAGAAAAATTTTCCTTTTATGAAAATAAATTATAAACTCATTTATTTCAAGAATTATAGTTTATAAAATTTATTTAACCATTTTATTTCAAATTATTATTTTATCTTTAGAATTTCAAAAATATCTAAATTAATTACCAAATTAATATTTATCACTTTTAAAATTCTTTTCATTTTATATAATATTTCACATCTAATTTTCAAATCATTTATATTTAAAACACATTTAATTAATTAATATTTATTAAAAAAAATTCTAATTTATTGCTTATCGATAATGAATTGTTATAGACTTCTCACTTAAGAAAACTACGTCCTCGCAATTTCTCCTAAGGGAAACTATATTGGCTAGTTAAATTCTTGCTCATCTACACCATTTATTATTTAATAAACAAAGATTAAAGCATACATGAATCATGCGCATTAATGAATAACTTAGGGTAAGTCCGTTCCATAAGCTCCTGAGTCTCCCAGGTATAATTCAATAGATTTTCGAACCACTATACCTTCACTAAAGGGACCTTCTTACTTCTTAGTAGACGAACTTTTGAGTAGACTATCTGAACAGGATGCTGCACATAAGTTGGATTAGGGGATATTTCGAGCTCTTTTATGTCTCTTGGTTCCAATCCAGTCTTAGTATCTCGTAAACACTTCCTCAATTGGAAAACATGAAAGATGTTATGTATTCTTGAAAAATGATCTGGAAGTGCAACTTTATAAGCAAATCTTTCAATTCGCTCAGTAATTAGGTAAGGACTAACGTAACAACGTGCTAGGTTCCCTGATTTATAGAATTTCATAATAACCTTTAATGGAGATATCTTCATATAAACATGATCACCAACTACAATCTCTATTTCCTTTCTTCTTTGATTAGTATATGACTTTTAACGATCTTGGGTCCATTTCATTCTCTATCTAATCAGCTCGATCTTCTCGGATGCTTCTTATATCGAATATGGACCTAATACAAATTTATCTCCAATCTCCAGCCAACAGGATGGTGATTAACATGGTCTACAGTATAAGGCTTCTAATGGCATCATGCCGATGCTAGACTGGTACCTATTATTATAAGCGAACTCAACGAAACAGAGATAATCTTTGCAGCTAACTCCAAAATCATGTACATAATCATGAAGCAAATCTTCTAAAATCTAATTCACCCACTCTGTTTGTCCATCGGTTTGTAGATGATATGTCATGCTGAAGTTTAACTTCGTTCCCAAAGCTGTCTGAAGACTCTTCTAGAATCCGTTGGTAAACAGCTGATCACGGTCACACACTATAGAGCTAGGAATCCCACGAAGTCTGACCACTTCCTTTACATATAACTTTGCTAAATATAGTGTGGTTTTATTTGACACCAATATAAAATGTGCTGACTTAGTCAAACGATCTATCACTACCCATATGCTATCATGGCCACTCCTATAATGAGGTAAACCATCAATAAAATCCATTGATACCTGCTGCAACTCAATATTAAAAATATTTTCGTAGGAATTTATATAAGTGAACTACTATATAGTACAAGTCCACTCATACCTAACCCCATTTCCATTGGAGAATTTCCAATGGCTGAAGCAAACCACTAGGCTTTAGATGTATGTCCTTCGCTAGCTGGCAAGTCATATACTCCTTAACAAACTTGCCAATATCATGCTTTATTCCTTCCCAGTAGTATGGACATTTCATATCCATATGCATATTACTACCACCTAGGTAAATAGTGTAATATGATCAATGGCAACCATCCATTACTTCTTTACGGAGATCATCAACATCAGGAGATACTATTCTATTTCTCCTCCATAAGCATCAATATGAATTAAGAGAATTGCTAACCCAATGTTCACCTTCATCTCTAGATTCTAATCTTTGAATAAGCACAAGAATTATTGGATCTCTCCTTTATGCTTCAACGATCTGATCAATCAGAGAAGGCTTAGCCACAAGACCAGCTAACATTGCTCCTTAACTAACTTCTAGACTTCTATCACGAATCTCGCACATCCTTCCATTCCGCAATCATCATGAAGACTACTTCTTGATGTTTCTTACTTATTGCATCCACTACTCGATTACCTTTCCCAAATGTATACTGGATCTCAAAGTTATAGGCCGCTACGAATTTTAGCCATTTTTGCTATCTCATATTAAGATCCTTCTAGGTAAACAGATACTTCAGTGACTATGATCTATGTATGATACAAATTGCTCTCTAAGTAAATAGTGATGCTAGATCTTCAGTGCGAAGACCACCTAGTTCCAAACCAAGAGTAGCATATCTAATCTCATTAAGCCTTAATTGCCTTAGTACATAATCTACTACTTTACCCTTTCGCATTAGATCTACCCCCAATCTAGAACCATATACATCAGTATAAACCACCAGGTCCTGGTTACCTTTAGAACAATAAGCACTGGTGCATGAGTAAGAAATTACTATAGCTTATGATATGCTTCCTTACATTTAGCCGTACATTAAACTTAACTCCTTTCCTAGTAAGGTTAGTGAGTGGCTGCACGATCTTCGAGAAATCTTTGATAAATCAAAGATAATCTAGCTAACCCCATAAAACTTATAATCTCTAAAACCATCTTAGGTTGCTTCCAGTTTTGAATAGCATCCAATTTTGCTGGGTGAACCGAGATACCAGCCTCTGAAACAACGCGACCTAAGAACTAAATTTTCCTTTGCCAAAAGTGACATTTCAAGAATTTGGCTTTTCGCTTATTCTACCTTAAAGTCTCCAACACATTTTAGAGTCATTTCTCATGTTTTGCCTCAGACTTAGAATAAACTAGAACGACATCTATGAAAACCAAGACAAACTTGTCCAGGTAATCTCTAAAAACTCATTTCATCAAATCAACAAAGTATGTTGGAGCGTTTTTCAATCCACACGGGGTTACTAGCCATCATAGGATCCATATCTAGTCCTGAATGATGTTAAAGGAATATTAGTCTTAGTAATTTTAAGTTAATGAAACCCAGTTGTTATGTCAAGCTCTTAAAAGACTTTAGCTCCACGTAGTTGATCGAACTTGTCATCGATCTTAGGAAGGGGGAACTTGCTCTTGATAGTCAACTCATTTAACTTTTGATAATCAATGCATAGCTTGGAGCTTCCATCTGCCTTCTTCACATATATAGCTGTGGCTCCTTAGAGAGAACTACTTAATCCAATTAAATTATTAGATTCAAATTCTATCAATTGCTTCTTAAGCCCATCATCCTCCTTTGCGGACATTTTTGTCCGAAGCCGACTGACAGGTTGAGCTTCGTGAACAAAATCAATTCGAAACTCGATGGCCCACTTCGGAGGTAAATTAATAATTGCTTCGAATACATCGGGTATTCTCTAACTATAGGATCTCTAGTAATTTCATCTTCTTCTCTCGACTCAAAGGCAAATAGTGATCCATTTAAATCATGACTGACGTCTCCAAGAATCAAATTGACTCGTTCAACAGAATCCGGATGGCTCGAAGTAATGACTCTCTCAAGGAAATAAAGATGAGCCTCATAGCGGTCGAGCCAATCCATTCCCAAATTAATTCTGAATCCCAAGTATTCGAATACATGCAAATCAAAATAGAATGTCAAATCACATAACACTAATTCAACATTATTGCACATCATCCCAAGAGTTACATATCCTCCAATAGGCTTGGAAATCCTCAAAAATAAACTAAACACACAACCTCCGATCTAATTTATCAACTAATTCCTTTGACATGAAAGAATGAGATGCTCTTATATAAAAAAGAACCCCAATAGTAATTCTTTTAAATAAAATCTTACCTTCTTGAACATCAGAAATTTTCCTTTTAACTACAAGACACTACCAGAGGCATCCATAGCATTCAACTTTCCATCCTTTTTATCAGCTATTGTTGGATAAGCATAGCTAAAATGTCCCTTCTTTTTACAAATTCTACACTTCTATTGAGGTAGGAAATGATGCGGTTTGGTACACTTGCTCGAGAAATGTCCCATTTGTCCACGGTTGTAACACTTCGTTGTCTCCTTACCATGACTCCTATAATTTGGTGCATTACTCTCACTAGCTTCTTACCTTGAAATATGGGCTTCAGCTTCCTAAATAGAAATCTCCGATTCTACCCAACATTCACCTTCTTCTTTTGTTCTTCCTCACTGCTTTCGTTTTCCGCTTCCTTTAGCCTCATTGATGTGTCCACTAGCTTCTCAAAAGTCACATCCAACTAAGGTAGAAGATCTTTCCTGAAAACTTTATTCAGTACATACACAAACTTATAGTTCTTCTTTAGTGGAGTATTGCTGAGATCGGTTTCATATTTCGATAATGCTTTAAAGGTGGCAACATACACAGCTACAGACATATGACATTTCTTCAAATCTATGAACCTCTAAGCCATTGCTGCCTTCTCAACTTTAAGAAGGTATTTCTGCTCAAAACATATCTTAAATTGATCCCAAGATAATTCGACTTCATCAAACTCTACTACCAATAGCTCATACTAGTCTAATGCTCTCTCCTAAAGCTGACTTGAAGTAATATGGACCTTCCATCGATCAGTGATCCCTATATGTGTGAAGATACATTAACACGACTTGAGCCAAGTTTGCATTTCAATCACTCCTTCTGTGCCCTTGAAGGTCTTCTCTCTAAGGCTAGTATAATCACTATTTAGTCTAGCAAAGTCAAATGAGGAGTGAAAGGATTGGGAGTTGTAAAAGCACTAGATTGTTGGATGCTCCTCACAAGCTCCATTAATTGCTCGGTGGTCATGAACACTTTCCTAGATCCACCAACCTGTTCATGGTCCATACGACCAGACCAAAGTCCAGCCATAACTCACACTACAAAGAAGTGAGATTCGGATTAAGAATAGGCAAGAAATATTAATATACATAACCAAACACACAAATAACAAATATGCACCTAGAGACTACACCCAGTAATCACCATATATACCTAGTAAGTGTGTATATATATATATAGGTAATCTACCTAATACCCAAGGTACAATGACTCCTAAGTCCATCTAGGTTAATGACTCGTGTCTCTTTGTACCATGTATTGTTCTAACCTTGCTATGCTACAAAATTAAACACAACACCTCTACATCCATATTACCAAAGAGTATCACTAAGTAATACAGTCTGGCAATACGGAGAATGAGGCGATATGGGTTACACACATGAATATTCCCTTAGGCTAATACCAGTAAATATCTCATATCATATATTACTTACCAAATAGTACACGGTATCAACACAAAGCAAAAAATACTTGTGTCTCTAGGACTAAACAGTACATAACATATAATATAAATATTAGAGTACATAAAGCAAAAATGTAGCGAATAAGTATAATATATCAAATTTACAGAGTCTAGAAGGGCTACAAAATGATCATCTCTAGCCCTCTATATACATACATCATCATCACAACATAAAATATACATAAATGAGGCTACAAAATACATAAGGGGTGTATCATCCTATAGTAACTACTAGCCTCCCAAAAACCCATGTGAATCCAGCTGTATACTGTGTACCTGATCCTGCAATATCTCAGACTGGCTTGAATATTATAAATAACATGTGGGTCGGACTATGTTTCGATATAATACCAAGGTGATCGAATGACTATGATAACGATGATAATAATAACTATAATGCAATAAAATATATCGCATAAGTGAGAATATAATATGAGATAGCCAAATCAAATCATCCAATCATCAATCATTAGCATAAACAAAGCATGATGAAACAATCATAACTCACATACATAACATCAATTCGTATATCCATAAAATAACGATTATTTCTCTATTATAGTTGAAAATATAATTTCAACATATACTTATGGATAATATAGGGATTGACTACACTTTAGACACAAGATCTCTAATACAGTCATACTTATCATCTACACAAATATATAAATAAATATGTCCATCTATCACACACGCCAGAATAAGATGGGAGACCGACAACACACGCTCACTTCAGGAGACTACACACATATCTGTTTAACATGACATCTATAGTTTTTAGTTACCTCGACGGTCATCGTGAGTCATATCCATCAGCGTACTCGTCAAAATGAAGATTTGGTCATGACCCTACACATGCCCCTAATGATAACAGTCTGCTGGCCTATGTGGCATAGAGGCAAAGATACACAGCGATAACACACAACTATATAAATATATGGGAGTCGCCGATCCGGGGTAAGAACCCACAATCAGGCCGTTAGGGTGGATACTTACCTAATTTGGTTCACTTATGTACCATAAGAGGAGTTGGACAATTATAAACAAACAAATAGTATCTATAAACAATGGATGACATATAACCCTATACATATCTCAACACATGGAAATATATATGAATATCATTACTCACCACAACAAGTATCGCATCATACAAAACAAATCCTCGTATGAAGGATATTTACTTATAGAGAATAATTGAAAAATAACAATATGGCATCCTATACCACTGTGTATTACTCGATCATTCATTTAATGCTCATAAAATACAGTCAATCCATACTATATTCTACACAACAAGTCGGATGAATAACCAAAGAAATATTACCGAAAGTACCATAACAGACCGTATCATAACCGCATTTATTTAAATTTCTTCTTAAATAGAAAATTTTATATAAATGATTTATAAAAATAATTCATTTATAGGAAAATAATATACATTATTTAAATAACATTAGCAATATTTACATACAAAAAGATACTTTATTATATTAAAATAACACTTAAAAATGTTTAAATAAATAAGCAAACATCTTTGAATATTCCAATAAATTCATATCTAAATCAAAAATTAAGAATTATAGAGCATTTATATAATTTTTAACAGCCACATATGATTGTTAAATAATATATTTAACTCCGTAATCAATTTATTAAAAATAATCTCATTATTGAATTTAGTAATTCCTTATAAATAATATTCTATAATAAAATAAGTTCAAATTTATAATATATGATGTATGTATAATTTTCATTTAACTGCGTGTGTTTATTTTATTTTAAAGTAAGAATTCTACTAAATTTCATTAATACTTCAATTGAACATTATTATTAATTTACTTCATATAATTATCAAATAATTTGAATTATACCTCTAAATTAAGTTTAAGATTTAATCGTGCATTTATTTATTTTATTTAAGTTTTATATAATCTACAATTTATTTATTATTTTATTATATATATAACTTAAGAGCACAAAATAACGTGCACATTGGTGCATTGTTGTCGCTTTTGCTATGACCCTAATTTGATCATAATTTGATCGAATCTTCTCCCCACTTCAATCTACTTGTTGTTTGCTCCACCAATTGAGTTTATACCCAAGTATACAACTGCACTTCAATCCTTCAATACCCATATTCATCCAATTATCCATATGATTGCATGATCAAGAGAAATAGAGAAAGAGTTGATATCATGGTAAATGCACAATTTCGATTGCATAAGCACACAATCGATATTCCATACATCTTAATATCAAAATAGATATAGATTGTGAGTTAATACACTCACCTTATGTTGTAGAACTTCAATTTCACTCTAGCTTCTTCTTCTTCCTTGCTTGCACAGTCCATTGTAAATTTCCAACTTTAACTATTAATGACCAAAACTTGAATTTCTTCTTAGCTATAAATGTAGATTGTTGTCAAGAAGTACATAATTAAGTTTGGGAAGTTATATAATTTATTGGATTTTATTTTGAATTTAGAAGAGAAGGAGAATAAGTAGAATTTTTATACTATTTAAGAAGAAACATCAGGATATTTAAACATATGAACTTATCATATATTTATAAAATGAAGGGAGATACCTAGATTTGGAAATGTCTAGAATTAGGGAACAAGAGTGAGCTAATTAGGCTTGTGGACACAATTAATTTATTTACGAACTTTGTTTTCCATTTTCTTTTTATAAAACAATATTTTCCTTCTTATTTTGGCCTACTATAATTTAGTTAAAAATCATATTGAATTCTCTTAACTTTCAAGTAATATTATTTACATTTTTATAAAATTATTTTCTATAACTTATCTGTTTAATCTAATTATTTCTTTTAATTTCTATTTAACTCATTTACTAATTAAACTTCAAATTCCTTTAATATATCAAATAAAATTCTTTCTTTAATTAAAATAAGTCCTAACCTCATTTATTTCAAAAAGTACAATTTATAAAATTTATTTAACCATTTTATTTCAAATTATAAATTTGGCTTTAAAATTTCTATAATATCTAAATTAATTACCAAATTATTTTTTATCACTTTTATTTTTTATTCATTTTAATAAAATATTTCCCATTTAATTTTTGGATAATTTATGTTTAAAACACATTTAATTAATTAATCTTTATTATCAATTTTTCTATTTATTGCTTCTTGACAATAGTTTATTACACGATGGCAGAATTCACAAAAATGAACAAGCATAGATTAACTAAGACTTCTTAAAGAATTTGAAGATAAATAAGTTTCCAAAACACATATTTAAAATTAAATTGTTAACAAAATTTCAAAATTATACACCTGATGTTAGCCATAAAACCTACTTGAGAGCAGAAGTATGAAAGAAGGCTAATAAGATTGGGGTTTTGATGAAGAAACATGCCAAGACATCATAAAGGATGTAAAAGGGTGTTTCGAAGGCATTGAGCAGGTATCGAAAGAGTTGAAGGCACCAACTACACATACAGTGCAAAGGCCTTCGATCCTGATGGAAATAGATAGACCCTTCCGCCACTACCAACCTTTCGACACAGATAAACAAGCAAGAATGACTTCGAAACCCCTTTCGAAGGTAACCAATGATGCTCTCCCAGCTACATGCCAAACCTTTCGAAGTCAAAGGTTTTGCCCCCATCATAGCCTTTTCGAAAGCATATACAATCCTTTTGACCCATCGAAAGCCATAATATTAAAAGAAGATTCCGCAGTAACTCACTGGCATGCATTTTGGGGATACTCAACATCATCAAAACCACTGACAATTGAATCTCTTAGAAACCAATATGATTGACCTATAGACATTATCGACAATCCCAAACTTACTCCCGCTAATAACTAAAAGGTAAAGAGGCATTCAAGATACCTTTCGATAGTGTCAAAAGGTGCCGTGAAGGAAAAGTACACGAAAATCAACAAAGGCAAAAGGATGATAAAGGCCTTTTCAACTCAGTCGAAAGGCTTAGAATGGATAAAGGAACTGTTAGAGTAAGACAAGAAGAGCAAAGGACACCTTTTGACAATGTCGAAAGGAAGCATGGCCTACGACTATGTCAAAAGGCGTAAAACAACATATAAAAAGGGATCCTTTCGACCCGGTCGAAAGCAAGGCGCGAAAGGGGGGTCGGCGCCATTTATAAATAAGACCCAAGGGGTCTAGTTTTGGGGACCAAATTATGGAATCTTGAATTCATTTTCTTTACTCTACTTTCTTAGTGACAATTGTATTTGGAAGAAACCTTAAATCAAATTAGGGAAAAGGCTCAATATCTTGTAACTCATTTTGGATTATGAATAAAAAATGAGAGATGGCTTGTTCATAAGGACATTGACGATGGGGAAGATCATTTAGATCATTTGCTAGACTAATGATAAATTGCGCATGATTCTAACCTTTTCTCATGATCTCTTTTGTCTATGCTGTGTATAAAATCGACTTGGGCGTTTCCAGTCGAAACACATCATCATCCGAAACTTCATAATGATGGGGTGTCGACCATGTTGAGTGCATGAGTCTTGGGAATACCTAAATTGGTCTTATATAAGGAAACAAAGTGAATTGTAGACAATAGTAAGCTAGGATTGCTTCGAAAGGAAAAACACTTTTCGACCTGATCGGAAGGAGTATTTCCGAAAGAAATCTTAGCTTATATTTGGCTAACAGTTATACATAGTGGAACTCATTCGAAGGGGAATCAACTCTTTGGGACCCCAATAACCCTTTCAACGGGGTTCCATAGTAAGAATAACGAAACCATTGGGTCGAAAGCAACCAAGAATACTAGTGAAGTAGCATCTCCTTTCGACGTAATTGAAAGGTCTTGGATGTTACCTTTCAACATGATCGAAAGGGGTGGAACACAAAGATTATAGGCCACTTTCGACTCACTAGGAAGATGAGACTCAATAAAATGATGATCTCAAAAACTATGTCCCAAAGTTGACTCCTTCAGGCCTTTCGACTATACCAACCTAGTCGAAGGATTAGGAAAGCCTCATTAACTCATTCGATTAAGCCAATCTGGTCAAAAGGTTAGGCAACCTCATTAATCTTATCAATTAAGGCAATCTGGTCGAAATATAGAGCTATCACCTCAAATCATTTTGACTATATCATGATTTGTTCAAATTAAATTATCTAATGAATAGCATTAGGGATGTTGACAAGATTTCTTGTTAACATTTTTAGTGCTAGAAGGAGGGCTTGAACCTTCGACATTGTGGTTATATACAGACTAATTGTGGTTCATTTCATTTGCATAGGAAAAATGAGGTCAAAGTGTTTGAGTGGAATTATGGAGGAAGTAATACACACTGCCACCTTGGAAGAAAATATACCTCCATCATTTAACCTGGATGGGGTCATTCCAGGGCAGACTTCATCGCCAGCATGACAAGATGAAAACACAACAAAAATCAAGCGCTTGGAACAACAACTACAAGAAATGCAAGAGTTACTGAAGATGGCCTTATCTCAAAAGTCTTCAAAGACCCCGAAATAGACTCAAGGAGAAGAAGTGATCTCTCCTAGGAGGAATCTAAAGACTAATTCCAAAGAATGCAAAGACAAAGTGGACTTAACCTCCTCGAAAAAGAGGGAACTTCCCCAAACAAGAGCCAATCATCAGGGAAGAATTGTCGACAAATCCTTGGAATAGTCTGGCAGTTCAACGTCTAAAGAGTACCACCCAAGTCAGAAGAATTACGGCAATGTCGAAGCTTTTCTAAAAGATGCTACTGAGAAGGCTATCAAAGATGCTATGAATTCCAAGGGAAAAAGTACTATGGACGAAAACGTCAATGGCAATGAGAGGGTGCCACCTTTACCAATAAGATATGGCTATAGTAATACCTCCGTATGTCAAAATCCCATCTATGAAATATCATGGGGATATGGACCCCGATGATCATCTTATGGCTTTTGACAGGCAGATGGATTTGTATAACGCTTCTGGGGGCAGTCAGATGTCGACTGTTCCCTATTACTCTCCAGGGAGTGGTAACCAAATAGTATAGGCAATAAAGAGAAAAAACCATCTACTCTTGGAAATAATTTTCTTATGAGTTCTCAACCCAATTCTGCATCTGTAAGGATCCTACTATTGACTATACGGTCTTGAAAAATATAAAGCAAAGGTAGGGAGAGTCTTTGGGAGTCTACTTGAGAAGGTTCAATGCTAAAGCTTTAAAGGCCAAGGATATGAATGATCGTGACAAGATCATAGCCGTTCATTCCGGCTTGATCGAGAATACCCTTTTCTTGAAGCAACTCTTTGTCAATGGCTGCAAAGATCTACATGACTTCCACTTTCAAGCAGATAATTTCATCTGTATGGATGAGTTTTATTACACGAAGAAGAAAATAGTTCCCAGGAAGGAAGGAGGAAGGTTTAGCCTGGACTGTGGCCATAAAAGGTCCAAATGGGAAGAACCAGTTGCTAACATAGTTGCTTTAAACAAGCCATTGTCTTACATATATGCTATAGCAAAGGAAACAGTAACCTTTCCAACCTCCTTCAAATCCAAGAATAATCTACAGCAAAAAAAAATGAGGGGATTACTGCACTTACCACAAAGCTAATGGCCATAAAACTGATGAATGTAGAGTTCTAGCCGGAAAAATCCAAAAGCTGATCTGGGAAGGCCATCTAAAAGAATTTGTTCTAGACCAGCATAAAGCCCAGCGGATCATAAAATGATCCGCAGGAGCACCTAAGCAATGCTGTGAATGTGCTAGAAGATGAGGACCGTCTAAGATTAAGCCCACCAATCAACAGGATTGATGTGATCCATGGCAAGCCACATCCAGCAGGGAGTAGTAAAGGGGCCTGAAGCAGATATATTAGAGAGGCTAAAGAAGGGATCTATTCTATTCAAGAAGAGCCTCCAACGAAAAACCATGCCTTAGCATCCAAATGCCTAATCTAGATCACCCCACAAGAACTACGCAAAGGAGTCCATCACCCTCATAATGACCCCCTCATGATTACGGCCCAAATTGGGCTATCCATTATCTCAAAGATTCTGCTCAATACAGGCAGCGCAGTCAATGTCATCTTCAAACATGCCTTCAATCAAATGAATATCCCAAAGCACAAATTAGAGCCAAGCATAGAGCCGATATTTGGGTTCGATAGTAAAGGGTCAACTCCAATGGGGCAGATAAAGCTACTTGTACAAATGGGAGTGCCGCCAACTTGCCAAACATTTGAAACTATTTTTATGATAATTGATCAACCTACCTACTACAACGCCTTCTTTGGCAAACCAGCCCTGGATGAGATCGATGCTTTTGTCTCCCCAAAGTACCTCATGGTAAAATTCCTGATAAAGCGAGGCTGGGGAACTGTACGGGGGGAACAAGTTAGCTCTCATGAAATGTATTTTGCCACACTTGACCAATACAAAAGAGAGCATTTTGCCTACTTTGGTTCTTCTACTGTTTTACAACCTTCTGATGATGGATTTTCACATCTAACATTCGAAGAAAAGGTTAACATTAAAAAGTCTAACAAACATATGTATCAAAGGTACATCCCTACAGGAAGCAAGAGAAAGAGAATTGATGCTAACTCAACAGAGGAGGGTCCTATAGTCACAGAGTTCGACTGCCGAGGCGAAACAAAGAGGATTAAACCCATAGAAGACTTTGAGAAAGCCCACATAGACTCAGAGGATGCTTCTAAAATAGTTAAAGTGGGAAAAGATCTTGATAATGAGTTATAGAAACACTTGATACTCCTCGGAGTTAATAAGGATGTGTTTGCTTGGTCACATTTTGATATGGTGGGAATCGATCCAACTGTCATGTGCCCAGGAGCAACCCCCATAAAGCAGAGAAAGAGACAATTGGACAAAGTCCGACCAGATGCTCTAAAGGAGGAAATTGACAAACTTCATGAGAATGGATTAATCTGAGAGGTATATTATCCTAAATGGTTAGCCAACCCAGTTTTGAAAAAGAAGCAAAATGAAAAATGGAAAACATGCATTGATTACATGGACCTAAACAAAGCTTGCCCAAAGGATTGCTTACCGCTACCATGGATAGATCAGTTCGTGGATGCAACAAGTGGACACAGATTGTTATCCCTCATGGATGTATATTCAAGGTATAACCAGATACCGATGTTCAAACCGTATGAGGATCATACCAGCTTCATAACTGAATGGGGGAATTTATTACTACAGGGAAATGCCATTTGGGCTAAATAATGTAGGGGCCACTTATCAAAGATTGGTTAATCGAATGTTCAAGGAACAAATTGGTAGAAACATGGAACTTTATGTTGATAATATGATGGTAAAGTCTAGCGAACCTAAAAACCATCTTAAGGATCTAGAGGAAATGTTCAGAATATTGCAGAAGTATCAAATGAAGTTGAACCCGCAAAAATGCTGGTTTGGAGTCCACTCTGGAAAGTTCTTTGGCTACCTAGTAAGTGCTCAAGGAATCGAAGCGAGTCCTGACCAAATTCAAGCCATAAGGAACATGGCCGAACCTAAAACCAGCAAGGAAGTAATGAGCTTAAACGGAAGGGTAGCTACCCTTAGAAGATTTATCTCAAAAGAAACTAATAAGTGTATACCATTCTTCGTTGTGATTAAGAAAAAGAAGAACTTCGAATGGGAAGGGGATTGCAGGAAAGCTTTCTTGGAACTAAAAGCCATTTGGAAAAACCACCGATACTCTCAAGTCCCGAAAGCAGGGAAATATTGTACCTATACATGGCAGTATCAGAACATGCATTCATCTCGGTACTCATTAAAGAAGAAAATGGAACATAGCTTTCAGTATACTACATAAGCAGGCGATTAAAGGATGCAGAGGTACGATACCCAGTTATAGAAAAATTAGCCTATTGCTTGATTCTCATAGCTCGAAAGCTTAGAGCATACTTTCAGGCACATTCAATCAAGGTATTAACCAATTTTCCTCTCAAACAAATTTTTAGTAAGCCTAAGACTTCTAGAAGATTGGTGAAATGGGGGATTGAGCTTAGTCAATACGATATAGAATTTCAACCACGGGCTGCAATCAAAGGGCGGGCACTGGCGGACTTTGTTAATGAGTGTACTAGTTTTATAAAGGAACAATCAGAAAAAGAGAAAGATCAGAAGCCTATGTGGAAATTATTCGTGGATTGAGCATCAAATGAACAAGGGGCCGGAGCAGGGTATATAATCATAACCCTAAATGGACATCGTCTGCATTTTGCCATGAAACTAGGATTTCCTACAACCAATAATGTGGCAGAGTATGAATCAATGGTGGCACTGGAACTGAAAATCCCACGAATATAGTTTTTTAGCGACTCTCAATTGATGGTAAATCAAGTAAAGTAGATATACCAAACAAAGGACCCAAAGCTATCATTATATGTGAAGGAGATAATACGAATGCTTGCTTTGTTTGAGGATTTTTTGATAAATCAAGTTTCAAGAGCAGAAAATGCGCAGGCAGACTCTTTAGCAAAATTAGCCAACTCAAAGGGAGCCCTAGAGCCATGAATTATCCCCGTTGGATATTAGGAAAAGCCAAGTATCGAAAAGGAAACATCCAAGCATGGGAAGGAATTGCTAGTTATAACGAGATCTCAAGCCAAGTCCCATGGGAGAAAGGAAAAAGAAAGTGATAAAGAATTAACATATGAAAGGGTGAATCAACCAGGGCCAAATAGCACATATGATGATACATGGATGTCACCTATTATTGAATACATTGTTAAAGGAATACTTCCCTCCGACAAAGGAGAAGCAAGGAAAATCAATAGACAAGATCCTACCTTCGTAATAATGAACGGAATTCTCTATAAAAAGTGATGTGTGAGCATGAATGATAGGGTGAAATTATTGACGCAAGCACACGAAGGGTATTGTAGAGACTATTCAAATAGGACAAAGCTGGCAAAGAAAATAATTAGGCAAGGATTTTACTGGCCTCATATGGTAAGCCAAACCATAGACTATGTGAAAAGATGCGAAAAATGTCAAAAATATTCAAAGATACCTAGATTGCCCCCAAGTCAATTAACTCCAATTACAAGCCCATGGCCCTTTGATGTATGGGGAATAGATTTAATTGGCCCATTGCTAATTTCAAAGGGAGGGGTGAAATATGCCGTAGTGGCCATTGATTACTTTACTAAATGGGTTGAAGCGGAACCACTTCCGAAAATCACTTCTGGGAAAGTACTAAGATTTGTTATCAAGAACATCATAACTAGGTTCGGAATTCCCTAGAAATAATTTCTGACAATGGAACCCAATTTGAGAGCGAAGAATTCTCTCGCTTCTGCCATAATAACGGGATTATTAAAAGTTTTTCATATATCGCACATCCAAAGGCCAATAGAGTAGTTGAGGCTGCAAACCATAAAAACAATTCTGAAAAAGTGTCTAAACAAGGCAAAAGGAAATTGGGTAGAAGAGCTACCACTTGTGTTATGGGCTTACCGAACGTTTGCTAAGAAAGCAATGGGACATACCTCTTATTCTTTAACAAACGGGTGTGAGGCGATGCTACCAATCGAGATTAAGATTCCCTCATACCGAAGAATTGCTTAAGCATTTGATAAGAACCAAGAGTTAAAAAGAGAATCATTAGATTTGATACATGAACTAAGAGTTGAAGCAGTGGTAAGAACCACCGAATATCAAAGAAGAATCTCGAAGTGTTACAATTCAAGATTAAATTTCGATCATTTCACGAAGGTGACTTGGTACTCCGTCGAGTAATGTCCAATACAAAGAATCTTGCGGATGGACCACTAGGACCAAACTGGGAGAGACCATTAGTCATTTGCAAAGTAATCCCTCCGGGAGCCTACAAATTGTGTCACCCAGACGGCAATATGGTGCCTAGAACATGGAATGATGAGCATTTAAGGCTGTATTTTCCAAAGTTGAATCAATAAAGAGCTACTTTTTGAAAAGAGAAAATCTACATGGTTGGGAGTGAAATGCTCCTTATATTTGGATACTACCTAAGATGGTAACCTACCTAAGATGGTAGAAAAGCCTCTGTCCGTGCCAAGATGGCCAGAGCAAAGCACCTCCTGGAGGGAGGGCGGGTAAGCCTTTAGCCGTGCTATGAGATAGCCAGGTTAAAGCATTGGACAAGCCCTTGGCCACGCCTCTGGTCAAGTCAAGGCACCTTCTGGAGGGAGGATGGAGTAAGCCTTTATGCACGCCATAAGATGGCTAGGGTAAAGCACCGAACAAGCCCTTATGCATGCTGCAAAAGGGCCAGGGTAAGGCACCTCCTGGAGGGAGGAAGGTGTAAGCCTTTATCCGCGCCATAAGATGGCCAGGGTAAAGCACCGAACAAGCCCCTGTCCGCGCCGCAAAAAGGCTAGGGATGGGCGCCTCCTGGAGGGAGGTCGGGTAAGTCCTTGGTTCCAGTCTCTAAGATGAGCTAACCAAGAGTACTGGACAATAATGGACTAAGACGTCCAAGCCCAAGAAGAGGCGCAATCACAATGGACTAAGATGTCCAAGCCCAAAGAGAGGCTCAATCACAATGGACTAAGACGTCCAAGCCCAAGAAGAGTCTCAATCACAATGGACTTAGATGTCCAAGTCCGAAGAGAGGCTCAATCACAATGGACTAAGATGTCCAAGCCCGAAGAGAGGCTCATTCAACAATGGACTAAGATGTCCAAGCCCAAAGAGAGGCATATTCAACAATAGACTAAGATGTCTAAGCCAGAGAAGAGGCTCATTAGATCATGAACCGAGATGTTCAAGCTTGAGAAGGAGGTATTTCAAATTACGGACTAAAACGTCTGGGTTCAAGAGACAACTAGACAAATTACTTATATACAGAACTAAAGGGTTCACACATCAAAGGAGTAGAGCAAGGCTCTGCTTATAAATATCTGAATCTGGGTTTTGGGACTTTCATTTTTAAAACATCACTAAAGATACCCGAATCGGGGTTTCGAGTGCCTTATACCAGAATTTCATCCATTAATACTAAATTTTTGGTTTCGGGTCCTTCATATCTAAATGACATCGATTAATACTCAATCTGGGTTTCGGGATATTTATTTCAGAACTTCACTATGTAATACCTGAATCTGGGTTTCGGGTCTCTATTAACCACTGATTATCTTAATATACCTGAATCTGGGTATCAGGACAGTACTTATTCAAACCCTAATCTGGGTGTGAAATTTTAATAATGGAATTCTATTTATCTGTCACGAATACCTGAATCTGGGTTTCGGGACCTCATTAATCACCATCCCTATTATGCCCGAATCTAGGTATAAGAATGTTATTGATCATTGCGATGCTTTATACTTAAACTTGGGTTTCAAAATTATTATCTGATTTTGCCTTAAAGTCCTAATCCGGGTTCATGGCTTTTATTGTAAAAGATAATTTCTATGGACTTCTGGTTGTCTAACACATTCCCCAATCTGAGCAAAGGATTTCCATTTTTTACAACTACTACTATGAAAGTCTGCTTATACAATAAATTCCCTAATATGGGTTAGAGATTCTTTTGCAATAATGATTGTCTAACATATACCCTCATCTGGGCTAGGGACTTGATATAAAGACAATGCTTACTAATTTTCGTTTAATTTACTCGAGAAACCTGAATTTGGGTTCAAAAATGCCACACGGAGAATTATTTTTCAGATATTGTTATCTGGATTCTGAATGTCACGTTATCAACTTCCAAACTTCACAAGTTAATACCCTAATCTGGTTTGGAGTTCATGGTTTTCTAATCTTTATCAAATCCTAAACTGGAGATATGATGTAATTGAGTCTATTGCAGACAACCGAAAGTTTCAGGCTAGTTTTCTTAATGCCAAAATTAAAGTTGGTGTTTATTAATTTCAAATGATGCATACCAAGCGAATGAGGGCATTAATATGCTGACCTATTACTAAACATGCATGTAAGTATGATAATAACAACTGCGAATATCACTAACTTTGAATTTTCAGGAAAAATAAAGTTATGAAGAGAAAGAAAGTTACGAGATCTTTGTTCTAAAGAACAAAAGCTTCTTTCATACAAGGGTCAAGGGGCAAAATGTTAGCCATAAAACCTACTTAAGAGCAGAAGTATGAAAGAAGGCTAATAAGATTGGGGTTTCGATGAAGAAACAGGCCAAGACATCATAAAGGATGTAAAAAGGGTGTTTCGAAGGCATTGATCAGGCATCGAAGGAGTCGAAGGCACCAACTACACATACAATGCAAATGCCTTCAACCCAGATGGAAATAGATAGACCCTTCCGCCACTACCAACCTTTCGACACAGATAAACAAGCAAGAATGACTTTGGAACCCTTTTAAAAGGTAACCGATGATGCTCTCCCAGCTACATGTCAAACCTTTTGAAGTCAAAGGTTTCGCCCGCATCACAGCCTTTTCAAAAGCATATACAAGCCTTTCGAACCGGTCGAAATCCATAATATTAAAAGAAGATTCTGCAGCAGCTCACATGCATGCATTCAGGGGCTACTCAACATCATGGAAACCACTAACAATTGAATCTCTTCGAAACCAATATGATTGACCTATAGACATTATCGACAATCCCAAACTTACTTCCGCTAACAACTGAAAGGTAAAGAGGCATTCAAGATACCTTTCGACAATGTCGAAAGGTGCTGTGAAGGAAAAGTACACGGAAATCAACAAAGGTGAAAGGATGATAAAGGCCTTTTCAACTCAATCGAAAGGTCTAGAAAGGATAAGGGAACTGTTAGAGTAAGACAAGAAGAGCAAAGGATACCTTTCGACAACGTCGAAAGGAAGCATGGCCTTCGACTATGTCGAAAGGCGTAAAACATCATATAAAAAGGGTCCTTTCGACGCGATTGAAAGCAAGGGCGCAAAAGGGCTGCCGCCTGCATCTATAAATAAGACCCAAGAAGTCCAGTATTGGGGACAAAATTATGGAATGTTGAATTCATTTTCTTTACTCTACTTTCTTAGTGACAATTGTATTTGGAAGAAACCTTAAATCAAATTAGGGAAAAGGCTCAATATCTTGTAACTCATTTTGGATTATGAATAAAACATGGGAGATGTCTTGTTCATTAAGGACACTAGCGATGAGGAAGATCATTTAGATCATTTGCTAGACTAATGATCAATTGCACACGATTCTAACCTTTTCTCATGATCGCTTTTGTCTATGCTATGTTTATGATCGACTTGGGCATTTCCAATCGAAACACATCATCATCGGAACCTACATGATGATGGGTTGTCGACCATGTTGAGTGCATGAGTATTGGAAATACCTAAATTGATCTTATACAAGGAAACAAAGTGAATTGTAGACAATAATAAGCTAGGATTGCTTCGAAAGGAAAATCACCTTTCGACCTGATCGGAAGGAGTATTTCCAAAAGAAATCTTAGCTTATATTTGGCTAATAGTTATACATAGTGGAACTCATTCGATGGGGAATCAACTCTTTAGGACCCCAGTAACCCTTTAGAAGGGGTTCCATAGTAAGAATAATGAAACAATGGGGTCGAAAGCAACTAAGACATACTGGTGAAGTAGCATCTCCTTTCGACATAATCGAAAGGTCTTGGATGTTACCTTTCGACATGATCGAAAGGGGTGGAACACAAAGATTATAGGCTGCTTTCGACTCACTGGGAGGATGAGACTCAATAAAATGATGATCTCAAAAACTATGTCCCAAAGTTGACTCCTTGAGGCCTTTCGACTATACCAACCTAGTCGAAGGGTTAGGAAACCCTCATTAACTCATTCGACTAAGCTAATCTTGTCGAATGGTTGGGCAGCCTCATTAATCCTATTGATTAAGCTAATCTGGTCGAAATATAGAGCAATCACCTCAAATCATTTTGACTATATCACGCTTTGTTCAAATTAAATTATCTAATGAATAACATTGGGGATGTTGACAAGATTTCTTGTTAACACTGGAAGAAGAACGAAAGTGGTTCTCATACATTTATACTTTTTCCCTAAATACAGTTATTTATTGTTTGAATTTTTTTTTACTTTAGATATAATATTTTTCTTACAACTTGATTCTTTTGTATACTTATTTTTGAGAATGAAATAAAGATCAACTTGATCTTTGTTTGATTATATAGAAAATTTTAAGGTTTTTGTATTTATGTATTAATAATAAACCAAAAACTCCATGCGAAATAAATGAAGGAACTCAAATTCATTTTCCTACCAATAAAAAAATGAAAATAGAATTCATTATAAAATGCAAAAAAGAAATAATAGCTCAATTTTACATGTAACAAATCTTGTCGAACAATAAGAGTCTATAGGGTTGTTATGTATTTGAAATGTTGCTGGTAAAAATAATAAAAATAATAATTGATTACTTGGTAATTTTATAATTGATTAGAACTAAAGAGACTTAATATGTAATCAATTCTCCTGTTAAATTGGATTATAGTTTAATTCTCTAATTACTATGAATTCAATTAATATAATTTATAGTTATTTGCAACAATTACAAAACGACATGAAATTCAAAACACCTTGCCGTTGCCTAAGATCACTATGACTTTGATGGTAACCATGAATGTGCATTGCCTTTGAATATTGCATAGTCTATTAAATAACATGATAAGAAAAACTAATATCCTAGTTTTAATAAGAAGAACAATGTCAGAATTTATACAGAAAAGAAGGTTTAAATTGACCTAGACCATGTAAAACATTGAACGTAAATAAGTTTAAAACACTTATTAAAAACTAACTTTTAACAAAATTTTAAAACTGTCTATTGGATGTAGAACAAAGTGTTGCTTATACATTTATACTTCTCACCATAATACAGTATGAACATTATTATTTGAATATTCTTTTACTTTATATATAATGTTTTTCTTCCAACTTTATTTTCCTAATATATTTATGTTTGAGAATGAAATAAAGATCAATTTTACCTCTTTTCCCTTGTAGAGAAAATCTTTGAGTTTTATATTTTTATTTATTAACAAACTAATAACTCCCTATAAAATAAATGAAGGAACCCAAATTCATAATATTACCAATAAAAACAAACATGGAAACTAAATGTTATATAAAATGTGAGAAATAAGTAGTTCAACTTTACCTATAAGTTATAATAGATTTAATAGAACAATATAAGTTTTTATGGTACTTGTGAATTAATAAATCCAATAAACTCTTAGAAAGTAAATGAAGAAAACGAAGTTGGTAACCATACTAATCGAAACAAAAATTAGAGGAAAACAAAATTTTGGGACATAAACTTCGAATTAAAGATATTAAGCATAAATTTAGGATAAAACCAACAAAATCAAACTCGAATTGAAAGAGAAGACATATAATAATTTAAAGATCCAGCCTTTAGATCAAGCTTGTCGATTATGTAAGTCAAAATATTTTAGGAGCAATTAGATAATTTATCTATGAGAATCCTAACTCTTAAGAGTAACAGATAAATGGTGTTACTATGTACATTCACTTTTCTCGTTATCTCACCCATCGCTTTTCCCACCCATCAATATTTTGTAAAATACTTTTCTCACCCATATACACCTACATCTTATTCACTTGATTTTTTAAGAAAACAAGCATTTGTTCTTTTATTTTCTTAAAAATATAATCGTAAATAATAGTTGTGACTAAAACCTCACTTCAATCTTTATAAAAAATTTATAATCCAAATTTTGATTAGGAAATTGTGGTTAATTTAATAATTTTCGAAACTCAATATACTAAGATGTTAGATGATTTCATTGAAATCTCTTCCAAGCGATAATAATTGAAAATATGGTAATGACGACCTGAAAAGAAGCAATTTTCTCAAGTTGATAAATAAATTCAAAGTAAGATTCTCTACAAAGTTTGTATGAATTTAAATCTTTAGCGTTAACAACAACGACGAGTAATTGAAGTGGTTTTTCTTATTCTTTTGGTACCTCTTTAAGTGGCATTGGGGAGTTTATTAATTAGTATATATAGTAGCACCTCAAATAAAAATACAACCACGACATAATATGAAAAAAATAAAAACAGTTAAGATGAATACAAAACGTGAATAACCATTGATGAATTTAATCAAATTGTAATCATATTAAAAATTTATGAGATAAATAAATAAATTATTCGAAGGAATATCTAATTTGTTTTTGATTGGGAATAGAATCTTTTTATGTAAAGTCGAAGATGGAAAAGAAATACAAAAGTGAGAAGAGGAAGAAGGAATTGAAGATGGAAAAAGAGGACAAAATAATTTTTTAGTATTGAGTGTGCTCAAAATAGGAAGAGAACTCGATTAGATTAAATAAGAATAATGACTGCAAGTAACAAGATAGATGGAAATAAGAATATTGCAAAAGGAAATATGTAAAATAAAGAGTTGAAATTTAATGCTATAAAATAGGATTTAGTCTAAAAATAACAAGAAAAAGAATACAAATGGTCAAATGTATTTATTAAAGTAAAAGTGATCAAATGTATTTATTACGAAATAAATAAAGTGAGTTATAATTAATTACAGTTAGCCATAATTGTCATACTATTTATGAATACCCTTATCTTTATATTTAATGTTAAAAATTTGAACTCCCTCCAATGTTAGTTTCAATAGGAAAATAGACTGGATGGAATAATTTAGGTATTTTTTCGAATGAAGGATATAGACTAGAAAGAAGGACAAACTTAAATGTTGGCGGATATTAGGGTAAATGCAAGTGGTGAAGGCGGTGATTGGAGGTAATGGCGGTATCGACAGAGATAAGCTGGTGGTCATAGTGGCTGCGACGATGACACTACGGAAATGAATTCTATTTTAGTTTATCCAATGCTAGTTTAATTTAGCATTATGCACATCTGATACTAGTTTAATTTAGCATACTATTCATTTGATGCTAGTGATGCTATTTTAGTTTAACTTAACATTTGTTTAATGATGTAGTAATGCAATTTTAGTTTATCCAATGCTAATTTAGTTTCATTTTTTGTTTATTTGATGCTAGTTTAATTTACCATTATGTTTACCCGATGCTAGTTTAATTTAGCATTTCTTTTGTTGGTAGATTTTTTTTTAGTTATCGTTGTTACTGGGTTGTGGTTATGGTTTGGATACAGTGTGGTGGTGTGCTAAGATGATGAAATCGGGTGGCGTTTAGCGTTTGGTTTGGTCGAAATTGAGTGGAAAACTTTAGGCTTGTAATAAAATTAGTCGTTGATGACAAAGTGAGAAGGGAATTGGCGATTGCAATTGGAGGTGATGCTGTAACATGGGGGCAAAGATGAAGTGGATTGTGTAGGGTAGAGAAGATGTCGGCGATGGAGTGGGTTGTCTTTCAGACTAAATTTTAAATTATGTTGCCTTGAGACAAAATTTAGTTTCAAGATTGTCCTTTTAACTAACTCACTCTACTTTTTATCTATCTTTTTAGCAAACTATTTGTTAGTAATCTAGTAACAAAATAAGATCAAACTTGTAACTAACAACAAATAAATTAAAAAACACCACTTATGCAAATAATTAACTATAAATGAATGCAACTTAATCTGCAATACAGTTTTATCTAAACAACCTTAGAAATTACTAGCTTAATTTGTGAGAGACTTCGGCCACAATGTCCTGAGGTAGAATTTCGTCTGTATGCCTCTGCTGTAGTTTTTGCACAGTTGATGTTTTCCTTACATGATACAATTCTCAATCCATGGCATATATGCATTAGATTATGATGAACTTCAATCCGTGTTTATCTTTTAATTGCATGAAGAACGGTGTAGAATAGAGGAGTAGAATAGAATTAAAGTGGTTTTTGTTTGGAATTTTGACCTATATATATAGGCATTCAAAAGGCACGACATTGCTATTTGCAGGAAAGAAAAGATCATTAGAAAACAATTATGTCTGTTTGAAAAGACACCTCCGGTGAAAATAGTTTTTTCAAAACTGAAACAACTTCTAGAAAATATTATGTCTGTTCGAAAAGACACTTCTCATCAAGATAGATTTTTCAAAAATTAAACCCTGCTTTTCAGATTTTCAATAATACCCCACATTTTCTATTCAAACTCTAACATACCCCACATTTGAATAGAAAAAAGTTCTTTAAATCAGTGAAAAACAAGACTCGATATGCATTTGGAGAGGTGTTTTCTAGACTTGAACCTTCCATAGTGAGCACTTATTGGATTTACTTTCCAAAGTAATGTTATAAAATCTTGACCTATTTGTTTTTTATAGTAAACCTAAACAATAATGTCATATATAATAAATCTAACATATTTTGGTTTATTCGTTTGTGTTCATTTTGGTCCTGAACAGATCTCATCTTCATGAGAGATTTTGAGAGTGTAGCCATATTACCCTTATAGATGCGACCCCACATACACTCTCATATAGGTAATACTAATTAAAAATATCAAGCCATATTCCTCTTAAAGTAAGATATTAGTATTATTAAGAATAATAATTCATCCTAATCTTCTTGCAGGAAACACACTTCGATCATCGTAGGAATGAGCCTGTTTGTGTGTATTTCACCATTCGAGACTTCCCTAACCAGTTTTCCTATTGAACCTAGACCATGGGATCTCTAATTAGCTAGGTAGGTTTGTTAGGTCATGTCTTACTATATTGGCTTTAATCCCATTCCCTTCGATGTAAATATTACATGCTCCTTGCATAGTGTTTGTACCAAAATTGGGCACAACACTCTTCGGATGTAATTGAAGAGATTAAAATGAAGAAATTAAATGGAAAAGGAGGCTAGTCTAACAATCACACCAATAAAAGTATGCGGAAATAGAAAGAGACAAGAGTTTATAGTGGTTCGGCGAGCCTACGTCCACTTTAAATAGTTTGATGTTTATTGATGATTCTCAACTGATTACAACAGTACAAATCACTAACACTCAGGTACAATGGAGTTGCAGCAGAAGAACGACATAGAAGCTTCCAAAAGTCCTCTTTCTGTAGGCATAAGGGTGCTATTTATAGGAGTAGTTCTGGAAATATCTGCCTCAAAACTCGAAATATCTCTTCTTACATGTGGATGGGCCCACCAGATCGATCTAAGTTTGTTTGGGATCGATCCTAATCGATCCTAGTTCATTTCATATCAATCAAGATTGGCTCCCTTTGAGCTGCGATCGATCATGGTGGTTCTTCAGTTGATATGCAAGCTTCCATGATAATTTCGTAGCATTTGGACTTGTAGTTTTTGAGTTATGATCGATCCAAGATTGAGTTTGCAAGTTGGCTGATGGATGTGTATCGATGCTTGCGTATCGATGGATTTTGTATCGATGACGTGGAGCGAGAATCTTAGGAAGATCCACACTTCATGCCGAGAGGCTGCTTCCTTTGGTTAGACCACGTCTTTCGTATTCATCTGAGGTTGTTCTCTTCGTATCGATGCTTTTCATACGGTTTTGTATCGGTGCCAAAGTCATCCCTGCGTATCAATAGCTGGTTCTTCCCTTCGTATCGATCAAATGTGTGATCGATACGAAGCATGCTGCTATTGCCTGATGGATACGAAATGGATGGATATGAGCCAGATGGATACGAAGTATACAGATAGATGTGAGGTAGATGGATACGAAGCCTGATGGATACGAAGTTGATGGATACGAATTGAACATGTTTCATGTGAACCTTGATCGATCCATAACTTGAGCATACGAACTCCGATTGACCTGAAATTTGGAATGTTGCCTTTCATAGCTTTGTATGTCGTACCATGCTAATTGTAGCTCGATCCGGGCTCGGACCAAGTTTTCCTGTATCCATCATGGACCTGTAGATAACTAATCTCCGGGGTAGATTACCCTTAGTTTCTAGTCAAGTCCTTGGTGTTACGGCCTTGCCAAAAGGCGGGATAATACATAGCCCTTTAGTTATAGGATTATATTCTCCTTTGACTTCACATAGTCAATTGATATTACTTTATTCATGAGCAAGTTAATAGTTCCATTCCTTCTTCTTATGTGCCTTGACTTCCCATTGTAAATTTTGCTTTTAGCTCTTGTGATTACAGCCATGCTATCACAATGTATACAAACAGTAGTCATAGGCTTAGGTCATAGTGGAATATCTTCCAAAAAGTTTCAAAACCATTCTGCTTCTTCAACAGCTTTATCATAAGCTTAGGCTATAGTGGAATATCTTCCAAAAAGTTTCGAAGCCATTTTGCTTCTGTAATAGCTTTATCTAAGGCTATGAATTCTGCTTCCAAAAAGTTTTGAAGCCATTGATTTAAAGGTGATTATTTTGGTTTTTAATAGTAATTCGTTTAATTTAACGAGTAAAAATAGCCTTCTGGGGCACTATCTCGGAGTTGGACAAAACCGGTTTCATTGGATCTGTAATAGTGGCTTATAGTATGCCGTCGAATTTTGTGATGATCGGGAGTACCATTTGGTTGTGCGAGTTCGTAATATGTAGAAATTAATTTCAAAATTTTAAATAAATAATTAGGTTTTAAAAGTTATCTTCTGTATATGATGGAATTAGGTCTCGAGACTTATTCCACTGCGTTCGGAATAGGGTTATAACATATAAAACGTCAGGTGGCACGTCTTGTTTGGAGTCCAAGATTTTTGAGTGCATCGAGTAGATATTTTTGAAAAAAAACAAAATATAAATAATATATATATTTTTAATAGCCATGCTTGCACATGCCTCCATCACGTGCGTGCCCACACCATAGCCTTACCCCCACGTTTTAAACTATACCCCCTCTTTCTTTTAATATTTGCGTCAACCAGAGAAATTTATTTCTTCTTTTTCAAATTTAAAACGGCCAAATCCAACGGCTCTTAACCATCGTCGCCGCTAGAGGCACTTTTAGCCCACAAACCCAACTGGAAAGATGACCGCAGCGACGAATATAAGTCAACCAACGATGGGATTGTCATATTTCGTCACGGTGGTGAAGAATGGATTCCGTTTTGGGTGGTTACTATTACCGATTTTAGGCGATTGGCGAACGGATGGTGGCCAGCATTGGTATCGATGGGTAGAGGGAAGGTAGGGCGGTGCATGGCAGGTCGGCGGTGGTCTTAGGTGGAGCGATGGTGGCGCGGTGGGGAGTTGAAGTCGCTATATCGCGATTTGGTTTGTGCGTGCCTATAGCGTGAGCGAGGGTGAGAGGAAGTGGGTAATTATTCTTAAAACGTTTAATCATATTAGGTTAATAGAATTTTAAAGTTAATTATAGTTTGAATAATTCAAAAGTTAGTTAATCCATATTTAACTCATACGAGGTCCAAATTGAATTCGATAAGTCGGATTGAGATCGTATTGGCGAAAGCTATGCTATAGAGTTGGATTGAACGAGACTGGAGCTTGTTGGAATGTATGCTAAAATCGAACGGCTATTCGATTTTAGTCCAAATCGGAACGTTTGGACGAAACAAAAATCAAAGTGAGTTAATGTCACTTTCTTGGTTAACCAGAAATAATTTTAGTACATAAAATTATTTATTGGATGGGTGGATATTTTATTGTTGACGGTTATTGACTGTTTGGATAATTTACTAAATTTTACTGTTGGTTTGGATATATTCCCGCCTCTAAAGTGGATGAGACCCTATTATGTTCCCGTGTAAGAGTGGATGATCCTTTGTATACGAATCCCATCTCAAAGCGGTTGAGTTATATTTTTATGATTATATACTATATTTGATGCAGGTGGACAGGTTGGAGGGATCCAACAGGATTCCTCACACTGTTGATTTTGTTTTCATATAATTTGACATATGATATGTTGAATGCTATAATTGATGACACAGACACGATTTTGCTTGTTTAGTGCCTTAGTAGCACTGGGCCTTATTTTGGTTTTTTAAAATACCATAAAATAGTGATTGATTTTAAAAGGGGATTTCAAAGTGATTTTGGAAATTATATATGTTTTAAATAATTATTCTTGAATTATTTGAAGAAGTAATTATTTTAAAATCAAAGGTATGATTTTTGTGGATATTATAATTTAATAGTTTTATAAAACATTTTAAATAGAGTTTTTGAACTGTGAATAAAGAGTTTTAAAATCTTGGAAAATAAGTTAGTCTTTTATAATAAAGGGATGTGGATTTAAAAAGAAAATAGAAATATTTTGATATAAATATGATTAACCATTTTATATAAAGTGATATATATATACACATATGTATATGTATACGTACATATATTATAATTTATTATAAAGGTAAAATTTATAAATATGATAACTTACAAAAGTGATAGTTTACGAAGAAAGTGAGGATTTGTAAAATAGTATTTTCGTTAGTAAAAGTATGGATTTATAAACAATGTTTATAAATGAATGGAAACTATTATCAAGGAATAGATTGGAAAAAAATAAATCAAACGGTGGATTTATTATACGACGTGGAATGATATTATTTTAAAAATAGTTAATTCTATTTTGGAAATTGACAGTGAGGTAAATTGGGATTGTTTAAAAATATTTTATAAATTGAAAGATATTTATAAAAGAAATTTATACCTATGGAAGCAAGGTTAAAAACGGGTTAAATTATGTTTTGAAGGGGACTTTATGAATAAGTGAGATTTATAAAGGAATGGAGTTATAAATGGGGTTCGTAAATAAAGAGATTTTATGAAAGGAAGTTTTATAAAATAGAAGAGATTTATAACTATAGCTTTATAAATATGGAAACGACACTATGCCATAGATTGCATACTGCAACACCCAAGAAGTGATGCAGTAAGTGCCAAAAAATGTTGCTGTAGGCTAAAAAAGGGCAAAGGCAACACTTTCTCGGTGATGCATTTTGCCGCGTTGCCGTAGACCTCAAAGGCAACATTTTGACTATCTAAGGCAACATAAGAAATATTGTTGCAATAGAACCCTATTTGGGTCTATAGCAACATCCATAGGTGTCTGTACCAACATTCCAAAATGTTGCTATAGATATTAACTTTCTGAATTTGTGGGGCCCACAATGTAGAGCATATTTGATTTTTTAATAGAAATAAATATTTATTTAATAAAATGCTATTGCACAGAATTTGATATTCAAACAATAATTTATTTAAATAAATATTTTATTTCAACATTTAAAATAGTACAAATTCCTGACTCCACTATTTTACAATTCAATGATAAATAACACTGATATTCACATATATAGATATTCCTCACTACATCACTCAGTTCACTCATTACATATGCAGTTTCAACACAGAATTTGAATGGTACAAATTTTGAATGGTACAAATTCTGACTCTCACTATAACTGTACAATTTCTGAATACATCACAATTCGATTTTATAGTAACAACCTCACTACATCACTCAATCACTCGTCTGCATTGTCCAGCTTCAGTGTTCGTCTTGTCTCTTGTGTACCTGTATAATTGACAATCTACAGCAGTAATCTGAACAGAAACAAATTTAATTTGCAAAAATATAAAATTTGTTTTTAAAGCTGTCTCAGATATATGGGTTAAACGTCATCATCTTTGATTGTGTAGTATCTGTGCATATCAGTATTCATATCAGGGACAGGGAATTACGAGTGGCTGCAGTACACACGTATGCACGTGTGCACTGCCTCGCCAACTCGAGTGCACAAGGTCAAATCAAAATTAGATTCAACACAAGTGCCAATAGAATCGATCAAAATTCAAAGTGTAACTGCAACAAAAGCCACCAAGTAAGCAAGCATGGATCAGAATACCAAATGAACAACAAGAAAATCAAGCAGGCAGTTCACAATGCTAAATGACCACAGAATATACATGATGCCCCCAGACCAGGTCACAACAGTATGGAAGGCAAAAATACAGAAACAACCACAAAGAATGAATGCAGTGACAAAGTGATACAAGAACCAGGTGACTACAAGAACCAATGATCAAGGCAGTAGACAAAGAAAAATGATCAAGCTACAATATACAGAACTACAAGTAGATGCATGCTAACTGGGATATGAATAACTACAACATGCAGTGGCAACAAGCATTTTGGAAATAACCAGTGTCATCATCTATATGGAAGCAAGGCTACAAGATATGATAGTGAAGACTCAACAAATATCACATACTACAAGTGAACACATGAACACAGCAGTGAAACAATATCAACAAACTGCTTCACAGTACAACTGAATGGAATGTGATAAAACAATGTAGTACATGTCAGTGAAAATGGTCAGAGCATGCATCAACATACAGTTACGCCAACACAGCAACAATGAAGTACAACAACTACAAGACCGAACTCAAAACAACAATACAAACATTATCACAACAGGTAAATCAACCAAACAAGGTCATAGTGAAAAGATAACAAATGCAATGATCAGATACACATGCTAAAGTGAAGCACAACAGTGAAGTGATAATGTAGCAATATCAAAATTCAAGTTGGAAATACTTAGATTAACAGTGATCAAGACGCGGCCAGGATGTCACAAAACAAGTATGCAGAGTAGTCAAAAGTCAGGTGATCAGAGAAGTCACAGTGAAGTCAACGAGAAGAAAAATATCAAAGCCGTATGTTTTTTTGAAAATGTCAGATTTAAAAATTAGGAGAGATTCGACTTTTCAAACAGAGGAACGCACGTTCAAAATTGAAGCCGTGTGCATAAAGAATTTCCAAAAATATCAAAGATTAAATCAGGAAAGTTTCAAACAGAACACGTAAATCAAATCAGACGCTTATATAAAGGATCCAAAATCATCATTGACGAGGTGTGGTGAAAATCAGAGAAAACCCAATCATCACCGACAACAATAAAGCAAAAGTATTCAAGTTCAAATCGAGAGAACAACAGAGAAATACATACCGAACCCAACAGTCGAGATCGCAAGCAATTTCTCACAGAAGCAAAAGCAAGGTCGAAGACCTAATTTCATAAGCAACGAAAAGAAGAAGCCGTAGCTTCAATTCCAGACTAAACGAAGACGTCAAGCCAAAGTCAAAGCAATTCGAGCAATCAATCAAGGAGAACGAAGGAGCAAGCTACCAGGAACATTTCTCACACTAGATTCGATCAATCAGAGCATCAAAGCAACTTGAATCGCATGCCCTAGTTTTCACAAAGAGGAACGAGAAAGAAAAATCGCGTGCCCTAATTTTCACACAGAGAGGAACGAGAAAAAAAAGTAAAGCGGGAAATGAAAATTGCTAAGGTGTGGATTGATGGTCGAGATTTTGTTTTAAATGATGGTGTGGATCGCTGAGGTGTAAAATTTTGTTAATTGTTTTAATCTGAATATATTTATAGCTACTGCAACATTTTGTTGATATCAATGCTAACACATTGAAGTGAATGTTGCAATAGAAAAAAATCAGCATAGCTATCGTTACATTGTAGCTAGCAACACCTTGTAATTTCGTTGCAATAGGCCATCTATGGCGTAGTGCGATTATGTAGAAAGATAAGTATAGGTTTTTATCAAGAAAATATAATTATGTTTTAAAAGTTGTTATTTATATTAATATTTTTTAAAATTGTTATAAATATTATAATAATTGAAAGGTTAAGTGATTAGAATATTAATATGGTTTTAAATTAAATATAATTATTTATCAATAAGGTTTCAGAAATTAATTATTATTATTTATAATAACGTTTATGATAAATAATTATTGTTTTATTAAGAATGTTTTGGAATTTATAAATTATTACTTTAAAATGTTTTAAAGTTAATATTTATTTATTTATAATGTTTATTATTATATAATAGTGTTTTAAAGTAAAAGGTTAGTTCATAAATGTTTTTGAGATTTATAAATAGGGTTTTATAAACAGAGGTGAGTTTTATAAGAGAAATCTTATAATATGGTTGGGAAGACTTAAAGGAAGATTGAAAAATGGTCAAAGTGTATTACAATGGTTAGATGTTTGAAACGAATTTTAGAAATGAGTTATTGATTATAAAAGGGTTTTTATAAATGGTTCTAAGGAGTTATAAAGGGTTTATAAATGATTTTAGAGGTTAAGAAGAGTTATAAGTAATTGAAATTGATTAAATAGATTATAAGTGATTTTCAGAGATTTATGAAATGTTTTGTAAATGGTTTTAGAAATTTATAATGAGGTTTATAAATGACTTTTAATTGTATAAAAAGAGAACCTTCTCGGTGATAATGAATACACTTATACTGTTGAGATAAGTATATGGATATTTTCCAAGTATTGAAAATATAAGTGTTTGTGAATGAATCTTTGTAAAAGTATTTTGTACAAATATTTACAAAGTATTTTGAGAAAATGAAAGGATTTGTTAAAAGAGGCTTAGCGTTGCTTGGTGCTTAACTAATGTTTGTTTTGCCTATGGAATTTAAATCTTGATTGAATGTTTGTTTATTCGATGGTTAAATAACCGACTATCGAATTGGAACCAATGTAACTTTTGAAATATCTAGGAGAAACCAATGAGTTATATAACACAGTCATCTCCGAATGTTGTATTGTGCGTATAAATCTCGTTTCGTTCTCCTAGGAAAGTGATAAGGAAATCCATCCACTAACGGTTAGGAGGTGATCTCCACTCTTATCTTTGATTGTTTATTTCCTACAGAACCGGGGTTGAGTTTACCAGAAACTATCAAATATTGTTTCAAAGAGACCGGGATCTGGTATGTTATCCGAAAACCACTTCGATCCAACGAATGTGTTTCGAAGTGAAGACATCTTAAAGAAGATGGAAGACAGAGCTCTCAAGTGTTTCGTTCAGTCCCAAAACAAACTTGTATGGATAAATGCTGATATTGCATTGTTGCCTGGAGGGCAGTGTTAGCATTCTAAGTGGGAAGTGCTATAAAAAGGTAAAACATAGCCTCGAACCTCATCAATTGGGAAATGACAGAAATCGACCATGCAGCAGGGCCATGTGGGTCGCTCCCAAGTAGGGTATGGTCATCCAAATCTAGATCGGTTACCATCTCTCATTTTTATGCTTCGGGGCCCATTAACGAAGGGGTGATCATATTCGTTACTACTAGTCAAGTGGTAGGCCAGTCTTGTATGGAAGGGGTATAAGATGTTCTTATCAGACATCAATGCATTTTATCTAGAGATGTACCTTCGGAAGGTAGTTTCTTACCTTGTCATAGTATGGAATCCAATCTCTAATACATGCCTTTACGGTTTTGATGTAGAACTTAGTATGCTTGAATTTAATAATGTAACAATTTCAGCTATGATTAGTAAGTATTTGTATTCTAGACATTATTATAATATCAGAGGATTTTCTATAAAAATGGTTTGGTTATCGTAAGGTAAAACCTGTCTGTGTTTATGTGCAGTGTTGTCTTACGAGATTTGACTTCAAAGGTTTTTATAACTTTAAAAACCCAGTTGGGTGTGTTTTCTCACGCTGGTTTTCCAAAATGACTCGGTTGTTATTTTATTATAATGCTCGGGTCTGACCGAGCAATTTATAGATAGCTTTGGATGCATTGGAGCTCAGGAGACGAGTTGGAGGTCTTCAAGTCGTATATGTTTATTTTCCACTATTTTGTTGTTAAAATCATAACTAATTGTGAGGACAGGTTATTATAACTATCCAGGCTGATGATTCTGGTTTGTTGTTGTACTCTGATGAATGTAAGTATATAATAGTTTATCTTTTGTAGAAATCATTGATATTACATTATATATTGTTTTGCTGCGATTGTGAGATTCTATGTTGTTTTTAGTTTATTTTCTCTTATTCTTCTCTTCTCTTCTTCTTCCACCTTTTTTCCCCATAACTATCCGTCTTTTCATTTGATTTGGGTTGGACATGTGTGCTTTATTGTCAGCTTGAATTGTACGGATTGACGGGTTGTTACACACATTTTATTAGAGTTCACAACCACTTTGATTACATTGTTGTAATATAATTAGCAAAACAACGGAATGCTAAGTACAATAGCGACGAAGATTGGATTCCAGGCTTTTATGAATATAGCTCCATCCACCGTACTAAGGATGACACTCCATTACCCAAGTCCTTGTGTATGGCATAAGGCCTTTCCCATATTGGGTCAAGTGTCCCCGGTCTAGGGAATATTCATTTTAGCACCAAGTCTCCTTCCTTGAATGGATGGGGTTTGACTTTAAAATTAGAATGATTGTCCATCCTTCGTTTATGCACCTCGGCCTTCAAAGCAGCTTCTTCACATCTTTCATCAATCAGATTCAATGACATAATCAACAACTCCTAATTTCACTTGGGTCATAGTGAATCCTTCGGTGTGATGGCACTGCTTTCTCTACTAGTAACATTGCTTATGAACCATAGGCCAATGAGAAAGGAGCATGACCTGTGGCCATCTTGAAAAAAGTGTGGTAAGCCCATAGTGCTAAAGGGAGTTCATCCACCATGCTCTTTTCGCTTTTTCCATCTGCCTTTTAATGAGGGTCTTTAGAACCTTATTGACTGCCTCTACTTGCCCATCATCTTGCGGATATGCTACTGGAAAAAATTGGAAAATTCCTTACTATCAAACCGTAATCTATTATCTGAGATGATCTGGAGGGAAACTCTGTACCTCCAAATTACATTTTTGACTAAAAAAATTATAACCTTGAATGTCGACACTTTGAGTGGTTCCGCTTCAACCCACTTAGTAAAGTAGTTAACTACCACTATGGCATACTTTGCTCCACCCATAGCTACAGGGAGTTCATCGATTAAGTCTATTCCCCAAACCGCAAAAGGCTAGGGGCTAACCATGTGAGTTATTTCAGTCGGGGGTAATCTTGGAATCTTTGTAAATCGCGGACACTTGTCACACCTTTTTGCATACCCTATGGATTCATGATTTAATGTCGGCTAGAAGTACCCATCTCGCAACACCTTCTTTGCTAGAGATTTCTCCCTAGTGTGATCTCCATAGCTTTCCTAATATATGTTTTCCAACACCTCCTCGGCTTCCCTTTGGAAGCCATGCACCTCAATAGCGGGTTAGAAAATCCTTTTCGATATAGCACACTGTCTTGGATGATAAAATGGGGAGCCTTCCTTAAGATTTTTCTAGCTTTGTTCCTCTTTCCTGGTTACTCTTCATTTAAATACTTCACTAATAGCATCATCTAGATCTCCTTGCCATTGGTAGTTGCAATCACATTCACTTCCTTAATGCTAGGCCTAAGTAAGGTGGAAATTGGTACCGATCCCGATAGAGGCCCAGTTCATGAACTTTCCAACTTCACCAGCTCATCAGCATCCCTATTCTCTTCTATTAGGATGAGCTTGATTATGTGGTGCTCCATTTCATTAAGCAAACTATTTACCTTCCCTAAATATGACCTCAAGCATTCCTCTTTAGCTTGGAATTCGCCAAGCACCTGGTTTACCACTAATTGCAACTCACTGTGCACACAGAGCGACTTGAGTCCCAACTTCTTTGTTATCTATAACTTTGCTATTAAAGCCTTATATTCCACCTCATTGTTTGTTGCTTGGAATTCCAATCATATAGCGTAGCTTAACATCTTCCCTTCGGGCGTCAACAGTGCCTCCCCCGCATCAGAGTCGTGTTCATTCGAGGCTCCTTCTACTTACATTTTCCATTTAAGAGCCTCTTCCTCCTAGGATTCCACTTCATCATTCCTAATGGTGAATTCTACAATAAAGTCGGCCAAGACTTGTCCTTTGATTGCAGTTCATGGATGATAGGTAATTTCATACCGACTTAACTCGATGCTCCACTTGGTGAGCCTTCCTGAGGTGTTCGGTCAATGTAAGACTTGTCTTAGAGGTTGGTCAGTTAGTACTTGGATAGAATGCGATGTGAAATAATTTCCCAACTTTCGGGATGCAAATAGCAGGCAGTTGGCCAACTTCACCAACTTAGGATATCTAGACTTTGGTCTAATGAAACATTTACTCATGTGATATACTAGATGTTTGCGCCTGATCTTCTTCCCAAACCAATGTTTCACTTAGGGCATGAAAGGATACTGCCAAGTATAGATAGAGGGATTCTCCTTCTACCAGGGTAGAGAGGACTGGAGGTTTTTATAATTGTTCCAACAAGTTAAGGAATCCGGCCAGGCATTCATCCGCACATGTAAAATTGCCTTTCTCCTTCTTAAGTGCTTCAATAAATGGAACACACTTATCAATAGCCTTCGATATAAACCTTCTTAATGTTGCTACCTTTCTGTTTAAGCTTTTCATCTCCTTCCGAGTTTCAGGAATATTTATATCTTCCAAAGCCCGGACTTGTTCCGTGTTGGCTTCAATTCCCCTAGCATGCATGGTGAATCCTACGAACTTCCCATAAGATACCCAAAAAGAACATTTAAGCAGATTTAGCTTCATCCTGAACTCGCGTAGAATTTGGAACATTTCATCCAAGTGTGAAATATAATTCTCGGCCTTTTTCGATTTTACCAGTGTATCATCAGTGTAGACTTCCAGGGTTCTTCCAATCTACCCAATAAACATTTTGTTAACTAAGCACTGATAGGTCGACCCCGCTTTCTTAAGCCCAAATGACATGACCCTATAACTGTAGAGCCTTAAATCAGTAACAAAGCTAGTATGTTCTTGATCTGAAACATACATAGTAATTTGATTGCATCCAAAGTATGCATCTATGTAGATAGAAGTTTGTGCCCCATAGTTCCATTCGCCAATAAGTCGATTCTCGAGAGAGGAGAGCAATCTTTAGGACAAGCATCATTTAGGTTAGAGAAGACAATACACGTATGTCATTATCCGTTCAGTTTCTTGACTAAATCCGTGTTGGAAATCTATTAAGGATACCGAGACTTTCTAGTGAACACATTTGCTAATAGAGTCTAGACTTCTTCATTAAGGGCAGTCGATCGCTCGGGACCTATTCTCCTTTTCTTTTGTTTAACTGGGGTTGTTCTTAGATTAATGTTCAGGGTGTGGCATGCTATCGAAGGGGAGATCCCATACATATCCACATGGGACCAAGCGAAGACATCCTGGTTATCCTTTAGAAATTCTACTAACTGCACTTTTAGGCTTTGCTCTAATTTAGCTCTAACTTTCATTAATTTGGTTTAATTATTGCTATCTACTTCTAATAATTCTATCACCTCTCCAAGCATAACTGTGGCCCCTTCTCTTCCGTCCCATAGGTCAAGTTTGTTGTAAGGATCACTCATGAACCTGAGCTGGGGCCTCCTTTAGTTGCTATGCTACTGAATTTTTGGCATAGTGTGAAACCTCTATACTTTTCCATTTCTCTCGCCATTTTCTTTCTTTGAGCTCTGATACATAACACTCCCTGGTGGCATCTTGATTTCCTTCCACTGCTTCTACTCCATTGGTTGTAGGGAATTTCATGGTTAAGCACCACTGAGTCACCACTGCATGAAAGTTAGATAAAGTCGATCGCCCTCGGTAGGCATTGTATGCCGAGAATCAATCCACTAAGATGAAAGTTTTCTTTCAAATGGCTGATCGAGGATGGGTTCCTACCTCGACAAACAGATCCAGTCTTCCTAAGGTCATTGTAACCTCTTCTATAAAGCTATGCAATCACTGGTTGCATAGTAAAACATCCTCCATAGGAAACCCCATCTTTTCAAATGGATCATTGAATAATGTTTGCCGATCTACCATTGTCTACCAGAATCCAATGCACCTCTATCCGATCGAGCATTGCCGAAATCACTAACGGGTCCATATGTGGGTACTTCTTATCATGCAAGTTACTATCAATAAAGACTATCCACCCTAATCCCGACATGGAGCTTTAATCTTCTGGTCTCTTCCATAGCATACACAAAGGCTTCCTTATTCTTTGTGGATTTTGAATATCTTTCCATTTCAGCCTAGCTTCTCTTATCTACATGGGATCCTCCTATTATGGTATTAATTATTAGACTTGCTTCCTTATCATGACTAGAATGGGTTCCTTCACCCTCGCTTCTAGGAGGGTTCAGCTTGGGATCTATGTTGCAAGAGTGAAGGGAGTGTTTGGATTCTTGATATACCACTCCAACATCCCCTTTCTAATATGTTCTTCTATAATCTCGTGCAAATGACGACATTCATTGGTGTTATATCCATGAGACTCATGAAACCTACAATATTTCCCTATGTTCATCTCATCTTTAATTCATTCTTAGGAGGAGGAATGTTGTATTTAAGTTCTACCTGTATGGCAAGGTAGATATTTTTTATAGTACCGTTCAAATCCATGTAAGTGTCGAACCTCATCCCAAGCTAAAATCTCCTATGCTCTGTTTTCTTTCCACCTGAATTGCCTTGATTATTATTTTTCTTTTTCTCAGTACCACTTCCTTTATTATCCTTAACCATAGCATTCACATTATCGGAAGCTTCTAACGGCTTGACAATCACCCCAGACTACCTCCTAGCCCCAGCGTCCCCCAACCGCATGTACTTTGCTGCTTCGTAGAAGAAGTCCTACAAGGTAGATGGCTTCTCCTTAATCTCCAAGCTAATTTCATTTTAGGATGGATGCCACTACATAATGCCGTAAGAGTCGAACATTCATCTGCATTCTAGACGCTAGCAGCTACAACATTGAAGCGGATGAGGTATTTCCATAGTGTTTTGTCCTCCCATTGCTTTACATCCGACAACGAGTACGGGTCCTTAGTTTGGTCTATATGAACCCAGAATTGACTGATGAATATTTCCTTTAACATTTCCCACAAACATATTAAGCCAGGAAGAAGACGGCAAAACCACATGGCTGCTAAGTTGGATAGAAACAGAGGGAAGCACTTGCATAGCACTACCTCTCTTGCTCCACTCATCAACATATGTTATGTTTATCACTGCAAATGCACTGTAGGGTCAGTCGGGCCTTAGTAAGGGTCCATGAAAGGCATTTAGAAACTCTTAAGGTTTCGAGCAGTCTCTATTTCCATGGAAAACGGGCTTCCAACCCTTGGTCCAATTCCTCACTATCTATTCACGATGTACACATCCCCTTATTATCCATATCATTCGGTCCTCTAGGTCAAGAGATGAGCGAAGCTACATGGACCTTTCTCGCCAGGGTGACAAGCTTCTCTCGTCTCTTCTATGATGACTAGCTCTATGGTCTCCACTCCATTCTTTGCTCCAGGATCATCCACGATGATAAATTCGCTCTCCAATTTTTGTCCATTCTGCTAATGCAGGAGAACGCCGCCTAGATCGGGAGGGCTCATCCATAACCAGGCCTGATTCAACACATCTCATGTTTGGTTCAATGTCGAACTTATCCTCAGGCTCGGGATTAGGTTGAGTTCTTGCTCGATTTAGGTTTCTCGACATTTGTTCGCCTTACTTCTTGGTTCTCTCGATTTGATCCACTATCTAAGTATAATGTCCTTCATTTTCTAGATACCTAAGATCTAGTCCTTCCCCTTATTTGAATGTTGCATGCAACAGGTTGCATTTGCCCAAAGCATGTCATGATCTGGTCCACAATAGATGGATGTTGGGCAGCGAAACGAGTATCAAGATCCGCCATAACTCTGTCTAAGTCACCCCTAGAGATGATGTCTGATGCTACAGTACTGGATAAATGGTTATCTTGTTCTGTAACAGTTCAGTTAGCATTCTCATTGGTATCGCCAGTCTTGATTTTAGATTTAGGAGGCATGTTGATAAAAAGTTCTCAGTCAAAACACCAAACTTTTTTGCATGAAAAGTGGGCAAACACCTCCAATCAAGTTTACAGCAGTAGATTCCATAGAAATAGAATGAAAGTAAAGTAAATTACATATAGATTTATGGTGGTTAGGCCGTAATGGGCCTACGTCCACAGTTCCTTTTTATTGCTTTTCTTATATTTGAGTTTTACAAGTGTTTGAATGTAAAATACAATGATTTATTGCTTGTTATTGAAACCAGAGAGCTCTGTTCTGCTATTCTTGTTTGGCATAGTTTTGAGCTTCCAAAAATTATCCCCATGACCGCTAGATGCTTGGATATTTATAGAAGTATAGAGGTAGGAAGGTTATTCTGGCAAATCAGGAAGTTTCCATGTATAACTTGTTCGATTCAGATGTTTCCATATATAAAAGATATCATCATTAATATTCAAATATATCCAGATATTTTGGCAAGGCCAGCCGGTTTTTATAGCGGACCATCCACTTTTGTTACAACAAAGTAATAAGTACATATTAAAACTAGGAGTTAGGCCGATTGCCTAAACTACTATTTGAACCAAACTAGCTTAAAAGGACTGGAGTTAGGCAACATGCCTAAGCTACAAAAAAACTACAAATTACTCTAACACCACGCAGGATGCATTCACTTATCTAGCTACACAAGGCAGTCACACGTACCACACAACGGCAAAACAAACCACAAGTTGCACAAAGGCAATCACATAAACTGCTAGCTACATAACAGCCATAGAAACTTAAGAAACTCAAACACTAATCTCTAAACAAATCATTTTCCAACCGATTCCACCAGGAAACCCAAACACAGGCCCCCTTAGATAACATTTAACACAGACTTCAAATAACTTGCACACCAAAATATAGTAAGCAAGTGCAAAGCACCAGAACAAAATAAGCACAGTGATAAAAAAAGGAGCCGAAACCACAACCAAGACCAAATGCCCCAAAAAGAGCAGAAAAAATGGATTTGAGAGGGACACAGTTCACCACAGGAGCCGAAAGAGAAACACATATTACCAAACAGCCAGTAGCAACCCGCTGTAGAGAAATCCTATAGCAAACTGGGAGAGGTAATCGAGAAAAAAAAATGGCATAGCAAACCAAGCGCCAACAACGAAAGCCAGGACTTCCTTCATGGAAAGCATAAAGAAAAAGGTGAAGCCCTAGCCGAGATTATAGCAAATGACCTAAACACAAAAGATAGACCGACCGAGAAACCCCAAAAGCCAGATCGACTGGAAGGGCCCTGTTTGGGGGTAATTGGTTCGGTGAATGCACATGGATGCCTTGCTAGCCAGATTCCTCATATCACTCTCTGGTTCAGCCTTGCTTATCTCCTATTTGCTTGGCTTTGGAATAGGTCCAGGCATGACACTTTGTTCGGTGCCATGATTGCTAAATAGCATTTGTTGTTCGGTACCATGGTTGCCGAACATCAGTTGTTGTTCGGTACGATGGTTGTCGAACATCGATTCTTTTTCGGTGCCATAGTTGTCAAACAATGGTTGTTGTTCGATGTTTTGGTTGCCAAATAGCAATAGCTGTTCAATACCGTGGTTGCATCGAAAATGAATTAGGGCTTCTTTCACCTTCATGGTACCCCTTCTTCATCCTTTAACTTCTTGGTTGTTAACCTACTCTACTGGATCTTGATCTTCTGGGCACGAATGCCCCCAACATGTATATTACTAGAATTAAGATTGCATTTTTGTATTAGTCTTGAATTTGTCATTCCTTTTATAGAACAATAATTCACATGACCTAACCGTTCATGCCATAAATCGATAGACTCAAGCAAGTAAGAAGAAGCCTTATTATTATTATTGTTATTGTTATTATTATTATTAGAGCATACGTTGAGTTTGAGAAGACCATATGTAAGATGATCCTTTCCTACAAATTCTCTACCTTTGGTGAGTACAAACTTATCATACTCAAATACAAGTTTAAAACCCTTATTACTTAAAATAAGACATGATACTAAGCTCTTCTTAATCTCGGGTACATACAGTATATTTATGAGAGTCAATCTTTTTCTAGAAGTAACTCTAAGAACCACATTGCCCTTCCCTTGAACAATGGATGATGATGCATTTCCCATGAATATTTTTTCTCCTTCAACTTGATGGTAGGTTGCAAACATGGGCTTATCGAATCATGCGTGACTAGTAGCACTAGTATCAACTAACCAATCTTTGGCATCACCAACCAGGTTAATCTAAAAAACAATAACAGCAAAATCAGTATTAATAGTCACATTTGCTTGGTTGTTATTGCCTTGATTTCCAATTGTAGCATTATCCTTCTTATGGTTTTCTGGTTTTCCACAGATCCAGCTAGCAACTTAGATTTTGGATTTCTTTGCTTTTGGTGGGAGATTGGACCGTTTTACTTGTCGGTTTCCCCTTTTCTTTTGGAAATTGGGTTTTTACTTGGAAGAGTCTCCTTTTACAATGTTTGCTCTGGCTACGTAGGCTGAGACATCATTCTTTTCATTTATTCCATTTCTTTCCTCAACTCGAAGTTTTAGAACTAGATTTTCCATTGATAAATGCTCAGTCGCGTGTTTAAATACATGTTTGAAATTCTTGTAGGATGGATGCAATTTCTCAATGATAGCACCCACTTGGAATTTCTCATCAAGGCTCATGCCTTCAGAGCACAATTCATAGATGATAATATGTAATTCCTCAACTTGGTTGAGAACAAACTTGTTGTCAACCATCCTATAATTCGTAAATTTGCCAACGATGAATTTCCTTTCACTTGTTGCTTGCGTCAGATATTTTTTTTTCAAAGATTTCCATAATTCCTTTGCAGTTTTAAACATTACATAGACATCATAATGAGTGTCATCCAATCCATTAAGGATATAATTTATGTAAAGAATAAATTCACTATGCATCCAAGCATCGATTTCTTTTTGAGTCTCTATGGTGATCGGAGATTCATTTGGCACTGATTTCTCTTCACCGAGCACACGAGTCAAGTTCAAAGTTGTGATATAAAACAACATTTTCTGTTGCCATTTTTTAAAATCAATTCCTTTAAACTTGTCTGGTTTTTTGGCAATCGAGTTCTATTTGCGAACTGCCACAGATTGATCCATTTTGAAACAGAATGGTAAATTTTAGAAAGATATGAAAATTTTGTTTTAGATTGTTAGTAATGTATTAACAGAATGTGATCGGTCTTGCAATTAATAACAAATATATTACAAAACACCACTTATGTAAATAGTTAACTATAGAAAGAATATGACTTGATTTGCACTACCGTCTTTTCAAAACAACCAGTGTAGAAAATAATGGAAGTAAACTAGAAATTAATAGTTTGATCCAAGAGAGATTTGCAGTTGCAATGTTTTAATAAAAATTTTCATCCCCGTAGCTTTGCTGTAGTTTTTGCGCAGTAGACGTCTGTATTGCAGGGTACAACTCTCAATCCAACGCGTGCAGAGATTCCTTGGATTATGATGAACTTTAATCTGCGTTTCTCTTTTGATTGTGTGAAGAAGATGATAGAGAAGAGGGGCAGAATAAAATTAAAGTGGTTTTTGTTTGGAATTTTCGATCTGTATATATAGACATTCAAGAAGCACGACCGTTACTGTTGGCGGAAAGGGAAACGACCATTGCAAAAAACACTTCTGTCAAAACAAATTTTCGAAAATTGAAACGATTGTTAGAAAACGATTATGTCTGTTCGAAAAGAAACTTCCAATCAAAACAGATTTTTTTTATTTTTTTAAATTAAAATTTTCAAATTTCCGACACTAACCAATATGAAATTGATGAAAAATCAACCATATTGTAAATTTGAAAATTAAAATGTGGAGTAGGAAACAAAGATTTGAATAAGAAATCAATAATAAAACTAAAAACTAGCAACAACGGTAATTAGCAAATAGAGAAGAAAAAGGCTTTAGGTAAAAAATTAACAAAGATTTGAGTTTTAATTTCAAAAACCAGTGCATTCTGGCCGTATCGATCGTAATTGCAATTTTCAATGAGTAAATATATGGACGATTATCAAAAAGCCAAAAAACATTTGTTTCCAGAGTTATAGATAAGACAGGTTATGAATTAAGAACTTACTGAAAACAAAAACAGTTGAACTGCGAAGCTAAAAGAAAATACAAATTTTAACACGTTAAGTGTGGAAACGTAAAAAAATATAAAAAGAAATCCACACGTTAAAAGAGTGTAAAAAATGGTTTAATTATAAGCTATTTTCATTTACTCACTTGTCGGATCAAGTCAGTGTAAGTTCTGTGTATGCATCTTACCTGTCACCTTCTATTAATTGTACACAGATTAAGATTGACAAAATACTGGTCCAAGTTTAAATAGTGTTATATATTTGTTCTACTGCAACCAGAATTTAGAAGGCAGGAGAGAATTCGAAGGTTAGATTGGTGGCAAAGCAACATCTATGGATCCTTTTCCAACTTGGTTGTATATATGAGAGAAATATCTGAAGCAAAGCAAAGAATCATTTTGGTACCACGATTCACCGATCATATCACATTGTATATTATTTGATGTACTTGCCTGAACCATAACGTAATCAGGAAATTATTACAGAAAAATCATGCATTATTTGTACATTACTAGCTCAATGAGTGACCTACGTCATATGCATGATATAAATGAGCAGTTTGCTGCACACAACAGTAATTGAGTAGTTCTTTTATCGTTTTTATTGATTGAGCACTTATACGTGTAGATGATAATGTTGTACTTTACAGCCATGCATTTACATGTGCAGCCTAGTGAGATATGATTTCTACTTCTTATGTACGCATTGTTTTTCGCTCTTTTGCTTTGTTTTTATTGTGGGCATTTTATGCACATGACATGTAACTTTGCCAACTTACCTACTCTTTGGAATTTTCCGAGTCTCCTTTACTTGTATCCAACTTTATACTATTGATCACGTACCATTTTAATCACTTGCTCTGTTTCAAAATAAAACGATACAGTGTTTATAAATCAAATTATTAGATTGAACCTTTAATTACGGTCATGAACAAGTGATATTTTTTAGTACTTGAGCATGTGTAATAGACAAAGCATCTTTCACTCAAAGCAGATTATATGATAAGTGGTCCAATTATGATGGAATGATACATATGTACCTAGGCCTATATAACATATGTGGCATATGATAAGCCATACTGCAGGCGGCTCCCATATAATAAAATTTCTAATTTTGTACGGGCCTTTTAATGCGTTTTAACTTTTAACAAACCCAAGTCACATATTTGGCTGCTAGTTTACCGTTTCTACTGTTAACGTTTGTAAAACGTTTATAAAATCAAATAAGAAGAAGAAGATAATTTATATTATTCAGCAAGACGGCTGAGCAAGAAGATTGATTACATTAGGGTTACACAGATAGGTTTATATAGATAGAAAACAGATAAAAGGCCAAACAGATAAAAGGCCAAAAAAGGCCAAACAGTATGCTAACATCCCCCTCAAACACGCGATGGTACAGCAAGAAGCATCGAGAGTTTGCCAATGAAAAATCTATGACGTTCGATAGTGTGAGTCTTCGTGAAGAAATCTGCAAGTTGCGTCGATGACGAAGAAAAAGGCAGAGAAATGGTTCCATGCAGCAAGTGATACCGAGTGAAATGACAGTCAATCTCAATATGTTTGGTGCGCTCATGAAAAACAGTATTGTGAGCAATTTGAATAGCACTCTTATTGTCACAATACATAGGAGTGGGAGAGAAAATCGAAACACCCATATCTTCTAATAGCCAGCGTAACCAAATGATCTCAGATGTAGTGGAGGTCATAGCCCGATACTCTGCCTCAGTAGAAGACCGAGAAACAACATCCTGTTTCTTGCTCTTCCATGAAATAAGTGAATCACCTAAAAATATGCAAAAGCCAGTTGTGGATTTTCTATCCGTTGAATCACCAGCCCAATCTGCATCAGAGAAAGCACGAAGCTCCAAAGATGAGGTCGATGGAAACAAAAGACTCTGATAAAGTGTTCCTTGCAAGTAACGAAGAATGCGCATAACAGCAGCCCAATGAACAGAGGTAGGGGAAGATACGAACTGGCTAACAATGTGAACAACATAGGCAATATCTGGATGAGTGATGGTCAGATATACAAGGCAACCAACAATAGAACGGTATAAAGTGGGATCAGAAAGAGGACTCCCATCTGCTGGAGTATATCGGGCATTTACCTCAAGTGGTGAATCAACATGACGTGTATCAGTAAGACCAGCACGATGAATAATGTCAGTGGCGTATTTGGATTGGGAAAGAAGATAGCCTTTTTCTGAGGAAGCTACTTCAATGCCTAGAAAATAACGTAGATGACCCAAATCCTTCATATCCAAACAACGAGACAATGTGGCTTTAATGCTCATAATACCATTACTGTCATCACCTGTAATGATCATATCATCTACATATAGTAGAAGAAGAATACGGCCTGCAGAAGTTACTCTGACAAAGAGTGCTGAATCATGGGAACTAGAGGTAAAACCAAGTGATGTAACAACATTCGAAAATCTTTCATACCAAGCACGAGGTGCTTGCTTAAGACCATATAGAGCTTTCTTAAGCCTGCAAACCTGACCTGGAGCATGAGAAACGCCAGGTGGAGCAACCATGTAAACTTCTTCCTTAAGATCTCCATTAAGAAAAGCATTTTTAACATCCATTTGAGAGATGTCTCACTTACGACTGGACGCAACAGCAATAAGAACCCGAACAGATGTCATCTTAGCCACAGGAGCAAACGTCTCCTCATAATCCATGACATACTCTTGGGCAAATCCTTTAGCAACTAAACGAGCTTTGTATCGCTCAATAGAACCATCTGACTTGGTTTAAATCTTATATACCCATCGACAACCAATAGTTTTCTTCCCAGTAGGAAGATATACAAGATCCCAGGTACCTGTTTTGTCTAAAGCAAACATTTCCTCAGACATAACACGTTGCCACACAGGAGAACGAACAGCCTCCGAGTAAGAAGAAGGCTCATAGAAAGTGTCAATGGAAACAAGAAATGAAGCAAAAGCCCGAGAGTAACAAGAGTAAGCAAAATCTGATAATTGAGTAGATTTACGTGTGCGAGTGGGATAGCGAGGTTGAACAGGATCTGTCATCACAGGAGGTGTTTGAACTGTAGTAGCAGGAGATAAAGTGTCACCTACAGAAGGAGGAGGAACAGAGTGTATAGATGATGGTGTTTCAATGGTAATGAGTGGTGAATCAGAGGGGTTATCAGCAGGAAATGGATCAATGTGAATAAGATCAGACTTAGTCATATCATGAGGACTAGTTGGAATAGAGTAGAAGGGAATATGCTCAATAAAGGAAACATGACGAGAAACATATAGTTTATTTGAAGAAGGATCATAACAGCGATAGCCTTTTTGTCCAATACCATACCCAAGAAAAACACATATAGCAACACGCGAAGATAATTTTGTACGCTCTACGTGCGGATGAAGAACAAAACAAGTGGAACCAAACACTTTTAAGTGTGAGTAATCGGGAGTTTGACCAAACAACTTGGCATGAGGAGAAATACCAGAATTATGAGAAATTGGGATTTTATTAATAAGATAAACGGAAGTAAGAACAGCTTCTCCCCAAAATTCTTTTGGAACACTAGTTGAAAGAATCATAGAACGGGCAGTTTCAACAATGTGTCTATGTTTTCTTTCAGCAACACCATTTTGTTGCGGGGTATCAGTGCAGGAAGACTGATGCAAAGTACCATCAGCCGTGAATATGTTAGAAAGGTCTCCCTTAGTATATTCCCCCCTAAATCAGAACGAAAGCATTTAACAATAGCAGAGTGTTGTGTTTTAACATATGCTTGAAAGGCAGTATATATATCAATAAACTCAGAACGACGTTTCATCAGAAAAACCCAACAATAACGAGTATAGTCATCGATAAAAGAGACATAATATCTGCACCCACCTTTTGTGGGGATGGGTGTTGGACCCCAAACATCAAAGTGAACTAAATCAAAAGGTGCAGTAGAAGTAGAAAGACTTTGATTAAAGGGTAAAGCAGAAAATTTTCCAAGTTTACAACCACTACAATCTGAAATATCATGAGAACGTAAATCTCCCAAAACACCAGAATTACATAAAAATTTAAGATGAGAGCTTGAAATATGACCAAGTCTAGAATGCCACAAATAAAACTTAGAAGACAATGGAGTTAAATGAAAAGAAGAAAGGTTAATACTGGCAGCAGCGGCATGACTTGGAATGTGTAAGTCATCCAAAACATAGAGACTGCCCTGCCTACGGCCTGTCCCAATCACCTTCTTGGAGTTGGGATCCTACACAGAGCAAGTGGTAGAAGAAAAATGAACAAGATATCCAAGATCACAAAGTTGTCCGACCGACACAAGGTTCATAGTTAATTTAGGAATGCAATAAACATTTGGGAGGGAAACGTGTGTGGTTTGAATTGTACCGATTCCTGTTAATGGCAAAGGTGTGCCATCAGCAGTCAAAATTGAAGGTGAGCGAGAATCAAAAGACATAGATATAAATGATGAACAATCATGGGACATATGATATGAAGCACCAAAATCCAAAATCCACAAAGGAGAATTCAAACCTGATATGGAGGGAGCTGACATGGCAAAATGCTGAGACTGAGGAGCAGTCATGTTTTGAGACAAAGACTGGCTAGCAAGGAACTTCTGAAATTGTTCTGCAAGAGAGTCCATAGAGGAGTCCACACCTGATTCACCAGAAGGATGTACCAATGCAGCAGTCTTAGGCTGAGAACTACCACGTGACTGTCCATATCCTTGTGCAGTAGAGAAGGACTGTTGTTGGCTACCACGTTGTTGTTGTTGTGATCTATCACCTTGCTTTTGATTTTTTTGACGAGCTAATAATTCAGGACATTGATTTTTCCAATGGCCTGGTTGTTTACAGTAATTACAATCACGACCATTCTTGATATTTATTTTGTTGCGTTGAGACGGGATTGGTAAAATCCCCGTAGCAAGAACAGATGCAGAAGAGGTCTGTGCAACTTTCTCAGTTTGAGATTTCAAGCGAGTTTCTTCAGCTAACAATTCATGTAGAACAGAGTCAACAGAAGGTAAAGGAGTGCGATGTAGGATGGACGCACGACAATGCTCATACTCTGGTCGAAGAGCCATCAACAATTGAACAAGACGTTGTGCATCCCTACGAGCGATATATGGAGCAAATGACCTAAGCTCAGCATCCTCAGTCATAGCCAATTGATCCCAAAGAGCAGTAATTTCAAAATAAAAATCTTGAATATTTCGATCATTCTGAGACAATGACCGAATATCAGCCTCTAATTGATATTGAACGGCAAAGTTAGAGCGCACAAAAAGTCGCTCCAAATAGTCCCAGACTTGCTTAGCAGTATCATACTTAGCCAATTGCATACCAATTTTATTCTCAACGGAATTATTAATCCAAGTAATGATCTTTGAATTGTTGGTATCCCATTTCTCCATTGATTCAACATTAGTAGTTTCAGGAGCCACAATAACACCAGAAATATATTCCCACATCTGTTTTCCTTTCAGAAAATTTTTCATGACATAACTCCAATAAGAATAGTTTTTTCCATCTAGACGAACACTAATAGCCTGTAATGAATCATCACCTCCTGCCATATTTTGAAGTCAGCAACTATTACAGGGAACTAGGGTTTCAGGTTGAGTCTGGTACAAATGGGCTAGGGTTTCGGTGTGCTAGGGTTTTGGTGGGGACAAAGGCTGCAGGGACGAGGGCAGCAGGGCCTAGGGCTGGGGAGATCGGGCGGCAAGGGCTGGGGCTGGAGCTGTGGGGCTGGGGCTCGGCAGAGGTGGGGCTGGGGCTGTGGAGATCGAGTGGCAGAGGTTTGGGCTGGGGCTGGAACGAGTGGCAGAGGCTGGGGCTGGGGCTAGGGTTTTGGGCTGAGGGAAGATCGGCAGAGGGGGCTAGGGTTTTGGGGCTGAGAGCTTGACAACGAAGCTAGGGTTTCGGGTTGAGGCAGGCTAGGGTTTCAGGTTGAGGCAGCGACGAGGCAAAAACAGGAACCTTGCTCCGATACCATGTTAACGTTTGTAAAACGTTTATAAAATCAAATAAGAAGAAGAAGAAGAAGATAATTCATATTATTCAGCAAGATGGCTGAGCAAGAAGATTGATTACATTAGGGTTACAGAGATAGGTTTATATAGATAGAAAATAGATAAAAGGCCAAATAGATAAAAGGCCAAAAAAGGCCAAACAGTATGCTAACATCTACCTGGGTCTAACTATCAATCTTCTTTTATCTTGATTGGTGACTTTTTTAGAAACAAAATAAAATAAAACATCATCATAAATTAAACTAGAAATCGTAACACCGAACGAATATTACCTCTTTGATGTGCTTTTGTTAAAATAAATGGCACCCTGAAAGAGTAAGTGTTTTTGTGCTATGAACCGAACAACAAACAAGTCACCAATGGTAGTTAGTTTGTAATTAAGCAGTACCACATATAATTAGATGATCCTGCAATAGGAACATAATGATTATAACGAAAATAAATGGAATTAATACAACAATTTAGAAATATAGACACGATAATACAAATTAGAAAATACATTAATGAAGTCCTACAACAATTATTTTATTGTTTGTGCTATTCAAACCAACACCATATCAATTCAACACCTTTTTAAATGTATTCATTTTCTTTTTCTGTCGCCTCTTGAGTATTACAGTATTCTTCAAGGTAATATTCTTGGATAAAATCATGATTATCATCAAATGACATAAAGTCTACATCCTCACTATTGTATTTCCGTATGAAATTGCGAATAGTCATTGTTGCCACAACCGCCTTAACTTGAACTGGAAATTGGTAATTCGGTATATTACTTAACGTGAATTTCCTCTGTGGGCGGTAAACCATAAGATACCAAACGATCACACAATGTAATAAAGCACGGTCATTTCATATGAAATTCTCATTGACAACGCTCTTGATGTCTAAAAAGAATATCATTAACCCAATGCATGTCGGTGTATGTTAAAGTATGAGTCAGCATATTTCTGATTTTTCTTTCACTCAAAAGTTCGTTTATTGCAATCAAGTCTTCCAGATCTTCATAGTCGAAATTGTTATCTATTATTGATGTGTGAGAAGTATAGGAGAGAGTGTAAGAAGAGGGTGAAGCGAATTGTAATTAAGGAAGTGAATGCTTTTAAGTTATATAAAGGGGATAAAATTGGACCCTTTGAGCTTGACGCATCGGACGGAGTCGAACGCGTACTACACGTCAAGCTGAAACAGTCCAATTTTCTTGTACCCTGTTAATAGACCAAATGGGAATTCCGACCTGTTCAGAATTTCTAATACGTCGTACGTAGGAGTGGGTATGGAAAATTTTCGTGTCTCCAAAGCATTTCTAATTCCTTTTGACCATTGATGGAATGATGCAATTTATTTCAAATTCCGTTCCATCAACACCAAAATTCCAACTAATGGTAGTCGAAAAACTTGGAAAAGAAACACTGAATTTCATTTTCCTGATCAGGGATTTAATAATGTGGACTATGTATTCAAACGACTAGGTGGAAGTCGCTATTTTTTGTTCAAATTGCATTAAGTTCTTCATACTTACTCAAAATCAGGCAAGGCTCTGACCAATAAACTCGCATATACATTTCAGACAATATAGAGCACTTGGATACTTTATATTTTGAATGTAAGCTGTAGTTCTCCATAGGACTAACGGTTGTACTTAATAAATAACAGGCTACACCTCCACATCTTAACTTTAATTCGAACAATACTTCAGCGGCTCATTTTGTCTCTAAATTATTAGATAGTCGTACGGAATTTTTCAACAATTTGTAATTTGAATATTTAAATTTGAAAATTTGACATTATATTCGTAAACTAAGGTTTGAAATTTTGAATTTTTGCGTTGAATTCAAAATTTTAAAAATGTAAAATCGAAAATATGAATAATTGAGTGCTCACCTCGAAATGATGATCACTCGTCTTCCTAAATAAGTTATGAAAATTTGAATTTCAATGAATACCAGAATTTGAATTTGAGAATTTAAGTTTGAAATTTTAATTATATTAGAAATGCAAAATGTAAAAGGTGGAATTTAAACCTTCTGTTTTAAACTTTTTGTATATTTTCTAAAGAAAATATTAGTCAAATCTAATTTAAATTGTTAAATGGGTTAGATGGTTAATCTATATATTACGTGAGTTTGGTCAAATTGATCCTTATGCTAAATGGGTCAAATTGGTTAAGTCAGAAATGAGTTGGATCAATTTTTACCGAACCTTTTCAATGACCCAACCCGATTTCGTTTAATAGGTCTAGTCCAATCAAATAAGTTGGCACAATATAATTGAAATAAAAGGAACTTTCATGGAATTATGGAAATTTTAGATTTTTCATTCAATTATTAGAAGTAATTCCTTTTAAATAATTTTTTGGAACTTCATGAAAAACGAAAATTTGGTAATGTTCGGAAAGAAAAGTTAGGAAAACAAAAAATGGAAAAAAGCCTAGTGCTAGTCGAATGCATCTGGGTCAGAAAAATGAACAGGTCAATGATTGTCCCTATATTGATCGATAAATCACCAATGTAACACCCCATAAATTAAGCAGTTGTTGATTAAAAAGATTAATAAATAATTTTTAAAGCCATAAAATAGTTTTTTCAAGCATTAGAATTTGGTTATGAAACTTGCATCATTATGCTTGTGGAAATTTTCTAATCAAATTTCATATATAAAATTTCGAGATCGGAGTTAAAATGAAGAAGTTATCAGCGTTTGAAGTTTCGAATTGAAAATAAATTAAAATAAAATAAGGAAATAAATAATACGACCAAGTACATATCCGTTAATGTTTAAAATATAACTTAACATCTAAACATACAGTGGAAAAGAGGAAACATATCACCGTGTCAACCGGTCGACACCCCGGTCTCAACTAATCGACTACTGGCCGTCGACAGTTGGACTACAACCGGTCGACTGGTTAGGCTAAGGCCAGTGTGCCTTTAATCTTGGCCGAACAGTCCAGATTTAATATAATTTAATCTAATGGACATAATTGATTTGAGAGCCTTTAAATACAGGCTTGGCCCTTTACTTTTTTTCTCATATTTTTTGAATCAAAGAGCGAAGCTCTATCATTTTCTCTTCTCCACAAATTCTAAGGATTGTAGGAATTATAAATTATTATATATATATATATAAGTGGAGAATAGGAGAAAAAAAGAGAGAAGAAGAATACAGTTAAATAGATTTTTCCAAAGCAAAAGGTAAATTATAAATCTTGATCTAAATCTATGTATAATTCAAATCACTTTCGAGATATATAATTCTAATAAATATGTACTACTTTTAATACATATGTTGGTAGAAAAAGGAAAGTGTACCGCCACTAATTTTGATTAACATTATTTAAGGATATTTAATTAGGTTAATTAAATAAAATAAGGTGAAAGGATAAGAAGGTTGAGATTTGATAAGTAATATGAGTTGAGCCTTTATTAATGAACTAACAAGGTTGATTAAAACATTAATTAAGAAGAAGGATTATGAGGAGGGTAAATAGGAAAATAACACATTTTCTTAACATAAACATTCTCATTCCTCCCTCACTTCATTCATAAAAAACGAAAATTGAAAACTAAAGCCGGTCATCACTATGAGCAAAGAGGATGAAGAAAAGCTAGGAAGCAAGATTAAAGCTAAGGAGAAGTCAAATCTAAATTCAAATCTCAAGTTTCTTTAACCCATCAATGTGAATAATAGTTATGCATTTCAAGTTTTATCTAATATTTTTTATTTTAAGTATGAACCCGAATCTTTTACTTGTTGTTAGATAAACTTTTCATTTGAATAACACACCAAAGCTTTTGGAATCTTATCCTGAAAGGATACGGATAAATTGAAGAACACCAAAACTATGCAGATAATAAGCGTCAAAAGGTAAAGAGACACGAGATTTATAGTGGTTCAGGACCGAGATCCCTACGTCCACTTTAAAGGTTCTACCTTGAGCTTTTATTCCTCAATTTGATGTACAAGTACTTCTGTTACAGAGTCTGCTATTAATGACCTTTTGATTAAAGCTTTCTAAATAGAGTAAGGAATATGAAATGATTGTAAAATGTCAGAAAATCTCCAGTCGGCCCTTTTTCATATTACATGATTCTCTATTTATAATAAATTGAAGGTTCTCCCATTGATGCAGGGGCTTTCACGTGGATTGATGACCTGGCTTGCTATAGACGGCTTGGATTCAAACACTTGTCATTATCTTATTGAGAGTACTTTGACGCGGATTGATGAAGTGTTGCTTTTATGCAATGACCCATAAAATTTAATGGTTTTATTAACATAATTAACTAAAATTTTTCTTGAAATTAAATAGTAAAATTTTGAAATAAAAATTTGATATTTGAAATACGTCTATTTAAACATAGAAAATGGTAAATTTTCATTCAGAAAATATGGAAGTAAATTCTATTGTGTAATTTTCAATTTTAATTTAAAAACAGTTAATTTGATGGAAATAAAATATTTTCGAAACTTGAATATTTTTACATAATAAAAATGTAGGCTATTTTTTGAGTGAAACATCATATTTTGTTTCATCAAATTTGGATTTCTATAGCTCTGTTTGTCTTATTTTCTGCATTTTAGCAGCATTTTCGGTAGCGGAAATTCGAGTTTTTAAAAATTGATCATATCACTGATATCTGTGTACCGTTTTATTCGCCTCATCGTGCCGATCTCCGCTTTATATTTACTTCTGTATTTTGAAGTCCGGTACGCGACGGAAACGACGAACAGTGTCGTATCGGTACCGAAAAATCTGACTTTCTATTTTCCCTTTGCCTTTCAAACCTTAGCCATGTACTCCAAGCATCAATAAATTGCTTTATTAATTTTCACCTGAATCATAGGGCTTGACCGTTGAAATTTCATTTATTTTATATAAATATTCACCATGCTTGACAATTTTTCATCACTGTTCATCTTGAAGGAAAATAAGTACGTTTTTTTCTTCTTCTTCTCGAAATAAATTGTGCTCATGACTCAACTCTGCACTGCCGTGTTTTCCCTCTTCTAACCCTAGTACCACCACCCAAAAACCCGAAGCAGACCTCGACCCACCACCCCACAACTCGCCAAAACTCGCCTCCACGCAAATACTCCACCTTCCGCCTTTCCAGCCCTCTCCCTTCGGCCACCATCGGCCTCTTCCACCAGTGCAGGACGAGTCGCCCACCGCAAAACCCATCTCCGCCGTACCTTGCGTCCACCCACTCACAGAAGCCTTGTCGCCGTTTTCCACCACGGTACTACCCATGCCCATGCTCTTTCGAAACCCAACCACCACCACCCCTCTGACACGAACCCTTCGACCATCTATTATCAATCTATCGGAATTCCACTACCCGACCTTAGCCTTTTGCACACGTGCCGCCATCCAAAAATGCACAGACCGCCATTGGGAAACCCGCACTCCTCCTCTCTCTCCTTCTCCGTGTTCACCACAACCTCGGGTTCACCACTGACCTCCCTCCAACTTGCAACACCCAGCCTTCAGCCGATCACCGCGCTTGACCCCAAAGCCGAACCTAAGACTATCCATTCTGGCCCAAAGCAGTGTAGCATCTCGTCCACGATGCTTAATGAGTGTATATATATATGGTATTATATATGTGCTGCATATGTATTATATTTTGATATTTGTGTCGTTTTCTGTCCTTGTTACTGCTGTCCTTCTTTGGGTTCATTTTTCTTTTGCTTTGAGACATATGTGATATTTCTACATATACTTGAAAGCATAGTAGCTCTCTTTGATTTTAAAAGTAAGAAGGGTAGGTATGTATATTGATTGTAAACAGTATATATATGTTGTTTAGTGATTTTTTATATCAGTATATATATTGATTTTTGTTAGTGGTTTCGAACATTATATATATATATATGGTGAAGCAAAGATATAAGTATATGTGTTTTTATAAATTATATAAATTTGTTAGTTATATGAGTTTTAACCAGTCAGTATATATATGTATAAAAGCCTTCTCCTTGTTTTATAAAATAAATTATATATTTATAAGTTAATATATATAATGTTTGAACTATTGATACATACATTTTTGCCTTAAAAAGCTGCATTTTAAAAGGATGAAATTAATAGTATATATATATCAGCAAGTTTTACCATGTTGTTTAATGCTAAAATAATAATTTAAAAGTATGTATATTATTTAAAGTATTTCCATTTGTGTATCTAAGGTATTTATATACGATTTTTTAGTTTATTTATGTATCGAGCAAGTCTATTCGTATATAGTACTTTATCATGCTTTTCAAAAGATGGTTATATATATAATATGTTCAGAATATCCAATTAAGTTTATGTTATATTTTGAAAAAGTTTTATAATAATATATATAAAGTTTGTAACGACCTGTATTTTTAACACTTTAAAAATACGAATTAAAATAAAAAATTTGGATAAAAATCCGATGGAAATAAAATTTTGTGTTGTTAAATGTGAATTACAAGTTAAAATGCAAAACTGAATTCTGAAATAACTTATTTGTAAATTAAATATGGATGTTAACCTGTATTGAATGTAAGTAATGAATTGAGTTTGATTGTAAACCAAATTGGTTATGATTGTAAACAAAGAATAAATATAACGGTAGATTTAATAGTGGAAGTTTATGTTATTGAAACTAATATAAATAAATGTAACTTAATATTACAGTTGATTGAAATCAAATAATAACCGAAACTGTAATTTGATAAAGATGTTAACTGGTAATTGAACGTAAGTAAAGATTTAAATTTGAATGTAACAAGAAATTGAATTGAATTGAATTTGATTGTAAACAACGAAATAAATAAAATGTACATTTAATATTGAAGTTATAATATGGAAATCAACGTAAATGAATGTAATTTAATATTACTGTGAATTTAAATAAGATGATAGCTGAAGAAAATGAAAGTAAATGAATTATAAACTATTGATAATAATGTATAAGTAAATGGTTGATGCAATAATGAAAGTGTAAATCGAAATAAAAGAATTCAATTGGAATTAAATAACTTGAATTTGAATTACAATATAATTGAACGCTGAATCTAATGTAATCTTTTATACTGGATTTATAATGGAAAACTGCATTGTAAAAGATTGTTAATTACTGTGAAATTAAAAATAAAATTTGTGAACAATTGAAATTTGATTTAAAAGTTAATAGTTTAAAATTGGGAATTTTATATTGAAATTAAGCAGTAAAAATTGTCATTTTTACAACTGTCTCGGATTTCGACAAAACTAGTTTCATCGGATCCGTAACAGTGAATTATTGTAAGGTTTCAATTTTCGTAGCAATCGGACTTGTCGTTTGATCGTACGGACTCGAAACGCCTTGAAATAAATGCAATTATAATCAATTAAAATCAATTTGAAATTTTGATTTCAGCATAACTTCTTCATACGATGGAATTTGGACTTGAAACCTTTTCCATTGCGTTTAAAATATTTTAAAACACCTATTTTGATATATGGGTTTACCCAATTCCGTTCCGGAGTCAGAACGGGCTTTTCGGGCCATAATTTGTTCCGCACGTTCATCTATCCAGTCTATCTACTCTATCTCTAACATACCTATATAAACACAGTTATAAACCCTAGCCTCCCTAATCTTCATTTGTCTGTACGTACAATTCATCTTCTTCTTAGCTTCTCATTCCAATGGCAGACAAAACCTAATTCCCAAATTCCAAAATCTAAAAAAAAAAAATTCGAGATTTACGCGCTTCGGATCGCGCTTGGGGTTTCAGGGGGAAAAACCCTGGAGCTACTTCGAGTCGGGAAGAAAACTACTCGAGTCATCGGGTCGATTTCGCAAAAAACTCCAAGCAGGCATCGGGTATTTGAGGCGGGAACTCGAAGTCGACTCAGCACCAGAATTTTCCAATCTTCAAATTTTCATAACTTTTGCATACAGACTCGGATTTGGGCGAGGTTTCTTTTGTTAGGATCGTATCGAAATTCCGGACACTTTGACGCTGGTTTGGATGGATTTGGAGACTGTCAAATTTTTGGGTTTAAATTGAATGTAAATTCAATTTAAATTCAAAAGGTGAGTGTTTTATAACGCTCACAACGTACTGAATATCTTTATGGTAGTTAAATTTGAAATTATGAAGTGATATGGATTTATTTGTCGTTGTTTGATAAAAATTTAATTGTCATATAGATTGTCATTTGAATTCACCGTTGAAAATTAAATTGACAGTCAAATTAAAGTTAAATTTTAATTGCGATCAAATTTCCTGATATTGATAATTATGAAGTTGTTGTGAATGTTATTGGCTTTATGGTTGATTGGTTGTGATGGATGCTATTGGTCGATATTGGTTGTTTATTTATTTTGATATATCATGCTATCATCATGTATATTGTTTATTGCATATAAACTGTAAACCGAATCATTTCGAATAAATTAAGAAATAGGTTGAAATGATATACCTATGACATCTATTTGGATTGAAATGATATATGTCCATCCTTGAAATTAAATTTGAAATAATTATCCACTTGGCCATAGGTTAGAAAATTATATACGGACACCGGGTTGGTTAAACTAAATGATTTTAAAAGTTGTTTTGAAATTATTTAAATGAATTGATTTTAAGAAAAAAATCGAATTTATGGAAATTGATTTATTTTGAATTGAAGCTCAAGATGTTGGAATTTAAACTTCGTAAATGAAATTGTTTAATTATTCGAAGTTTAGATTTTTAAGAAAATTTTTGAAATACGGCGTAAATTTTCGAAAGTTGATTTGTTTTAAAAGATTGGACTTTTAATCGAACTCTGAATATTTCTAAGAAAATTTTTATGAAATGATATTTCAAGTTTGAGTTTGGAATTGAAAATTTATTTAAAATTGAGATTTAATTAATTTGGAATTTAATTGAAATTCAAAGAAATTTGTGAATTGGACTAAATTGAAACTATTGAATTATTTAATAATTAAATAAGGTTAAATTATTTAATGATTAAATTGAATTGAAATTCTTTAATAAGAAAATTTTGAACTTTTGAATAAGTGAATTTTTACTTCATAAATAATTGAAATTGAGTTTCTTTATTAATTAAGTTTTGGAAAATTATTTAAGAAAGTAAATAAGTGAAATTGAATTTTTTTAACAAGAAATGAAAATGTGATATTTTTGGGAATTAATGTAAGACTTGTAATTGAAAGAATTGATTTGGCGAATTTAATTTAATTCAAAATTGTAAGTTTTGATTTAATGAAGTTGAACTTAAAAAGGTAGTGTAATGGATTTGAAATTTAATAGAAATTGTTTTGAATGATAAAGTACCTTAACGGATATTAAATGAAATTGATAAATGAATTTAAATTGATTTGAATGTTGAATTAAATTAATTTAAATGATTTCAGAATGAAACTTATATACGAACTTGAATCAATATTTGAATTGTTTAAATTGAAATTGAAATTGAATTATAAGATTTTGAAATTTTGATTTGGAAGTTTTGAAACGTAAATTGTGGAAATTGATTTAGAAAGACAAATGAAATGTTGATTTATAAATTCTAATTGAATTGAAATTTATTTGGTTTTGAAATAAATAAACGACCAATCGGTGAAATAATTACGGAAGTTATTAAAGAGACCGGAATTCGGTTATGGATATACTCTCTATCTAAACCGAAAACCACTTTAATAACTATACGCGGAGTGATGATCCAGAATGAAGTGGTTGGAATGATGTTCGTTGATGACTGAAGAAAGTGAACGATAATGGATAGCCTTGACACTTGTGTCAAATTGGAAATGACTAAAACAGGAGCTGTGCCGGGCCAATGGAGGATTTGCTACCTCAAGTGGACACACTTCTTCGAACTATACATTACATGTTGTCGATTGGTGCACCCTTGATTTTGGGAGTGTTGTTTCACGGTGTTGCGGGCGCTGCGGCGTTGCGTTCTCACCAGTCCGGATCAGGCGAACGGTAGTATCACTACCTTGGGTATTGCCTCATGTGCCTTGTCATACTTGTATTCCATTTATACGCGACCACTACGATTTTGATTTGTACCTTTAGTATATGGATTGCCCTCTGGTGACTTCCGGTTTTGGGGAAACTACGGTCTTGTATATGCTTTTGGGAATAAAAATGTGTTAAGGGTGGAATGGGCCATGGCTTAACGCTATTTTAATACTTTTACTTTAATGTAGACATATTATAATAGCGTATTGTACTACATAGTAGATAGTTTAACGGATCCTTGAGAGATGGAAAATCCCGTAACATCTCTTAAGTTATTGCACTCACGTTGACACTGGATAGGAGATGTCAAAACCCGTAAACATCTCTGACGCCGTCACACTCATATTTTCTTATTCGATTTGACTTACATGAGATATTTTAGTCCTGACTCGAGTGTTTTGCCTTTTCATTACGCTCGGGTCAGCCTGAGCATTTCAGATAAGGTTGAAGATCTATTCTGGCGGACGAAGACGGAGTTTGGTATTACATCATTTGTATTCTACTACTGTATTATTTTTCCGCTGCATTGTAGTATTATCTCTGATATGTATGTAACTCTGATTTATGATGTATAATAATAATCAAATTTATTTATTTAACAGCTTCATGAACTGTTATTTTATTATTATATCTTGTTCCTTCCGCTGCGAGATTCTGAGTTTGTTTCTGTTCTTTCTTTTCTTTCTTTTCTTATTTACCCCAATAACTATCCGTATTTCGGATTGTTTGAGTCGGCATGTGTGTATGTTTTGTCGACTTGAACGGTCAAAAATGCGGGTTGTTACAGTTGGTATCAGAACTTTGGTTTAGATTACCTTGGCTCTAGTGGGGAATAACTCATTGAAATAGGGTTAAACCTTATGAATAAGTTCGAGTGTATATGAGAGAGCGTATTTGTAATTTTGATATAAAAATGATTTTATATTGTGTTAAATTGTTCCGTTGAGTATTTATGAATTCTGGTTGGTACTTGGGACGCCAAGGCATCGATATGAATTTCTAAACACTCGAATAGGACAGATTGACATAATATTATTTTGGACTATATTTTTATATAAAAGAACTATCTTGAAAATTTATAAATTTTGATTGTATTGGTTGTTAGGAGATGATAATATTAGATTATCATCGTTTATTGTTGATTAGTCAATATTTCTAACTATTGACTAGTGGACGATTTTAAGAAATGAAACTTGTAAATATGATTGACAATGAATATAAATGGTAAATAAAATAAAATAAAAATGAATTTAAATTAAGATGGAGAATTTAAATTCCGGTGTTTTGAAAATTTATTAACAAAAATTCGAAATGTATAATATAAGTATTATATGATAGTATATTCGATTAGAAATTGTTTTCAAAGGATTTTCAAATGAAGTAAGTGTTATACTCCCCTCTTGACACTAGAGAATGATTTCGGTGATGAGTGCACGCATCATCGACGTTTATTTTCGAGAGTCCAAGTGGGGGAGATCACTTAATAGTTTTTCTAAACCCTGTTTTGATTAAAAAAAATTGAATTTTATTTTGTATTCTCTATAGTATGATTTGATATATAAATTATATAAGTATATATTATTTCAAAACTTGATTTGAAATGAAACCGGGATTGGAATTCTTGAGTTCTTTAATAATTAATGATTTTTTCTTTAATGGTTGAAATGAATTAATACTTGAATCATTATGGAACTTCTGAATTGCGAAATAAGAAATGAACCTAAGAGCTAAGTGAAATATCAATTGAAGTAGAAATCCTTAGAATTAGGAAATTATGAATTTAAAATAAAATTGAAACTGTAAAACTCGCATAGTATTAAATTTCATTATATAGCATAGATATAACTTACCAAATCATTTAAGAAGTTCAAAAATGTTATATGAATTGTTAATTGGATAATATACAAGTATAGGTTTGAAAAATGAAATATGCATTTAATTAATGGTTTGCAAATATAAATAAAATTGTTAGTAAATAATTGGAATTTAAATTAACATTTAAAGGTGATTCACCATTATGTTAATATAAAATGGAAATACTATATGTGAATGTAAATGTGAAATTAAATTATAGTGAAATTTAAGTAATGACTTAAGAATTAATTAATTGAAAATTCAACTTTGAATGAAAAGAGGTTGTATGTTGTTTAACTACATTCTATTTGCATAACAAAAACTTACCAAATACTTAAAAAGTTTAAAATGCTAATAAGGATAAGTAGAGGAATAATATACCAGTGCGAGAGTGAATAATAAAATGTGAAGATCTATTGATAGTTGTAAATATAAAGGAAATTTAAGTTATAAAATGAATTAAATTTAAAATTAATTAAATATAGAATTAGTAAATGGAAACTAATTAAATTTGAATAAAATTAAATGTCAATAAACTTGGAAGTGTATGAAATTAAAATTTTGACTTGGAAATGTATAATTGATTTATTATAGATTTGGATGGATGTTAATGTTTGATATCCATTGGTTGTTAGATGGATGATAATTGATTAAATAGAATTTATTAGTGTTAATGGAATTGAATAAACGGAATAATTTTTTTTTAATAATTAAATTCAAATTTGAAGCAAAGTGGAATTAAATATAATTGAATTCAAATTAAATTGAAGCAAATTGACTTGAATTTAAATTATGAATGAAACAAACTTGAATAAATCGGAAACAAATCGAATGTAAACTTATTTCATGGATAAATAAGAAAATAAACGACTTTGGGTTTGTGATTGATCTTTAGAAATTTGAAGTTTGATGGTTTGTACTTTGAAATAATAAAAGCAAAATTTTGGAAAAAAAAAATCCAAAATTGTCCAATATATGCTGAAACGGAAATAAGCATAACTTTTAAATGGATGGACGAAATTCAACGATATTAGACTTTTCGGAAAGCTTAGAAACTGTAGCACGACTTTTGTTTAGACTGTCTTGAGAAATTCCTTCATTTACTTAGTTAAAAATTTGAATCTTCTCGCTGGCCTGTGTAAAAGGGAAGCAAAATCAGTAGCATATACTCTTAGTATTTTTGCCATAACTTTTTACTGGTGTATCGGATTTTGATGATCTTGCACTTTCTGGAAAGCTAAGAACTTAAAGTTAAAACTTTTATTTTAAGTGTTTTGTGTTTTGCTATCATTTAGAGGGTCGAAAACATGACCAAATGTCGCTGACCTGCACAATTCATTGCCAGGCTGAGGCGTTCCTATTTAGTAAAACGGTCGTAACTTTTGAACGGAAGGTCCGAATTCAATGATTTTGGACATTCCGGAAAGCCTGAAACGAATGCAACAACTTTTGTTTAGATTTCATTATCAAATTTTATCGTTTAGGTGACCAAAAACTGAGATTCGTTTGCTGTCCTGGAATTGGAATTTCAGTTTTGAAGCTAAACATGTTATATGTGTGTTGTTTATGATAAGTATATCGATCTATCTTTATATGCATGGTTCTAACTTGGTTATTGAGCATTTTAGTAGGTAGCAAAGAGGTTGCGCTTCGCTTGTGGAGCTCGCTTCTGCGCTTAATGCAAAATGTAAGTTAAAATGCTAATAAACGCTAAATAAAAGGTATGTTCTCGGATTACAGTTTATGTTGTGGTATATTATTGTGTTCCCCATGTTTTGGGATGCCTCATTCTTGTAATGAGATGTGTATCATGCAATTATTACCACTGTGAAATTTTTCGGTCCTAGCCGCGCAAAGGAGGTGCTGCCGAAATTTTTCAAAAATCCGGGAGTTAGAAAATTTTGAGATTTTAAAAAAATCCTATAACTAAATTTTGCAAATAAGTCGAATATTTTGAATGAATTATATCTAAATTATGGTTTCCCCTTCTCCGTTCCTTTTCGAGGACGAAAAGTTTTAAGTGGGGGAGAATGTAACGACCTGTATTTTTAACACTTTAAAAATACGAATTAAAATAAAAATTTTGGATAAAAATCCGATGGAAATAAAATTTTGTGTTGTTAAATGTGAATTACAAGTTAAAATGCAAAACTGAATTCTGAAATAACTTATTTGTAAATTAAATATGGATGTTAACCTGTATTGAATGTAAGTAATGAATTGAGTTTGATTGTAAACCAAATTGGTTATGATTGTAAACAAAGAATAAATAAAACGGTAGATTTAATAGTGGAAGTTTATGTTATTGAAACTAATATAAATAAATGTAACTTAATATTACAGTTGATTGAAATCAAATAATAACCGAAACTGTAATTTGATAAAGATGTTAACTGGTAATTGAACGTAAGTAAAGATTTAAATTTGAATGTAACAAGAAATTGAATTGAATTGAATTTGATTGTAAACAACGAAATAAATAAAATGTACATTTAATATTGAAGTTATAATATGGAAATCAACGTAAATGAATGTAATTTAATATTACTGTGAATTTAAATAAGATGATAGCTGAAGAAAATGAAAGTAAATGAATTATAAACTATTGATAATAATGTATAAGTAAATGGTTGATGCAATAATGAAAGTGTAAATCGAAATAAAAGAATTCAATTGGAATTAAATAACTTGAATTTGAATTACAATATAATTGAACGCTGAATCTAATGTAATCTTTTATACTGGATTTATAATGGAAAACTGCATTGTAAAAGATTGTTAATTACTGTGAAATTAAAAATAAAATTTGTGAACAATTGAAATTTGATTTAAAAGTTAATAGTTTAAAATTGGGAATTTTATATTGAAATTAAACAGTAAAAATTGTCATTTTTACAACTGTCTCGGATTTCGACAAAACTAGTTTCATCGGATCCGTAACAGTGAATTATTATAAGGTTTCAATTTTCGTAGCAATCAGACTTGTCGTTTGATCGTACGGACTCGAAACGCCTTGAAATAAATGCAATTATAATCAATTAAAATCAATTTGAAATTTTGATTTCAGCATAACTTCTTCATACGATGGAATTTGGACTTGAAACCTTTTCCATTGCGTTTAAAATATTTTAAAACACTTATTTTGATATATGGGTTTACCCAATTCCGTTCCGGAGTCAGAACGGGCTTTTCGGGCCATAATTTGTTCCGCACGTTCATCTATCCAGTCTATCTACTCTATCTCTAACATACCTATATAAACACAGTTATAAACCCTAGCCTCCCTAATCTTCATTTGTTTGTACGTACAATTCATCTTCTTCTTAGCTTCTCATTCCAATGGCAGACAAAACCTAATTCCCAAATTCCAAAATCTAAAAAAAAAAAAAAATTTCGAGATTTACGCGCTTCGGATCGTGCTTGGGGTTTCAGGGGGAAAAACCCTGGAGCTACTTCGAGTCGGGAAGAAAACTACTCGGGTCATCGGGTCGATTTCGCAAAAAACTCCAAGCAGGCATCGGGTATTTGAGGCGGGAACTCGAAGTCGACTCAGCACCAGAATTTTCCAATCTTCAAATTTTCATAACTTTTGCATACAGACTCGGATTTGGGCGAGGTTTCTTTTGTTAGGATCGTATCGAAATTCCGGACACTTTGACGCTGGTTTGGATGGATTTGGAGACTGTCAAATTTTTGGGTTTAAATTGAATGTAAATTCAATTTAAATTCAAAAGGTGAGTGTTTTATAACGCTCACAACGTACTGAATATCTTTATGGTAGTTAAATTTGAAATTATGAAGTGATATGGATTTATTTGTCGTTGTTTGATAAAAATTTAATTGTCATATAGATTGTCATTTGAATTCACCGTTGAAAATTAAATTGACAGTCAAATTAAAGTTAAATTTTAATTGCGATCAAATTTCCTGATATTGATAATTATGAAGTTATTGTGAATGTTATTGGCTTTATGGTTGATTGGTTGTGATGGATGCTATTGGTCGATATTGGTTGTTTATTTATTTTGATATATCATGCTATCATCATGTATATTGTTTATTGCATATAAACTGTAAACCGAATCATTTCGAATAAATTAAGAAATAGGTTGAAATGATATACCTATGACATCTATTTGGATTGAAATGATATATGTCCATCCTTGAAATTAAATTTGAAATAATTATCCACTTGGCCATAGGTTAGAAAATTATATACGGACACCGGGTTGGTTAAACTAAATGATTTTAAAAGTTGTTTTGAAATTATTTAAATGAATTGATTTTAAGAAAAAAATCGAATTTATGGAAATTGATTTATTTTGAATTGAAGCTCAAGATGTTGGAATTTAAACTTGGTAAATGAAATTGTTTAATTATTCGAAGTTTAGATTTTTAAGAAAATTTTTGAAATACGGCGTAAATTTTCGAAAGTTGATTTGTTTTAAAAGATTGGACTTTTAATCGAACTCTGAATATTTCTAAGAAAATTTTTATGAAATGATATTTCAAGTTTGAGTTTGGAATTGAAAATTTATTTAAAATTGAGATTTAATTAATTTGGAATTTAATTGAAATTCAAAGAAATTTGTGAATTGGACTAAATTGAAACTATTGAATTATTTAATAATTAAATAAGGTTAAATTATTTAATGATTAAATTGAATTGAAATTCTTTAATAAGAAAATTTTGAACTTTTGAATAAGTGAATTTTTACTTCATAAATAATTGAAATTGAGTTTCTTTATTAATTAAGTTTTGGAAAATTATTTAAGAAAGTAAATAAGTGAAATTGAATGTTTTTAACAAGAAATGAAAATGTGATATTTTTGGGAATTAATGTAAGACTTGTAATTGAAAGAATTGATTTGACGAATTTAATTTAATTCAAAATTGTAAGTTTTGATTTAATGAAGTTGAACTTAAAAAGGTAGTGTAATGGATTTGAAATTTAATAGAAATTGTTTTGAATGATAAAGTACCTTAACGGATATTAAATGAAATTGATAAATGAATTTAAATTGATTTGAATGTTGAATTAAATTAATTTAAATGATTTCAGAATGAAACTTATATACGAACTTGAATCAATATTTGAATTGTTTAAATTGAAATTGAAATTGAACTATAAGATTTTGAAATTTTGATTTGGAAGTTTTGAAACGTAAATTGTGGAAATTGATTTAGAAAGACAAATGAAATGTTGATTTATAAATTCTAATTGAATTGAAATTGATTTGGTTTTGAAATAAATAAACGACCAATCGGTGAAATAATTACGGAAGTTATTAAAGAGACCGGAATTCGGTTATGGATATACTCTCTATCTAAACCGAAAACCACTTTAATAACTATACGCGGAGTGATGATCCAGAATGAAGTGGTTGGAATGATGTTCGTTGATGACTGAAGAAAGTGAACGATAATGGATAGCCTTGACACTTGTGTCAAATTGGAAATGACTAAAACAGGAGCTGTGCCGGGCCAATGGAGGATTTGCTACCTCAAGTGGACACACTTCTTCGAACTATACATTACATGTTGTCGATTGGTGCACCCTTGATTTTGGGAGTGTTGTTTCACGGTGTTGCGGGCGCTGCGGCGTTGCGTTCTCACCAGTCCGGATCAGGCGAACGGTAGTATCACTACCTTGGGTATTGCCTCATGTGCCTTGTCATACTTGTATTCCATTTATACGCGACCACTACGATTTTGATTTGTACCTTTAGTATATGGATTGCCCTCTGGTGACTTCCGGTTTTGGGGAAACTACGGTCTTGTATATGCTTTTGGGAATAAAAATGTGTTAAGGGTGGAATGGGCCATGGCTTAACGCTATTTTAATACTTTTACTTTAATGTAGACATATTATAATAGCGTATTGTACTACATAGTAGATAGTTTAACGGATCCTTGAGAGATGGAAAATCCCGTAACATCTCTTAAGTTATTGCACTCACGTTGACACTGGATAGGAGATGTCAAAACCCGTAAACATCTCTGACGCCGTCACACTCATATTTTCTTATTCGATTTGACTTACATGAGATATTTTAGTCCTGACTCGAGTGTTTTGCCTTTTCATTACGCTCGGGTCAGCCTGAGCATTTCAGATAAGGTTGAAGATCTATTCTGGCGGACGAAGACGGAGTTTGGTATTACATCATTTGTATTCTACTACTGTATTATTTTTCCGCTGCATTGTTGTATTATCTCTGATATGTATGTAACTCTGATTTATGATGTATAATAATAATCAAATTTATTTATTTAACAGCTTCATGAACTGTTATTTTATTATTATATCTTGTTCCTTCCGCTGCGAGATTCTGAGTTTGTTTCTGTTCTTTCTTTTCTTTCTTTTCTTATTTACCCCAATAACTATCCGTATTTCGGATTGTTTGAGTTGGCATGTGTGTATGTTTTGTCGACTTGAACGGTCAAAAATGCGGGTTGTTACAAAGTTTGTGTTATTATTTGAAATGTTGGAAGGAAATATATGTGTTTAAAATTAAATAATGATTTCGCATTATAATATATATAGATTTTATTTTGATATGTGCTTAAATTTGAATATTGATTTTAAATTCTATATATTGTACTTTCATCAAATCCAAAGTTTTTCTACTTTGTTTTTCTTGTCCCCGTTGCTGTCCGGAGGTTTTTTCCGCAACTCTAGTTGTTCGTGCATATCCGCATCTGTGCTTCTCATTCTCCTTGTTTCTCCAGCCTCGAAAGGTGAGCAATCACTCACGATTAACATTCTTATAGTTAGTAAATTTGATTTCACTTGAAACGACAATTGAAATATGCTGTTAAATTTGAATTGCTAGTTATTTAATTATTAAATATGATGTACCATTATCTGTAATTGTTCACCTGTGATATATGACATCATATCCTATTGTGTATATTTTATTTTATTTTCTCACTGATGATATATGCTTGTTGTTGATATGTTATTATTTTGTCATATTTGTTCTCACTCTGCAAGTTCCCTGTTAGTTTAAAAATCCCTATGGGTTGAAATGATACATACCCGAACGATATTCTAGAATAGGGGAAAATCATTATGGGTTGAAATGATAAACCCAAGCAATTTTCATTGATTTTGAATTTTTGGATTGTGGGTTGAAATGATATATACCCGTAAATATCTAAATTGCGGATTGAAATGATAAATATCTGTATCACTTGACCATAGGATTGAAAATTGTATACGAACACCGTTGGTCTATATTTTGAAAAATGATTTCCACGCTTTGAAAGGAAATAATATAGGTTTATTGATTTCTAAAATATAATATGTATAAATGTTATTTTTATATATGTCTAAATTTAGATTTTTAAAATAATATGTTTTGGAAATTTTAATTTATAAGTTAATTTTGAAAAATATGAATTTTAAGAATTTCTTATAAATTTATTATTTTAAAAATATATAAAATAAGATTTAATACAAAATACATTTAATAATAAGATTTAATAAAAAAAATTAATTTAATTAGTATATAATATGTTTAAGTATTTACTTAAATTTATATTAATATTTTAAAAATATATTTTATAACTTGAATAATAGAGGTTGGGAAGATAAATTAATGTTAACTTGGAATTTAAATTTTGTTAATAATTGAATCTAAATAAGCATTGATTTAAACTTATTGATTTTGAGGTTTTGGAAGATATGATTTATAACTTGATATGATAAAAGGTGATTTAATGAATATTCTAAATTTCAAATAAAAGTGAGACTGAATATTTAATATTGATATAAATTTATGAATTGAGATTTTATTTGATTGATTATTAAAATGATTAAGTGAATATTTTCCAATTTGAATAATTAAAAGTTAAATGTTGAAATCTAAATGAAACTTATACTGAAAATGTTTGAATATTTAAATTTTGAATCTTATTGGAATTGAAGTGATAGTTCAAACCTGGATTTGAAATCGAGATAAATTGAAATGGTTTATTTAGAATTTAAATTGAATCATTGACCTTTAAATTTAAATGGTTAAACCGAAATTGATTTAAATTTAATTTTTGGAATTTAAGTTGATTTGAATCGATTTGCGAAATTAGAGGAAACTAATTTATTATATTAACTAGTTTTAATATATATAAACTATGTTAATTTATAATTATTTTAATATATATACTGTTTTCAATATCTAAACAGTTAAGTTGGAACTGTTACGAATTTTCAAAAAGTGTTATGATTTCAAAACTGTTATGATTACAGAAGTGCTATGATTTCAAAAGCGTTACGATTTCGAAAGTGTTATAATTTTGAAAGTATTACGATTCTGGAATGGATATTTTTAAAGTGAATAATGATATCGAAATTGATATGGTTTGAAATGAATATGATATTTTGATATGAAGTATAAACTATTTGAAATGAATGACCACGGTGTGAAATAAGCGTTTGGTTGTTAAAGAGACCGGGATCAGATATTGTCATACTCTCTGCCAATATCGAAAACCACTTTAACAACTATGTACGTGGTGGAGATTCCAGAATGAAGTAGGTTGGTTTGGTGATGATTCTATATGGTATTTACATAGCCCTGACTCCCGCGAGTCAGCTTGATGTGGCTAAAACAGGTGCCATGTCGGGCTAAGTGAGGTCATTCCTCCGATGGGAGACATTTCTTCGATACCATTTTGTTGCTTTTGTGATTTGATTGGGTGCACCCTTTGATTTGGAAGTGTGTCACGAGGTGGGCGGTAGTAGCTGTTATGCGTTACCACCAGTCCGGATCCGGAAATGGTATATCTACCCTGGCATTGCCTCAAGTGCCTAGTCACATGCCCTATCGTGCCTTCTACGAGTTTAGTTTGTACCATACCTATGGAGTGCCCTATGATAGCCCTCTAGTTTACGCAGGAATTACGGTACTGTATAGACTATGGGAATATATAAAAATGTGTTAAGGGGGATATGGGTAACGCCTTAATGCTATTTTAATAGTTTATTTTACTATAGACATATTATAATAGCGTATATTACTACATAGTATATAGTTCCACGGATCCTCAGAGGATGGAAATCCCAAACATCCTTTAAGTTACTTGTATTTCAGTTGACATTTCACTTGAGTTGAATTTATAAATATAAGAATGTTAATCCTGACTCGAGTGTTTTGTATTTTGCTTTATGCTCGGGTCAGCATGAGTGTCACAACATTCGAGACTCACCTTTGGAGTTGGAGCCTCACTTGGAGATCCATCTATATCTATTCAGCTTTCAGCTATCCAGTTGTTTTGTTTAGACTTGTCATCTGTTTTTATTCGAGACTGCATTGTATCTGAGATATTCTATTGTATTTTATTTCAAACTCTGTTGTTTATATAATAGCTTCATAAACTACTATTTATCTTTTCTGCTGCTTTTTGTTATGTTACTCTGTGTCAATGATTCTGTGATTCCGTGATTGATTTATTTACTGTATATGCTTAACAATCTGTTGTTTTGAGCAATTCAAGTCCGACATGTGCGGATGCGAATGGTTCGAAATATCTGGTCGTTACAGTTGGTATCAGAGCTCTGGTTTAGGCAAAACTTAGCATAGTAAATTTAATTACAGAATCACCTTCGTTCGACCTTGAATTTCTTCCTTTTTGACTCGGGTTTCCTTTGAATTTTGGAACATTTCCCTTCGTTCTGAAAATTAATTCTTGTCTTCTCCTGTCACGTTCTTTTGATACTAGAGCACCCCATGGCTCCAACCTCAACTGTCAATTTCATCCTTGTGCGTGTCTAATCACATCGGTGGTCCCGCCAACTTCTGTATGATTTATAAAGGAGTGAAACTCCTTTATAACAAGCGTCGATTCACCGAAGATTTCTATATCCTCGGTTTACGATGTTGTTATTCCTTGCAAAGCCCGAACCGTTATCTAGTAGACGACATGGGAAAACCTTTTGTGATCGAATGTCGAATGCCTTCGGTTATGCAGGCAGTTATACCTTTCGTTTGATACTCAGCCTAGTGATCTTGACTTCCCCGATAGTCAGGGATTATCTTGATGTTTTGGTAAAGTCGCTTCTCTTCCCTTCAAGCGGGAAATTTAATTTCCACATCGATCTTATTCCTAGAATCTCGTTTGACCTGGTTAAGGTCGCCGCGATAAAACTAAGTCTATCCATTTCTTCTTCTGTATTTTAATAATCTTATCTTCCTTTCGAGTCTATCTATCTTCGAATTAGAATTTTCCTTGACTCGGGTTCATCTAAATTTGAACCTCTATCCTTGTTTTAAAATCCATTTTTGAATCATCGTGTAAGGGAGTGTATTTGTATTTAAAATAAAAATGTTTATGTTGGGTCGTTTGAGTTGTTAAGTTTGAATTTTGGGTTTCGATCGATTCGTCTTGCTAACGCTATCGACAGGAATTCCGAAACACTTGAACAGATCAAACTGACACAAAATTCTTTTCAAAATTTGTAAATTTTGTATGATTATATTTCACATATAAAGGTATAATTTTCTAAAATTTGATAGTTAAATTAATAGGTTGTTAGAAATGATAATACTAGGTTATCATTTACTGTTTTGTCAACATTACCAAACCATTTACTATCGTTGTATAACTTTATAAATCTAATTTACAAATAAAATGAATTTAATTAAGGATTTGAGGATTAAATTTCTGGTGTTTTTCAAATTTGGTTTTTAAAGTTTTGGAATATATTATTTGAAGTATTTTCGAATGAAAATTGTTCAAATGACTAATTTTAAAAGAAGTAAGTCAGCAATCTCCTCTTTTGTCGCTAGAAAATAATTTCGATGATGACTGCAACATCATCGACATTCATTTTCGAGTCTCGAAGTGGAGAGGCCCCTTAGTAGCTTTGCTACACCTTTGTTTTGAAAGAAAAAAAGTGAAATGGGTTTGATTCAAATTCCTTGTGTATACTTTGATTTATAAAATATATGTATATAATTATTTCAAAATAGTTTGAAGTGAAACCGGAAATTTGAATCTTAAGTTAATATTAAGAAATGGTTTCAATTATTGAAATAAAGTGAAATTTTTGAATAATTGGAATATTTGAAAAGAGAAATGAATTTATAACAACTTGAAATAGTTGAATTTGAATAAAGCTTATTTGTGTAATATTCAATTGCATTCTAATATATAACTTACCTAAAATATTCAAAAAGTTAAAATGTTAGGGCGAGTATTAAATTGAAGGTTATACAAGAGAAACCTTAAGTAATAAATTATTTGAATAAAAATGTTTAAACTAAATTCTGCTTAATATAATTGTTGTAAATAGAAAGTAAATTTGTATAGTGTTTAATTACACTCAGTAACATTAATATAACTTACCTAGAAAAGTTTAAATGTAATTAGAATGTAACTAGATAGTATACACCATGATATAAGTAATTGAATATCAAAAATGATATTTTGTTAAGGGAATTTACCTATAATAAATTGAATAATAAAAAGAGAATTTATTTGTTGAATAATATATAGTTATAATATGTTTATTACATTTAATATATGTTGAAAAATATGTTAAGTGAAATAAATTTAATAAATAAAGGAGAATGCTAGTTAAGCAAATAAATATGAACTGAATAATAATTATAATTGAATTTTAAGTGAAATCAACTTCACTAGGCTCACAAGGGTTTAAATAAATGAGTTAAACCAAATAAATTTTGTTTTGAAAGAATTTCTTTTAACAAATATTAATAAATTAAAACAAATCAAATTGAATGAAAATAGCTTGAATTGAAAATCAACCAAATGTGAATACAATGTGTATTTATTGATTTAATAAAATGGATTGAAACTAATTAGTTGGATTTAAAACAAATTAGTTGGATTTAAATCAATTTAAATGGCTTCAACTTAATTGTTGTATTTTGTATTTCAATCTATTTTTCCTTTCTGGTTGTTTCTATTCTCCTATCTCGTTCCTTTTCGGGGACGAAAAGTTTTGAGTGGAGAGAGTGTAACGACTTTTAAATTTTAATGGTTTTATTAACATAATTAACTGAAATTTTTCTTGAAATTAAATAGTAAATTTTTGAAATAAAAATTTGATATTTGAAATACATCTATTTAAACATAGCAAATGGTAAATTTTCATTCAGAAAATATGGAAGTAAATTCTATTGTGTAATTTTCAATTTCAATTTAAAAACAGTTAATTTGATGGAAATAAAATATTTTTGAAACTTGAATATTTTTACATAATAAAAATGTAGACTATTTTCTGAGTGAGACGTCATATTTCGTTTCATCAAATTTGGATTTCTATAGCTCCGTTTGTCTAATTTTCTGCTTTTTAGCAGCATTTTCGGTAGCGGAAATTCGAGTTTTTAAAAATTGATCATATCGCTGATATCTGTGTACCGTTTTATTTGCCTCATCGTGCTGATCTCCGCTGTATATTTACTTTGTATTTTGAAGTCCCGTACGCAACGGAAACGACAAACAGTGTCGTATCGGTATCGAAAAATTTAACTTTCTATTTTCCCTTTGCCTTTCAAACCTTAGTCGTGTGCTTCAAGCATCAATAAATTTCTTTATTAATTTTCAACTGAATCATAGGGCATGACCGTTGAAATTTCATTTATTTTATATAAATATTCACCAGGCTTGACAATTTTTCCCCACTGTTCACCTTAAAGGAAAATAGGTACATTTTTTTTCTTCTTCTCGAAATAAATTATGCTCATGACTCAACTCTGCACTGTCGTGTTTTCCCTCTTCTAAACCGAGTACAACAGCCCAAAAACCCGAAGCAAACCTCGACCCACCCCCCCACAAGTTGCCAATACTCGCCTCCATGCAAATACTCCACCTTCCGCCTTCCCAGCTCTCTACCTTCGACCACCATCGGCCTCTTCCACCAGTGCAGGCCGAGCCGCCCACCGCAAAACCCATCTCCGTCTTACCTTGGGTCCACCCACTCACCGAAGCCTTGTCGCCGTTTTCCACCACCATACTACCCACGCCCATACTCTTTCGAAACCCAGCCGCCAACACCCCTCTGACACGAACCCTTTGACCATCTATTATCAATCCATCGGAATTCCACTACCCGACCTTAACCTCTTGCCCACGTGCCGCCATCCAAAAACACACAAGCCGCCACTGGGAAACCCGCACTCCTCCTCTCTCTCCTTCCTCCGTGTTCACCACAGCCTCGGGTTCACCATTGACCTCCCTCCAACTTGCAACACCCAGCCTTCAGGCGATCACCGCGCTTGACCCCAAAGCCGAACCTGAGACTATCCATTCTGGCCCAAAGCAGTGTAGCATCTCGTCCACGATGCTTAATGAGTGTATATATATATGGTATTATATATGTGCTGCATATGTATTATATTTTGATATTTGTGTCGTTTTCTGTCCTTGTTACTGCTGTCCTTCTTTGGGTTCATTTTTCTTTTGCTTTGAGACATATGTGATATGTCTACATATACTTGAAAGCATAGTAGCTCTCTTTGATTTTAAAAGTAAGAAGGGTAGGTATGTATATTGATTGTAAACAGTATATATATGTTGTTTAGTGATTTTTTATATCAGTATATATATTGATTTTTGTTAGTGGTTTCGAACATTATATATATATATGGCGAAGAAAAGATATAAGTATATGTGTTTTTATAAATTATATAAATCTGTTAGTTATATGAGTTTTAACCAGTCAGTATATATATGTATAAAAGCCTTCTCCTTGTTTTATAAAATAAATTATATATGTATAAGTTAATATATATAAAGTTTGAACTATTGATACATACATTTTTGCCTTAAAAAGCTGCATTTTAAAAGGATGAACTTAAAAGTATATATATATATATATCAGCAAGTTTACCATGTTGTTCTATGCTAAAGTAATAATTTAAAAGTATGTATATTATTTAAAGTATTTCCATTTGTGTATCTAAGGTATTTATATACGATATTTCAGTTTATTTATGTATCGAGCAAGTCTATTCGTATATAGTACTTTATCATGCATTTCAAAGGATGGTTATATATATATATAATATGTTCAGAATATCCAATTAAGTTTATGTTATATTTTGAAAAAGTTTTATAATAATATATATACAGTTTGTTTTATTATTTGAAATGTTGGAAGGAAATATATGTGTTTAAAATTAAATAATGATTTTGCAATATATTATATATAGATTTTATTTTGATATGTGCTTAAATTTGAATATTGATTTTAAATTCTATATATTGTACTTTCATCAAATCCAAAGTTCGTCTACCTTGTTTTGCTTGTCTCCGTTGCTGTCCGAAGGTTTTTTCCGCTACTCTAGTTGTTCGTGCATATCCACATCTATGCTTCTCATTCTCCTTGTTTCTCCAGCCTCGAAAGGTGAGCAATCACTCATGATTAACATTCTTATAGTTATTAAATTTGATTTCACTTGGAACGACAATTGAAATGTGCTTTTAAATTTGAATTGCTAGTTATTTAATTACTAAATATGATGTACCATTTTCTGTAATTGTTCACCTGTGATACATGACACCATATCCTGTTGTGTATATTTAATTTAATTTTCTCACTGATGATATATGCCTGTTGTTGATATGTTATTATTTTATCATATTTGTTCTCACTCTGCAAGTTCCCTGTTAATTTTGAAATCCCTATGTATTGAAATGATACATACCCGAACGATATTCTAGAATAGGGGAAAATCGTTACGGGTTGAAATGATAAACCCAAGCGATTTTCATTGATTTTGAATTTTTGGGATTGCGGGTTGAAATGATATATACCCGTAAATATTTAAATTGCGGATTGTAATGATAAATATCCGTATCACTTGACCATAGGATTGAAAATTATATACGGACACCGTTGGTCTATATTTTGAAAAATGATTTCCAAGCTTTGAAAGGAAATATATTGGTTTATTGATATCTAAGATATAATATGTATAAACGTTATTTTTATATATGTCCAAATTTAGATTTTAAAAAAAATATGTTTTGGAAATTTTATTTTATAAGTTAATTTTGAAAAATATGAATTTTAATATTTTCTTATACATTTATTTTTTTAAAAATATATAAAATAAGATTTAATACAAAATACATTTAATAAAAAAATTAATTTAATTAGTATATAATTTGCTTAAGTATTTACTTAAATTTATTTTAATATTTTAAAAATATATTTTATAACTTTAATAATAGAGGTTGGGAAGATAAATTAATGTTAACTTGGAATTTAAATTTTGTTAATAATTGAATCTAAATAAGCATTGATTTAAACTTATTGATTTTGAGGTTTTCGAAGATATGATTTATAACTTCATATGATAAAAGGTGATTTAATGAATATTATAAATTTCAAATAAAAGTGAGACTGAATATTTTATTGATATAAATTTATGAATTGAGATTTTGTTTGATTGATTATTAAAATGATTAAGTGAATATTTTCCAATTTGAATAAAATTAAAAGTGAAATGTTGAAATCTGAATGAAACTTATACTGAAAATGATTGAATATTCAAATTTTGAATCTTATTGGAATTGAAGTGATAGTTCAAACCTGGATTTAAAATTGAGATAAATTGAAATGGTTTATTTAGAATTTAAATTGAATCTTTGACCTTTAAATTTAAATGGTTAAACCGGAATTGATTTAAATTGAATTTTTGGACTTTAAGTTGATTTGATTTGATTTGCGAAATAGGAGGAAACTAATTTTATTATATTAAGTATTTTTAATATATATAAACTATGTTAATTTATAACTATTTTAATATATATACTATTTTCAATATCTAAACAGTTAAGTTGGAACTGTTACGAATTTTCAAAAAGTGTTATGATTTCAAAACTGTTATGATTACAGAAGTGTTACGATTTCAAAAGCGTTATGATTTCGAAAGTGTCATAATTTTGAAAGTGTTACGATTCTGGAAGGGATATTTTTAAAGTGAATATTGATATCGAAATTGATATGGTTTGAAATGAATATGAAATTTTGATATGAAGTATAAACTATTTAAAATGAATGACCATGGTGTGAAATAAGCGTTTGGTTGTTAAAGAGACCAGGATCAGATATTGTCATACTCTCTGCCAATACCGAAAACCACTTTAATAACTGTGTACGTGGTGGAGATTCCAGAATGAAGTAGGTTGGTTTGGTGACGATTTTATATGTTATTTACGTAGGCCTAACTCCTGCGAGATAGCTTGATGTGTCTAAAACAGAAGCCATGTCGGGCCAAGTGAGGTCATTCCTCCGATAAGTCACATTTCTTCGATACCATTCTATTTCTTTTATGATTTGATTGGGTGTACCGTTTGATTTGGGAGTGTGTCACGAGGTGGGTGGTAGTAGCTGTTATGCGTTACCACCAGTCCGGATCCACAAACGGTATATCTACCCTGGTATTGCCTCGAGTGCCTTGTCACACGCCCAATCGCGCCTTATACGAGTTTGGTTTGTACCATACCTATGGAGTGCCCTCTGCTAGCCCTCTAGTTTACGGAGGAATTACGGTACTTTATAGACTATGGGAATATATAAAAATGTGTTAAGGGGGATATGGGTAACACCTTAACGCTATTTTAATAGTTTAATTTACTATAGACATATTATAATAGCGTATATTACTACATAGTAGATAGTTCTACGGATCCTTAGAGGATGGAAATCCCAAACATCCTTTAAGTTACTTGTATATCAGTTGACATTTTACTTGAGTTGAATTTATAAATATAAGAATGTTAATCCTGACTCGAGTGTTTAGTATTTTGCTTTATACTCGAGTCAGACTGAGTGTTACAGCATTCGAGACTCACCTTTGGAGTTGGAGCTTCACTTGGAGATCCATCTATATCTATTCAGCTTTCAGCTATCCAGTTGTTTTGTTCTGACTTGTCATCTTTTTGTATTCGAGACTACATTGTATTTGAGATATTCTACTGTATTTTATTTCAAACTCTGTTGTTTATATAGTAGCTTCATGAACTACTATTTATCTTTTCCGCTGCTTATTGTTATGTTACTCTGTGTCTGTGATTCTATGATTGATTTATTTACTGTATTTGCTGAGTTTTGCAAAATATAAATTAACAATCTGTTGTTTTGAGCAATTCAAGTCCGACATGTGCAGATGCGAATGGTTCGAAATACCGGGTCGTTACAGTTGGTACTAGAGCTCTGGTTTAGGCAAAACTTAGCATATAGAGTAAATTTAATTACAAAATTACCTTCGTTCGACCTTGAATTTCTTCCTTTTTGACTCGGGTTTTCTTTGAATTTCGGAACTTTCCCCTTCGTTCTGAAAATTAATTCTTGTCTTCTCATGTCCATGTTCTTTTGATACTGGAGCACCCAATGGCTCCAACCTCAACTGTCAATTTCATCCTTGTGCGTGTCTAATCACATCGGTGGTTCCGCCAACCTCTGTATGATTTGTAAAGGGGTGAAACTCCTTTATAACAAGCGTCGTTTCACCCGAGATTTCTATATCCTCGGTTTACGATGTTGTTATTCCTTGCAAAGCCCGAACCGTTCTCTAGTAAACGACACGGGAAAACCTTTTGTGATCGAATGTCGAATGCCTTCGATTATGCAGGTAGTTATACCTTTCGTTTGATACTCAGCCTAGTGATCTTGACTTCCCCTATAGTCAGGGATTATCCTGATGTTTTGGTAAAGTCGCTTCTCTTCCCTTCAAGCGGGAAATTTAATTTCCGCATCGATCTTATTCCTAGAATCTCGGTTGACCCGGTTAAGGTCGCCGCGATAAAAATAAGTCTATCCATTTCTTCTTCTGTAATTTAATAATCTTATCTTCCTTTCGAGCCTATCTATCTTCGAATTAGAATTTTTCTTGACTAGGGTTCATCTAAATTTGGATCTCTATCCTTGTTTTGAAATACATTTTTGAATCATCGAGTAAGGGAGTGTATTTGTATTTAAAATAAAAATATTTATGTTGGGTCGTTTGAGTTGTTAAGATTGAATTTTGGGTTTTGATCGGTTCGTCTAGCTAACGCTATCGACAGGAATTCCAAAACACTTGAACAGAGCAAACTGACACTAAATTGTTTTCAAAATTTGTAAATTTTGTATGATTATATTTTACATATAAAGGTATAATTTTCTGAAATTTGATAGTTAAATTAATTGGTTGTTAGAAATGATAATACTAGGTTATCATTTACTGTTTTGTCAACATTACAAAACCATTTACTATCGTTGTATAACTTTATAAATATGATTTATAAATCTAATTTACAAATAAAATGAATTTCATTAAGGATTTTGAGTATTAAATTTCTAGTGTTTTTCAAATTTTGGTTTTTAAAGTTTTGGAATATATTATTTGAAAGTATTTTCGAATGAAAATTGTTCAAATGACTAATTTTAAAAGAAGTAAGTCAGTACTCTCCTCTTTTATCGCTGGAGAATAATTTCGTTGATGACTGCAGCATCATCGACATTCATTTTCGAGTCTCGATGTGCAGAGGCCCCTCAGTAGCTTTGCTGCACTTTTGTATTGAAAAAAAAAAGTGAAATGGGTTTGATTCAAATTCCTTGTGTATACTTTGGTTTATAAAATATATGTATATAATTATTTCAAAATAGTTTGAAGTGAAATCGAAAATTTGAATCTTAAGTTTATATTAAGAAATGGTTTCAATTATTGAAATAAAGTGAAATTTTTGAATAATTGGAATATCTGAAAAGAGAAATTAATTTATAACAACTTGAAATAGTTGAATTTGAATAAAGCTTATTTGTATAATACTCAATTGCATTCTAATATATAACTTTCCTAAAATATTCAAAAAGTTTAAATGTTAGGGTGAGTATTAAATTGAAGGTTATACAATAGAAACCTTAAGTAATAAATTATTTAAATTAAAATGTTTAAACTAAATTCTGCTTAATATAAATGTTGTAAATAGAATGTAAATTTGTATAGTGTTTAGTTACACTCAGTAACATTAATATAACTTACCTAGAAAAGTTTAAATGTAATTAGAATGTAACTAGATAGTATATACCATGATATAAGTAATAGAATATAAAAATGATATTTTCTTAAGGGTATTTACCGATAATAATTTGAATAATAAATTGAATAATAAAAAGAGAATTTATTTGTTGAATAATATATAGTTATAATATGTTTATTACATTTTTTTGTGCAGAGTAAGCGGGGTTGAAAACTGGGCCCCTACCAGATTTATTAAAAATAAAAGAGAGTACAAACAAAATAAAAGAAAAATACAGACCAAAAAAAAGAAACGAAGCTACGTTATCCATGGTTCGATTTGATGGTCCAAAAATTCATGCTTACTTGCTCTCATACCATCTAATATTTCATGCTTCAGAGCAGCCCAAAGCACAAGCACAGTCCTGCATTTTCCTTCAAATACCCTTTTGTTCCTCTCACCCCACACAAGTTTCATCAATTTTTTAAGAATGAAGAAAAAGTATGATCTTCTCACATTATTCCACTTGGTTGCAGTTAAAATCAGGGACCACTATTCAGAGAAGAGAAGAGGAACAGCAACTATCCCGATCTTGATCATCATATCACTCCATAGCTCGAGAACTAAGGGGCATTCAAAGTATATGTGTTGAGCAGTTTCAGCATAAGCATCACACAAGATACAAATGGTGGGAACGAACATTCCATAGTCAACGAGTTTCGTTCTTGTTAGAAGGGCATCATTAACACACTTCCAGAAGAACAAATTTTCTCTACTAGGAGAAATATCATTGCAAGTTGCTCTGTACCATTTGCATTCAGGCATATTGGCAACACCATGAAGTGATACGTAAACACTGCTAATTGAGTGTGGACTGCCATTCCAAAGCACCGTTTCCTGGTCTTGGAAGACATACGTATTACAAGCTAGATTCTTCCAGTAGGACCTAACAGTTTGATTGCTGCAATATGGAAGGCACAACTTGCCATCCACTATATGATCAACAGCTTTGGCATTTATGCTAACTCCAGATTGGAACTTTTCCTGAGAGTTGAAAATGGAATCAAGTATTACGCCTTTGCAGATCCATGGGTCGTTCCAGAAACTGCAACCACTCAAGGCAGTGAGTTTTATCTGGATAAGAGGCTTAAATATATCTCTCAATTTCAAAATGTTCCTCCAAATCCAGCTGCAAGACTGAGGAACATCCATTTGCCAAAAATTCTTGGATCCAATATTATGCACAAGACACCAACAAACCCAAAGAGAGTCCTTCCTGTTCAAGATGGCATTGAAGTGAGTACTATAAGCGGCCCTATTCCAAACCGGAAGGTTGATGATGCCAAGACCACCTTTGCTGTGTGGCTTCTCAAAAGCATTGAATGAACATGGAAACGGCTTCCTAGCATGGATGGAACCAAACCAGAAGAATCTAAACATTGCAGATCTGACCATATTCAAAATTTTAGTTGGTAAAATGAAGGCCCTAGCCCAGTAGATCATCATAGATAGACTAACAGATTTAATGAGTGTGAGCCTGCCTGCTTGAGACAGAAATCTGGTGGACCACCTCTCCATGGTTGAAGTAATTTTAAGAAATAAAGGTTGGCAATCAGCAAGGGTTACCCTAGAGGAACATAGAGGCAACCCAAGGTACGTCATGTCATGATGCATGATTTGCATCCCTGCTATAGAAGAAAGAACTTGACTTTGAACAGGAGAAACTCCAGCAAATAAAATGCTCGACTTATGAGTATTTAACTCAAGAGACCAGTCATCAGATAGAAACTATGAAGAGCACGTCTAATGGATTCAAGAGACTGATGGTTGGGCTTGGTGAATAACATGATGCCATCAGCGAAGAGAAGAGATGTTATCTGGGAGTCTTTGCACTTTGAATGGAAGTGGATTTGTCTGGTCAGATACAGAGGCTTTAAGTAGCATGTAAAGACTTCCATAACCAAAATGAACACATAGGAAGAGAGCGGGTCGCCCTGTCTAATTCCTTGCTTGGAGACAAAATAACCAGAGTTAGCTCCATTCAAGATCAGAGTGAATGAAGGAGTGGAGATGCATTCATATATCCATGCAACAAACACTTTAGGAAACCCCATTAGGGACATTGTTCTGACCACAGTAGTCCACTCTATGCTATCATACGCTTTTTTGAGATCAAGTTTGAGCATAGCTCCTTGTGTGGTATTAGCACTGCTATATCCTTTTAATAGTTCATGAGCAAGCATGACATTATCAAGGATGTTCCTATTAGGTAGAAAGGCAACTTGGTTCTTAGAGATGATTCTCACAAGCACAGCAATAAGACGGGTGGCAATGATCTTTGAAATACACTTGTATATAACGTTACAACAGGAGATGGGTATAAAGGATGAAACAGTAGAAGGGTGCAAGCCTTTGGGGATTAAAACAAGATTTGTGGCATTGACAGATTTAAGAAGCTTGAATTTGTCAAAAAAGTTGTGAATAGCCAAGCAGAATTGCACACCAACAATATCCCAAGTAGATATGAAGAACTGTACGTTGAAACCATCAGGTCCACCACTCGAGTTTTTGTTCATTGAAAAGAGAGCATTCTTTATTTCGAGATCAGTAACTTTTTCCACTAGCCAAGAAGCTTCAATCCTATTAACTTGGGACAAGGCAATAGTAGAAAGTTCATCCAAATGAGGCTTAAAGTTTTTATCATTCCCAAGAAGGCCAGAAAAATTCTTATGAAAGGCTCTGATCACAGTCTCAGGAGTAGAATGCAGGATCCCTTCATCATCATGTATCGAATATATATTGTTATTTGATTGTTTGGCTTTGAGGGTGGCATGGAAAAAATTAGTGTTCCTATCACCATCCAAAGCCCACTTGATTCTTGATTGTTGCCTTTTCATATCTCGTTCAGTGTCCAAGGCTTGACTAAGCTCATGAAAAAGTTTAGCTTCCTTGGTAGCAAGAACTGCTATATCAGGATGAGCCATCATCATTACTTGTGCTTCCCTGTGATGTTCCTTAAGAATGGTTTATCTGAGGTTGCCGTTACCAAACTTTTGTTTTGCCCAAACTCTTAAAGCATCCTTAATTGCTCTTAGTTTCCTGCAAAAAATATACATAGGGTTTCCAAAAAAATGATTAGGCCACACAGTTTGTATTATTGAGTTAAATTCAGGATCAAGGATCCAAGAATTATAAAATTTAAATCCTCTTTTAACATCATGGAGCTTCCTACCAGAGGATATGATTAGAGGTGAGTGGTCAGATAGAATTGAAGGAGGAAGAAAGGTGGTTAGATCAGGCCAGGTAGAAAAGGCTTTGAAATTAGAGAATGAATGATCAATATTTGAAAATGTTCTAACTCCACTTCTGGAGCGATTGTTCCAAGAAAATAGGGCGCCTTCCCTATGAATAGGAATGAGAGAAGAATCATAAATAGCAGTGTTTAAGGGATAAATATCATTAAGCATAAGAGGACGACCACCATGCTTGTCAGACAAGGCAAGGCAGCAGTTGAAATAGCCAACTACTATCCATGGATGCGTTTCCTGTCTAAGAGCAGGGATCAAGGTGAGGAGAGATTGTCTTGTGGCTTGAGAGTTCGATGCATACACAAAGGAGATATAAAAGGAGGTAGGGGGATTATGGTACTTAGCATGGAGATGCATAATCTGAGCAGTGGCGTGAATGAGATCAAGAGATAGGACTAAAGGGTTATGAAGAATCATAATTCGACCATAGCTAGCTTCAAGAAGGTTATGCGTCAGAGTCCAAGATGGGTTGACATAATGTGCAGCAGAAATCGTAAGGGGAAGATTTAGTTTAGTTTCAAGAATTGCAAATATCGACAAATGATGCGAAGTGATTAATTGCTTTACATGGTCCAACTTAACGAAGTTGTGACAGCCTCTAATATTCCATGAACCAATGTTGTGCAACATTATTAAACTAGAGATTGATGAGTAAGTTCTCTCATGCTCCTTGTTATAGGAGATTCTGATCGGGATGAGACGTGGTTTTGCTTCTGTGGTTTTCTTTTGTTCCTGATGCCGACATTCGAGCATGGAACACGATTAGAATCTCCATCTTCACAAGGCATCAAGGGGGGAGATTTCCATCCTGGAATGGTTTCAGTGAATACATAAGATTGCCTTGAAGAAGTTTGATTTGAATTCGAAGATGGTGATGGGAGAGTTTTGGGAAGAGGTTGTGAAGTTGTTTTCATTTTGATTACCATATCTGTAATCTGCTTTTGTAAGGCCAGACAAAAGGGTTCATCAGGGTCATTTTCAGGGAGAGGAAGGAAATTGTGTTGTGAAGGGGGAATAGGGTTATCTAATGTTGCTACAGATCCAAGGTGGTTCATACAGAGGGGCCCTGGTTCAGAAGGCATGGTGTGTGTTTCATGCGCGACAGATATACTGCACATATCTGTGGTGACATTATGAACATTGCTTAAGGGTAATTCAGTAGCAGTTTCAACATTCTTATTTCGTTTAACTGATCTATGTATCTGCTCACTACAGACCACTTCATCAACATGAGTAATTGTTTCTTCATCATGTTCCTTCTCACTAGTTACTTCATTCTCTTCTCCAGTTTCATCATTCAACCCAAACAACAACTCATATCTGTTGTGGGAAAGAGGTACCTCATGCTCCTTCTCTGTCATACAATTTTGAGATTTACTAACTTTTAGCTCAAGTTCACCCGGACAGACCGATCCTTTTTTCATTTGCTCTACAATGGAAATAACAGGTTCAGCAACAGGAAGCTTGATAACATTCAATTCTGATATTTCACATGGGGAAGGTTCTTTAGAATTACTCTTCCTTTTTGCTACTTTCTGCCAAACTTGTTTACTTTTCTTATGTGATGTGCCTACTCCAATATTTAGTTTAGCTACTTCCTGATTGTTACTCTTTAATCCAGCTTCATCATTACAGTTAGCTTTATCTGCACATAATTTGAGGCAAGCAATGTCCACATGACCAAACTCCTTACATTCATTACATATGTCAGGCCTCCACAAATAATTGACTTTGACAACTTGAGTAGAACCATCTAGTAATTTGACAGGGAACTCATCAACTAATTTTCGATCAGGGGAAACATCAACAAGACATTTCGCATATCCAATCCTTTCTAGCTTCTCAGTGGACGTATCCATGCATAAAAGCTTTCCAATTCTGGAAGCTAGCCAGTTGATACCAATATGTGACCAAGCATAGATAGGGATGTTTGAAAGTTTTAGCCATACATGAATAGTTCTGATAGAACTGCAACTATTACCTATTGATGGATCCCAAGCTTTAACTATGAAAATTTTGTTCCTAAGGAAGATAGGATCAGCTTCCAGTATTCTCCTTCTGTCCTCCGCACAAGACAGATTGAACAGGAACAAACTTCCATCAGATTTAACTACAATCTCACCTTTCAACTTCCACAATTTCTTCAGATGATTGATAACAGTGAGATAAGATAGGGGTTTATCAAGAAAGAATCCCACCAACCATTCTCTCCATATTTCAGTTCCAGCCTTAATAACAACATCAGGAGGAACTAGTGCATGGCCATCGAAAACAAGGGGAAAATCGACAGGGGAAAATTGCCCAGCGTTATGGGGTTTGGTTTTGAAAAGAGAAGACCATGTGGCAGAAGCAACCGGAGGTTGAGGGATGGACGAGACAGGAGGAGGTTGAGGGATGGACGAGACAGGAGGAGGTTGAGGAATGGACGAGACAAGAGGAGGGGGAACAGGGGGAGGTAAGGCCGGTGGGGAAGATGGTAGAGGACAGGTACGAGAAGATGGTGAGAGAATTGGTGAAAGTATGGGAGGAACAAGTAGAAGGACAGTTTGAAAAGATGGGGAGTGGGGGGGGGGACAAGGGCGGGAGCAGCCATGATGACGAAAAGATTAGATTTTGATGTTTATTACATTTAATATATGTTGAAAAATATGTTAAGTGAAATAAATTTAATAAAAAAGGAGAATGCTAGTTAAGTAAATAAATATGAACTAAAGAATAGTTATAACTGAATTTTAAGTGAAATCAACTTCACTAGGGTCACAAGGGTTTAAATAAATGAGTTAAACCAAATAAATTTTGTTTTGAAAGAAATTTTTTTAACAAATATTAATAAATTAAAACAAATCAAATTGAATGAAAATACCTTGAATTGAAAATCAACCAAATGTGAATACAATGAGTATTTATTGATTTAATAAAATGGATTGAAAACAATTAGTTGGATTTAAATCAATTTAAATGGCTTCAACTTAATTAATGTATTTTGTATTTCAATCTATTTTTCCTTTCTGGTTGTTTCTATTCTCCTATCTCGTTCCTTTTCGAGGACGAACAGTTTTGAGTGGGGGAGAGTGTAATGACCCGTAAACTTTAATGGTTTTATTAACATAATTAACTGAAATTTTTCTTGAAATTAAGTAGTAAAATTTTGAAATGAAAATTTGATATTTGAAATACGTCTATTTAAACATAGCAAATGGTAAATTTTCATTTAGAAAATATGGAAGTAAATTCTATTGTGTAATTTTCAATTTCTATTTAAAAACAGTTAATTTGATGAAAATAAAATATTTTCGAAACTTGAATATTTTTACATAATAAAAATGTAGACTATTTTTTAAGTGATACGTCATATTTCGTTTCATCAAATTTGGATTTCTATAGCTCTGTTTGTCTTATTTTCTGCATTTTAGCAGCATTTTCGGTAGCGGAAATTCGAGTTTTTAAAAATTGATCATATCGCTGATATTTGTGTACCGTTTTATTCGCCTCATCGTGCCGATCTCCATTGTATATTTACTTCTGTATTTTGAAGTCTGGCGCGACGGAAACGACAAATAGTGTCGTATCGGACCGAAAAATTTGACTTTCTATTTTCCCTTTGCCTTTTAAACCTTAGCCGTGTACTCCAAGCATCAATAAATTGCTTTATTAATTTTTACCTGAATCATAGGGCTTGACTATTGAAATTTCATTTATTTTATATAAATATTCACCAGGCTTAACAATTTTTCCTCACAGTTCATCTTAAAGGAAAATAGGTACGCTTTTTTCTTCTTCTTCTCGAAATAAATTGTGCTCATGACTCAACTCTGCACTGCCTTGTTTTCCCTCTTCTAACCCGAGTACCACCGCCCAAAAACCCGAAGCAGACCTCAACCCACCACCCCACAACTCACCAAAACTCGCCTCCACGCAAATACTCCACCATCCGCCTTCCCAGCCCTCTCCCTTCGGCCACCATCGGCCTCTTCCACCAGTGCAGACCGAGCCGCCCACCGCAAAACCCATCTCCACCGTACCTTCCGTCCACCCACTTACCGAAGCCTTGTCGCCGTTTTCCACCACCGTACTACCCACGCCCATGCTCTTTCGAAACCCAACCACCACCACCCCTCCGACACGAACCCTTCGACCATCTATTATCAATCCAACGGAATTCCACTACCCGACCTTAGCCTCTTGCCCACATGCCGCCATCCAAAAACGCACAGGCCGCCACTAGGAAACCCGCACTCCTCCTCTCTCTTCTTCCTCCGTGTTCTCCACAGCCTCAGGTTCGCCACTGACCTCCCTCCAACCCACAACACCCAGCCTTCAGCCGATCACCGCGCCTTACCCCAAAGCCGAACCCGATCCTCCCTATTCTGGCCCGCAGCAGTGCGACATCTCGTCCACGATGCTTAATGAGTATTTTTTTTTGTAAATGAGTATATATATATTTATATATATGGTATTATATATGTGCTGCATATGTATTATATTTTGATATTTGTGTTGTTTTCTGTCCTTGTTACTGCTGTCCTTTTTTGGGTTCATTTTTCTTTTACTTTGAGGCATATGTGATATGTCCGCATATACTTGAAAGCATAGTAGCTCTCACTGATTTTAAAAGTAAGATGGATCAGTATGTATATTGATTGTAAATAGTGTATATATGTGGTTTAGTGATTTTTTATATCAGTATATATATTGATTTTTGTTAGTGGTTTTGAATATTATATATATATGGTGAAGCAAAGATATAAGTATATGTGTTTGTATAAATTATATAAATCTGTTAGTTATATGAGTTTTAACCAGTCAGTATATATATGTATAAAAGCTTCACCTTGTTTTATAAAATAAATTATATATTTATAAGTTAATATATATAATGTTTGAACTGTTGATACATACATTTTTGCCTTAAAAAGCTGCATTTTAAAAGGATGAACTTAAAAGTATATATATCAGCAAGTTTTATCATGTTGTTCTATGCTAAAATAATAATATAAAAGTATGTATATTATTTAAAGTATTTCCATTTGTGTATCTAAGGTATTTATATATGATATTTCAGTTTATTTATGTATCGAGCAAGTCTATTCGTATATAGTACTTTATCATGCTTTTCAAAGGATGGTTATATATATAATATGTTTAGAATATCCAATGAAGTTTATGTTATATTTTGAAACAGTTTTATAATAATATATATAAAGTTTGGGTTATTATTTGAAATGTTGGAAGGAAATATATGTGTTTAAAATTAAATATTGATTTTGCAATAATATATATATATATATATATATATATATTTTTGGCAAGGCTATATATATATATATTATTTTGATATGTGCTTAAATTTGAGTATTGATTTTAAATTCTATATATTGTACTTTCATCAAATCCAAAGTTCGTCTACCTTGTTTTGCTTCTCTCCGTTGTTGTCCGGAGGTTTTTTCCACAACTCTAGTTGTTCGTGCATATCCGCATCTGTGCTTCTCATTCTCCTTGTTTCTCCAGCCTCGAAAGGTGAGCAATCACTCATGATTAAAATTCTTATAGTTAGTAAATTTGATTTCACTTGAAACGACAATTGAAATGTGCTGTTAAATTTGAATTGCTAGTTATTTAATTATTAAATATGATGTACCATTATCTGCAATTTTTCACCTGTGATATATGACACCATATCCTGTTGTGTATATTTTATTTTATTTTCTCACTGATGATATATGCATGTTGTTGATATGTTATTATTTTATCATATTTGTTCTCACTCTGCAAGTTCCCTGTTAGTTTAGAAATCCCTATGGATTGAAATGATACATACCCGAATGATATTCTAGAATAGGGGAAAATCGTTATGGGTTGAAATGATAAACCCAAGCGATTTTCATTGATTTTGAATTTTTGGGATTGCTGGTTGAAATGATATATACCCGTAAATATTTAAATTGCGGATTGAAATGATAAATATCTGTATCACTTGACCATAGGATTGAAAATTATATACGGATACCGTTGGTCTATATTTTGAAAAATGATTTCCAAGCTTTGAAAGGAAATATATGGGTTTATTGATTTCTAAAATATAATATGAATAAACGTTATTTTTATATATGTCTAAATTTAGATTTTAAAAATAATATGTTTTGGAAATTTTAATTTATAAGTTAATTTTGAAAAATACGAATTTTAAGAATTTCTTATAAATTTATTATTTTAAAAATATATAAAATAAGATTTAATACAAAATACATTTAATAATAAGATTTAATAAAAAAAATTAATTTAATTAGTATATAATATGTTTATGTATTTACTTAAATTTATATTAATATTTTAAAAATATATTTTATAACTTTAATAATAGAGGTTGGGAAGATAAATTAATGTTAACTTGGAATTTAAATTTTGTTAATAATTGAATCTAAATAAGCATTGATTTAAACTTATTGATTTTGAAGTTTTGGAAGATATGATTTATAACTTGATATGAAAAAAGGTGATTTAATGAATATTCTAAATTTCAAATAAAAGTGAGACTGAATATTTAATATTGATATAAATTTATGAATTGAGATTTTATTTGATTGATTATTAAAATGATTAAGTGAATATTTTCCAATTTGAATAAAATTAAAAGTTAAATGTTGAAATCTAAATGAAACTTATAATGAAAATGTTTGAATATTTAAATTTTGAATCTATTGGAATTGAAGTGATAGTTCAAATCTGAATTTGGAATCGAGATAAATTGAAATGGTTTATTTAGAATTTAAATTGAATCTTTGACCATTAAATTTAAATGGTTAAATCAGAATTGATTTAAATTGAATTTTTGGAATTTAAGTTGATTTGAATCGATTTGTGAAATTTGAGGAAACTAAATTTATTATATTAAGTATTTTTAATATATATAAACTATGTTAATTTATAACTATTTTAATGTATATATATTTTTTTCAATATATAAACAGTTAAGTTGGAACTGTAATGAATTTTCAAAAAGTGTTATGATTTCAAAACTGTTATGATTACAGAAGTGCTATGATTTCAAAAGCGTTATGATTTCGAAAGTGTTATAATTTTGAAAGTGTTACGATTCTGTAATGGATATTTTTAAAATGAATAATGTTATCGAAATTGATATGGTTTGAAATGAATATGATATTTTGATATGAAGTATAAACTATTTGAAATGAATGACCACGGTGTGGAATAATCGTTTGGTTGTTAAAGAGACCGGGACTGGATATTGTCATACTATCTGCCAATACCGAAACCACTTTAACAACTGTGTACGTGGTGGAGATTCCAGAATGAAGTAGGTTGGTTTGGTGACGATTCTATATGGTATTTACGTAGCCCTGACTCCCACGAGTCAGCTTAATGTGGCTAAAACAGGAGCCATGCCGGGCCAAGTGAGGTCATTCCTCCGATCGGACACATTTCTTCGATACCATTCTATTGCTTTTGTGATTTGATTGGGTGCACCCTTTGATTTGGGAGTGTGTCACGAGGTGGACGGTAGTAGCTGCTATGCGTTACCACCAGTCCGGATCCGCAAATGGTATATCTACCCTAGCATTGCCTCGAGTACCTTGTCACATGCCCTATCGCGCCTTCTACGAGTTTGGTTTGTACCATACCTATGGAGTGCCCTTTGACAGCCCTCCAGTTTACGGAGGAATTACGGTACTGTATAGATTATGGGAATATATAAAAATGTGTTAAGGGGAATATGGGTAACGCCTTAAAGCTATTTTAATAGTTTATTTTACTATAGACATATTATAATAGCATATATTACTACATAGTAGATAGTTCCACGGATCCTTAGAGGATGGAAATTCCAAACATCCTTTAAGTTACTTGTATTTCAGTTGACATTTCACTTGAGTTGAATTTATAAATATAAGAATGTTAATCCTGACTCGAGTGTTTTGTATTTTGTTTTATGCTCGGGTCAGACTGAGTGTCACAGCATTCGAGACTCAACTTTGGAGTTGGAGCTTCACTTGGAGATCCATCTATATCTATTCAGCTTTCAGCTATCCAGTTGTTTTGTTCAGACTTGTCATCTGTTTGTATTCGAGACTACATTGTATTTGAGATATTCTGTTGTATTTTATTTCAAACTCTGTTGTTTATATAATAGCTTCATGAACTACTATTTATCTTTTCCGCTGCTTATTGTTAAGTTACTCTGTGTCTGTGGTTCTGTGATTGATTTATTTTCTGTATATGCTGAGTTTTGCCAAATATAAATTAACAATATGTTGTTTTGAGCAATTCAAGTCCGACATGTGCGGATGCGAATGGTTCGAAATACCGGGTCGTTACATTTTATATATAGTTCCATTGGTTCCTTTCGCTTATCTTGGTCGTTGATCTCGGTCTAGGGCTATCTGAGCCGTTGATTATTAATACTGGTTGAAATGTCTTTGGTCTTAGTAGTTGCCGCTGTCGGCTCTGCTTGTTGTTCTTAATTGGACAATGGTATTACACATTTTCTATAATATAAACTTTAATTGATTTTTATTCACAATTCAAATGCAAAAGCTATCTGTTGTCTTTTTTAATTCATGCAAGTAGGAAGGAAACACAGCAAATATTTACTCATAACTAAAGGGGCAGGCAATCTTCAAAACAACAGGTTAGTTTGGATTATTATTACTTTATTCAGTAATTTTATTCTACAAAAACGTCTTAGATCCTTTGATAGTAAAAATTGTAGCAGTGTGTAGAGATTATTAATCGGTTAGCTATGAAGTATTGGAATTGCATATATCTAGCTTATATCAAATATTATCCACAAGGTTTTAGTTTTGTAAAGTTACGTATTTTGCATTATATTTTGACGACAGTGCTTTTTTGTTTACTTATTCCAATTTGTAGAACTAATTCTTAAAGTATCAGCAATTAATAATTTACATTGTTAACTTTTACTGATAAGTTCTTTCGAAATCAAATTCTCCAAATGAAAACAAGTTATTTTTTCATTATGTAGCATCCTTGAAGAACATTTTTTTTCATTTTGTACCCAAATCTCTATAGAATGAAGCAACTAGATCAGTTGCTTTCTCCAAGAGTTATATGATTCAATTGCTTATTTTCATGATTCAATTATTTGTTTCTACACATGAATTCTGTATTCATGTTGAAATTCTATTCCTATTTAACATTGACCTGATATTTTTCAATGCAAGCATACACAAAGATATTTCATCAACATTTTATAGAAAAATTAATATTTTTTCAACATTTCCATTATTAGAAAAAATGTATCCATTTTATTCAATTTGTGAAGTTAGCTATGTGCTTTTGAAATATTTAGTAGCAGCCTGTTATAATGTATTAATTATATAATTTAAGAGCTTTATTTCGACTTTACTTCTTATAATTTTACAACATATACCATTTTGGTTCTTACCCCGCTATGTATTTAGTTCCTGTGTGAAACTGTTTCTTATTACAGAAGCTATATGCAATGCTCTTTGATGGGAATACAATTTCGTTTATGATGGGTTACTAGATTTTCAATGGAACACATTTTCATAATCAAACGAGCACCACTATTTGTTCTGTATGTGTACCCTTATAATATTACAAAAAATCAAATAGTTTTAACTATGATTGTGTCATGCCTTTAAAGCTAACAGAGCATTCAAAAATGAAAATGATCAAAAATGCACACACAAAAATGCAACGTTAAAATTTCCAATCTTAAGTATGTGTTATTAATAGCCAAGTTGTTTTCACGATGTATCTTTAAGTGAACTAACAAAACAATTCATCTCCTATGCAAGCATTTTCTCAATATGTGTTTGTTATTTGAAATACTATAGTGGTCAGTGATTGTCAAGGAATATGATATAAATTTAGAGTTATCAAACAAGTAACATGCTTCTTTTCTCCACATTTCCAGGTTTCAAAAGTTTTATAGATCGATGTACCATTGATGCTAACTTCTGTTGAAGTGCTCAAGATAAGGGAAGGAATACATTTTACATGTTTAATGGCAGTTATACTTTAAATGGTTGTAACAAGTCTACAGCAGTCATGCACTTTTCTACTGCACCATTTTTCCATCATTTGTACAATATTATGTGGAACAATATAACAATTTATATTTACATTGAAGTCATTAACAAAATTCTATAAATTTAATGTACGAAAACATTGTACATGTGTGTTAATGTGTATATAAAATGTTGATCATTTCTGTAGGTTTATATTGTTTCGTCTCTTAGGTTTATTTACACTACTTAATTTTTTTAAAATTAATTTATGAATCCAAGGGGATTCAATTCAAAGTTTCTCTAATGAAAATTTATCTGGAGAAATGGTAATAGATATAGTATCTCTTAGATGACTTCCAATAATATAACATGTTCAACTTCTTTGTAGTTGATGGAAAAATGCTAAGAAAATAATTCAATTTTTGACAAATAAATTTTGATACAAATAAATGAATTTTTTTATTAGAAAGGTTTTTCAATGTGTCACCCATATAATTGGAGCCCGTGTGCACAGCACGGGTTCGCCTTAAATTTAACTATTTAAAATCGGGTTTCTTATGTATTCATATCTTATATAACTTCGTAAACACTGCTTAAGATGATTAACGTAAGTACTTACTATTTATAAATGTCCTAATAGAAAGAAGTTAACTCAATACCACACATCATTAATCGTGCTTTGTCCAACAAAGTCCGAAAACTCCTTACCGATGCATCGTTATATATATAATAGGGAGGAATGACTTCGAGATTGAATCTTATTCGTTTTTAGGTACTATTGGACTCATTTTCCTATATACTTACATATTTTATCAAATCGAATTGCTTTATTTCTTTTACATGTAATGTTTTCTACTTCCGTTTTATATCTAAGAACTTATCATAGACATGTCAAATACTCATGTTCATATCCATGATAATTTATCGGTGAAATCAACAAAGTAAGTGGATCTATTGTGGTATCAATAAACATTGGACATTGGTCTACTTGTAACAAACACATGTCAATTCGACACTACAGCTAAATTTATTTTTCATATCCCCATTCTCAACATTTAAATGTAAGTGCGGTCAAGGTAACTTAAAAAAGAATACACATACACACATGCACGTAGGAACACCAACGATACAAATTAGGGTTTAACTCTTTTTTGGTGTTTGCGGCCTCTTCTAGCATCCCCTCGAAAAATCATTTTCCTTTTATCTCTAAATGTCATCTTCCATTCGTCCATCCAGAAACAAGAATTGTCTCCGTCGATTAGATCATTCCTTTTGTTAATAGAACATTACAAAGGTATTACGAAACTGTTACGATTACATTGAAAATCTGTTACAATTTCAGAACTGTTACAACTACTAAACCGTTACAATTATGTTACAAAAATGTTACGAATACGTTGCAAAACTATTACAACTACATAACTATTACAACTATGCTGCAAAAACTGTTACGAATAGAACTGTGCAGTAAATAGATTATGCAATAAATTTAATACCAATTAGCAGGCCCGGCCCAAAGAACTTACTGCCCCAGCCCAAAATGAAGATCTGGTGAAGAAAACTGTTGTGTCAAAAATATGTTGCCCCATCAAGACTTAAACCCAGCACATCATGGTGGAAACAATGAGTATTACCACTGAACTACAACTTCCAACATTTACATTTTCTAACAAGTTTTTTATATTTAAATAATTTATAACTCAAATATTAGTAAATTTTGCTCCGACCCAGTGGGTTGCCCCAGCCCATGGGCTTGGTGGGCTGCCCACTGGGCCGGCCTTGCCAATTAGATTGTCCAAGTCCAGAATACTCTGTTTTCTTGAAACAATATTGCTCCCTCTACAGCGTTTAAGGATATCGAGTAATTGTTTCTCAAGATGAAACAGACCTGTCTCTGTGATGCTGTACAAAAATCATAGAGCAACGACGAACTCCAGAGAATTTAAGTAAGAACAGGGTTTTGTGGGAGAGGAGGAAGTGCAGAAAAACTAAGTTAATTTTTCAGTTTTCCTTCTGCCTATATACAGGCGTGGGGAGGTGACTATTCAGTAATAGGTGCCTGTTCGAACGGTTGCGACAGTTGGAAAGGTTGCGACCCTTTACCAAGCGATGCGACCATTTTATTACCGTTTGAGTTTGAATGGACAAAAATAAACATAAAATTGTTCGGTCTGAACAGCCAAGCTAAGCCAAGACAACTGCAAAGTGCTAAGTGCCTCTAATACGCCTCAAACGCCCATTCGCTCGCGCCACGGATGCGGGATCGAACTCAGGCTCAGGCGCGGGCGCGGGCGTGCGGGGTGTTGCGTTGCACCACCCGCCAAGATGGCTATGCTTTCATGTCTCTCTTTGTTTCATAGTAACTATAATAGTGTTCACATCTTAGTATATAAACACAAAATGTATATTTTATTCTAAGATGTGGGATTATTCATTTCCCAAGGCATTCAATGCCTCACATTTCCCAATATATATTACTCATTCATTTCCAACAATCCCCTACATGAATGAGTAGTTGCTTACTTGTTCTTAATTTTACGAACCTTCTATGTATCGGTTAAAGTAGCACACAGGTTTTGAACTTTCCTAATCTTTTACCTTTTTGATTTACTGGCAAATCAGTGGACTTAGATTGTCTTTGAACTGTAAGCCTTTTTGTGTAAGTCTGAAAAGATAACACACGATAAATGTTTCTTATCTTCCTTGGTTCTCTGTTTGTGTTCGTTTTTGCCATGAACACCAGCTTGGTCTCATGAGTGCTTAGAGAATTTGGCATTTCAATTCTTCTTGAAGCGTCGCCTTCGCACTCACGTAGGTGATTCTTAATACTTGGTTTTTTTATCTTACCAAGTATAGACATCATTAAAAGTTTCAAAACTTATCCTATTCTCCGACGAGTAGTGCACTGACTTATCATAAGAATGGTATGAATATTTACAGTGCTATCAAGTTTATCTAGACTTAGTTGTCCCTTTGAACCTAGACCTTGGGATCTCCAGTCAGTTAGGTGGGGTTTCCGTTTAAAGAAACCCTTTTGTTTATGGGTCTTAACCCCATTCCCATCAATAAGATATTAACCTTCTCTCTAGGTAAACCTTTTGTTAGTGGATCCGCAATGTTATCATTTGATCTTACATTGTCAATTGTGATAACCCCATTGAAGGGAAGTTGTCTAACAGTTTTATGTCTACAACGAATATGTCTAGACTTGCCATAGTAAAGCTTACTATTGGCCCTTCCAATAGCTGATTGGTTGTTACAATGTATGCTTATTGGAGGTACATGTTTTTCCTAATTCGGAATACCTTCTAAAAAACCTCGAAACCAATCCACTTCTTCTAAGGCTTTGTCTAAGGCAATAAATTTTGATTTCATGGTTGATCTAGCAATATAAGTTTATTTAGATGATCTTCAAGATATTGCCCCACTAGCTAAGGTAAACACATATCCACTAGTGGATTTTGTATTTGATGAACTAGTTATCTAGTTTGCATCACAATACCCTTCTATTACAGATGGGCACCGTCCATGACTTTGTGCATACCTTAGCTATCCTAGTACTCGAATTATAGCTTTTCAGTGATTCTTTCCTGGGTTGCTAGTATATTTGTTGAGTTTACTTACAGCATATGCTATATCAGGTCTAGTGCAGTTCATTACGTACATAATGTTGTCTATTATACGAGAGTACTCAAGTTGGTAAATACTATCACCGTTATTTTTAACCCAGTTTCGGCTCAAATCTGCCGGTGATTTTGCTGATATTATATTGTGTTGTTTAAACTTTTCAAGTATTTTTTCAATATAGTGTGATTGGGACAACACATATCTTTGGCTGGTCTTATGTATTTTTACACCAAATATCACATCAGTGATTCGCATGTCTTTCATGTCAAATATTATTAAATCATCTACATATAAACATACAATGACATATGTCATATTTGTATGTTTAGAATAGACACATTTGTCACATTCATTTATATGAAATCCATTTAGTATCATATTTTCATCAAATTTTTCATGCCATTGTTTAAGCGCTTATTTAAGCTCATACAGTGATTTTCTTAGTCTACAAACCTTACTTTCATTTCCAGTTTTTAGGAAACCTTCAGGTTGTTTCATGTATGTTCTTCTTCTTGTTCACCATTTAAAAATGTTGTCTTTACATCCATTTGATATATTTCTAAATCAAGTGTGGATGCAATTGCTATCAGCATTCTTATTGATGTTATTCTAGTTGCTGGAGAGTATGTATCAAAATAGTCCAGATCTTCTTTTTGTTTGAATCCTTGAACCACAAGTCGAGCTTTATACTTATATATTGAACCATCATGTATCAATTTCTTCTTAAATATCGATTTATTACCTAAGGTCTTGCATCCTTAAGGTAAATCAACTAACTCCCATGTATTGTTTTCCATAATGGATTCGATCTCATTGTTAATGACCTCCTTCCAGTAAGGGGCATCGGGCCATCGGCGGAGGACATAACTGTTTGTATTTTAATGGATCGTCTTCTAACATAAATGTGTAGAAGTCTGGTCCAAAGGTTTTTGAGGTCCTTGATCTTTTGCTTCTCCTTGGTTCCTCCACTTATTGATTAGCACTATTTTGCTGATTATTATCAATATTTTGTTCAGTGTCCTCAAGAGAATTGGAGATTTCAATTTTTCTTGGTCTCTTTTGAGTATAATTTTCAGTACCCTGTTTCAAAGGGTATACATGTTCAAAAAATCTAGCATTTCTCGACTCAATGATGGTATTTACGTGAATATCATCAATTTCGGATTTGTATACCAAAAACCGATAAGCATCACTGTTTTGTGCATATCCAATGAATACACAATCAATTGTTTTTTGTCCAATTTTGACTTTCTTTGGTTTAGGTACCACCACTTTCGCAAGACGTCCCCACAGTTTTAAGTATTTGTAGGATGATGGTCTATTTTTTTAAAGTTCGCAGAGAGATTTAGATGTTTTCTTTCATGGTATCTTATTAAAAATATGATTTGCAGAACGAATAGCTTCTCCCCAGAAGTTATCTAGCAAGCCAGAACTAATTACTAAGGCATTCACTATTTCTTTAAGAGTTCTATTTTTTCCTTCGGCTATAACGTTGGATTGAAGTGAATATGGGGGTTGTAGCTTGGTGTATAATACCATGCTTGATGCTTAATTCATCAAAAGGAAATTCATATTCTCCTCCTCTATCACTTCTTAAAGCTTTTATTTTCTTGTTGAGCCGATTTTCAACTTCTACTTTATACTGTTTAAACATGTCAAATGCCCCGTCCTTGCTTCTAAGGAGATACACATAACAATACATTGTACAATCATCAATGAAGGTAATGAAATACATTTTCCACCTCTAGTTTGATACATTTTTAAGTCACATGCATCTGTGTGTATTAGGTCTAGAGGTTCGGTTTCTTGTTCAACATGGTGAAACGAGGTTCTTGTCAATTTTGCTTCTGCACAAACTTGACATTTATAGTTGGAATCTATTTTGCATTTTGGTATAAAGTCTAGATTAATCAATTTTGCAAGTTATCAAAATTTACATGGTCTAATCTGGAATGCCATATATTAGAAGAGTCAACAATATAAGCAGAAGATTCAGTTTTATTCATATCATTGTTTGGTGCAATAGTGGTTACATTTTCTTTTACATTTGCTTTAAATAAACCATCACACGCATATCCTCTTCCTACATACACTCCATTCTTTGACAACACAAACTCATCAAATACAAAAATGAATTTGAAGCCATGCTTGCTAAGCAGCGATCCAGAAATCAAGTTCTTGCAGATCTCTGGAACATGAAGAACATCTACCAAAGTTAGTTCTTTTCTAGAAGTCATTTTCAGTACAATCTTTCTTTTGCCTTCGACCTTTGATGCAGATGAATTACCCATAAAAAGTTGTTCTTCCTCAGTAGCAGTTTTGTAGGTTATAAACATCCACTTATTTGCACATATGTGTCACGTGGCTCCTGTGTCTACAAACCATTCCTTCAGGTTACCAACAAGGTTGCATTCAGACACTGCTGCACATAAGTCCATATCAAAGATGCCTTCTGAAATGTTAGCCATGTTTGCTTCTGATTTCTTTTTCTTGGGTGCACGACATTCGGCGGCTTTGTTCCATTTCTTTCCACAATTATGGCATGAAGCCTGAAATTTCTTTTGATTTCTTAGGAGTATGCTCACGTTTCCTGATGTTGGGTTTCTCTAACTCAACTACATTTGCCTTGACAATCATGGTATGAAAGTCTTTTTCTCAAATTTTCTGTTATCTTCCTCAATTCTTAATCGAATTACAAGTTCCTCCATTGTCATCTCCTTGCGCTTGTGCTGATGATAATTTTTGAAATCTTTCCATGATGGAGGAAGCTTTTCAATTGCAGTGGCAACCTGAAAGGATTCGCTTAATGTCATTCCTTCATCATGTAGTTCGTGGAGGATGACCTGTAACTCTTGAATCAGGTTGATAATAGTCTTCGCATCAATCATTTTGAAGTCAAGAAATTTTCCTGCTACAAATTTCTTCATGCTTGAATCTTCGATTTTGTACTTTTTCTCCAATGTCGTCCAGAGTTCTTTGAAAGTTCGAGCAGTATAGCATACATTGTATAGGCTGTTGTCGAGTCCATTTAATATGTAGTTCTTGCACATGAAATCAAAACTCTTCCAGACATTCAAGGCTTCACCATTTATTGCATCGGGTTCCAATTCTTCGACTATGTGAGCATCTTCTGTAAGAAACTTTGCAAGGCCCAAAGTTGTCAAATAGAACAACATCTTTTGCTGCCAGCGTTTGAAGTCCATCCCCGTGAACCTTTCCGGCCTTTCTCCATGAGACAGCGCCATCATTGGAACCACAGTTGCAGATGAGTAGTAATCACAGTCTGTGTTGGTGCAGTAGTGCTGCTTTCATATGACATTGTCGTCTACAAAAACCGCCAATAATAAATCAATATTGTCTCAAGATTGTTAAGAAAACGTTACAAAGGTGTTACGAAACTGTTACGATTACGTTGCAAAACTGTTACAATTTCAGATTGTTACAACTACTGAACTGTTAACTATGTTGCCAAAATGTTAGAATACGTTGCAAAACTGTTACAACTACAGAACCGTTACAACTATACTGCAAAAACTATTACGAATAGAACTCTGCAGTAAACGGATTATGCAATAGATATAATACCGATTAGATTGTCCGAGTTCAGAATACTCTGTTTCCTTGAAACAATATTGCTTCCTCTACGGCGCTTAAGGATATCGAGCAATTGTTTTCCAAGATGAAACACATCCGTCTCTGTGATGCTGCGCAATAATCACAGAGCAACGAGGAACTCAAAATAATTTAAGTAAGAACAGAGTTTCGTGGAAGAGGAAGAAGTGAAGAAAAACTAAGTTAATTTTCCTGTTTTCTTTCTGCCTATATATATGCGCGGGGAGGTGTCTATTCGGTAATATGTCCATGCTTGAAGGGCTGCGACAGGTGGAAATGTTGCGACCCTTTACCAAGCGGTGCGATAGTTTTATTACCGTTTGAGTTTGAATGGAGAAAAATAAAAATAAAAACTATTCGGTCTGAATAGCGAAGCCAATCCAACTACAAAGTGCCCCTAATACGCCTCAAACACCCATTCATTTTCCAAGATAATAGTGTCTCTCTTTGTCTCATAGGAACCATAATAGTGTTAACATCTTAGTATATAAACACAAAATGTATATTTTATTCAAAGATGTGGGACTATTCATTTTTCAAGGCATGCAATGCGTCATATTTCCCAATACAGGAAAATAGATACAATGACAAATTTAGAAAAAAAATTAGGCTGAAGGACAACAAGTTTGTTTTTTAGGCTGAAGCACAATGCTAGTTATAACAAGCATTTTGCATAGTGTAAAACTGAACATAATGCTAGATATAACTATCATTTTGTATAGTGTAAAAGTTAAATATAATGCTAATTATAATTAGCATTTGTCATTTAGCCTAAAAATGAAACTTGACGTCCTTTAGTCTATATTTTTTTTTGAATGTTTGTCTTTTTTTCTAATTCTCTCTTCCCAATATATATTAATTCATTGTCAGGTTATCCCTTTCCCCTTGAAGCCTTATCTCAAAGATGCCTTAGTTTGATTTTTTAAAGGTTGTTCGGTTCATATATTGATCTAGTCAAATAAACTTCAGGTTCAATTACAAGTTAAGTCGATTTTGACTACAAGTTCAGCCGAATACAATTCAAATTTTCCATTCATTGATTTCCCTAGCCCAATTGTGGAGAGCTTTCTACAAAGTGGCTAACTTAGCAATTTTTTTGTTAACATAGTTCACTTTTGGTTACAAAAGTTTTAATGCCATGGTTTTTAAATTTTTTCTTACTCTTTTATAATGCTGAACACTTATTAATGAACATGAAATGAAGAAGGAAAATGTTTGGATGATTGATTTTTCATCTAAGGATATTGTGTAGTCATTACAATATTGGATTTCTCACTTGATTTCTCATGTAATGATATTATGTTTTCATGATTAACATGTCCTTCCGTGTATAAATTTTTTCTTTTGATTTATGAATTTGGTTTAGTAGATATAATTTATATTGAATTGTTAATTGTGTGAATGTGATAAATACATCATTTTATTCTAAGCTTTTTGAGCTCTACTTTGAGTCATGCTTCGTGATCATTTTTAACAAGTCATCCAATCAGATATTGGTAATCACCGGGTTTATGTAACTGTGGACACTTTAATGCAATAATGTGTTACTGTTGAAAAGCATAAGTAATGAATCAGACTCAGGCTAATGCTTCACAGAGCGAATGTTGCTGAATTTGAGGTTTGAACAATTGAACTATGTATTTTTTTCATTTTTTATTTAATCTTAAGGATAACTGACTATGTTTGACGCAGCACGGAAGTAGATCTGAACCAGCGGTCAAATCTGTCCCGGATCTAATCACGTATTGTGGAAATACAACCGATGAACAAGATAAATCAATGGATTGATGATACCCAAGATAAATGCCCAAATCCGTTGATCTCATGAGATACCGGATTCTAGCTATCTCCAACACGTTGATCGCGCACGATACCATGTTAAAAGATCTATGATTCTTCGACGTTGATCTCGCGCACGAGATTCCGTGAATCGGCTTCAAGTCCGTTGATTCGAGCGCACTCGAATAACCGAAGATGGAAGATGAAGGAGATCCCACTCAACTTCAACAAAGTGGCACAAAGCACACAAACAAATTTTATTCAAAAATCAACTCCTTACAAATGAAAATACACCCCTATTTATATGGAAAGTACAACTCAACATATGTTACAACACTTCACACGACTTAACAAATACAACAACAACAAACAACATAACAAAACAAAACAATGCGACTTAAGAAACAAACGACATAACAAAACAAAACAATGCGACTTAAGAAACAAACGACATAACAAAACAATGCGACTTAAGCAATACATCACAAACGACTTAAGACAATGCGGCATAGTAATCTGCGACCTAAAGCTTCGGCAGCGACATAAGGATTCTGGAACGACATAAGAAACAACGACCTTTTGGAAGCTCGCGACTTAACTGGAGCGACATAAGAATGAACAACGACATAAGAGGCAACGACATAACTACTTCGCGACTTAAGGAATAGCGCGACCTAAAGCTTCGTTTGCGACTTTTGCTGGAGCGACCTATTGGAGGAAAGCTGGAGCTTCGCGACCCACGACCTAAGGAATTCCGACCTAAAATTCAAAAGAACTGGATTTGGCATAGGTCGTTCGCAACCTAAGGAGGAGGAGGACCAAAAACGACTTAAGAAGCTCTGCGATCTAGGAATTTGGCAGCGACATACGGAAGATCGCGAGCTAAACTGGAACGACTTAGTGGAATTCGCGACTTAGAAGCTTGAGCGATCTAGGGCTTCGGCGATTTGGGCTTCCTCGCCTTCGCGACCTAGGGCAGCGTGATTAAGGAGCGCGACTTAAGGTAAGTCGTTCATCATCTTAATCTCGCGCTGCATCATCCTCCCCTGGTTGAAAAGAATTCGTCCCGAATTCACACTTTCTTCTTCTTCGAGACGCTGTCTTCCATTCATTATCTGGTCTGATGCGGTTTTGGTGATAACCACTCTTGAGATTGATCTTGTCCTGACCTTTTGAAGATGCGGCTCGACATAAGGAACGCATGGCATAAAGCAGACGTGGCATTAGGCAGGCGGCATAAGGAAGTGATCTGAGGGAGATGACATCATGATGCTTGCGCCAATAGGAAGGTGTGATATAGAACCAAATCATGACAAACATGCGAGACGATATAAGGAAGTTTAAAATCGTGGAGCGACTTGAGAAGTCACGACTGAAGAAGTGTGATGACTCATGCCCTGATTCTTGTCTTTCCTTATCTCGTTCAGGTGTATCATCATTTAGAATCTTCCCTTTATGTGTTGCATCAATTTCCCCTGATTGAAATGAATTCCCACTCGCTTCTTCTTTGACATGTTTATTTTCATGAAACGGTTCCAAGCAGTTGACGTTGACAACGTCAGCAGTGCGGACATGATTAGGCAACTCCAACTGATAATCATTCTCTTCATCCTGTCTTTTCAACTCTTCATGTTCTTTCAGATTCACAAGATCATACGATCCCCACAGTAAAATAGCATCTGGTACTAGTTCAGTTTGATGTTGAATGTCCTGTAGTGGTGGTAACTCTTCGGGTAATTCCTCAGGATATTCGACTTCAGACTCGTCGAATTCTGATCCAACTTCCTCAAAAACCTCAAGATCTTTACTCGTTCCTTGCCCGGTCAACACAAACAATTCATTATTAATTTTCACCTTTTCAATAGACTCTTCCAAAAATACATGACTAGTTTCTTCAGGAAGTTCCTCAGAAATCTCATCTTCAAACTCTTCAAATATTCCAACCTCTTCAGGGTTCTCAAAATCAGAACTTTCTCCAGATTCCATCAACATTGATAATTCATCACTATCTTTCATTTTATTGGCGAACTCTTTCAAAGATAATGAACCATCTGATTCTGACTTCTCTTCTATTTCACCTTCACTTTGTTCGGGCTTCTCGGAAACTAAGAAATTTACACTTGGCTGGCTCTCATCCATAAGCTTAGGTGTTAAACAAGAATCCTCCATCATCAAGTTATTTCCCTCAACTCCGAACACAATTCCTTCTTCCATACTATCGACATCAATCTTTGGCGGTGAAGAGTAATCAACTTCTACATCCATATACTTTGACGTTGAAAAAAGTCCCATCAACAAATTACATTCATCGTTCTCTAACTCGACCTCTTCATCTTCGTTGTCAAACTTTGGTGGTAATTCTTCGTATGATTCAGTAGGACCGTCCTCTTCAAACTCTTCTAACATTGGTCTAACCTCCTCAGGAGTTTTAAGCTCTTCTCTTGCCTCATACCCAACCAACGATTCAGCACTACCTTCCGCTTCTTCAACACTTTCGCTGAAAGATAATGGACTAGTCGGTTCCTCTTCTTTTTTCGGCTCACTTTCAGTAGAATCATCCACATCCTCGTTTTCACATTCTTCTACAACTAAGGCTTTCTTTTTGGACTCCGTACATTCAATACTTCTATGGTCAGACTCCTGATAATGATAGCGCTTAATTCGGTCATCAACATTTGTCTTAGTGATTCCATGTATAACTGATTCGTTGACTTTCTTAGAAACATTTATACTGCCATTAACACCTTTATTCTGATTGCTGGGGCTTGTAACCACACCCTTTCCTCGACTCTCTTGACTCAACTTATGAAACCGTTGGTTCATACGGGCTTGATAATTGTAGGGTAAGAAATTTGCCTTCATCATCCTTTTCATCTTATCCCACGTGACAACTTTGGATTTCCCCATTCTCTCTCTGGTTGATTTAGTTTGTTGCCACCAATCCATAGCTCTTCCTCTCAATCTTGTAGCAACTAACTTAACTTGACGATCTTCAGGCACGTTGTTGAGTTTAAAAATCTTTTCAACCTTTGATAAATAATCAAAGAATTCCTCTGCTTGTAGACCACCTCGGAATTCTGGAATTTCTGTGTCCATCCTTGACTCCCGTGTACGATCATTAATTTCTCCAATTTTTCAATACCCTCATTGAACTTTTCATTGATACGTTGTCCCATCTGTTCAGCATCTTCTCTCCCATACAAATCTGCAACATTATGATGACGGTTAACACGTCTCAGAGGCATGATCAAATCTTCAACAAATCCAAACAAAGACAAACACAAACTTCACTTCGATCCAAAAAAAATCTCGTATCAAAACTCCCCAACTTGTTTGAAATCTCTCGAACACCCAAATAAACAAATGACGCAATTCGAACTCCAAAAACTTCAAATCTCGAAGCTTCACACCCAATGAACTTGGAAAAGTTCGTCTCCTTGCTCTGATACCAAATGACGCAGCACGGAAGTAGATCTGAACCAGCGGTCAAATTTATCCCGGATCTAATCACGTATTGCGGAAATACAATCGATGAACAAGATAAATCAATGGATTGATGATACCCAAGATAAATGCCCAAATCCGTTGATCTCATGAGATACCAGATTCTAGCTATCTCCAACACGTTGATCGCGCACGATACCTTGTTAAAAGATCTACGATTCTTCGACGTTGATCTCGCGCACGAGATTCCGTGAATCGGCTTCAAGTCCGTTGATTCGAGCGCACTCGAATAACCGAAGATGGAAGATGAAGGAGATCCCACTCAACTTCAACAAAGTGGCACAAAGCACACAAACAAATTTTATTCAAAAATCAACTCCTTACAAAAGATAATACACCCCTATTTATAGGGAAAGTACAACTCAACATATATTACAACATTTCACACGACTTAACAAATACAACAACAACAAACGACATAACAAAACAAAACAATGCGACTTAAGAAACAAACGACATAACAAAACAATGCGACTTAAGCAATACATCACAAACGACTTAAGACAATGCGGCATAGTAATCTGCGACCTAAAGCTTCGGCAGCGACATAAGGATTCTGGAACGACATAAGAAACAACGACCTTCTGGAAGCTCGCGACTTAACTGGAGCGACATAAGAATGAACAGCGACATAAGAGGCAGCGACATAAGTACTTCGCGACTTAAGGAATAGCACGACCTAAAGCTTCGTTTGCGACTTTTGCTGGAGCAACCTATTGGAGGAAAGCTAGAGCTTCGCGACCCACGACCTAAGAAATTCCGACCTAAAATTCAGAAGAACTGGATTTGGCATAGGTCGTTCGCGACTTATTGGATTTGGCATAGGTCGTTCGCGACCTAAGGAGGAGGAGGAGCGAAAACGACTTAAGAAGCTCCGCGATCTAGGAATTTGGCAGCGACATACGGAAGATCGCGAGCTAAACTGGAACGGCTTAGTGGAATTCGCGACTTAGAAGCTTGAGCGATCTAGAGCTTCGGCGATTTGGGCTTCCTCGCCTTCACGACCTAGGGCAGCGTGATTAAGGAGCGCGACTTAAGGTAAGTCGTTCATCATCTTCATCTCGCGCTGCATCAATGTTGGCTTGTCCTATTGGGCAATGGTGGACCTAGTGGTATCTTCATCTTTTTGTGCCATATAACTTTGTTTATAACGAAGTTTATGCTAATGTGATTCTAGTGCTATCTGAATTCGTTTGCATTTCTTGGGTTTGGTTTGTTCCTAGTTCCGATGATGAGGTCTTTTTTTTTATGTTTTATCTTTTCTATAGATGATGTTCTCATGGTACAATGACTTGATTATGTTCTTATGCTACATCAGAACGTGTTCTTCTTTAAATTACTTTTTAAAGGCAAACATTATGCAACATGAAATTAAATCGGGCTTCTTGTACATATTACTCACTCGTATTAATTAAGGCACCGATTTCGACTACATCTCACTTGGATAGTCCACTTAACTGATTTGTTTAACACTAATTGTAAACCTCTTTAAGATCCCTTTAGCAAATAACGTATAAAGCACATAGTATCGGAACCTTTCCTTCTTAGGCATGCTACTGTACATCACCTTGCTCTGTACTGCGCTGCTGGCTGAGAGTAACTATTGGCTGATAGTATAGATGAATGAATGGCTATGAATTAGTTGACATTAACCAATGACATACACAGATAACAAAAGCTTTATAGTTATTTAACCAATAACTCGTTAAAATCATGTAATTTCGATCTCCATATGACATGGAGTTTCAAATGATATTCTTATCATAGGTACCGAATCAAAATCTATTTTTTTTACTCATCTTACGTTAGAAACTTCCGTTGTACATGTGCAAATAGAACTGCATAGTCTCTTTTGTACTATTTAAAACCAAGCTACTAACAAGCTTCACTTACCACTTCAGGTAGATCCTTTTCCGCACATAAGATAGCTTTACTTACCACTTCAGATTCATATTGTCCGAAGTTTAATGGTGGATGTGAGCGAGTTGATTTGAATTGGTCAACACATGCATATTAGAATAACCGTAGGATGTTACTCATTTAATTTGATTTTTTTTATAGGATCTCAACTGTAAATAAATACATATGCCTGAAAATACTGATATATTTGTCCACATTGTATTATCTGTATTATGGTATAACAACCTAAAATCATTTTGCACAGTTACAAACCAAAGTGGCTGACATTACGTGTCTATGCACGCATGTGTGTAGTTGCGTGTGCTTATTGTGATGTGAATATCAGTTCATCGGTGGGTATTTTATTTTGATAATGTAGGTAAAACAAAAAAATTTAAAGATGTCTATGCATAAGTTACTTTGCAGTATTTACCATATGTGAGCTCTGTTATTTTAACTAATTAATACTATTTTTTTGTTTAAAAATGTTTTGAGCTGTGATATTATATCTATTCATCCATTTTCCAGCAAGATAAACTAACTAAAGCAAGGTGCTCCATCTTCTAATACTATAAAGTGTAATGTACACTTGGTCCACAAAGTATTTAATGCATCAAACACAAACGCTCATGGTGGATTTTCAATGTTCTAAAAACCACTGTTTTGAAAACCGGACCGGGCCTCCGGTTCGATCTTTAGAACCGTGAACCGTGGCCCAATCCGGTCCAAAACTGATTTAGACCGCAATTTACATCAGGCCGCATTAAACCACGGTTTAACCGATGCGAACCCGGTTTATTTCGCAAATATTAAACCCAATCAAATGAAAGTTTACCATTATTAAAACCTGATCCTATATTCTAGGTCCAGAAATGATAACCACGAAAGAATCAATGTCTGACGCGGCTTTATCTATGTGTAGGACAATGCCTTTATAGTAGGAATATATGATATTTTCCATTTGCTTTGCGGACGTGGGACATTTATTGAATGCTGTGGTGATTTCATAGTCTTATGTATACTTTCAATAGTTTTCTCAGACTTAAAGGAGATACTTCCAATTAGAAAAAAAAAACACGGTTTTAAGGTTCGACCGGTCCGACCTTCGAAACCTTGAACCTTCCATCGTCGCGGTTCGATCGAAGGTCCGGCTTTCAAAACATTGCTAAAAACACATTGATGTTGCCTTTTTTAGCGAGTCTTTACATACCTTCACATACAAGGGTTTATATCACTTGATGGAACATGTGTACTCTTTTGTTTTCCTCGTTTTTTTCTTATGTGTCTACTAACGACAAGTCACAACATTCACCTTTCGAGGAGTTGTTTAAAATGGATCTTTATGGCAATGAGTGATGTTTTTCATACACTTTTGAAGGTTTTTTGTTTACCCCGAACGTTGGCATCAAATTTTGCTTAGTGTTGCATTTAAACTACATTACTACGATTATATGCGTAGATAGACAATTATGGTGTAAATTAGTTAATATGCACATTACTTAATTCTTAAATTACTTCAACTATGAAAGGACCAATTCGACCATACAAAAACAAAACCAATTATAGACTTTAAAAGGTACATGGTAGCTTTTAATGATTGATTACATTAGAGAATATATATTTGTTATAGGCTTATGGCTGTAAAAATATTTTTTTTGGCTTGGTTTTTGTAAAAGTTGATAATTTGCAACTTTTTTTTAATGATTTTGAACTGCTAAAATCTTAAACTGAAACAAGAATAAATCGTTGAGTTTAATTTCTTACAATTAGTTGATTAATGCGGGGAAACTAAAGTGGCATCTACTCACTATTAGGTGTAATATCTTGTTCAATTCGAAGAGATTGTCGATAGGGGAGCATCCATTTAATTGACTTGTACGTACACGACGTTAAATTTTGGTGATACAAAATCACAAATAGATGGAAACAAATATGCAAAAGGGAAAGTAATCACGTTTGTTCATTATGGAAATGCATTAATAATTGGATTGCATTTGAATGAGATGGCAAGGAAATTTATACATGCGCACGTTATGGAATAATATATATGCAAAAGATATGCATATTATTTCTTTCTTCGTAATCGCATTGGTTTGAGATTATTTTCTTCCATCTTTGGAACGAGTGAATTACTTGCTATATTTGCGTGATTTGTTACCGTTGTAATTTATCTCCATTATCTTCTTACCATATTTTGGTAATTTGATTGATCACTCACATGAATTTATATTGGCTATATATTGAGGGTAGACTTCATTGTAAACTCATCCTGGTATTCAGCCAGTGATCTCCAAATAGAGTCTCTTTTTTTGTCTTCCCTAATTTGGATCTTGGTATGTAAACTCTTATTTTGTAATCTCTTGTAATTCTCTCAAGTGTAATAAAATCTCTCTCCTTTGGACTGGACGTACACTATCTAGATGATAGTGGAACCAGTATAAATTTTGTGCGTCTCTTTTCTTCTTTATAGTTATTTACTATTTATTTGAAGTAATAGAATAACTGCTGCTAGATTAAGTGATGTTCAAATTGATAAATCTAGATCCTGTTTATTGTCTTTCCGCATTTGTGCAATTTTTGCATAACAGATTGGTATCAGAGCTAGGCGATTTGTTCAGATTTTTGCATCAATGGCTTCTAGAAAGATTTCCATGGGAAATTTGTTGTTTGGCAGATAAGGTATGTGGAAGGAGAGAGATATGTCTTGTAAACAGAGATTTGGATCAGCCTTGTTATGTCTGTTGGCTTTTTGTTTTCTAGCTCTGTATTTGATTGGTGATTGAGAGAATTTTTTGGCCTTGGTGGCTTTGAGATTATTTTGGTATCTACCTTCTTTTGATTTTGGATATTTGCAACATTTTGTTGGCGGGCGGGGACATAGTCTGAGCTCGTTAGCAAGGTGTGATGGGGGTGGCCTTGCCGGAACCCATTGGGTAAGTATTCGTTTTTGGTATCCATCTCGTTAAGAGATTTTGGTTGAAGGTGGAGTTTGATTTTAAGAGTTTTATGTTGAAAAGAGAATTTGACTCGAGGTGGAGTGTTGGAAATATGTGATTTTGCATTGTTTGCACAAAAAATGGACAAACACCTCGAAGTTGTATGATTTAGTAGATCTTATGTGATTCTTAGTGATTCGAGCGATTTATGCAAATACGTAAAAAACAGGGGGCTAAACTGTAAAAAGACACGCAGATTTATAGTGGTTCAGCTAGAATGTGCCTACGTCCACTTTATATGTTATTTCTCTTCAGCTATTCTGATTACAAGTACAATGCTTTGATATAAGTAAAAGAAAGTTGTTTGAAAGTTCCTTCCGTGCTTGAGCTCTCAAACTTGTCCCCCATTGTTGTACCCCTGCCCCTCTATTTATAGAGTGATGCTAGGGGTAGAGGTCTTGGAGGTACATAGCAGCTGGTGGGCCTGGGCTGCCACGATCTGGCCTGGCAATGCTTTGGCTCGGTAGGACCTTGGTGACAGGTTGGTTCGGTGGTGAGGACGTAGTTTGGTCCGGTAATGGTTGGAGATGCTTCATTCGGTAATGAACTGGTCCAGTAGGAGGTGGCCTGGACCGGTAGTGGTTGGAGATGCTTCATTCGGTAATGAACTGGTCCGGTAGGAGGTGGCCTGGACCGGTAGTGGTTGGAGATGCTTCATTCGGTAATGAACTGGTCCGGTAGGAGGTGGCCTGGACCGGTAGTTGTGGGAGGTGGTGTTTGGTATGTTGATTCGGTAGAGCTTCGTCCGGTAGTGGGAGAGGAGTGGTTCGGTGGAGCCCGGTTCGGTGGTAGGAAAGGAGTGGTCCGGTGAAGAAAATTCACCCAACATGCATCATGGTGGAGTGTTAAATTTTGGTGATACAAAATCACAAATAGAAGGAAACAAATATGCAAAAGGGAAAGTAATCACGTTTGTTCATTATGGAAATGCATTAATAATTGGATTGCATTTGAATGAGATGACAAGGAAATTTATGCAGGCGCACGTTGTGGAATAATATATATGCAAAAGATATGCATATTATTTCTTTCTTCGTAATCACATTGCTTTGGGATTATTTTCTTCCATCTTTGGAACGAGTGAATTACTTGCTATGTTTCCGTGATTTGTTATCGTTGTAATTTGCCTCCATTATCTTCTTGCCATATTTTGGTAATTTGATTGATGACTCACATGAATTTATATTGGCTATATATTGAGGGTAGACTTCATTGTAAACCCATCCTGGTATTCAGCCAGTGATCTCCAGATAGAGTGTCTCTTTTTTTTGTCTTCCCTAATTTGGGGATTGGTATGTAAACTCTTATTTTGTAATATCTTGTAATTCTCTCAAGTGTAATAAAATCTCTCTCCTTTGGACTGGACGTACACTATCTAGATGATAGTGGAACCAGTATAAATTTTGTGCGTCTCTTTTCTTCTTTATAATTATTTACTATTTATTTGGAGTAATAGAATAACTGCTGCTAGATTATGTGATGTTCATATTGGCAAATCTAGATCCTGTTTATTGTCTTTCCGCATTTGTGCAATTTTTGCACAACAGATTGGTATCAGAGCTAGGCGATTTGTTCAGATTTGTGCATCAATGGCTTCTAGAAAGAGCGGTAGATCTGGTGGTGATTATGCTATTACTCATTTGGATGGAAAAATGAGATTTTGTGCAATATAGAGTGGAGGAGATTATGTTGAGAGAGAAGAGTGTTCCAGTCTTGGAAATTGATGATAAGGAGTTTACTGTGTTGAAGAGACATCTGGATTTGGGAACCTGTATCTGCTTTATGGCTCGATGTTGATGTGAGAGTCTTATGTTGATTTCCATGGGAAATTTGTTGTTTGGCAGATAAGGTATGTGGAAGGGGAGAGATTTGTCTTGTATATAGAGATTTGGATCAGCCTTGTTATGTCTGTTGGCTTTTTTGTTTTCTAGCTCTGTATTTGATTGGTGATTGAGAGAATTTTTTAGCCTTGGTGGCTTAGAGATTATTTTGATATCTACCTTCTTTTGATTTTGGATATTTGCAATATTTTGTTGGCGGGTGGGGACATAGTCTGAGCTCGTTAGCAAGGTGTGATGGGGGGTGGCCTTGCCAGAACCTATTGGGTAAGTATTCATTTTTGGTATCCATCTCGTTAAGAGATTTTGGTTGAAAGTGGAGTTTGATTTTAAGAGTTTTATGTTGAAAAGAGAATTTGACTCACATGAATTTATATTGGCTATATATTGAGGGTAGACTTCATTATAAACCCATCATGGTATTCAGCCAGTGATCTCCAGATAGAGTGTCTCTTTTTTTGTCTTCCCTAATTTAGGGCTTGGTATGTAAACCCTTATTTTGTAATATCTTGTAATTTTCTCAAGTGGAATAAAATATCTTTCCTTTGGACTGGACATACACTATCTAGATGATAGTGGAACCAGTATAAATTTTGTGCGTCTCTTTTCTTCTTTATAGTTATTTACAATTTATTTGGAGTAATAGAATAACTGCTGCTAGATTAAGTGATGTTCAAATTGGCAAATCTAGATCCTGTTTATTGTCTTTCCGCATTTGTGCAATTTTTGCACCTCAGATTGCTATCAGAGCTAGGCGATTTGTTCAGATTTGTGCATCAATTGCTTCTAGAAAGAGCGGTAGATCTGGTGGTGATTATGCTATTACTCATTTGGATGAAAAAATGAGATTTTGTGCAATATGGAGTGGAGGAGATTATGTTGAGAGAGAAGAGTGTTCCAGTCTTGGAAATTTGATGATAAGGAGTTTACTGTGTTGAAGAGACATCTGGATTTGGGAACTTGTATCTGCTTTATGGCTCGATGTTGATGTGAGAGTCTTATGTTGATTTCCATGGGAAATTTGTTGTTTGGCAGATAAGGTATGTGGAAGGAGAGAGATTTGTCTTGTATACAGAGATTTGGATCAGCCTTGTTATGTCTGTTGGCTTTTTTTGTTTTCTAGCTCTGTATTTGATTGGTGATTGAGAGAATTTTTTGGCCTTGGTGGCTTTGAGATTATTTTGATATCTACCTTCTTTTGATTTTGGATATTTGCAACATTTTGTTGGCGGGCGGGGACATAGTCTGAGCTCGTTAGCAAGGTGTGATGGGGGGTGGCCTTGCTGGAACCCATTGGGTAAGTATTCATTTTTGGTATCCATCTCGTTAAGAGATTTTGGTTGAAGGTGGGGTTTGATTTTAAGAGTTTTATGTTGAAAAGAGAATTTGACTCGAGGTGGAGTGTTGGAAATATGTGATTTTGCATCAAGGTGGAGTGTTAAATTTTGGTGATACAAAATCACAAATAGAAGGAAACAAATATGCAAAAGGGAAAGTAATCACGTTTGTTCATTATGAAAATGCATTAATAATTGGATTGCATTTGAATGAGATGGCAAGAAAATTTATGCATGCGCACGTTATGGAATTATATATATGCAAAAGATATGCATATTATTTCTTTCTTTGTAATCGCATTGCTTTGGGATTATTTTCTTCCATCTTTGGAACGAGTGAATTACTTGCTATGTTTGCGTGATTTGTTACCGTTGTAATTTGCCTCCATTATCTTCTTACCATATTTTAGTAATTTGATTGATGACTCACATGAATTTATATTGGCTATATATTGAGGGTAGACTTCATTGTAAACCCATCCTGGTATTCAGCCAGTGATCTCCAGATAGAGTGTCTTTTTTTTGTTATCTCTAATTGGGGCTTTGGTATGTAAACTCTTATCTTGTAATCTCTTGTAATTCTCTCAAGTGTAATAAAATCTCTCTTCTTTGGACTGGATGTACACTATCTAGATGATAGTGGAACCAGTATAAATATTGTGTGTTTTTTAATAGTTATTTACTATCTATTTGGAGTATAGAATAATTGCTGCTAGATTAAGTGATGTTCAAATTGGCAAATCTAGATCATGTTTATTGTTTTTCCGCATTTGTGCAATTTCCGCACAACACACGATACATTTTGTGCTAACTTGCTATTATTTTTCATGTTTAATAAATAAATATATCATTTACGCATGGAGTAACTTGGTCAATTGCATTCTTATACTCTTTTATTCATTTATCAAATGGGTGAGACTAGGGATTTATGTGCTGGTGATAAGTGGGCGTAAGACAAATAAATAGTGCGCTATCATCAGTTATGATAAGCCATAGTACACATCTTGGAGTTCTGTCTGTTTGCATCACATGGACACTGTTGTTTATTCTCTATAAGCACAGGTTAAATATTTCTGCAATTAGTATTTTGGATGTGAAATTCCAAATGAATCGGCTTTGAAAGAATAACTAAAATCGAGTGCATACATTTAATATTACAAAATAAGTCAGTCACTGTTTATTTTGCTCTAAATCTGCTCCTTTCATTTCTAATTCTATACATCGCAATAGTTAAAAAGCCAATCATGTTGGTACACATACAATGTGTGTTATATGATTTTATTTTTGCTTAGAACAACTTATCTTATTTAAGTAGTAAGCAATGTGTTCCTCATAAACTATTTTAGTTATGGTTTAAGTAACATATTTGCTTAGTATGCATATGCTTGTTGGTTTAATAGCACACATTTTCCTTAGTGTACTTACTTGACTCAGTGCATTATTAGTTATGTGAAAGAAATATAAGTTCAAAGTTAGCATGCCTTTGCTATTCACCATAATACATTTCTTTCTACTTCTAGGACTTGTCTGCTCACAGATACCATCAACAAAGTGGTTGCAACATTACATATTCAGTAAGCCGAATGTGGTTGAATTTACATGCATACCGCCTATTTGACTTGCAACAATGTTTAATGTTGCATCATTTTAATTTCCATTTATACAAGTTAAAACAAATTGAATAATTAACTAACAAGCACCATTGTCTCGGTGCTTAAGTGATTCGACTTTGATGCAAGAGGTCATAAGTTCGAAACTTGCGTAGAATGATTTGAACATATATTAACATGTGAGTTGTGTTAGTATTGTTTGGTTTGTTATTTTTAGTTTTAGGTTTTCGTCCATACAAAAAATGCACATGACACATTTATATAGTCTAAAACGATCAATTTAGAAAACCAAGTTAACATATAAAATAGAAAACAACTTTTTTATATTTTCCGCATGTTGGGAAATAACACAAACACGTGAAACAATCAATTCTTCCGTCGTCCCTCTATCTCCTTCATCCTTTTATCCGTCTTTTTTTCATCCCTTCCTTCGTCCCTTCATTCTTCTCATATTTGAGATACATATTGAAAGTCGAAAACATAAAATTCGTTTTTAAACAAAACATTATTTAAGGCTGTGGTTGGTTTGTCATTTTTAGTTTTGGTTTTTCATCCGTACAAAAATGCGCACGATGCATGCATATTATCGAAAACAACCAATTTGGAAAACGAAGTTAACATACAAAATAGAAAACAATTTTTTTATTCTTCGTGTTTTGAGAAATAGCGAAAGCACAAGAAACAATTGATCATTTTCGTCGTTCCTCCATCCTCTCCATCGTCTGCTCCATATCTCTTCCATCCCCTTTATCATTCCTCCCCTCTTCTCATATTTGACATACATATTGAAAAACGAAAACATAAAATTCATTTTTAAGCAAACACTAATGGTTCTAGCTTATTATTATTTTATTCTCTTCTTTTGCAGCCAAATGCGAAGAGAATGTCTGGTACAACAGTCACCAAATATGACAGTTGTACCGGATGAACCTAATGGTAAGAGAAGGGGGGAAGTTTGTGCTTACTTCTTTAATAAAATAAGTCTAAGTTTTATTATTTGCAATGCATATTCTTTTCTCACAACTTAACTGATCTATCCAAATATTATTCTGCACATATTTTTCTCAACACTTAACTAATCCGTCTAAATTTAGACTTAACTCTAGTTTAAGTTTTAGTATGTGATGTGTAAAAGGAGAATATATAAGATAAAAATGAATAACGATGAAGGAAAAATTAATAGGTTAAGGTCAAAACTATGGGACAAAATAACTTTGTGCCTGACTTAATATCATAGTTTTCATAACCCGACCCGGCCGTGGTTGAACCACGAATAACCGCGAGCCGTGGGGTCAAATGTCGGGAACTCAATCAAACCTCCTTCATGCAAGAACCTTGGTTCGACCTTTGAATTAATGGTTTAACCCTTCATTTGAATCCGGTTGAACCCTCCCATATGCGCAATTTCTTCGTTTCAAAATATGTTTTCAAATCTCCGTTTGTTTTATATTCGTAATTAGTGCAGCTAGTGTAACAAATTTGGTTTAATTTTTCATATTAGAATTAATGTGTGGATTCTGAATTAATATCGTATATTTTTATTGAAGATGTTGGTTTATTGTGTACTTAAGATTGATACGTTGCATCTAAATGTATTAATTTCCAAAAAAGAGTATGTGCGGTTCTTGACGGTTCGACTGGTCGAACCCTCGAAACCTCGAACCCTGAATCCTCACGGTTTGATTTACGGTCCGGTTATAAAAACATTGCCTAATATACTTGGCCACAAGATTTAAACGCGTTGTAATCTACAATTCTTTGAACGTGACATTGTAGTTCAAAATTAACGTAAAATTGATGATTTTATTTACGATGCTACAAGCATCAACGTCCCTGCTACTTATTGCAACAGTCTAGCTGTTGCTACTTGTTGCAATCTCTCTACTGCTAACCAACGGCCTCGCTGGTGTTGTTTATAGCAACAGCCTAGTTGCTTAGCAACATCAAATGAGGTTATTGCCAAGAAAGGCTATAACACCGTATTTTTTGATGCAGTGCCTATGTTCATATTCGACATTATATTTCAGGATAGAAAGTACAAATTTTCAATAATGTACAATGATTAGATTATTTTTCATCGGTTTTGGTGCATATAATCATTTTAAGTGTATCTATCAAAATTGTTGTTTTTGCACATGAGAATGGTAGACCGCACTTTAATAATTCAGTTTCCAGTTATTCACTGACACAAATATTAAGCGATTGAACTATAATGTAGTTATTTGAGAGTTGTCTAAGTGGATGCGTTATTTTATGGGAAACTAAATACTTTAAACTGTAAAACTACCCTCTCTTAAATAATTGTAAACTACTCTTTAATAATTCAGTTTCCAGTTATTCGCTTAGACCTGGGCTTATTCATGGCGCACTGCAAGTTGGGAGCATGAAGTTGCTGTTAAATTTTGGTGATACAAAATCACAAATAGAAGGAAAAAAATATGCAAAAAGAAAAGTAATCACGTTTGTTCATTATGGAAATGCATAAATCATTTGATTGCATTTGAATGAGAAGGCAAGGAAATATATGCATGCGCACGTTATGGAATAATATATATGCAAAAAGATATGCATATTATTTCTTTCTTCTTAATCGCATTGCTTTGAGATTATTTTCTTCCATCTTTGGAATGAGTGAATTACTTGCTATGTTTGCGCGATTTGTTACCATTGTAATTTGCCTCCATTATCTTCTTACCATAGCTTGGTAATTTGATTGATGACTCACATAAATTTACATTGGCTATATATTGAGGGTAGACTTCATTGTAAACCCATCCTGGCATTCAGCCAGCGATCTCTAAATAGAGTGTCTCTTTTTGTTAACCCTAATTTAGGGCTTTGGTATGTAAACTTTTATCTTGTAATCTATTGTAATTCTCTCAGGTGTAATAAAATCTCTCTCCTTTGGACTGGACGTACACTATCTAGATGATAGTGGAACCAGTATAAATTATGTGCGTCTCTTTTCTTCTTTATAGTTATTTACTATTTATTTGAAGTAATAGAATAACTGCTGCTAGATTAAGTGATGTTCAAATTGGCAAATCTAGATCATGTTTATTGTCTTTCTGCATTTGTGCAATTTTTGCACAATAGTTACCTCAAGTAGTCATCGGGTCCCCTCTTGAGATGACACCTCTCGTTTTCATTTTCATGCAAACTTAATAATTATTTAGATGCCGGACAGATACTACAACAAGCAAATCCATATAGCCAGATCCTACTATTGGACCGCTCCTGACACCTTCAATAAGTGCTTACGAGGTTGCTAAAGTTGCTGTTAGTGCAACAACTGATCCTTCCCTTTTGGTGGAATCGATAAGTATGGCATCATATGCTTTAGCGAATAACTTGTTTAACCGAGCTTCTCTAACCACTGTACAATTTTCTTTTATTTCATTCTAAATCTGCCTGTTGTAGCTATATTTTGTCTTTTTAAATCATTTTAAAACTATACTTCGCTTAATTTAATGTCCTTTAGCAATCTCCTTTTTAATTTCTATTTGATCGTTTGTTGTTGAATTTCTTCATTATAGGTAATCAAAGATTTTTGGCGCCAAAAATTAGCAAGGTGCTACATATTAAAGTGGTTGAAGTTACTTTTAGTATAGTAAGCATATGGTTTATTTGACTTTTTGCATTTTATAGTGTACTAGTATTTGTTGTAAACTTAGCGTATGGATATTTTGTAGACTTGCTTTATTATATCGTGTAAATTTGGACGTTAAATCAATAAGTGATCTTATCATTTCAAATGATTATGTGATTGTTGTTCGACTGTAATTTGAATATGTTTTATATACTGGCTGATTGAAGCAAACGTTATTGTATGCTATTAGATTTCAGTGACCTAAATGCTATAAAAAAACAACCAAAGATAGAGTTCCTTAAGTGTTGTAAAATACTATTTTTACAGCATTTCTAGTTATGCTATTATAAGTTTGGGATTTACTACAACACGTAGACAAGGATCATTTGAAAGCTGTTAAATCCTATTACATCGTTTAGTCCATGCTGTGAAAACTACCACTCACAATGTATTTTCAGTGCTGTGAAATATCATCTTTTACACATTTCTATTTATGTTGTAATAAGTTCAAGACCCATCATGACATGTCGTTATACAACGTTCTTTAAAACGCTGTCACAGCATATTATAGCGTTATCCTGTGTTGTAAAAAGTGTTTTTTTGTTGTTGTAGTGACTTCTACAGTTCATTAACTCTTTTATCACTCCCATTGAATATGTGATATCACCTTAATTGTTTGAGATACAATTCATGAGAAAATCACACGATTCATAATCATATGATTAAAAAATTATTTCTCAAAAATATGGCCTAGCCAATAATTCTAAATAATTGTAATTTTCTTCGATATTTTTATAATTTTTAGAGCGAATGCGTCACTTTTATTATGAAAACAAACACCATTATAATAGATTTGTCTTATAACGAATATTTGTAATATTCATACTTAAATAAAGCTATACCTATTTCATGTCAATACCGAAAAAAGTTATTATTTCATAAGCAATACGTGGTACATATTTTCATAAATTGATGCATTCACTAATAAATGTCATATTGTATGCACCAACTATTTCCACCATGATAATAATAATGCATGAAGTATGAAGCTCCATTTAATTACTTATTATGTGCAATTTATTTTACCCACTAGAACTATTTTATAGTCGAGGGTTTCAGATCAAATATCCTGAACTTGAAGAACTAACTCTTATAGAAAACAATTTTCTATATGAAAATACATTTGAAATAGAAATCAAATTTGTCATTCCATATTAAGTATCCAGTAATATTTTATATCATTCTCGTTTTCGACGTCTCTTCCTAAAGTAGAGGCGACCATTCACTTTCTTCATCCCATCTGTGCCTATGTTACATTACCTCTCGGACATTCGCTTTCCTTTCCTAATAGTCGAATCATTCAAAAGGAAACCATTACTATAAGACTGCACTGAATTCTTTACAAAAGTGCATTCGAGCATCCTTGACATTTAAGGATATCGTATAATTTGCACCAAAGTAAACCGATCAAACTAATATTTCATTGGTTTAATTTCTTGGTCCATCTAGTAGTTGTTTGTTTGTGCTACTTATAACACAACAAGATCCTCATTGTATTCAATCATATTGAACGCATGATCTTAAACGGCGGTTTACTTGCTCATTATGAGTGAAACATTTTCGTCGAGATTTCACATATTACAACAGGTCATTGTACAACATTTATATGTATTTGAATATAGATCAAATATCTATATTCTTGTATTATTTTAAAATTCAAAATTCCAAAAAAAAACATACACTCTCGAGCAAATAAACCTTAGGTGGCTAAGGTACGAGTGTAAGTAGTAGTAGTATAGTTTGCTCTTGAATGAGTGTTACACCTAAAATTTTCAAAAAGTTGATAATGATGAATTATCGTAAGATGATGGCAAAGAGAAGTCGCAAGTCAAAAATAAGGTGGTTGTCGTAAGTTGACCGTAGATGGCTATCATAAGCTGACTATTAAAATGCTATCGCAAACTAAATATGAAAGAACCATCATAAATTAAGACTATCAAGCCGTCACATATTGACGGTAAGGAACCATCGCAGATTAAGATTATCAAGTTGCTGCATGTTTAAGGTGAGGAGCCATTGCATATTGAGATTATCAAGTTGTCGCATACTGAAAGTGAGGAGCCATCGCATGTTTAAATTATTAAGTTATTGCATGTTGAAGGTAGGGAGACATCGCAACTTGAGATTATCAAGCTGTTGCGTGTTGAAGGTGAGGAGCCATCGCATGTTGAAATTATCAAGCTATCACATGTTAAAGGTGAGGAGCCATCTGATATTGAGATTATCAAGTCGTCGCATACTGAAAGTGAGGAACAATCAAATGTTGACATTATCAAGCTATCGCATGCTGTAGGTAAGGAGCCATCACATGTTGAGATTATCAAACTGTCGCATGTTGAAGATAAGGAGCCATCGAAAATTGATGTAGGAAAGGTTCATATGTGAGAGATTAAAAGGGGGATCTATTGCAGACCAATGTTTCAGAGCTATTGCAAGTTGACTACTTTAATTATCGAAGACAGAAGGTCCCAAAGCTACCGCACGATGACAAGGTAGGCTATCGAGAGTTGAGGTCTCCATGGCCATTATATATTGACCAATAAGCTATCGAGGGATGATACTTCAAAGCTATCACATGATGAAGATTTAAGAGAGCCATAACCTAATGAGAATTAAGAAGCTATTGCATATTGAGTTCATCAAGCCATAACATATTAAGTTTATGGAGTTATCGCATAGCAAATTAAACTTGTGAAGCTATCACATGTTGGTTGCTATCGCACATCAAGAAATCAATTTGTGTAACACCACCCCAGAAAGCCACATGGCAACCTTCGATTGGTCCTCCTAAGCCATATCATCATAGAGGGACCAATGAAAGTTGTACCAACAGATCATCAAAGTTCCATGTCAGTAGAATCATAATCGTTCATCTTCCTTGAGTGACATGTGTCAACGATCTATGGGCATGATTATTCTATAAACAGTCATGTACTCCCTACTAGAAAAGGGCGAATTCCAAGTCGATCTTCTTTTTTATTTCATTTTATTCTTAGCATAATACAAAGAGCTTGAATCATGACTTTAATGGCCATTTGGACTTATATGACTTTGTGATTTTTTGTTTGAGTACTTTGACAAAGAATAATTTACATAATGACTTCATGCGGACTTAATAAAAACATGCTTGACTAAGTAACCCAACTTACTCAAGTACTCTTGACTTCTTATGACTAGTGCATATCAAGTTAAACTAGATTTCGGCCTAACAATAATTTGTGCTTTAATTGAGAGTTGAACTCAAGGAAAGACAATTCAATAACCACTATTTGACTACAAAATTTGCAAATGGGTTGATCCATGAAGAGGTTAACGTTCAATTTCAAGTTCAAGGGGAATGATGCAATACACAAACCTTAAGGAAAACACGGTTCCTCAATTCAACATAGAGAACGCTGAGATAGGTCAACCATCAACACCTATGGGAATATCTAAGGAAGAAAATGACCTTAAGACCATGCAAAGACATCTTCAAACTATGTAGGAACTAATTGAGATACTTGTCTCTTAAAGATCTTCGAGGATGTTGTGAAGAACGAAAGAAAACAAAGAAAGCGAGGCTGAATCTTCTCAAAGGAAAATTGAAGGGTCAAATTTAAAAAATAAGAACGTTGAAAAAAAGGAACCTAGGACTAAAGAAAAGATGAAAATCGTCCAATTCAAAAACCAAATAAAGAATCAAAATCCCCACAACTACAATCTACATGTTGTACTTCAAAAAATGAGTACAAGCCGGAACGAAGAGACTATCAAAATGATGAAGCATATTTTTAAGACTTAGCCAACAAAGAGAAGATCTGAAATGGAAAAGGACCATGGATCCTATGGAAAATAATAATTTTAGGGGAACTTCGTTCATGGAAGAGATTATGACGGTCCCATTATCGTCATATGCAAAGATCCCATTAAGCAAATTTGATGGAACAACCAATCCTAATGGCTATTTGATGGCTTATGAAAGCCAAATGGATTTATATGATGCTCCTCATGCAATGAGATGTTTGGCTATTCCCGACTACTTCCTTTGGTGCAGCTGCAAAATAGTATCGATGTTACTGTGAGAAAACTATTTACTTATGGGAGCAATTTACTTACGAGTTCTCACCTCAATTCTACATCTCCAAGGAGCTAACTATCGAAGCAAGCATGTATGCTAACATAAAACAAAAACCGAGAGAGTTGTTTAGGTATTATCTGAAGAGGTTCAACGCTAAAGCAAACAAAGCTGAAAAAGTGGAAAATGTGAGCAACCGAAAAATGTTGATGGCAGTGAAATTGATTTGATTGAAAACACCCCTTTTTGGAAAAAGCTATATATTCACGGTTATAAAGATTTGCAAGACTTTCACTTTCGAGCAGATAAATTCGTTCAAATGGATGAAATTTTCCACGATAAATGCAATCAAAGAGAGGGGGAGGTTTTATGGTCCCAAACAAAAAGGTAAATAGGACGAATTCACTAAAGCTAATTCTGTTGAACTAAAACAACCCATCTCCTACATATACGCTATGATTAAATACGAGCTCTAATATCCCCACATCATTTAAGTCAAAAACTAATCCTAAACCCAATAAAGGAGAAGATTAGCGCTTTTCATAAAGTAAATGGGCACAAGGCTGATGACTGTCGAGTTCCAGCTGGAATCATTCAAAATATGATTAGAAGAGGGATGCTTAAAGTGTTTGTTAAAAATGATCATAAATTTCTTTGTAATGAGAAACCTCCAGCTAATAACACAAACATCTTGGAAAATGGGCTTCCCTAGGATCTGTTGTTACCAGTTAATTGCATTGTTGTAATTCATGGAGAGCCATATATTGCAGGAATGAGTAAAGGAGCAAGAAACTAGTACAGAAAAGAAGCTAAGGAAGGAATCTATTCGATAGGCGGGGAACCACCATCAAAGAGCTTCAAAAGTCTCATTCAAGTGCCAGATCTGGTAATAACTCCAAGAGAGTTGAGAGGAGTTGAGCACCCACTCAACGACCCACTCATGATAACTGCCCAAATTGGACTTTCACTTTTATCAAATATATTAGTTGACATAGGGAATGCAGTTTACGTCATTTTCAAAAGTTGCATTTGATCAAATGGGAATTCTAGAAAAGAAGCTTGAACCAAGTTTGGAACCAATCTTTGGATTCAACAACATAGGCTCCACTCCGATTGGGAAAATTAAAATGTTTCTTCAAATTGGAACTCAACCTTATACAAGGACGTTTGAAACTTTATTTGTTGTGATGAACCATCCATCTTACTATAATGCATTCTTTGGATGACCAGTGCTGAACAAGATTGAAGCTTTTGTCTCCCTAAAGCATCTGCTTCTGAAGTTCTTTTGTAAGATGGTATGAGGAATCGTGCGTGGAAAACAATTTAGTTCTTGTGAAATGTATTTTGTTATAGTTGATTAGTATAATAAAGAGGGTGAAACATGTTATGAGCCTGTCATAAAAACATAAAATGAAATTAAAACTCCTAAGCCATTGCTTATCAGTCCTCGAGCACTGGTATCTAAGCCAAATAGACTAATTTTTCCAATAGGGTGCACTAAATGCGCAGCAAGAAAGTCAAATTAGGAGGCATGAAAATGTAGTATGTAGAATTGAATCATATTGATCAAGACAATAATAAAGTCCTAAAGGAGAAAGTACTAGATATGGATTCTAGAGACGATCAAGAAAATGCATAATCCATTGAATACCTAGAAGAGATAAGTCTAGATCCTCAAGATTGTACCAAGGTAGTAAAAATAGGAAGGAAAATGGATTAGAACACAAGAAAAGAACTGATATTGTTTTTATAGTCAAGCAAATACGTCTTTGCTTGGACCAATGCCGATGTGGAAGGAATCGACCTCATAATAATATGCCATGCAGTAAATATTGTTCCAAAACTTACTCCATTATGGCTAAAGAAGAGGAAGTTTGATAAAATTCATACCATAGCATCGCAAGGGGTGATACAAAAGCTATTGGATAATGGGTTCATCAAAGAATTTTTTTACTCAAAATGGCTAGCAAATCTGGTCTAAGTAAAAAAGTCCAATAGCAAGTGGAGAATGTGTGTTGACTATATAGATTTGAACAAAGCGTGCCCAAAGATTGCTATCCACTTCTCAGGATTAACCATTTAGTCGACGCAAAAAGCGGTCATAAGTTGTTAGCATTCATGGATGCGTATTCAGGGTATAATCAGATTCCTATATTCAAACCCGATGAAGAACATACAAGTTCTATAACTGATTGGGGAAATACTATTATAGAGGAATGTAATATTACAAGGTAATGTTGTTTGGATTAAAAAATGCAAGAGCCACCTACTAACAACTTGTAAATAGAATGTTCAAAGGTTAAATTGGAAAGAACATAGTAGTATATGTAGATGATATGTTGGTAAAATCTAAGAAGGAGGCAAATCATGTAGGAGATTTGAATGAAATACTTGGAATACTAAGGAAGTAAAAATGAAACTAAACCCATAAAAGTGCTCCTTCAGTGTCCAGTATGGTAAATTTTTGGGTTACATCATAAGCGCACAAGCAATAGAAGCAATCCTTGATCAGATCAAAGCAATTAGGAATTTGACATGGCCAAAAACAAGTAAGGAAGTATTGAGACTAAACAGACGAATTACAGCACTCAACAGATTCATTCATTTGCAGCTAGTCAATGCATTCCTTTCTTCGATGTGATTAAAAAGCAAAAAACCTCTAAATGGACATAAGAGTGCCAAAAAGCTTTCCAAGAGCTAAAAGACGATCTAGAAAAGCCACCGATACTCTTTAGCCCGATCAAAGGAAAAGAATTGCTCTTGTATATGGCAGTATCAGAACACGCTATTAGCTCAGTCTTAATATGGAAATAAAGTGGAATTCAATACCCAGTATACTACATGAGCAAGAGGTTAAAGGACACCGAAACTAGATGCTCGGTTTTAGAGAAATTAGCATATTGTTTGTTATTAATAGTGCAAAAGTTAAGATCTTATTTCCATGCCTACCCAATGAAAGTGTTAACCAATTACCCATTAAGGTAAGTCCTCAGTAAACTTGAAATGTCAGGGAGATTAATAAAATAGGGAATGGAGGTAAATTAATACAACATTGAGTATTTACCTCGAACATCAATTAATGGGTAAGCTTTGGCCGATTTTATAGCAGAGTGTACAAGTTTTTTTGAAGAGCAACTAGAAATGGAAAAGAAGCTTGAGCCAAAGTGGCAGTTATATGTAGATGGGGCTTCAAATAAACGAGAAGTTGGGGCCGGTTATTGTTTGCACCAAAAATGGTCACAAACCCCAAGTGTAGTGAAAGCACCAGCGTATGAATACGAATCAACAGTATTCACACACAAATCACAGATCTTAAATAAGTAACAAACAACAATCAAGAAATAATGAACAGTGACACGCAATTTATAGTGGTTCGGCTATCTCCGGCCTACGTCCACTTCAAGGTTTTTATGATTTTATTGCTCGATGCTTGAAGATTACAATTTCGTATGTTGTATTACAACTGATTTGCTGAACTAAGTCTGAATCTAAGGCAGCAATGGTGATCTGGAGTAAATCTGGCAGAATCTGGGCACTCTTTGCTCTCAAAGTTGTCCGACCTCTTTTCTGAATGACCAGGGGCTCTATTTATAGGTGTAGGAGGCTGATATTTCGCCTAAAATGAGGGAAGACCAGTTCTGCACGTGAGGAGGCCCACATGGCCGAAATCTGGAGTCCCGGGCCCACTTTGGGATCGATTCGACCCTTGGTTCGAATTGATCAAGAAATTGTCCAATCAAGCCGAAATTTGGTGTGAACATTCTTCATCATGTGTTGAAGCTTTTGTGAAAATTTCATAGCATTTGGATGTGTAGATCTCAAGTTATGATCGATTCAAGGTTGCATTTCTGGTTGACTAGCCTGGTTCGAATCGATCTAGTTCGAATCGATTCGTTCGAATCGATCCAGCGCGCGCTTCTGGGATGACGTGGAGCGCTTCCTTCGAGTCGATCCTCCTTTTTCTCCTAGCTTTACCGAGTCGTGGCCGGGGTTTTAGCTATGTAGACGTGGTGGATTCGAGGTGATCGATTCGAAGACATGCTTCCTTCGAATCGATCTGGGTAACCTTAGTCGATTGATACGAGGACTTCACTGTTTGAAGCGATTCGAAGGTGGGAACGTTCCATTGGATTCGAGCTATTGGATTTTAGTGTAGTCTGTTTGGATGGATTCGAACTAAGGAGTGCTCGATGGATTCGAAGCCAGGCAAAAGGGATGGATTCGAAGGAAGGCTTCCGCGATGGATACGAAGCATGTAAAACTTGATGGATACGAAGATGATGGAGTCGACCTTGATGGATTCGAATGGCATTCCTACCTCATCGATTCGAACATAGGGTCTTTTATGGATTCGAATACAAGGCTGTCTCCTCCATTTTCCAGTGGTGATATCTTGAGCATACGAACTCGGATTGACTCGAAACTTGGAACGTCGTTTCCTCTGGCCTTGCTTGACATGTCTTATCAATTGCAGCCCGATCCGGACTCGGACAAAAATTCATCGATATCCGTGGTGAACCTGCGATGCACAATCGATGTTCATGACTAACAATCATTGATTTTCAGTTAATCTTTTGGGTATCTCGGCTTTGCCAAAAGTTGGGATAACATTTTGCCCCCCAAAACATGCCTTTTGGTAAAAGGCGTGTTTTGATCAGTCTCAAATTAAATGCAGTGAGTTCATGTGTATCTCATAGCTTATAGCATTTTCAATCAAGTCCATGGCTGTTCGGAGCCGAATCGTTATCAATTTCTTTTAGTGGAAGTTAAGAATGAGATTTCACTGTCTCTCCGTATTACCGATGGTCACTCCGGACCCTTGTCGAGCCCATTCCAGACTTAGCGATTGAATAGAAAGATCCTATTGCACTCCGGCGTTGCTTTCTATCCCTTGCACTCTGGCCCCAGCTAGGGCGTATAGCGATGTCTTGGTCGTTCTCTGCCGATGATAGCCTCCCCGGGCTCATGCTGGATCCCATCCTGTCACTCTCCGGTGAAGGGGAAACAACGATGAGTGAGCCGATCCTGTCGCTCTCCGGCGAAGCGGCTACACCCCCTGCACTCCGGTTCAGTGTATCTGAACATTAAGCGATGTCATGACCTGAATCGTCGGTCGATCACAGCCTCTCTGGGCTCATGCTGGATCCCATCCTGTCACTCTCCGGTGAAGGGGAAACAACGTTAAGCAAGTCAATCCTGTCGCTCTCCGGCGAAGTGACTCACCTCCTGCACTCCGGTTCAGTGTATCTGAACATTAAGCGATGTCATGGCCTAAATCATGGGCCGATCATAGCCTCTCCGGGCTCTTATCGAATCCCGATCCAATCACTCTCCGGTGAATGGGAAACGATGCTTAAGTGAGTCGATCCTGTCGCTCTCCGGCGAAGCAACTCACTTCTTGCACTCCGGACCCCGCCTCTCCGGGTAAGGTCATAAAGCGATCATGTTTATATTGATATTTAATGTTCATCCTTTAACTCTCCGGTCAAAGGTTTATTTTAATAAGTGTTTCTTTATTAAATTCAAATCCTAGATGTTCAATCTCAAACACCAGGAAAAACAAGATAATGCCTCTCCGGGCGGAGCGGTCTATTTCCATCTCAGAGCATGCCTAGGGATCTCTCCGGTTCCCGTACATGAGTAAGTGGGATAGACGTTTTATTTTGGAAATCAAATCTAAGAAAACTAATCGACCAGAGTCCAAATCTTGAACTTGGCCCTTGCCATCTCAATCAGTTGATGACGAGTCGTGATCCCGACCCAGGATCATTCCTGTTTGGTTGATGCGGTAGTTGTTCGGGTCTAACCACCGTCGTACGTTCTCTGACATACTGCGGCAATCTACCACTCCTGGCATGTTCTTCCACCTCATCCTTCAGGTGGCGGCATTCATCGGTAGTGTGCCCATCCAGCTCATGGAATAGGCAGTACTTTCCAGTCTTACGTTCCCGCTCCGTGGGATCTCTCCTGGGTGGTTTTCGATAGGGGAGTTGCCCCCGAGTTTCGGTGTAAATTCGTTCCAGTCCTGCCACCAAGTCTGTGTATTGCCTGAATCTAGGCTCTCGGAATTTCTTCCGTTTATCAGGACCGTCATGTGCGTCATCCTGCTTTCTCTTTCCTTTGTCTGCCCTGGACTGTTCCCTGTCGGTTCCTTCGCCTTGTGCAACATTTATTTCCTGCCTCTCGGCTCGTGATTCCTCTAATCGAATGAATTTTTCAGCTTCATGGAAAAACTCTCCAAGATCTTGCGGTGGATCTTTAGTCAAAGAGTCTTTGAATTCGGTGCCTTCTCCAACTCCTGCCACTGCCGCCATTAAAATCATCGATGGATCCGGGCGATCTATAGAAGTCACCGTCGCATTAAATCGTAGCAAAAAATCTTTTATGGACTCTCCGGTCCTTTGTTTTATTGATGCCAAAGTCATCACGCTCTTAGGTCGCGTCACGTGGACCCTAAACTGCTTCATGAAGCAATCCACAAGCTCGCCCCATGTCCTGATCGATCCGGTTTCTAGCTGCCTAAACCAAAGCGCAGCCAAATCTGATAAGAATAAGGGGAAACATCGTGCCATCACTTCCTCGGATGCTCCCAGCACTTCCATGTGTCTGATATATCTGGTGATATGCATGGTTGGGTCTGACTTTCCATCATAAGGATTTAGCGTTGGTAGTTTGAACTTTGGAGGGTTCCTTGCATTCCTGATATTCGGAGCGAACGGACTCCGACTAACTTCTTCCAATCCTCCTCCTGAAAACCCTCCTCTCATGAGTCGCCTCACTAGGCCAATCATTCTTTCATCTCCATCTAGGGGTTGCTCCCTTGTCATGTCTCTGTCTTGCCCTCCGAGTCTTGTAGGGAATTCTGGTACGTACTCTTCGGGCGGCTCGTTAGCATTTGTGTTGGCCCTAGCCGGTTGAGCTCCTTCCAAAGGTACTTCTGCATTGGATCCTGCGGGCCTGCCCCCAAGCCCTTGTTGATTGCCTTCTGGTTCTGTATTCTGTCCTCCGTTGGGTTCCATAGCCCTAGCTCCGTGTTCCACATTCGCAGCCGCTGTAGCTGGTCCAAGGTTCTGTGTTTCCGCAGCTCTCATTTGCTCGAAGAAATTCTGCAACATCTCTTGTTGGCTCTTCATCATTCGCTCGTGCATCTGATTGGCCATGGTCTCCATTTCGTCTCTAGTGATGTAGATCGAGGCTGGCTCCTCTCCAGCTCCGGAGGATGCCTCTTGACTTCCTCCTTGTTGGCTTCTTTCAGTTCTTTGTCTTGTTTGCCGAGTCATTGTCTTCAAACCTTCGAGTTTTCAAATCTGAACTTCGAATCTGGTGTAGCGGGTGCCTGAGTTCAGTTCTCAGTGAAAGCACCAAAGTGTTTGCACCAAAAATGGTCACAAACCCCAAGTGTAGTGAAAGCACCAGCGTATGAATACGAATCAACAGTATTCACACACAAATCACAGATCTTAAATAAGTAACAAACAACAATCAAGAAATAATGAACAGTGACACGCAATTTATAGTGGTTCGGCTATCTCCGGCCTACGTCCACTTCAAGGTTTTTATGATTTTATTGCTCGATGCTTGAAGATTACAATTTCGTATGTTGTATTACAACTGATTTGCTGAACTAAGTCTGAATCTAAGGCAGCAATGGTGATCTGGAGTAAATCTGGCAGAATCTGGGCGCTCTTTGCTCTCAAAGTTGTCCGACCTCTTTTCTGAATGACCAGGGGCTCTATTTATAGGTGTAGGAGGCTGATATTTCGCCTAAAATGAGGGAAGACCAGTTCTGGCATGTGAGGAGGCCCACATGGCCGAAATCTGGAGTCCCGGGCCCACTTTGGGATCGATTCGACCCTTGGTTCGAATCGATCAAGAAATTGTCCAATCAAGCCGAAATTTGGTGTGAACATTCTTCATCATGTGTTGAAGCTTCTGTGAAAATTTCATAGCATTTGGATGTGTAGATCTCAAGTTATGATCGATTCAAGGTTGCATTTCTGGTTGACTAGCCTGGTTCGAATCGATCTAGTTCGAATCGATTCGTTCGAATCGATCCAGCGCGCGCTTCTGGGATGACGTGGAGCGCTTCCTTCGAGTCGATCCTCCTTTTTCTCCTAGCTTTACCGAGTCGTGGCCGGGGTTTTAGCTATGTAGACGTGGTGGATTCGAGGTGATCGATTCGAAGACATGCTTCCTTCGAATCGATCTGGGTAACCTTAGTCGATTGATACGAGGACTTCACTGTTTGAAGCGATTCGAAGGTGGGAACGTTCCATTGGATTCGAGCTATTGGATTTTAGTGTAGTCTGTTTGGATGGATTCGAACTAAGGAGTGCTCGATGGATTCGAAGCCAGGCAAAAGGGATGGATTCGAAGGAAGGCTTCCGCGATGGATACGAAGCATGTAAAACTTGATGGATACGAAGATGATGGAGTCGACCTTGATGGATTCGAATGGCATTCCTACCTCATCGATTCGAACATAGGGTCTTTTATGGATTCGAATACAAGGCTGTCTCCTCCATTTTCCAGTGGTGATATCTTGAGCATACGAACTCGGATTGACTCGAAACTTGGAACGTCATTTCCTCTGGCCTTGCTTGACATGTCTTATCAATTGCAGCCCGATCCGGACTCGGACAAAAATTCATCGATATCCGCGGTGAACCTGCGATGCACAATCGATGTTCATGACTAACAATCATTGATTTTCAGTTAATCTTTTGGGTATCTCGGCTTTGCCAAAAGTTGGGATAACAGTTATGTGTTAATAACATCTGATGGACATAGATTACATTATGCAATGAAATCGGTATTTTCTATAATAAATATTATGGCCGAGTATGAATCCATGGTGGCAGGGTTAACTTATCTTAATAGCCAAAATCCCAAGGATTTAAATATTTAGGGATTCATAATTGATGGTAAACAAATTGAAAAAGGTATTTCAAACCAAAGATAGCCTATTGGCCTAGTACATAAAAAGGATTCATGACATGCTATTTAGTTTGAAGACTTTTCTATTCATCAAATACTAAGAGAAAAGAATGTGTAAGTAGATTCTTTAGCAAAATTAGCAAGCTCACGAGGAGCTTTGGAAGTTAAAATCATTCATGTTGGATTCCAACAGTACCCTAGTATTAAACTAGGAAAAGAAGGGCCAAACAATGAAATTTTATAAGAGTGACCCAAAGAGTGAAGCCTTAGCCATAACTCGATCCCAAGCTCAGAAACCGTAATATGATGAAGAAGACCCTCAAGGAGGGAATAGTTATAAGAGAGCTCCTACGAGAACTGAAAAGAGCACTTATGAGGATCAATACATTAATAGTTAGATAATGCCCTTAATCGAATACTTGGAAAGAGGGATATTGCCCAAGGGAAAAAAATAAGTCGCGAAGGTTGAGATACTAAGCCCCTTCATGTACTCTGACCGATGGGATATTATATAGGAAAGGGTATTCAACACGTTTTCTATGATGCATTACCCCAGAAACAAGGGCAAGACTGCTGAAAGAAACCCATGAGGGATTTTATAGGGATCTATTTAAAGGGATGAAACTAGTAAAGAAAGTATCGAGACAAGGATATTATTGGCCTTATATAACTGAGGATGCGTTTCCCTACGTCAAAAGGCACAATAAATGCCAGAAGTTTTCTAGAATTCCAAGGTTACGTCCAAGTGAGTTGACCATCATTGCAAGCCTATCGCCTTTCGACATATGGAGAATTGATTTGATTGGACCACATCCAGTCTCAAAAAAAGGAGCAAAATTTGTTGTAGTAGCCATCACTTACTTTACTACCAAATGGGTAGAAGTAGAGCCTTTGAAACATCATGGTAGGAAAGGTCTTGAATTGTCATAGAGAATATAGTTAGCAGGTTTGGACTTCTAACAAAGATTATTTCTGACATTCTGACTCAATTCAAAAGTGAAGAATTGTGACGCCCCACCTCGAGACCCACATTAATAAAGAGTATTACTAGGTAATACCGTCTGCTAGTGCGGAGAAAAGGACTGGTTAGGAGTGACCATCAATAGTCTTGTCTTAAATATCTATTGAATACGTCGATTAGTGCTCTATATTTTTTTCAATTGATATCTCAAGTGGATCGACATATCCAACAAATGCTTAATACAAAACTACAGGTGGCTATAGGATCTATCAGAACAAAATGCAACAACTCAAATGCATAACACATCACAGAACAACAAACAGATATATATATATATATACATATATACTGATAAATTCCAATACAATACAAATAATACATCATAAGTGGTATGACGACCACAATATACACATGAGTCAAAATAATGAATCCATATCAGAGTCATACAGAACAACTATAAAACTAATAAAAAGAGATGAGCTAATATCCAAGGCGGAAGCATCAAGTAAAGTCCGAAAGTAGGTATCTAACCTGAAACAACTCGGTCTGACCCGAGTATCAAATACACGGGTCAGTCTAGCTAAACATATCAGTTAATAAGGATAAGCAGTAATAGATGCATAAGGATAAGGGTAATGTTCTTCTTAAACAAGAAGGAACAACATCGAGTTTAAGCATGAGTATAATTATGGTATGGTCACTTCAAGTGATGGGATGATATAAATTACACAAACATATAATCTCAAAAGAGATAAGGCAATCTATAAAACGCTAAATATAGCAAGCCTCGTATCATCGGCATATCACAAATCATCAATAGTGGTTTAGGGAAAATATAACCCCTAAAAAGGAGAAATCCCAAACCGCCATATCGACAACTCAAAGAAATCTCAAAGAAATTATCATCTCAAAAATAAGCCACAAGGTAATCAAATATAGCTCTCCAACATAGGAGAATATAATCCCAAATAAACGCCAAAAGGCAAATATCATGTAATAATGCCAATATGCAAATCTATATAATAACGCCAAAAGACAAATCTCAAATAACGCCAATGTAGGCAACTCAAATCTCAAAAATAGAACTCCCAAGAGTAAAAAATTCCCAATAGGTAATCGCCACAAATATATCAAATGGTTCAAAGGACCAATTTCGAAAAGGGACGATACACTGGGGAAAATAGTCAAAGAAATTATCTTAAAAGTATTTGCACGTGCATGTGGCCTAAGCCTTGCCAAGTACTATTATCTCAAATAGGTACCTCGCCTGAAGGCAAAACATCACAATGACAAATACGCCGCAATGACAAATGCCGCAATGGCAAATACGCCGCAATGGCAAATACGCCGCAATGGCAAACGTCTCGAAGACAAATACCCCGCAATGGCAAACGCCGTAATGGCAATGACCCAAAGGTCCAGTTTTGGCATGCCGCAATGGCAAATGTGTCATAAACTCTCAGATAGGAACCCGAACTGTGTTAACGTGTGTCCCATACCACACGTTCGCACTAAACGGTTTGCTAACAACTAGTAAATTTCACACTCAAAGCAGTAAAAAGTTTACCTAATCATCGGTAAACTCGACCCGAAGGTCAAAACGATCAAACGGACAAGTCGGGAATCAACCGATAAGATAAACGCACGTGTTTTACCAAACCATTTAATTCTCCTTCTCATTCGCTCGAATAGTGCAAAAACGTGTAATTTATATATAAAATAATTTACTTTGGAAAACAAGCTTTGAAAACCAATTTCCGAAATCAATTTGAAATCCACATTTGAAAATTCCCATATTATAGAGAATAAATAGATTTTACACTTGATAATACTTCAAAATATTATTTAATAATTAGTTTGAAATGCCCATTAATTTTAAAAATCATTTCAAAAAGATTCGGAAAAACCGTGCTCGAAAACGAATAAAAACAAAGAAAATACCTCAAAACCAATAGTTCGAATTCAATTCAAATTCAATTTAAATTCAACTAAAAATTAATTCAAATTTGAATTTCAAATCCTCAAAATTTAGCTAGCCAAATGATAGGCATCATAGCTCCTAAAACATCATGAAAATATCATCAAAATCGAATAAGATCAAGAGCAAAACAAACAAGAAACATGTCACAAAACAATGGAACAAAGGGGCAAAATTCACTGGCAATAGGTCGACCAGCATGTCGACCTATAGGTCGATCGTACGGTCGACCTATGAGGCATGGCTGTCGACCGCTAGGTCGACATGCCGGTCGACCTAGCTCACACACTATCCAGAATTTGTTTCCAGACATTGTATTTGTTTTTCAGCAGCATTTTGAGATAGCATGTGACGCCCCACCTCTATACTCACACTAGCCAAGGACACTACTGGGTAATGCCGTCGACTAGCATGAAGAATAAGGCTATTAAGGAGCGACCATCTGTGTAATTGCTTTGTGCGAGTACCGATATGTCAGATAGTATGACATGCATTTCGTTTCAAGAGGAAATCCGACATATCAAATACAAACTCAAAGCTACTACACAGTGGCTAAGTGGCCTTCAGAAACAAATATAGAAATAAGCATAACACAAATCAGTCACAGATATTCATATCACTAAGGTGGAAACAGATATGAATATATCACATAAAAGTGTACATCAAAGTAGTGGTCATACAAGATCCACTACATCACAATAGAATAGGTACAAGTGCAAGACAAAAGAATATCTATACATCAAGGAGTCTCTATCTCGGATGTATATTAGCAAAAACTACCAAGCTAAAGTAGTTAGCCAAAAGTCAGATGCTAGTCTCTGCTAAGAAGTCAAGTGGAAGCACCTGTAACACCTCGGTTTGACCCGAGTATTATTTAAGAAGAAAAATAATAAACGGACCAGTCTAGCTATAAATATCATATAAGATGAGAAAGGATAAGAGATACCACAAAAATATATGATAACAAGAATGTCATACTGTGTCATGTATGCATTTGATAACAACAAAAATCATACGATATCTCAAATCTCCTCAAATATCCAAAAAGAATATCACATTCTTTAGCTTATTCACCAAACCCCAAATATTGACAAAACACAATAATGCCAATTGCAAAAATTGGTGAAACACAAATTCCAGAAATCAACAATTAGAAATCTAGAAAACATAAAGGGGGAGGCCTATCACAAACGGGAGCATGAAAACTCACCAACACATGTATCACAAACGGGTCGCTATCCCATGGTCGCTAACTATAAAGCCGGTGCCACGACGTAGTACAGCGAAACGCCCGAGGAACCTGAAACTCCAATAAGCTGGAACAACGACGTAGTACAGCGTTACGCCCGATGAACTTGAAACTCAAATAATCCGGAACATCGACATAGTACATCATTACGCCCGATGAACCTGAAACTCAAATAATCTGGAACGACGACGTAGTACAGCGTTACGCTCGATGAACCGAACTCCATAAAACCCATAGGTCGCTAGCCTATAAAAAATGAGATGAAGCTCAACAGAACGGGGTATAGTCCCCCACGCGGACAAAGAGACATCGCACATCGCTAGCCTAAATCATAAAATGATCATCATTGATCAATAAGAAGTGTAAATTACACTAAGCTAGTAAATAAATGAGTTTAGCTTCATGTCCCATAACCACTGGCTTAACTTAAATATTTACGAACAGATTGTAGATTTCCACTCAAAAATTGTCACGAGATTTCAATCGAACAAGTCCAATAATTAACCGACGAAATAAACGCAAGCGTTTCATACCAAATGTTTTGCTAAGTCGTTTAATTAGATTTCTCATACGAATGAGGTAATGGTTTGTATATACTAATAGATTGGAAAATGGTTTTAAAGATGAACTTTGTATTAAAAGTAACGTTGAAATCGGTTTTGTGAAAGAGTTTGAGTATTTAATACTAGTATAGAAACCTTTGTATTTAAAAGTGACAAATCACAGAAATGATTGTAAAAACAATCTATCACCAAAAATCCACATTCGACGACGTGAATTCCAACCATAAAAATCGATATCAAATCCCAATCAAATGGATATTCCCAAAAATCCATAAATGAAGTCATCAAAGTCGATAATAATTAACAACAACTAACCGGATCAACAAAAATCGATAAAAATTTGAAATCCACCCAAAAACAGCCAAAATAGGCAAAATTGAACAGTTCAAGAGTCTGAAATTACCAACCAGACGTCTGAACCACTAACCAGACATCTGGTTGGATTTCCAGACGTCTGGGTTTTGCCTCTGCCTTTTTTTCTTTTTCCAGGGACCAATTCCAGACGTCTGGATTTTTCAACCAGACGTCTAAAATATCCTGCTAGGCAAAAATCAGCCTAGCCAAAAAAGGGCAAAAATCCAAACCGGAAGTGATCGAACGAGCGACGGAGGCTAGGGAATTATGCCAAGCGACAACCCAGCCTTATAGGCTCTTCGATACACCTCAAACAACATATCCAAACATCCAAGATAGGATCTTTAAAGATTTTGACTTTAAAATACCAAAATTGGAAAATTTATCAAACCAATCCAAATCAAAAGCAATTGAACATGAAATAGATGTTAGAAATCCATACCTAACAACAATGAAAGCTATAGACATAGATGTGAGTTCAAGAACTCACCTCTAAAACCAAATATAGAAATGAGAAGCTCTAAAACAAGGCAAGATCAATTCCTACTCAATACACCTCTAGAATCTTCAATCTATTATCAAAGGTGAAGTTTTTCCTAAGTTAGGTTATAGGAATTTTTGAAAATTGAAGAGAGATTGAGATGGAGAAGATGAAGAGGATGCTTACCTAAGCTTCTCTTTGATTTTGGAGCTTGAATCTTGAATTTCCTAGTAATATAGGGTTTAGGAATTTTAATTTCCCTTTCTTTCCCCCATTTTCCTTTAGCTTGAGTGTTAGGAAATAATAGAATGAATGAAGAGGAGTTGGAGGAGGAGTTAGGATATTAGATAAGTTGGTGGGCTGAAACCCAAACCCAAACCCAAAGCCCAATAGAAAAAGAGCAAAATTCTACTCAACTCCAAACATATCGATGTTTATACTGAAAAAGGTCGCAAACGCCATTTTGGACTCAATGGAAGTGGTCACGAGTCCTAATTCGACTGTTTACAAAAAGTAGCATTTTGGACTTTAATCCAACGAACGATGCTATATTTAAATAAAACATTTAAATATACAATCGTAAAATATGCGGGTTATTACATAGCAAATGAAGATGAAATGCTATAAAATTTGGCATGCATATAATACAACATCTAAACTATGATCTAGTAAAGATTTGGCAACGATTCATCAAGATATCAAGAAGTTATCATCCCTCATAGAAGCAACAGAAACAAGATATGAGTTGCATATAATAACTAAGCAGAATACGTTTACAGTAAACCATTTTCTTCCAGATCTTTGCATTAGCAGGCAGGTTTCAACTAGAATTGTGAGTTAACAAACTCACCTTCAATTAGAGAAGATGAAACCTAGGGTATTTGTTGAAGGAAGCAAGTTTTGAGGAGAAGAAAGCTTCCAATAACCTATAGACTTCCTTAAACATATATGAAAGGAAAAGAGATATATTACAGACAAAACCAAACTCAAAATCGGAATTTGATGAATTTGCTGAGTTTTGAAATGGATTACCTTTAGATTTCTCTTTTGATTTGATAAAAATAGCAATTAAAATATAAGAAAGATAGGAATTTGGTTTAGATTTGAAAAGAGGAGATAGTTCTTTTTCGTTCTGTTTGGTTTACTATAAAATGAATTGTGTACGTATAGTGGAAGGAAGAAGAAAACATCTCTTTTCTTTATTCAGGCTATGTTAATAAATGGGCTTTGGACCCAAACAAAAGAAAATCAATAGCCTAAGTTAATTAATACATCACTTAAACAAAATATACACATATGTTACTTAATAAAACAACATTTTCCATCAAGTTTTAACACAATAAAATAATGTAAACATATCTACAAGTTAAATATACTATTTTACACCTAAATAAAAAAAGATAATTTATATTATAAAACATTTTTATTATTAAAAACTCTTATTTTTCATAAATAACCAATTTTACACAAATAAATACATAAAACCTCATTTTTAACTTCAAAAATTACATAAAAATTATTTTCTTGCTTAGAAAAATATTTCAAACCATATCCAAACTATATTTATAGCCAAAAAACAATTTTAAACCAATTTATATCTTTTTACTTAATTAAACACCCTTTAAAAATCAAATACTTCATTTAAAAATTATTAAAATAAGTAATTGGCAATAATTAATAAAATTATTTCATTTTTTCTAAATAAAGATCATTTTTCATTTTAATTAACGCAAATAAATAAAATAAAGTTCCAAACTTTATTTTTCTCATTTTATTTTCAAAATTCAATGTTTATTCCAAATAAACAAATAAAATTTCCAATTTTATTTTAATTTACAAAATTTAATTATAACTACCGTTATAATTTAATATTAACAGGTAATCTCCAAAACCAGGGTTGTTACAGACTCCCCCCTTAACAAAATTGCATCTTTGGAATTTCTAGAAAAGAGTTTGTATTTAACATATTAATTTCATAAAGCAAAGAAAGATAGATAAGCTCGAGTTTAAAATTTCTCACCCTCAACACAAGATGAGAGAAAACCAAGATAAGATTGCTCGATTAATTATATGGTTTCCCAAGTGGAATTACTGGGATTTGTGGACCATTGAATTTCTATGAGAAAAACATCCCTATTTTGAAGGCGTTTAACCTTGGAAGCAAAACACAGATAGGATGTTACGTAATAGATAAATCGGGTGAGATCGATTCCTAAGAAGCTTCACGAACAGAGTCGGGATTTAGTCATAACATTATCCCGAACTCTAACCCACAAGATGATAATCGATACGACTTTTCGTATAGCACTAGGAAGGGAGTCATACCGATTTTAGTTTGACAATAATTACGGAAAGAAAACCCAATAAGAGGTAGTGGTTTTCCTCCAATACCACCAGACTCATACGATTGCATAATTGCAAGTCGTAAAATAATTGCACAAAGGCAAGTTAAATACAAGGAATATACTTTAAAATTCTCTCTTACTAATCAAATATTCTTAAAGTTTTCCAACCCATTATCTTCAAGATTTGAAATTCTCAATTTTCAACACTTGAAAATTTCTAAAGCTTCTTACTTAGATTTTTAAATTTATATTCATTACTCTTCATTAGAGTAAATAAAGTTTAAGCTGTTCATTCTCTAATTCTTCCATAGGTATTCTCTAGTTTGCAACATATTTTTTTTTCAATTTGTTCCTCAAATTTTCTAAGTATTAGAAATTTCCAAAAAAACCAGGCGGAGTCTCCTTTGCACGGAGGGCCGTATACATATTATAAAAATGATTTATATAATATACATCGACCATTAGTTCGGACACACAATATATATCATCATTTAGCTCTTTAAAATTAATCTGAAAACATACCTTCCTTTTTAGCATTTTTAAGCGAGTTTGCACAAACTTATATATATTCTTTTTGTTCAAAATATATTCCAACTATCCTCTTTTCACCTGTACTTAACTCAAATAGATGATATTAGTTCATATTCATAAATGAAAAGTACTACACTTACCTATTAAGAGAAATAGGTCAAATTCATTTCAGACCTGTTGTAAAGAAGACATGTTTTGACATAGCAAACAAGAAAATCTGAATTTTTTTATAAAACGAATGTTATTCTACTCAGTCTAAGCTTTCCAAAAATATAAAGATCATAAAAATTGGATTTAAGGTTTGAAAGTTATGTTAAATTTACTTTCAGCTTTAATCTTAGAGAATTCTGTAATAGGGCAGAACTGCCTATCCACTATCAAACCTATTTTAGCCTCAGTAAAAAGCAAAATTTTTTAAAGTGGTAAAAATAAACTTTATAACTTACTGAAAGCTCTTTAATTTGCAAAAATATTGAACTCATTTGGAGTTTTAAATCTCAAGTTATCGCTGTTTTAGTACAACACTTCTCTAAACAAAATTTCAACTTTTAAATCAATTTAAAATTTTAAAATTTACCCAAACCATTTTAAGCTCAAACTACATTTTCAAACAAACTTTTTACTAAATCATTTATTAAATGATTTTCTTTTTCCCCAGAAAGCTAACACATACAAAATTATGATCAGCTTATGTAATCAACAAAAACATTTCATTAAGTGGAAATATTTTCATTACTTTCTAAAATCTACTTTAAAACAATTAACTTGAAAACTCATTTTGGAAGAGATAACTAATCTCTTTCATTATCAAGAGATGATTATTGATTATCCACAAAAATAAATTTTTGGGATATTTATATAAAGTTTTAAAATTATTCTCACAATTTGAAATGATTATACTACATGAATTGTTCATTTATCAAAACAATCCAAATTCACATTTCCACTTGTCACAAGAATTAAATTTACATCTAATTATCAACATAAAACTAATTAAAGTTGATAATTAATTAAAATTGTTTTCAAAAGAATTTTGCAATTTCAAACCCACAAATTTTAATACCATTTATGTTTAAAACAAAAACTGGCTCACAAATTTCTACTAAAAGTTCTAAACTAACACTTCTTTGTTTTCTCTTAAGATAGAGTTCTATATTTTTCTTCTACTATTACTCAAATAAATAAGTGTCAAAGCAAATTTTATTGTCATCACTAATAACTTGTACCAAACTATTTAATTTTCAACCCAAAGAATTCTTTTACCTTAAATACATCATTTTATTAATCAAAGCATCAAATGACATTTTCTTCTAATTAAGGCATCCCCTTAATTAGAATTTTTCGCTTTATTTACCCAAATTATCATACTGAATTTCTCAAATTTCAAATAATATAAGGGTATTGCCTCGCCATTGATTTATAGTGAATGACCTCATCGATTGGCTGTCGAGTTGATCAAATGATCAAAACTGCCTCGCCTCTCATCCAACACTCACTATGGTTTAATGGCTTCATTAACATTTAAAATAAAAAAATTAATACTCCACCATATTAATTATTTTCAAACTTTATTTATTAAAACTCAATTTACCGTGTCTGACTGTCTCACAACGTTTAGGAAATTCCTATCGATAACGTTGGCCAAACGCGTCGACCAGAATTCTTAAAGCACTAGACGGACAACCCAACACAGAAATTCATTTTCTTTAAAAACAAATACCTCAAAAATAATACTCAAAATATTCTATGTTTTTTTAAAACAAAAATCCAATTTCTTTCAAAACTTATCTTCAATTTGAATGATTTGAAAATTCAATTTATTACTTATTCTCGAAATCAAAGACACAAGAATAACTCATCGAGATATTCCCAGAATACTTGATTCACAAGATTGATGGAATAGACTAGGGCGTTCATTATTCTGAACGGTATAACGGACCACTCACAAGACTCATAACGAGTGCAGAATGCGGTAAGAGTAACGCTATCCTCCGTGACTCATAGCTCATGAAAAATCGATATAAGGTCAAGCTGATGAATGACCCTAGCACCACTCAATAGATTAAAAAGAGAGAAATGAGATATAAAAGCAAAGGTAAAATATCTTCTCGAATGAGGAAAGGAACACAAACAAGATATCATTACTTCGAGTGAAGTAATTTTTACAAAGTATATCAACAATTGAGTATCCAAAGAGGATAACTCCAAAAAGTGTAAGAATGGCAATATCAAATAAATTCAATGAATTACCTCATTCTGTAACGACCTGAAATTTTCAACCATTCGCATCCATACATGTCGGATTTTAATTGCTCAAAATATCAAATTGTAAATAAAATTTGGCAAAACTCAGCATATACAATAAATAAATAATCACAGAATGACAGACACAGAGTAATATAACAATAAGGAACGGAAACAAAAGAATAGTTGTTCATGAAGCTACTATATATATAGATAACAGAGTTAAACAAGATACAACAGAAGTCACGAATACATAGATGTCTCAATAAAATAATCAAATACAATATCTGAATAAATCACTGGAATCAACTGAACAACTGAAAGCAGGATAGATAGCTGGATCTCCAAGCGAAGCTCCAACTCCAAAGGTGAGTCTCGAATACTGTATTACTCAGTCTGACCCGAGCGTAAAGCAAAACACAAAACACTCGAGTCAGGATTAAGATTCTTATATCAATAAATCCAACTCAAGTGAAATATCAACTGAAATACAAGTAACTTAAAGAATGCTTGGGATCGCCCATTCTTTAAGGATCCATTAAACTATTTACTATGTAGTAATATTCGCTATTATAATAATGTCTAATAGTAAAATAAACTTATTTTTAAATAGCGTTAAGGAGTGACCCAATATTCCCCTTAACCCATAATAGTGCCAATAGTCTATACAGTACCTGCATACCTCGAGAGGCTACGAGAAGATACTCCATAGGTACGACACAAATAGAAACTCATAGTAAAGCTCAGTATGGTAGGAGACACGACACAACTAGGCAATGCCAGGGTAGATATACCAATTACGCATCCGGGCTGGTGGAAACGCATAGCAGCCACTACAGCCCACCTCGGAACACACTCCCAATCAAAATCGAAGGGTGGCCACCAAATCAATCACAAAGTAATAGAATGGTATCGAAGAAATGCGTCCGATCAGAGGTGCTACCTCATTGGCTCGAGAATCGCTCCTGTTTTAGCCACCTTATGCCAACTTACGGGAGTCGGGTCCACGTTCATACCTCAATAGGATCGTCGCCACCATCCTACTTCATTCTGGAATCTCCACCGCGTACACAGTTGTTAATGTGGTTTTCGGTATCGACAAAGAGTATGCCCATATCCGATCCCGGTCTCTTTAACAACCAAACATTATTATAACACCGTGGTCATTTCAAAATAGTTCATACTTCAAAAACCCAAAATATCATTTTCATTTCAAAAACCAAATCAATACGGTATCATTTCCATTTCAAATATATCCATTTCCAAAAATCATATCACTTTCCAAAGTTATAACGCTTTCGAAATCATAGTTTTTAAAAAAATCAAAACACTTCAGAAATCACGACATTGAAATAATAGCATTTTGGAAATCATAACACTTTTAAATTAGCATTTTGGAAATCATAATACTTTGAAATCATAGCATTTCCCTTAAACCGTTTAGATATCAATAATAGTATATATAATAAAATAGTTTATAAGATAAAATAATTTATATAAATAGTTATAAGTTAAAAATAGTTTAAAATAAAATAGTTAGTAAAATAGTTTATATTAAAATAATTTATATTGAAATTGATTTGTATTAAACTAGTTTATATTACAATAATTATAAGTTAAAATATAAAATAGTTTAAATATAGTTAAAATACTTTATATAATAAAATAGTTTCCTCAAATTCACAAATCGATTCAAATCAACTCGACTTCCGAATTCAACTTAATTCAAATCTCAATTCATAATTTCAACTTCAATCCAATTAAACATTTCAAATTATATCAATTTCAAATACCGGTTTGAACCACAAATAAACCATTTCAATTTCAATATATTTCAATGCTTTAAATATTCAACATTTCAAAACTAAATTTGATAAATTATATATATATATATATATATCAATTCACTTTTCTATTACTTAGTTTTGAAATATTTACTTAATTATTTCAATATCATTTGAATACAACTTCAATTTACAAAATATCCCAATTAAATTTATATAAGTTTGAAATATCCATTTAAGTCACCTTTAATTAAATTTCAAGTTGTAAAACACTTCTTTAAAATTTCAAATCAAACTTATTTAAATATAATTCTTAAATAAATATAATTTCAAATCAATTTCAAATCATTATAAACTCTATATCTGAAATTATAGATATTAAATAAATACTTATATATCAACTTTATTAAATCAACTTTAATAAATCTTTAAAATCAATGTTTATTAAAACTATATATTTCCTTTCAAAATCATATAAATAATTTTCAAATATTTATATATAGACTAACGGTGCCTGTATATAATTTTCTATCCTACGGTCAAGTGATACGGATATTTATCATTTCATTCCGCAATTTAAATATATACGGCTATATATCATTTCAACCCGCAATCCCAAATTCAATTCAAATGAATATCGCTTGGGTTTATCATTTTAGCCCATAACGATTTTCTCCTACTCTACAGATCGTTCGGGTATGTATCATTTCAACCCATAGTGAATTCTATACTAACAGGGAACTTGCAGAGTGATAACAGATATGAAATAATAATATAACAGGCATATATCATCAATATAAATAACAGATAATGATGTCAGATGTCACAGGTGAACAGATACAGTCAATAGCTTATATAACAATGTAAATAACTAATAGCAGCATATTTCAATTGACGTTTCAATTGAAATCAAATTTAATAAATATAAGAACGTTAATCTGAGTGATTACTCACCTTTCGAGGCTAGACACATTTGACACAAAAATGAGCTACGAATCCAGAGCAAAGCGAGATGGGCACGAATTCGATGAAGAAAACAAACACGACGGACCAAAAGCTGATATAATGGAAAACGATGAGGACAAATTTAAATTAGCTTGTTATAAACGAAATATATATTGCTATTATTAAAATTTATCTTTCAAAATCAATTCAGAGACATATATTAAAAATAAATCTTTTATATACTCTCAGATCATTATTAAAACCAAACATTTATAAAATAAATCTATATATATATAGATATATATATATATATATGTAAACAAAACTTATGCATACATATGTGCGAACTAGTATATAAATTAATATATAAACTTTTATATACACCAACATATAAGTTTATACATATCAATGTTATACAAATCTATATATATATATATACGGTTACCAAAATCACCTCTTTAAACACACGTACATGTAGAACCCAGTTAACTAACATTCATATGTATATTTTAAAACCAACTAAGATAAATATATATATATATATATATATATATATAACAGTACTGCTTTTATATTAATTATCAGACCACTGCATATACAAACTTATATATATTTCGAAAATCCAACAGAAAATAAAGTGACAAAGTGAACAGGTCGAAATCTTTAATATGCATGCAACAGTAAAACAACTATTTTTCTATGTATATAAATAGACTAAAATAATACAACTTGCCTTATATATATGAAGACTGCAGTAGCTTATAATATAAAGTAAACGATTTTAACTTACACAATTTTTTCAAACTGCAAATATTTAAAAGAAAGCTATGAATATATATATATATATATATAACAAGCATTATATAAAAGTTTATTTAAGCTACAATGGTGACCCTATACGCATATATATCTCGGTAAAAAAAATGAGGGCTGACACCATATGTACCCTATCAATACAACATACATAAACAATATACTACATACAATATACTTGTAAATCTATGTTACATTTATAAAACTGTCAGATATAACTTATACAAGGTAGCAACTAATATATATCTATATATATATATATAAAATCTTATACTGTCAAAACACATACTTATCCAATAGAGTTGGCAAATGCATTCATCTTAATAAACCGATATATATAGCATATAACTTACAGTACAACAACATATATTTTATGTACAAATTTAATATTTAAATATGCAACAGCCTATATATACAAATTGCTTACATACTTGATTAAATATATAAATTACTTTATAAAAATATATATAGACTAATATATATATGTGCTTACCCACACGAAAGCAACAGGAGGAAAAGGAAGGAGCGGCCGGTTGAAAACATGGAGGAGTAATCGGGTTTCGTGAGGCTCGGGTGGTTCGGCGCATGTAGGCTGTTGTACGGAGGCGGGTCTTGCGGTGAGAGCCGACGATGTGGAGGCAGTGGGCTGGAGGAGGCGTTGGGTGGTATTCGAAGAGGGATGGCCGAGCATAGGATGAGAGGACAAGCAGTGAAGGGGAGCTGGAGATCGGGTTTCAACCAGTGGTTGCCTGGGGAGGTGGAGATAAAACGAGTTTGCCCGGAGCTAACTAAAGAGACGCATGGCAAGCTACAGGGCGAAACAAAATGGAAACTCACTTTCATTATGTTATATTTTTATATAACTGAGCACACAATGGAAAGGAAGAGAACGAAATAGAAAGGAAAAAAATGGAACCAGTAGGAAATAAAGAGTCACCTGTTGGATTTTGACGTGGTGGGATATCAAAAATCAAGTATGCTAAATTCAATGAATAAAATATCAGCTGGCCATTGGGTTATACAGAGTGAGCAAATGAATGGTCACGAGAAGTTTAAAAGTTAATTTTTTTGGAACCGATACGGTTGAATGTTTCACGGTTTCCGCTGTGTACCGGACTTCAAAACACAGAATTGAACATACCGCAGAGATCAGCACGATAAGACGATCAAAACGGTATACAGATGTCAGTGGTACGATCATTTTATCAATAGTCGATAATCGGTACTAATAAACGCTGCTATTTCGTACGGAAAAATCCAAACGGAGCTAGAAACGTTCAAAATTTGCGAAACGAATTATGCAGTCTTATTCAGAGTGTTCTAAATAAATTTTCTCATGTTGACATATTTAGGTTTTGTAACACTTTTAAATTCAACTATTATTAACTGATTTAAATTCGAATAAAATTACACAAGAAAATAAACTTCTATATTTTCTGATGAAAATTTACCAGTTGCTATGTTTAATAAGACGTATTCCAAATAATAAATTTTCATTTCAAAATTTTATTATTTAAAATTTCACAAAATTTCAATAGAATATATTAATAAAACCACCAAAATTTACGGGTTGTTACACTCTCCCCCACTCAAAACTTTTCATCCCCGAAAAGGAAGGAGGTAGGAGAATAGAAACATCTAGAAAGAAAAATAGCTTTGAAAACAAAATAAACAACAAATTTTTAAAACCATATAAATTTCAAATTAAACTAATTAATATTCAACATTTTGGTTAAATCCATTTGAGTTCACTTAAGTTAAATCAATCTATCTATTTCTAAATTCAATATCTTATTATCTAGTCATCCTCAATTAACAGTTTCTAGATCATCAATTTGTATAATCATTTATTATACTCATATTTTATTCAACAAATTTAATTCTTTTATCCCAAATTATTATTGTTATCCCGCCTTTTGGCAAGGCCGTGACACTAAAAAGTTGACTGGAAAACTAAAGACAGTTCGTCGTAAAAGTTCGTTGTGCACTGTTTCACCATGGATATCAATGAATTTTGTCCGAGTCCGGATCGGGCTACAATTGATAAGACACGTCAAGCAAAGTCGTATAAACCAACACTCCAAATTTCGAGGCGATCCGAGTTCGTATGCTCAAGATATCACCAACGAAAGATGGAGTAGACAGTCCTTAGTTCGAATCCATAGGCGAAACCTATGTTCGAATCCATGAAACACGCATCCATCAGACCGGCATCACCTCAGCATGGTCGAATCCATAAGGAACACCTCTGCTTCGACTCCATCGAGCCAGCCCATGGTTCGAATCCGTCCCACTAGGCCTAGCTTCGAATCGATCAGATGGTCAGGTTTCGTATCCATCCCCCGAATCCACATTCGTTTCCTTCAAGTTTTCCTTAGTTCGAATCCATCAGAGTATTCCCACCTTCGAGTCCATCAAGGAGAAACCCTTCGAATCCATCCAGTTGTAGTACTTCGGATCCGTGGAGTCATTCCTCTTCGTATCCATAAGGTTTGCCTTCGTTCGAATCCAACAAATCGGAGCACTTCGAATCGATAAGGCTACTTCACTTCGCATCCTTCGCTTTGAAGACCTTCGACTCCATCCCACGAGCTACTTCGAGTCCAGCCAGTTAAAGTAACTTCGAATCGACTAACCAAGATATGCCTTGATCGATTCGAACGAGCATGTCTACGAATCTATCACCTCGAATCCACTAAGTCACAGCAGCTTGAAACGTGGAGTCGACCCAGTCGCCTCGGAGTGAAAGCCGGATCAACTCGAGAAAGGCGCGCGCCACATCACCGCACGCATGCACCTACCATCGATTCGAACGAATCGATTCAAACTAAATCGATTCGAACCAGGCTAGTCAACCAGAAATGCAACCTTGAATCGATCATAACTTGAGATCTACAAGTCCAAATGCTACGAAATTTGGACAGGAGCTAACTGGCAACCTAAGGAATGTCCATGCCAAATTTCAGCTCAATCGGAGCAAATCTTGATCGATTCGAAGCAAGGGTCGAATCGATCCCAAAGTGGGCCCGGATTTCCAAAGAGCGGGCATGTGGGCCCCCTCACGTGCCAGAACTGGTCTCCCCTCATTTTAGGCGAAATATCAGCCTCCTACACCTATAAATAGAGCCTCTGGTCATTCAGAAAGGGGGTCGGAGAATTCTAATACTAAAGAGCGCCCAGATTCTGCCAGATTTACTCCAGAACACCACTGCTTCCTTAGATTCAGATTGTAATCATATAATCAGTTGTACTTTACTCCAGAAGAAATTGTAATCATCAAGTAAACGTTAATAAAATCATCAACTTCAGAGTGGACGTAGGCAAGATCGCCGAACCACTATAAATCTCGTGTTTCTGTTCATTATTTCTGAATTGTGATACCCTGTTTGCTTAGATTTGAGATTTGTGTGTGAATATTGTTGATTTATATTCATATACTGGTGCTTTCACAACATTCGGGGTTTGTGACCAATTTTGGCGCAAACACTTTGGTGCTTTCATTGAGAGCTGAACTCAGCACCCGCTACACAAGATTTGAAAATTTGAAAGACAATGACTCGACAAACAAGTAGAAGGCAAAGAGCCGAGAGAAGTCAGCACGAAGGAAGTCAAGAGGCTTCCTCAGGAGCAAACCAAGCATCGATCTTCATCACCAGGGATGAGATGGAGACAATGATGAAGAGACAGGAGGAGATGATCCAGAATTTGCTTCAACAAATTGGACAACTCGGAGCACAAAATCAAGGAACGACCGGAATCCAGAACGGAGCAGGACCATCTGGCGCAGCGCCGGAGCTGGGGGGCACCCACTTAGGACATGTTGATCCGAACACGGGAAGAGAGACAAGGACATCCGAACAACCTGACAGCAATAGAGGGATGAACGCTCAGTCAGGGGGGCAAACACCCGAAAGCTCACACGAACTCGGGGGGCAGATCGAAGGTAGTGAACGAGGACTACAGCTTGGAGACAATGATAGATTGGCAGAGATGGTCAGGCGAGCCATGAGAGGAGGATTAGTAAACAGAGATCTTGAAGATGTGAACAAGAGTCCCTTTTCTCCTACGATTAGGTTGGCTAGGAACCCACCAGAATTCAAACTACCAACAGTAGAAGGGTATGATGGGAGGACGGACCCTGCGGTCCATCTAACGAGGTATATAAGGCACATGGAAGTGCTGGGGGCATCACAGGAAGTCATGGCCCGGTGCTTCCCATTGTATTTGACAGACATAGCAGCTTTATGGTTCAGACAGCTAGAGAGCGGCTCCATTGGGACATGGACCGATTTGATTGAGAAATTTATGAGGCAATTCAGAGTTCATATTTCGAGACCCAAGAATGTGATGAGTTTGGCAACGCTAAAGCAGAAAGCTGGGGAGTCTTTGAGGAATTTCTTGACGCGATTCAATGCGGCAGCAGCATCAGTGTATCGGCCAGATCCATCCATGGTTATGATGGCAGTTGTGTCCGGAGTAGCTGATGGCACGGAATTCAAAAATTCATTAACTAAGGATCCGCCTATGGATCTAGCAGAATTCTATCATGAGGCAGAAAAGTTTTTACGATTGGAAGATGCTAATGCTGAGAGAGAAGAAGGAGAGGGAATAGAAGTTTATGCACTTAAAGACAAAAAGCCTCTCGAAAATGATTCAGGCAAGGATAAAGGAAAACGAAAGACTGAGGACAATGGTGACAGGTCAAAGCGACTGCGAAGAGAGCCACGATTCACCACTTATTCAGAGCTGAATGAGAGTTTGGAGCGAATCTACCAAGATACACGAGAGCAAGTTCCCTACCGTAGGCCAATACGAAGGGGTCCCACTGTTGACGAGAGGAAATCAGACAGATACTGCTTATTCCACGAACTGAATGGTCATAACACTAACGACTGTAGACATCTGAAGGATGAGGTGGAAGGGCACATCAGGAACGGTATGCTACTTCAGTATGTGAGAAGACGAGCTCCAGCAGTGGAGCCAGAGCAACCACCGTCTACATCAGCCAGGGGTGCCCCCGAGCCAGGACATCGTATGATTATCAATTAGTTGAAATAACGATGAACAAGTTGTAAACCTCTCACCAACACAGGTAAGTCATTTACACATGTGCGAGATCACGAACGGTCCATAGGCATGTTGTGAATGACTACTGACCCTATCGTTGTGGGAGTTTACACTTTGACATCCTTGCTTTGCTTTTGCTTCATTTTGATTTGAACATTTGAACTTGACTTTGTTTGACATTTCTGCTAAAGACTTATTTTCAATGAAAAAATGCTACTTGTGATTTCATAACGGCTAAGCCACTTACACATGTACGGGATCACGAACGGTCCCTAGGCATGCTCTGAGATGGCGATAAACCGTTGCAACAAACAATCCGGGAATTCACCCGAACGTGAAACCTAGTATCGATGACACTAAGTCCCTCCCCGGGCACACTCAAATCACCATTTGCCTCGAACGGCACCCGACCGCGAACGGTCACACTTCATCTAGTACAACATTCGATCACGAACGATCACACTTAGCCTCGTACGGCACTCGACCACGAACGGTCGTGATCCATCATAATTCGTTTAGAACGACATCCGACCTCGAACGGTCACCACTCGCCTCGAATGGCGCCCCTCAACTCAAATGGCTAGATCGCGAACGGTCGTCATTTAAGGTCATACAAAAAATACTAGATCGCGAACGGTCGAATTCCACCTCAAAATGACTAGATCACGAACGGTCGTCATTTAAGGTCAGATAAAACTATCAATGTCTTTGCAGGTCATCAACAGGATATGAACATCCAGCTTATGAAACAACAAAACACACCTTCCTATCGCAAGGCATGTTTTGGGGGGCAAATGTTATCCCGCCTTTTGGCAAGGCCGTGACACTAAAAAGTTGACTGGAAAACTAAAGACAGTTCGTCGTAAAAGTTCGTTGTGCACTGTTTCACCATGGATATCAATGAATTTTGTCCGAGTCCGGATCGGGCTACAATTGATAAGACACGTCAAGCAAAGTCGTATAAACCAACACTCCAAATTTCGAGGCGATCCGAGTTCGTATGCTCAAGATATCACCAACGAAAGATGGAGTAGACAGTCCTTAGTTCGAATCCATAGGCGAAACCTATGTTCGAATCCATGAAACACGCATCCATCAGACCGGCATCACCTCAGCATGGTCGAATCCATAAGGAACACCTCTGCTTCGACTCCATCGAGCCAGCCCATGGTTCGAATCCGTCCCACTAGGCCTAGCTTCGAATCGATCAGATGGTCAGGTTTCGTATCCATCCCCCGAATCCACATTCGTTTCCTTCAAGTTTTCCTTAGTTCGAATCCATCAGAGTATTCCCACCTTCGAGTCCATCAAGGAGAAACCCTTCGAATCCATCCAGTTGTAGTACTTCGGATCCGTGGAGTCATTCCTCTTCGTATCCATAAGGTTTGCCTTCGTTCGAATCCAACAAATCGGAGCACTTCGAATCGATAAGGCTACTTCACTTCGCATCCTTCGCTTTGAAGACCTTCGACTCCATCCCACGAGCTACTTCGAGTCCAGCCAGTTAAAGTAACTTCGAATCGACTAACCAAGATATGCCTTGATCGATTCGAACGAGCATGTCTACGAATCTATCACCTCGAATCCACTAAGTCACAGCAGCTTGAAACGTGGAGTCGACCCAGTCGCCTCGGAGTGAAAGCCGGATCAACTCGAGAAAGGCGCGCGCCACATCACCGCACGCATGCACCTACCATCGATTCGAACGAATCGATTCAAACTAAATCGATTCGAACCAGGCTAGTCAACCAGAAATGCAACCTTGAATCGATCATAACTTGAGATCTACAAGTCCAAATGCTACGAAATTTGGACAGGAGCTAACTGGCAACCTAAGGAATGTCCATGCCAAATTTCAGCTCAATCGGAGCAAATCTTGATCGATTCGAAGCAAGGGTCGAATCGATCCCAAAGTGGGCCCGGATTTCCAAAGAGCGGGCATGTGGGCCCCCTCACGTGCCAGAACTGGTCTCCCCTCATTTTAGGCGAAATATCAGCCTCCTACACCTATAAATAGAGCCTCTGGTCATTCAGAAAGGGGGTCGGAGAATTCTAATACTAAAGAGCGCCCAGATTCTGCCAGATTTACTCCAGAACACCACTGCTTCCTTAGATTCAGATTGTAATCATATAATCAGTTGTACTTTACTCCAGAAGAAATTGTAATCATCAAGTAAACGTTAATAAAATCATCAACTTCAGAGTGGACGTAGGCAAGATCGCCGAACCACTATAAATCTCGTGTTTCTGTTCATTATTTCTGAATTGTGATACCCTGTTTGCTTAGATTTGAGATTTGTGTGTGAATATTGTTGATTTATATTCATATACTGGTGCTTTCACAACATTCGGGGTTTGTGACCAATTTTGGCGCAAACACTTTGGTGCTTTCATTGAGAGCTGAACTCAGCACCCGCTACACAAGATTTGAAAATTTGAAAGACAATGACTCGACAAACAAGTAGAAGGCAAAGAGCCGAGAGAAGTCAGCACGAAGGAAGTCAAGAGGCTTCCTCAGGAGCAAACCAAGCATCGATCTTCATCACCAGGGATGAGATGGAGACAATGATGAAGAGACAGGAGGAGATGATCCAGAATTTGCTTCAACAAATTGGACAACTCGGAGCACAAAATCAAGGAACGACCGGAATCCAGAACGGAGCAGGACCATCTGGCGCAGCGCCGGAGCTGGGGGGCACCCACTTAGGACATGTTGATCCGAACACGGGAAGAGAGACAAGGACATCCGAACAACCTGACAGCAATAGAGGGATGAACGCTCAGTCAGGGGGGCAAACACCCGAAAGCTCACACGAACTCGGGGGGCAGATCGAAGGTAGTGAACGAGGACTACAGCTTGGAGACAATGATAGATTGGCAGAGATGGTCAGGCGAGCCATGAGAGGAGGATTAGTAAACAGAGATCTTGAAGATGTGAACAAGAGTCCCTTTTCTCCTACGATTAGGTTGGCTAGGAACCCACCAGAATTCAAACTACCAACAGTAGAAGGGTATGATGGGAGGACGGACCCTGCGGTCCATCTAACGAGGTATATAAGGCACATGGAAGTGCTGGGGGCATCACAGGAAGTCATGGCCCGGTGCTTCCCATTGTATTTGACAGACATAGCAGCTTTATGGTTCAGACAGCTAGAGAGCGGCTCCATTGGGACATGGACCGATTTGATTGAGAAATTTATGAGGCAATTCAGAGTTCATATTTCGAGACCCAAGAATGTGATGAGTTTGGCAACGCTAAAGCAGAAAGCAGATCGCCGAACCACTATAAATCTCGTGTTTCTGTTCATTATTTCTGAATTGTGATACCCTGTTTGCTTAGATTTGAGATTTGTGTGTGAATATTGTTGATTTATATTCATATACTGGTGCTTTCACAACATTCGGGGTTTGTGACCAATTTTGGCGCAAACACTTATTAAGTTTATTCCACTTAATATATCTTATCACATATATTTAAACCATATAAATTAATTTAAACCATATAAATTAATTTAAACTATATAAATTTCAATTTAAATTAATTTATATTCAATAATTGATTTTAAATTCAAGGTATTTCCATAAGTTGATCTAATTTAAATTTATTAATTCCTTCAAAAAAAAATTATTTGTCTCATCTATTATTCAATTAACTTATTATCATGTTCATCTCTATTAACATCTTTATAATAAAATTTAAGTGTATAACATTTATTATCACACTCAAATTTTATTTATAAAGACATTTTTTTATTGTATATTATCCAATTACATATTCAACTTCTGAATAATTTAGGTAAGTTATATTAGAATGAAATTGGGTATTATACAAATAAACCTTTCCCAATTCAATTATTTCAAATTATACATATTTATTTAAAAATTTTGGTTTCATTAAAAATTGAGATCATCTTTTAACCAAATTCTTAAGAATTAAATTTCCGATTAACTTCAAACAATTTAGAGATAAATATATTATATTTCAAATCAAATTTATAAACATATACCTATATATACATTATAAATCAAATCATACCCTAGAATTTCAAATCAAATTCAAATTCCAAATCAAAAGTGTAGCAAAGCTACTGAGTGGCCTCTCGTGTTCGAACTCGAAAATGAATATCGATGATGCTGCAGTCATCACCGAAATTATTTTCCAGCGACAAAGAGAAGAGTACTGATTTAAAACCTTTTAAAGTTCTTTGAAACGATTTCAATTTGAAATTACTTTAAATAATATGCATTTTAAAACTTTAAAACCAAAGTTGGAAATCATCGGAAATTTAAATTCTCAAATCCTTGACTTAAATTCATTCAAATTCCAAATCAATTTATAAACCATTTTTATAACTTCATTTAGAATAATAAATGAAAATCAAATATTATCATTTCAGACAACCAATTTAATTAACTTATTAAATTCCAAAAATTCTACTTATATATATAATATGAAATTTATTCCATTTACCAAATTGAAAACAATATTGTGTCAGTTTGCTCTGTTCAAGCGTTTTGGAAATCCTATAGATATCGCTGATCAGACGAATCGATTGAAAACCCAAATCAACATCAACAACTCAAACAATAGACTATAAAATATTTTAATATTAATACAAATACACTCCCTCACTCGATGATACATAATAGATTTCAAAACAAGGATAAAGATTCAAATTGGAAGGTGGATAAATTTATATAAATCCAGGGTAACCTTAACCGGTCAACCGTGACTTCAAGAATACGATCGATGCGGAATTCTGAATCAAGTCAACATCAGATCATAAGAGATAGAATTCGGGTAAAGCAAAAGATAGCAGCATCTAAATCGAGGATACAAAAATCTCCGGTGAATCAATGCTTATTGTAAAGGAGTTTCACCCCTTTACAAATCATTCAGAGATTGGCGAGACCGCCGATTTATTACACAGATCATTCGAAGTGGAGTTATGGGATACTCCAGAATCAAGAAGACATGAATAGGGGAGATAAGAGTGGACTTTGGAACCGAAGTGAACGTTCCAAAAGTTCAAAGAAAACCGAGTCAAAGAAGAAGGAATTCAAGCTCGAACAAAAGTGATTCTGTAATTGAATTTTACTTTATATGCTGAGTTTGCCTAAAACAAGAGCTCTGATACCAACTGTAACGACCTGAAATTTTCAACCATTCGCATCCATACATGTCGGATTTGAATTGCTCAAAATATCAGATTGTAAATAAAATTTGGCAAAACTCAACATATACAGTAAATAAATAATCATAGAATCACAGACACAGAGTAATATAACAATAAGCAGCGAAAACAAAAGAATAGTAGTTCATGAAGCTACTATATATATATATAACAGAGTTAAACAAGATACAATAGAAGTCACGAATACATAGATGTCTCAATACAATAATCAAATACAAGATCTGAATACATCACTGGAATCAACTGAACAACTGAAAGCAGGATAGATAGCTGGATCTCCAGGCGAAGCTCCAACTCCAAAGGTGAGTCTCGAATACTGTATCATTCAGTCTGACCCGAGCGTAAAGCAAAACACAAAACACTCGAGTCAGGATTAAGATTCTTATATCAATAAATCCAACTCAAGTGAAATATCAACTGAAATACAAGTAACTTAAAGAATGCTTGGGATCGCCCATTCTTTAAGGATCCATTAAACTATTTACTATGTAGTAATATTCGCTATTATAATAATGTCTAATAGTAAAATAAACTTACTTTTAAATAGCGTTAAGGAGTGACCCAATATTCCCCTTAACCCATAATAGTGCCAATAGTCTATACAGTACCTGCATACCTCGAGAGGCTACGAGAAGATACTCCATAGGTACGACACAAATAGAAACTCATAGTAAAGCTCAGTATGGTAGGAGACACGACACAACTAGGCAATGCCAGGGTAGATATACCAATTACGCATCCGGGCTGGTGGAAACGCATAGCAGCCACTACAGCCCACCTCGGAACACACTCCCAATCAAAATCGAAGGGTGGCCACCAAATCAATCACAAAGTAATAGAATGGTATCGAAGAAATGCGTCCGATCAGAGGTGCTACCTCATTGGCTCGAGAATCGCTCCTGTTTTAGCCACCTTATGCCAACTTACGGGAGTCGGGTCCACGTTCATACCTCAATAGGATCGTCGCCACCATCCTACTTCATTCTGGAATCTCCACCGCGTACACAGTTGTTAATGTGGTTTTCGGTATCGACAAAGAGTATGCCCATATCCGATCCCGGTCTCTTTAACAACCAAACATTATTATAACACCGTGGTCATTTCAAAATAGTTCATACTTCAAAAACCCAAAATATCATTTTCATTTCAAAAACCAAATCAATACGGTATCATTTCCATTTCAAATATATCCATTTCCATTTCAAATATATCCATTTCCAAAAATCATATCACTTTCCAAAGTTATAACGCTTTCGAAATCATAGTTTTTAAAAATTAAAACACTTCGGAAATCACAACATTGAAATCATAGCATTTTGGAAATCGTAACACTTTGAAATTATAGCATTTTGGAAATCATAATACTTTGAAATCATAGCATTTCCCTTAAACCGTTTAGATATCAATAATAGTATATATAAAAAAATAATTTATAAGATAAAATAATTTATATAAATAGTTATAAGTTAAAAATAGTTTAAAATAAAATAGTTAGTAAAATAGTTTATATTAAAATAATTTATATTGAAATTGATTTGTATTAAACTAGTTTATATTACAATAATTATAAGTTAAAATATAAAATAGTTTAAATATAGTTAAAATACTTTATATAATAAAATAGTTTTCTCAAATTCAAAAATCGATTCAAATCAACTCGACTTCCTAATTCAACTTAATTCAAATCTCAATTCATAATTTCAACTTCAATCCAATTAAACGTTTCAAATTATATCGATTTCAAATACCGATTTGAACCACAAATAAACCATTTCAATTTCAATATATTTCAATGCTTTAAATATTCAACATTTCAAAACTAAATTCGATAAATTATATATATATATATATATATATATATATATATCAATTCACTATTCTATCACTTAGTTTTGAATTATTACTTAATTATTTCAATATCATTTGAATACAACTTCAATTTACAAAATATCCCATTTAAATTTATATAAGTTTGAAATATCCATTTAAGCCACCTTTAATCAAATTTCAAGTTGTAAAACACTTCTTTAAAATATCAAATTCAATAAATTTCAAATCAAACTTATTTAAATATAATTCTTAAATAAATATAATTTCAAATCAATTTCAAATCATTATAAACTCTATATCTGGAATTATAGATATTAAATAAATACTTATATATCAACTTTATTAAATCAACTTTAATAAATCTTTAAAATCAATGTTTATAAAAACTATATATTTCCTTTCAAAATCATATAAATAATTTTCAAATATTTATATATAGACCAATAGTGTCTGTATATATATTTCTATCCTACGGTCAAGTGATACGGATATTTATCATTTCAATCCGCAATTTAAATATATACGGCTATATATCATTTCAACCCGCAATCCCAAATTCAATTCAAATGAAAATCACTTGGGTTTATCATTTCAGCCCATAATGATTATCTCCTACTCTACAAATCATTCGGATATGTATCATTTCAACCCATAGTGAATTCTATACTAACAAGGAACTTGCAGAGTGATAACAGATATGAAATAATAATATAACAGGCATATATCATCAATATAAATAACAGATAATGATGTCAGATGTCACAGGTGAACAGATACAGTCAATAGCATATATAACAATGTAAATAACTAACAGCAGCATATTTCAATTAACGTTTCAATTGAAATCAAATTTAATAAATATAAGAATGTTAATCTGAGTGATTACTCACCTTTCGAGGCTAGACACATTTGACACAGAAATGAGCTACGAATCCAGAGCAAAGCGAGATGGGCACGAATTCGATGAAGAAAACAGGCACGACGGACCAAAAGCTGATATAATGGAAAACGATGAGGAAAAATTTAAATTAGCTTGTTATAAACGAAATATATATTGCTATTATTAAAATTTATCTTTCAAAATCAATTCAGAGACATATATTAAAAATAAATCTTTTATATACTCTCAGATCATTATTAAAACCAAACATTTATAAAATAAATCTATATATATATATATATATATATATGTAAACAAAACTTATGCATACATATGTGCGAACTAGTATATAAATTAATATATAAACTTTTATATACACCAACATATAAGTTTATACATATCAATGTTATACAAATCTATATATATATACGGTTACCAAAATCACCTCTTTAAACACACGTACATGTAGAAACCAGTTAACTAACATTCATATGTATATTTTAAAACCAACTAAGATAAATAAATATATATATATATAACAGTACTGCTTTTATATTAATTATCAGACCACTGCATATACAAACTTATATATATTTCGAAAATCCAACAGAAAATAAAGTGACAAAGTGAACATGTCGAAAACTTTAATATGCATGCAATAGTAAAACAACTATTTTTCTATGTATATAAATAGACTAAAATAATACAACTTGCATTATATATAAAGAAGACTGCAATAGCTTATAATATAAAGTAAACGATCATCACTTACACAGTTTTTTCAAACTGCAACTATTTAAAAGAAATCTATGAATATATATATATATATATAACTAGCATTATATAAAAGTTTATATAAGCTACATTGGTGACCTTATACGCATATATATCTCGGTAAAAAAAAATGAAGGCTGACACCATATGTACCCTATCAATACAACATACATAAACAATATACTGCATACAATATACTTGTAAATCTATGTTACATTTACAAAACTGTCATATATAACTTATACAAGGTAACGGCTAATATATATATAAAATCTTATACTGTCAAAACACATACTTATCCAATAAAGTTGGCAAATGCATTCATCTTAATAAACCGATATATATAGCATATAACTTACAGTACAACAACATATATTTTATGTATAAATTTAATATATAAATATGCAACAGCCTATATATACAAATTGCTTACATACTGGATTAAATATATAAATTACTTTATAAAAATATATATAGACTAATATATATATATGTGTGTGTGTGTGTGTGTGTCTGTGCTTACCCACACGAAAGCAACATGAGGAAAAGGAAGGAGCGGCCGGTTGAAAACATGGAGGAGTGATCGGGTTGCGTGAGGCTCGGGTGGTTCGACGCATGTAGGCTGCTGTATGGAGGCGGGTCTTGCGGTGAGAGCCGGCGATGTGGAGGCAGTGGGCTGGAGGAGGCGTTGGGTGGTATTCGAAGAGGGAAGGCCGAGCATAGGATGGGAGGACAAGCAGTGAAGGGGAGTTGGAGATCGGGTTTCAACCAGTGGTTGCCTGGGGAGGTGGAGATAAAACGAGTTTGCCCGGAGCTAACTAAAGAGACGCACGGCAAGCTACAAGGCGAAACAAAATGGAAACTCACTTTCATTATGTTATATTTTTACATAACCGAGCACACAATGGAAAGGAAGAGAATGAAGTAGAAAGGAAAAAAATGGAACCAGTAGGAAATAAAAAGTCACCTATTGGATTTTGAAGTGGTGGGATATCAAAAATCAAGTATGCTAAATTCAATGAATAAAATATCAGCTGGCTATTGGGTTATGCACGGTGAGCAAATGAATGGTCACGAGAAGTTTAAAAGCTAAAATTTTTGGAACCGATACGGTTGAATGTTTCACGGTTTCCGCTGTGTACCGGACTTCAAAAACCAGAATTGAACATACCATAGAGATCAGCACGACGAGACGATCAAAACGGTATACAGATGTCAGTGGTACGATCATTTTATCAAAAGTCGATAATCGGTACTAATAAACGCTGCTACTCCATACGGAAAAATCCAAACGGAGCTAGAAACGTCCAAAATTTGCGAAACGAATTATGCAGTCTTATTCAGAGTGTTCTAAATAAAATTTCTCATGTTGACATATTTAGGTTTCGGAACACTTTTAAATTCAACTGTTATTAACTGATTTAAATTGGAATAAAATTACACAAGGAAATAAACTTCTATATTTTCTGATGAAAATTTACCAGTTGCTATGTTTAATAAGACGTATTCCAAATAATAAATTTTTATTTCAAAATTTTATTATTTAAAATTTCATAAAATTTCAATAGAATATATTAATAAAACCACCAAAATTTACGCGTCGTTACACATTCCCTAGTGGACATCGTCGTGAGAGGATGACCGAAAGGCTAAGAACTGGGAATGAAGTCAATACAACATTCGATTGCCCGATTCGGTGTCATACCCAAAACGGACTCACAGAAATCAACAGAGTCACAATGGCTGGCATTCGAGATATATCTCGAAACTCAAGAGTGAATACAGAGACTTCAGAATTATCGTTTAACATTCCGAAGAACAAGAAACAACAAATCAGTCAAAATAGGATACCAAAATATAGTATCCTAAGAATCACAGAATGTGACTTGATAATAGGCAAGCCACTTCATCTCAAACACTCCAAACTCTAGACAGAAAATGGTGTGCTAATTCGCATGAAAAGATAAGCTACAAGGAACAATCCTAAATCCTCATACATCATGCTAAATTTTGCAGACCCACTTAATAGGATTCACAATCCCCACAAAAGAACAAGACAAGGACATCCAAAAGCATCAACAAACTCCTCCGATACGGATGGGTGTCAAGTAGCCGTATTGAAGAGGACTCAAATAAAACAATCACGATTAGGATTACTCCTAAGATAAACTGTCTCAAAGGACACGATGATTAAGGGATTTGTAACACTTGTACTATACTTGTATATATCGTAATGTATGCTTCTGTTCTGTGTTTATCCTATTTTGTTCTGAACTCAGCTCTGATACCAAGCTATGACTCCCCACCCCGAGACCCACATCAACAAATAGTATTATTGGGTAATACCGTCTGCTAGTGCGGAGAATAGGGCTAGTTAGGAGTGACCATCTATAGTCTTGTCTTAAATATCTATTGAATACGTCGATTAGTGCTTTATATTTTTTTCAATTGATATCTCAAGTGGATCGACATATCCAATAAATGCTTAATACAAAACTACAGGTGGCTATATGATCTATCAGAACAAAATACACTCAAATGCATAACACATCACAGAATAGAAAACAGATATATATATATACATATACACGGATACATCCTAATACAATACAAATAATACATCATAAGTGGTATGACGACCACAATATACACATGAGTCAAAACAATGAATCCATATCAGAGTCATACTGAACAATTGTAAAACTACTAAAAAGAGATGTGCTGATATCCAAGGCGGAATCATCAAGTAAAGTCCAAAAGTAGGTATCTAACCTGAAATAACTCGGTTTGACCCAAGTATAAAATACACGAGTCTGTTTAGCTAAACATATCAGTTAATAAGGATAAGCAGTAATAGATGCATAAGGATAAGGGTAATGTTCTTCTTAAACAAGAAGGAACAATATTGAGTTTAAGCATGAGTATAAGTATGGTATGGTTACTTCAAGTGATGGGATGATATCACTTACACAAACATATAATCTCAAAAGAGATAAGACAATCCATAAAACGCTAAATATAGCAACCCTCATATCATCGGCATATCACAAATCATCAATAGCGGTTTAGGGAAAATATAACTCCTAAAAAGGAGAATCCCAAACCCGTCATATCGGCAACTCAAAGAAATTACCATCTAAAAAATACGCTACAAAGCAATCAAATATGACTCTCCGACATAGAAGAACATAATCCCAGATAAATGCCAAAAGGCAAATCTCATGTAATAACGCCAATAGGAAAATCTCAATAATAACGCCAAAAGGCAAATCTCAAATAACGCCAGTGTAGGCAACTCAAATCTCAAAAATAGAACTCCCAAGAGTTCAAATTCTCAATGTAATCGCCACAAATATATTGAATGGTACAAAGGACCAATTTCGAAAAGGGACGATACACTAGGGAAAATAGTCGAAGAAATCATCTCAAAAGTATTTACACGTTCATTGGCCGAAGCCTTGCCAAGTACTGTTATCCCAAATAGGTACCTCGCCTGAAGGCAAAAACATCACAATGACAAATACGCCGCAATGGAAAATGTTGCAATGGCAAATACGCCGCAATGGCAAACGTCTCGAAGACAAAGACGACGCATTGCCAAACACCGCAATGGCAATGACCCGAAGGCCCAGTACTGGCACGCCGCAATGACAAATGTGTCACAAACTCTCGGATAGGAACCTGAATAGTGTTAACGTATGTCCCATATCACACGTTCGCACTAAACGGTTTGCTAACCACTAGTAAATTTCACACTCAAAGCGGTAAAAAGTTTACCTCATCTTATCGGTAAACTCGACCTGAAGGTCAAAACGATCAAACGGACATGTCGGGAATTAACCGATACGATAAACGAACTTGTCCCATACCACGTGTTTTACCAAACCGTTTAATTCTCCTTCTCATTCGCTCGAATAGTGCAAAAATGTGTAATTTATATATAAAATAATTTACTTTGGAAAACAAGCTTTGAAAACCAATTTCCAAAATCAGTTTGAATCCACATTTGAAAATTCCCTTATTATAGAGAATGAATAGATTTTACACTTGAAAATACTTCAAAATATTATATAATAATAATAATTATGAAATGCCCATTAATTTTAAAAATCATTTCAAAAAGATTCAGAGAAAACCGTGCTCGAAAACGAATAAAAACAAGGAAAATACCTCAAAACCGATAGTTCGAATTCAATTCAAATTCAATTTATATTCAACTAAAAATCAATTCAAATTCAAATTTCGAATCCACAAAATTTAACTAGCCTAATGATCGGCATCATAGCTCTCAAAACATCACGAAAACATCATCAAAATCGAACAAGATCAAGAGCAAAACAAACAAGAAACATGTTACAAAACAATGGAACAAAGGGGCAAATTTCACTGGCTATAGGTCGACCTGCATGTCGACCTATAGGGCGACCGTACAATCGACCTATAAGGCAAGGCGGTCGACCGCTAGGTCGACATGCCGGTCGACCGAGCTCACGCACTATCAAGAACTTGTTTCCAGACTTTGTATTCATTTTGCAGCAGCATTTTGAGATAGCAAACGAAGACTAAATGCTATAAAATTTGGCATACATATAATACAACATCTAAACTATGATCTAGAAAAGATTTGTCAACGATTCATCAAGATATCAAGAAGTTATCATCACTCAAAGAGGCAACAGAAACAAGATATAAGCTGTATATAATAACTTAGCAGAATACCTTTACAGTAAACTATTTTCTTCTGGATCTTTGCATTAGCAGGCAGGTTTCAACTAGAATTGTGAGTTAACAAACTCACCTTGAATTAGCGAAGATCAAACCTTGGATTTTTGTTGAAAGAAGCAAGTTTTGAGGAGAAGAAAGCTTCCAATAACCTGTAGACTTCCTTAAACAGACATGCAAAGGAAAAGAGATATATTACAGACAAATCCAAACTGAAAATCGAAATTTGATGAATTTGTTGAGTTTTGAAATGGATTACCTTTAGATTTCTCTTTTGATTTGATAAAAATAGCAATTAAAGTTGAAGAAAGATAGGAATTTGATTTAGATTTGAAAAGAGGAAATAGTTCTTTTTCTTTCTGTTTGGTTTACTGTAAAATTAATTGTGTACGTACCGTGGAAGGAAGAAGAAAACATCTCTTTTCTTTATTCAGGCTATGTTAATAAATGGGCTTTAGACCCAAACAAAAGAAAATCAATAGCCTAAATTAATTAATTCATCAGTTAAACAAAATATACACATATGTTACTTAATAAAACAACATAAATATGCACATATGTTACTTAATAAAACAACATTTTCCACCAAGTTTTAACATAATAAAATAATGTAAACATATCTACAAGTTAAATAAACTATTTTACACCTAAATAAAAAAAGATAATTTATGTTACAAAACATTTTTATTATTAAAAACTCTTTTTTTCATAAATAACCAATTTTACACAAATAAATACATAAAACCTCGTTTTTAACTTCAAAAATTACATAAAATTTATTTTCTTGCTTAGAAAAATATTTCAAACCATATCCAAACTTTATTTATAGCCAAAACTCATTTTTAAACCAATTTCTATCTTTTTACTTAATTAAACACCCTTTAAAAATCAAATACTTCATTTCAAAATTATTAAAAGAAGTAATTGGCAATAATTAATAAAATTATTTCATTTTTTCTAAATAAAGATCATTTTTCATCATTACTAACCCAAATAAATAAAATAAAGTTCCAAACTTTATTTTTCTCATTTTTTTTTCAAAATTCATTGTTTATTCCAAATAAACAAATAAAATTTCCAATTTTATTTTAATTTACAATATTAAATCATAACTACCGTTATAATTTAATATTAATAGATAATCTCGAAAACCAGGGTTCTTACAGACTCCCCCCTTAACAAAATTACGTCCTCGTAATTTTTAGAGAAGAGTTTGTACTCAAGATATTAATTTCATAAAGCAAAGGAAGATAGATAAGCTCGAGTTTAAAATTTCTCACCCTTAAAACAAGATGAGAGAAAACCAAGATAAGATTGCTCGATTAAATCTATGGTTTCCCAAGTGGAATTACCGGTATTTGCGGACCATTGAATTTCTACAAGCAACACATCCCTATTTCGAAGCTATTTCGCCTTCGAAGCAAAACACAGATAGGATGTTACGCAATAGATAAATCGGGTTAGATCGATTCCTAAGAAGCTTCACGAACAGAGTCGGGATTTAGTCATAACTTCATCCCAAACTCTAACCCATAAGATGATAATTGATACGACTTTTCGTATTACACTACGAATGGAGTCATATCGATTTTAGACTGACAACTATTACAGAAAGAAAACCCAATAAGAGGTAGGTGGTTTTCCCCTAATACCACCAGACTTATATTGCATAATTGCAAGTCGTAAAATAATTGCACAAATGCAAGTTAAATACAAGGAATATATTTAATTCTCTCTTACTAATCAAATATTCTTAAAGTTTTCCAACCCATTATCTTCATGATTTAAAATTCTCAATTTTCAACACTTGAAAATTTCTAAAGCTTCTTACTTAGATTTTTAAATTTATATACATTACTCTTTATTAAAGTAAATAAAGTTTAAGTTGTTTATTCTCTAATTCTTTCATAGGTATTCTCTAGTTTACAACATATTTTTTTTTTCAATTTGTTCCTTGAATTTTCGAAGTATTAGAAATTTCGAAAAAAATCGGCGGAGTTTCCTTTGTATGGAGAGCCGTATACAATATTATAAAAATGATTTATATAATATAAATCGACCATTAGGTCGAAAACACAATATATATCATCATTTAGCTCTTTAAAATTAATCCGAAAACATACCTTCCTTTCTAGCATTTTAAACCGAATTTGCACAAACTTATATATATTCTTTTTGCTCAAAATATATTCCAACTATCCTCTTTTCACCTGTACTTAACTCAAATAGATGACAGTATTTCATGTTCATAAATGAAAAGTACTACACTTAACTATTAAGAGAAATATGTCAATTTCATTTCAGACCTGCTGTAAAGAAGACATGTTTTGACCCAGCAAACAACAAAATATCTGAATTTTTTTATAGAGTGAAAGTTTTTCTACTCAGTCTAAGCTTTCCAGCAATATAAAGATAATAAAAATCGGATTTACGGTTTGAAAGTTATGTTAAATTTACTTTCAACTTAAATCTTAGAGAATTTTGTAACAGGGCAGAACTGCCTATCCACTATCAAACCTATTTTAGCCTCAGTAAAAAGAAAAATCTTTTAAAGTGGTAAAAAGAAACTTTATAACTTACTGAAAGCTCTTTAATTTGCAAAAATATTAAACACATTGGAGTTATAAATCTCAAGTTATCGCTATTTTAGTACAACACTTCTCCAAACAAAATTTCAACTTTTAAACCAATTTAAAATTTTAAAATTAACCCAAACCATTTTAAGCTCAAACTACATTTTCAAACAAAATTTTTACTAAATCATTTATTAGATGATTTTCTTTTTCCCCGAAAAGCTAAAACATACAAAATTATGATCAACTTATGTAATCATAAAAAACATTTCATTAAGTGGAAATATTTTCATTACTTTCCAAAATCTACTTTAAAACAATTAACTTGAAAACTCATTTTGGAAGAGATAACTAATCTCTTTCATTATCAAGAGATGATTATTAATTATCCACAAAAATAAATTTTTGGGATATTTATATAAAGTTTTAAAATTATTCTCACAATTTAAAATGATTATACTACATGAATTGTTCATTTATCAAAACAATCCAAATTCACATTTCCACTTGTCACAAGAATTAAATTTACATCTAATTATCAACATAAAACTAATTAAAGTTGATAATTAATTCAAACTTGTTTTCAAAAGAATTTTTCAATTTCAAACCCAAAAGTTTCAATACCATTTATGTTTAAAACAAAAACTGGCTCACAAATTTATACTAAAAGTTCTAAACTAACACTTCTTTATTTTATCTTAAGATAGAGTTCTATATCTATCTTCTACTATTACTCAAATAAATAAGTGTCAAAGCAAATTTTATAGTCGTCACTAATAACTTGTACCAAACTATTTAATTTTTCAACCCAAAGAATTCTTTTACCTTAAATACATCATTTTATTAATCAAAGCATCAAATGACATTTTCTTCTAATTAAGGCATCCCCTTAATTAGAATTATTCACTTTATTTACCCAAATTACCATACTCAATTTCTCAAATTTCAAATAATATAAGAGTATTCCCTCGCCATTGATTTATAGTGAATGACCTCATCGATTGGCTGCCGAGTTGATCAAATGATCAAAACTGCCTCGCCTCTCATCCAACACTCACTATGGTTTAATGGCTTCATTAACATTTAAAATAAAAAAAATTAATACTCCACCATATTAATTATTTTCAAACTTTATTTATTAAAACTCAATTTACCGTGTCTGACTGTCTCATGGCGTTTAGGAAATTCCTATCGATAACGTTGGCCAAACGCGTCGACCAGAATTCTTAAAGCACTAGACGGACAACCCAACACAGAAATTCATTTTCTTTAAAAAGAAATACCTCAAAAATAATACTCAAAATATTCTATGTTTTTTTAAAACAAAAATCCAATTTCTTTCAAAACTTATCTTCAATTTGAATGATTTGAAAATTCAATTTATTACTTATTCTCGAAATCAAAGACACAAGAATAACTCATCGAGATATTCCCAGAATACTTGATTCACAAGATTGATGGAATAGACTAGAGCGTTCAGTATTCTGAATGGTATAACGGACCACTCACAAGACTCATAACGAGTGCGGAATGCGGTAAGAGTAACGCTGTCCTCCGCGACTCATAGCTCATGAAAAATCGGTGTAGGGTCAAGTTGAGGAGTGACCCTAGCACCTCTCAATAGATTAAAAAGAGAGAAATGAGATATAAAAGCAAGGGTAAAATATCTTCTCGAATGAGAAAAAGAACACTAACAAAATATCATTAATTCGAGTGAAGTAATTTTTACAAAGTATATCAACAATTGAGTATCCAAAGAGGATAACTCCAAAAAGGGTAAGAATGGCAATATCAAATAAATTCAATGAATCGCCTCATTCCCTAGTGGACATCCTCGTGGGAGGATGACCGAAAGGCTAAGAACCGGGAATGAAGTCAATACAACATTCAATTGCCGGATTGGGTGTCATACCCAAAACGGACTCATAGAAATCAACAGAGTCACAATGACTGGCATTCGAGATATATCTCGAAACTCTAGAGTGAATATAGAGACTTCATAATTATCGTTTAACATTCCAAAGAACAAGAAACAACAAATCAGTCAAAATAGGATAACAAAATATAGTATCCTATGAATCACAGAATGTGGCTTGATAATAGAAAGCCACTTCAGCTCAAACACTCCAAACTCTAGACAAAAAGTGGCCTGCTAATTCGCACGAAAAGATAAGCTACAAGGAACTATCCTAAATCCTCATTCATCATGCTAAATATTACGGACCCACTCAATAGGATTCGCAATCCCCACAAAAGAACAAGACAAGGACATCCAAAAGCATCAACAAACTCCTCCGTTACGGATGGGTGTTAAGTACCCATATTGAAGAGGACTCAAAAAAAAACAATCACGATTAGGATAACTCCTAAGATAAAATGTCATCAATTCTATTTTTGGAATACTATGGAATAAAAATATTCCTAGACATATCCCAAACTTCTATCTCAAAGGACGCGATGATTAAGGGATTTGTAACACTTGTACCATACTTGGATATATCGTAATATATGCTTCTGTTCTATATTTATCCTATTTTGTTCTAAACTCAACTCTGATACCAAGCTGTGACGCCCCACCCCGAGACCCACATTAACAAAAAGTATTACTGGGTAATACCGTCTGCTAGTGCAGAGAATAGGGCTGGTTAGGAGCGACCATCTATAGTCTTGTCTTAAATATCTATTGAATACGTCGATTAGTGCTCTAAATTTTTTTCAATTGATATCTTAAGTGGATCGACATATCCAATAAATGCTTAATACAAAACTACCGGTGGCTATAGGATCTATCAGAAAAAAATGCAACTCAAATGCATAATACATCACAGAACAGCAAACAGATATACACACACACACACACATATATATACTGATACATCCCAACACAATACAAACAATACATCATAAGTGGTATGACGACCACAATATACACATGAGTCAAAACAATGAATCCATATCAGAGTCATACAGAACAACTATAAAACTACTAAAAAGAGATGAGCTGATATCCAAGGCGGAAGCATCAATAAAGTCTGAAAGTAGGTATCTAACCTGAAATAACTCGGTCTGACCCGAGTATAAAATACACGGGTTAGTCTAGCTAAACATATCAGTTAATAAGGATAAGTAGTAATAGATGCATGAAGATAAGGGTAATGTTCTTCTTTAACAAGAAGGAACAGTATTGAGTTTAAGCATGAGTATAAGTATGGTATGGTTACTTCAAGTGATGGGATGATATCACTTACACAAACATATAATCTCAAAAGAGATAAGACAATCCATAAAACGATAAATATAGCAAGCCTCATATCTTCGGCATGTCACAAATCATCAATAGCGGTTTAGGGAAATAGAACTCCTAAAAAGGAGAAATCCCAAACCCTTCATATCGGTAACTCAAAGAAATTTCAAAGAAATTACCATCTAAAAAATATGCCAAAAGGCAATCAAATATAACTCTCCAACATAGGAGAATATAATCCCAAATAAATGCCAAAAGTTAAATCGCATGTAATAACGCCAATAGGAAAATCTTAATAATAACGCCAAAAGACAAATCTCAAATAATGCCAGTGTAGGCAACTCAAATCTCAAAAATAGAACTCCCAAGAGTTCAAATTCCCGATAGGTAATCGTCACAAATACATCGAATGGTTCAAAGGACCAATTCCGAAAAGGGACGATACACTAGGGAAAATAGTCAAAAAAATCATCTCAAAAGTATTTGCACGTGCATGTGGCCGAAGCCTTGCCAAGTACGGTTATGTCAAATAGGCACCTTGCCCGAAGGAAAAATGTCACAATGACAAAAACGCCACAATGGCAAACGCCACAATGGCAAATACGCCGTAATGGAAAACGTCTCGAAGACAAATAGGCCGCAATGGCAAACGCCGTAATGGCAATGACCCGAAGGTCCAACACTGGCACGCCACAATGGAAAATGTTTCACAAACTCTCGGATAGAAACCCGAACAGTGTTAACGTGTGTCCCATACCACACGTTCACACTAAACAGTTTGCTAACCGCTAGTAAATTTCACACTCAAAGCGGTAAAAAGTTTAGCTCATCTCATTGGTAAACTCGACCCGAAGGCCAAAACGATCAAACAGACAAGTTGGGAATTAACCGATAAGATAAATGCACGTGTCCCATGCTATGTGTTTTACCAAACCATTTAATTCTCCTTCTCATTCGTCGAATAGTGCAAAAACGTGTAATTTATATATAAAATAATTTACTTTGGAAAACAAGCTTTGAAAACCAATTTCTAAAATCAATTTGAAATCCATATTTAAAAATTCCTTTATTATAGAGAATAAATAGATTTTACACTTGAAAATACTTCAAAATATCATATAATAATAATTATGAAATGCCCATTAATTTTAAAAATCATTTCAAAATGATTCGGAAAAAACCGTGCTCGAAAACGAATTAAAACAAGGAAAATACCTCAAAACCGATAGTTCGAATTCAATTCGAATTCAATTTAAATTCAACTAAAAATCAATTCAAATTTGAATTTCAAATCCTCAAAATTTAGCTAGCAAAATGATAGGCATCATAGCTCTCGAAACATCACGAAAACATCATCGAAATCGAACAAGATAAAGAGCAAAACAAACAAGAAACATGTCACAAAACAATGGAACAAAGGGGCAAAATTCACTGGCTATAGGTCGACCAACATGTCGACCTATGAGGCAAGGCGGTCGACGCTAGGTCAACATGCCGGTCGACCTAGCTCATGCACTATCCAAAACTTGTTTCCAGACTTCGTATTCGTTTTGCAGCAGCATTTTGAGATAGCAAATGAAGATGAAATGGTATAAAATTTGGCACGCATATAATACAACATCTAAACTATGATCTAGAAAAGATTTGGCAACGATTCATCAAGAGATAAAGAAGTTATCATCCTTCAAAGAAGTAACAGAAACAAGATATAAGCTGTATATAATAACTTAGCAGAATACGTTTACAGTAAACTATTTTCTTCCAGATCTTTGCATTAGCAAGCAGGTTTTGACTAGAATTGTGAGTTAACAAACCTTGAATTAGAGAAGATCAAACCTTGGATTTTTGCTGAAAGAAGCAAGTTTTGAGGAGAAGAAATCTTCCACTAACCTGTAGACTTCCTTAAACAGACATGCAAAGGAAAAGAGATATATTACAGACAAATTCAAACTCAAAATCGGAATTTGATGAATTTGTTGAGTTTTGAAATGGATTTCCATTTGATTTCTCTTTTGATTTGATAAAAAAAGCAATTAAAATTGAAGAAAGATAGGAATTTGGTTTAGATTTGAAAAGAGGAGATAGTTCGTTTTCTTTCTGTTTGGTTTACTGTAAAATTAATTGTGTACGTACAGTGGAAGGAAGAAGAAAAAAATATTTTTTCTTTATTCAGTCCATGTTAATAAATGGGCTTTAGACCTAAACAAAAGAAAATCAATAGCCTAAGTTAATTAATTCATCACTTAAACAAAATATACACATATGTTACTTAATAAAACAACATTTTCGACCAAGTTTTAACACAATAAAATAATGTAAACATATCCACAAGTTAAATTAAATATTTTTTACTTAATACAAAAAGATAATTTATGATATAAAACATTTTTATTATTAAAAACTCTTATTTTTCATAAATAACCAATTTTACACAAATAAATACATAAAGCCTCATTTTTAACTTCAAAAATTGCATAAAAATTATTTTCATGCTTAGAGAAATATTTCAAACCATATCCAAACTTTATTTATAGCCAAAACTCATTTTTAAACAAATTTCTATCTTTTTACTTAATTAAACACTCTTTAAAAATCAAATACTTCATTTAAAAATTATGAAAAGAAGTAATTGGCAATAATTAATAAAATTATTTTATTTTTTCTAAATAAAGATCATTTTTCATCATTATTAACCAAAATAAATAAAATTAAGTTCTAAACTTTATTTTTCTCATTTTATTTTCAAAATTCATTGTTTATTCCAAATAAACAAATAAAATTTCCAATTTTATTTTAATTTACAATATTAAATTATAACTACTGTTATAATTTAATATTAACAGGTAATCTCCAAAACCAGGGTTGTTTCAAGAATTCACCCACTTTTGCGAAAGGAATGGAATAGTAAAAGGCTTCTCATTGGTAGCTCATCTTAAGTCTAATAGGGCAGTAGAGGGAGCAAGTAAGACCATAAATAACATCTTAAAGAAAAACTTGGTTAAAGCAAAGGAAAATTGGATAGAAGAACTTCCTCTCATTTTTGGGTTATATAGAACTTCCATAAGCACAACTACTGGATATAACCTTTATTTTTAACCTATGGTTTTGAAGCCATGCTACTAGTCAAGATCAAAGTTCCTTCATGTCAAAGAATAACATACATTTATAAACCAAATTAAGAAATAGAGAAAGAGTCCAGAATTTGCTTAGCGAATTAAGAGATCAAACTGCCATATGGATGACAGAATACTAGCAAAGAATCACCAAATATTATAATTCAAAACTAAAAGGAAGAGCACTCAAGAAAATAGATCTAGTGCTAAGGAGAGACATGGAAAATAAGATCCAATGGACGGTCCACTGGGACCAAATTGGAAAGTGCACTAGTTATTCATAAAGTTATTACCCTAGGCACTTTTCGATTAAGTAGACAAGATGGAAATGTGATATCAAGGATGTAGAACACGGAACACTTGAGACCGTATTTCATAACATTGGATGAATAAAGTGGATTACTAAAATATCTTTCCCAAATGATAGCCCTCGGACTGAGATGCAATATGTTGACTTAGCTCCTTACCTGGTGAGGTTAGTGAGATTTGTTTAGTAGAAGCACCCCTTATATCCGAAAGAGAATGATTAAGCCTTTGGTCCCATCACAAGGCTTGGACGAAGCAACTATCTAATGAGTGATTGTCAATTAAGCCTTCGATCCCACCGTCGAGCCTGGTTAAAGTACCCATCCAAGGGAGATGGATGAGAAGCCTTCGGTCTTGCCACAAGGCCTAGCTAAAGCAGCAATCCAGAGAGTGATGGTCAATTAAGCCTTTGATCCTGCCATCGGGCCTGGTCAAAGTAGCTATCCAAGGGAGATGGGTGAGAAGCCATCGGTCCCACCGCAAGGCCTGGCCGAAGTAAACATCTAAAAAGTGATGGTCAATTAAGCCTTTCATCCCCTTGTTAGGTTCAATCAAGGCACCCATCCAAGGGATATGGAAGAGAAGCCTTCGGTTCTTTCGCAAGGCCTGGCTGAAGCAACCATCCAAAGAGTGATGATCTATTAAGCCTTTGATCCTGCTGCTAGGCCTAGTTGAAGCACCCATCCAATGGAGATGGCTGAGAAACCTTTGGTCCCGCTGCAAGGATTGGCCAAAGCAATCATCCATAGAATGATGGTCAATTAAGCCTTTAATCCCTCCATCGAGCCTGGTTAATGCAACCCTTCAAGATAGATGGGTGGGAAGCCTTTGGTCCCACTGTAAGGCTTGGCCGAAGTAATCATCCAAATAGTGATGGTCAATTAAGCCTTTGATCCCACCACCAGATCTTGTCAAAGCACCCATCCAAGGGAGATGGACGAGAAGCCTTTGGTCCCTTCGCAAGACCTGGTCGAAACAACCATCCAAAGAATGATAGTCAATCAAGCCTTTGATCCCATCGTCGGGCCAAGTCAAAGCACCCATCCAAGGGAGATGGACAAGAAGCCTTCGGTCCCACTGAAGGCCATGTTGAAGCAACCATCCAAATAGTGATGGTCAATTAAGCTTTTGATCCCACTGTCAGGCCTGGTTAAAGCACCCATCCAAGGGAGATGGACAAGAAGCCTTCGGTTCCACCGCAAGGCCTGGCCAAAGCAACCATCTAAAGAGTGATAGCCAATTAAGCTTTTGATCATGTCATCGGACCTATTCAAAGCACCCATCCAAAGGAGATAAATCAGAAGGCTTCAGTCTCGCCATAAGGCCTAGTGAAGCAACCATCTATTAAGTGATACTCAATTAAGCCTTTGATCCCGCTACGGGCCTGGTTAAAGCACTCGTCCATGGGAGACGGACGAGAAGCCTTCAGTCCCACTGCAATGCCTGGCCAAAGTAACCATCCAAAGAGTGATGGCCAATTAAGCCTTTGATTCCACTACGGGTCCAGGTAAAAGCATCTAACCAAGGAAGATGGTCACTGGAGCCTTAAGAACTCTTAACATAATGAAAGACTAAGCCCAGAACCAGCAAGGGTAAAGAGTATCCATTCATAGTTACAAAAAAAATCAATTACCTTAAAAGGAGAAGGGGTAAAGCATGAACAGAAGGTTACTTAAGTTAAATCATAAGAAAACTTCTTATAGGGGTGGGGGCAAGTGTTACACCCAACATTTCCAAAAAAGTTGATAATGATGAGTTATCAGAAGACGATGGTAAAGAGATGTCGCCAGTCGAAAATAATGTAGTTGTTGTAAGTTAACCATAGATAACTATCATAAACTAACTATTAAAAAACTGTCACAAACTGAGTACGAAAGAACCATCACACATTAAGACTATCAAGCCACCGCATATTAAGGGTAAGGAACCATCACATATTGAGATTATCAAGTTATCACATTTGAAGGTGAGGAGCAATCGAAAGTTGATGTGGGAAAATTCCATATTTGACGAGATTAAAAGAGGAATCTACTATAAACTAATGTTTTATAACTATCGCAAGTTGACTACTTCAGCTGTCAAAGACTGAAGGTCCCAATGCTATCGCACATTGACTAAATAGGCTATCAAGAGTTGATGTCTCCATAGCCATTGTATATTGACCTACAACTTATCGAGGGATGACACTTCAAAGCTATTGCATGATGAAGACTTAAGAGAGTCATCGCCTAATGAGAATTAAGAAACTATCGCATGTTGAGTTCATCAAGCCATAACATATTAATTTATAGAGTTATCACATAGCATACTGAACTTGTGGACCTATCACATGTTGGTTGCTATCGCATATCAAGAAATTAATGTGTAAAACACCCCCACAAAGCAATGTGGAAACCTTTGATTGGTCCTACCAAGCCACATCATCATACAGGGATTAATAAAAGTTGTACCAACAGATCATCAAAGTGCCATGTCAGCAGAATTTTAACTATTCATCTTTCTTGATGCCATGTGTCAATGATCTAAGGGCAAGATTTTACTATAAATAGGTTTGTACCCCTACTAGAAGTGGGCGAATTCCAAATTGATCTTCTTCTTCATTTTTATTTTATTCTTGGCATAATAAAAAGAGCATGCATTGTGACTTTAATGGCCGTTTGGACTTAAATGACTTTGTGACTTTTTGTTTGAGTAATTTGACATAGAACAATTTGCATAATGACTTCATGCGGACTCAACAAAAGCATGCTTGACTAAGCAACTCAACTTACTCTAGTACTCTTGACTCCTTGTGACTAGTGCATATTAAGTTGAACTAGATTTTGGCCTAACAATGGGTCTTGAAGTGAAGACATGCAAAAGATTTATTAGTAAGTATATTTTATATTTCTTTGTCAATTTTAATTCAATGCATGCATATATTTCGATTGATAAACAATTTTATCAATTAGATTAGTTGCATAAATTTATTAAAGTAGATAATATTAATTTTGTATAGAGTGCGTTCTTACAATATTAGAATAGTTAAATGTTGTCATTTCATTTTATTTAATATGGCTCCCACTAGTTTTTTTATTCCTTAAAACCCTAAGAGAAATATAGAAATCTTTTGATTTCTTTGGTGGGTGTTAGGAGTCGCTTGTTATGGGATTCTAAACTTGAGTTTCCTCAACAAACATATGTCCGTAAGTGATAAATAACTCTTTATCGACTGTATCATATACCACTCCTAATCATGGTCTTTGTTGTAATCTCGACTTTGACCTTGAGTTTGATCAATAAATCAGGGGAGATTATTCACACTTACCCGTCATTTCTCGACAGCCCAAGTAAAATGCATGTACCTTGAGTTCGCTTAAAAAATACATGCATGTATCTTATACCATGAATTCAGTTTTGGCGAATGTTTTCTCAATAACTAGCACGCATGCAAGTAATCTATCAATATACAAATGTTAGAGGAATATTATATTAAAGATTCACAATCTTTAATATATTTTGAGTGATATCGATTTAAGTAATAATGTAATTCTTAGGAAATAACCTTGTGATTCAAATGTTGGACAAATCTGAATTTATGGTATAAGCACCATACATATGTATTTATTCCAAAAAACCATTTGGTTCTCTTATAGTTCCAATTACATTTTATTTACACACATACAATCATATAAGTTTAATTTGTTTATAACTATTATAATTTAATTAACTTGTATAATATTTATATGTATCTTACTAGTTAAATCATATTTAACTAATTTCAATTCTTAATTTAATTAAATTTTATTTAAAATTTTAGAAAATTTATTTTATTCATCTAAAACTATTTAAGAAAAATATATAACTATAACCATTATAGCTATATACATACATACATACATATACATATACACATATATATCAAATATACACACACATTAATCAATTAACTATTTCGTTATGTAATTATTCAATTAAACATTTTAATGAAATATTTAATAAATTTTGAAAATTTATTTAGTTTAATTTCACAAACAGTTTTTAGAAAATAAAAACATTTTAAATTGTTAAACTGCAATCTTTATATGTATATATATATATATCAGTGTGTATGTGTGTTAATTAAAATTTAATTATTTAATTATTTAAACATTTTAATAATTTTTGAATTTTTATCTACTTTACCTTAAATAATTTGAAGATAAATTTTCAACTAAAACCATTATAGTTATATGTATATATATAGCCATATATATATTAACTAATTAACTTTTAATTAATCATTATTTAATTAATCATATGATTTAAATATTAAAAAACTCTTAAATTAATGTCCCTAAACAATTTTGAAAATTTTTAATTTTATTTTATAAATTTTCCTTTTATATTTTAAACTTATCATACAAATTTTAAATATATATAAATATTCAAATCTTAATATGAAAATTCGCCAAAGCCTCCAAAATACATTTGAGCTTTAAATCAGGGCCAATCTTGTAGACTTACTCAACCCATTAGGCTAGACTAGTAGCCAAGGAGGAGAGAATACTTTTTATCCAACCCAAAGTCTAAACACTACTACTCTAGACATCCATCAGATAGAAAAGTTTATTAGTTGGCCCTAAATAATGGCTAATTAGATTGCATAGACCATATGGGCTCTAATACGGGTCTTGCATATCTATTTAGATCTTAATAGGTCTATGTAATCTATTAACTAGCATTATATCAAGTATACTTATTTTAATAAGTTCATATTTTGTTTTAAAATATTTTATATTTATTTAATTAATCATATTATCTAAATTTATTTAATATTTATTTTGAGTATATCGAATATTTTCATACACCAACATGATAAGATAAAAACAAATGAGCATGTGTATAACTACACACACACACACACACACACACATATATATATATATATATATATTGGGATTTATATATATTATTTATTCCTCTATATTATTCTTATATTATACATATGATAAATTTGCATGCACGTTAGGAATATAAATGCCCAGTAATATATGTATGTTTTAATATACTATAATATAATGTATATAGTTTGTATATACACACATAATAATAGTACTATATATATATAGTTTAGACTAAAAAATATGTGTAATGTTTGTGTGTATTGCCATGTTCTTATAAAATTAAGTTTATGTAAAATATGTAAATGAGTTATTAAGAGAGATAAATCTGATTAAGTTCCTTTTAAATGTCAAATCAAATAACCTTCAAATCCCATTTTGGTCTATAATAGAACTAATTTGTTTATATTTCATATATGTATGTATAACAAATTGTCTATATATATATATATATATATATGTAAGTATGATACACGCATATAATTTACATATTTAAATCATTGTATATATAAGATAATTAAAATAATTTAGTAAACTAAGTATATATTTTAAATCTAATTCCACATTATAAAGTTATGTGTGTGTGTATATGAATGTATGTATGTATATATTAAAATGTATACATGGAGAAAAAATTTAATATATAAAAACAATTTCAGATGTACAAAATTTGCACATTTTTAATCATAGCCTAAATGAATAGCTAATTACATATATACACACACGTAAATTTTTCATTAAATAAAAATATTTTGTATAACATTATTAACATGTTTAATATAAACTAATACCAAAGTATGAAAAAACTTATTACATGTATGTAGATATTTTATTTTGAATTTCATTTATAATGCAACATTTATAATTTTTTTAAATCAAGTCAAAATCAATGGCAATAAACATATACATACATAAATTTGGGTCATGGGTGAGCATATATGAACATGTAACATAAAATAAGAACCGTATCTAGTCATATCTAGCCCATCGTGAAACCTCGATTTGAGAATTGACTCCTAGATTGCTTGAATCGCAACTCGATGTTGCAAAAATCAAATGAACCACTTTGTTTTGATCTTTTTTATGTTTGTTTGGGCAAAAATTAATTTCATCCATGGAAAGGGATGAGGTAAATAGTAGGGATGATGTAAATAGCAACCCCTAATGTGAGGAGAGAAAGAAGGAAAAAAAATTAAATTTGAAGTAATGGGGAGGATATATTTTTATAAAGTGAACAAAAACTTTCACATTCCTCTTTTTAAAACCCTACTTTTGATTCTCTATCAATTCTAAATCAAATATTTGGATCATTTGTTTCCTCCCTATGGTTATCCATGCTTGCATTATATATGGACTAAACAACGCCTATTCAAGTAACTAAATATTTTTAAAGGGTGTTAAAATATATATGTATATATTGATATCGTTTATCGATACGCGCATATACAACTTTTATACACATCCAAATCATTACTAATAGCACCCAATTTCTAGAAGCTAACCACTTACCAATAACACATAAAACATCAAATGCATTAATAATTAATATTTCTAAAATATTAATTATCTAATAAAATTATAACACTTTATAAACTAATTAAATCATGTGGTATTTCGGAGAATTCACAAATACGGTTGTGCAAATTAAAGTTGTGAATTCAATTAGCGATTAATATTGAATAATTAAAATAGTAATGTTCACAATCACCTTAGCTAGTGGCTTGATAGTTTTAGCCAAATTCATTGTTTACAGATCTTTTAAGTAAAACCATATTTTACATCACCTTAAGCTATACCGATAGTGGAAATAATTTACACATGTTATCTTCATCAACACCATATCACTTTAGGATATATAAAGTCATGTATTAGTCAGGACCAAGATATTATCCACATTCAACATGATCAGTCCATAAACAAAGTTTTGTTTTCAATAATAACATATGTTAATCGTTTTACTCTAGCTACAGATTTTGTCTTTGATTTGATTACAATTGACCATGATACTAACCTCATACAACTAATGAGGCGAATTCTCTACTGAATAGTGCTTCACTTCCAATGCTTCAATACACACCCAACTATAGTGTCTCAATAGCCTCCATGCAATGATTTAACTATAATCAAAGTACAATATCCAAATGAAGTTCAATTGTTGTAACACCCCTAAAAAATTAACCGAGAATTTAAAAAATGAATCAATTTAAATATAACAAGGGTAAAAGTGGAATTTTCACAAACATACGAATTTGGCTATGAAACATGCAACGTTGAATTCGTAGCAATCTTCTAGACAATTTTCATATATGAAGCTTTGAAATCGGAGCTACTATGGAAAAGTTATTATTGTTTGAAAATTCAGAATTGAAAATAATTAAATAAGGAAAGAAATATTTCTAATAAGGAAAGCTCCATCGATCGACATCATTGATTGGACTTGTCGACCACTAGCGGTCAACCGTTCCAAATCAAGCAGTAGATCGGTTGAGGCTTTCAGATTAGGGTTTGGGTTGGCCGAACGGCTCGGATTTCATAATATTTGATCGAACGACCATTGTCGGTTTCTACCTCTATAAATAGAACCCTAATCTAAGTGCAACAAAGCTCTATCTCTATCAAACCTAAATACTCCTTCTCCTTTAATAAAAATTTCTTTAAAACAAAAATAAATTAAAGTCAAGAGATTGAAGAAGGAGAAACCAAATTAAATCATGGAGAGTTTTACATCAAGCGGAGCGATTCCAAGTGAATTAAGAAAGGGATAGATTTCTAGAGGTGAGTCAGTTCATAATTAATATGATGATTTACATGTAATTAAGTCTGTTATACCCTTTTTGATATATAATTGTTTTAATTAGAAGCACTATTTATTGGATAACTATAGTAGATTGGGAATTTAATAGCAATTATAACCTATATGAATATGATCTTTATCTAATCTAATTTTGGTTAAAGTGAATCTGTTGGATAAAAATTGATTTAGGTCGAATACACCCTTTTGTTAAACTAAATATAGGTAGATATAACCTCGTTGATTTTAAACCCAAATCAACTTGGTTTACTGATATTGAATATGAAATGTATATGAAATTAAATTTGAAATTTTTGAATGATTATAAATTGTAGATTCACAGGTTAGGGTTTACTGTAATGGACAATTCATAATTAATACAGGAAGAATAATTAAGCGAAGGAGAAAAAATAATACTCAGATGGTCGACAAGCTCGCTGGAGCCGGTCGACAACAAGCGGTCGATTGCTCCAGTGACTACTGGTCGACCAGATATAGATTTGCAGGCGCAATTTGAGGCCTAGGTTACTAGTTTATTTGTATATAATATACATGTATGTGTGTGTTAGTATACTAGCAGGAAATTATATCCCTATGTTCACGACTCTTGGACATTACGGGACCAGGTAGATGTGTACTTTGGCAACGAGGCTTGGACACTATTTATTCGACATGGTTGATATTCGATTGGGCCGATTTTATCGCAAATTACACCGACATGAGGTTCTACAGTGTATGCACAACACTGGCAATAATGCATGGAGAAGTGTGTGACCCAGCATTAACGGGAGTTTAGTTGATATGCACGACGAAGATGACGTGATACCGTGTTGTTGATGGATACCCGGTGTTGTGCAATAAGTGACATTACATTATCATTGAGAGTAGACATGGATGCAGCAGACCCTAAGACGACTTTGGCACAAGTCGGCATTGTGGGCTCCATTTCAATGCATAGATACAATACGTGGAGTCTTTATTTGAGAATGTAGTATCAAGGTTGATATTGTAGGTGATCCTATGTTGGAATAGTTTTGATAGTTATTAGTCGATCCATAGTTATTTTAAGGTTCGATTAGTTGTTCAATCCTAAGTATAAACCTTCACAAGGTGTTGATGTAGGTGTATTTAGAATTATACTCCTTAGGTTAGTGAAACCTCCCTTAGTAAATAGTTCACAAACACTTGTTGAACACTCTAGGTCGCATAGAGTACTAATGAAGTTAATTTCTTGTGATCACCACATATTAATGATGTAACTCATTCACCATACTTTTGTCTGACCCACCCCTATCCTTTCTTTTTCACTCACCACAGGATGATAGGATAGCAGGTGATAGGCCTAAAAATTCGTACGTGGATAAGCGAGCTTAGCACTGAAGTTGCTTATTATTTTTCATTACTCTCCATGTAATTATTTATCATGCTTAGTATTTATCAGACCATTTGTTGTATTTCTGTAAACTCTGGATTATGACTATGTATGTTTTGAGACTGTGTTTTCTAAGATATTTTCTAAGACGATTATTTTTTGTATTTATATTTTTTTGCCTTCCACCATGAGATCTGAAAGTGTAGAATGTCTTAGATTTTATCTTTATATCCTTAGTCTCTGTTATATTTAAAAACCTGATAGCTCGTAGTTCTTGACACCGATGCAAATCCAAAAGTTACCTAAGGCTTTGTATTAATGTATAGGAGTTGCAGGTTGCCACTACAGTATTCTCAAGTCGAGAGAACTGTGTAACATCGTCACACTAAGATTTCCTGTTTGACCTAGTAGCTACCACCAATCGGAAACTCTTGGACGAGTAATTTAATAGTTATTCAATAACTATGAGTACGTAGCCATTTGATCCTCTAGTAGCCATAAGTAATATAGTGCCCAACATTTGGAGAGAATTACGTACTCTGGTCTCAACGGATGAATCAGTATCCTTTCTCAAAACATCCTGACCATGAATATTTAAAATAAATTATTATTTTATATAGTGATTAATTATTCATGGTTGCAACTACTTGCAACTACAATAACATAACATTTAGTTTAAGGATTTTCTTGTTAATATATTTTAAATTAATTACTTAATTAGTTATATCACAATATAACTACATGTATATAAGAAAATAAACACCTTTATTTCAAATAAGATTGAATATAGAGTTCGATATATGTAACAAATTAAATAATTTCTCCTAGGATGTACCACTAACTCTTTCATCCTCTCTATTGCTCCAGCCTAGCCTAAATGGATAGTTAAAGTTTCAAGGTTGTCCCAAGTGTGAGGCACAAGGATGATCTTTTTCTTAGACTAATTATAAATATTTGTCTTTGAAATATTATTATATGCATTTTGACTTTAAAAGTTAAGTTTGAAATATAAAATTTTATAATGGTAAAAAAATTATATAATTTGAAGTAGTTATAGATTTGGACATGAATAGTTATAAGTGTTATAATATTATACTTATACAAAATATGAATATATATTTTTCTCAAAATTATCTATTAAATCATATCAAAATTTTGAAATTTAAGTGATTTATTTAAAAAATTAATTAAATAAATAATAAATTAAACCATTTCATTAATTTAATATGTACATACCGATATATAATTGTAAAAGTTATAGCTATATAATAATCTATTTAAAGTGTTTAAGAAAATAATTTTAATTTTTTTGGAATTTTAGGAAAGAATTTAACTAAAAGGTTTAATTAAATTAATAATTAGTGAATAATTAAAATTGTTTTATTAAATACATATAATTTATAAGAGTTAATTATATTATAAAAGTTATAAACAAATTAAACTTATAAGAATATATGTAAATAATATATAGATTATTGATGTATATATATATATATATTATAAATGTTATAAGAAACATATATATATATATAAGTAAATATTTATAATTATAAATGTTATAATTATATAGTAATTCAAAATTGTTTTGAATTAATATTTTAGATTTACGAAATGTTAAATTAATAATTAATTAAGTTGTTTAATCAATTAATTAAAATACATGTAAACTTATTTATGTAATGTAAAAATTAATGAAAATTATAGAAGTTATAAATAAGTTTATCTTATGTATATATATATAAGTAATATATATATGTGGCTAAAAAATAAACACAGTATGGATTTTTAGGATAAATAACTATGTAGTGTACATATACAATGACATCTAATTTATCAAATGCTTGTATCACTTATGGTATTCTTCAAGAATATATTATCTCTTAATCGATATCACTTTAATGATTAAAATCATGAATTTTAATAGTGTTACCCTCCATTATTTACATATTGAGTAGATTACTTGCATAAATATCGATTGCTGAGCAAACTCAAGTTGATATTGTTATGTGTAGTACCACTTGGTATGTCACTAGATGGGTAGGGACATAGCTAACATTTGTTAAGCAAACTCAAGACGTGAGTAATTTATCTCTATGCTGCCGTGAAATGATGGGACAAAGTGATTAATGCACTGATGATCTATTTCTCAAACTCAAGCTCAAGCTCAATAATGGATTAGGGTAAAGAAAAACTAGTTGAGTGTTATATATTATATAACCGATAAATGTAATCCACCACTTATAGGGACTACGATTTGTTGAGCAAACCCAAGGTCGAATGTAACATGATAAGTGGGTCCCAACATGCATTAGAGAAATAGAAAGATTTATGTACATCTCTTTAGGTTTGGAGAGTTACGTAAAGTCTAATGGGAACCTTATTAGAAGGAATATAATAACCAATCTATTAAGTATAGGAACACATAATATTATAAAATTTGCTATTAAGATAGATTTTCATGATTATAATCGATAAAATGCTTATTGATTGAACTATACATATTAAACTAGGTTAAAGTTTGATAAAGAAATGCATGTTAACCTAGAACTAATTTTTTGCACGCTATCACTTCAAAGCCCACACGATAGGCCAAGCGAACAGCTATAACGACCTAGAATTTCATCGTTTTGATTTACGAATATTTAATTAAGTTTAAATATTAAAATAATATATTTTATAATTAAAATAATACTCTTTTAAATAATAAATAATGATGGTGAAATAGTTTTTCAAATTTGTTTATAAAAATATTTATTTCGAAGAAAAACAAAAAATGTGACCGGAAGTTGTTTTCCGAATTTTCGATTTTTCATCGGCTAAAAGTTGTCCAAAATGTTGTGTACACTATTGTATAATTATACACATACATTTATAAATTAAGTTAGGATATGTTTGATACACACACATGCATATACTTAAGTTAATAAAAATTGTAATGTGACTTGCATATAAAATAAGATTAAGTGAAAAAGTAAATGTCACTTAGCATGAAACCTTAAGTACGAATATAATTAATGCATGTTGGGTCAAAATGAGAGAATGAGGGCAAGAACTTTCATATGGAAATGATGTGGAAGGGAGGTATGGTGATGAGGTGGCATGCATGTGGTAGAGGGTATGTACAAAAGGGTATTTTAGTAATTTACTAAGTGCATTTTATATAGAAGCAATTTCCAAAATTTCTCTTTCTCATTTTCTCATTTCTCACTTCATTCCTAACATTTCAAAGCTTTTACTTTTTATTTTTCATGGCTTCTTAGTTTTTCAAAGTTAGAAAATATCATTTTTCCCACCTTTTAGTTTCTAAAAAGTTGTTTAAACCTCTCTTCTTCCTTACTACATCTTCTCTTCTAAGACAAGCCACTAAAACCCATCACCACCATCATGGCCGAGCCATACCTTATCATGGCCGAAACTCACCTTGGCCTTAAGGCCTTCAAAATCCATTTTTGGTTAAGGGAAATTAAAGTTCTAGGTCATATTCTAATCACAGTGGAAGATCGGGTCGAGTTAGTAAACCTTTGGTAACTTTTGGTGAGTTAAAGATCACCTTTAAATAAATTTTTAAACTTTATTTTTGATGTCTACTTGGTTGCTAAGTATGCTACTTGTTGAATGAAATTAATTTTGATTATATGTATGTGCTTGGGTATGTTTGTGATATAAACTTGGAAAGTAAGGTTAAAGTTAGTAAAGTTGAAAGTTAGTTCCGCAACTTGTTGTATGTGGTGACGATATGATTATATGTTATGTTCATGAATCTAGGTTTGTGATCTTGCATAGGATGTGCCAAGCTAAGGAAGTTAGTATTGAAGTTGTTAGTTTGCGACCTCCAAATCCTCTGGTTAAAACTTGTTTAGTAATTTTAATTTACTAAAAATGTTACAAGTTGCTAACTTTGTTTAGTTCCAAACCTTTTACTTATGTTTATAAAGTAAGTAAACTCATAAAACAAAAGTTTTGAAAGTGATTTGGAATATAAAGCAAGATTTGAAATTACGAGTCGTATAGCGATAGTCGCTATAGATGCAGTTCGTGAAAACGAACTCTTTTTAAAATTTAAATTTGTTTTCATCTTAAGTATATTTTGCAAAATGTTGTTACTTAGAAATTTTTTTGGAAAATGTTTTAAACATATATTAAGTAATAAAAAGTAATTATTATTTTATATTTTGTTTAATTAATGATTAATTAATTAATTAATTAAGTTCATTAGTACTTAATCATTAGTTAATAAAGGAAGTAGCATTTAATTATTAATTAAATAAGTTAATTATAATTAGTTAAGTAATTAAGGATTAATTATTATTTAATAATTTAATTAAAGATTAATTATTATTATATTAACTATTAAAGGTTAATTATTATTAAATTTTTACTTAAGAAAGGGTTTTAAATATTTAATTAATTACTAAATAAGTCAAGATTTAATTAATACTTAGTTAAGGTTTAATTACTTTTAAATGAAATATTTTTTTATTATTTAATTTAAATTAAGCATTATTTAATTATCTGAGATTAATAAATATTTAATTATTATTTAAAACTTTAATTTATTATTTAATGATTATTTAAAAATTAATTAGGGTTTAATTATTTATTTAAAAGTTAATTATTGTTTAACTAATAATTAAAGGTTTAATTATTATTAATAAAGAGTTTAAATGTAATTTAATTATTAAATAAAAGTTTAACGTTTTAAACCATTTTATTTCTCAAGTTCGGTTTTGTTTTTTTAGCAACTCTCTTTTAAACAATGTTTTAAATCCAAAAGATTTCTTTGTCGACTACCTGATATGGAACCCAATGACATCTATTTAGTAGAATAAATCACCGTTCTGCTAATTGAACTGTATTTGACATCTGTTTGGTAGAATAAATCACAGTTCTGCCATAATTCACCAAGTTGATTTTGTTGACATCTATTTAAGCAAACAATAAAACCCAGTTCCGCTATTATGGTCACTTAGACATTTACCTATATGATTGATTCTTATTGGTTGATTCCTTTTTACATACCTAATTGTTATGTAAATACCCATGTCTTAACTTGGAAAGGTGAACTCAATTAAATGAGAACCATTATGGTCACATAGCATAACAAGAGTTCGAATGTATGGAAATCAGTTTCAGGCAACAATGCAACAAAATGGAATCACATCAGTTTAGAGACCCAAGTACATGTATATTACATAATGGGGCAGCAAAGTACAAGTCTAGACTCAAGGCTAAACTAAAAGACAAACAAGTGCACTAAACATAACTAGTTAGGCCATATTAAAGCAAACAGCTCAGAGCAAATGGTACAGGGATACACATCAATGCACTCGAAACAGAACATGCATATACATGTACACAAAGTTCAGGTCAGTGACCAACTAACAGCCAATATTAGTGAACAAGCAAAACAAGGAGAAGCAAGTACATGGAAATATACAAGTGCACAAGCATAAACCAGACAGGAATGTAGTAGTGCAATAACACATAGTACACATAAACAAAAGCAAAATGGGCACATCAATGGTGCAAACCGGTGCAGGTGTAACTGAAGATTCAAGGGGAATTATACATAGTGCAGTGATATACAAGCAAAAGTTCTAGCGTAGGACAAGTATCAGTTTCAGTTGAACAAATAAATATGATTGCAGTTCACCAGAGACCAAGACAAATCCATAAAATAATAGTCAAACAGTCTAGATTGAATATGCACACAGGGGCAACAATCACAGCATTGAATTCACAACAAACTAGGATATATAAGTACTCGCACACAAGCAAGCTCCAGGAAAATCAAATTTTGACATAGCAAACAATTCAAACAATAGCCAACATAATCATCAAAGCAAAGTCATGAACCAACCAGACTGCCTTCATGATCAACTAAGCAAGAAATACAATAGTGTACCGTAGGTACAAGCAACACGTACGAGCATGGACTAGGGGAATACAAATTAAGGACCGTAACAGTTTTGAATAAATCAAACAAAAGGAATTCAAACAAAGCAGTAAGATTGACCAAGTAAACCGAAATCAAAGGAATTCAATCAATGTCAAAATTTGTTTAAAATATATTCAAATATATATCAGAGGATACAGCATGTATATCAACGACAAATAAGTCAAGAACCAGATAATTAATCCTTGGCCAAGAAATGAAATTGAAAAATTCAAACAAAATATTCAAACCGAAAATACAAGGTTTCAATCCCTATAAAGTAACCCATACCTTCATCAGTAGAGTATAAAGCAAAAAATCGAAAACATTAATTAGAGAACTTATACCAAATCAGCAACGGTTAACTCGACACTGGAAGCAACCACAACTAATCAAAGAACGAGAGCAATAGAGAAGACCGTGAGCAATTTAAATCTTAAATTCCAAGCGATAGCTTTTAGATAGCGAAACCCTAACTTGAAATCAAAGAACGAAATTTGAAGCCGTCGAGATTACAAGATGAGATTTGGGTTCCTTCAAGATTGGGTTTTGAGAGTAAGAGAGTATCGAGAGAGTGAGAATTTTTTGATATGGAAACCAAAATATCATTTTTGGTGTTAGAGGATGGGGATGGCAGCGAAATGGAAGGTTGGGACGGCAACGATTTTTAATGGACTAGGGGATTAGGTTTAGAGAGTGGAAGGAGGGAAATGAATTTGTACGTGGGAATTTGTAAGTGAGGAAATGATTTTGTAGGAGGGAAATTTGCACGACGTTAAAATATTGTCTAAATGACCTTTTCCCATATGTTGTCTGAATGAACTTTTAGAAGGGCTATGTCATACAATAGATGACTTTTCCATGTGTTCTGTGAAAAAGTGGGATAACGGAAAATTTACCATATGTTGTGTGATGACTGTTGTCTGATTCACTTTGTGGCATAGTGTCCATTTCAGATTTAACTTGCTTAGTAATGTTTATTACCTATATGAGATTTATTTACCATATGTTTATTATCTAAAATGATCAATAGCGATGCTCACATTCAGTAGGAGCATGATAAAGTTGTTAAAATCATAAAGGATCTTGTTAGGCCATCCTAAAGGATTTTATGATGGACCAACAAAGATAACATACTCTAATATACCAAAATTGAGTCCACCTACTTTATTCTTATTCAACGTTGAATTTTCTAAGATACGTGCTTATGTATATTGATACATAAAGTCAAATATCTATGATAAATTAATAAAATATACGTGTAAGTTAAATTAAAGAAATACGAAAGAGCTAAAACAATATGATATTATCATATATGGTGAGTTACTAGATATGAGTTCCAATGATACCTAAAATAAAATGTAATACCATCTCAAATATTACTCCTCCTTATGATATATTATGATGTGTAAGGAGGAATCAAATTATGTTAGACATGATTTGATTTACATGGGTAAAGTTGAGAATAAATCTTTCTTAAGGGATATGTATTTATAAGCAAATAAATATGTGAATCTCGTATTATTTAGTGCTAAGTTTGCAATATCATACAAGATATGATACATGAGAAAATTTTATTTTAAAAGGTTCAAGATACAAGCTTTTCAATATATGTTAAGAACATGAATTGTGTAAAGTCAAAGCTAGATTCATTATCATGTGAATTATATAGGTTTATGGAAGCTTGTTCAATCGCATTGAGAAATACAATGATATTTCTAGAAGTGCAACCTCTTAACCGAGGAATTTCAATTTAGAAAATTGGTGGCACTGTGGTTGACTAATATAAGATCCAAAAAAATGAGGTGAAAATAAATGTTTAGATAATACATAATTAATATAATCTAATAAGGGAACATCTTATTAGGACGTCTAACGAAAGTCTTATATGCCGAAGAGAAAATGTGATTTTCCTAATACGAGAAAGTAGATTGAATGTCAATCCCTTCTATTGCCCGCAAGCTACGGAGAGTGTAACTTTTCCACCTGGCTTGATGTTGATAAGATCTGAAATAGACTCCATGTGTAACAATCCATATTCTAAGTGTCAAATGATCATAAAATATTTTTATTCAATTCATATAAGATAGTATGACTCTAAAATTTTAGGAAATGACTCTTATTGGTAATTTCCACATCTATGATTTTGTCAAACTTCTCTGTGTGACCATTTTAACCCTAAATATTATATGGACTATAACTTTTGATAGGACTCGAGCTAGGGTCTCAAACCACATCCATTGCTTCAGGATGATGGTTTTCCATTCTGTGGAGTGGTCATAGACTTATCATTTGAAAGTTGTGGTTGTTTTAAGTTTTGACTGCTGCTGGCCAGGATTAGTGGGCAATTAATAAGGCTTGAACCTAAGCCAGTAACAAATTTCAGATTTTCACCTAATTGGGGTAGATAGGACATCTCCAATCACATTTCCCACTTCCCAATTGGGGTGGATAGGACATCTCCGATTACATTTTACACTTCCTAATACAATCCCAAACCTCTATTGAACATAAGTCTATTAAAAAGCCTACAATTTTCTTACTAATCTTAGTCTAAATCATCATTAGAGGAGTAATTAGCATAGAAGAATTGGACATTATCATTTTTGGCAGATTTGAATTCATTCTCCTTGCCATCTATTTCAGATCTAGAGGAAAGATTGGTATTTTAGGTGTTTGGTGAGTGGTTATTGACCTCTCACTATCCTATACATGTTAATATAGTTAAATTTGATGCTTTTAACATGATTTTGATGATTAAATTTTTTCTAACATTAATTACACTTTTTTACTTGTTTATGACCAAAATTAAAATGATTTGAAATGGTTTTTAAAAGATTTTACAACCCCTTTTTGTTCATGTTTTCATGCTTATGTAAAAGTTAGATCAAGGCTAAAACTTGTATGATATCATGTTTGGTGAATTACATGTGTGTATGGATGTATATGGATGATACTTCAGATTTGTATGTTGTATTTTGATATGGTTTGCTAGTGCTTTTAGGTAGTTAGGATAGAGTTTGCCAAATTAGGCAAATCGAAGATAAAAGTGATTGGAATTGGACAAATCTTCGGGGATGGGCTTTGGAGGATTTAAGGAGCTCGCACTTCAAGTCATAAAAAGATTGGATCGAGGCATAGTGGTCGGTGACGACTTGATTCAGATCGTTAGGGAGTTTTCATCGGTGGGATTTCACTTAAGGGTGCTTCGGGATTGCTTGGGAAAAACTTGAGATGCTTCGGGTCGAGCCTAGGGTTGGCAGGGGAGGGAAGTTCGAGGAGTCAAAAGCCAAATTTTGGCTTAGTCGATTGCTCCGAACAGAGTAAATTTTTGGATGATGGTGGGGTCTAGTTGCTTAGAAGTAAGAGCTTTAGAGGAGAGAGGCTTCAAGGAAGTAGTCAAACCTAAAAATTTAGCTAATTATACCACCCGGCGCCAAGTACTTTAGGTCGATACCCATATGTATTTTTTAACCAAGTCGAGGTGAAACTTCTAGGGGTTAATGTACTTGATCTTTGGGTAATGGTGGAGGTGCTTGTTTGTTCGTTTGACATTCGATGGAGATATGACAAAACAATGAAGACTAGTGGTAAATAAACAAAGCGATATTGAAGTGCTTCGACGTAATGTTTAGAACTTTAATGATGGAAACTCAATAAGGGATAGGGTTAGCCTTTAATTATAGTGGCTCGATGACTGGAGCCAAAGTGATGATCTAATGGGTGGGTTCAATGAGTGTAACTCGTAAGTGGAGTGATGACCGTATTCCACTATAGATATAGGTAGAATTCAATTATGATTGAGTTCCATTATGAAGGTGTGTGCCAATGGATCATAGACAATCAGAGGTTTCATGTATACTCGTGTAGAGTACGTGAGGATGCCCACTTGGATTATGACCGTGTCTAGATCTTATGACCATAGATTACCCAGGTCTTATGATCGTGGGTCTATTTCCTGGCCTTACGAAGTGGCATGGATCGAGCACCATGGAACTGAGATTTGATTAGGTCTTCGGCTTATGATCGTGCCATATGAGTTGCCATATATCTAGGAATATTGAGTGATATAGAGGATTGTTTGATGGATGTTTTTTTTGCTTTGGTTGTTCTCCCATAGTCTATCACTCTAGGTAGGTCACTTTACGAAGGTATTTAGGACGTGGATACCTAGACACCCGATGCTTTACTTAGGATGTTGTAAATTATGATGATGATAGTAGAGTAGCATGTTATAATGTTATATGCTATTGGTTATAGGGTTAGGTTAGGTATGGTTCTTGTACCCTGTTCTTTACTATGTCGACTTGTATAGTATTTTGAGATTCATTTATCGCTCAATCAGACTATTGTTTGACTCAAGGTTTTATGCTTTGCTTCTTATTATCTCGTGTGCTCTTAAATGAGTAAACTAAATAGCAGGTCTAGGTGAGATGCAGTAGTTGTGTAGAGGACGGGCAGGATGGAGCTTTCTCGTATTATATATGGATATTATGCTTATTTCATTGTGTAACACCATAGACCCTAGACAGTGTTTGCTCTACTATTATGAGACATTTTAGTTTATTTCCGCTTTGTATAAAATCTATTACTATGTCGTATAACTCTGAGGTTCTGTGTTTCGATAGTTGGTTCACTTAATAATTACCATCTCTCCTATTTTATATCTATGATGTATATGATAATTTATTCCATCTGCTGCGAGTTATACGGCACATCCAGTGATGTTTATTTCTTTTAACCTTTGACCATCATCCTATATCTGTTGGACATGGCAGTAGCACACTATTTAGTTATATTGGGTGTCAGTGGTGTAGGATGATCGTTACACAAGTATATCAATAAAATATTATTTTGGAGGTAGTACTAAAGGGGCATGATCAATCGATTGTAAACAGTTGACATTGAAAAGTTATAGACTTATTAATCAAGGTAGTTGGGAAATGATTTAGTCAATTCAAGTGCTACAAGGATGAAAAAAGAAACACAAATAATGTAATGCCTTATTGAATGACTTCTTCTATGTGATGGGAACCAAATCATGTGAAATAAAGCCTTTCGCGTTGAAGAATAAAATGTTTAAATTTTCCAAAATGATTCTTGGAGTGATTCATGAGCACTAGCTGAAGTCGTGTTCAAATCCGAGTTAAAACTAAAAAGATATGATCATTTTGAATAGTAGCTAAGTTGTCAAATGTACAGTGCTAGAGAGCTAACCTTCTAACTGAACAGGGCAACCAAAATTTCACCAGACTATGATAGATGTGTAGTTCACAATATTTGAAGAGCAATGTTTATGTTACGTCGTAATCCGAGCTACGACGAAGGAGCTATAATGATTTAAAGAACGGTTTGCATGACTAAACATCCCGTGAACCTTCCCATTTCCCTAATAGAATTAAAGATTGTGATATGGTAAATTCATTGATAATTAGGAAGAAATTGGAAATTTTGTATTTGAAGTATTGGAGACAAATGGAAAAAACAAGAGGTAGATCTAAATTACAATGAGAGAAATACAAAGTGTTATTGAGTGGCATGAGCCCTCGGGCCCACCCCATAAAGGGGCTTAGCTAGGAGGCCCACCATCGCCTGCTAATAGAAATGGATAGGCTAGGAGTGTTATTCTATATGGTTTATTATAATCAAAGTACCGTTTTATATATGTAAGATCCACGATATTATTAGGTCAAAAGACTATTACACATCGTAATGTTAGATCTTCTATTTGACTTGAATATATTTAATATATATAAGACTCTAAGTGAGTCGTTTTGCAATTGTTCCAACAACTACAAGTGCATACCACTATCTATCATATAGAGAGTGTTATACAAACTGGTCACAACATCTATATCAATATCTTATTCTTAGTACATCTTGACTATGACCATTTAAGGATTTCGATCCAATACTAGTGGTTAACAACACAATCGTAACTATAATCGACTAAACAATTTGTTCTATGGAATTTCTATCATTATATATTTAACATATTATATACATTATTATATCACTACATAAAAATATATACAATAGAAAATAAAACTTAAATCTTACATTATTTGTTGATATGCTATCAAATTTAAATTACATAATCAAATTATATGATTGCCTCTAGGATATACTCTTAACTCTATCAATTTTTGGCTTGCACTTAGGGACAATTTTGATATCTCACAACTATACACTATATTAGTTCTCTTATATTAAATCAAGAATGGGACTTAGAGTGTGGATCTGTATTGTTATGATTATAAATCTACTATGTTTGATCCCAATTCTCTGCTATATAAAATATTTGCAACGCGATACTTATGGAAAAATGTCCCGAATTTACAATGATATATGGAATGATCATTTTTATAAAAAGTATTTAGCCCTATTTTGAAACCAAAGATTTTTGATAAGTATATGAGATAGAATTGAGACTTATAAAACAGAAGTTTATAAATATAAAATGAGATTTATAAAAGAAGTTTTCTAAATAGAAATGAGATTTATAAAAAGGCGTTTTATAATATAAAATGAGATTTATAAAAGAAGTTTTACAAATATAAATAGAGATTTATAAATGAAGTTTTATAAATAAATTTGGAGATTTAATAAAGAAGTTTTATAAATATAAATGAGATATATAAAAGAATTTTTATAAATATAAATGAGATTTATAAAACGGTGTTTTATAAAAGGAATGAGATGTGATTTCCATAAATGATTTTTATAACTTACAGTGGTGTGAAAGTATTCTTTTCATACTTAACACCAGATTCTGTGGTATGGTGATTCGTCTCTATCTATGAAAGTTTAAGAATGTATGTCGAGGTAAGGATAGTATGCTAACATGTTTGACTTCCTTGTTAATCAATGTATAATACAAGTTTAATATTGGAAATGGGTGGTAAGTATATTTGGTCTAATTTTTATATGACCCTGTTACTTACACCAAAAGTGTTATGGGTTTATTGTTATCTATGTTCTAAATGACATTTATTTTGCCCCAATTAAGTATAGTTTTGAAAGTAAAATCTTTCTTAAGATTTTGTGAATATACTTATACCATTGAGATAAGTATACAAATACTTTTCTGAGTATTGAAAGTAGTGTTTTGTGAATATACATATACCGTTGAGATAAGTATATTAATACTTTTCTGGGTATTGAAAGTGTAATGCTTTATGAATATATTTATATCGTTGAGATAAGCATATAAATACTTTTCTAAGTATTGAAAGTGTAATGGTTTGTTAATGAATTTATACCGTTGAGATTAGTATATAAATACTTTTCTAAGTATTGAAAGTGTAGTAGTTTGTGAATATACTTATACTATTAAGATAAGTATATAAATACTTTTCTAAGTATTTAAAATGTAGTTCTTTGTGAATATATTTATACCGATAAGGTAAGTATATGGATTTTTTCCAAGCATTGAAGAGTGTAAATGAATAGTGAATGAGTAGTATACATATGTATATCTTTATAAAGTATTTTGATACAAGTATTTATAAAGTAATTTTTTTATATATGAAAGGATTAGTTGAAGATGCTTAGTGGTTGCTTATGTGCTTAATCATGCTTGGTTTCCATATGAAGTTAAATCTCTGATTGGATTGTTACTTATTTGATAGTTAAATGACCGATTATCAAATCTTAGATAGTTTTAAAAACTATCGATTGTTGGTTCAAAGAGACCAGATCAGATATGTTATTCGAAAATCACATCAAACCGGCATGAGCGGTCGAATTGGAGACACTTGAAGATGATCGAAGACGAACTTTTTTGAAGTGCAAGGGATACTTGCTACTAATCCTGAGAGTGATTTCAAAATGGATGTAGTAGAATTAGTGCCTGGTTTGTTCGTATCCTGAACAACTTGTATGGATGAATGCTGGTATTGCATTGTGCCTGGAGGGCAGTGTTAGCGTTCTTAGAGAGATTTGCTAAAAGGAAAAGGTAATTGTGGCCTCACAAGCCTCACAACCCGATAATGAATAAAATCAGGGGATGCAGTAGAGCTATGTGGTTTACTACCATCAAGAGCATCATTCCTCAGATATAGATCGATATTTATGGATTTTTTGTATGCGTGCGCACTACAAGGGTAGGGCCAAGTGCAATGTCTGTAGCCTTGGTGCCTGAGGAATGATGTAATCAGGTATGCCATGTTAAATGGACAACCGACTCTGTGTTTACCGGGGGCAGGCGGGAGGGGTCAAAGTGGAGCCCTCGCTATATTTTATCTAGAGATATACTGTGGCAAGTGGTACCCCAGTGAGTTGTCATTGTATGGAATTCAATTTCCCATACGTGCCTTACTGTTTTTGTTGTAGAACCCTATACCATTGAATATAGTTATGGGTAACCATTTTAGATATGTTATATATTTATTTTAAACACTAGTACTATTATAATATCACTGGATTTTTTATAAAATGGTTTGGTTGTCATAAGGTAAAAACCCATCCGTGTTTATGTGCGGCATGATCTTATGAGATGCCTATTTGCGCCAAAATTGGTCACAAACCCCGAATGTCGTGAAAGCACTAGTGTATGAACACAGATCAGCAATATTGTAACACAAATCTCAGATCCATACAAAGTAGAGAACAACAATTGAAAAATAACAAACAAAAAACACAAGATTTATAGTGGTTCGGCTATCTCCGGCCTACATCCACTTCGAAGGATAATCTTTTTATTGATGTGCTTGCTGATTACAGTGAATTACAGCAGTAGTATTCGAGTACAACAATGGAGTTTAAGTGCAATCGTGATTTTGGCAGAGTCTGGACGTTGTAGGACCCAAAGTCCTTTCTCTGTAGGCTCTAGGTTGCTATTTATAGGCGCTCCATGCAAATATCTGGCTCAAACTTTGGGAGACCTCTTTTGGCACGTGAGCGGGCCCACACGATCGATCGCATGCAATTTCGACTCGACCCGTGATCGATAAGAACGTAATTCGTATCGATCAAGATTTTGTCCAATGGACTCAAAATTTGGCATGACCATTCTTTGGCTTGTACCTAAGCTCTTGTGAAAATTTCATAGCATTTGGACTTATGGATTGTGAGATATGATCGATGCAAATTCGTGTTTTCGGTGGGCTGTCCTGTTCGAATCGATACATTCATATCGTTCTGTTCGACTCGATCTCGAGCACGTGTGCGTATGGTGACATGGCGCGAGATTCTTAGGTCGATCCACTCTTCGCGCCGAGTTGACTGAGCCTTATTCGTACCCACTATCGGAGCCTTGTTCGCATCGATCACTCTATCTTGTTCATGCCGGTGCAAGTGGTTGTTCGTATCAATCATGTTTCATCTCGTTCGGATCGATCAACTGAGTGTCTACCCCGTATCGATGAGGGATTTCATATCGATGGGAGATTTCGTATCGATACGAAGCGTGCGTAAGTGGTCGATACGAAATGAACAAATTAATGGATAGGAAGTGATGCTTTTTCATGGACGTTGATCAGTGGACCTGATGGATACGAAACCATTCGATGGCTTCGCTGGATCGATACAAACACGATGGACACAAAGCGAGGTTACTTTGATCGATGCAAACACGATGGATACGAGGCCCATAATCGATACGAACACGATGGATTCGAACAGTGCGGTCATGGATGGATTCGAACAGATCGACTCGATCATGGATCATTGATCGATACGAAAAGCGTGCTTTCCTCAACTTGCATCGATCATATCTCGTTCATACGAACTCCGATTGACCTGAAATTTGAAACGTTTGCTTTCATAGCATTGCTTATCATGTCTTGTCAATTATAGCTCAATCCAAACTCCGACAAAATTCATCGACATCCATAGTGAACCTGTGATGTATAATCGATATCTGGGATGAGTAATCATCGATTTTCAGTTAATTTATTGATATCTCAGTCTTGCTAAAAAGTGGGATAACATTTTGCCCCCAAAACATGCCTTTTGGCAAAAGCGTGTTTTGAATAGCTCCAAATCGAATATCGTGAGTTCATGTTTAATTCACAACCATAGTACTGTCAATCAAGTTTATGGCTGTTCGAAGCCGAATCAGTTTTCATCTCCACTTGTGGAAGTCGGTAATTGATTTCTAAAACCTTTCCGGACAATTAGTGGTCACTCCGGACCCTTGCCAAGTCCATTCCAGACTTTACGATCGAATAGAAAGATCCTATTGCGCTCCGGCGTTGCTTTCTATTCCTTGCACTCTGGCCCTGGCGAGGGCATATAGCGATGTCTTGGTCTTTCTAGACCGATCATAGCCTCTCTGGGCTCTTGTTGGATCCCATCCTATCACTCTCTGGTGAAGGGGAAACAACGTCGAGTGAGCCGATCATGTCGCTCTCTGGCGAATCGGCAGCACCCCCTGCACTCCGGTTCAGTGTCTCTGAACATTAAGCGATGTCATGGCCTAAATCCTAGGCCGATCATAGCCTCTCCGAGCTCTTATCGAACCCCGATCCAATCACTCTCCGGTGAATGGGGAACGACGTTAAGTGAGTTGATCCTGTCGCTCTCCGGCGAAGCAACTCACTTCTTGCATTTTGGACCCTGTCTCTCCGGGTAGGGTCATAAAGCGATCAATCTCAAATTAATCATCAATATTCATCCTTTAACTCTTCGGTCAAAGGTTTATTTAATGAAATTCAAGTTCATTTATTAAATTCAAGTTCCAGTGTTCAATCACAAACAACTGAAATATCTAAATATTGCCTCTCCGAGCAGAGCGGTCTATTGCCATCTCAGAGCATGCTTGGGGATCTCTCCGGTTCCCGTACATGTGTAAGTGGAATAGCCGTTTTATTTTGAAATCAAATCTAAGAAATTTAAATGATTGACCTAAGTTCAAGTCTTGAACTTAGCCCTTGCCATCATGATCAATTGATGACGAGTCATGATCCTAATCCAGGGTTAGTTCTGTTGGGTGGAGGCGGTAGTTGCTCAGGTCCTACGGCCACTGTCTAATCTTTAGTGTATTGTGGCAATCTACCACTTCTAACATGTTCTTCCACCTCATCCTTCAGATGGCGATATTCATCGGTAGTATGCCCTTCCAGGTCATGGAATAGGCAGTACTTTCCACTTCTACGTTCCCGTTATTTAGGATCTCTCCTGGGTGGTTTTCGATAGAGGAGCTGCCCTCGAGTCTCCATGTAGATTCGTTACAGGCTTGCCGTCATGTCAGCGTATTGTTTGAATCTAGGTTCTCGAAATTTTTTCTGTTTGTCAGGATCATCGTATCTGTCGTCCTTCTTTTGCTTCCCTTTGTCTGCTTCATATAGTTCTTTGGAGGTTCCTTCGCCTTGCACAGCGTTTGTTTCTCACCTCTCGGCGCGTGAGTCTTCTAGCCGAATGAATTTTTCAGCTTCATGATAGAATTCTCCAAGGTCTTGTGGTGGATCTCTTGCTAAAGAATCCTTAAATTCCGTGCCTTCCGCGACTCCTGCTACCGCCGCCATCAAAATCATTGATGGATCCGGGCGATCTACTGAAGCCACAGTTGCATTGAATCACAATAGAAAATTTTTATGGACTCTTCTGTCCTCTGCTTTATCGATGCCAAGGACATCACACTCTTGGGTCGCGTCACGTGGACCCTAAACTGCCTCATGAAGCATTCCACTAGCTCGCTCCATGTTCTGATTGATCCATTCTCTAGCTGCCTGAACCAAAGCGCAGCCAAATCTGTCAAATATAGAGGGAAACATCGTGCCGCCACTTCCTCGGATGCCCCCAGCACTTCCATATGCCTGATATATCTAGTAATATGCATGGTTGGGTCTGATTTCCCGTCATAAGGGTCCAGCGCGGGTAACTTGAATTTTGGAGGATTCCTTGCATTTCTGATATTCGGAGTTAACGGACTCTGACTAACTTCCTCTAAGCCTCCGCTTGACAATCCTCCCCTCATTATCCGTCGCACTAATCCGGCCATTCTTTCATCTCCATCCTGGGGTCGTCCCCTCGGCATGCTTCTATCCTGCCCCCCAGGTCTCGAAGGGTATTCCGGGTAATATTCCTCGTGTGGCTCATTCATGTTGGCATTGGCTCTAGCCTGCTGAGCTCCATCCATGGGTCTTCCAATGTCAGATCCCGACGGTCTGCCCCCAGGTCCTTGTTGATTGCCTTCAGGTTCTTCATTCTGATCTTGGATCTGACCTCCATTGGTCTCTATGACTCTAGCTCCTTGTCCTGTGTCTGCAGTCACTGCAGCCGGTACACTGTTCTGTGCTCCAGCTGTTCTCATCTGATCAAAGAGGTTTTGCATCATTTCTTGTTGACTCTTCAGCAATCTTTCATGAATTAAATCCGCCATAGCCTCCATCTCATCCCTGGTGATGTAGATCGAAGCTTGATCTGCTCCAGCTCCAGAAGAGGCCTCTTGACTTCCCTCTTGCTGGCTCCTTTCTCCTCTCTGTCTTCTTGTTGATTGTCGTGTCATTGTTGTTCAGATCTGAATCCCTCAGCCTTCCAATCCAATATCTATGTAGTAGAATCCTTGAGTTATGCCTTCTCAGTGAAAGCACCAAAGTGTTTGCGCCAAAATTGGTCACAAACCCCGAATGTCATGAAAGCACCAGTGTATGAACACAGATCAGCAATATTGTAACACAAATCTCAGATCCAGACAAAGTAGAGAACAACAATTGAAAAATAACAACAAAAAACACAAGATTTATAGTGGTTCGGCTATCTCCGGCCTACGTCCACTTCGAAGGATAATCTTTTTATTGATGTGCTTGCTGATTAAATGAATTACAGCGGTAGTATTCAAGTACAACAATGGAGTTTGAGTGCAATCGTGATTTTGGCAGAGTCTGGACGTTGTAGGACCCAAAGTCCTTTCTCTGTAGGCTCTAGGGTGCTATTTATAGGCACTCCATGCAAATATCTGGCTCAAACTTCGGGAGACCTCTTCTGGAACGTGAGCGGGCCCACACGATCGATCGCATGCAATTTCGACTCTACCCGTGATCGATACGAACGTAATTCGTATCGATCAAGATTTTGTCCAATGGAGTCGAAATTTGGCGAGATCATTTTTTGGCTTGTACGTAAGCTCCTGTGAAAATTTCGTAGCATTTGGACATGTGGATTGTGAGATATGATCGATGCAAATTCGTGTTTTTGGTGGGCTTTCCTGTTCGAATCGATACATTCGTATCGTTCTGTTCGACTCGATCTCGAGCACGTGTGCGTATGGTGACGTGGCACGAGATTCTTGGGTCGATCCACTCTTCACGTCGAGTTGACTGAACCTTATTCGTACCCACTATCGGAGCCTTGTTCGCATCGATCACTCCATCTTGTTCGTGCCAGTGCCAGTGGTTGTTCGTATCAATCGTGTTTCGTCTCATTCGCATCGATCAACTGAGTGTCCACCCCGTATCGATGAGGGATTTCATATCGATGGGATATTTCGTATCGATACGAAGCGTGCGTAAGTGGTCGATACGAAATGAACAAATCAATGGATAGGAAGTGATGCTTTTTCATGGACGTTGATCAGTGGACCCGATGGATACGAAACAATTCAATGGCTTCGCTCGATCGATACAAACACGATGGACACGAGGCGAGGTTACTTTGATCGATGCGAACACAATGGATACGAGGCCCACAATCGATACGAACACGATGGATTCGAACAGTGCGATCATGGATGGATTCGAACAGATCGACTCGATCATGGATCATTGATCGATACGAACAGCGTGCTTTCCTCAACTTGCATCGATCATATCTCGTTCATACGAACTCCGATTGACCTGAAATTTGAAAAGTTGGCTTTCACAGCTTTGCTTGTCATGTCTTGTCGATTGTAGCTCAATCTGGACTCAGACAAAATTCATCGACATCCATAGTGAACCTGTGATGTATAATCGATATCTGGGATGAGTAATCATCGATTTTCAGTTAATTTCTTGATATCTTAGTCTTGCTAAAAAGTGGGATAACAATGCCTTTATTTCAGAAAGTTTTATAAAATTAAAAATCCATATGATTTGTGTTTCTCACAGTGGTTTACTAAACTGATCCGGCGTTATTTTCTTATAATGCTCGAGTCAGCCCAAGCATATTTATAGATTTAATTATGAATGCTTTAGAGCTTCAGGAGATGAGTTGGATGCCTCCAAGACATATTTATGTATCTTTTGTTTTTGCTGCATTTGTTGTTTTGTATTTATCGGGATTTGTGTGGATAGGCTGTTATAACTGTCCAGGCTGACGATAGGGTAGATTACTCTGATTGATTTATTATATTACAGTTTTCTTTTGTAAAGATCATGTGTATATTATATATTACTCGTCATGATGCAGGATCTTGTTCTGTCTTTTCTTTTCTTTCACCCCTAGAATCTGTCCTTCTGACACTTGGATGCTTGGCACATGAATACCATGGATGTATTACTATCGACTTTTGAGGGTCGAAAAGGTCGGTCGTTACACGTGGTGTCAGAGCTTAGGACGAGCGAACACCTAGTCCTTAGTGGGGTAACCTCATTAGAGATAAGGTTAGTAATACCTTAGAATGAGTTTAAGTGTATATATATGAGAGCACATACTTGTTAATGCTATAAAAATGTTTTATGTTATGATGATTGATCTGTTGAGTGGTTTATGAATTTGACTCAGCACGTGGGATGCAACGGTATCGATAAGGGTTTGTAAACACTTGGACAAGGCAAACCGACACAGTATTTTTTTGAAAATTGGTAAACTAAATAATTTTACCTAGATTTTATATTTTATATATAAAAGATTAATTTTTAGAATTTGATATATTATGTATGATGTGTTTGTTTGTTAGGAAATGATAATATTGTTGTTTGATTAGTTAGGCGCAGCCAGTTTATGAGCGTTGATTATTGTTTGTTGATTATTGCTTTTTCCTTAATCAATTTATGAGCGGTTTACCTTTTTTTACTGCATGGGCTAGGTAGATAGTAATTGTGGGAACATTGAAACAAACACCTTGTGAATTAAGTTTCACAGTTTGACTATAAGGCAGTTGATGATAATGTGGAGTTAAAATTTAATTTTAATAAAATCTGTTTATTATAATCTAAACAAAGATGTGTTAGCGCCAAAATTGGTCACTAACCTCCAAATCCATATGAAAGCACCAAATACCAGTCACAGCTCAGGGATAGAATGCATGTAGAGAGTAATAATGTGAAGAATAGTTAAAACTGAAATGAAAGCAGTAAAGAACAACAGATTTTATAGTGGTTCGGCTAACTCCAGCCTACGTCCACTCCAGAAGTTTTCTTTTTATTGATGTAAGAATCAGTTACTGTTACAAAGTGGTAGACTAGCCTTAGTCTTAGGAAATAAAAATGTCAGAGAGCAGAAGAGAAGAAGAAGATCCCCCATCTGGAGACCCACAAGTTGTATTTATAGGCAAAACCAGGTTGTTGGGCTTCCTGAGTAGTTTGGGCCCATCAAGGTCATAGCCGAACCCTACTTCATTATGCCGACCAATCCTGAGCAGTTGGTATGCCGAACGAGGGGAGGTGCGAGGTATCGAGATACAGAGGTACCGAGGTATCGAGGCGTCGAGGTATCGAGGTACCGAGGTGTCGAGGTACCAAGGTATTGAGGTGTCGAGGTATCGAGGTACCGAGGTGTAAGGTGCGACGTACCGAGGTATGGAGTATCGAGGTACCGAGGTATGGAGGTGCGAGGTACCGAGGTATGGAAGTGCGAGGTACCGAGGTATGGAGTATCGAGGTACCGAGCTATGGAGGTGCGAGGTACCGAGGTATGGAGGTGCGAGGTACCGAGGTATGGAGTATCGAGGTACCGAGGTATGGAGGTGCGAGTTATGGGGGTATCGAGGTGTGATGCCGAGCGAGGTGAGGTACGCCGAACGACCCATCCAATGCCGAACGCTCCCTGATGCCGAATGATCCATCCAATGCCGAACGTCTCCAGATGCCGAACGATCCATCCAATGCTGAACGTCTCCAGATGCCGAATGACCCATCCAATGCCGAACGAGATTTATGCCGAGCGCTTCATCCAATGCCGAACGATCCTTAGTGCCGAACCTCCATCATGCCGAACCATGTCTGATGCCGAACAGTTTCTAATGCCGAACGTCTCCAGATGTCGAACGATCCATCCAATGCCGAACGTCTCCAGATGATCCATCCAATGCCGAACGTCTCCAGATGCCGAACGACCCATCAAATGCCGAACGAGATTTATGCCGAGCGCTCCATCCAATGCCGAACGATCCTTAGTGCCGAACCTCCATCATGCCGAACCATTGATCAACCTTTATCCAATCATATTTCCATCTTCCAAGCACGTTGCATCATCCATCCATCCAGTCGACTGAATCCCTCATACTCTAGCCTCGACGAACATGCAGTTGATTAGGTTAAACCCGTCTGTCCACGGTCTTGCCAAAAGGCTGGTTAACACTTGCCCCCCAAAACATGCCTTGCTTTGAAAGGTGTTTTTTGAATAGCCTCAAGTCTAATATCCTAAGTATGCATGTTATCCACATCCACACTTTCCGATTCATAATCCAATCCATTACCAAGCCATCTTATCCGAGTGCCACGGCCACATCCTGATCCATTTCCGCGACTGTTCCGAGTCGATGTCCGATTCTGAATCCAGTAACCAAATCCATGTCTGTTTGAACCCGACAACTAGGTTATAGTCCATCCATATTCAATAACCTATAACCATATCCGTGACCTCTCCGGGTCGATATCCAAATCCGGGACCGCTCCGGGTCCTTGTCCGAATCTTTAGCTATTCATAGCTAACATCCAAATCCGTAACCTCTCCGGGTTCTTGCCAAGCGCAATCCACACTTGACGACCTATGTTAAGTAATTCCATGGTGTTCATGGTTCAGTGTCCCTGAACGTCGAATAATGCCGTGGCTTAAGTCCTGAGCCGAATCCTAGTCACTCCGGACCCTTGCCGAGCATAGTCCATACTCGACGACCTAAAATAGTAACCGATAATGTGGGACCTAAGTCCTAGGCCGAATCCTGGTCTCTCCGGACCCTTGCCGAGCATAGTCCATACTCGACGACCTGAATAAGTCGATTTGCCGTGTTTGGACAAAGCGACCTACCCCTTGCCAGGTATAATCCATACCTGACGACCGTTTATCAAAAACCAGATAAAAAATCCAATCGAAAGCCAATCCAAAATCCAGATCAAATCAGAAAACAAAAAATCCATATTGAAAATCCAAACCAATATCCAAACCAGAAAACAATCATCCAAATATAAGTCCAAACCAAGAAACAAACCAAACCAGAGGTTCAAACCAAATTAGAAAAAGGCAAATGTCCAAGCCAAAAAAGAGAAAGAAGATTTCACAAACTAGAGCGTCGCGGTTTATCATCATCTCAGAGCATGCCTAAGGGCTATATCTGTCCCCATACATGAGTAAGTGACTTAGCCGTTTGCCTGTAGTTTGCTACTTATTTCATAGTATCCCAGTCAATTGATGACCAATCGACCATCATTTCTGTGCCTCGTACCATCACTGTGTGAGGTAGACGGTGGTTGCTCCTGCCCCATCGCTGCATTCCGAGCTTCGACGTATTGTTGCAACTGTCCATTCCTTACGTGCTCCTCAATTATGTCCTTTAAGTGCCTGCAGCTGTTGGTATCGTGCCCGTCCAAATCGTGGAAGAGGCAGTGTTTTCCTGATGCTCTCTCACGTTCGGAAGGTTCTCTCCTAGCCGGCCTTCTGTAGGGAAGGCGATTCCGAGTCTCCAAATAAATCCGTTCTAGTGTCTCATTCAACCCTGAGTAGGTGGAGAATTTTTGCTCCCTCCCCCGCTTCCTAGCCTTTCCTAACTCGTCATCCAGCTTCCTTTTTACTTTTTCCAAGCCTCCGCTGGATGGTCCTCCATCCTCAGCCGCATTCACCTCCTTTAACTTCATATCTGAGCATGCATCTTCCTGCCGAAGGAATTTTTCAGCTTCGTGAAAGAATTCCCCGAGATCCATCGGAGGGTCCCGTATCAGTGACGCTTTGAAATCTGAATTTTCTCTAACTCCTGACACTGCCGCAATTAAAACCATCGATGGATCCGGCCGACCCACCGAAGAAACCTCAGCATTGAACCGAGTTAAGAAAGCTCTGAGTGATTCGTCTGTCCTCTGTTTTACCGATGTTAGCGTCATTACATTCTTTGGCCTTTTGATATGTACTCGAAACTGCTTCAGAAACCTGTCCACCAACTCTGTCCATGTCCCGATAGATCCTTCTTTCAGCTGCCTGAACCACATAGCAGCTATGTCCGTTAAGAATAAAGGGAAACATCGAGCCATAACTTCTTCCGATGCCCCCAGCACCTCCATGTGTCTGGTATATATCATCAAGTGATCTGTTGGATCGGCCTTGCCATTGTACATCCTCACGTTAGGTAGCTTGAAATCTGGCGGATTCCGAGCTATCCTGATTTCACGAGAGAACGGACTCTTGTTTACTCCTTCCAGATCTCTATTGGTCAAACCCCCGCGCATGGTTCGCCTGATAATCTCAGCTAATCTAGCATTGTCCGTCAAGGGATGCCCCCCGAGTTCCCGAGGGAACTCTGGTACATACTGTTCATCTCTTGCTCTTACATTCCTGCCAGCATCCTGTTGCGGGGTATTAGCTGGAACTGATGGTGCGCCCCCGAGTCCAGCTCCATCCGGATTGTTAGTTGTATGTTGATTGGGGGTTGCCCCCTGCTGAACCATTCCCTCTGCTTGCTGGTTGAGCGCTTCTGATCTGGCTCCATGGATCTGAGCCCCCGCATTTCCTTTTTGCATAATTTGTCTGAGAAGATCCTGCATCATCTCCTCTTGTCTTTTCATCATGACCTCCATTTCCTCTCTACTGATGTAGATGGATGCTTGACCTGCTCCAGCTCCAGAGGAAGCCTCTTGACTTCCCTCCTGATTGCTCCTTTCTGTCACTTGCTTTCTTGTTGATGGCCTAGCCATTGCTTTTTAGAGTCCAAGTTCCTAGATCCAAAATCCCTGAGTTCAGCTCTCAGTGAAAGCACCAAATTGTTAGCACCAAAATTGGTCACTAACCCCCAAATCCAGATGAAAGCACCAAATACCAGTCACAGCTCAGGGATATAATGCATGTAGAGAGTAATAATGTGAAGAATAGTTAAAACTGAAATGAAAGTAGTAAAGAACAACAGATTTTATAGTGGTTCGGCTAACTCCGGCCTACGTCCACTCTAGAAGTTTTCTTTTTATTGATGTAAGAATCAGTTACTGTTACAAAGTGGTAGACTAGCCTTAGTCTTAGGAAATAAAAATGTTAGAGAGCAGAAGAGAAGAAGAAGATCCCCCATCTGGAGACCCACATGTTGTATTTATAGGCAAAACCAGGTTGTTGGGCCTCTTGAGTAGTTTGGGCCCATCAAGGTCATAGCCGAACCCTACTTCATTATGCCGACCAATCCTGAGCAGTTGGTATGCCGAACGAGGGGAGGTGCGAGGTATCAAGATACAGAGGTACCGAGGTATCGAGGCATCGAGGTACCGAGGTATCGAGGTGTCGAGGTATCGAGGTACCGAGGTGTGAGGTGCGAGGTACCGAGGTATGGAGTATCGAGGTACCGAGGTATGGAGGTGCGAGGTACCGAGGTATGGAAGTGCGAGGTACCCAAATATGGAGTATCGAGGTACCGAGGTATGGAGGTGCAAGGTACCGAGGTATGGAGGTGCGAGGTACCGAGGTATGGAGTATCGAGGTATGGAGGTGCGAGGTATGGAGGTACAGAGGTGTGATGCCGAGCGAGGTGAGGTACGCCGAACGACCCATCCAATGCCGAACGCTCCCTGATGTCGAACGATCCATCCAATGGCGAACGTCTCCAGATGCCGAACGATCCATCCAATGCCGAACGTCTCCAGATGCCGAACGACCCATCCAATGCCGAACGAGATTTATGCCGAGCGCTCCATCCAATGCCGAACGATCCTTAGTGCCGAACCTCCATCATGCCGAACCATGTCTGATGCCGAACAGTTTCTAATGCCGAACGTCTCCAGATGCCGAACGATCCATCCAATGCCGAACGTCTCCAGATGCCGAACGATCCATCCAATGCCGAACGTCTCCAGATGCCGAACGACCCATCCAATGCCGAACGAGATTTATGCCGAGCGCTCCATCCAATGCCGAACAATCCTTAGTGCCGAACCTCCATCATGTCGAACCATTGATCAACCTTTATCCAATTATATTTCCATCTTCCAAGCACGTTGCGTCATCCATCCATCAAGTCGACTGAATCCCTCGTACTCTAACCTCAACGAACATGCAGTTGATTAGGTTAAACCCGTCTATCCGCGGCCTTGCCAAAAGGCGGGTTAACACTTGCCCCCCAAAACATGCCTTGCTTTGAAAGGTGTGTTTTGAATAGCCTCAAGTCTAATATCCTAAGTATGCATGTTATCCAAATCCATACTTTCCGATTCATAATCCAATCCATTACCAAGCCATCTTATCCGAGTGCCACGGCCACATCCTGATCCATTTCCGCGACTGTTCCGAGTCGATGTCCGATTCCGAATCCAGTAACCAAATCCATGCCGTTTGAACTCGACAACCAGGTTATAGTCCATCCATATTCAATAACCTATAACCATATCCGTGACCTCTCCGGGTCGATATCCAAATCTGGGACCGCTCTGGGTCCTTGTCCGAATCCTTAGCTATTCATAGCTAACATCCAAATCCGTAACCTCTTCGGGTTCTTGCCAAGCGCAATCCACACTTGACGACCTATGTTAAGTAATTCCATGGTGTTCATGGTTCAGTGTCCCTGAACGTCGAATAATGCCGTGGCTTAAGTCCTGAGCCGAATCCTAGTCACTCCGGACCCTTGCCGAGCATAGTCCATACTCGACGACCTAAAATAGTAACCGATAATGTGGGGCCTAAGTCCTAGGCCGAATCCTGTTCTCTCCGGACCCTTGCCGAGCATAGTCCATACTCGACGACCTGAATAAGTCGATTTGCCGTGTTTGGGCAAAGCGACCTACCCCTTGCCAGGTATAATCCATACCTGACGACCGTTTATCAAAAAACCAGATAAAAAATCCAATCGAAAGCCAATCCAAAATCCAGATCAAATCAGAAAACAAAAAATCCATATTGAAAATCAAACCAATATCCAAACCAGAAAACAATCATCCAAATATAAGTCCAAACCAAGAAACAAACAAAACCAGAGGTTCAAACCAAATTAGAAAAAGGCAAATGTCCAAGCCAAAAAAGAGAAAGCAGATTTCACAAACTAGAGCGTCACGGTTTATCATCATCTCAGAGCATGCCTAGGGGCTATCTTTGTCCCCATACATGAGTAAGTGACTTAGACGTTTTCCTGTAGTTTGCTACTTATTTCATAGTATCCCAATCAATTGATGACCAATCGACCATCATTCCTGTGCCTCGTACCATCACTGTGTGAGGTAGACGGTGGTTGCTCCTGCCCCACCGCTGCATTCCGAGCTTCGACGTATTGTTGCAACTGTCCATTCCTTACGTGCTCCTCAATTATGTCCTTTAAGTGCCTGCAACTGTTGGTATCGTGCCCGTCCAAATCGTGGAAGAGGCAGTGTTTTCTTGATGCTCTCTCACGTTCGGAGGGTTCTCTCCTAGCCGGCCATCTGTAGGGAAGGCGATTCCGAGTCTCCAAATAAATCCGTTCCAGTGTCTCGTTCAACCTTGAGTAGGTGGAGAATTCTTGCTCTCTCCCCCGCTTCCTAGCCTTTCCTAACTCGTCATCCAGCTTCATTTTTCCTTTTTCCAAGCCTCCGCTGGATGGTCCTCCATCCTCAGCCGCGTTCACCTCCTTTAACTTCATATCTGAGCATGCATCTTCCTGCCGAAGGAATTTTTCAGCTTCGTGAAAGAATTTCCCGAGATCCATCGGAGGGTCCCGTATCAGTGACACTTTGAAATCTAAATTTTCTCTAACTCCTGACACTGCCACAATTAAAACCATCGACATTGAACCGAGTTAAGAAAGCTCTTAGTGATTCGTCTGTCCTCTGTTTTACCGATGTCAGTGTCATTACATTCTTTGGCCTTTTGATATGTACCCGAAACTGCTTCAGAAACCTGTCCACCAACTCTGTCCATGTCCCGATAGATCCTTCTTCCAACTGCCTGAACCACATAGCAGCTATGTCCATTAAGAATAAAGGGAAACATCGAGCCATAACTTCTTCCGATGCCCCCAGCACCTCCATGTGTCTGGTATATCTCATCAAGTGATCTGTTGGATCGGCCTTGCCATTGTACATCCTCACGTTAGGTAGCTTGAAATCTGGCGGATTCCGAGCTATCCTAATTTCATGAGAGAACGGACTCTTGTTTACTCCTTCCAGATCTCTATTGGTCAAACCCCCGCGCATGGTTCGCCTGATAATCTCAGCTAATCCAGCATTGTCCGTCAAGGGATGCCCCCTGAGTTCCCGAGGGAACTCTGGTACATACTGTTCATCTCTTGCTCTTACATTCCTGCCAGCATCCTGTTGCGTGGTATTAGCTGGAACTGATGGTGCGCCCTCGAGTCCAGCTCCATCCGGATTGTTAGTTGTATGTTGATTGGGGGTTGCCCCCTGTTGAACCATTCCCTCTGCTTGCTGGTTGAGCGCTTCTGATCTTACTCCATGGATCTGAGCCCCCGCATTTCCTTCTTGCGTAAATTGTCTGAGAAGATCCTGCATCATCTCCTCTTGTCTTTTCATCATGACCTCCATTTCCTCTCTGGTGATGTAGATGGATGCTTGACCTGCTCCAGCTCCAGAGGAAGCCTCTTGACTTCCCTCCTGATTGCTCCTTTCTGTCACTTGCTTTCTTGTTGATGGCCTAGGCATTGCTTTTTAGAGTCCAAGTTCCTAGATCCAAAATCCCTGAGTTCAGCTCTCAGTGAAAGCACCAAAGTGTTAGCGCCAAAATTGGTCTCTAACCCCCAAATCCAGATGAAAGCACCAAATACTAGTCACAGCTCAGGGATAGAATGCATGTAGAGAGTAATAATGTGAAGAATAGTTAAAACTGAAATGAAAGCAGTAAAGAACAACAGATTTTATAGTGGTTCGGCTAACTCCGGCCTACGTCCACTCCAGAAGTTTTATTTTTATTGATGTAAGAATCAGTTACTGTTACAAAGTGATAGACTAGCCTTAGTCTTAGGAAATAAAAATGTCAGAGAGCAGAAGAGAAGAAGAAGATCCCCCATCTGGAGACCCACAAGTTGTATTTATAGGCAAAACCAGGTTGTTGGGCTTCCTGAGTAGTTTGGGCCCATCAAGGTCATAGCCGAACCCTACTTCATTATGCCGACCAATCCTGAGCAGTTGGTATGCCGAACGAGGGGAGGTGCGAGGTATCGAGATACAGAGGTACCGAGGTATCAAGGCGTCGAGGTATCGAGGTACCGAGGTGTCGAGGTATCGAGGTACCAAGGTATTGAGGTGTCGAGGTATCGAGGTACCGAGGTGTAAGGTGCGACGTACCGAGGTATGGAGTATCGAGGTACCGAGGTATGGAGGTGCGAGGTAATGAGGTATGGAAGTGCGAGGTACCGAGGTATGGAGTATCGAGGTACCGAGCTATGGAGGTGCGAGGTACCGAGGTATGGAGGTGCGAGGTACCGAGGTATGGAGTATCGAGGTACCGAGGTATGGAGGTGCGAGGTATGGGGGTACCGAGGTGTGATGCCGAGCGAGGTGAGGTACGCCGAACGACCCATCCAATGCCGAACGCTCCCTGATGCCGAACGATCCATCCAATGCCGAACGTCTCCAGATGCCGAACGATCCATCCAATGCCGAACGTCTCCAGATGCCGAACGACCCATCCAATGCCGAATGAGATTTATGCCGAGTGCTCCATCCAATGCCGAACGATCCTAAGTGCCGAACCTCCATCATGCCGAACCATGTCTGATGCCGAACAGTTTCTAATGCCGAACATCTCCAGATGCCGAACGATCCATCCAACGCCGAACGTTTCCAGATGCCGAACGATCCATCCAATGCCAAACGTCTCCAGATGCCGAACGACCCATCCAATGCCGAACGAGATTTATGCCTAGCGCTCCATCCAATGCCGAACGATCCTTAGTGCCGAACCTCCATCATGCCGAACCATTGATCAACCTTTATCCAATCATATTTCCATCTTCCAAGCACGTTGCGTCATCCATCCATCCAGTCGACTGAATCCCTCGTACTCTAGCCTCGACGAACATGCAGTTGATTAGGTTAAACCCGTCTATCCGCGGCCTTGCCAAAAGGCGGGTTAACAAGATGAATATTTGTGAAATGATTTTATATAAGAAAGTGAAATTATATAAGTATGGTCTATAAATATGGTTTATAAATATAAAGGATTTAAGCTGAGAATTTGAGAACTTAAATCCCGGTATTTTTGAAAATTATTTTTCAAAGTTTTGGGGAAAATAATAATAATAGTCGAAAGTATTTATGAATAGAAATATTTTAAAGGAGATCGAAAGCACTGAACTCACTTCTGTCACTAGAAAATCATTCTGGTGATGACTGCAGCATCATCGGTGTTCATTTTCGGGTTTCTGAGTGGGGGGGATGCTATCTAAATTGCTATGGGGTTGTTTTGGTAAAATAGATTTTGATAAAATCCAAAAAGTATGATTTGGTCTACTAAAGTTTTAGGTATATACTATTATTTCATATAGAGTTGAAATAAACCCAGGTATTTAATTTCGAAGTTTTCAGTTAAGTTATTATATGGATGCATGCATCCTATGCATTAGGATAGTTTGGCCTATGCATCTTATTATGATATGTTATTTGGTAGTTTTCATTTGTTGAAATGAAATAGAATTTTCGGCAATTTTGGACAATCTAAAAACTTCTAAATTATTTGAGAACTTGAAGCTAAGTGTTTATGGAAGTATAAAAGTAGAGTTTTGTAACTCTAGAATGGGAAGATAGTAAGTTAAAACAAGTTTTAAAGTCGTTGATCATTCATGTTAAGTAAAAAATCTAATGTTTATTATATACTCTTAAGATGTAAAAGAGTATTATATGAATATGAACTTGAGTTATAAAATGTTAGTAGACTTAAGTAATGGTTTTATGAAATGATTCATAAATGATTTTAGTATTAAATAAAATACTACATGTATAGATGAATGTGGTTTAAAATGAAAATAAATTAGTATAGTTAAGAAACCAATGGAATAAATACGTATGTTGTACGTAAATCATTTTATTCGCATAACTGTGCTTAATCCAAATTCAAGTACATGAATTTGGGGTGACATACACCGATTCAAAGAAGGATTTTTCACTCGATTCTTTATGGAGAACACTTGACATAGATTTTTGATATTATTCTGAAGTTTTCTATTATAGTATATTGCTATGTAAGGGGAAAAAAGTTTTCTAATCAAGTAACCTGATCGAAGTCCACACTAGGGAAGTTGAGTGAGCGATACTAGTCCAGAAGAGAAGTTTATGTGATCGAGCGAGTGATCGGATTTGATTTTGCGTAAGGCTGGTATACGTACATCGTACGGGCTTTAATATAATTACCTGCTTCTAACATTATAAATGCAATTTATATAGTTTGATATAACATGCTTATGCGAGATGATTGCTATATATGATTTAGCATGCTTAGATTCATGATATATGATGGATGAGTTGTATTGTTTCAGTTGTCGGGTTTAACTCTCCTTTTGGTGTATTTAAGGAAAATTCAGGTATATGGAAGCAAATGCTAGCTTGTTGCTTTTGGTTTCATGAGTAGAGTTTGAATGCTCGATAAATGGTACATGTTTATGCTTAAAGGATGTATTTGCTATGTGTCATACACACTCTATAAGGTATATCATACATATACATTGTTGTTGTATTGTCCCTAGATATGGGAGGTCCCGATATAGGATTATATTGATGTTGAGATTTTTTGGACATAGTCGTGCCAAGGAGGTGCTACCGAAATTTTCCATAACATATGGGACTTTAAAAGCTTAATAACCCATTTTAATTAATTGATTTTAAAAGCCTAATGTCTTGAAAACATTTTATTCCTTTCGGAACTACGGGATGAAATTATTTTAAGGGGGAAGGATGTAACGACCCACAATTTTTAATGTTTCGGATATTAATATTTAATTTATTTAAATATTCAAAATCGATTTAAATTTAATAACTAACAAGAAAATCAATTATTAATAAAACAACTTGATTTTTATGATGTATTTTTTATTTCAGTTTATAGGATTTTCCCATAATTTTTAATTTGAAAATTATTTAAACTATCGTTTGATGTATTTTGTGACAAACGTTGGTATTTTTGATTTTTCACATAATAAGATAACCAATGTATTTTATTTTTGTTTGGTGATTGCGTCGTAGTGTGGTGCATGATCATATTTTTATTTCTATCGTTCGTGGTTCGTACGTGAACATGATATTGTGTAGCGGAGTACTGGAAATTTTAAAATAAACGCACCATAACCCTACCTCACTTTTCCTCATTCCTCTTTCCCATTTTCATTTTTTGATTCACTGTAAACACTTTAACCTAGCCTCTTTCTTCTAAAAACAAAATCAAGAGCCTTGACTAAGGAAAATTAAAACCATCGGATCCGTTGAGCTCGCGTGATGAAGAGCTTCGATTCCATGGTGCCAAAGTCTCGTACGGTGGTAATTAGGGAGAAACAATGGTTTCATGATCGAACTAGGGCTAGCGTTGTGGTTGCTAGAGGAAGAGTGATGGAAATCAGTGATCGGCGTTGAACCTCACTTGGGAAGGCGAGTGAATGGGAGGAGATTAGGTTGGTGCAATGCTGGATTGTGATGCACGACTATCTTGGCCATGGAAGCAAGGTACAGGTCATAATTTTTTGACTTGATCGAGCTTGAATATTTTGGGTAGGTGGGAAGAGCTCGGGAAATGGTAGTGCATTGCAACTTCCGGTTCGATGATTCGTTGTGTGTGGAGCGAGAAAGGGGAGATGGAGGAGGCGACCACAGTTCGGGTACATGATATCAGTGTGCACAGGTTTAAATTGGGGAAGGAGGAAGAGGGTTTAATTTGTAATTTGTTATGTCAATTAAGCAATTAATTAATCCTTTTTTGGCAAGGCCAGCCGGTTTTATAGTGGACCATCCACTTTTATTACCAACGAATAAATAGTTAATACAGGAGCAAGGCTGCATGCCTCAACTACTAATAAAAGGAAAATACAAAACATGAGTTAAGCAAAAGGTGCCTAAGCTATTATAAATGGCCTAAAGCTAATCCTCCTCAAAAGAGGAGGATCCACTTCCTACATCCGAAGAGTCAGGGCCTTTCACATGTAGAAAGCCCGTGAAAAGTGGCACAATATTCAGAATATAACCAGAGTAATCCATGCAATATATAAATTTCCTATCCCAACTATCATCAGCAAGACCAGCCCTATTCCTAGCACCATGGGCACTAACAAGAAAAACTACAAGACCTTCCCCATCAGTAGAGTAATGAAGATGTCTGGATTCACCTTTAACTTCAATAACAAACATATAGAAATCATTTCGAACAAGGTCATATCTCATTTCAGATGGATCATGTATCCACATTTTCTCAGAAGAATTCCACTCAATAACATCAATCTGGCGACACTAGATGACACGGGATCACTAGTAGCACAAGAAGGGGAGATCATAAAAGAAGGATACCTTCCGGAGAAGGGGAGGTGTTGACATCAAAAATGGCACCAACACCCTACACGGTATGAAAGCACCAAAATGTCCAATAACAAATTCTTAACTGAATGAAGTAGAGAATAAAATATGAAGAACAACAAATAAAAACTAAAAGAAATAAGCACTGAAAGTTTTATAGTGGTTCGGCTGAATCTGGCCTACGTCAACTCCAATAATTTTCCTTTTATTATACTATAGATTACAATTACAATCTGGATAATAGCCTAATAATGATAATAATGGAGGAAAAAGAGAGTCAGCCAGAAGATCCCAAAATGAGTGCCATGCTCGTTGTATTTATAAAGGAAAACATGCAAATATCCAGCTGAAAACTTGCCTACAAGACCCCGAGACCAGGCCGACCCCAGTCATCAAAAATGGGCCACACTCGGCCCACTTTTAGGGATCGGTGCCAATCCCCAAGGTAGGGGAGTAGGGCCCTACGAAACCTCCCAAGGGTCTTCCTTGATGTTTACTTCGTGTTTCCTGAGTTGTTCTGCAATGTTACCTAGGTGAAAACTGGAGATATCGATCGATTTCCATTGAGTTGAGCTGCTAAGTTAAGTGTCCATAGCCATAGTGATCCATTTTGATCTCCTGCCTAGGGGAAGGGATAGTTACCAATCCCCTACCTAGAGGAAGCACCAATCCATACTTAGGCAATTCTAGGATGCCACTCGTCTGAATCCGCTTGACTATCATCCATAGCCTTGGTTATAATTGATTTCCGAACCAAATAATCACCTCTTCGGGCTTCCTTGCTTGGTGTTTATGAAATTTGTTTAGTTAAATTCGCCCCAATACTGCCTGGTCAAAAGGCAGGTTAACACTTGCCCTCCAAAACATGCATTGTGGTAGGAAGGTGTGTTTTGAATTTCCATAAGTCTGAAATTTAAAATTCATCGATGGCCGAAATTTCCAATCCAAAATCCAATCCATTACCAAAATAAATTACTGTAAGCCATCCCATGTTCACTCGAGAGTTAGTTTATGCATGCCGAATCCACAATCTCTGTGGATTGTTAGTGAAACGCGACTGTTCTGAGTCGATAGTCAATTACAAAATCATTCTAAATCCTTAGCCAAATCCATATCCATCCAAAATCGGTAACCCAATCGCTGATCTGATTAGATCATTTGCCAAGTCCAAAGCCTCGATCTCACCGGATCATTATCCCAAATTCTCGATCTCTCCGGATCGTTATCCAAATCCATGACCTCACCAGGTCAATATTCAAATCCACAACCTTTTAAAATCCTAGAAGTTAGTAAGCCAATTTGAGATCTCTTTGGACCCTTGGCAAGCCCAATCTAGTGGCTCTCCAACACTTAACGTCGAGTGAGCCAATCCTGTCACCCTATGACGAAACAAAACATTCCTTGCACTCTGGCCCCTTTGGGTCATAAAGTGATGTCTCGATTCTCTTAGACCGAGCATATCCTGCCCGAGCTCTTGCTGGACCCCATCCTGTCACTCTCCAGTGAAGAGGAACAACGACAAGTAAGCCGATCCCGTCACTTTTCGGAGAAGGGGCATTACTTCCTATAGTCTGGTTCAGTGTCCCTGAATATAACACGATGTCCTGGCCATCCTAGGCCGATCATGGTCTCTCCAGACCCTTACTGGACCCCATCCAGTCACTCTCCGACGAAATGGGGAACAACGATAAGTAATCGATCAGGTCGCTCTCCGACGAAGCAACTCACTTCCTACACTCTAGTCCCCGACTCTCCGATCAGGGACATAATGCGATCAATTCTCTACTGACTTCCTTTCTCCGGCCTTGACTCTCCGGTCGAGGGCTTAATCCATGATGTACGAATCCATCATGTCGCTCTTTGATAAAGGGACTCGCACCTTTCGATTATCACCCTGTCTCTTCAGTCGGGACGACCGCGACCTGTTTTGTTCATCGCAATAATGTGGATTCATGTGTTTTAAGATCGATTTATTAAATTTGAATTTTAAACAACCTAAGAATCAGAAAACTAAGTACCGCCTCTACGGGCATGGTGGTTCATTGCCATCTCAGAGCATGCTTAGGGACCGCTCATGACCCCATACATGTGTAAGTGACTTAGCCGCTTTATTGTAGAGTTTATTATTTATTTCGTTCATGCCATCCTGATTAAGAGATGTCAATCTGCGCCGTTGAGCCGGGATTTCTCTGATTTATTGCGAATAATGGCTGCTCCTATTTCATCATCGCTGTCCAATTTCTTACATACTATAGCAGCCTACCATCCCTAATATGTTCCTCAAACATATCTCGGAGAAACCTGTAATCATTGGTAGTATGCACGTCTAGTTCGTGGAACAGATAGTATTTTCTAGATCTAATCTCCCACTCTGTAGGATCCCTCCTTGCTAGTTCCCCTTTGTGTCCAGATAAATATGTTCCAAGCTTTCCATCAAATCTGAATAAGGGGAGAAATTTGGCTCCAGTTTTTTCCTTTGCCTTTTCGATCCATCATCCATTTTCCATTTATCCTTATTCTTCTTAGACCTTCTCCAAACAGTCCTGCACCTCGCATTGCATTTAATTCCTTTTGTCGGTCCGTGTGTCGTCCTACCGCAAGAACCTCTCCGCTTCATGGTAATATTTTCTAAGACCATTAGTGGATCCTATTCCAGTGCAACCTTAAAGTCGGTCTTGTCGACAATCCCAGATACTATCACCATTAAGACGAATGGATCCGGTCGATCCACCGAGGCAACTACCGCATTAAATCATGTCAAGAAACTCATTGGAGACTCTCCTGTCCTTTGCCTTAGCGTCGTCAATGTGATCGCATTCTTGGGTCATGAAATATGGATCTGAAACTACTTCAGGAACCTATCCACCAGCTCGTTACATGTCCTGGTTGAGCCATTCTCTAGCTGTCTAAACCAAAGCGCAGCTAATTCCATCAAGTATAAAGGAAAACATCTTTCCATGACTTACTTCGATGCCCCCAACACTTCCATATGCCGGATATGCCTCATCAAGTGCACTGTAGGATCCGACTTTTTGTCATACACCTCCAATGTTGGTAGTTTGAACTCCAGTAGGTTCCTAGCTTGCCTGATATTCGAAGCGAATGAACTCCGATTAACATCCTGTAAACTCCTGTTGGGCAATCCGCCTCTCATCACCCGACGTACCAAATCAGTAATCCTTTCATTCTCATCCGTAGGTGGCCTCCAATCCATATTACCAACTGGCCCCTCGAATCCATGAGGTATTCTATAATATACTCCTCCGGACGTGGATTCACATTTTGATCTGCATCAACATGCACAGTGTCAACCACTGGCCTACCAACATCCAAACCAACCTACCCCGAGGGCATTCCCCCAAGCCTTGGCGGTTCGGTACCGACCCCTCTAGGGGATCCGTGCCAATCCCCTTATGTTGACCGAGGGCTGTCCCTAGCTGCTCCACTGTGATTTCCTACATGTTGGCTCCATTTCTATGCTCCCGTTTTGATTTTCTACAGCTCCTGCTACTCCAACAACTTGATCCAAATTGCCAGTAGCTCCTACCGCTCTTGCCTGTCCAATTTTCCTAAGGAAATTCTACATTATTCCATCTTACCTCTTCATCATTCTCTCCTGCATTGCATCCATCAACGCCTCCATCTCGTTCCTAGTGATGTAGACGAAGGGTTAATTAGCTCCTGAGGAAGCCTCCTGGCTTTCTCCATGGTGACTCCTATCCACCAGCACTCTCCTTATAGATCGCCTAACCATTGCTTCCTAGATCCAAGTATCCAAGCTTCCAAATCTATGGGTGCAAGTAATTCTCAGCGAAAGCACCAAAACGCTAACTTCAAAAATGGCGCCAACACCCTAAACAGTATGAAAGCACCAAAATGTCCAATAACCAACTCCGAACAGAATGAAGTAGGTAATAAAATATGAAGAAAAACAAAATAAAACTAAGCTAAATAAACAAAAAAAGTTTTATGGTGGTTCAGATGACTTGGCCTACGTCTACTTCAAATATTTTCCTTTTATTATATAGTAGATTACAACTATGGTTCGATCGATAGCCTAATAATAACAATAATGGAGGAAGAAGAGAGCCAGCCAAAGTGTCCCAAAATGAGTGCCATGCCCATTGTGTTTATAGGGGAAGACATGCAAATATCCAACTGAAAACTTGCCAACAAGACCTCAAGACCAGGCCGACCCCACTCACCAAAAACGGGCCACATTGGGCCTACTTTTAAGGATCGATGCCAATCTCTATAAGGGGATCAATGTCGTTCCCCAAGATAGGGGAGTGGGGCACAGCGATCCCTCCTAAGGGTCCTCTTTGATGTTTACTTCGTGTTTGCTAAGTTTTTCTACGATGTTTCCTAGGTGAAAATTGGAGATATTTATCGATTTCCGCTAAGTTGAGCTGCTGAATTAAGTGTCCATAGCCATAGCGATTCGATCTGATCCCCTACCTAAAGGAAGGGATAGGTACCAATCACATGCTTTGGGGAAGTACCAATCCATACTTAGCCAATTCCGAGGTGTCATTCGTCTGAGTCCGCTCGACTATCATCCATAGACTTGGTTATAACTAATTTCCAAACCTAATAATCACCCCTTTGGGATTTTTGCGTTGGTGATTAGGAAATTCGTTTAGTTAAATCCATCCGTATACTGCTTGATCAAAATGAGGGTTAATAGGAGGCAGGACGAGACATATGCACAAGTGAAACAGATGCAGATTCAGAAATTGGTGCAACATCTAAATGGATAACAGTATGGTCCAAAGACATGGAATAGCTATTCCTAACCTTAGGAACTCACTTTCGCACAGGGGGACGAGGAAGCAGAATCTTGGGTGGAAGAGGAGCTTCCAAGGTCGAGGCAGGGTGCTTGCAAGAGCCAGCAAGGTGGCAAAAAGAATGACAAGCAGTACATATATCAGGCGCCCAACCATATCTTACACAAATTTCTTCTACATGGCCAATAGCAAGCTGTACTCTATCAAAGATGGAAGTGACTTTCTAGGGGTTACTTCAATCAGAGCCTTGGCATAAACCAATCCCCCACGAGCCACCGTATTAGAGTCAAAATATTTAAATTTACCAATTATGCATGCTAACCAATTCAAGCCTATCAACGGCTGTAAAACAAACGGAATGTGCGTAAAGTATGTCCAAACAGGAATAAACATTATGAAACACCCCACACCCCTTAATATACCCAAAAGGACACATTAAAAGGCATGGTGTGTTGTATGTATAACTAAAGCTAACAGAAACTAAGATTCACAAGAAAAATATAGGTAAAAACAGCGGAAACTTAAAATAATAACTTAATTAAAACAAAGCTTCATAATTGCTTCATAAATAAGTCAAATACCAAATACCACATACATGTCTAAAAATCCAATATGTCCGATGAAACAAAAACTCATAGTCTCAAAATCAGAGTACATAATATCCCTCAAAATAAGCCAGTACATAGAAAGAACTAAAGCTGAAATAAAAGAAATACATAGTAGAGAAATCCTTCAAGAAAACGGCCAAGCAACTGCAATCTACTGACTTCCCCCTGATTGCCTATGAGGGGAAAAAGGGGAAAATAGAGGAGTGGATCAGACTAAAAGTCTGGTGAATGATAGTAACTACTAGAGTCTTTAAGCAAGATAAAAGTAATAGACTCTACAACAGTTCTAGCATAAATAAGGATAATAAAGGAAACAGGAAAGAGATAAACTGGAAATAAGTACGATTAACTATTGCTCAATTTATAAGATAGGTTAACTTTGATTGCTTGCACTTTTCCTAGATTTCTTCTTTGATTAGGCTGAATTCCTAATCCTATAATTAGGATGTAACCCTTATTCTACCCTTTTTGATCGGCCTGCTACTCCATAGACGTTATTGTGGACCAGCCGCTATATAACTCCCTACACAGCAGCCAATGGTATCTACGAAAGATGCATAGAGCAACTACTGTGGAACCGAACGACATATATAGCTTCCTACAAAGAAGGCAATGGTGCTTATGAAAGACACCCATACTAAGCGCTTGGAACTCATAGCTATTACTGAGCACCCGAATGGAAGTTGCACGTGTAACTGCCACCATGCCCATGCTACCTTTTGCTCCACCTATTGGATCTTCTTATTACCTCCAACTTCCAGCATAAGCGTGCCCCTCATCTCACTTCAGGCTAATGCGAGATCACCATGTGTCCATAGAAAAATAGGGGAAATGCTGTTGGTACTGGCATTTCATCCAAACACTATCTAGTTGCGCCCCTTATCTAAATCCCCCGTGATTTGGACTTCTATTTGACCAATTACTACCATTCTTAGCATAAGCGTGCCCTAGGATCACCGTTTTGTCTAATAGGGAATGCTATTTGGTACATGCCCTACTTTCATCTTTGCTTATTAACTTAGGTAAATTATTTAAATATGCCTTTACATTTTTCTCTACTATCTGTGATTATTAATTTCTCCTAAAATAAGCCTTATTCTGTTCTTTTCTTATTATAACTTACGTTATAATCATGCTTATTACCTAACCCAAGGTCCAAGTGTGAAAATAAGCTTCTTTCATCTTTTACTCTTTTTAGTTATAATTCAAAGTTATAACTAGGCTAATCTTTTTAATTCAGTCCAATTAACGTCATAATTAGGCGTAATTTCAGTCAAATTCCATTTATATTACAGTCTTTGAAATTTACATCTTATATTCCATTATTTCAATTTTCTTACAATTTATTCCATATTTGCGTTAATCTTATTCTAATCCATATTAGAAGAAGGAGGAATAAAAGAAAACTGAAAATAGAAGAAAATCCAAAGCGTGGAAAGAAGATGTAAATAACGTATAAATAACAGTAAATAAACTAAAATACTGGAAATAACTGTAAATAAATGGAAAAGCTATAATTAACAGAAATAAACTAAAATTATTGAAAAGAATAGCTGTAAAGAAATAGACTGAAAATGATTCAAAAAACTGTAAATAAACTACTAAAACGACTATCCCAAAAATCGTAGTAAAACTACAACTATTGGAAACCCTATTATTTTAAATTACTTAAAGAAATCTTAAAATAATTACAATCACTCACCTCCTCTCCTAAGCTCTTCCTTTGGTCTTCCCGGATCCACTTGGAGTTGTAAAGTAATTTAATTTATAACGATTTTCTCCTTTGGAAAAATTATTCCGTTTAGGGTCCTTCCTAGAAAAGTGAACCCAATTGGAGAAAACCTAGAATGAGAAAAAGTGTTAGATCTAGGAGCCATCAGATGCAAAACTAGAAGGACCAGATTGAAATAAAGGATGCAAATGACGTTCAAAAGGTTCGTTGGAACATACTAGAATGAAGGACCGATTCTTTGTTCCTTTAACTGAGGCGGGTCAACCGGGCGGTCGACCGCCCCCTTGCCCAGGTCGACCGACCGGTCGACCTGGCCATATATATATATATATATATTCGTTTTCTTGTTTGTCTCATATCTTGCTCATATTAGCTCGGTTTCTGACGTTCTATATATGGAAATTGACCGGAAAATTATCACGGACACAATGGTGCAACTCCTGTGGCCCAATTCTAATATTTTCACAAAGTTATTTTGTTATTTATTTAATTAACGAATTAATTATTATGGGTTAAATTTCGGATTGTTACATTCTCCCCTCCTTAAGGGATTTCTTCCCCAAAATCTCTAAGGATAAAAGAATGTACTAAATGTTTCCATCCAATTCTATAACCAACTACTCAATCATCAACCATTCATCCATTGTCCTTAAGTTTTTGTAATGCAATTTATGATACTTATGCAATTAGTGTTGTGTAAATGTGCCTAACTAATGCAAAAGGTTAGGCGGTCCATTGATTCAGTTGACCTGCTTTTTATGCAATCATGTTTGTGCCATGTATCCAAATGAATGCAAAAATTTTCCTAATGATACTGATAATTCTATATGCGTGCTACATCCATATGCATATGCTCTAGTATCCCAGTTAGGCCGATCCCTAAGGAATAATAGTGCCTAGTGTACCTACATGCATCCATTGCATCCACTAGCAAACACTTGCAACCACTAGCATACATCATTCATAACATGTTCTATTAACATGTTTACATCAAAGCCTACCATCCATAGGTTAAATCCTAAGCTCTACCCTCCCAAAGGATAATAAACGAAAGAACCTATTCAAATCTAGAGACGGAAAAAGGAATTCTAAAACTTACTATAAAAATATGAGGAATAGAAGTACGAATCTTCTCTTCTGCTTCCCAAGTGGCGTCTGCAACATCATCTCCCCATTGCACCTTCACCAGTGGAACCTCCTTATTCCTTAGTCGCTTGATGTCTCTTCCAACAATCTTCGTGGGGATAGGCCGAACAGAATCTTCCCTTTCTACCTCCACCTCCTCTAACTGACTAGGCTCTACAACCTCTGTTGAGTCATGTAAGCACTTTCATAAGTGCGAAACATGGAAAACGTCGTGCACTCCTACGAGCCTCTCTGGTAGCTTCACTCGGTAAGCCATCTTCCCAACTCTCTCTGTGATAGGAAATGGTCCAACAAATCTAGGGGCTAACTTTCCATTTGATCTGAATCTTACCACCTTCCTAAGCGGGGATACTTTGATAAAAATTAAGTCTCCAACCTCTAACTCTAAGTCTCTCCTCCGCTTGTCCACATATGACTTCTGTCTGTCTTGAGCCATTTTCAACCTTCGCCGAATCAAATCCACCCTCTTAATGGTTTCCTTAACCATATCGGGTCCAATTAATAACTTCTCCATAGACTCTAACCAACATGATTGGGACTTGCAAGGTCTTCCATATAAAGCCTCAAATGGTGCCATTCCTATACTTGTTTGGTAACTATTATTGTACGCAAACTCATCCAACGGAAGATGCTCTTCCCAAGTACCTCTAAAGTCCAAAATGCACATCCGCAGCAAATCCTCAAGCACCCTATTTACCCTCTCCGTTTGGCCATCTGTCCGGAGGTGATAGGCCGTACTCAACCTAAGTTGAATCCCTAGTGCCTCCTGTAAGCTTCTCCAAAACTCACTAGTGAAAATGGGATCTCTATCGCTAACAATGCTAGAAGGAACTCCGTGCAGACGGACTATCTCTCGAATATACAAGGATGCCAAGTATGAAGCTGTACACTTACTCTTAACCGGGATGAAGTGAGCACTCTTGGTCAATCTATCAACAATCACCCAAATGCTAGTGTTCCCTTTCCTAGAATGGGGTAAACCATCAATGAAATCCATAGAAATACTATCTCACTTCCACTCCGGCACATCTAAGGGTTGAAGTAATCCACCGGGCTTCTACTGCTCTGCTTTTACCCTTTGGCATATGAGACACTTAGTTACGAATTCCGCCACGTCCTTCTTCATGCCACCCCAATAGAACATCATTTTCATATCCTGATACATTTTGTCACCACCCGGATGAATAGTCATACGAGAATGGTGCGCCTCCTCCAAAACTGCTCTCAACAAGTCACTGGCGCGTGGAATACAAAGCCTCACATCTCTCCTAAGTCACCCTCTTCTATCAATGGAATAGCGTTGGAAATGCCGCGAGACCTCTCCTCGGGTAATCCTATCCATAATGTCCATGAGCTCTGAATCCTCTCGCTGCCTTGAGCCAGTATGATCCATAAGGGTAGGCCTCACCTCTAATGTTGCCAACAATCCGAGAGTAATGTCCGTAGAGGGTTTATAATAAAAGTAGAAATAAACTCCAAGCTCCTCCACTCTACAAACTTAGGACTAAGGGTTGCTTTCTTTCTACTCAATGCATCTGCAACCACATTACCCTTTCCAGGGGTATAAGCTATCTCAAAATCATACGAGGTTAAAAACTCCATCCACCTCTGTTGCCTCAAGTTCAAGTCCTTCTGCGAGAATAGGTACTTCAAAGACTTATGGTCGGTAAAAAGCTCAAACCTCTCTCCAAGAAAATAGTGCCTCCAAGATTTGAGTGCAAAAACTATGGCATCTAACTCCAAATCGTAGGTAGGGTAGTTCTTCTCATGCGTCCTCAACTGCCTACTACCATAACACACTACCCTCCCTTCTTGCATCAACACCGCTCCTAGACCCGTCCCACATGCATCAGTGTATACAGTGAAAGGCTTAGCTCCATCGGGTAAAACTAACACTGGTGCATTAGTAAGGGCTCTCTTAAGCTTCGTGAAGGAATCCTCACAATCCATGTCCCACATGAAAGCTTTATTCTTCATAGTAAGGGGCGTGAGTGATGCCAAAATTTTGGCAAAGTCTCTAATGAACTTCCTATAGTAGCCAGCCAAACCTAGGAAGTTCCTAACCTCGGTAACATTCTTGGAGGCCTTCTAATCATGCACTGTACTAACCTTAGTGGGGTCAACATCCAAACCTTCTTTTGAGACCACGTGCCCCAAGAAACGAACTTCCTCTCTCCAAAAAGACACTTTGAAAACTTAGCTCTCAAATGATGACTACGAAGTGTGCGAAGAACTTCTTCTAAATGAACAGCATGCTACTCCATATTCTTGGAAAATACCAAGATATCATCCATGAATACCACCACAAACTTATTTAGGATATCCCTAAAGACGCGGCTCATCAAATCAACGAAATAGGCTGGAGCATTGGTTAGCCCAAAAGGCATAACCAACCACTCGAAGAATCCGTCCGGTGTCCTAAAGGCAGTCTTATCTATGCTGTCATTAGCGACTCTAAGCTGATGGAATCCCGTGGCTAAATCAAGCTAACAGAAAACCGAAGAACCTACCAACTGGTCAAAAAGATCATCAATCCTAGGGAGTGGATATCGGTTCTTCTTGGTGAGCTTATTTAATTCTCTATAATTATGACGCCCCACCTCTATACTCACACTAGCCAAGGACACTATGGGGTATTGCCGTCGACTAGCATGAAGAATAAGGCTGTTGAGGAGCGACCATCTGTGTAATTGCTTTGTGTGAGTATAGAGGTGGGGCGTCACAATAATCCACGCAAAGTTGGAGAGAACCATCCGCCTTAGTGGCGAAGAAGACTGGTGCTCCCCACTCCGATATGCTTCTTCTTATGAATCCCTTCTCCAAAAGCTTACAAATCTGCTTGCTCAATTCTTTCCTCTCCCTAGGTGTCATGTGCCTCACAGGTAATGCTACTGGCTTAGAATTCTCAGTCAAATAAATCCTGAAGTCAATCTCTCTCTTAGGGGGTAGTCCCCTAACCTCCTCAAAGACGTTTGCAAAATTTCTGACGATAGGAACCGAGTGCAACTCTGATGACGATGAATCGAGGGAATAGAGAAAACTCAACATGACTGACCCTTGCGGATCGCAAGATACCTCTAGAGTCCTACCACTGCAAGTCTCAAGCCTAACGACTCTCCTCTCGTAGTCTAAGATAGCTCCGTATGTGGATAGCCAATCCATCCCAAAGATCATCCCATACCCCAAGAATCCCAAAACATAGGCGTCATAGTTAAATTCTACGCCTAGGATAAAGATTTTCAAACCCCTACAAACCATAGAAAAGTGTATCGATCCTCCTATGGTGTTTGAAACAATAATGGGGTCTACTACTAATGATATATACAAGTGCAAACAATCTACTGGAGAACTAGAGATAAAAGAAAGTGATGCTCCAGAATCAAATAAAGTCCGAATGGGAAAATCAGATATAGAAATCAAACCTTCAACTATGACTTTCCTACCTCTATCTGGAATGCTACTGGAAGGTGTTGTGTCTCACTCCTGAATCTACGCAACTGGTGCACTCACTCCCTGGGGACAACTCCTACTCATATGACCGGGCTACCCGCAAGTATAACACTTACCCTTTATCTTCTCCTTCCAACAATCCTTCGCCATATGTTTAACCTTCCCAAAACCGTGGCACTTTATTCCTTTCTTAATCTGCTCCTGAGGACCATCGCCTTTTTTCTTCTTCTTATTCTTTTCCCACCACTTCTTCTTTGAACCTTCTGACTTAACCTCCTCTTTATACTCTCCCTCCTTGACTGTATCCGACATAAGCGCCATCTCGATCAAAGACTCATAAGTAGCTCCTGTCGGTACATGAGTCAGCAATAATCCCTGAAGGGGTTGATTCAATCCCCTCGCAAATTTCATAGCTTTCTTATGTTGTGTGTTCGCTAAATCCATACCAACGCGACAACTCATTGAATTGATTGATGTATTCCTTAACAGACAAACTCCCTTACTTCAAATTGATAAACCTCTCAAGCTGAACACTCTCTTCCGCCTGAGATAGAAACCTCCTATCGAATCGCTCTTAGAATCCATCCCAAGTAACATATCTACCCTCCAACTCGATCACCTCCCACCAATAAGATGCCTCCTCCTTCAGCTGCCAAGCAGCTAGCTGAACTCGCTGCTGACCATCCAATCCCAAAAGACCAAAAATCCTCTCTGTTTCCCTAAGCCATGCTCTCGCCTCCACAAAAGTCTCCTTGCCAGAAAAAGTGTTTCCACCCAAACTCGCAAAATCTATACAAAGCTTAGAGAAATTGATGGCGGCAAATGGGTTGATGGGATTCCCACCCGTTGGTGCAGGATTGGGCGTAGGGCCGTGCACCTCTGGAGTCGTGGCTTGTAGGTACCTACGAAACCAGGCTGGGACTGGAATACCCTCGTGAAGGTTCGGGGCATCAGCCAATCTACGAAAAGAGAAAGATAGTTTAGGAAAGAGTCAAAGGGGAATTGAACATGACTTATGAGGGGATTTTATAAAAATTCTTTTATACTTAAAAATCATTCCTAAAAGTTCTTTTTCTGAAAAATACCTTTCAAACAAGTTATTATGAAAAATAATTTACTTTCAAAAATAAATTTTTAGGAATCCTATAACCATAGGCTTTGATACTAAGTGAAACACCCCCACACCCCTTAATATACCCAAAAGGACGCATTAAAAGGCATGGTGCATTGTAGGTATAACTAAAGCTAACAGAGACTAAGACTCACAAGACAAATATAGGTAAAAACAATGGAAACTTCAAATAATTACTTGATTAAAACAATGCTTCATAATTGCTTCATAAATAAGTCAAATACCAAATACAACATACATGTCTAAAAATCCAATATATTTCATGAAACAAAAACCCATAGTCTTAAAATAAGAGTACATAATATCCCTCAAAATAAGCCAGTGCATAGAAAGAACTAAAGCTGAAATAAAAGAAATACATAGTAGAGAACTCCTCCAAGAAAACCGCCAAGCGACTGCAATCTACTGACTTCTCCCTTGATTGCCTATGGGGGGAAAAAGGGAAAAATAGAGGAGTGGATCATACTAAATGTTTGGTGAATGATAGTAATTACTAGAGTCTTTAAGCAAGATAAAAGTAATAGACTCTACAACAGTTCTAGCATAAATAAAGATAATAAAGGAAACAGGAAAGAGATAAACTGGAAATAAGTACGATTAACTATTGCTCAATTTATAAGATAGGTTAACTTTGATTGCTTGCACTTGTCCTAGATTTCTGCTTTGATTAGGCTGAATTCCTAATCGTATAATTAGGATGTAACCCTAATTCTACCCTTTTTGATCGGCATGCTACTCCATAGACCTTACTGCGGACCAGCCGCTATATAACTCTCTACACAGCAGCCAATGGTATCTACGAAAGATGCATAGAGCAATTACTATGGATCCGGACGACATATATGGCTCCCTACACAGAAGGCAATAGTCTACGAAAGACACCCATACTAAGCGCTTGGAACTCATAGCTATTACTGAGCACCCGAATGGAAGTCACACGCGTAACTGCCACCATGCCCATGCTACCTTTTGCTCCACCTATTGTGTCTTCTTATTACCTCTAACTTCCAGCATAAGCGTGCCCCTCATCTCACTTCAGGCTAATGCGAGATCACCGTGTGTCCATAGAAAAATAGGGGAAATGCTGTTGGTACTGGCCTTTCATCCAAACAATATCTAGTTGCACCCCTTATCCAAATCCCTTATGATTTGGACTTCTATTTGACCAATTACTACCATTCTTAGCATAAGCGAGCCCTAGGCTCACCGTTTTGTCTAATAGGGAATGCTATTTGGTACAGGCCCTACTTTCATCTTTGCTTATTAACTTAGGTAAATTATATAAATAAGCCTTTACATTTTTCTCTACTATCTGTGCCTATTAATTTCTCCTAAAATAAGCCTTATTCTGTTCTTTTCTTATTATAACTTACGTTATAATCATGCTTATTACCTAACCGAAGGTCCAAGTGTGAAAATAAGCTTCTTTCATCTTTTACTCTTTTTAGTTATAATTCTAAGTTATAACTTGGCCAATCTTTTTAATTCAGTCATATTAACGTCATAATTATGCGTAATTTCAGTCAAATTCCGTTTATATTACAGTCTTTGAAATTTACATCATATATTCCATTATTTCATTTTTCTTACAATTTAATCCGTATTCGCATTAATCCTATTCTAATCCATACGCGAAGAAGAAGGAGGAATAAATGAAAACTGAAAATAGAAGAAAATCTAAAGCATGGAAAGAAGATGTAAATAAAGTATAGATAACAGTAGATAAACTAAAATACTGTAAATAACTGTAAATAAATGGAAAAGCTATAATTAACATAAATAAACTAAAATTACTAAAAAGAATAGTTGAAAAGAAATAGACTGAAAATAATTCTAAAAACTGTAAATACACTACTGAAAAGGCTATTCCAAAAATCGTAGTAAAACTACAACTATTGGAAACCCTATTATTTTAAATTACTTAAAGAAATCTTAAAATAATTACAATCACTCACCTCTAGTCCTAAGCTCTTCCTTTCGTCTTCCCGGATCCACTTGGAGTTGTAAAATAATTTAATTTATAACGATTTTCCCCTTTGGAAAAATTATTCCGTTTAGGGTCCTTCATAGAAAAGTGAACCCAATTGGAGAAAACCTAAAATGAGAAAACGTGTTAGATCTAGGGGTCTATTTATAGGTGTAGAAGTGGATCTCGGACCATCAGATTTGGAGATTGAATAGGATGCAACCACGTCATTGGTTGAATAGGAGCCATCGGATGAAAAACTGGAAGGACCAGATTGAAATAAAGGATGCAAATGACGTGCAAAAAGTTTGTTGGAACATATTGGAACGAAGGAACGATTCTTCATTCCTTTACCTGAGGTGGGTCGACCGGGCGGTCGACCGCCCCCTTGCCCAGGTCGACCGACCCCTTGCCCAGGTCGACCGGTCGGTCGACCTGACCATATATATTTACATACATACATATTAATATATATATATATTTACATATATACATATATATACATACATATATAAATATATATTCATTTTCTTGTTTGTCTCGTATCTTGCTCATATTAGCTCAGTTTCTGACGTTCTATATATGGAAATTGACCGGAAAATTACCACGGATATAATGGTGCAACTCCCATGGCTCAATTCTGATAATTTCATAAAGTTATTTTATTATTTAATTAATTAACTAATTAATTATTACGGGTTAAATTTCAGGTTGTTACACGTTACCTGGTCGCTAGGACTTGCCACAAAAGGAGTCCAATCGATGATAATGAATGGTTTCCCATTAATAAAGGATGGATTAGCTTCTAGAATACGTTGACGATCCTCATTGCTTGGATATTTAAAGAAACACATTGAGTCGACATAGATTACATGGAGATTCCCATGAAGTTTCCATATACGACGACAAATACTTCTAGCGTCATGTATCATTTGATTGGGATCCAAAAAAACCAACTAGGAATCCCAACTAATAATCAACCCTTGCTTGCATAACAGAAGGTGGAGGCATCATAATTCCATTATCCTCCTCAATCACAAAGTCAATGGGCGAGTAGCTACCCGCCTTGCGGGCAGGGAGTGAGAGAGGGATAACCAAGGCTTAGGACAAACGGGTTCAGACATAAAGCCTGCATACTGGCCAATAATAGCACTTGGCGAGGCAGCATTTAGTAGCATAATAGGCATGAATTTTTCCAATGGGACATTTAGTCGAACATAGTCAAGGCACGAGCCTGCAGCAGGCATGTTCGAAACTACAGGCTCAGAAACACCAGCTAAATTGCACTCGTTTATCAAAATCTGATCAACCACAATGTCGGCCTTGCTACCAAGCACAAGAGACCCAATTCCAAAGGAATTAGAATTTAGGAGTTCAACTATGGAGAGAGGAGCAAAGGAATTATTAGAGGTAGCAAGCAGACGATTAATGTGAGTTGCACCAAGATTCTGGAAATCCACTGGCGAGTCAAAAAATGACCTTGGAGGAGATAAGGATCTAGAAGGATGAATCAGAACTTGGAGCGCAGGTCCAAACCTAGTCAAGCTCGACGGGTGAAATTAGATTGGAAAGGAGAAAACTTACATGCTTCTTAGGCATGGATAGACAGAGATGGAAGAAAGAGGCAGCATGGAATTAAAAGGAGAAGGAGGCATGGTTACGAGATGGAGAAGTAGGATAATGGATGCCGATTTAACATGAAACGGAATAATTAAGCAATTAATTAATTCAATTAATTCAAAAACTTATAAAATTCATATCTTCTCCATATGAGGTCCAAACGAGATGCCGTCTTTTGTGTTCCCCTTGTTGGAGCATTATCTATGTATTAAAGTCAATTTTGGTTTGAAGCAAGTGGTATTTTGAGTTAAAATCGAACGCCATTCGATTTTAGATCAAGCAGGAATGCGTAAGCGTCAGCTAGAATTTTTATGACTTAACTCAACTTTGGATGAACACTGTATGATATATAGTAGATATAAATTATTATTTGTGTGCTTGAATTATTTCTTTGGTTGATTTCCTACTTTGCAAAGTGCATAACATATGAAATGAAATACAAGGAATTTTGTAGAGGGATCCGGAATCCTCGCTACTATTGATGTTAATTTCATTTATATAATATTGTTATAAATTGTTGAATGTCAAAATTTGGCAGTTTTTCCATATTGGATATGACTTTGATATGTTGAAACTTTGAACCCTTTTAATTGTAGATCTATGGAAGCACTTGTTAAGTGCTATGGCAACTCCAAGCCTCATTATAGTATTTTGAAATACTATTAATTATTGTTTTGATTTGAAAAATGGTTTTAATTTAGAGGGTGATTTTAAATGTGACTTTTGGAATTCTTTGTTGTATTTTGTTTAGAAATGGCTTTTGAACTTCTCTATTTTACTCCAACCATTTTGGAAATGTTTTAAACGTGGAAAGTATTTGTTTTACAGAAAAGTTTAATATAATAACGGATGTTTATTTTAAAGAATAATGTGACTTTATCTTTTATAATAAAGTGATACTATGTCAAAAAAAATAGAAATATTTTGGAATAAATATTTGCGAAATTTTTAATACAAAATGTTGTATTAATATAAATTTAAAGAATAAATTTTATTTATATATATACATGTGTGCTCTCCTCTACTTTTGAGGATCACACATTTCTCTCAAAATATAAAATGTTGTATAAAAGGGAAAGGATGTCGTTTTGATACATTAGAATAATAAATCATAATTATGAATTTATAGTGATATATGGAATGATCGTTTTTATGAAAAGTACCTAGTTCAATTTTGAAACCAAAGATTTTTGATAAGTATATGAGATATAAATTGAAATTTATAAATATAAGACGAGGTTTATAAAAGAGTTTATAAATATAAATAAGATTTATAAGAAGGAATTTTATAAATATAAAATGACATTTATATAAGAAATTTTACAAGTAGAAATAGGATTTATAAAAAGGAGTTTTATAAATATAAAATTAGATTTATAAAAGAAGTTTTATAAATATGAAAGGAGATTTTTAAACGAAGTTTTATAAATAAATTTGGAGATTTGTAAAAAAAAGTTATATATATATAGAAATGAGAGTTATAAAAGAAGTTTTATAAATAGAAATGAGATTTATAAAAAGATGTATAAAAGGAACGAGATGTGGTTTCCATAATGATCTTTATAACTTATGGTGGTATGGAAAGTATTCTATTCATACTTAACACCAAATCCCGAGGCATGGAAATTCGTCTGTATCTACGAGAGTTTAAAAATATATGTCGAGGCAAGGATAGTACGCTAACTTGTCCAACTTCATTGCTATTCGATGTATAGTGCAGATTTGAATCAGAAAGTGGTGGTAAGTATATTTGGTCTAATTTCTGTACGAACTTGTTACTTACACCAAAAGTGCTTTAGGTTTATTGTTATCTATGTTTTACATGGCATTTGTTTTAACCCAATTAAGTATGGTTTTGGAAGTGAAATTTTCTTAAGGTTTTGTAAATATACTTATAGCGTTGAGATCGGTATATAAATACTTTCCTAAGTATTGAAAGTGTAGTGGTTTGTATATATACTTATGCTGTTGAGATAAGTATATAAATACTTTTCTAAGTATTTAAAATGTAGTGCTATGCGAATATACCTATACCGATGAGATAAGTATATAGATTTTTCCAAGTATATGGATATTTTCAAAGCATGGATAGTAGAAGTAACGCCTTTAGTTCATTCATATCCTGAACAACTTGTATGGATGAATGCTGGCATTGCATTATGCCTGGAGGGCAGTGTTAGCATTCCAAGAGGAATTTTCTAAGAGGAAAAGGTAATCATGGCCTTACAAGCATTACAACTTAGTAATGACTAAAATCAGGGGATGCAGTAGTGTTATGTTGTTCGCTTCCATTAGGAGCATCATTCCTTAGATCTAGATCGATATTTATGGATTTTTGGTATGTGTGCAAATGGAAAACATGGGGCCAGTTGCAATGTCTTCAGCCTCAATGCTCGAGGGATGATGTAAATCCAATATGCAATGTTAAAGGGGCACCTAGTTTTATGTTTGCGGGACGGGGGGTGGGGTTAAAGTGGGGCTTCGGTAAATTTAATATAGAGATGTACTGTGGTAGGTGGTACCCTAGTGCCTTGTCAGTATATGGAATCCAATCTCCAATTCGTGCCTTACGGTTTTAGTTATAGAGCCTGGTAGTGCTGAATGTAATTATGGGTAACCATTCCAGATATGTTATATATTTATTTTAAACCTAGACACTATTATAATATTACTGGATTTTCTAATAAAATGTTTTGGTTATCGTAAGGTAAAATCCATCTATGTTTATATGTGGCGTGATTTTATGAGATACCCTAATTTTTGAAAGGTATTATAACATTAAAAATCCGTATGATTTGTGTTTCTCACGCTGGTTTACCAGACTGATCCGGGTGTTACTTTCTTATAATGCTCGGGTCAGCCCAAGCATATTTCAAGATTAGTTATTGTTGATGCCAAAAATGGATCAACACTCAAAAATAGGTTGTATGGAACCTGTGAGACCTAGATCTAGCAGATAACAGACGAAATAAAAGGAAAATAACAGAAACAAGATTTTATAGTGATTCGGCAATCTATGGCCTACGTCTACTTTTTAGCTTTGTTGCTTATAGGTTTGATGTACTTTGTTTTAGATTACAAGAGATTTGAAAGATGTATAGGGGTTAAATAGATTCTAAGTCCTAGAATTGCCCAAAGTAATTGCCTTGGTGACATGTGGAGACAAAAGATAAAGAAGAGAAAGAGCTTCCGCGTAGCGATGGCAGAAACTAGATCTTATTTTAGTTGCCCATAGATTTGTATTTATAAAGGTAGAGAAGTTGTTGGGTCAAAATCTTGTTATCAGAAGAGTCTAGTAGTCGGCCTAGAGAAACATGGGAGAATTCAACTCCTTATGAATTGTCAAAACAACTCGGTACTATGTCATTTAACTCGGTATCGAGTCATTTCCTTAGGTGGTAGTGAACCAAATCTTATTTCACTTCCATTCTATCTTTGAGTTGATGTGTCCCGTACCTTTTCTCTAGTCGTTTGGTTGACTTTGGTGATAGTTCCTCTATTACTTGGATTGCATTGCCATTTAAGTTGTCTTCTCATTAAACTTGGTGATTGGTCATCAATCCCTTATGAAAACACTTAGGCACACACTTGAGGTGTAGAGAATAGGTCATATGAAGTTGGTGAGTTGATTCACGATGAAAAAATTACTCGGTAGTGAGTTAAATGACTCTGTGCCGAGTTATTTACTTAGGCAATTTGGAGGTGGAAATTTCCGAAACCTCTTTTCTCTCTCTTCTAAGCATGCGTACCAAGTTCCCAGTCGTTTCGTCCTCGTGTTGATGTTCTAACTTCTTTTGATCTCTGCTTGGGCAAAAACCCAGTTAACATCTACCCCCTAGAGTATGCTTTTCATTGAAAACAAAGCATGCTCTGGAATGAGACATGTCCTGGATTACTATTTGATCAATCCCTGTCAATTTTTTGAATATCGTCTTGTGACGTTGCGTTCACTTGGTTGATTTTCGTTAATCGTTCGACTTAGTAGTAGATATAAATTCCATTTCTTGCAATAGCGACGTACTCTGCACTTCGGAAACTATGATGCAAACTAGGCTAGCATGTGAGTACTCCATAATGCTTCCGAAAAAGCATAGGAGGAAGAAAACAACTCGGGCCCGAGCAGTTTAACTCGATACCGAGTTGTCTCGTTTCCTTATATATTTTGCACCTAGAGAATATTTCACACTTCACTTTTATTTGTTTTCTTCTTCTACCGAGTTATCCAGACCTTTCTTTTTTAGGGTTTTCGTCCGAGTTCTTTGTAGCTAATCCAACTTGCAAACAAACCCCCGAATGGTGCCAAGATCCACCGCTACCACATCGATCCTCCGCCGTCACCACCTACTTGCCGCCCCAACTTAGTCGCACCATTGCTGTTATACAGCATTTTGACCCAACTATATCTGAACTGACTAGACAAGTTATACTTCATGATCATCAGGGAAAAAAGCTCCGAGAGATGGTTACTAGGATTGGAGATTGATTATGGACAAGACTATGGACGATGGCCGTACGGGTTCATGCGAATAACATTCTGAAATTGGCTAAGTATGAATTTCACACTTCAACTAAAAAACGATTGGGTATGATCGTTTTTCACAATGGATCGATTATGATCCTTCTTCAGTATGGATCCGCTATGATCCATCTCCATAATGGATTGACTATGATCCATCTCCAAAATGAATCGGCTATGGAACATCTTCATTATAGATCGACGTGAATCATATAGGTAGAGATCGCTTGTATTTACAGTACAAATCAACGATGATCGATCAATATCTTAAAATCTATAGGTTGAATACACATGAAACTTTAGGAATATCAATATATTGAAGAGTGAAGCCCACCATATCGATTGCATGCCAAAAGGTTCCAATAAAACGATCAGTGCTAATCGTTATTACAAGTAATGTGGGACCCACGATTGATACGATGACTTCTTCTGAATCTGGAGACTCCGCTGCCGAAATTCAGGAAGATATTTTGCCGTCTTCTCTTATAAATACATCGACCACTCTCCACAAAGGGGATCTTTCTTTCCGCTGCCCATGCTCCACCATTTTTATTCTTCATTCTTGTACTAATGGATCCCTACTAATCCAAACTTTCTTGTAATCATAATCAAGTGCAAGATTAATAAAAATACGAAGTGGACGTAAGCTAAGATTGCTGAACCACTATAAAAGTCTATGTGTTCATTTACTTTCTCTACTATGTTTTAATTTCATTCATCATTTAATCTCTACGAGATTCTATAGGGTACTGATGCCCAATTTTGGTGTCAACAGCTGCCGTTGTTGTCTTGCCCCAATCGACTTGTACCCAAACCAATTAGCCCAAATCAACTTGAATAGGTTGGCAATGATTAATTCTACCATTGTGGCGGTGATTGGATTTGGTTGATTGGAGGTAGAGGGTTTGATTTGAAACATGTTTGGTCGGTGGAAGAGTTATACTTCTGCCCCGATCAAATGCAAGCCACTCCGTAGCCTAGTCTTAATTTCCTGCTTCAATTGTTCCTTTTTGAAGTTCGGCTAAGTTTTGATCAGCGAGTGGGTTCTAAATGACGATTCATGTGATAACCCTGATTTTTGTGAGTAATTTCATGATTTAATTTAGTTTGTATTTGTTTGAAATTGCATTGAAAAGGTAGAGATAGGAAACTGTTTTGTAGATACATAGTTTAAAACATGTACATGTACACAAGATAGTGCACAAACATGCACACATTTTTCTGTGTGATAAAATAGGCAACAGTTAATATATATGATGGGATAAATAAATTACAAATATATATGTAGGCAGAAATGATCTGGTCTTTAAAAAGTTTAGCATAAAGAAAACAAATGTGTATATAGGCAGAAATAGTAAGATAGAAAAAAATAAAAAGACTTAGGCAAAAATAAGCATACAAATGTTATACATGTACACAGTCAAATATGGCAGATAGGAAACAAAGCTTGCATGGAAATGGAATGAACCTTTAAATATACACTTTATCCATTTCCAGCAATTCTTTTGCTAAGGGAAAATTAAAGTCATGCATATGACATGACCCGGGGTAAGGTTAAAAGAATAAGATTGATTTTCTGAAGAAAAAAATAATAATAATAAGGACCACATACCTTTTTCTTCTTTTAAATCAAGAGTAAGGCAGACTATGTTTTGTATGGGGTAAAACTGACATTGGGTAATTCCATAAACCTTAGTAACAACCAGGATTTGTATAAAGAGGCTTAGTGTAGTGAGATCATACCTATTTGCTCTTCATAACCTAAAGGAAAAAAAATATAAGCCAGAGCACCGGCCATTAGAGTTAGCGGAAGGCAGAGGACCAAAAGAAAAGCAAGGCTTAGGGAAAAAAGGAATTAAGTGTGAGTAACCTCACTGAAAACTTTGGCATTAAGTCCTGAATATTGAGGCAGCCTATTTGAATTAATAATTCACTATTGCAAGTTATGTTCATTTTATGATTTGATTTGTTAATGATATGTTCAAGTGTAAAACCCTTCATAGTGATTTACCCAAAAATAAGAGTCATGGATTTCATGTTTTAAATGTTTATCTGTGATAGGGATTAACTTTGAGATGGAGTGATTTCTTTTGTGGGTTTTCTTCATAAGGTTATTTATAAAATCCCAGGATTCATGTGGTAGATATATGGTCTGTAAATGGAAAGAAATATGGGGCTGCAACATTGTGTTGTTGCTTATGTCTCATGTTAATTAAAACAAAAGAAAATGTAGAAGTGCAATGTTATACATGTGCTGAGCTTCTATGTTTTATGAACTACTCAAATCAAAATATACTTATGGTTTAGCCAGATCTTCAAGATTAAGAAGAATCTGATTGAACCAGAGGTAAGAGAGGATAACTAATAAACTACTTGTGGCCATATGTTTATAACTTGATCCATTGAAACCCATAGGCAAAATAATGCGCTAAGAAATCACATCTGTTTTTCATGATTAAATGTTTGCTTCTGAGAATATAACTTACCAAACTCTGGATGAATACATGTTGGTTGAATTGTTTATTTTTCTCTGATTGAAAAGTGAGATGCAGAAGGGATTAACACAGTTATGAAAAAGGAAATAGCACTTAGTAATTTAACTAAGGACTTGGGATCTTAGGGCTACAAAATATAGCTTGGAAAGGGAAACATTGCAAGCTCACACATGGTATGTTTATACCCAGGGGCCTGAGTGTGATAGGTTAACAAAGAGATGTCCCAGGCAGTGTGTGTTTTAGAAAGAGAAAGTAGCTAAAGACCATATTATATTTCATAGTGAACTTTAGAAATAGTTTCAGGAGAGGCTTGGGCAAAATCCCTGATGGCCAGTAAAATTGTAAAAGGGGCATGATGACTGAATTGATGATTGCATTGGTTGGTTTATGATGTTTTATTGGTGAATCTTATGATTGTTTTCTATGAACTAAATCATTGTGATCATATATAATCTGTTTGGCACTGATATGAATGCGCATGCCTCACAAAAACATGCACCAAGAAGATACTGAGTTTCTTTATTCTTTCATAGTACTGGAATATAAATAGAATTGAATAAGATCATGTTTTTAGTTAGATTATTCATACCAGACAATTAGTCTGACCCTTTTGTGTTTATGCACCATTGGGTGTCTCATATTTGTATGAGGAAGTTCATGGTGATTATGCAGGTAAATAGGAATTTTGTTGATCAGGCTTTGGATGAGTTAACTGCTTAAAGATTTGGATGCTATTTTTAAAAGACTTTGCTGAAGTAAATTAAACATTCATGATGAACTATATTAAGATATTTTGTTTAAGTTGCTTTGAGAAACCAATGTATTGTTATTTGCTGTTTTGTAAGTGTTGAACTTATATGTATCAGTTGGAACTTATGTATTTTGTTTTGCAAAATGCTTTGCTAAGAAAATGAATTTCAAGCTTCAAGAACAGTTAGGCTATAATGGTAGAAAAATATGAGAATAAAGGATTTATGGATTGAATGTATATCCAAAGAACTGACATAAGAAAATCCATGTTTAAGTAAAGAAAAATCTGGCAAAAGGTTTTAAGTGCCTTAGAGAAGAAAACCAAAATAAAATGTGTTTTGTTGAGAAATAGTGCAAACTGAATAGGGCTAACATAGCCATTTTCTTGAGCCTGGGTTAAGCCAGCACCCAAGTGTTTTAAATTAAGTTTTCAGATCTGTTTCATAGCCCAAGTATAGGGTAGACTCAGACAATTTTTGTTAACAAGAAAAAAAATAAGGCACCTGAATTTCCCACTGACACACACATGCACAGAAACATGCACACACACATGCACAAGTAAAAGCACAGTTTATACAGTAATAAAATTATGGAAATTTAAGTAAAGTGATAAGCCTTGAGACATAATGTGACGCCCCACCTCTATGCTCACAATAACAAAGGTTATTATAAGGAATAACGTCTGCTATTGCGAAGAATAAGGCTTGTTAGAAGCGACCATCCATAAGTTATGCCTTAGACGAGTATTGATTACATCGATAGGAGTTGTATAAATTACTCCCAAAGATATATATTCAATCCAAATCTAAAACGAAACTACGGTGGCTTAAGAAAAATCCAGAACAATTCATAATAACAATAACACAGATAGTATAATCACATCAGAACAGAAATATCAGATATATAGCGGAAGACTAGTTTGGAATACATGCTACAATAATCGATAGTTCACATGAACCGATACGTATACATATCCATTAATACATACATAAGATGAGGACTAATAAACCAAAAGAACTCCTCGAAGGCTAGACAAAAGATGATGCGAAATCCCAAAAGCTGAAGCTGCAACTGAATCAGAGATAAAAATTACCCTGAAATGACTCGGTCTGACCCGAGTATTATTTAAAAGAAAATAATAAACGGATCAGTCTAATTTATTCTCAGAAATAAGTGAATGATAAACAACACTTAAACAAATAATTATAGTCTCGAATGAGACTATACAACATAAATAATCAGCATAGTTTAAATGAAGAAATCTCAATTTAAACTCCATCAAAATCAGTTTTCAAATTCACAGTTGAATTTAAAACAGCAATACGCAAATTTATAATCTCAGATGAGATTATACACAAACTCAACTTCCAATTTCATAATTGAATTCAAAGCAGCAATTCACAAAATCTAGAAATCAAAATAGATAACTAGAAAATCGTCAGTCACAAAATCTAGAAATCAAAACAAGATAACTAGAAAATCAGCATAAAAGATGGATCGATCCCAGCAGATGGCGAGTTTTAGCAACGCCGCACGTGCATCTCAGATGGCCGAAGCCTACCAAGTACTATAAATTTTGGCGCCCATCAGATGACCCGAAGGTCCGCAGAGTGACCCGAAGGTCTAGTACTGGTAATTGACCCGAAGGTCCATCAGATGACCCGAAGGTCCAGTAGAGTGGCTCGAAAGCCCAACAAAATCATTAGAATCATCAAACAGCAGATGTTTCAATTAACGAGTCCGGAATTAACCGAAATAGTAAAAGTGATGTTTCATACTCTGCCCTTTTGCTAAATCGTTTAAATCTCTTCATCGTTTCCTTGAAAGTGCAAAATTGTGTATTTTAAATAAATAACATTTTACGTTCTCAAACGGACAAGTCTGGAATTAAGCGAATCAGTAAAAGTGAGGGTTCATAGTCCTCAATTTTGCTGAAGCGTTTAAATCGCTTCCTCATTCTTTTGAAAGCGCAAACTGTAAAAATTTTGGAAACACTTTTATTTTAAAACGATTTTTAAAATACGTGATTAAAACAGCAACATCTGTAGCAATTTCGACGAGGAAATTGCGCTTCACAAAACACCGTAAAAATGGATACCAAATCAGCGTTGCGGGATAACCGTTTTAAAATTCACTTTAAAATTGACGGTTACTGAAGTCAAAACAACAGTAATTTTTATTCGTCAAAAATGTCACCAAAACAACACGCTTCAAAAATATTTTACTGGCGTACAAATTCCGTTATAAAAATAACGGCAACAGAATACGTTTTAAAACGTAACACCGGTTCAACGCAAATTAAATAGTGGACTGCCCACTATAATTTCACCAAAAAGGTTGCACTGTCTCAACTTGAAATTAATGTGCACTTCGCAAAACATACCAATGCAAAAATAACAAAAGTATTGGACGCATGTACTTAATTATGCAAAGGACAACATATACCATTTCAAATGCAGGTACGTGCTAAAATATGCAAAAACGAAATGTATGCAAACTAAAATATGCAAAAGACAAGACATATTTATTTTTCTTTTTGGTAAAACTCACGCATACATTAACTCACGCCTGACATTGTTTGTATAACTCACGCATGCAATTCTCTGTAAAGGCTAAATGTAAATTAGAAAACACTAGAAAGTGGACACGTGTCAATGCAAATTTTCAATGCAAACAAATTCAATTTATACCCTCCTGGACTCACGCGTGTACTAGAATTGGAAGGAACCTTATAGCCTGGACCCTATATTGTTGCACACGCACTTGGCATGTAAAAAAAACATACAAAAGATCTGTACAAACGTTTAGGCATATATGAACTCAATACAAGATTGCAAATGCACACAAATTTTCGAGTTTCTTAACATGCATTGCAGGTGTAAATTGATAATAGGGGAGGTCTAGACTCATACTTTTGCAAGCAGATATGAAGTAAAAATAAAACGCATGCACTACAAAACGCATACAAATGAAATAAGATTTGGACACTATTTTCTTTTGCATGCAAGTTTGAACTTGATAAAAATGGATGACTCAGACTAGGTAATACACGAAAATAATGGACCTGAAATTTTAAATCACGTACGCATGAACATAAAAACCTGGGCAATGCACTCTAACACGCGTGTAATCTAAGGTTTTGAAATATACTTGCCCAAAATGATTTCGTGCTTCACTTGTTTACATGCAAAAGTGAAAAGCACGCAGCCAATAAACCAATATAAATTAGATGTGTGAGGTTTTTACACTCACCTTTAATTTGTCTCCAATCAGTTAGCAACAAGGATCCGAGTGGAGCAATGATATTTTGAACCACCATTAATTCGCTACCGAGCTATGAAAGCTAAACAAAATGATACCACCGAGAATCTCAAATGAAATGAGGAAGGCCATTTGAAAAAGAGCAAAGAATGTTGCAGGCATTTTTTTTTTCGAATTCTGCTAACAAGTTAAGGCAAAGGAGTGCTAGCAAACATTTGGGTACAATAGCATTTATGTGGACGTGCTTCAGAGGATAAAAAGGACACAGCGTATACATTTGCATTAAATGATGATAGCAAATGTTTAAATATTCTCTTTACAACCGGAAGTGACAGCACTACAATTATGAGAAGGGATAATATACGTCGTGTTCACATTTTTGGCTTTGAAATAGAACACCCCTCAAACGCGCGTGAAGGCAAAGCTTTTATTTCAACATGCTACTATTACAAAGACTACTGACTTTACAACATTATACTATATTTTTTTTCTAATTTAGAAATTTCTATTTAAATTATTTCCTCCGACAGTAATTCGAAAATTACGGTCGTTATAGATTTTTAAAATATTTATTACGACGGCAATAAAGTCACGGTCGTTACAGACTCCCCCCCTTATAAAAATTGCGTCCCCGCAATTTTCATACTAGAAGCAGTCAATAACACGACAATTTATCAAATCAAAGATTAAAATAGAAAAGATGGATAAGAATGCTCACCCCCACCCGAAGAGGAGAGAAAACCTGGATAAGAACGCTCGATGAATTCTCTGGTCTCCCAAATGCAATCCTTGGGGTTTGCGGACCATTGAATTTTCACAAGCGGGACTTCTTTGTTCCGAAGGCGTTTAACCTCCGTAGCTAGCACACGAATAGGATTTTGCACAATAGACAAGTCAGGTGAGATCTCAAGATCTTGCAACACATAGGAATCAATAAAATAATCCGAATCTCGAAGGCATCGACGAAGTTGGGATACATGAAATACATCATGAATTCCCGAAAACTGAATAGATAGCAACACACGATAAGCAACTGGGCCAATGCGTTCCGTAATAGGAAACGGTCCAACATATCGAGGAGCCAATTTCCTGGAGTGACTAAAACGCACTACACCCTTCATCGGGGAAACACGAATGAATACGAGATTGCCAACAGAAAATTCCAAAGACTTCCTACGATGATCGGCATAAGATTTCTGTCTATTCTGAGCCTCTTTCATTCTCTGTCGTATAATATCAATCCACTCTGAAGATTCACGAATATAATATGGGCCGAGAACTAACTTTTCCCCCGATTCCAACCAACAAGATGGTGATCGACACGGCCTTCCGTAAAGAGCTTCGAAAGGAGCCATACCGATACTGGATTGAAAACTGTTGTTGTAAGAAAATTCAACAAGAGACAAGTGGTCTTCCCAACTACCACCAAAATCTAAAATACAAGCTCGAAGGGGGTCTTCCAAAACTTGATTCACCCTTTCAGTCTGACCGTCAGACTGTGGATGATAAGTGGTACTGAGATTGAGCTTAGTGCATAAAGCTTTCTGAAGACTCCGTCAGAAACCACTAGTAAAAAGCGGATCTCTGTCACTAACAATTGAACTAGGCACGCCATGAAGTCGAACGACTTCTTCAACAAATAGCTTGGCCAACAAAGGAGCAGTCCGATTGGACTTGATAGGAATAAAATGGGCTGATTTAGTCAATCTGTCAACAATCACCCAAATACTAGTATGGCCCGACCTCGAACGAGGTAGACCATCAATGAAGTCCATGGAAATCTGATCCCATTTCCATAATGGAATCTCAAGAGGCTGCAAAAGACCACGGGGACGTTGATGTTCTACTTTAACAAGTTGACAAGTCATGCAACGACTTATATAACTTGCAACATCACGCTTCATACCCTCCTGATAGTATAAGCGTTTCATATCAGCATACATCTTACTACTACCCGGATGGATAGTATACTTAGAACGATGACAATCTTCAAGAATGTCATTTCTAAGATCAGGAACACTAGGCACGATCAACTTACCCTTTTTCCGAATACAACATGAACATCAATATCGAAATCCTTTAGATTGTCACTTCGAGATTCCGATTTACAACTCTGAATAAGATAAGAGAGATTTGGATCTTGTTCCTGGGCATCAGCAACACGATCCAACAAACTATGATGAACTTCCATGCTAAATAAAAACACGGGAGAATCAAAAACTGAAGGACAGTCTCTAATATCACAATAAGATAAAGCTTCCAATATATTCCACTCTGCTAGCATCATGGAAACACAACTCGCTGCTTGCGACTGAGCGCATCAGCAACTCGATTACCCTTATCTGGGGTATACTGAATATCGAAAACATATAAAGCTAGAAATTTGAGCCAACTCTGTTGTCTCAAATTAAGTTCTTTATGAGTGAATAGATACTTCAGAGATTTGTGATCAGTGAAGAGAACAAAACGCCCGTCCAATAAATAATGTAGCCAAATCTTTAGAGTAAGGACTATAGCGACTAACTCCAATCATAGATAGCATAACGAATCTCGTTAGGCTTTAGTTGTCTAGAAGCATAGGCAACAACTCTATCTTTTTGCATGAGAACTGCACTGAAACCAATACGACTAGTATCGGTACAAATAATGAAGTCTTGGTTCCCTTCGGGAATCACAAGGATAAGAGTATCAGAAAAGAGTTCTTTCAAATAATATTCTGTCCTGAAAAGATAAAAATTCCAAAAATTTCAATTATCTTTACGAAATCATTTTCTAGAAAAATTTACTTTTTTTTAAACAATTTATTGTGTTAAATTGTCTCATCAAAGCGTTTAGGAGATTCCTATCGATAACGTTGATCAAGCGCATCGACCAAAATTCTTAAAGCACTCAATGGGAAATACAATCACAAAATCATCTTCTATATGATAAACACAAATCCAATTATACTTGTAAGTAAATCTTATGAAAAAGATTTGCAAAATTTTAAACCGTTGTTTTCATCCAAAATCAATAAATACACAAATGGAGTCATCGAGATATTCGTAGAATACTCGATTCATAAAATGGATGAAATAAGCTGGGCAAACTGAATGACATAATAAGTCATTTATAAGAATCATAACGAGTGCGGAATGCGGTAAGTAAAATGCTAACTTCCGCAACTTGTAGCCAAATGAAAACCGGTAGTAAGATCGAATTGGGAGAAGAGCTAGAACGAATAAATCGCTTGACTTCCAACTCAGATAATTGAAGCTTGAGTTCCTCATTTTCCTTAACAAACATCCTCGTGGGAGGACGACTAACAGGATGAGCATCAAAGATAAGATCAATGCGGAACTCAATTTCCCTATTCGACGGCAAACTCGAATTAGGCTCAAAGACAATAGAAAAATCATAAACAACTGGAATATTTAGCTATAACCAATGTTTTAAATCTCGGATTTTGGCCAATATCTCGGGAAAATATCTCGGCTATCTCAGGCGATATTTAAAACACTTATAACTAAATAGGCTGCCAAATCTCGAATTTTGGCTGATATCTCGGATTTTTCATCTCGGCCATCTCGAGGAGATTTAAAAGCCTGGCTATAACAGCCTCTGATTCGAAGGAAGAATGATAGCATTCGAAGTACGATCCATACTTTGAAATACAATAAATAACTGCTCGATAGCATCGGGATGTTTGAGATATAAAATTCTTTTAGGACATAGGATTGAACTTCATAACGGAGGAGCCAATCCATACCCAAAATCATATCAAAACCAAGATGATCCATAACAAGCAGATTCGCACGAAAGGAACAACCACATAGAATAATCCCAACACCAACACACAACAAACCAAGAGTAGCGGATCCACCAATAGGATTTACAATCTGTCGCAACGAGTAATAACATCCAAAGGAATAACAACAAAGAGCTCCTTTGACCCCGAATGAACGCGATGCACTCGTATCGAAAAGAACTCTAATAGAATGACTACGAAATAAAATAAAACCTTCCTAAACGGAAGGAGTAAAACCTTTGGACTGAGAAGAATCACCAGAAGCTTAAGCAACATTACGCTTCCCAGATTTGAAACCCTTAGGAGCAGTTAAACCAATCGGAAATAGAGGACTTTCCTTGTTTTACTCAAGGAAACTACAAGCAAGATTGATAAGGAATTTAACCAATGAAATACTACGGGGATATGAAATTTATCCCTAGACATACTCCAATATGTTAAAGAGGATAAAGATTTAAGAACAACGAAGGAATATATTTGAAAGGCACGAATAAAACCCTCGAATAGTTGTAACACATGTTCCATTTTACTTCTGTTCTGTGTTTATTATAATTTATTCTGAATTTCGGCTCTGATACCAAGCTGTGACGCCCCACCTCTATGCTCACAATAACAAAGGTTATTATAAGGAATAACGTCTGCTATTGCGAAGAATAAGGCTTGTTAGAAGCGACCATCCGTAAGTTATGCCTTAGACGAGTATTGATTACATCGATAGGAGTTGTATAAATTACTCCCAAAGATATATATTCAATCCAAATCTAAAACGAAACTACGGTGGCTTAAGAAAAATCTAGAACAATTCATAATAACAATAACACAGATAGTATAATCACATCAGAACAGAAATATCAGATATATAGCGGAAGACTAGTCTGGAATACATGCTACAATAATCGATAGTTCACATGAACCGATACGTATACATATCCATTAATACATACATAAGATGAGGACTAATAAACCAAAAGAACTCCTCGAAGGCTAGACAAAAGATGATGCGAAATCCCAAAAGCTGAAGCTGCAACTGAATCAGAGATAAAAATTACCCTGAAATGACTCGGTCTGACCCGAGTATTATTTAAAAGAAAATAATAAACGGATCAGTCTAATTTATTCTCAGAAATAAGTGAATGATAAACAACACTTAAACAAATAATTATAGTCTCGAATGAGACTATACAACATAAATAATCAGCATAGTTTAAATGAAGAAATCTCAATTTAAACTCCATCAAAATCAGTTTTCAAATTCACAGTTGAATTTAAAACAGCAATACACAAATTTATAATCTCAGATGAGATTATACACAAACTCAACTTCCAATTTCATAATTGAATTCAAAGCAGCAATTCACAAAATCTAGAAATCAAAATAGATAACTAGAAAATCGTCAGTCACAAAATCTAGAAATCAAAACAAGATAACTAGAAAATCAGCATAAAAGATGGATCGATCCCAGCAGATGGCGAGTTTTAGCTACGCCGCACATGCATCTCAGATGGCCGAAGCCTACCAAGTACTATAAATTTTGGCGCCCATCAGATGACCCGAAGGTCCGCAGAGTGACCCGAAGGTCTAGTACTGGTAATTGACCCGAAGGTCCATCAGATGACCCGAAGGTCCAGCAGAGTGGCTCGAAAGCCCAACAAAATCATTAGAATCATCAAACAGCAGATGTTTCAATTAACGAGTCCGGAATTAACCGAAATAGTAAAAGTGTGGTTCCATACTCCGCCCTTTTGCTAAATCGTTTAAATCTCTTCATCGTTTCCTTGAAAGTGCAAAATTGTGTATTTTAAATAAATAACATTTTACGTTCTCAAACGGACAAGTCCGGAATTAAGCGAATCAGTAAAAGTGAGGGTTCATAGTCCTCAATTTTGCTGAAGCGTTTAAATCGCTTCCTCATTCTTTTGAAAGCGCAAACTGTAAAAATTTTGGAAACACTTTTATTTTAAAACGATTTTTAAAATACGTGATTAAAATAGCAACATCTGTAGCAATTTCGACGAGGAAATTGCGCTTCACAAAACACCGTAAAAACGGATACCAAATCAGCGTTGCGGGATAACCGTTTTAAAATTCACTTTAAAATTGACGGTTACTGAAGTCAAAACAACAGTAATTTTTATTCGTCAAAAATGTCACCAAAACAACACGCTTCAAAAATATTTTACTGGCGTACAAATTCCGTTATAAAAATAACGGCAACAGAATACGTTTTAAAACGTAACACCGGTTCAACGCAAATTAAATAGTGGACTGCCCACTATAATTTCACCAAAAAGGTTGCACTATCTCAACTTGAAATTAATGTGCACTTCGCAAAACATACCAATGCAAAAATAACAAAAGTATTGGACGCATGTACTTAATTATGCAAAGGACAACATATACCATTTCAAATGTAGGTACGTGCTAAAATATGCAAAAACGAAATGTATGCAAACTAAAATATGCAAAAGACAATACATATTTATTTTTCTTTTTGGTAAAACTCACGCATACATTAACTCACGCCTGACATTGTTTGTATAACTCACGCATGCAATTCTCTGTAAAGGCTAAATGTAAATTAGCAAACACTAGAAAGTGGACACGTGTCAATGCAAATTTTCAATGCAAACAAATTCAATTTATACCCTCCTGGACTCACGCGTGTACTAGAATTGGAAGGAACCCTATAGCCTGGACCCTATATTGTTGCACATGCACTTAGCATGTAAAAAAAACATACAAAAGATCTGTACAAACGTTTAGGCATATATGAACTCAATAAAGATTGCAAATGCACACAAATTTTTGAGTTTCTTAACATGCATTGCAGGTGTAAATTGATAATAGGGGAGGTCTGGACTCATACTTTTGCAAGCAGATATGAAGTAAAAATAAAACGCATGCACTACAAAACGCATACAAATGAAATAAGATTTGGACACTATTTTCTTTTGCATGCAAGTTTGAACTTGATAAAAATGGATGACTCAGACTAGGTAATACACGAAAATAATGGACCTGAAATTTTAAATCACGTACGCATGAACATAAAAACCTGGGCAATGCACTCTAACACGCGTGTAATCTAAGGTTTTGAAATATACTTGCCCAAAATGATTTCGTGCTTCACTTGTTTACATGCAAAAGTGAAAAGCACGCAGCCAATAAAACCAATATAAATTAGATGTGTGAGGTTTTTACACTCACCTTTAATTTGTCTCCAATCAGTTAGCAACAAGGATCCGAGTGGAGCAATGATATTTTTAACCACCATTAATTCGCTACCGAGCTATGAAAGCTAAACAAAATGATACCACCGAGAATCTCAAATGAAATGAGGAAGGCCATTTGAAAAAGAGCAAAGAATGTTGCAGGCATTTTTTTTTTCGAATTCTGCTAACAAGTTAAGGCAAAGGAGTGCTAGCAAACATTTGGGTACAATAGCATTTATGTGGACGTGCTTCAGAGGATAAAAAGGACATAGCCTATACATTTGCATTAAATGATGATAGCAAATGTTTAAATATTCTCTTTACAACCGGAAGTGACAGCACTACAATTATGAGAAGGGATAATATACGTCGTGTTCACATTTTTGGCTTTGAAATAGAACACCCCTCAAACGCGCGTGAAGGCAAAGCTTTTATTTCAACATGCTACTATTACAAAGACTACTGACTTTACAACATTATACTATATTTTTTTTCTAATTTAGAAATTTCTATTTAAATTATTTCCTCCGACAGTAATTCGAAAATTACGGTCGTTATAGATTTTTAAAATATTTATTACGACGGCAATAAAGTCACGGTCGTTACACATAAAATCAATAGTTATGCATTAACCCAAGTGTACTTTGAAAATCTAATTTCTTTTAGAAACACCATTGCTATGTAGAGAGTATTTCCTTTAAGTAATACTCAAACAGATTTCTACTTTAAAATTTCTGTACTCTGATTTAAGTAGAGAATGACTTATATATCTTCATATATATAAGTTCAAGATGAAATGAGTAAACCAATATTTTTATATTGATAAAAAGGTCCTGGATAGAAGAAAATTGGAATTAAATATTTTCTTGATTAAATGGCCAATGTTTTAAATTTTTTTTTTCAAGTGGGTCATTTCATTTGGTATCAGAGCTATGTTGTTAAATAACATAGCAAAATTTTGTATGAACTTGTTTGCATTGGATGTATGGAAGTGTTGACTGCTTTGGATGCTTTGTTTATTAATATCTACACTATTAATATCTATTATGACAGAATAAGTGATAGATTAAAATGAATTAATCAATAGAGCATTAGGCAAAACAGACTAACCTAAGTGTTATATCCATAGAGCTGTGGTAGGACCTAGACATCAAAATGTAGGAACAAGTGAACCACCCATGGTGAATGTGCAAGAATTCATGAGAGCCATAAGGGATGAAGTAGGCAACAGGCAGGAAAATCCACATGAGGAGCTGTCCAAACTACTCAAGACTTTTACCAATCTTGGAGGCAAAACTTTTGATGGCACAGAAGGAGTTATGGGAGTTCAAAATTGGCTTAGAATTCTGGAAAGGATCTTTGCAGACATGCAAGTTGAAAACAAAAGGAAGAGGCAAATTGCATCCAGGTAATTGAGAGGAGCAGCTTTGGATTGGTGGGAGGTTATCATAACTGGAAGACCTGAAGGAGAAGTGACATGGGATCAATTTAAAGCAATGCTGGAAGGTAGATTTGTCCCTGCATCAGCCAAGGAGTCTTTGCTAGAGGAATTTATTAAATTAAGGCAAGGGACTATGAGTGTCACTGAGTACACTCAGAAGTTTGAATCATTGGCAAAGTATGGTGCAGTACTCATCACCACTGAGGAGGCTAAGAATGGCAGATATATTCAAGGGCTGAACCCTAGCCTTAGTAGAGCCATGCTACCATACAAGGACAAGACTTTTGATCAAGTTTTGGATTTGACTCTGAGCATTGAACAACATGATAAAGCTAGGGAGAATTTCAGGGCATTCAAGAATAATCAAAACAAGAAGGGAAAGGGTAAATTTCACCCTTATGATAAGAAGAAAACAGACATGTCTTCCACCAAAAAACCAGAAGAAGTCAGGGCTACTGAAATTAAGAAGAAAATCACTTGCTATAACTGTGGCCAAGAGGGGCATATGAAGAATAGATGCACAAATGTTAGGCCTGCATCCTTCAATTGTCACCATTGTGGGAAGGAGGGTCACATAAAGAGGAATTGTCCAGATGTTAAGCAAGGAAAATTAGGGGCTTTGGAAGGGAAAGGCAAGGCAGTTGAGGGATCAAGTGTTGAAAAGCATGGTCAAGTTGAAGGTACTTTGCTTATTCACTCAATACCTTTTGTAGTAGTGTATGATACTAGGGCTACACACTCATTGATCTCCCATGATATTGCACAATAATTAAAATTGAATTGTATGATTGTTGATAAGCCACTGTTAATTAGAAGCCCTATAGGTAGTTCATGTGTTCTGGGTATGATATGTATGCAACTAGGATTAAATATAGGAGGACATGTGTTTGAGTCAGACCTATATGTGTTGCAATATCCGGGCATAGGGATTATTTTAGGAGTTGATTGGTTGAGTAGATATAAGGCTATCATAAATATGGAGACATCCACCATATCATTGAAAGTTTCTGATGGACAAAGAATAGTTGTTCTTTGTGAGGCAAACAAGAATAGAAGTATAGCCAACCTTTCTACATTGTCAAATGAAAAACCCATGCCTGCATTAGAAGAAATCCCCATAGTAAATCAATATGTTGATGTGTTTGGTGAAGTGAGGGGAGTTCCAAACCACAGACCAGTTGAGTTTTCAATCAAAATAATTCCAGGAGCTAGCCCAGTAGTTAAAAGACCAACTAGAATGGGGCCTATGGAGTTGATGGAGCTGAAAAAGCAATTGGTTGAACTAGAAGAAAAAGGTTTTATTAGACCCAGTAGCTCATCATGGGGAGCACCAGTAGTCTTTGTTAAGAAACAAGATGGATCCCTTAGGTTATGTATTGACTATAGGGAATTAAATAAAGTCACAGTTAAAAATAAATATCCCTTACCAAGAATTGATGATCTCATTGATCAATTGAGTGGTGCAAAAATATTTTCTAGACTTGATTTAGCTTCAGGCTTTCATCAGATGAAAGTAGAAGAGGAAAGCATAAAGTATACAGCCTTTAACACAAGATATGGACTTTATGAATTTTTAGTAATGCCATTTGGTTTGACAAATGCTCCTTCTTATTTTGTTGATTTGATGAATAGTATTTTTAGAGAATACTTGGATAAGTTTGTATTGATATTTATTGATGAAATACTAATTTATTCTAAGTCAACCAGAGAGCATGAAAATCATTTACATATGGTATTTGAGAAATTAAGACAGGAAGACTTAAAAGCCAAATTTTCAAAATGCACTTTTTGGCAAAATGAAGTGAATTTTTTAGGTCATATTATAGCAAAAAAAGGAATATCTGTTGATTCCAATAAAGTCATTGCAGTGCAAGCTTGGAAAAGGCCTACTAATGTCACTGAAGTCAGATTATTCATGGGAATGGCTGGTTACTATAGGAGATTTATAAAAGATTTTGCAAAAATCTCAATTCCATTAACCAGATTGGCTAGGAAAAATCAAGTGTTTACTTGGACTGAAGAGTGTGAGAAAGCCTTTGGAAAATTTAAGGAAGCACTAGTACAAGCTCCAATTCTTAAAGCGTCTGAAGGAAATGAGAACTTGGTGGTGTATACTGATGCAAGTGGACAAGGGCTTGGGGCAGTGTTGATGCAACAACATCAAGTGATAGCTTATGCTTCTAGGCAGTTGAAATCAAGTGAGGTAAGGTATGCTACTCATGACCTTGAATTGGCTGCTATAATGTATGCTCTTAAGTTATGGAGACACTACTTGTTAGGAGAAAAATTTGAAGTTTATACAGACCATAAATCACTTAAATATTTGTTTTCACAAAAAGAATTAAATATGAGGCAGCAAAGATGGATTGAATTCTTAGCCTCATATGATTTTGAAATATTGTACACACCTGGTAAGGCTAATAAAGTAGCAGATGCCCTAAGTAGACAACATGCTAAAGTGGCTAGATTAATGATAGAAGAGTTTAACACTTTATCATTATTAATTGATTCAGAGATAGAAAGTGATAACATAGAAAATATGAGCTTATGCAGTGTGAATGTAGAAATGGGAAAATTAAGTTTTATTACTCTGGGATCAGAATTGAAGAATAAAGTTGTAGAGCTACAAGGCCAAGATCCATTTTTATTTGAAAAGAAGACTCAGATATTAAATGGTGAGGCAGTGGAAGGTTTTCAGTTGAATGATCAAGGCCATCTGATGAAAGGAAAAAGAATATGTGTTCCAGCAATTGATGAGTTGAAGCAAGAAATCTTGGATGCTTACCACAAAAGCAAATATACTATACACCCAGGAAGCACAAGAATGTATCACAACCTCAAGAGAGATTATTGGTGGAGTGGTATGAAGAGTGCAGTGGCAACCTATGTATCCAAATGTATGGTTTGCCAACAGGTGAAGGCTGAGTATCAAAAACCCTCAGGGATGCTTCAACCTTTGCAAATACCACAGTAGAAATGGGAAGATATATCAATGGATTTCATTGATGGTTTGCCTAGAACTAGGAGGAGAAATTATAGTATTTGGGTAGTGGTTGATAGGTTAACCAAGTCAGCCCACTTTATACCAGTGAAATCAGAAAGAAATGCAAATACACTAGCCCAGTTGTTTATTAAAGAAGTAGTCAGGCTGCATGGTATACCAAAGACTATAGTAAGTGATAGAGATACCATCTTCACTTCAAAGTTTTGGCAGAGTTTTCACAAGGCAATGGGGACTGATTTATGCTTAAGCACAACATACCATCCTCAATCTGATGGTCAAACAGAAATTGTGAACAAATTGCTTGAAGACTGTTAAGAGCTTGTGTACTGGATTGGGGAGGAAGTTGGGAGGATCGTATCTTTTTAGCTGAATTTGCATACAACAATAACCATCATAGTAGTATAGGCATGGAACCCTTTGAAGCTCTCTATGGGAGACCATGTTTATCACCCTCAAGTTGGCTTGAATCTGGGGAAAAAGTGGTCTTAGGACCAAAAAATGTGAAGGAGACTTCAAAAAAGATAGCTTTGATCAGAAAAAGAATTGCTTCTGCCCAAGATAGGCAAAAGAAATATGCAGATCAAAGAAGGAAGGCAGTACAATATGATGTTGGAGATTATGTATATATCAAAATATCACCCATGAAAAAGGTTCTAAGGTTTGGGAAACAAGGAAACTTGATTCTTAGATATATAGGGCCATATAAAATTTTAGAAAGAATAGGAACTGTAGCCTACAAGCTAGAGTTGCCAGAAGAAATGAGAGCAATGCATGATGTTTTTCATGTGTCTCAACTTAGAAGATGGGTTCATGATAAGGAGGCAATCCTAAAATCCTCTAAGGATGTGCAGATTGATCCCAGAATGATATATGAAAAGGAGCCAGTGGGCATAGTTTCTAGAGAAACCAAGAAATTGAGAAACAAAGAAATTAAATTAGTGAAAGTGCAATGGAGTCTTGACCCAAATGATTGCACATGGGAAGTGGAGGATAAAGTCAGAAATGATTATCCACAACTGTTTGATTGAATAAAAGGTAAATTTATATATATACTGATAAATGTTTTGATTGAATTGCATTATGATTTTTGTTTTGATATGCCTAGAGTTTAATCAAATGATTGATTTGAGAATGATTTGAGATCAGAAATTGATTTTTTTTTTGAAGTAATGATACTTAAGTTAAGTATGAAAGAATTTTGGGACACAATTCCTAAAAGGAGGGGTATATGTGATAACCCTGATATTTGTGAGTAATTTCATGATTTAATTTAGTTTGTATTTGTTTGAAATTGCATTGAAAAGGTAGAGATAGGAAACTGTTTTGCAGATACATAGTTTAAAACATGTACATGTACACAAGATAGTGCACAAACATGCACACATTTTTCTATGTGATAAAATATGCAACAGTTAATATATATAATGGGATAAATAAATTACAAATATATATGTAGGCAGAAATGATCTGGTATTTAAAAAGTTTAGCATAATAAAAACAAATGTGTATATAGGCAGAAATAGTAAGAAAGAAAAAAATAAAAAGACTTAGGCAAAAATAAGCATACAAATGTTATACATGTACACAGTCAAATATGGCAGATAGGAAACAAAGCTTGCATGGAAATGGAATGAAACTTTAAATATACACTTTATCCATTTCCAGCAATTCTTTTGCTTAGGGAAAATTAAAGTCATGCATATGACATGACCCGGGGTAAGGTTAAAAGAATAAGATTGATTTTCTGAAGAAAAAAAAAATAAGGACCACATACCCTTTTCTTCTTTTAAATCAAGAGTAAGGCAGACTATGTTTTGTATGGGGTAGAACTGACATTGGGTAATTCCATAAACCCTAGTAACAGCCAGGATTTGTATAAAGAGGCTTAGTGTAGTGAGATCATACCCATTTGCTCTTCATAACCTAAAGGAAAAAAAATATAAGCCAGAGCACCGACCATTAGAGTTAGAGGAAGGCAGAGGATCAAAAGAAAAGCAAGGCTTAGGGAAAAAAGGAATTAAGTGTGAGTAACCTCACTGAAAACTTTGGCATTAAGTCCTGAATATTGAGGCAGCCTATTTGAATTAATAATTCACTGTTGCAAGTTATGTTCATTTTATGATTTGATTTGATAATGATCTGTTCAAGTGTAAAACCCTTCATAGTGATTTACCCAAAAATAAGAGTCATGGATTTCATGTTTTAAATGTTTATCTGTGATAGGGATTAACTTTGAGATGGAGTGATTTCTTTTGTGGTTTTTCTTCATAAGGTTATTTATAAAATCCCAGGATTCATGTGGTAGATATATGGTCTGTAAATGGAAAGAAATATGGGGCTGCAACATTGTGTTGTTGCTTATGTCTCATGTTAATTAAAACAAAAGAAAATGTAGAAGTGCAATGTTATACATGTGCTGAGCTTCTATGTTTTATGAACTACTCAAATCAAAATATACTTATGGTTTAGCCAGATCTTCAAGATTAAGAAGAATCTGATTGAACCAGAGGTAAGAGAGGATAACTAATAAACTACTTATGGCCATATGTTTTTAACTTGATCCATTGAAACCCAAAGGCAAAATAATGCGCTAAGAAATCACATCTGTTTTTCATGATTAAATGTTTTCTTCTGAGAATATAACTTACCAAACTCTGGATGAATACATGTTGGTTGAATTGTTTATTTTTCTCTGATTGAAAAGTGAGATGCAGAAGGGATTAGCACAGTTATGAAAAAGGAAATAGCACTTAGTAATTTAACTAAGGAATTGGGATCTTAGGGCTACAAAATATAGCTTGGCAAGGGGAACATTGCAAGCTCACACATGGTATGTTTATACCCAGGGGCCTGAGTGTGCTGGGTTAACAGAGTGATGTCCCAGGCAGTGTGTGTTTTAAAAAGAGAAAGTAGCTAAAGACCCTATTATATTTGATAGTGAACTTTAGAAATAGTTTCAGGAGAGGCTTAGGCAAAATCCCTTATGGCCAGTAAAATTGTAAAAGGGGCATGATGACTGAATTGATGATTGCATTGGTTGGTTTATGATGTTTTATTGGTGAATCTTATGATTGTTTTCTATGAACTAAATCATTGTGATCATATATAATCTGTTTGGCACTGATATGAATGCACATGCCTCACAAAAACATGCACAAAGAAGATACTGAGTTTCTTTATTCATTCAAAGCACTAGAATATAAATAGAATTGAATAAGATCATGTTTTCAGTTAGATTATTCATACCAGACAATTAGTCTGACCCTTTTGTGTTTATGCACCATTGGGTGTCTCATATTTGTATGAGGCAGTTCATGGTTATTATGCAGGTAAATAGGAATTTTGTTGATCAGGCTTTGGATGAGTTAACTGCTTAAAGATTTGGATGCTATTTTTAAAAGACTTTGCTAAAGTAAATTAAACATTCATGATGAACTATATTAAGATATTTTGTTTAAGTTGCTTTGAGAAACTAATGTATTGTTATTTGCTGTTTTGTAAGTGTTGAACTTATATGTATCAGTTGGAACTTATGTATTTTGTTTTGCAAAATGCTTTGCTAAGAAAATGAATTTCAAGCTTCAAGAACAGTTAGGCTATAATGGTAGAAAAATCTGAGAATAAAGGATTTATGGATTGAATGTATATCCAAAGAACTGACATAAGAAAATCCATGTTTAAGTAAAGAAAAATCTGGCAAAAGGTTTTAAGTGCCTTAGAGAAGAAAACCAAAATAAAATGTGTTTTGTTGAGAAATAGTGCAAACTGAATAGGGCTAACATAGCCATTTTCTTGAGCCTGGGTTAAGCCAGCACCCAAGTGTTTTAAATTAAGTTTTCATATCTGTTTCATAGCCCAAGTATAGGGTAGACTCAGACAATTTTTGTTAACAAGAAAAAAAAAATAAGGCACCTGAATTTCCCACTGACACACACATGCACACACACATGCACAAGTAAAAGCACAGTTTATACAGTAATAAAATTATGGAAATTTATGTAAAGTGATAAGCCTTGAGACATAAAATCAATAGTTATGCATTAACCCAAGTGTACTTTGAAAATCTAGTTTCTTTTAGAAACACCATTGCTATGTAGAGAGTATTTCCTTCAAGTAATACTCAAACAGATTTCTACTTTAAAATTTCTGTACTCTGATTTAAGTAGAGAATGACTTATATATCTTCATATATATAAGTTCAAGATGAAATGAGTAAACCAATATTTTTATATTGACAAAAAGGTCCTGGATAGAAGAAAATTGGAATTAAATATTTTCTTGAATAAATGGCCACTGTTTTTTTTTCAAGTGGGTCATTTCAATTCATTCCAAGAAATCGAACGTTTTACATGATCCCATCGCACTACTTTATGTTTTTATACTTCCAATGATCCTAAAAACAAAAATATTTCTATGCCGCTTCGTACAACGGATCCAATTATCGTTTTCTCAATCGATAACTGGTAATTCCAAAAGATATAATTTTATAGTGCAACGCGACTTTTTTTCTAGCGCAAGCGTGCTATTCACACAGGATGGTCCATTCATGGTGTTTGGGGGCACTAGACTAGCTTTGCATAGATAACACATTACACTTGCTCCTGGTCAATGCACATAATCCGACTAGTCAACAGACCTCGGCTTCCCTTGGATTCCAAGCATTTGTCACATGGAAATTTCATTCAAAATAGAACATACCTGGTCATGTTGAACTCTGAGTTTTATTGTTTAGAATGACTCATCAGTCTACTCACTTTAAGTCCCGTGAAGGAGCATCTACACCTTCAGAGGCTGGATCCTCGACAGCTCATGTATCACCATCTATTCCTATCAGACCAAGACAACCCATTACATCCGAATATTATAGCCTGAGTACTAGCAGGACCTGTAATTAGTCAGTTGCCTCCTGGACTTAAAATTCTACATGACCTGCCAGAGTAGACGCCTTCGATCCTTACTGCTAGATCAGTCCAAAACATATGTTTTCAACATGGCATTCCAAAAGATGATGTGCTCTTTCCAATAAGGGCAGTACTCACACACAACCCCCTATCGGACTTCACTGCTTGCAACAACTATATGTGCTTAAGGGATGCCATGCCGCCGTTTAATCAATTTCTAATGGTGGTGTAACAAGGACTCGAACTAGCTCCGTTCCAAGTACATCCGAATGGCCATGTGCTCCTAAGTTCTGTATATGTCCTATTCATGAATAGGTTCAACCACCCCCCAAGATTTGTCGAGTTGACTTATTTCCTACAATTCAAGAGGAGGCAAGACTGTCCGTCCTACATGATCATAGAAGCCTGGGAGGGTGCAAGTTGATAGAGAATTTTTACAATAAGCGCTCAGCTTTTAAGAATGAATACTTCTTTGTTCGATGTCCGGAGGGGTTCAACTATTTCTGGCTGTTAGGAAGTAAGCTTCTATTTCTCTATTTCCCTAGAGTCGTAGTTTATTAGCCTCTAACTTTCTTCTTATTTCATTGTAGGCATTCTGAGTCTGGATGGTAGTGATGAGTATGAGGGACATGCGATAATTTAAAGGCAGTTAAAGCTTCCCAACATTCCGTTTATTTCCTTTTGACCAATGAAAACCTTCAAAAGTACGACCTGCTTCAACCGGGGAGATCTGTTGTGGTCAATTCCCCAGCCCTAAGTGATTCTAGAATGCAAACCTAATCCTCTACCACCTCTCGTAGCACCAACGAGAATGCTCAGGATGATGTAGTTGGTCCATTGGGCAAATTATGACGAGGAGAAGCTCCTTAGGTCGAGGTCGATTTGCTGCCGGAGAAGTTATCCCCAGGGATAGGAGTGATACGAGTAGGATGCCCTAGATACCGAAGGAGGACGAGCTGTTCTAGAGAAGAGAAGGGAAACAATCGATAGTAGTGAAGGAAGGGAAAGAGGCTACAGACGATGATTATGATAGTGATTTCCTCGCCATCGAGGAAGGGGATGAGTCCTGGGTGAATCACCGGAAATGATCCCCGATCTTTCCAACCCACCTCCTCCGGGATAGTTAATTACCGAGACTTCTCAACCAACTGGAGGCCAAGTTTCGGATACCCCTGTAGGAACATACTCATGCCCTCTAAGTGACACCTCCATTTATCTAAGCGAATTTAGGGAGTTCACAATCAACGATATTAGGGGTGAGATTGGTTCAGAAATCATCCTATCTCTGGGTGATTTCATAAGTGAAGGTAGAGAGACTCCGACTTTGAGACCATGCCGATACGGTTGGTAGAGTATATATGGGTCATTAGCTCTACACGCTCTGCTTAGGATAGAATCACTGACATAAATTCCTGCACTTAATATAATTTCAAAGTTCCAACATTAATTCCATTCTTCTCCTTATTTCAGATTCGATGAGTCATGGACTCTTCAATCAACTTCGCCTACACTCTAGCTCTTACAAAGATCAGACTTCGGATCCAGCTCAGCGTCCTCACCATGAAAATGTTGAGGAGAGAAGGAAAAGGAAAGACAGAGAGGCTAATGACAAAGCTTATCGTGTGGAGAGAAATCGCAAGATGGGGGGAGAAGAGAAGAAGGGATGGTGAAGGTGACGCTTCCGGCGATATTCATAAGCACTACAAGGACTCCTATGATTGCCGTGGGCCTACAACATCCATCACTCCTCCCTGCACTGATGTTCAGACTGCTTCCATATAAGAAATCCCATCCTCCCGGGCCATTACTACCGCTTCTGCCCCTACTCCTTCTAAACACGCCGAGAAGTATATGCTTCCGTCGGGTCCAGCTATCCTTCAGGCTGCTTACCCACACTTGTTCCTACGTAGAGTCGAGTTTGATCAGACTATAAAACACACAAATATAGCCACCTCTCTTCAAAATCTTGAGACAGTACGCGAGGATTTGGAAGCTGGGTTCTACTGGCAACGTCTTGTCTGAGCTCTTTCTGGTGTGAATCGAGCTAACTACTAGCAGATCTTTCCTTTGAGGTAGAAAGGGTTGAGTACAACAAAATGATCAAGGATCATGATAATGAGATAGCTCAGCTGAAGATAAATAGAGACGACGCCTTGAAGGGAAAGACTACAAGTGATAAATTGCTGAAAGAAGCGATCTGGGTCCATAAAAGGGCATGTCTTGTGATTAAAGATCGGCTTAAAGACACTCATGAGGAATCATTTACATTAAAGGAGTGAGTCGTTGAAGGAGAGAATGCCATCAAAGCCCGAGATCTGATCACCGCTGAACAGGTTGCATAACTCACTCGGCTCCGTGAGGAGAATGCAAAATGGTTCGAAGAGAAAGAGAAGACTGAATCTGACAAGTTGGCGGTCGAGATCGATCACTTGGTTACTCAGGAGGAACTTGCAGAACTTCAGAGAGCACATAAAGACATAAAGATTCTGTAATGACCCTAAAAGGAAAAAATAAAATAAAATGAAAGTTACATTTATTTTAAGAAATTCTGAAATTATAAAATATATATATATATATAATGCATTAAAACAGAAAAGAAAAATTGTTAATAAATAAAATTGCATAGGAGCTTCTGTTTGATAAAATGCAAGGAGTTAAGGTGATTAAAAAAATTGGGATTCAAATCTAATATAGTCCCATGTCCAAAGAATTATATAAATACATATATTCAATATATGCGGTGTTTTCTGTTTTATTTAAAGACAGAATAAAATGAAGTTTAATAAAAGGTTTAAATTGTCTTATATATATATATATATATTTATGCTGGAAATAATTAGCATGACATATGTGATTTCTTTTAAAACACATAAAGATGTGTGAGGAGCTACTGTTTTGACTAAAGGCAGAAAAATAAATAATGTATATATATACATACAGGATCAAATAAGAATTTCCATATCTTATATTTATTTCAAGCAAATAACATAATGTGAATGATTTTACATTACATGATTATGTATGATAGTATGCATGATTAATGGAAATGGTAGAAAGGTAGAAAACACAAAGGGGATTTTCAGTTTCTTTAAACTTATAAAAAATGGGTCACATGCATATGGCATGAGTAAAATAGAGTCATGAAAATAGTATGAAGTGTTTAAAATGCTTGATTCCCGAAATAACTAATTGAGGTAACCAAAAATGTGCATTTCCAATTAAGGACCACACAGGGAAATGATTTGTGCATGAATATCTAAGGGCATCAAGGAAATTACCCATTTTTCTTAAACCCTAGAATGGTTTTATAAATATCTGCACATAACCATATCCATCATTCTCTCGGGATCAAAACAAAAATAAAATAAACTAGGAGAAACACTAGCTTGAGACTATGGGGGATTTGCTGTTCAGGGGATTAAGTCAGTAAAAGGAGAACACAGGGTGAGTATTTATCCTTTGTATGCAATGGCATTAAGTCCTCTGGTAGGCAGCCTAAAATGTTATAAGTTATCTAAAAACTCTGAAATGATTTGTTATGGATGAGATGGATGTTTGTTTGTGCATTCTTGTTTGGGGATTTAATCTGCATATGGGTTTTTAAAGTTAAAATGGTTTGAGCATTTTTGTTCTATTTTATTATGAAGTATGGATCTAAATTATTTAGGAAATAGGCAGCAAGACAGTGATCTAGCTCATGTTTATTTCTTGGATAATAAAGCATGAAACTCAATATACATACCATAATTCTGGGTTTTTGAGGGATTTCCTTAATAAAATCCGTATTCATACATTCACAATAATGTAGAAGAAAGATAGTATGACCATGATGCTTAAATTATTTTGAGGAAAAACCATAGGTAGGCTGGGGTATTTTCCGCAATAAGGAAAATAAAAGGAGGAACATTGGGTTGAACCAGAAAGTATTAAAGAAGATAAGCCTTTCTGAAACATGAATGAATTGGGGGTTTTTATGATTAAATTCATAAGTAGAAGCTTAATAAAATAAGCATAAGCTGGAGGGGGATTTATCAAAGAAAAATTAAACAGGTCATTTAGGAGTTAGTCAATGATCTGCTTGCTTCAGGTGGGAGTAAGTATATGCATGGTGCAATTGCACCCTGAGGCCTTTGTGTGTTGGAATAAATTAAACAACCTGGGAGTTTCCTTCACAATGAATACATGGTGTTCATTTGACAAGGGGTTAAAGACCATAAAATAAATGGGGGATGGGGTTTAAAAGCTGGATTATATATATTCAGATATGGAGTTAAATCAATCAAGTTTAAATATGTGCATTGATTGTTTTCTGGGTGAAAATTAGGAGTAATAGAATCTGAGTTAACTTGTTCAGAAATGAATCAAGAATTATATATGTATATTTATTTTGATGGTTAACAGGGTATTGTTTATGTGAATGAATGTGCCTTTGTATCACTTGAAATTAACCAATAATATGCTAAATTAGGAAGACATTGCAAGTTCACCAAAAATTATAAATATGTGTATAAATTGATAAATGCTCATACCAGTGAAAACTGACCCTTTTGGTTGCCCTTGCAATCATCTGGGTGTCTCATTAAAATTGGGGCAGCTCAGTGAATTGCTTGCAGGAAATTGAAGTTGGCTTGATGGATGAAGATGGCAATTAGCTGCTAGTATAAATAAAAGAAACCAGTTTTAAAATTTGTAGTTGCTTTGTAATGAATTTTTTAGTCGGATTTTAACTGAAGTTACTTGTAGGGAGATTTCTAAGTATTTGGATTAAAAATCTGTACTTAAGTAGACCTGCTATGAATGACTATTGATGATGTTTGGTTAACTACTGATTTTATGAATGTCTGATTTGGAGAAATAAGGGGATAGACATATCATATAAATATGATATGTGTATATGATAATCTCTGATTTTTATTGCTTGAATTTATATTTTGACTTTACAGAAATTAAAGAGCTAAGGTGGTTGATTTTAAAAATGAACTCTTAAGATTTGAGTAGGGATATTCAACAGAAATGAATTTGTGCATGGCAGGTAAGTGATCAAGGCATGTGCATGAATTCTGGAGATTAACATGTATTTGTGTATTTAATTTCAAATAAAATTATGAAAGAAATAAACCTGGAAGTTATTGTATTTTGAATAATGGATTGAATACATATAAGGATGCATTTCCAGGAAATTTAAACTCGGCAAAAAAATGCTTGTGTTAGGAGTAGATCTTTGTAGAAGTTTGTTAATATGAGGGATATGGGTTTGCAAGTGGTAAAAGAGGGACTATGGCCGGCCTAGATGGCCATGGGTCAAACTCTTGAAGCCTGGAACCATTTCATTTCAATTCATGAAGTATAAGTGCTTCTAGGACAAAACAAAAGAAAACTCCAAGCAACCCTCAAATAACACCAAGCATCTCCAATAAAACACCAAGTACTCAAGTCTGCACCATGTTAAGCTTAAAAATGCAAAAAGACTTCAATTGTTCAACCTGAAATGATAAATGGAAATTAGTTCCAATTTTCATGCCTGCAAGTATAAGTGTTGAAGTAATTTCATACAAGTACTTGATAACTATCCTAAGGTCAATTAAATACCATTTTAGTGTTAATAAAATTATTTAGGCAAAAAGTCTAGAAAGCATAAAAAAAATGCATTGTGCATTGCAATAATAAATATATAAGTATTATAATTGCCAAAATGTATCTCTGGCAGTGGAATAAAAATTTAGGGAAGAAATATATGGTTATGTTGTCAACACACATAGAATTTTGTTGCCTGTCTGATTTAAATTCTTTTTGCAATTTTGTTAGCTCTGAAAGGCAAAAAGGGAAAACAATTATATATCATCAAATATGTGATTGTTTAAATCTGTTTTGTACATTGATATGTTTATATTGGTAAATCTAGGGTCTTGGGAAAAATATTTGGAAATTATTTAAATATTCAAATATGGAAGAAATGGGGTTTAGTGGTGAATTCCTTTTGTATGCTAAAAAAAATCTATGTGATTGAGAATGAGGGTCACCACAGTTGGTATCAGAGCTATGTTTTAAATAACATAGTGAATATTATTGTATGCATATGGATGTTTGAATGCATTATTTGAATTATTGGTGTTGGATGCTTTTGTTTTTATGTCTGAATAAAAAAATATATGTGTGTGCATATGATACATGCACAGTGTGCACAGAAAATAAAATAAACAAAGTAAAGACACCAAGAATGATGGGGGTAAACAAACTAACATAGAAATCATATTTATAGCAATATGGTAGGACCAAGACATCACACAGGTGCAGGACCATCACGTGAGCCACCTGTGATAAATATGGAGGATTTTATGAGAGCTTTGAGAGATGGAGTAGTACCAAGGCCTGACAACCCTCATGAGGAGCTCTCCAAACTTCTCAAGACATGTACCAATTTGGGAGGAAAGGATTTTGAAGGTACTGAAGGAGATGTGGGTGTTCAAACTTGGATAAGAACTATGGAAAGAGTCTTTGCAGATATGCAAGTCAATGACCAAAGGAAGAGACAGATAGCTTCAAGGAGGTTGAAGGGGGTTGCACTGGATTGGTGGGAAATTGTGATAGCAGGAAGGCTAGAGAATGACAACACTTGGGATGAATTTAAGGTCATGCTTGAGGCTAGGTTTGTCCCAGCATCTGCCAAGGCCACACTACTAGAAGACTTTATTAGATTAAGGCAAGGATGCATGAGTGTGAATGAGTACACTCAGAAATTTGAAGGATTGTCTAAGTATGGAATGGTGTTAATAGGGAATGAGGAAGCAAAGAATGCAAGGTACATTCAAGGCTTGAACCCTAGACTGTCAAGGGCAATGTTGCCATATAAGGATAAAACCTTTGATCAAGTAACTGATCTAACTCTCTCATTTGAGCAACATGATGCCACCAGAGAGAAATTCAGGAACATGAAGTTCAACAAGAAGAAGGGAGGTCAGAACAGGGTGCAACCTTATGACAAGAACAAGGCAAACAAAGGAGTTAAGAAGGGGGAAGGAGCAGTAGCACCTGAAAGCAAGAAACTCACTCATTGTTTTAACTGTGGAAAAGCTGGACATTATAGTAAATAAAATACCTAGAGGAGGCTGCTATAATTGTGGAAAGATGGGTCATCTAAAGAAGGATTGCCCAGAGACTAATAGAAGAACAGCAAGGATAGGAGCTTTGGTAGCCAACAACACTAGAAATGTTGGGCAACTTGAAGGTATAATTTTTATTCATACCCAACCAATATCAGTAATATATGACACTGGTGCCTCACATTCACTAATATCTCTGGAAATTACAAAGAAGTTAGCACTAGCTTGTGTTTCTATTGATCAACCCTTAACTGTACACAGCCCCATAGGGAGTTATTGTATGTTAGGGATGAAGTGTATGGGCTTGAAATTAATTATAGGGGGTTATGAATTTAATTCAGATCTATATACTTTAAATTATCCTGGCATTGGGGTAATTTTGGGGGTGGATTGGTTAATGAAAAACAAAGCAATTTTAAATTTAGAAAATCTTACTATTTCTTTGGAGACAAATGAAGGCAAAAGAATAACCATCTTAAGTGAAATAGAAAAGAATACATGTTTTAATAAAATCTGGAGTATTAATGAAGTTCAAAAGGAATTAAAAATAGAGGAAATTCCAGTAGTTAGTGAATATATAGATGTGTTTGGGGAAGTGAGGGGAATTCCTCAAAATAGGCCAGTCGAATTTAAAATAAAATTAATGCCAGGGACTAGCCCAATCATTAAGAAGCCTTATAGAATGGGTCCAAAAGAGTTAGTGGAATTAAAACACCAACTAGAAGAGTTAGAAGAGAAGGGGTTCATAAGATCAAGCAGTTCTAGTTGGGGTTCCCCAGTGCTCTTTGTTAAGAAGCATGATGGAACAATGAGGATGTGTGTGGATTATAGGGATTTAAATAAGGTGACCATCAAGAATAAGTATCCACTGCCTAGAATAGATGATCTCTTTGATCAATTGCATGAAGCTAAAATATTTTCAAGGCTAGACTTAGCCTCTGGATTTCACCAAATGAAGGTTGCAGAGGAAAGCATTGAGTACACAACTTTTAACACAAGATATGGCCTTTATGAATTTCTAGTAATGCCATTTGGTTTAACCAATGCTCCCTCCTATTTTGTAGACATGATGAATAGAATTTTTAGAGACTTTTTGGATAAATTTGTTTTGGTATTTATAGATGACATATTAATTTATTCAAAGTCAGAAAATGATCATGCTATGCATCTACATTTAGTATTATCCAGACTTAGAGAACATGAATTAAAAGCCAAGTATTCAAAGTGTATATTTTGGCAACATGAAGTGAAATTCTTAGGACACATAGTGTCACAGCAAGGGGTGAGTGTGGATCCAAGCAAGGTCATTGCAGTTCAATCATGGAGTAGACCCAAAACAGTGATAGAGGTGAGATCATTCTTAGGTTTGGCAGGGTAATATAGGAGGTTCATCAAGGATTTTTCAAGAATAGCCGCACCATGACCAAGCTAACAAAGAAGAACCAACCATATGTGTGGACTGAGCAATGTGATCAAGCCTTTGAAAAATTAAAGCAAGCATTGGTGGAGGCTCCTGTCTTGCAAATCCCAGAGGTAAATGAAGGAATGATTGTATACACTGATGCTAGTGGGTCTGGGTTAGGTGCAGTGCTCATGCAACATGGCAAGGTGGTGGCATATGCATCAAGACAGCTTAAACCCAATGAGACCAAATATGCAACACATGATTTAGAATTAGCTGCAATAGTATTTGCATTAAAACTTTGGAGGCATTATTTACTTGGGGCAAAATTTGAATTATTCACAGATCATCAAGCATTGAAGTATTTATTTTCTCAAAAAGATTTGAATATGAGGCAAGCAAGGTGGTTGGAGTTTCTAGCTGCATATGATCTAGATATTCTGTACACCCCTGGAAAAGCTAATAGAGTGGCAGATGCTTTGAGTAGAAATCATATTAGATTAGCAAGTTTGATGATTGATGAATTTAAAGACCTTGCAGTGCTTGGGGAGGCAGATATATATAGCAAGGATGGAGTGAATTTTAAAGAACATGGTGATATGGTGGAGTATGGTACACTGGGATTAATCATAGTGAAATCTAATCTGGTGGAGAAAATTGGTGGCATGCAAGATCAAGACCAAAATTTGAAGGAGAAGAAAGAAATGTTATTAAATAACATTGAGTCAGAAAATTTTAAAATAGATCCCAAGGGATATTTGAGGAAAAATGAAAAGCTTTGTGTACCCGACTTTGCAGAATTAAAGGAAGAAATCATGAATGAGCATCACAAAACCAAGTACACCATACACCCAGGTGGCACTAAAATGTATCATGATTTGAAAAGAAGCTACTGGTGGCCAGGAATGAAACAAGCAGTGGCAAAATATGTAGCAAAGTGTTTAACCTGTCAGCAAGTCAAGGCAGACTATCAAAAGCCCTCTGGCATGTTGCAACCTTTGGAGGTACCTCAGTGGAAATGGGAAAGTATTTCCATGGATTTTGTGGATGGTTTTCCTAGAACCAAGAAAGGTAATGATAGTGTATGGGTAATTGTTGATAGACTCACCAAGTCTGCTCACTTTGTCCCTGTCAGGTCAGACAGAAATGCACATAGGCTTGCACAATTATTTATTAAGGAGGTGGTGAGATTGCATGGCATACCAAAGACCATTGTAAGTGGTAGAGACACTATGTTCACCTCAAGATTTTGGGAGAGCTTCCAAGAAGCAATGGGAACTCAACTTTGTTTAAGCACTGCCTACCATCCTCAAAGTGATGGGCAGACAGAGATAGTGAATAAAATATTGGAAGATTTACTTAGAGCATGTGTGCTTGATTTTGGGGGTAGTTGGGAGGATCATATCCACTTCACAGAATTCACTTACAACAATAGCTATCAGTTAACAATAGGAATGGCTCCCTTTGAAGCCTTGTATAGGAGACCCTACATGTCTCATGCCGATTTTGGGGGTAGTTGGGAGGATCATATCCACTTCACATAATTCACTTACAACAATAGCTATCAGTTAACAATAGGAATGGCTCCCTTTGAAGCCTTGTATAGGAGACCCTACATGTCTCATGCCTGTTGGTTGGATGTGGGAGAGGGTGTAATATTGAGGCCAGATCATGTTAAAGAAACTTCCAACATGATTGAGTTAGTTAGGCATAGGATGAAGACAGCACAATCAAGACAAAAGTCTTATGCAGATAAAAAGAGGAAGCCAATGGAGTTTGAAGTAGGAGAGTATGTTTTTCTAAAGGTATCACCAATGAAGAAGGTGTTCAGGTTTGGGAAATCTGGCAAGCTCTCACCAAGATTTGTAGGACCATATGAAGTCATACAGAGAATTGGTACCATGGCCTATAAGCTTAAGTTACCAGAAGAATTGAGTGGTGTACATCCAGTATTTCATGTTTCCCAATTGAGAAAGTGGGTACATGATGAAGGAGCAATTTTAGAGTCACATACTCAAATTAAAATTCATAAGAACTTGGTCTATGCAAATGAGCCAGTGGGGATAGTTGCTAAGGAAGAAAAGAGGCTGAGAATCAAGGTGATTAAACTGGTAAAAATTCAATGGAGCTTGGACCCCAATGATTGTACATGGGAGGTTGAAGACAAAATGAGGGCTAAATACCCCAATTTGTTTTCTAGTAAAGAGGTATGTTTAAGTAGCTTTATGATAGCTTTCTGAATAATTTTATATATTGCTTACTATCTTAAAATGTGAGTATGGAGTTGAAACAGACTATGGATTAGTGCTTTTATTTGAAGAATTAGAAATAAATTATGGGGACATAATTCCTTTAAGGGGGAGGGTATGTAATGACTCTAAAAGGAAAAAATAAAATAAAATGAAAGTTACATTTATTTTAAGAAATTCTGAAATTATAAAATATATCTATACTATAATGCAAATACCTGGTCAAAGCGGTCAAAGTGAAGCCTTTTTGGCATTTCCCGGAATACCCCTCCACGATATATTTTGTACGCGGTGTATAACTTCCTTTTGCCCTCTTTCCTCTCCACTAACCCAACACGTTCCCACTTCTCCCTGTTTTCAACTTTATTTTCTTCACTTTACCAGCAAATCATTTTATCAGTTATCAGTACTGCTAAGCAAAAGATACCATCGCAACTTCAGATTTACATGCAAATCCATGGTAGTTAGCGAGGCATTTCCAAACTAGAAGCGAGCTTTCTATCAACGCAGATCTGACTGCAAGCATCACCAGCGATTGCCCGACCTAAGCTTCAGAATAATCAACATCTCTTCATCTAGGAAGCACTAACGACTTCATCAACAGCAGGCGACAACAAGTTGTTCTCGAATCAACAATCAACCTCTAGATTCTTTTACTCAGGTATGCTGCCGCCTCTTCTTCTCATTCCTCTTCTTTTTCCATTTTGATTGTTGAATTGGGAACGTGATGCTGAACTAAAAATTATTGTCCAGGTTGATTGCGAAAAGGTACAAAACATTTGGATCTGAAATATTCGAAGTAATATAGTTCGATAAAGAAAGCAAAAAGGTACAAAACATGTAGATCTGAAATGGTTCGATTTGGTACAATCTAATTTCTGACTGTCATTATGTTTTGTGGTTTTTTCCCTATGTTTTTTGTTGGTATAAGGTCCATTTTCGTGCAAGATGAATGGGCGAGCTTCTGAATTCTAGATTATTTTAGTCAGGTATGCTACCGCAGCTTCTTCCTATTCCTCTTCTTTTTCCCTTTTGATTGTTGAATTGGGAAAGTGACGCTTAACTGAATCACTTTCGGTTTTGTTTCTGTTCAATGTTCGACTTGAAGTCACGATTCAAAATTTTCGATTTCAAAGTATTGTGAGTAAATATTTATACCCACAATAAATTTTTTACTTTTAAACTTATAATTTTCATACATTTTATGTATGTGCCTGCGGTTGAAGTATTAAGACGAAAGGTTTTCCATTTTGAGTAAGATCCTCAAGATTGTGGTTTAGATAAGGCATGTTAATATTGAAGCATAATTTTGAAACTTTTTAGTCTTTTGCTAAATTGAAGTTTACTGTAGACTAGATGTATTTAATCTTCATTAACTTCATCTTTTTTAATAAACTTACGCATATATGAAAGCAACACTTATTCAAACATTGATTTTTTGATATTTGTATTGATTACTTCAAGTATCCACCCAAGTTACTCAACAGTCCTTATGTTTGTGACATGTATGGTTTTTTTATTTCTTTCCTCCAGGTTTTTCGTGCAACCGACCATATTATGCTAAACTAGGGTGGCATGGTTTTTATACAATAACATATATCTATATTATATAAAATATTACACGTTTAAAAATACATGAAAGGAATGATTATGTAATGCCCATTGAAGCATGTTCTATTACTCATTTTTTGATTACATATAATAATCTGATCAACAAATAATGTTATTTAATTTAAATATAGCAATTTTTGACTAAAATACTCAGAATAAGACCATGTTCTATTCTTTAAGTTTTAATTGATATAAGAAATTTGTCAAACAGTTATGTTATGTGACTAAATATTAATCTTGGCATACTATAATATGCTTAGGATGAAGTTTCGTTTTATTTGAAGAGTAAAACCAAAAGTGCAAGGACTTTGGCAATAAGAGATCAGAGCTTGACTGTGTGCAATCAATTAGAGGTGATTGTTACGCCACCCATGTCATCTTCAACTTATATCATTTCATATATCTTTTCCGCTGGCTATTCGTTTGAAGCGATTTGTATGCATTTAACTATAGATTGGATGATGCAATGCTATTCACTATTTGATTGAATTTAGGCAAGTGTTTATGTTGAGATTCACTATAAAGATATGATATGCTACCTCATTGTTCATATTCTTTTATTCATTAGATTGACTGTGTTCTTTTTCTACGTCTTACCAAGTTCATCACCTAACTACTACTGTACTTCTACACACTAGCCGTACTTCACTTTTTTCTCCTTCTACCATAGCAACTACATGTAACTGTACTTCACTTTCCACCGTTGGTTGCACATGCAAAGTAATCCAACACATCATGCACTTCCTAGTGTTACCTGTGGTTGCACATGCAAAGTAATCTAACACTACATGTACCCATACATTTTTACACTTTCACTTCTTTACTCTGTTCTTACGTACGCTGTTTTTGTTTCAAACATACACGGAATACATGTACAAATAAAAAAATACAAGCTTTGACTAACAAACTACAGCATGAGATAGAATAGCACCCAACCCACAGTACACTGTGTAATAGGACAAATAATGATAGATAGCAGCCCAACTTTAGTACACCTCTGTCGGTAGTAAAATTGTTTTATGGTCAACAATTTACACATTATTTTGATAACAACAGCCGCCATAACTGTTTTATGCTCAACATATATTTTTGCCACTTCGTATTGCAAGTCAACAAACATCATGATTTTACATAAATTAATTTACTTCTGCATTCAAATCACGGTTAATCATGAAAACAAATTGCAGCAGCTATTTGTGTACCATCTGACGTTACAAAACACTCTATCTATCTTCGGTCATGTGAGTGATTTGCGATATATGTTGATTGGTTGAAAACTACCTACACATGAATATAACTGAAAAGGGATTTGGTGTCATTCTATCATATGTGTTTCCAAATTATATGGTTTGAATAATAAGATTATTTTTCTTCTTGGTAAATTGAGTGGTTAGTAATTCTAACTTTTGAATATTAAGATACTGTTTCCCTAATAAAGGTATGTCCACTGAAATGCTTCATAGTTGACCCAGCACTAGCACTAAAATTGCACTGTCTATGACAGCAGTACATGTAGCACGATGTAGTACCACCCTATTATACCTAGGCTAGCTAGCAGTAGTTGTACATGGTAATCTAGGTTTTACACTCAAATTGTGTTGTTGTACTCGGTTTACCTTTCAACTCACTTTTCACTAACCGAATTTAAAATGTGGTACTCTTGCTACATCTGTTAATATGTTACTTACATACTGCTTTAGTTGATTGGTTGAGATCCAAAGTTGGACATGTTTATCACAGTACCGAGTGAATGTTCTGACATTTATTTTGCATCACAACTTTTTTAATTACTCTTACATTAGTTTGGTTTTTGTTTCCCAGATCTGAAGAGCTAGAGTCTGCACTAATGGAGATGGTCAAGCAGGATAATAGACGCCTTTTGAGCGCAAAGGTTGAATGTAATGGTGTCCTCCACCAGTGCAGTGGTCAACGAAAGTGTTTCTCTCATGAGCAAAGATATTTTAATGGGTGTACATGATCCTAGAAGCATTTTAATTTTGTATTCTTTCCCCATCATGTTACTGCAAAAAATATTGTATTATGTTGTTATATTATTCATAAACGTTGTAAGATGAGATATAGCAAGAATTATCACAATTTTTGTTTGTAGCTGTATGATTAAACCTTTTAGAGTTCTACAATTAAATTAATGAAAATTTTAAGCAAGCTCAAACCAAGTTACTTGGTGTTCTCTTTATGTCCGTTTGAGTTACATGAACAATGTTTTGCAGTACCGTTAAACCAATATACAAGTGGTGAATCTATATTTTGTTTTGTTGTCAAACCATATGCATATGTATGAATCAAATGTAGCATACTGGGGTTACTCACCAGACACAAATAGTTTGTATATCATTCGTGAAATGCTTAGCCGTTGAAACAACATATCAATGATAAGGCAACCGTGGTCCAATCAAACACTCATTTTCAGTTTTGAATACATTTTTCTATCATAACTGTAACAAAGACAAAATATGCTCACTTTCTTCTTTGCACACGTCCAACGGACGTGCCACCATACTTGTATATATAATGCATTAAAACAGAAAAGAAAAATTGTTAATAAATAAAATTGCATAGGAGCTTTTGTTTGATAAAATGCAAGGAGTTAAGGTGATTAAAAAAATTGGAATTCAAATCAAATATAGTCCCATGTCCAAAGAATTATATAAATACATATATTCAATATATGGGGTGTTTTCTGTTTTATTTAAAGACAGAATAAAATGAAGTTTAATAAAAGGTTTAAATTGTCTTATATATATATATATATTTATGCTGGAAATAATTAGCATGACATATGTGATTTCTTTTAAAACACATAAAGATGTGTGAGGAGCTACTGTTTTGACTAAAGGCAGAAAAAAAATAATGTATATATATACATACAGGATCAAATAAGAATTTCCATATCTTATATTTATTTCAAGCAAATAACATAGTGTGAATGATTTTACATTACATGATTATGTATGATAGTATGCATGATTAATGGAAATGGTAGAAAGGTAGAAAACACAAAGGGGATTTTCAGTTTCTTTAAACTTATAAAAAAAATGGGTCACATGCATATGGCATGAGTAAAATAGAGTCATGAAAATAGTATGAAGTGTTTAAAATGCTTGATTCCCGAAATAACTAATTGAGGTAACCAAAAATGTGCATTTCCAATTAAGGACCACACAGGGAAATGATTTGTGCATGAATATCTAAGGGCATCAAGGAAATTACCCATTTTTCTTAAACCCTAGAATGGTTTTATAAATATCTGCACATAACCATATCCATCATTCTCTTGGGATCAAAACAAAAATAAAATAAACTAGGAGAAACACTAGCTTGAGACTTTGGGGGATTTGCTGTTCAGGGGATTAAGTCAGTAAAAGGAGAACACAGGGTGAGTATTTATCCTTTGTATGCAATGGCATTAAGTCCTCTGGTAGGCAACCTAAAATGTTATAAGTTATCTAAAACCTCTGAAATGATTTGTTATGGATGAGATGGATGTTTGTTTATGCATTCTTGTTTGGGGATTTAATCTGCATATGGGTTTTTAAAGTTAAAATGGTTTGAACATTTTTGTTCTATTTTATTATGAAGTATGGATCTAAATTATTTAGGAAATAGGCAGCAAGACAGTGATCTAGCTCATGTTTATTTCTTGGATAATAAAGCATGAAACTCAATATACATACCATAATTCTGGGTTTTTGAGGGATTTCCTTAATAAAATCCTTATTCATACATTCACAATAATGTAGAAGAAAGATAGTATGACCACGATGCTTAAATTATTTTGAGGAAAAACCATAGGTAGGCTGGGATATTTTCTGCAATAAGGAAAATAAAAGGGGGAACATGGGGTTGAACCAGAAAGTATTAAAGAAGATAAGCCTTTCTTAAACATGAATGAATTGGGGGTTTTATGATTAAATTCATAAGTAGAAGCTTAATAAAATAAGCAGAAACTGGAGGGGGATTTATCAAAGAAAAATTAAACTGGTCATTTGGGAGTTAGTCAATGATCTGCTTGCTTCAGGTGGGAGTAAGTATATGCATGGTGCAATTGCACCCTGAGGCCTTTGTGTGTTGGAATAAATTAAACAACCTGGGAGTTTCCTTCACAATGCATACATGGTGTTCATTTGACAAGGGGTTAAAGACCATAAAATAAATGGGGGATGGGATTTAAAAAGCTGGATTATATATATTCAGATATGGAGTTAAATCAATCAAGTTTAAATATGTGCATTGATTGTTTTCTGGGTGAAAATTGGGAGTAATAGAATCTGAGTTAACTTGTTCAGAAATGAATCAAGAATTATATATGTATATTTATTTTGATGGTTAACTAGGTATTGTTTATGTGAATGAATGTGCCTTTGTATCACTTGAAATTAACCAATAATATGCTAAATTAGGAAGACATTGCAAGTTCACCAAAAATTATAAATATGTGTATAAATTGATAAATGCTCATACCAGTGAAAACTGACCCTTTTGGTTGCCCTTGCAATCATCTGGGTGTCTCATTAAAATTGGGGCAGCTCAGTGAATTGCTTGCAGGAAATTGAAGTTGGCTTGATGGATGAAGATGGCAATTAGCTGCTAGTATAAATAAAAGAAACCAGTTTTAAATTTTGTAGTTGCTTTGTAATGAATTTATTAGTCGGATTTTATGTTGTAACTGAAGTTACTTGTAGGGAGATTTCTAAGTATTTGGATTAAAAATCTGTACTTAAGTAGACCTGCTATGAATGACTATTGATGATGTTTAGTTAACTACTGATTTTATGAATGTCTGATTTGGAGAAATAAGGGGATAGACATATCATATAAATATGATATGTGTATATGATAATCTCGGATTTTTATTGCTTGAATTTATATTTTGACTTTATAGAAATTAAAGAGCTAAGGTGGTTGATTTTAAAAATGAACTCTTAAGATTTGAGTAGGGATATTCAACAGAAATGATATTGTGCGTGGCAGGTAAGTGATCAAGGCATGTGCATGAATTTTGGAGATTAACATGTATTTGTGTATTTAATTTCAAATAAAATTATGAAAGAAATAAACCTGGAAGTTATTGTATTTTGAATAATGGATTGAATACATATAAGGATGCATTTCCAGGAAATTTGAACTAGGCAAAAACATGCTTGTGTTAGGAGTAGATCTTTGTAGAAGTTTGTTAATATGAGGGATATGGGTTTGCAAGTGGTAAAAGGGGGACTATGGCCGGCCTAGATGGCCATGGGTCAAACTCTTGAAGCCTGGAACCATTTCATTTCAATTCATGAAGTATAAGTGCTTCCAGGACAAAACAAAAGAAAACTCCAAGCAACCCTCAAATAACACCAAGCATCTCCAATAAAATACAAAGTACTCGAGTCTGCACCATGTTAAGCTTAAAAATGCAAAAAGACTTCAATTGTTCAACCTGAAATGATAAATGGAAATTAGTTCCAATTTTCATGCCTGCAAGTATAAGTGTTGAAATGATTTCATACAAGTACTTGATAACTATCCTAAGGTCAATTAAATACCATTTTAGTGTTAATAAAATTATTTAGGCAGAAAGTCTAGAAAGCATAAAAAAATGCATTTTGCATTGCAATAATAAATATATAAGTATTATAATTGCCAAAATGTATCTCTGGTAGTGGAATAAAAATTTAGGGAAGAAATATATGGTTATGTTGTCAACACATATAGAATTTTGTTGCCTGTCTGATTTAAATTCTTTTTGCAATTTTGTTAGCTCTGAAAGGCAAAAAGGGAAAACAATTATATACCATCAAATATGAGATTGTCTAAATCTGTTTTGTACACTGATATGTTTATATCGGTAAATCTAGGGTCTTGGGAAAAATATTTGGAAATTATTTAAACATTCAAATATGGAAGAAATGGGGTTTAGTGGTGAATTCCTTTTGTATGCTAAAAAAAATCTATGTGATTGAGAATGAGGGTCACCACAGATTCAGATGGATGCTACCATATTACACTTCTATGCAAGCACCGTCACGCAAAAGGGGAGCTTGAAGTGGCTAGGAGTTAACTACCCTAGGACTCTCGCTATCGTTTGGGAGGAAGTATCGATCAGGTCTGAGCAAACCAGTGACATGCGCTTTGAGGAAGAACTAATGACTGCCTACCTCACTTCTAAGGACAAAGACTTTCTTGTGGTCGGTAGAGAGATTCTTAAAGAAGAAAGGGAGAATGCCGATGTTTAGGCCATTGCTAAGGCTTTTGTTGGCCGAGTTCTTGGGTCAAGATGAGACATCCGCTTCCACATCTCAAGAGCTAGCAGCGACCATTCCTGAATCTACATGAGTATGTTCCACGACGGCCCACACGCTTATAGCTTCAAAAAGCTCTGCACGAGCCGTATCTTCCCTCGGTTATTGAGCAACCCACTGAAATGGAAACCGACAAAGGGGGGCATTGATGTCAAAGTTCACAATCAAACTTCTGGCTCTGGTATTTCTCTTGTTTCTCCAATACTTCAAAAGCTTCAGTTCACTACGAAGTCCTTTACTAAGCTATACAATTGCGTTTTCCAACTTGTAAGTCAACCGTCTCTCCCATCTCTGCCTCTAACTACCTAAGGATCGGGGTCGTTGCCATCTTCACCACTTCCACTGGTCTCTGTAGTGGTTTTTGGTTTAATTCCAGTTTTGAACTCTGACCCTACGGGACTCTAAGCAGATAGGAGCATTATAGAACCTGGAGGATTTCTCCGTGTCTCAAGAAGAAGATGTGATGATCATAGGCCGGTTGGACCCGACCGATAAGGAGATGATAGCAGAAAGACTTAAGAAGGAGAAGGAGGGCTGCAAATGAAGAAGGAGACAGAAATGGTCATGCGAAAGACTCCAACTACAATCAAGCTTCGAAAGTTGATGGGCGGAGGCACTGCTGTTGGATGATTTGAGGGATCTGACCCTACCATAGGAGGAGAGTCTATGCATTTGGAAGGCAGCATTACCCCAGCAAGGAAAGCAAGAGAAGTTGAAGTTGGAGTCTTGTTCAAGCGAGGTTAGGAATGGAGACCGGAGCGGTAAGAGTGGGAAGACTTAGTAGCATGTGTGCTAGCTGAGCATGTTGCATTTTGTGTCAGTATGTCTATCGAGTCTGTATTTTTCCTTTTCTTTTGAGTCTGAAACTGGCCGATATTGTGCGGGTATGGCCCCCGCTGTTTGTTCATGTACATAAAAGATATTAGTAATGAAAGATTAGCTTTTCTGTTGTAATTTCTCTTGTGTACGTTTCCTACATTTTATGTACTGCTATTCTGTGTTATTTATTTACTGCAACTTTGTGCATGTAAATAATAGTCCTGCGAAAATTTAGCATGTTTCGATGCTCAGCTCTGTTGTGATTGTCAAAATACTTTGTTCGACATAACGAGCTGTAATACGACCCAATTTTGCCTACTCTACGGCTATTTTCGTTTGGGTACATTTGAGCTCGTTTCGATCAAATATTGGTGTATGTGTCGTGTTAGTCCCTGAGGAGTTGGTTTTGATGACAACAACCTTAGAATAGATTATAAAATATAAATACTAACATTACAAGTATAGATATATATGTATATACAGGATCTAACCATGCAGGTATCAAGAATAAAGACTGTACAGTATAGAGATTCAAGATATAGAGGTAGAAGACTCATGAGTATCAAGATTATCATGATTATCAAGATTTCAAGATTTCAAGGTTAAGTTTGTTTTATTAGGAATATTTGTTAAAACTCATAGAAAGGCACTGACATCTTAATATCCAATTTATTCGTCGAATGGAATCCACTTCGAGCCCGTTAAAGGGATGGAACCCTAAGTAGGATGGAACCTACGAAAATCTAGTGGGACATTGTTTTGTATCCACTAATTTTAATTCAAACGATTTTATAAAATTATCTTGGTTTCAAAATGATTTCAAAACTTTCCTTTTAAAAGATTCAAAACTCTCTGTCCTGATTTTAAATAATTTTAGCCTAAAACATCTTTATTTTCAGAGTCAAATTACTCCTGATTTTAAACTATTTTTTCAAATAATATATTTAACTTTTAAATATTTATACTTAGATTTAAATATAAAATTATAGTTAAATTATGTATATATTGTTCTTTATATTTACTTATGTATTTTAACTATAGTTAAGTATATTTATAAAGTTTAAAATAATTTTAATATAAAATAGAGGTTATTTTCAAAGAAAATCAAAACACCAAAAATCCCTTTGGGATGTCGACATACTCATATACCCCATGTCGACATTGTGTCAGTTGGCTTCAAAATTCAAATTTCAAAAGAAGTGTCTATTCGCCATAACTCTTCACGAATGGACATGACTGTTGTTCTTCTATAAATAGGGGTCAGTTTCAACAAATTTTAAATCATATTTTTCTGGTTTTCACTCCTCTTCTTCTTCCACATTTCTTAATACAAAATCATACCATTACTCTACCGAAATCAACATCGAATCATACTCGATTATTTCTAGTGTGATTCTCCATCACTATCTCTACAAGATCCAACTGCTAATCTGAGTTATAGACTTCTTTGTAATCAATCGAGCGAGAAAAGGTGTAATTGTAGCCTTGAAAATCAATTGAGCGAGAAAAGGTGTGATTGTAGCCTTGGAAATCAATTGGGTGAACTTGTTGCCCCGGAAATCAAGTATCTCTACCCAGAGGATTGTTATTCTGGAGGGTGTACCTCATAGCCTTGAAACCGAGGGTTGTAATTGTTGAATTGGCTTTGAAAGGAAATCCATACTTAGTTGTGCGGGACTGGATGTAGGGTAACTCCGAACCAGTATAAAATCCGGTGTGTTCTTTCCTTTACTGCTTTTACTTTATATTTGCATCTGTGTTTGATTCTGTGTTCATATCTATGTCTTATTAGTGCATACATTGTTAACAAATTAAGATAAACTCAAAAAGATTAACAAATTCCTTAAAAACACTATTCACCCCCCCTCTAGTGTTAATTCTAGCCTTAAGATCCTTAATCTGCATTTCTCACATTTGGTATTAGAGCTTTGTTTTCAAAAGTTTCATAATCTGAATTTTGAAAAGTTTTAAAATGGCTACTAACACTAGTACTGCTATTTCCACCAACACTAGTTCATTTGTAGAAGGTCAGTCTACTGCCAGACCACCACTTTTTAATAGCAGTAACTATGCATATTGGTCATGTAGGATGAAAATATATTTACAATCTGTAGGATTAGAAACATGGAATATCACACAAACTGAATATTCTGAACCCACAACTAATTTTGCACAGTGGACCACTGAGCAAAAGACTGTTGCACAAAATAATTCTAAAGCAATGAATATTCTGTTTTGTTCACTTGAAAGAAATGAATTTAATAGAGTGTAAGTTTGTAAGTCTGCATATGAAATCTGGAAAACTTTGCAAGTAACTCACGAAGGAACAAGCAAAGTTAAACAGACCAAAATTTCCATGCTCACAAATCAGTTTCAGTTATTTAAAATGAATACTAATGAGTCTATTTCAAATATGTATAGTCGATTTCAAGATATTGTGCATTCTTTAATATCTTTGGGAAAGGAATTTTCGGAAGAAGATCAAGTCAGAAAATTTTTGAATTCTCTCACTCCAGAATGGATCAAAAGACACTTGTAATTGAAGAGGCAAATGACATTAGTACTTTAAAGATAGAAGAATTGATTGGAAATCTAATGTCATTTGAAGTTCAAATGATCGAGAGAAGAGAAAGCAAAGCATCTGAGAAGAAATCAATGGCATTCAATGCATTAACCGATGGATCAGATTCAAACAGTGATAATGATGAAGAGATAGCATTTATGACCAGGAATTTTCGAAAATTTCTGAAATACAGAAAGATGAATAATCTCAAGAGAAACAACTTTAAGAATTCCGGTAATCAGACTACAGTACCAAACTTTGTCAAATGCTTCAATTGTGACGAACCAGGTCATATCAAAAGAGACTGTCCGCATCCAGATGGGCAAAATCATCCTATGAACAATGAACCAGCAAAGAAACGGAAACGTGCATTCACTTCTACTCTAGATGACTCTGACTCATCCTCCAGCGACGATGAACAGAAGAAAGATAATTCAAATTTGTGCTTCACAGCAATTCTCGATTTAGTCAATACCAAAGACACGGACTCTGAAAAAGGTACACGTTTACAATACATTGGCTGAAATTGCATGCTTGAATTGATTGATTGATTGGTTGTTTTTGAATTGCTTGATTTTGAATTGATATGTTGTTTGAATTTTAAGTTTATTTTCTATTTTTTACTATTAATTTATTATTTTATTATTATTTTTGACACATTCTGAAATATATAATAATATTTCAGAAATATAGACATTAATAATAATATTTATATATATATATGTATATTAGATATCTTAGGAAAATCATGTCATGAAAATTCAAAGGCACATGTCGACATGGCCCCTACCACGATGTCGACATGCCTACCTGAATTTGAATTTCAAATTTTGAATTCAAATGTTTGAATTTCCCTCCACCTTTTCACTTCATTTATTTCTCTGAAAAGATACCTTTTGACCAGAGAATATGTCCTTTGAAAGTCTATTTATTCACTATCTTTTATCATATATTTTCACTTTCATTTTCAAATTCAAACTCTCTCTTCATATCCTCAAGCTCTCTACTCTCTACTCTAATGGCTTCTTCAAGCAACCCCTCAACCATGAGAATTTCCAGAAAAATCAAAGAGCAATTACTCAATGAGCCGGAGGCAATTAAAGCATACATCAATTATGCTAATTATGCCAAAGCCCATCCGGAAAATTTGCTATTTTTCAAGATTTTTCTTCTTATGAAATTGATTCTCTTTTTGCAAACAATGGTGTTTTAAGTCTTATTGACTCATCTCAAAATGATTTTGTTTGCTATCCCAATCTTGTCAAAATCTTGTATGCTAATTTAAACCATGGTTTTTATATTGGAAATGAGAATGAAATTTGGAGTAATGTCAAAGGCACTCAAATTGTTTTGAATTATGACCTTTTGGGTACCATTCTTAATTGCAAAAGCACGGGAATGGATCTTTCTAGTTTTAAAATCGATGAACATGATCGTGAGACATTTCATCATATTTTTGAAGGAGATGAAAACTTTGAATTTAAAAACCGAAACTTTCGTCCTAAAGCAAGGATTGTCAATCTTCTCTTACAACATACTTTGACCCCAAGATCGGGAAATTTTAACAATCCTACCTCAAAAGTGTGCAAAGAACTTTTTGCTATTTTCGGAAACTATGATATCAATTGGGCACAAGTTATTTTGGATGAACTTCGTCCTAAAAATTTTGAAATGGGAGAAAACACTTTATATCATGGAATTTACCTTACTCGGATTTTCAACTATTTTGGAGTGGATTTCAAAGGTGAAGAATTTGTCTCTAGAATTTTTTTTAATATTTCAAACATTTCTCTCATGAAAATACCATATGTTTTTCAACCTTATGAGACTCTTACCGAAAAGGAAGAGCGTTTGGCTCATGAAGAAATGGAAGAGGAAGAAGAAGAAGAAAGGGATGAAATGGAAATAGAAGAAGAAGAAGAAGGTGGAACATCCTTAGAAAGTATTGAATATCCTTCCAATCCATCCAACAAAACCCTTCTCAAAAACCAAAAGATAATTGTGGAGAATCAACGGATTTTAAAACGATCCGTTAGTAAGAAGTTGGATAACATGTCTTCAAAGATGAACAAGTTCTTTTCAAAAGTCAGCAAGAAACTTGGATTATCTTCATCATCTTCATCCTCTAACTAGTTTTATCTTTTAGTATCTTATTGTATTTGTCTTAGTTTGTTTTATTTCGAATGTTCGTGTAGTTCTTTATGTTTAATCATTGTATTATCCTATTATGCAATGAAATTGAATTTCCTTCCTGTCATCTAGCTTATTTTATATCTTGAATAAATGTTAGTATAGTATAGAAATATATATACATCATTATTCACAAAATAAAATTATCATCAAAATTCACTATAGTATGTCGACATACCCCTCTAGACCATGTCGACATGTACTGGTCAGAAGTGATTATTGATTTTGAATTTGAAATTGGAATAACTACCAAATGTCTATTCATTTCAAACGAATTTCTACACCTATTTATACCCTTTTCTTCTAGAAATCTTCACTGAAATTTATTTTTCATTCTCTATATCCTTCATTTCTTTCTCTAATTCAATTATGGCCAATCCTATTCACAATCTATCTGAAAATATTGAAGAAACACTCAATTCATTCAAGAATATTCTCTCTATCATCCTCCGTAATCAACGTCACTTAGAAATGAGTCAAATGCAAATGATCAAGGAACAAGAGAGACACTTCGATGCAATTCGTTGGATGATCTCCTCCCTGCACAAGGATGATAATGAAGCACATCCTCCAGTTTCTCTATCTATTGATAATGAGAATTGGGATGCCATCAAACAAGACCCTATCTTTGGAGAAGAAGGATGGGTTGATGTTCCTCGTAACGTTTAATTCTCTTTCTTTGATTGATTTGTTTGAATTAGTTTGTTTGATTTGGTTTGATTTGATACTTTGTGTGGATTGATTTTATTTGGTTTGAAGTTTGATGTGTGAAACATATATATATACACTAAAATTAATATAGTTTTTAATTAAGTTTATTATGCTCATAAGTATCATTATTTCTTAATCTATATAGTATATATTCCGTTGTATAGTTTATCAATGCAGGTATTGAAGTCCAAGAATAAGGGGGAGTAAGTTTTTGTTGATGACAAAGGGGGAGAAGTATAAAATAGGATAGTTAGGCATAGATTAAGGGGGAGTTGTTAGTTTTAGGGCGAGTTAATAGGATAGAAGGAATATTTTATAAACAAAGGTTGTCATCATCAAAAAGGGGGAGATTGTTAGTCCCTGAGGAGTTGGTTTTAATGACAACGACCTTAGAATAGATTATAAAATATAAATACTAACATTACAAGTTTAGATATATATGTATATGCAGGATCTAACCATGCAGGTATCAAGAATGAAGACTGTACAGTATAGAGATTCAAGATATAGAGGTAGAAGACTCATGAGTATCAAGATTATTAAGATTATCAAGATTTCAAGGTTTCAAGGTTAAGTTTGTTTTATTAGGAATATTTGTTAAAACTCATAGAAAGGCACTGACATCTTAATATCCAATTTATTCGTGGAATGGAATCCACTTCGAGCCCGTTAAAGGGATGGAACCCTAAGTAGATGAAACCTACGAAAATCTAGTGGGACATTGTTTTGTATCCACTAATTTTAATTCAAATGATTTTATAAAATTATCTTGTTTTCAAAATGATTTCAAAACTTTCCTTTTAAAAGATTCAAAACTCTCTGTCCTGATTTTAAATAATTTTAGCCTCAAAAAGATCTTTATATTCAGAGTCAAATTACTCCTGATTTTAAACTATTTTTTCAAATAATATATTTAACTTTTAAATATTTATACTTAGATTTAAATATAAAATTATAGTTAAATTATGTATATATTGTTCTTTATATTTACTTATGTATTTTAACTATAGTTAAGTATATTTATAAAGTTTTAAAAAAATTTAATATAAAATAGAGGTTATTTTTAAAGAAAATCAAAACACCAAAAATTCCTTTGGGATGTCGACATACCCATATACCCCATGTCGACATAGTGTCAGTTGGCTTCAAAATTCAAATTTCAAAAGAAGTGTCTATTCGCCATAACTCTTCACGAATGGACATGACTGTTGTTCTTCTATAAATAGGGGTCAGTTTCAACGAATTTTAAATCATATTTTTCTGGTTTTCACTCCTCTTCTTCTTCCACATTTCTTAATACAAAATCATACCATTACTCTGCCGAAATCAACATCGAATCATACTCGATTATTTCTAGTGTGATTCTCCATCACTATCTCTACAAGATCCAAGTGCTAATCTGAGTTATAGACTTCTTTGTAATCAATCGAGCGAGAAAAGGTGTAATTGTAGCCTTGAAAATCAATTGATCGAGAAAAGGTGTGATTGTAGCCTTGGAAATCAATTGGGTGAACTTGTTGCCCCGGAAATCAAGTATCTCTAACCAGAGGATTGTTATTTTGGAGGGGGTACCTCATAGCCTTGAAACCGAGGGTTGTAATTGTTGAATTGGCTTTGAAAGGAAATCCGTACTTAGTTGTGCGGGACTGGATGTAAGGTAACTCCGAACCAGTATAAAATCCGGTGTGTTCTTTCCTTTACTGCTTTTACTTTATATTTGCATCTGTGTTTGATTCTGTGTTCATATCTGTGTCTTATTAGTGCATACATTGTTAACAAATTAAGATAAACTCAAAAAGATTAACAAATTTCTTAAAAACACTATTCACCCCCCCTTTAGTGTTAATTCTAGCCTTAAGATCCTTAATCCGCATTTCTCACATGTCGTAGTCCATAGGGCTAATTACTCTGGATGCTGAATCTGAGTGCTTATTATGTGGCCAGGTATTCCGAGCAATTCGTTTGATTGCCCCCACTCTAGCTCGCTAAAAAATTCCTAACATTGGGAATTTGTGACTCTGTTGCTTGATTCCAAGTGTTCGGTTCTTGATGCTGTCGATTCTTTAACTGCGATTGACTTTCTCTAAGTTTACATCAATATCTAATGCTAACCTAGATGTTCCTATTGGAAAGATGCATTATCATAGTCTTTCATCATAAAAAAATCTTCCAAGTTCAGTGTTGAGATCCTGTTCGTGCATTAATTTCTATCTCCGGAAACTTATGCATGAACAGCTCAATTCATTAGATTGACGTCACCTACCTTCGGAGTTTGGTTTATTCCATTTCCTATTGCCTATTTGTGGGCAATGTCAAGTTCTGACAATTATGAGTTGATGTCTCAACCAGCTTAGTGGTTTGTAATTTCCCAACATTGCTAGGGCAACACTAGTACTAAAAGATAGAGATCGATTTTCATCGTCGATCCGACGGTTTGAGTCAATTCTCCCCATTGTCTCGACAGTTTGAGTCGATTTTCCTTGTAGATTCGGTGGTTTGGAACCTTTCTGACGTTGCCGAAGCAATGCCAGTTCTCAGAATGTTTGGACCGATTTTCCCATTGATCCAGTGGTTTGAGTCAGTTTTCCACGTCGACTCGGCAGCTTTGAACCTTCCTCACGTGCCGAAGCAATGCTGGTTCTCAAAAGATTTGGATTGATTTTCCCAATTGATCTGGCGGTTTGTGCCGATTTTCCCCGTCAACTCGGCGGCTTTGGACCTTCCGACATGCTAGAGCAACATCGGTTCTCACAAGGTTTAGATGGATTTCCCCAACAATCTGATGGTTTGAGTCAATTTTCCTTGTCGACCCGACGGCTTTGAACCTTCCTGACGTGCCGAAGCAATACTGATTCTCAGAAGATTTGGATCGATTTTCCTCGTTGATCCGGCAGTTTGAGTTGATTTTTCCCATCGAATCGGTGGTTTGGCTTATAAGAACATGATTCCATTGGTTCAAGAAGCTAGCTTTATTGAAGAAAAAGAAGGAAAAAGGAAAGTCGTGCCTATTTACAATACCCCAGTGTCTCTGGATGGCTTATTTGTGAAAACAAAAAATATATAGATAGGTATCAAATGTAGTAGTGCCGCAACGAGTCGTTGTTCCAAGCATGTGGAATCAGAACTCCATCGACAGTCGCTAACTTAAATGTTCCATCTCTAAGTGTTTGGTCAATTACATAGGGTCCTTCCCAATTTGAGCCAAGCGCTCCTATACCCAGGAAGATCCATTTCAAGATGATATCTTCCACTTCGAAGGTACGGTTCTCTTCTATTGAGCAGCAGTCCTCTGTTCGGCTTCCTTCCACTTTCCATCAATCTGGTCAAGTGATTCGAGTAGGAGTTGCTCATTTTCCCCTTAATTAAAATGTCTTCTGCGAAGAGAGAGGACATCCAGTTCCACCAGGATCATAGCTTTCGAACCATATGCCAAAGTGAACAAAGAGTGTCCGGTTGTAGATTTGTGTGTCGTTCTATAAGCCCATAGTGCTAATGGAAGCTCATCAACCAAATTTCCTTTAGCTTTTGTTAGCCACTTCTTTACAGTGGATTTGATGATCTTGTCCACTTCTTCCACTTGCCCATTTTCCCGCGAATGCACTACCACGGAGAAGCTGATCTCGATCCGATAGCGCTTGCAAAATTCCTTGAACACTGCACTCTCAAATTGTGTTCCATTGTCAGTGATGATTTTCTACGATACTCCAAACCTGCAAATAATATATTTTGTTACAATGTTAATCTCCTTTTAGTAGTAATCGTGGCAAGCAGTTCCGCTTCGGTCCATTTTGTAAAGTATTCAACTGCAATGATTGGCTCCTCCCTTTGCTATTGGTAGTATACCGATTAAATCGATTCCTCAGACCACAAATGGCCAAGGGCTAACCATTTGCGTAAGTTCTGAAGATGGGGCTCGGAATCTGCACAAATCTCTAGCATCGATCACACCGTCTGGTGTAGTCTAGTGCATCTCGGTTTACTATCGGCCATATATATCCACAGTGGAGAACCCTTTTCGCCAGTGTTTGTCTCCTGGTGGGATCATCGCAGCTGCTTTCATGAATTTCCATAAGGATCATCCTCGCTTTATTTGTGGTTACACACCTGGGCAAGGAGGAGGAGAATCCTCTCCTGTACATCACTCTAACCTGCATTGTGAATCATTGTGCCTTCCGAAGGAGCTTCTTTTGTTCATTCCAATCTCTATGGTGTATTCCTATGGGAAGGTAGTCATTGATCGTCGTCATCCATGATTCCTCTTCTTCGACAGTCTCTATAAACTAATCGACGTCCATTTGATCTACACTTGGAATGGCCAATACTTCTACCGTAACCAATCCCATTGACTGTGCGTCTAAGTAACTAGCTTGTTTGGCTAAGTGATCGACCTTCACGTTTTGTTCAATAGGAATATGTGTTATTATGTAATGTTCAATGTCATTGAGCAATTCCCATGCTTTCGACAAGTAAGGGACGAGTTTTGAACCCTAAGCTTGATATCCCCTTCTCACTTGATAGATAACTAGTTGTGAGTCATTGTAGATGTGTAGAGCTTTTATCCCCAATTCCTTCACAATCTTTAATCCTACTATTAATGCCTCGTACTCCGCCTCGTTGTTAGTACCAGGAAATTCTAGCCTCAGAGCATAACAAATCAACCATCCTTCGGCAGTTTCAAGCACAACTCCCGCTCCTGAGTAGCATTTGTTTGATGCACCATGGACGAACAATTCCTATTGCGATGCTATGACCACAACGTCCTCCTTCTCATCATCCTAAATTGTGAATTCAACGGTGAAGTCATCCAACACCTGTCCGTTGATTGTCCTCTAGGGATGATAAGTTACATCGTATTGGCTTAACTTGATGTTTCATTATAGATGTCATCCCGAAGTCTTAGGGTGGTAGAGTACCTATTTCAAGGCTTGATCTATAAACACCTTGATTGGGTGAGGCTGGAAGTACAGCTGTGGTTTTTTTGATGCTATCAGCAAGTAGTATGCCAGCTTCTCCAACATTTTGTAGTTCTGTTCAGCTCCGGTGAATCGCTTGCTAATGTAGTATACAGATCATAGAATCCTAGCTTCCTCATGCACAAATTCCAAGCTTAGTGTGTGGTAGACACTGCTAAGTAAATGAATAAGTCTTTACCATCCAGTGGTTTAGACAGTACAGTGTTTCCATATGTTAAAATAATTCCTCAAAAGCAGTATGGCAGTCCTGATTCCATTCAAAAAATTTCTTACTCTTCTTTAATGCATCGAAGAATGGTATACACTTATCCTTCGCTTTGGAGATGAATCTACTCGATGCTGCGTTCCATTCAGACTTTGTATCTCCTTCTTCATTGTAGAGGCTCTGACATTTTGTACGGCAATGATTTGCTTCGGATGGGCCTCAATTCCCCTTGCGTTCATAATAAATCCAAAATCTTTCCAGAAGCAACACCGAAAGAACACTTCAGCAGATTCAACTTCATTCCATACTTCCGAAGGATCTCAAACATCTTTATTTTGTGACTTAATAAAATGTCATCCACATACACTTCCATCTGTAACGACCCTAATTTTTAGTAACATTATTTAGGATATTTAATTAGCTAAATTAAATAAAATAATGTGATGATTAGGGGATTGAGATTTGTGCTTAATAAGGGGTTTTCGTGCCATGTTAACAAATGAACTAAGTAAATTGAAATGGAATAAAATGTTAGGAAAATAGGTGAGGGTCAAAGTTAATAAGAGTATTCTAATACCCTAAACCCTTAGGAATTCATTTCATATGTTCATTTGCAATACCAAACTAAAATAGAGACCGACCACCATTAGCAAGAACAAGAGGAAGAAAAGCTAAAGGAAGAAGATTAATCAATTCAAATCCATTCAAACCTCAAACTTCTTAATCTCAAAGCTAAGGTGAATAATGACTACATCTCATATTTTCCATTGCTTTTGATTTTAAGGTTAATCTGAATTATTTTGCAAGGTTATGCCATGTTTTTGAATGATTAAATGTTTATATATGCTTGTTGATGATTTATGCTTATTCATATAGCTTTTATGATATGTTATGATGTGAAAACCCTATTAAATGACATTCAAATGTCTTGCGATTTTAGATTTAGATTAGAAATGATATTTTAGAGGTGAATTTCAATTTTCATAATTTTCTGAATTAATGTGGATTTAATATTAATTTTCTAGTGAAGAAATGATTATTTGGGTTAAAATAATTTACGAGTAAATTATATATGTTTTAGGTCTGAAATTTATATATGTTAGAAAACATATTAAAAATGATTTTCTTGAATTTTTGAGAATTTTCCTAAATATTTTAATGGATATATAAAATTATTTAAGATATGGGACTTAAATGTTTTATATATTTATAAAAGGAGAAGGGGTATTTTATAAATTATTTAAATTGTTAAATTCTAAAATTTTGGCAGAACTTTTAGAAATGAAAATTAGCGACCAATCATATTTTGACAAACAAGGCAGGTTAGTTGAAAAGATTACGTTAAAAAGATAAAAATCAGTTTAAACATGCTTTATACATGTTTCGCCACTTTCGGCACCTAGGTTCTGACTTAGTAGTTCCGCCACCATCGAAACCAATGCACATAGTATCAAAGACTTGGTACATAGTGAATTGGATATAGGCGAAAGGTATTGGGTTAAAACATGGGGTTCCGAAGGGGTCGAAGCACTACTTTGCTTTCAAATGAAAATGCGTTTGCTTTGCTTTCGAAGGGTACGCTTTCGACATAGTTGTCTTCCGACTAGGTCAAATTGATTTAAGGAATGGTTTCGAAATGGGTTGCGCCTTTGTTTTAAGTAAATGCTTTCGTTGGGGTCGAAACCCCTTTATTGCCACTTTCTACCTTTCGAAGAAAATGGCTTCGAAAGGGTAACTTTGTTTTATAAACATCCAAGCCACTTCTCCAATGCTTTCGAAGGGTTGGTTCGATATCGTCACTTCTTTACTTAGGAAATGCTTCCGAAAGAGTGCTTTTGAATTATTGCTTCTATCCCATTATCCGTTGGAAATTTCATCATGAGACACCATGGGGCCAAAGCGATTCGAAAGTCAGCAAGGGCAGGTCGGCCCAAGAAAGCATTATAAGCAGAATACTCGACAACGATTACAAATGTATGGATGAGAACCACACTCTGTTCTCCTTCTCCAAGTACTACAGGTAAGTTGATAGTTCCAACTGGTTGTTTAGGTTTTCTCCTGTAAATCCCTGAATCTTGGTTCTGTAGGCAGTCTCATCCTTCATGCTAATTTTCATTTGGTCAAACGTTTTCTGAAATAGGATATTGACCGAACTTCCACTATCAACCATAACTCGATGCACAACTGCTGGGGCAAGCCCAGCCATTGATACCATTAGATCTAGAGTCAGTGCTTTTATACCTTCAGTATCCCAATTTCGAAACACAATGTCATCGGTGAATTCTTTGTTGCTTTGCCAGAGCTTCGTCCTTTATGGCATATCATTCCATCTCACCCCAACTCTTCTACGCTAGATTAGGTCCTCCAATGATGGTGTCTATAAGCAACCTTTGATCTGTTCGCCTAGGCCCTTCTTTGTTGGATTCGGACTGATTTCCTTAAGCGTTTGGTGCTTGGGATCCAGTAGGTTAATCAGGGTTCTGTGGTATCTTCACATATTGCTAGAGCCTATTGTTCCTTATCGGTTCCTCAATCAAGTCCTTCAGATGCCAACACTTATTTGTGTTATGCCCGTGGTTCTCGTGGAAGCAGCAAAACTTCCCCGATCTCTTTTGCTGCTCGGATGCTTCCCTCTTAGGCGATTTGTTTTATTTCCCAGTTCCCCAAGTGGCAAGGTAGATGTTTTCCAAACTATCATTCAATGGTATATAGTCTTCAGACCTTAGATTCCTTAGACATTTCACGTTTCTGTCATGCCTACCAGAATTCTGGTTTCTCTTTTTTTAATTTGCATTCTTTTATGCACTTCCTCCAGTTGCTGCAGAACTGTTTCCATCTTGTTTAACTACAACTTTACTCTAAATTACTTCCTTCAATTACTCATCAATGGTTTTGCCTTCAATCATACTTACTTCTTTCAGCCTTAGAAACTGGTTTTCCTTTTATTACATGGTAGTTGGCTGCTTCACTTTAATCCATTTACCGAAATCCATAACCGGATGGATAGCTCAGACGAAAGCCATAAATACCATGTCTTCCTTTGGATTGCTCACCTCAACAACCGTGATGTTAAATAGGTCCAAGAAAGCTTTCAGTAACTCATTGGGCTCTTGAGAAAAGCAAGATAAGGTCATCACATCATTTGGTCGTGCAGTGTGGAGTCTAAACTTTTCTAAAAACTTTCTTGCCAAATCATCAAAAGTGGAAATAAACTTCGGTGCGAGTCTGGTAAACCACATGGAAGCGACTCCTTCGAAGAAAATAGGGAAACACCTATAACTGCAAGCATCTGTATCTCTAGCTCCATCCATATGCCATTCGTAATTAAACAAGTGGTATTTAGGGTCCATTGTTCCATTGTATGATGGCATAATCGGCATGGTGAATTTTCAGGGATATTCTTCTCTCAGAACGTTTGCGGTAAAGGGAGTTCGGTTAGTATGCAGTTGGTCTTGTCATGGCAATTTAAGTTCCAACTCCAGCGTTCTGCACATTAACACCAGTATTCAATTCCAAGTTTCCACCATCAAGCTGCATATCGTCTTCAAAGTCAGAAATGAGCACGATGTCACCTTCCTAAGGATTGCTCGCTCCAAAGTTTGGGTCGGTGCCGAGTTGTTTTGGCTCGGTACCAATGTGTCTCCTTGTGGGGGAATTCCCCTACTTTCTCCTGCAACATCCCATGCAAATCCGGTAATTGCTTCATTATATTTTTGTTTTCCATCCCTCCGGTTTTGGCCAAAAATGGAGGAATTTTCTTATTCTATTGCTGAAGAAGTTTCCTTTCTAGTTCTTCTGGTTGTTGGCAGTTGCAAAGTTAGAAATGCATCCATCTTATACATGAGAGCTTTCTGACCATCAATAAATTGCTGGTTAAAATCATTGATAATCTATTTACGCTTTCTATTAATAACAATTTCCTATTAGGTAGAAGGTCCAATTAGTGGATTTCCATTGTTTACATCTGTTTGGTGGGTGTTTGCTTCATTACCACCAACTGTTGCTCCTACAGGTCTTCCAGATGCAGATTTTCCTTTCCTTGGAGCCGTTGGAATAGCAAATCTTCAATTTCTCCAAGAAAACTTTTCGGATCTAACTTTTTGATCTTATGCAATCCAAAGTAGAGAGCTAGATAAAAGCCTAGGTTCGATTTTCTTAATGAAAGCACCAAAATGTTGATGCTAAAAATGGATCGACACTTAAGAATAGGTTTTAGGGAACTCGTGAGACCAACATCTAGAATATAACAGAAGAAATAAAAGGAAAATAATAGAATAATGTAGAGAGACACAAAATTTTATTATGGTTCGGCAATCTATGGCCTACGTCCACTTTATAACTTTGTTGCTTACAAGTTTGATGTCATTTATTTGAGATTACAAGAGATTTAAAAGAGAATAAGTCACCAGTACAATGGTTAGACAGATTCTAAGTCCTAGAATTGCTTAAAGTAGCTACCTTGGTGACTATTATATGGAGATAGAAGATGAAGAAGAGGCAGAGCTTCCATGTAATGATGGTAGAAATTAGATCCTGTTTTAGTTGCCACTGGGTTTGTATTTACAGAGGTAGAAAAGGTGTTAGGTCGAAATCCTGTTATCAGCAGAGTCTAATAGTCGGCCCAGAGCAACACATGAGGATTCAATTTCGTACGAGTTGTCAAAACAAATCGGTATCGAGTCATTTCCTTAGGTTGAAATGACCTAACTATGTTTCCACTTCCTTCTTATCTTTGAGTTGATGTGTCCTATGCCTTTTCTCCAATCATTTGGTTGACTTTGGTGATAGTTCTTATATTACTTGGATTGCTTTGCTATTTGAGTTATTTTCTCTTCAAACTTGGTGATCGGTCATTTACCCTTATGAAAACACTTGGGCACACACTAGAGGAGTAGAGAATAGGTCGTATGAAGTCAGTGAGTTGATTCATGGCCAAAAAATGAGTTGGCACTAAGTTAAATGACTCAATGTGGAGTTGTTTACTTAGGCAATTTGGAGGTGGAAATTTCTGAAACCTCTTCTCTCTCTCTTCTAAGCATACCTGCCAAGTTTCTAGCCATTTCGTCCTCGTCTTGATATTCTAACTTCTTTTGATCTTTGCTTGGGTAAACACCCGGTTAACAGTTATGGATGCATTGGAGCTTCAGGGGACGAGCTGGATGCCACAAAGAAGTATTCACATATCTTTTATTTCTACTACATTTGTTGTTTTAAATTTATCAGCATTTATGAGGACAGATTGTTATAGCTATCCAGGCTGATGGTAGGGTGGATTACTCTAATTGATGTATGTATATTACAGTTTTCTTTTGTAAAGATCATGTGTATATTATATATTACTTGTCATGATGTGAGATTTTGTTCCATCTTTTTTTTCTTTCACCCTAACAATTTGTCTTTCGAGCACTTGGATGCTCGGCATGTGGATACCATGGATGTATTAGTGTCAATTATTGACGGTCGAAGAGGCCGGTCGTTACGACCATCTTCCCTACCATCACTGAGCCAACTGATATAGTCTAGACCACTGCACTGGCACTACCGCTCCTCCACCACGAGCACATTTTTGATCATTATTTGTTTTTTTCTTTCCAATTTAACACACTATTTGACAATCCAACCATATGGATTGACTTCCATTGACGTCCTCTACACGATTACGCTCTTCGATCGTCCAACTCTTACTATTTCACCAGTAAATCAAAAACCTTAAAACAAACGGTTGGAACTTCTTCATCAACTCTGATCAATTGAAACATTGGAAGGAAAATGAATTTCAGATGCCTCTTCAACTCGTTGAGGGCTTCGAATCTATATATGGTATGCTAGGGTTTGTGCACTTTGAATTTTGAATGACTTTAATTAGTATGCTAATCTGGTATTATGGTGTAATTAGGGGGATTCTAAGATTAGAAGTGAAGGACTGAGATGATGGCCATGCTTTAGGATTTCTTAGCATCATTTATATAGGAAATGAGGTAGGTTCAACTATGTATAACCATTTGGCCCAAAAGTGGCTATGTACTCTCTATTTCAATGCTTTAACGCCTCAATTTTGCAAACCGCTAATCCAAATCCATTAAAATTATATACAATACCGATCACTTTAGAAAGACTTATGCAACAGTTATAAATACATACCCCAATTCTCCCTTTAATTAGAAATCCATTTTTAATTAGTTTAGTGATAATAGTGTCAAATTGGAGGGTCGTTACATTCTTCCTCCTAAAATAATTGCACAGTCGCATTTCCCAAATCCAACCTTTAACTAAATCAACAAAGCATCTTCTTGGGTCCACCCAAAAATAGGGAAATACATCAATCGTAAATTAGCTACTTATAAAGTAGTATATAACGATCATAAAACGTCAACCATGATACAATCGAATTTATCCACAAAATCAATTCAAATTTCTACACACACATACTATAGTAACACAAGCATTTCCTTAACTATGCATACAAGTTATAGCATGTAAAAACAACACTCCATCAACAAAGGGTGAAACAATCTCAATCATAGAATAACTCCTATCATGTATCCTTACCTTTCAGCAATATTTGCTTATAACAAAAGTTCACTACAAAACATAGGTTGATCCAAACATGTATGCACGAATAAATTAATATATGTAAATTAAAAATCAACATAGCTCATCAAAAATAAAGCATGCACACAATCAAAAATGGTATCGTCGCACAATCGTACCAAAAATTACATAGGTGTGCTAATACCTATACTGACTACACATCCATCATAATACGCGTATCGTCATCTGATAGAGTTAGGGTATCGCCTATGGGAAATTATGTAATTCGTTATGTATGTCTTACTCGATAACGAATCTTGTTCAAAATAAAAGGTGTTTTCTTTCTATTATATCATATTATGTTATAATTAATCAAGTAATTAATTTAAAATATATTAAATAGATAATCCTTAAATGATGTGTTTGTGATAGTAATTATAATTGTTGTAATCGTGAGAACTTTATCACATTGGAAAATAAAATATTGTTTAAATTCCTAGTCGAGATGTTTCGAGAAAGGATATCGATTCATTCGTTGAGGTTAGAGTACGTAATTCTCTCTAAATGTTGGAAAATGTATTACTCATGGCTGTTGGGGCATTAACGGGTTATGTACTTATAGTTATTGGATAACAATCTAACTCGAGAGTTCTCTCTTAGTTAATATAACTAAGGTCAAATAGATAATCTAAAAGTGACAATGTTACATAGTTCCATCAACTTGAGAATACCATGGAACTTTATTGTAGACACTTTACTTTGATTATAGTTAAATCACGGGCATAGCATCCATCGAACGACTATAGTTGGGTTTGGGTTGAAGAAATAGAAGCTAAACACTATTCAATAGAGAATTCATCTCCTCAGCTACTAGTATCATGATCAACTATAGTCAACTCAAAGTCAAAGTCTCTGGCTAGAGCAATACGGTTAATAATGATTGTTATCGTTGAGTCAAAGATTTTTTTGTTTGACCATACAAAGTTGAATATGGACGATGTTGGAGTTTTGACCAAAACCAAATTTCATAGTTCCAATGTGATATAGTGTTGACGAAGATAATTAGTGTAAAAATTATTATTACCAAGTACCACTTATAATAAGTAAAATTATATTATACTAAAAGATATGTAAGTGATAAATTTAGACAAAATGTCACACCACTAGTAAAGGTGACTTCTGCATGTTAATATTTGAATTGTTCGATATTAATAGCTGACTGGATTTACACCTTTGAGTCGCATAACCGAAATGATGAATATCTGAATGAACCACACGATTTAATTAATTTATAATATTTGTAAATTTAATTATATTAATTAAATATTAATTATTAAATTTTATTTGATTTGTTTGAATAGCATTAGTATTTAGTAAAATGCGTATATAATAATTATAAATGTGTGTATCGATATATGATGTTGGTAGAATATTTAAATTAGATTTAAATAAAATAACTATTAAATGTGTTTATAAATTAATTAATATTTGTGAAATATTAATGATTAAAATATTATTTTGATTTATTTGAATACCATTAGTATATAATAAAGTGCGTAAACAAAAGTTATAAACGAGCATATCGATATACAATATCGGAAGAATATTTAAATCATATTTAAATAGATTAAGTACTAAAAGGGTTTGGAAATATTTGAGGCCCATTGCTTCCTGGATATGGACAGTAAAAATAGGGAGGGGAGGAGTTTTCAAATTTTGAAATAAAGAGGCAAAGGAGTAATATCATGGAGGAATAGGGTAAATAATTCCAAAATCAAATACCAAATAAAATCAAAATAATACGTGGTTCGTGTCTCTTGATCCCTTTAAGCTCCAAAGATCGAATCACTGAATCTAAGAGCTTTGATTCATTGTTCCAAGGTGTGATTTATAGGCAACATACAAGGTAATTCTCAAATTAATTAATTTATAATTTTCATCATTCATATGCTTGGATTTTGTAAGATTCATCATGCGTTTAGTTGATCATTTTGTATATGTGAATCAGAACGCCTTCCATCTCGATTATATAAACGAATATTATAATTTTTTTAGTTCAAATCTATATATGTTCATCACCCCTTCATCCCTTCATAATATATGTTCATCTCAAAATGATATGTTTAGATTCTTTATCACCCTTACTAATTTGTTGTTATTCTATGTATTGTTTAGATCTGCTTGTTCTTATCATGAATTTACATATGCTTGACTTGTCTAATTTCTTTTCTTTTGTGTTTGATAATTCCATTAAAAAAATTAAAAGGCAATTTTGATTTCGATCTATTTTATACTTTTATAAAATGTACATACAAGATTATAAATGAATTGTGTATGTCAATTATTTAATATTCCTTAAAAATTGATTTCTATAGTTATATGACTAATTTTTGGATACAGACATTTTGAATATTGTTTAAGTAAGGAGGAAAGTTTTTTAGTCTAAACTTTATAAATGGAATTTTGTGTAAATTTTAAATAATTTATCTCCTTTTATAAGTTTATTGTTTTTTGAAAAATCCTAAACTCTAGTGTCATTGCTAAACTACAAGTTTAATCCAAATTGTTGATTTTTGAATCCAACTTATTTACATACATACATACATATCATAAACTGCAATGTTAACAAATATATGTTGTTCTAAATATAATATGTTAAATTGTAATTTTATATACATGGAAATTTATATGTGTTGTTTCAATTCAAAATTATAGAATAAACCTTGGTTGTAATAATGTAACATTTAATGTCAAATGTTTCTTTAATTGAAATCAAATTCATTAATGTTAGTTTTGGATTTCAAATCACATAAATTTATATAATGTGATTATAGTACATATATATCTCTATTACACACACACACATACAATGGTATACGTAAATCGGAAATGAGTCCGTTCTAGAGTAAATCCCAACACCTACATATGTTCCTATTAATTATGTACACTTCTTATTTGCAGCATGTGCGCTTCACACAAACAAGTATATATGATATACCTATAAACTAAAACATTAAAAAAAATAAAACATATGATATAAAATGAAAATTTTATTCAAAATATTTTAGATTTGATCTAAATCCATTTAGGTTTCATAGACTTAACTAAGATCAAAATCGAAATTTTTTTAAATTCACCTATTTAACCCGCTTTCTACTGACATGGTTCTAACAATAGTATCTCAGCCAAATAGTCTATGCGATATAAATTAGAAATGCTGAGGCTAACTGATGAAAGCTTACCTATTTACTAGAGTGTCTAGAAAGAAATTGTCGAAGAATTAGATTTGGGTAACAAGTACTCCACCCTACCTAGTTATTAGCCTAGCTCGAAGGATGATGTAAGCCCAAATGTTACCCCTAATATAAAGGCCCAAATTAGTTTTGAGCCTTGGGCTAATTTTCCAAATTTTCTTTAAAATTTAAAAGATATTTAAAATTTAAAAGTTAAGTTTTAATTACAAAAGATAATTTTGTAAAGTTATAAAATGCTTTCAAATTTTTTAAAATTACTTCGAGAAGTTAAATAATTAATTATGAAATTTTAGAAATTTAAAATTTAATTAATATAATTAATAAAATAAAATAATTAATTAATATTTAGTTAATTAAAACATATATGTCGATATATATGTATAACTATAATTGTTATAGTGATTTATTTATCTTAAATTTTTTTATGATATATTATATTAAAATTTCAAATTAATGAAAATATTTAATTAAATTGTTTAATTAAGTAAAATTTATTAAAATTTATTTTATTAAAATGTGGGCATATATTGATATGTACACTTAGACAAACTATAAATGTTATAGTTGATTAACTATCTTAAATTGTTTAAAATGAGCAATGTAAAATTTTAGAAATTTTATATAAAATAAATTAAATATGATTTAGTTAATGCTAATTAAAATTAATTAAATAAGGTTTAATCAATAATATATGTCACACCCAAAATTTTGAAAAAAATCAATAAGTTGTTGTACGTTGAATATGAAGGGGCTATCGTAGGTTGAAAACAAGTAAATGCCGCATATAAATAAATGAAAACTATTGCAAGATTGAATACAAAAGGAAGTTATCATGTATTAGAAGCTACTACAAGAGGAATGCAAATTAGAGCTATTGCAGGTTGGCACCATAAAGCTATCGAAAGTTGATATGGACAAAGCTGATGTATAATAAGGTAAAAAGTTGAGCTATCAAAGGTTGATGATTCAAAGCTATCGCATGTTGACTAGTTGAGCCATCGAAGGTTGGTGATTCAAAGCTATCGCAGTTGAGCTATCGAAGGTTGGTGATTCAAAGCTATCGCATGTTGACTAGTTGGGTTATTGAAGGTTATTGATTCAAAGCTATCACATGTTGACTATTTAAGCTATCAAAGGTTGGTGTTTCAAAGATATCGCACATTTATAAACTCTAGAGTTATTGCACATTGACTTTACTTTGCTATCAAACGTTAATAACTTAAGAAGGCTATCACATAATAAAGACCAAAAGGGCTATCACATATTGGCAACTAGAGCTATCGCGTTTTGAAAAATACACCCAAAATTAACACCCCAACTGGCCACATGGCATTCTCTTATTTGACTAACTATGCCACATCATCATGAAGAAGCTAGAGAAGGATTGTGCCACATGCCACCTCGAACTTGTACCGTGACAGCAAATCATGACCGCACCTTTTTACAAATGACGCATGTCATGTATCTAAGGACTGTAAACAAACATATATCCCCTACTAGATAAGGGTGAATCCTAAATTATTCTTCTTCCTTATTTTCATTTTATCTTGTGCATAATAAAAAAATTGAGAAAGTACAAAATGAAATTGAATTCACAAAAGTGTTCCTTTTGAATTTAATCCGAGAAATTCTTGGGATACGACGTAAGTGCAAGGGGAATAGAGGCTAAACCCATCCAAATCAGAGCGACTGGAAATGTGGAGAAACTGAAAATGAGTAAAAAGTAATGAGGCTGAATAGACGAGTCACTACATTCATAACAAGGGCAACTAATAAATGCATTCCTTTCTTCGATGTAATTAAGAAACAAAAACCCTTTGAATGGACAAAAGAGTGCCAAAAAGCCTTTCAAGAGCTAAAAGACCATTTAGGAAAACCATCGATACTTTCTAGCCCCATAGAAGGAGAAAGGTTGTTCTTATATATGGCAGATTTGAACATGCAATTAGATCAGTCCTAATAGGGAAGAAAATGGGATCCAATTCCCAGTATACTATATGAGCAAGAGATTAAAAGATGCCAAAGCTAGATACTCGATTATAGAAAAGTTAGCTTATTGCTTACTACTATCAGCATGAAAGTTAAGATCTTACTTTCAAGCACACCCAATTAAAGTTTTAAACAATTATTTACTAAGACAGGTCCTCAGCAAACCTGAGATGATGGGAAGATTGATAAATTAAAGGATGGAGTTGAGCTAATACGACATTGAATATTTGTCTCGAGTATCAATTAAAGGGCATGCCTTGACTAAGGTTATAATAGAATGCATAGAATTCATTAATGAGTGGTTATAGTAGGAAAAGAAGCTCGAGCTGAGGTGGCAGTTATATGTAGACGAAGCTTCAAATGAACAGGGAGTTGGAGCCGTTTATGTGATAATCACACCCGATGGACATAGGCTACATTATGCAATGAAACTAGGGGTTTCTACAACTCATAACGTGGCTCAACAACTAAAAATCCCAACGATAGAGATATTCGGTGATTCATAATTAATGGTAAACCAGTCAAAAACGATATTTCAAACCAAAGACACTTGGACTGTCCTGTACGTAAAAAGAATCCATGAGATGCTAATTCATTTTAATGATTTTTCTATTCATCGAATGCTAAGAGATAAGAACGCACAAGCAGATTCTTTGGAAAAATTGGAAAACTCACGAGTAGCACCGGAGGTCAAAATTGTTCCCATTGGATTCCAATAAAACCCTGGTATTGAATTAAAGAAAGAAGGATCAAATAACGAAGCCTTAGTTCTAACTCACTCACAAGCTTAACAACAGGTGGTATGACAAGGAAGACTCTCATAAAAGTAGTAGTCATGGGGAAGCTTCCGAAGAATGGGAATAAGCATTGAAAAGGATCAATATATTACAGCTGGATGATGCCTATAATTGAGTATTTATAAAAAGGAATGTTGAACGAAAGAGAAAAATGAATAGTGAAAATTGAGATATCAAGCTCCTTCGTATACCATAATAGATGGGATATTATATAGGAAAAGGTATTCAACACATTTCCTATACTGTGTATCTCTAGAAACAAGAGCCAAACTATTGAAAGAAACCTAACCAATCTAATGAAGTAAAACTAGCAAAGAAGGTGATGAGGCAAGGATATTATTGGCCTCGCATGACTAAGGATGCATTAACCTATGTTAAAAGGTGTAACACCCCTAATTTTTTATAACATTATTCAGGAGATTTACTTAGATAAATTAAATAGAATAATGTAAATAATTAGTGAGATAAGGAGATTGAGATATGAAAATATATTAAGGTCGTGCTTAACAAATTAAATGGGCTTAAGAATGGTTTCTAAGTTAATTAATTTACATAAGGGTATATTGGGAAATAGCCGCACTACCATAACCCTTATATATATATATACATACACCCACGGCTTACCCTCCATTCACGTTCATTTTTCTCATTTTCACAAAAACAATCAAACGCAAAATAATAGAGGAGCCGGCCATTACAAAGAAAGAAAAGGAGGAATTCAATCTAAAGCTAGGGATTTAAGCTTAAGGGAATTAATCTCAATCCAATCTCCTTATCCTAATTAAGTTGAATAATAATTTATACCATCTCTATTTTATTTTATGATCATATGTTTTCAGATTTAAGATTAAATTCATTTTTATGATGTTTTGGATGATGATATGCTTGAATTATAATACGTTTGAATTAAATCAAATTGTTCATATATGGATTTATTCGGTTTTAGGGCAAAACCGATTGTAAATGATCTTTGATTGCCATGGAAAAATTATATGTTATGTAAAACATGATTTTGGAGTTGGTTTTTACTTTTGATAATTTTCCAAGTTATGGAAAGATTATTATGAATTTTGAAAGGAAAATATGATCAAATTGGGTTAAAAATTTATTTCGATTAATTCAGGAAGAATTTGGGTTTGAAATTTTGATATGTTTGATAATATGATGAAAGTGAATATTTCTAATTTTTGGGGATTTTCCCTAAGAGATTTACTTTGGAAAATAAATTATTTTAGAAGAAGGATTTAAGTGCAATTTTGGTTTTGCTTAATGGAAGGGCTTAATTGTTAAATTTTCCTTGATTTAGATCTAATAATAAGTGGTAGCTACTTTGTAAACGATTTGAAAAGTTGCGGCAACCAATCATATGCTTACAGGTAGGCAGGTTAGTTGGAAAGTGTTTGCTTTAATTGGTATTAAATCAGGTTTGCCCAGAAAAGTGGGTTCCGCCTCTATTAGAAGCACCTTTCGACTCATAATTTCTGCCTTCAATCAAGTCGAAACCGACAAAGCCGAAACCAATACATAATGTATCGCTTAGATGGTACGTAGTGGGTTGGAGGAAGGCGGAAGGCATAGTGTCGAAAGCATAGCTTCCGATGGGGTCGAAATCTTAGTTTTACTTTCAAATGAAAAAGCGCCTGCCTTGTTTTATTAAAGCTTTCGAAGGAGTCGAAACATATGCTTTTGAAAGGGTTTTCTAACAGTTTTTGAAGGGGTTGTCATTTTATGTTTTAAAAGTATAGGCTTTCGAATGGGTTCCTTTATTTATAAAATGATGCTTTCGAAAGTATTGAATCCGACTTAATCGAAACCCAACCGCGGTTCTTTTGCTTTTCGAGTGTATTGAAGTCATCAATGCTTTCGAAGGGTAGTTTTTGTTTTAAAGATGTACTAAGCCACTTCCTAAATGCTTTCGAAAGGGTTCAAGGGTTTCGATGCTAACCTTTAATGTTTTACTTAAATTTTTTGAAGCTTTCGAAAGGATGGTGTCGACGCCATCAAACTTTCCTCAAACAATTTTATATGATGATTAAAGGTTTCGAAAGGGATACTTTCGTATATATTCACTTTGACCCAAAAGAAGTTTTAAATAAAACACAATGGTTTTGAAAGGGGTACTTTCATTGGTTTTGAAGCTATGTTTTAAAGACTATTAAGTAATGTTTTGATACTTTTGAAAGGTATATTTTGGTTGAGAAAGAGATGATTTAAAGAGCTTTGAAAGGTTAATATGTAATGTTTTGAAAAGAAGTTTTCTATGCTTTCGAAGGAGGTTATGTAGGGGTTTCGAAAGTAATGTTTTAAGGTTTCGAAAGCCTTAGTTTTCAAAACAAATAACCCAATCTCATTTCAAAGGAAAACTGTGGCATAAATAAATAAAGTGTTTTGAAATGGAATTTTGAAGAAGTTTTCCTTGATTAATGGGTTAAAGGGATTAGCCAAGTTTTATATAAAATGATTTCAAGGATATTAAACCACGAGGGTTGGTATTATTATGTTTGGTTCTTCATATATGTATTTGAATATATTCACATTGTAATGGACCCATAACTGTAATTTAGGGAAGGACAGAATAACCAGTTAGGTTGACCCAGTAGTGAAAATAAATTTAATTAACTCCTGAATGAGTAGAATTGCATCCAGGAGGTCAGGAAGACCAGAGTATAGGATGCTAAAGTATTAATTAAAGGTATTGGCAGGGGCCAATAGGTTCACAGTAAGCCCATGACAACTATGTATATGAAAAGATGTTGGTAGGGGCCAATAGGTTCATAGTAAGCCCATGAAAACTGTGTATAAATGAAGATGTCAGGAACACAAGTTCATAGTTAGCCCATTAAAACTATGATTTGATATTGGCAGAGGCCAATAGGTTGGTAGTTAGCCCACGAAAACTATATCCGAATTAAGATATTAACAGAAGTCAATAGTTTCCTAGTCAACCCATGAAAACTAGGATACGAGGAAAGATATTGGAGTTACTAATAGGTTTGGGGAGAACCCATGAAACAGTAAAGATATTGGCAGGGGCCAATAAGTTCTTAGTGATCCAATGAAAACTATGAAACTGGACTAGGAGTCAATAAACATTAAACATGTTATTAGTAAGCCCATGAAAACCATTAGGATAATTGTAAACCTAGAAACTATAAATGAGACAGTTAGTCGGAATGAATGGGGATGCGAAATACAGAATTGATTTACTTGTTTGCATATCATCATATTATTTTGAGATATTTTAACCATTGTGGATGCAGGAGCACGGTATATGGTTTTATAAAGGTTTTAGGATACTAGCGAGGGGAAAACCCGTTCTGCTAAGCGGTGTGGTCTCACTAGATATCTAAATGGTTTGAGATGGTAGATTATTATTCATACCAGGTTTTATGTCTGACTCGAAGTTTATGTTTTCCCCTTAAACTCTCGGGTACTCAATTGATTTTGAGTAGTTTGAGAGTTGAGGTTTTCAAGTACCTCATTAGACGAATAAGCTTCCGGAGACGTGCAAGTGGCATGATAGTTATCTAGAGTTCTCTTTTATTTTGATTCTGCTGTGTTGTTGCTGTAAAGGCAAAGTTGTTAAATTGCCTATATATACTCTGATCATCCAAGGGGGCATCTTCATATGTCGCTATTGGCATATGTTGTAATAAGTATATTTTCTCTGAACGTGGTTCTCATATTTGGATTATGTAATGAATTTGAAATGATTTGAAATGGAATTTGAAAGTTGTTTTGTGATTTTAAATTTTTTTACATATCCATGTGTTTCTGTTATATCAATGTATCTAACATTACCGTATTTGGTCGTCGAGGATTAATAGCTATGGATGAATACAGCATCTGTAGCCATTAGTTTTGGGCCTCCAAGTAGAGGATGTTGCAAGTTGATATCAAGCATAGGTTTATGAAACTTAAAATAAATTTAAACCTAAAATATTTTCAAACATAATTCAATGAACCTGAAAATAAGATCGGGGTTTGGGTTAACATTATAGTAACGTACTTGTATTTGATATATATATATAAGTACGTATTCCCCTCTCTCTTAAACTGTTCTTTTGTATCTTACTAAGGCTTGTATGCAGATTTACGAGAAAGAATATATGGAAGCATGAAACAGAAGAGGAAATCTCGGTGGAGGAAGTACCACAACCAATGGAAATGTTCGACCTAATACCAGGAAGAACCAAGGTCGATAGGCTAATGCTAACCAAAATGCTGATGCCAATATGGGTGCTGGAAATCCACCAGTGGATATGGGGGCGATGTATTAGTTCTTCGTCAATATGATACAAGCAGGAGTTGCTGGAAATGTTGGAGGAGCTAATCCTGTGGCTCCAGTTGGGAATAATTATGCTAAGCTTAGCAGAGATTACACCAGTCTTAGTGGGAAGCCATTTATGAGAACGAAGGATGTTATAGAAGTTGAGGATTGGATGTTACATTGCAAGAGAATCTTAGCTGATTTGGGTTTGGATGATGCGTAAAAGAGGAGGTTGGCCTCTAGGCAGTTGCAAGGGGTAGCATTTCATTGGTGGAATAGTGTTACTACTGGAGTTTCGGAAGAGGAGCTGACTTGGGCAGATTTTAGAAGGAGATTTGAACAGAGTTTTTTATCTGAAGTTGCTAAGTCAGCATTGCTGAGAAAGCTTATGGACCTGGTGCAGGGAGAGATGTCGGTAATCAAGTATGCTACTAAGTTTGATGAGCTGTCCCGATATGGACATGCTACTATAGACATTGACATTAGGAGAAATGGGAGGTTTATTCGGGGATTGAGACCTGAGCTTGCTAGGGCGACCCTAACACATATTTGTGATCCTTGTAATGGAGTAGTGGAGATGGCAATCCGCCATGAGGAGATGCTTGCCATTTGTGCCAAAGAGAAGCCAGTTGTAACCCAGGGTTCTCAAGGAAAGAAGAGAAAGTTCTTTAAGAAGAAGGGAGCCCAGAAGGGAGATACTGCCAAGAAGGTAAAGGCTGATTTAGTTTGCTTTAAGTGTGACAAGAAAGGTCATTATGCAAATGAGTGCCGATCAGGCAAGGGGAAGAAGGCTGTAGATAAGAAGAATGTGAAGTGCTTCAACTGTGATCAAGTTGGGCATTATAAGAATCAGTGTCCAGAACCGGTTAGGGCAGACAAGGGAAAGGCTTTTACTATTGAACCATTATCTGCTAAGCCAACTATAGCTGATAAAGGGAAGACTGTGATGGAAGGTACGTTTTTGATTCAGAGTATACCAATTAGGATACTATTTGATAACGGTGCATCACATTCATTTATATCCCAATGTTTGGTTGATAGGTTATTCTTAGAACCTACATACCTTGTTACTTCCATAAGGGTTGTGAATCCAATAGGAGGGTATGCAACTCTGGGGATGAGATGTGACCAGTTAGAACTTGACTTGTTAAGTCATAAGTTTGCATGCAGTCTGTATGTGTTCGATTTCATAGATATCAGAATCATTTTGGGTATGGATTGGTTGAGCAAGTATGAGGCTAGGATATTCTGCAAAGATGGGGAGATATCACTAAGATACCCTGACAGTCATAACCAAATCATATTCTCAATGGAGAATTCTAACCGGAGTAGTAGTGCTTTGCTAAGCGCTATGGGAGTAGAAGAAGAGTTAAGTCAGGTCTAAGTAGCAAGAGAGTTTGTAGATGTCTTTGAGCCGGTCACTGGACTACCACCGAAACGAGCTGTTGAGTTTCAGATAGATCTTGTGCCAGGAGATGAACCTGTTAGTAGACCACCTAGCAGGATGACACCGACTGAAATGAAGGAATTGAAGGTGCAGCTAGTGGATCTTGAAGGAAGTAATTTTATTAGACCAAGCAGTTCGCCTTGGGGAGCGGCCGCGGTGTTCGTAAAAAAACCAGATGGATCTTTGAGGATGTGTATCGACTATCGTAAGTTGAACGAGAGGACGAAAAAGAATAAGTATACTTTGCCGAGAATTAATGATCTATTTGATCGGTTGTGTGGAGACAGAGTGTTTTCGTAGTTGGATTTGGTAACAGGTTTCCATCAATTAAGCGTGGCGGAGGATAGTATTTCTTTGATAGCATTTCGGACTAGGTATGGTTCGTGCGAGTGGTTAGTAATGCCATTCGGATTAACGAATGCACCTGCTTTATTCACGGATTTGATGAACCGAGTCTTATGAGAGTATTTGGATAGATTTGTCTTGGTGTTTATAGATGACATTTTAGTATATTCTAAGGATGAAAGAGAGCATGAGGATCATCTTAGAGTTGTTCTTGAGATACAGAGGCAGCATCAGCTGAAGGCAAAGTTTTCCAAGTGTCATTTTTGGAAGAAAGAGGTTAAGTTTATTTGTCATGTGGTTTTAGAGATAGGATTGTTAGTCGATCCAGATAAAATCGAAGCTGTTAATGATTAGAAGAGACCAGAAATAGACTGAGATTAGAAGTTTTCTTGGACGTGCTGGCTTATCGGAGATTCATCAAGGGTTTCTCGCGGATAGCAGCACGTTTGACTAAGCTAACCAGGAAGGAGGTGAAGTTTGTTTGGTCTGACAAATGTGAGGAATCATTCCTTGAGTTGAAGCATTTGTTGACCAATGCACCTATGTTAGTAGTTCCAGATGGAAAACAAGGGTTGGTGGTGTATACCAATGCATGTGGAACTGGATTTGGAGCTGTGTTGATGCAGAAGGGTAAAGTGATTACCTATGGTTCACGACAGCTTAGACCGCATGAAGTGAGATATCCTACTCATGATTTGGAGTTGGCTGCAGTGATCTTCACATTGAAGATTTGGAGGCATTATCTCTTAGGACAGATATTTGAGCTAAACACAGATCATAAGTCTTTAAGATACTTATTCTCTCAGAAGGAGCTGAATATGAGACAGTAGAGGTGGCTGGAGTTTTTGGCTACTTATGATTTTGGTATAGGGTGTACTTCAGGGAAAGGAAATAAGGTAGCGGATGCTCCTAGCAAAAGATATCAGAATATAATGTTAACTATGTTCGTAGAATGGAAGGATTTAGAAGCCTTGACTACTTGTAGTGTGCAGTTAAGATCGACTGCTAGTTCTAGTAAGAATACCGCTATGTTGTCCTGTTTAGAAGTTTGACCAGTGTTGATCGAGAGTATTGCTTCTAAGCAGAAGGAGGATCCAGTATTAGCTGAGAGGATTAGAAGGCTTGAGGTTGGATCAGAGATCGATGATCTAAAAGATTGTATTCTTGACCAGAGAGGATGGTTGAGAAAGAAGGGACGGTTGTTTGTTCTGAATGTTGAGGACTTAAGGAAAGAATTTCATGGAGAATGTCATCGATCCAAGTTTATGATTCATCCTGGACGGACCAAGATGTATCAAGATATGAAGAGGAGCTTCTATTAGGAAGGTATGAAGAGGGATGTTGGCTTGTGGGTTAGGCAGTGTGCAAACTGTCAACAAGTGGAAGTCGAACATTAGCAGCCGAGTGGATTGCTTCAACCTTTAAAGATTCCTCTTTGGAAATGGGATTCGATATCCATGGATTTTATAGACGGGTTGCCAAGGTCAAATAGAGGAAATGAAAGTATATGGGTCATAATGGACATGTTAACCAAGCGTGCCCATTTCATTCCAGTTAAGTCAACCAGGACAACACCTATTTTAGCTAAGTTATTCATAAAGAACATAGTTAGACTACATGGGATTACTAGTAGCATAGTCAGTGACAAAGATGCTTTGTTCACTAGTGAGTTTTGGAAGAGTCTACAAGATGTATTAGGTACCAAGCTCAAGATGAGTACAACATATCACCCTCCGATGGATGGGCGGATAGAGAGAGTCGATAAGGTATTAGGGGATTTGTTGAGAGCTTGTGTATTGGACTTTGGTGGATCTTGGGAGGATCACCTACATTTGGTTGAGTTTTCCTATAATAATAGTTATCGGACTAGTATAGGAATGACGCCTTTTGAAGCTTTGTGTGGAAGGCCATGCAAATCACCAGCATGTTGGTTGGAGACTGGAGACGATTAGTCTTAGGTCCATATTTGGTTAAAGAGGCATCAGAGAAGATTGAGTTGATCCGAGGAAGGACGAAGGAAGCTCATTCCAGACAGAAGAGTTACGCAGATAAGAGGCATAAAGACCTAGAGTTCTCAGTTGGAGATAAGGTTTTCATTAAAGTATCACCGATGAAGGGTGTTGTACGGTTTGGAAAGTCAGGGATACTGGCACCAAGATAGGTTGGTCCATTCCAGATTATAGAGAGGATTGGAAAGCTCGCATACAGAGTAGAGTTGCCGAGCAGTATGGCATGTATCCATAATGTATTTCATGTGTCTCATCTTCCCAAGTATGTGCATGATCTAGAGACCACTATTCCTCCCACAGGGTTGGAAGATTTGATAGTAGAGCCTAATTTGACTGTTGTTATACAACCAGTTCGGGTTGTAGCAAGAGATTGGAAAAGATTGAGGAACAAGATAGTCAAGTTGGTGAAAGTTCAGTGGAGCGACAACAAGAAGGACTGTACTTGGGAGACAGAAGATAGGATTCGAGATACTTATCCTAATCTGCTTTGAGGGTATCTCTGTATTAGCTGTATATAGATAATTGCTAGTCAGGTATACTAGTATGATTGTTAGGAGTCGTTACATATGATTGCTATGTTTAGTATTTGGGCCTTACTGAATTTCGAGGACAAAATTCTTTAAGGAGGGGAGCCTGCAACACCCCTAAATTTTGATAACATTATTCAAGAGATTTAGTTAAATAAATTAAATAGAATAATGTAAATAATTAATGTGATAAAGGGATTGAGATATGAAAATAAATTAAGGCCGTGCTTAACAAATTAAATGGGCTTAAGAATGGTTTCTAAGTTAATTAATTTACACAAGGGTATATTGGAAAATAGCCGCGCTACTATAACCCTTATATATATATATATCCACGGCTTACCCTCCGTTCACGTTCCTTTTTCTCATTTTCACAAAGACAATCAAACACAAATTAATAGACAAGCCGGCCGTTAACAAAGAAAGAAAAAGAGGAATTCAATATAAAGCTAGGGATTCAAGCTTAGGGGAAGTTAATCTCAATCCAATCTCCTTATCCTAATTAAGGTGAATAATAATTTATACCATCTCTATTTTGTTTCATGATAATATGTTTTCGGATTTAAGATTAAATTCATTTTTATGATGTTTTGGATGATGATATGCTTGAATTATAATATGTTTGAATTAAATCAAATTGTTCATATATGGATTTATTCGGTTTTAGGGAAAAACCGATTGTAAATTATCTTTAAATGCCGTGGAAAAAATTGATGTTATGTAAAACATGATTTTGGAGTTGGGTTTTAATTTTGATAATTTTCCAAGCTATGGAAAGATTATTATGAATTTTGAAAGGAAAATATGATGAAATTGGGTTAAAAATTTATTTCGATTAATTCAGGAAGAATTTGGGTCTGAAATTTTGATATGTTTGATAACATGATGAAAGTGAATATTTGTAATTTTTAGGGATTTTTCCTAAGAGATTTACTTTGGAAAATAAGTTATTTTAGAAGAAGGATTTAAGTGCAATTTTTGTTTTACTTAATGAAAGGGTTTAATTGTTAAATTTTACTTGATTTAGATCCGATAATAAGCGGCAGTTACTTTGTAAAGGATTTGAAAAGTTGCGGCAACCAATCATATGCTTACACGTAGGCAAGTTAGTTGGAAAGTGTTTGCTTTAATTGGTATTAAATCAGGTTTACCCAGAAAAGTGGGTTCCGCTTCTATTAGAAGCACCTTTCGACTCATAGCTTCCACCTTCAATCAAGTTGAAACCCCACAAAGCTGAAACCAATACATAAGGTATCACTTAGATGGTACGTAGTGGATTGGAGGAAGGCAGAAGGCATAGTGTCGAAAGCATAGCTTCCGATGGGGTCAAAATCTTAGTTTTACTTTCAAATGAAAAAGCGCCTGCCTTATTTTATTAAAGCTTTCGAAGGAGTCGAAACATATGCTTTCGAAAGGGGTTTTCTAATAGATTTCGAAGGGGTTGCCATTTTATGTTCTAAAAGTATAGGCTTTCGAATGGGTTCCTTTATTTATAAAATGATGCTTTCGATAGTAGTGGTTTCGACTTAGTCGAAACCCAGCTGTGGTTCTTTGGCCTTTCGAGTGTATTGAAGTCATCAATGCTTTCGAAGGGTAGCTTTTGTTTTAAAGATGTACTAAGCCACTTCCTAAATGCTTTTGAAAGGGTTCAAGGGTTTTGAAGGCAATGGCTTCGAAAGAGGGTTTCGATGCTATCCTTCAATGTTTACTTAAATGTTTTGAAGCTTTCGAAAAGATGGTGTCGACGCTATCAAACTTTCCCAAACAATTTTATATGATGATTAAAGGGATACTTTCGTATATATTCACTTTGACCCAAAAGAAGTTTTAAAGTAAAACCCAATGGTTTCGAAAGGGGTACTTTCATTGGTTTCGAAGCTATGTTTTAAAGACTATTAAGTAATCTTTTAATACTTTCAAAAGGTATATTTTGGTTTCGAAAGAGATGATTTAAAGAGCTTCGAAAGGTTGATATGTAACGTTTTGAAAAGAAGTTTTCTCTGCTTTCTAAGGAGGTTATGCAGGGGTATCGAAAGTAATGTTTCAAGGTTTCAAAAGCCTTAGCTTTCAAAACAAATAACCCAATCTCATTTTAAGTGAAAACCATGGCATAAATAAATAAAATGTTTCGATATGGAGTTTTGAAGAAGTTTTCCTTAATTAATGGGTTAAAGGGATTAACCAAGTTTTATATAAAATGATTTCAAGGATATTAAACCACAGGGGTTGGTATTTGTTACCCGGTGCCATGACTCGGCTATATTGGACTGGTCGCATGGGCCAAACTCTACAGTTGATGAGAAGGATGGTTACGAGACAACTGCCACATGACCAAAATATAATGTCCGGGCAGTTGTATCAGGCCCAGGGTGAATAGGGTTAATAGATAGACAATGCAGAATGTCGAAACTATGGAGTTTAGTTTGGTTGGAATTGGGATCGGTATGGATATTGGTCAAATTGGATGAGAGAGTGAAGGGGTCGGTATACACTTAAGATGATAGGGATTGGCATGGTTATATGGAAAGATGGTTAGTTTAAATGGAAGTAAAGAGGGATCGTTATGAGTTGTAAAGCTAGAGAGATCGACATGTTGATGGTCATGGGAAAGGGTTCGGCATGGTTTGTTCGTAGGGTACGGATCGGCATGATATGGTTTGAGCGATATGGGTCGACATGGTATGGTTTGAGCGAAATGGATCGGCATGGTTTACTTGTGGGATATGGGTCGGCATGGAATGGACTATGTGATATGGATCGGAATGGCACGACTCGTAGAGGATGGATCGACGCACATTGGGGGTCCAGGAGGGATTGGCATTACCTAGACCAAGTTAAGATAAGAACTGAAGTATTACAAGAACTAGAGCTCTGTGCATCCAACCGCCTTGATATTTGAAACACCATCATTATAGACCAAAACAGAGCTACCATAGGGATCACTAGCCCAAACTTGACTCATGGAGGGATCGAAACTGATCCCTATCCATTGAGAGTTGGGCCTAGCTCTCCCTATGTTGGGCCCATATGGTTGGGAAGGTCCTGTTGCCGAAGTTTCAGTTACATTGGAGGCCGCCTTCGTCTATAAATACAAGCACAGGGGGCCATTCTAGGGACTCTTACGCTGTTAGTTAAACTATGCCCTTATTGTAACTAACTTCCTCCATTCTTTTCTGATCTCTTACAATTTCTTGCTGTTTGTAGCTGTAATCAAGTGAATTTAGAAGCAATAAAGAGAATATTCAAAGTGGACATAGGCAATCAACGCCGAACCACTATAAATCTTGTTGTTTTCACTTTCTACTACATTTTTCTTGATATTATGTGATCTTCCTCTGTTTTCATTTAATTTATTTGTTTATTCCACTACTTAAATCTATTCTTGGGTGTTTGTGGCCAATGTGGTTGCAAACATTTTGGTGCTCTCATTGAAAACGTTGATTCTCAGGCTATTAGGATCACCTTTGTTGCTACTGGATTGAGGAAATCCCCCGAAGGAGATCCAGGTTCATCTCCAAAAGCTTGCAGATACTATTCAGATTTACCAAGATCTAAGCAAAGGAATCCAGAATGGTGAGGCACGCCAGATCAACTTCCCAAAATGCTGATGCCCACGAAACTGCTAGCGTTCAACAAGGGGGTCTAAGCAACCAACCTGCTAATGTGAATGTGGAACCCGCTGTAGTCCAGAATCTCACTGATTCCATAACTAGAGCTGAATTCAATGACTTGATGAAGGAGCTGATGGAAAGTCGTAGGCAGCTAAACGAGCAAATCCATACTAATGCCAACTTGATGAACCAGATTGCTCAATAACAGTGCCAAAGCTCCAAAAGGGATCTCGCTTCTTACTCGACGTCAGATAGCTCAACTTCATCAGACAAACATCATAGGCGAAGGCATTGTAGAGTTGAAGCAGCACGAGCAGGGACGTCGGAGAAACACTTAGCAGACCACCATGGCCTGTCAAGACGTGTCAGTGACGATCCCTCCCTAGGGGTAGGTACTAATCCCTCGACCAAGAGGATAGCTTCTCAACTGCAGCTGGGAGGTCATGCTTGACTTGGATCCGAGAACTTGGACGCTGGAGTATGTTTGGATGCTGACAAACTACCTCTCCGGAATGATAATGAAGTGAATGCTCAAATGTACATCAGGAGGATGATAGGCCGAGGAGGCATGAAATGGCCCGGAGACACCGTCCGAAACATTCACGCACGGTGGAGCACAACCACCACTTAGCGCCACTTATCCAGACACCGAATTTATCCGCAATGGTCAGACAGCTGGTGAGGGAGAACCAAGGCTTGACAAATGATGACTGGGGAGTCTCTAGGAGCCATACCCCATTTACCGACAGTATTTTACATGCAGAGTATCCTAGAAGGTTTAACATACCTATGATGCCTGCTTATGAGGGGAAAACCGACCCCAGGCAGCACATCATGAGGTACGAATGGTTGATGCAGCAGGAGCGAATGATGCCACCAAATGCAGATGCTTCCCCATAACTCTTTCTGGGATCGCCACAATGTGGTTTACAAGATTACCACCGCGTTCAATCTCAAGATTTGAGGAGCTGACAACAAGATTTGTGGAGCAGTTTCGGATTCACGCTACTCGCCCCAAAGATATGATATCGTTGTCCAGTGCAATCCAGGCTCCGAAGGAATCACTAAAGGACTACTTGTAGAGATTTCATATTTCTGCCACTGAAGTTAGTAACCCTAATGACTATGCAATACTTATGGCTATGACAAGGGGGGTTGACTCCGAATCTGAGTACGGCGACTGGCTAGTTGGAAAACCGCCAACCACAATGGAGCATTTCTACTCAAAGGCGACCCAGTTTATGAGGAAGGAAGAGGCTAGGTTGTCTAGAAAGAGCAATGCTGCAGCGCCGAGCGGGAAAGCGGTACAAAGCAACATCGCAATAAAGCAGTCTGACGAGAGTTCCGGGAAGGTTTAGGTTAATGTTCAAAACAAGCCGAATCAATAGAAAAGAAGTGGAGAAGAGAACCATGACCGGAAGAGTGAGCCTAGAAGGCTGAAGCCCAAGTTTCCTATGTATGACAGTTATACACCTTTGAATGTATCCTTGGAAAACATGTATCTGTCTACCTGTAATACATTCCAATATAATAAGCCGCATCTGAAAGAATCGACAGAGGCGCAAAAGCAAACCAGAAAGTATTGTCGGTTTCATGAATGTTACAGGCATAATACGGACGAGTGTAGGCATCTCCAGAATGCCATTGAGAAATTGATTCGGGAGAAAAAGTTGCAGTAGTTTGTGAAAAATCCACAGGGTGGCAGACAGGGACATCTAACCCCAATCGAGGGCAGGCTCCGCCCAGGGCTGAGGAGCTTGCACGGACCGATGGAAGGTTGGTAATAAACACGATAGTTGGTAGACTGCATCCTACGGACATGAGTTAGCAGGAAATGGAGCGCTATGCTATTTCAATGAGACATGTGGATTTTGAATGTTGTTCGAATACAAAGGATGGAACTCCGGCCAAGCAACAGCGTACAATGTTGGATGATATAGTATTCAGAAGCAGGGATACCGACAGAGTAGAGGCCCCTACTATTGATCCAATGGTTATCTCAGCCATGTTTGGCCCTGCTCTGGTGAGAAGAATTTTGATTGATTGTGGAAGTTCTGTGAACATTATCTTTAAGAAGGCATATGATCAAATGAGGATGGAAGCTAAGAATTTGAAACCATCCAAAGCTCGTATACATGGTTTCAACGGTGTGGCTACTGAAGCAGTAGGTTATGTTGAATTGCCAGTTAAGTTAGGAGAAGGTGAATGTAGGAGGGTGTAGATCCTACCGTTCATTGTTTTGGATGTGGATTCACCGTATAATGTTTTTCTAGGCCGTTCGACCCTAGCTGAATTTCGGGCAGCTTTGGTCCCGTGGTGTTTGACGTTGAAATTTCCGACTGATAACGGAGTAGGTGTTGTGCATGGTGATCTAGTGACTGGATGAGCCTGTTATTTAGCTTAGTTAAGAGAGGCTCAACGAAAAGAGAAGGGAAAGGGTGTGGACAAGTCTGCCTATATCCAAGTTACTGAAGATTGACAAATGGCGCCTAAGCCTTGGCTTGGGCACCACAGTCGGTTCTATAGAGATATAGATCCGAGGGATGATGAGGAGAAACCCAAGGAGACCAAGGCAGCACTGGCTGAGCTGATGATTGATATTACAGTCAGCCACGATGACCCATCGTGGGTATTGAAGATTGGATCACAACTCAACCCTTCGATGATGAGAGAACTTACTGAATTCATCCGAGCGAATCTGGATGTATTCGCTTGGACTCATTCTGACATGTGTGGAATCTCGCCTGCCATTGCGAGCCATGCATTAAACATTGATCCAAAATATGTCCCAGTGAAATAGAAAAGACGGGGCATTGATCCGGAGAGATCCATCGCTCTTAAAGAGGAGGTGGATAAACTTAATGTCAATAGGTTTATTCGCGAAGCCTTCTATCCCGAATGGATATCTAACCCTGTGCTGGTGAAGAAGGCAAATGGGAAGTGGAGAACGTGTATTGACTATTCGGACCTGAAGAAGGCGTGCCCGAAAGATAGTTTTCCCCTGCCTAGAATTGATCAGCTAGTTGATTCGACTGTGGGGAACGAATTGTTATCATTTATGGATGCGTACTCGGGATATAACCAAATCCTGATGCATGTCCCAAATCAGGAACATACCAGTTTTGTCATGGATGTTGGGTTATACTGTTACGTAGTGATGCCGTTCGGATGAAAGAACACTGGAGCAACCTATCAATGTCTGGTTAACGAATGTTTAAGGATCAGATTGGGAAGACGATGGAAGTCCATGTGGATGATATGTTCGTGAAGTCACGACGATCAAATGACCACATGGCTTAGATGTTCGATATCCTTCGATTCCATACATAAAAATCAACCCTTTGAAGTGCTCATTCGATGTTGTGTCGAGGAAGTTCTTAGGCTTTATTATCAACGCTCGAGGAATTAAAGTTAATCCAAAAAAGATTCAAGCCATTCGAGAAATACAAGCGCCTAGAACCATTAAACAAGTGCAGAGTTTGAACGGGAAGGTTGCTGCTTTGAGTCGGTTCATCTCCAGGTCGACCGATAAATGCATTCCTTTCTTCGATTTGATCAGGAAAGGAAAGAGGAATTTCAAGTGGATGCAAGATTGTGAAGGCGCATTTCGAGCTTTGGTGGATCATTTGGAGAGACCCCCTATTTTGTCAAAGCCGGTAGACCATGAGGAGTTGTATATTTACTTAGCTGTATCGTCACATGCCATAAGTGCCGCCTTGATTCGTGAGGAGAACCGGATTCAGAGACCGGTGTATTACGTCAGTAAACGATTAACGGGGGCAGAAAGAAACTACCCGAAGATATAGAAACTGGCATACTGCTTGCTGATCGCGTCGCGCAAGCTTCGCCTGTATTTCCATGCCCATCCAATCAACGTGTATACCGACTAGCCATTGCGACAGGTTCTACAATGATTTGAGATGTCTGGAAGACTACCTAAATGGAACATCGAACTCAGCTAGTTCGACATTACATATCTGCCTTCAAGAGCTATTCAGGGACAAGCATAGGCAGACTTCATAGTGGAGTTTACCATGCAGGATGAGCCCCTAGATAACAGAGTAATCCCTATTGTACGATGGAAGATGTACACCAACAGAGCATCTAATGGCCATTGTTCCAGAGTTGGGATGTTTTCGTAACCCTTGAAAACCGGTCAATTTGCTACGCCTTGAAGCTTGATTTTCCTGTTATAAACGACGAAGCCGAATATGAAGCATTGATCGCCGGGCTAAGACTCGCTAGGTGGATCAGAGTAAAGTCTCTTGAAATATTTTGTGACTCACAACTGGTGGTATATCAGGTAAGAGGAGATTATCAGGCTAAGGGACAATGACTTGCCCCATATCTTACCCGAGTTCAGGAGCTGTTGGCGGATATCGAACACTATGACATTTCGCATATCCCGCCTGAGCGGAATGGAGAAGCTGATTCATTGGCAAAGCTCGCGGGTACTGGTGATGCACAACAGATGGGCTTGGTTTTGTTAAGACATTGTACACCCCAAGTATAAATATGATGGAAGTTGACCAAATATTGGAAACGGAGTCTGAGAGGGAATTATGGATGACTCCATTTAAAGAATATCCGTTGCATGGAATCTTGCCGATAAAGAGAAATGAAAAGCGACGAGTCCTTTGCAAAGCTTCATGGTATATTATTCAAGAGGGAACTATGTATAGAAAGGGGTTTTCCGTTCCCTTACTCCAGCATATAGCCCACGTTGAGATAAAGTATGTCCTAAAAGAAGTCCATGAGGGGGAATGTGACGATATATACTAGGGGCAAACTTTAGCAAAAAAGATACACCGTTATGGATACTATTGGCCAACTGTGAATTGGGATGCTGCTAATTATGTGAAAGGATGCGAAAAATGCCAGATATATGCAGAAGTTCCAAGAGCCCCACCGACGGAGATCATAAAAATCGTCAGTCCATGGCCATTCACTATGTGGGGTATCGACATCATCGGCTCTCTACTAATCTCCAAAGGCGGCGCGAAGTACACGACTGTCGCGGTTGACTACTTCACCAAATGGGCTGAGGCGGAGTCGTTAGCCACGATTACAACTAAGAAATTTAATAACTTCGTTGTCTGAAACATCATATGCCATTTCGGTCTTCCACGGACTATCGTGACTAACAACGGGACTCAATTCGATAGCGCTGAATTTAAAGAGTTTTGTTGAAGGTACTGCGGACTAGAGTACTCTAAGTCCCCGACTACGGACTAGAGTATAAACCATTTGGTGGAAAAACGACTACCATGGGCGGAGACATGACTGCCCACGACAAAAACTCTAACTCCCCGACTGCAGACTGCAGTATAAACCATTTGGCGGAAAAACGACTGCCACGGGTGGAGACACGACTGCCTACGACAAAAATCTAAGTCCCCAACTGTGGACAAGAGTACTCTAAGTCCTTGACCGTGGACTAGAGTATAAACCATTTGGTGGAAAAACGACTGCCACGGGCGAAGACACGACTGCCCACGACAAAAACTCTAAGTCCCCGATTACGGACTAGAGTATAAACTATTTGGCAGAAAAACAACTACCATAGGTGGAGAGATGACTGCCCATGACAAAAACTCTAAGTCCTCGACTACGGACTAGAGTACTCTAAGTCCCCGACTGCGGACTATAGTATAAACCATTTGGCGGAAAAACAACTACCACAGGCGGAGACACGACTGCCCACGACAAAAAGTCTAAGTTCAGGACTGTGGACTAGAGTACTCTAAGTCCCCGACTGCAGACTAGAGTATAAACCATTTGGCAAAAAAATGACTGCCACGGGAGGAGACACAACTGCTCACAACAAAAACTCTAAGTCCCCGACTGCGGACTAGAGTACTCTATGTCCCCGACTACGGACTAGAGTATAAACCATTTGATGGAAAAAGCACTACCGTGGGTGGAAACATGACCGCCCACGATAAAAACTCTAAGTCTCTGGAGCACGGATTAGAGTATGAGCAATTAGGGTATGGCTGGCCGCCTATGAAAAATTCTAAGTCCCCAGACCGCGGGCTAACTCGTAAACTCAATGGATGGATGGATTTTGACTGTTCTCTATTCCACGAATTCCAATCTCAAATCGACGGATGAGATTCGAACTGTTATAGGGAAAACATAACCGTTCATTACAGTTCCGGCTTGGCGTTGCTTACAACTTAAGATGTCTACAGAGAAGCTTCGAGATGGAGATGGTGAATTATTAACGAGACTTTTGAAAATTATTACAAGTACATGAATTGGGAAGTAATTACTCTACTATTGAAGTAATAATTCACATGATGACTAATCAAAAAACAAAAGCTTTTATTCACTATCTCAAAAATTCGTTACAAGTTATTCAAAATTTCGGGATCCATGCCTGTACACTTACTACTAAGAAAAGAAACACACATCTGACTTATCCAAAATATGTACAACGACACAAAATACAAACTATTTCTTCGACTTCTTCGACTTCTTCTTCTTCTTCTTCGGTTTTTCAGGAGTAGAATCGGTTGAGCATCATTTTCGGGACCGTTTGCTGCCCTTAGTGGAGACGCTTGAAGAAGGAGGACTTTCAATAGGAATTGTCTCGCCGGGTAGAATGACCTATAAAGGTGCAGGAATGGCATCTTCGGGGTGCGACCTCAACGAGCTCGGTTTTGACTTTGTTCTTTGATCTCTTTTCCTCTTCAATCCGTTCCTTCATACTAGTTTCGGCGGTGTGCTCCAAGGCACCCGTGACCACTACATCTTCTGATTCTTCAGCAAGGGACGGGTCCTCGGGCCTATCCTCGTCAAGTGCACCGATGACTTGAGCATCGGGCCCTGGAATATCTGAAGCGGCTGGAGATTCGGATGTTTTCTCTTGTTTCTCCGTGGCGACATCGCTCCTAGGAGTTTGCTCTGGACTAGGATGACCTGCAAAAATTAGTGAAAGTACCAGCGTTAGTCAATGACCGATATGCACCAAAAACAATAAATTGCTGAATTCGAAGAAATTCTATGTTATACCAACATCCAGTTGGCTCTCAGTGGTCATTGGAGTGCTCCGGATCATAGCCGATATGTTGCTTCATGAGTTGAGAAGATGATTTTCTGGCCATTTGAGTAGGGGAAGGACCCTTGAGATCAGATCTAGAGGGCCCAGCGATGTCCTCTCCTTCTTTGTTCGGTGCAGGAGCCTTAGAGAACTGAAGCTTCGCGGCGGCCAGATCAGACGGCTCATTTCCTTGAAGCACCCCTTGCACGAGTGCCTCTTCATTATGCCCTACCACTCCCAGCTCCTCTTTCTTGATTTTGGTGATAACCTCCCAGACTTCGACGAGCGATTCAAGATAGCCTTCGCCTAAAAAAGTCAAGTCACGGTGAAGAAATTTAGCATTATATTCGGCAATGAGCGGATCGAACAAGTTCTTGATCTCTTCTCTACCGGACTTGGTGGCGGCTTCTACCCGGGAGTTAGCTTCTTCGAGCACTTCTTTTCTACCCTCTTCGCGAGCTGCTTCCTATAAGTCCTCGATCTGAGCAAACTGTTTGTCAAGTTTCGTTCTTAAATTCCTTGCCTCAACGATTTCCTCGTAGTATCTATGTGATTCTTCCCGCGCCTTAACCTTTTCCACCCTTTCCTTGAATATTAATTTTTCAAGCTCTTCTACATGGCGAGCTAAGACCACCTTCTCTTTTTGTAGGTTTTCCTTTTCTAAGGCCGGAGTGCCACTACGATGGAGCACTGCATCCAGTTCCTTTTTATGCGAAGTCTCCAAACGGCTTACCGCCTCAGCTGTTTCTTTCGCATTCTTCTCTACCGTAGCAAGTTGGTTTTATATTCAAGCAGCTCAGCATCCTGATGCATGATGATGTCTTTGTCGTGAATAGCCTAAAACTTGAGGCGGTCAGTTTCATGATGGCGCTCGACAGAGACTTCAGAGATTTTCTCAACCAAGCAAATGAATGATTCATGTTGGACGTACACGTCATTCATACATTCTAATGAGCTTTCTTTAGCACTCTTAGGGATGACGTGTACGGAGGGAAGGAACTTGAGTCTGTTAAAGCGGATTTTTGGAAAAGTAGCTTTGAGTTCAGCCAACTTTTCTACAGTGGTAGGATCATGAGTGGGAACCGGCGAAGGTGGATTAGAAGTAGCAAGCGGATGTTTACCAGAACGGCGCTCATGTGATTGCCTTGAACTTGACGACCTGGAAAGTTTGTCGTGAGGCGCAGCAGCTTGAGAACCCCGGTGTGGGATTTATCTCCGCTATGAGCGGGAAGGTTTGATGGATCATCATGGCGGGGAGCCTGTGCTTGTGATTTCCATCTGGAGGAAAAAGAAAATTCTCGAGAATAATAGTCTTTGTCTCACCCTTCGTCTCTGTCTCTGCGTCTTCCAGATTCGAAGTCTCGGTCAGAGTGATAGTAAGTGGAAGAACCCCGGAGACGGTCAAAAGCATGAGAGTGTGACATTGCACCTGTAAAAGAGTCAAATAGGAGCATATTAGAAGTTGTAACACAAGTAATCACGAATGTATGGTGGAGTGCAAGTGTTTGCGTGTGTCCAAGTGTTTCCCCTCGACGGACCGGTAACATTGGCTTTACTCATTGGAGTTTCCTCCCCTCTGTTGGAAGGTTGCACACCTTCGTAGTTTCTCGCGGGAAAGTTAAGCCCTTCGACGTCAATGTTGGCAAAGTTGTAATTTAATATATCGTCCAGAATCAGAATGTCAGAGAGTCCCTTCGGCGAACTTTCCATTTGTTGGGAAGATGACTCCTTTTCGATTGGGGTTATGATGAATTCCAGATTTGCCCCAGCCTTGCTTTTTTGTAGCTTGTACACCAATCTTTTTATCCTTTTCAGGGGAGTTTGCATTTGGCTGGTCTATGGCGCTTCGACTAATGACGCTTTTCCAGGGCCTACATCTTCGCCTCTTGGCATCTTGAGATTCTCTTATCTCACCCTCTTCGATGTCTTCCTGGGTTCCCTCAACGGGGAGCACCGCGGGGTCGCTCGTTTCTATCCTTCTTTCGACAAAAATTCTCGGGACCGTTTTACTACCGGGAAGTCCGATTTTGCGACCGTCTTCCAACAGCCCAAATAATGAGAGCAGCTCATCCATGACAAGGAGTTTGATGTCCCGATCCTTAACAGGAGTAGCACCAATGGCCGCAATGGCCTTGGAATACTCGACGCCTTCGGGTCGAGGGCGAACACTTGAAAGAATTGGAGATATTAGTATGTTTAAGAAAGAAGTTGTGATTTGAATCTTTGAACTAAAGATGAAGACAGAAGTAGCACTTACGTCCTTCCAACCATCTCCTTGCGAAGCCGGGAGGACACCGTACATAGAACCACTCATGTTTGAATAGAGAGAGCTTGTTCCATGCACCTGTTAAGACTTGGCATTTGGGCGAGGGTTCAAGAAAGACAAATGAAGGACTCCTAGTCCATATTTTGAAATTGTAGATGTATCTAATGTCCTCAGGAGTTGACGGATGGAATAGGATGCTCATAAGAAGAAGAAGGGTGCCATGGATGAAGGCATAATTATTGGGATGCAGTTGGGTAGGAGCAATCCCTGGGTATCTCTGCATTTCCCGAACGAAGGAGTTAAAGGGTGGCACACATCCAGCCCAGCACATGAACTTGTTGCAAGCAGTATATCAGACTGGGGGCAAGTGAGGTCTGTCTTGCCTCGATGGAACTAGAACGTCTTCGAAGGGAATTCCATGGATGGAACATAATCGGCAAGAGCGGCTTCGCCAATTCTAGATGCTTGTGAGTTGACCGGGTTGTTTAGAAGGATAGCGCCCTCAATGGCATCGGGAACCGGATTGATAACTTCTATATGAAAGACTGGAATGTTGAAGAAAATATTTGTTTGCGGGTCAGATGCCCGTACTTGTTATGTTTGATGACTCAGAGCAGGTTTATCAGATAGGGTGGTGGAGCTTGATCTCGTGGTCGATTCAAAAGACATTATGGTTGAGCGCTCTATGTAACTTGAGATCTATGTCAGCTATACTTAGTAGACAATCAATATTAGAAATAATAACCTGTTCCCACCGTGTTGTATGTGAACTAGTGCAGTGCAGTGTGAAACAAATATAAACAGTTTGAAATCAGAGAAGCGAAAGTAAAATATCGATAATTAGAGATTTTGTCCAGAGAGGCCGTCATCGTTGACCGTCTCAATCGAAGAGAAAATTGATTGGCAACCAAGGCTTTAGGATCGGATGTTGACATTCTAAATTATGAAGTCTGTTGTTCAAGTTCATTTAGCCAGTGTTTTACTTAGTTCGTGTTAAGCAGACCAAAATTTTGTTCGTTCAAGCTTAAGTCCATCGGTCCAAGTATGCAAGTCGCATGGTTTTTAGTCATTTTATGTTCCGAGCAAGGCAGTGTGTAGTTAACTGTTTGAATGAATTGAGTTAAATTAGTTTTTGTAGTCAACGTTGATCCCTGCTTTATATGTCGATCCCTATGCCCCAGCCTCATAACTGATCCCTACACTTTAACTCATATGGCAACATCAATCCTTCACTTTAGCTCATAACTGATCACTATGTTTTAACTCTCATTACTGATCCCTTTCTTCTAGCCTATATGCCGACCCCTACACTTTAACTTTCAGGACGATCCTTACTTTTTAATTCCTAAGCCGACCCTTATATTTAAGCCTCTATACCGACCCCTCGTCCTCGCTTCACTACCAACCTCTCTCGTATACATTACCAGACCCTGTAACTCCTCTACGCAAACGACACCGATCCCTCAACTAACTCCTCCGCAACAAGTTGTTGGAGCTATTCATGACCAAACCCTCTTCAACGCACTCTATTACCAATCCTTACTTCACAACTCCACAACATCAACACCAGACCTCTTCCACTAAGTCCACTCCAAACCCTCTCCGATCCGATGGATCCCTCTTTCCCTATCTCCTTTTCCACTTCTGTCTCCTTCCCCTCCTCTTCCTTACATCTGAAGCCATCCATCTACCTACCACGGCCTAAAAAACACTCAAACTCACCAACGCCTGAAAATCACAAGTCATCAACGCAAACAAAAAAGGGTTCGTACATATATTCTCAGGATCAATAAGAGATCGAGGGTTCGGACTTAGGAATGGATTGGGTTCGTGATTGAATTTGAGGCGTGCAATTGAGGGAATCATGCTTGTGAAGGGATACTTTGTGGTGGTATGGGTTCGGTGGAGAGGAGGCACGAGAAGTATGTGGAGGGTAGATAAAAAGATTAAGAAGAAATTGTAAAGTATAAAAGTGAAAGAAAGGAGATGAGGAAGTTATGCTTATATATGCACGCATATGAAGGGGAGATGAACCGGTTATTCTAGGTTGACTAAGTCTAAAACGAATGGGGGTCAGTATTTGGATTTATCGATACCTATTAACGTTTATCTTGCAAAGGATCGGCATGTCAGATACTGATCCCTCCATAAATATATATATATATATATAATAAAAATAATATAATAAAGAAGAAAAAGAGAGAAGATGAAATGAATGGTGGATATGTATGGAAAGGGAAATAAGAATAAAAAAGTGGCAAGCAATTAGAGAGTGACAAATAATCGTCATCGTAGAGATTCAATTGAAAACATAAATATACAGAGAACTGTTAAACTCGGAAATAACCTACGAACGTCCTAACATGTTCGAAAGCCGACAACGGAAACGTGTGTGTGAAGATACATGGGAGAAATTTAAGGATTCAACCTTTTGAAATTAATTGAAGTGGCAGTTTAGCTTGAAACGGTCAAGTTTAAAATCAAATTAGAAGAAAACTTGTAGATCTCGCACAACCAAATCTATGCATACTAATGGAATACGACATCAGACTTGTATTATCGAAGATTAATAAAGGAACAGAGACCAACCAGAAAGTTGGATAGACTTATTCCCAGGAGCCTAAGTTTTTCCAATTCAAAGCACGTCATGTTACTCATAAGACGTACTTTGGAGGGCAAGTGTTACCTGGTGTCATGACCCGGCTATATTGGACTGGTCTCATGGGCCAGACTCTACTCTTGATGAGAAGGATGGTCACGAGACAACAACCACATGACCAAAATATAATGTCCGGGCAGTTGTATCAAGCCTAGAGTGAATAGGGTTAATAGATAGACAATGTAGAATGTCAGAACTATGGAGTTTAGTTTGGTTGGAATAGGGATCGGCATGGACATTAGTCAAATTAGATGAGATAGTGAAGGGGTCGGTATACGCTTAAGATGATAGGGATCGGCATGGTTTATATGGCAAGATGGTTAGTTTGAATGGAAGTAAAGAGGGATCGGTACGAGTTGCAAAGCTAGAGGGATCGACATGTTGATGGTCATGGGAAAGGGTTCGGCATGATTTGTTCGTAGGGTACAGATCGGCATGATATGGTTTGAGCAATATGGGTCGACATGGTTTGGTTTGAGCGAAATAGATCGGCATGGTTTACTTGTGGGATATGGGTTGGCATGGAATGGACTATGTGATATGGATCGAAATGGCATGGCTCATAGAGGATGGATCGACACACATTGTGTAACGATCCCGGATTTTATAAATATTTAAATTGATAATTAATTTCATTTTTGAATAAAATTTGTGAAACTAATCGATAAATTGATACGAGTTTCCCCGAGCAACTAATAAATTCTATGTTAAATCATTTAAAATTTAAATATTGTATATATATGTATATATGTGAATATATATGTATATGGGCATATATGAGTAAATTTGAATTTAAATATATATATATATATATATATACATACATTGAAATTGAATTTAAATCTTAAATAAATAGTTTAAATATTAAATATAAAAAATTATAGACTTTGACACAAGAAAGAAAATAAATAAATGATTTAAATTTAGAATTGATGGTTAATATATAAAATAAATACAAGAAAATAAATAAAAGGAAAGAAACAAAACAAATACATATTCATGAATCACTTGCAAATAAAGACAACATGATGTATTTGAGTTGAACAAAACATATATATATAAGTAGGAAAACAAATAAACATATATGTGAATAAAGCTTGCAAAGGAAGGAACGAATTAAAAATACATTTGTACAAGATAATTAATGCAAGCCAAAGTTTTATCATTTCAGCCACCAAAGATAAAAAAATCTCTGGTATGTTGTACAAACTAAAATATCACCCTGTACAACAAAATAATATATTAACTTGTACAAAATAATATCAACAACTAGTAAACTCATCTCCCATATATTCATCATTTCCATTTCAGTTTTGTTCATTATCACTAAGTAAAACTGAAACAAATACCATTTCAAACTTTACTTCAACTTAAAACAACAAAACAACTCTACAAACCAGATTAATCAAAGATCAAAGAAGAAGATTTCAACTTGCAAATTTCAAAGGCCTGTTTCAAAAAGAAGCTCTGTTCACTTCTGGAAATCACTGTGAGCAAACTAACCTATTAAAGTTTGAATCTGTGTTATACTGTGAAGTAAAATGGTAAAAAGAATTGTTTGCATGGATGTGAATATGTTGTATATATATATCTAGTTTGAGTATGTGTATGCCTGTACATGCCTCTGTTTATACATGACAGGGTTGATAAACCTGTTCAAAAAATGTATATCACCCAGACGAGTCCATATTAGGCTTTGATCTCTAAATATAATTTGATTGTAAGATTATAATATCAATCGTAAAAATGGTTTCAAATATTTATAATTAGAAAATATTCAGAAAAATAGCAAATACAGTAAAATCCTTTTAAATTTGGAAATTTGATATCTTTAGTTTCGAGTTTTGTTTATATCATCAGAATCGAATCTAAAATGTTGATTTTTAAGATAAATATCATGGTTTTTAACTTTGTAAATCACGAGATATCAGAAGTTGATCAGAATCGAGAATTTGCTCGATTTCTGATGATCGCGTAGTCGTATAGCCTCGAATTTGTGGCTGAAGGAAGATGGAGGTCTGGGAATTTATGGAAAAATAATGGGTAATTTAATAATACGCTGTGGTGGTCGATCGGCGTTGATTTATGGTTTAGAAGAAATTTTTAGTCGACGAGAAATTCGAGTTTGGTGAGGCGTCATTGAGGCACCGGAAGGGACCGAACCAGGGGGAGTCGACGCGTAAGGTTGTGGCGGAGCTCTGGACGAAGTCGAGTGGGTTTGGGCAACCTGGGGCGGCGAGTCGAGGGGATTTTGGATGATCTGCTTTGTTCCAGTTTTTGAATCGAGTTACTCGATTTTGAACGACGGCGAAAGTGTGGGATTTGGGTGGTCGGAGCGATAGTGTAGATGATCGTTGACTTATGGAAGACGGCGAGGTCGACTGGAGATGGTCGGAGTGTCTGGACACGTGCACGCATGTCAGTGTTTGGTCTGGGTTTTGATTGTGGCTTTGGGGAAGAAGGATGGGTCTCGGGGAAAGGCTCGGGAAATTTGAAGTTTGGCTCGGGTATTTGGGTATGGTGACTCGAGTAAAAACTCGAGTAGATTGTGAGTGATAGGCTAAAGTTTTTTTTACTTAAATAAAACTAAGTTTTTTTTATGGAAAAGAAGAAGGGAAACTCGAGATTGACCTCGAGAGGGATTCGAGTTAGACTCGAAGCAGGTTTAAAATAGTTTTGAAAAGTTTTTAAAGTAAATTTAGTTTAAACCTCTCTTATATAAATTTCTTTATATAAAATAAATGTTTCTTTAATGTTATATTTGACAAGTTATAAATAATAAAAAAAATTGTTTAACTTGAATTTGCTAAGTTTCTTTTTTTTAAACTTATTTTAAATCTTAAATTAAATGATTTAATTAAGGAAGATAGTTTTAAGTTAAATGTTTTAAACATGTTAATGATAATCAAGTCATTAATAAAGATAATGATTTACCTTAAAGTTAATTAAGATTTTGATGATTAATGATTAATTAAACTAATAAGGTAATTATAGAGTAATTAAGTAATTTAATTAATTAATAATCAAAGGATAATTAATCCATAATTAAAGATTAATTAATTTGTTTTAAAGGTAATTGAGGGATGAATTACCAATTTTAATCAAGGAGTTAGTTTAATTGATATAAGTAATTAAGGGAAGTAAATTATTAATATAATTAATCAAATGGAGATTAAGTAAGGAATAATTAATTTGTGAATTAAGGATTATTAATTAAATATTTAATTAATGATTAAAGTTGATTAATCAAGTGATTGAGCAATAATTGATTTAAGGATAATGTGATAAATTGATTAAGGTAATTAATTTGAGGAAAATTAATCTATTAAAGGTTGTTGGGTACATTTCTCAACACCTACCACCAAACCAGGATCCACCGGTCCACTTACGTCCCATGCTTGCGGAACCAACCTACCTCCCATGCTTGCCGAACCAACCTACCTCCCATGCTTGCCGATCCAACCTACCTCCCATGCTTGCCGAACCAACCTACCTCCCATGCTTGCCGATCCAACCTACCTCCCTACTATCCAACCATCTACGACCGGACCGGCTACCTCCATCCACTGCCGAACCAAAGGCAGGGGAAGCCACCACCGGATCAAAGCCACCACCGGACCAAAGTGTTGCTGAACCAACGTTGCCAGGCCAGATCACCTCAGCCCAGGCCCACCAGCAGTTACATACATCCAGGACCCCTACCCCCAGCCTCACTCTATAAATAGAGGGGCAGGGGTACAACAATGGGGACAAGTTTTGAGAGCTCAAGCACGGAGAGAACTTTCAAACGACTTTCTTTTACTTGTATCAAAGCTTTGTATTTGTAATCAAAACAAGAGAAGAGAAATAACATATAAAGTGGACGTAGGCATATTCTGGCTGAACCACTATAAATCTGCGTGTCTTTTTACAGTTTAGACCCTGCTTTTCATATATTTGCATAAATCACCCAAATCACTAAGAACAACATAAGATCTACTAAATCATACAACTTTGAGGTGTTTGTCCATTTTTTGTGCAAACATTTTTGGTGCTTTCACTGAGAGATAGAAGCTCGAAGCTTCAGCTTCATCCACTTAACAAGTTTTCCTAACAGCATCGACCGCCACTTGGAAAACATGCCTCCCAAACAGAGAAAAGATGTTAACAAAGGAAAAAACATCGCATCCAGCAGTCTTCCAGATCCAACTGTCACGAATCAAGTAAATCGTCCTCCTCCAGCAGCAGTAACAAATGAAGGACACTCTAACCCAACCACTCCTGCCACAGAACAGCCTGCGGCAATTACTAGGGCAGATTTGGACAGAGTTATGGTTGAAGTAACTAAACGCTTCACGTTCCAGCAGGAAGCCTTGGTGGACCATCTCATGTCACGCTTAAGGGATGCTGAAGAATCCAACCGCAACACTGAAACATGGGGCGAATCCCAGTCTGGAGGATCTCAGAGACAACAAAGATCTTCCTTCTTCGAAGGAGCTAACGGCAGAAGTAGCCATGGTAGGAGCCGAGACCGAGCACAGCCCGAAGTTAGGCCTGAGGAAACGTTTGGTACCGAACCCAACGGGGGAGGTACCGGACGGAGGTCAACTGTAGCTGAGCCTGTCATACTGCCTAACCACGGAAACGCCAGTGAACGGGGCCGAGCTAGAGTCCAGCCCGAAGTTGGACCCGAGGAAGTGCTTAGATCAGAACCCAGCAGGGGAAGATCAAGGCAAGGGCCAACTGTAGTTGACCCTAGCATGCTCCCAGAAGATCAAAGGCAGCCGCTGGAAAATATGAGGAACGATAGACGATACCATCCCTACAGGTCATCTGGACGGAATCAATCCCACAGAACAGAACCAAACTCATTTCTATCTGCTCCAGATTCTGATGAAAGGATGGCACGCTTATTCAGAGAGTGTGTCCAACGGGAGCAAAGAGATCGAGGGTAGGTGCTAGGGTAACCAGCCCTTTCGCCCGCAATATCGAAATTGCTATAACCCCCCGAGAATGGAAGATGCCGACAATGGAACCTTACAAAGGAACCTCCGACCCCGTTGTACACTTACAGAGGTACACGCAACATATGCTCATGAGTGGAGCAACAGAGGGAGTATTATGCAAATGCTTTCCGCTCTTCTTAGCAGATCTCGCTACCTCCTGGTTCTGTCATCTACCCCAGGGATCCATCAGCTCGTGGGAAATGTTGAAAGAAAAGTTTATCAGTCAGTTCCGCATCCATGTGGAACAACCTAAGGACGCTTATTCCTTATCCAGCGTCAAACAAAAACCTGGAGAAAAACTGCAGCAATACCTAACCCGATTCAATGCCGCAGCAGCCGCAGTCCAAGATGCCGATGAGAAGCTTATCCTAATGGCCCTCTGTAGTGGCGTGCATCCGGACACTAAATTTGCTAGAAGATTGACGAAAGAAAAACCAGCTACTTTACCCGATTTCTTCCATGAAGCCGGGAAATACATGAGGCTTGAGGATGCTGCCGTTGAGGGGCAGTCAGGACAGCAAAATAAGGCAACTCACAACAACGCCCCTGCTGTGGCAAGGGACGTTCGAAGAAATGATTCCAGAGACAATGGTGGGGGCAAGAAGGGAGAAAAGCGCCTATATCGGCCTGGGCCGAGATTCGACACTTACACTCTTTTGAACGAGACCGTCGAAAATATCTTCCTTGCTACCCAAGGCGAAGTTAGATACAAACGCCCACCATACAAAAAGGAATCAGATAACGCGCAGAAATCTGGAAAGTTCTGCCGCTTCCACGAATCTCACGGGCATGATACCAATGAATGCCATCATCTCCGGGATCTGATTGAGGAACACATCAGAAGGAAGAAACTGGAATGTTATGTAAAAAGTCAGGACAGGACTCCAGCTCCTGCCAATGAAAACCCAAGGCTACCCTCACCGGACACCGGTAGAGGAAACCGCAACGCTAGCAGCTCTAGTCAAGAGAAAATAGTGGTCCATACCATCTCAGGAGGACCGCACATCGCGGACAGAAGCTGGAAAGAGATGGAAAGGTATGGAAAGTCGCTTAGAGACAATAAAGACTGTGTCAATTCGGTTATAGAAGAGCGCCACCCGAAGCGGAAAGAAAGTAATGACATCACATTCGGTAAGCGTGACCTAGAAGGAAGGCAGTACCCTCACATGGATCCCATGGTCATCTCTGCTCGACTCGGTCCCGCCGAAGTTTACCGAATCCTGTTAGACACTGGAAGCTCAGTAAACATCCTGTTCAAACACGCATTCGACAAAATGAAGCTATCAATGAAGGATGTATCTCCCTGCGATAAACCACTACACGGTTTCACTGGGGATGCTAAGATGCCCCTCGGGCAACTGGACCACTTTGTTGAGATTGGAAGCCATCCCTGCTCCATTGTACGGAAGCAGACGTTCGTGCTAATAGAAAACCATTCAGCCTACAATGCCTTCTTAGGAAGACCAGCCTTGTCTGACTTCCAAATTGTCCTAGCCCCATGGTGCCTAAAGATGAAGTTTCCAACGGACAATGGAATAGGGGAAGTAGAAGGAGACCAGGACATTGCTCGAGACTGCTATGTGACTGAACTTCGCAACAACCATAGGAAGGATAAAGGGAAGGGTGTAAAGATTGCCCTCTGCACGAAAAGTCTAGAAGCATAGCAACTAAAGAAAGCCCCTCCTCTTCGATATACCAGCGACCCTTTCAATGAATGAGACCCTAGGGACAAAGAGGAGGAGACCACCGCCGAGCCTGCAGAGGCTATGGAGTTTATATCTATAGACAAGCACGACTCAAGTAGACTATTGAAAATTGGGTCCCAACTAAAAGCCGAATTGAAGGAACAACTCATCGATTTTCTCCGCCATAACTTGGATGTATTCGCATGGTCACACGCTGACATGACCGGAATCTCCCCCGACGTAGCATGCCACGTATTAAACATTGATCCTACCAAGGCGCCCGTAAAACAAAGAAAGAGAAGTATGGGAGCCGAACGATCAGCAGCCCTCGATGAAGAAGTAAAGAATCTACTCGCCAATGACTTCATACGAGAAGCTATCTACCCGGAATGGATCGCCAACCCGGTACTGGTAAAGAAGGCTAATGGGAAGTGGCAAACTTGCATTGACTTTTCCAACCTAAACGACGCCTGCCCAAAGGATTGCTTCCCACTTCCCCGAATCGACCAACTTGTAGACAGCACAGCCGGGCACGAGCTCCTATCTTTTATGGACGCATACTCAGGATATAACCAAATTCCTATGCATGCTCCCGACCAAGACCACACTAGTTTCATCACCGACCGGGGTTTATACTACTATAAGGTAATACCTTTCGGACTTAAAAATGCAGGAGCCACCTACCAGCGCCTCGTCAACAAGATGTTTGCAGGGCTAATAGGACAAACTATGGAAGTATATGTGGATGACATGCTGGTAAAGTCAAGGAAAGCCAAAGATCACGTAAGCCACCTAGGCGAGATGTTCCAGGTACTTCGACAGTATGGAATGAAGTTGAATCCACTAAAGTGCTCCTTCGGAGTGTCATAAGGAAAGTTCTTAGGATTCATCGTACATGCCAGAGGGATTGAAGCAAACCCTGAACAAGTCCGAGCGCTAAGGGATATCAAGATACCTTCCACTCGGAAGGAAATGCAAAGTTTGAATGGAAAAGTGGCCGCCCTAAGCCGATTCATCTCCAAGGCAACAGACAAGTGCGTTCCCTTTTTCGAAGTTCTAAAGAAAGACAAAGGAAAGTTCGAATGGACTGACGAATGCTTAACCGCTTTCCTTAACTTAATCGAAAACCTCCAGAAACCACCGGTACTCTCGACTCTAAGCGAAGGCAAGAATTATACCTATACCTTGCTGTGTCATCTCACGCCCTAAGCGCTGCCTTGGTAAAGGAAGACAACCGCATGCAGCGGCCAGTTTACTTCGTCAGCAAGAGGTTTACTGGGGCAGAAGTCAGATATCCTAAACTCGAGAAGCTAGCATACTGTTTACTAATCACATCACGGAAATTGCGTCACTACTTCCAGTCCCATTCCATCAAAGTTCTGACCGATCAACCACTGAGGCAGGTACTCCATCGTCCCGACACTTCTGGGCAACTACTTAAATGGTGCATTGAACTAAGTCAGTATGATATCACCTATCACCCTCGCACCGCCATCAAGGGACAAGCCATGGCTGATTTCATTGCAGAATTCACTACCAACGAAGATAAGGAGCAATTGGAAATAGCAAAAGACATCAAGTGGAATCTCTTTGTGGATGGCGCATCGAACGAACAAGGCTCGGGGGCAGGTGTGGTAATAATCACTCCCAGGGGGAATAAGCTGCACTATGCTATAAGGTTGGAGTTCGCTGCCACCAACAACGATGCAGAATATGAAGCGGTGATAGCTGGATTAGAACTTGCCATAGAAATCGGAGCTAATTCTTTGGGTCTTCATAGCGATTCTCAACTTATTGTTAACCATATACTAGGAGAATTCCAAGCTCGAGAAGAACGACTCATAGCATATCTAAAAAAGACCAAGTTACTTCTCAGCCGATTGGACCACTACCTAGTCAAACACATCCCTCGGGAAGATAACCAAGAGGCCGATGAATTGGCAAAGCAAGCAAGTGTGAGAGACATCGCCATCTTCGGGGCAGTAACCATCTCGAAGCAACTGGCCCCAAGTTTTGAGCAAGTGAATCTGATAGCTACAACCGAAGAAGCAACTTGGATGGCTCCCATCCGAGACTACCTACAAAGCAGCACGCTACCCAACGGGCGTAACAAAGTCAAGAAAATCTTGAGGAAAGCATCCCGCTACACAATACAAGAAGACGTCCTCTATCGGCGCGGATTCTCTAACTCGTTATTAAGGTGTGTCGCTGGGAGGGAAGCCAAGGAAATCTTATCTAATATCCATCAGGGAAGCTGCGGAGATCACACCGGAGGGCAAACATTAGCAAAAAAGATACTCCGGTATGGATATTTCTGGCCCACCTTAAGCAAGGACGCCTTAGATTTTGTCAAAAAGTGTGACAGATGCCAGAAGTTTGCTAAGATCCCGCGGCTACCAACAACTGAGATTACTCAAATGACCAGCCCTTGGCCCTTCGCAATATGGGGAATTGACTTAATCGGCGAGCTACCAATGGGCCGAGGCGGGGCCAAGTATGCTATAGTGGCAGTCGACTATTTCACCAAATGGGTGGAAGCGGAACCCCTGAATAAAGTATCTTCAGCAAAAGTTATTAACTTTTTGATCAAAAATGTCCTGTGCAGGTACGGAGTCCCACTCAAAATCATATCAGACAATGGGCTTCAGTTTTGACAGTGAGGAATTCGCCAATTGGTGCCAAGAGCACGGAATTCACAAAAGCTTCTCATCCGTAGCGTATCCCCAGGCAAACAGACAAGTCGAAGCCGTCAACAAAATTTTGAAAACTCTAATAAAAAAGAAGCTCGAAAAGTCAAAGGGCGCTTGGGTGGATGAACTTCCTACGGCACTATGGGCCTATCGCACATCTTTCAAAACATCGACGAGGCACACTCCTTTCTCTTTGGCATACGGATCGGAGGCTATGCTCCCAGTTGAAACCATTGTGCCTTCCCACCGTAGGATCCACTATAACCCAGAAGAGAACGAAGAACTCCTTCACATGTCTTTGGATCTAGTTGAGGAGAGAAGAAATGATGCAATCCTTAAAGCAGCAGCCCACAAACAAAAAGTAGCGGCACAATACAACTCCAAAGTCAAGCATCGTACCTTACAAGAAGGGGATCTTGTCCTCAAGCGAATCTTCCCTCGCCCCGGAGCACTAGACCCAATCTAGGATGGGCCATATGTAATTCATAAAGATCTCCACAATGGAGCTTATATTTTGTCAACAGTGGACGGAGAGGTGTTCCAGAGGGCATGGAACATCCAGCACCTCTGTCGATACTTTTCTTAACTTGTACTGCCCATATGAAGTGAATTAACAAAGAGAATCAGCGGACGTAGGCCTTTTCATGCCGAACCACTTTAAAAAACCTTGTCTCTTTTTTAACTAGTTCCTTTATTTTGGCTGCTTGTTAACATTATCCTTTTCTGTTGAACAAAATCCTATGCATGTAACATTTTCACTCGATGCACTCCACAGCGCAACTTCACCTGTACAAGACCTCACAGGTACTACGCGAATCTATGCCCTCGCCAATGAGACACTTTTGCTCCGGCATCCCTCTGTTGCGGGTTAACACTTTGCTCGCGACGGCCCTTAAAGCCAACTGTAATGAGCCGATTATAAGCCACCGAGAAGGCCGACTATAGCCGAGGCAGCTCATTACGGTGTTCGGCTCGCCGGCAACTGTGAACCGACTATAAGCCCCAACATAAGGTGTGGCCAGCCAGGGGCAGTTCACAGTTGACGATCGGCACCCACGCTAGCCGGCCACAGTAAATCGAATAATACCCACGATTACGGGCCATAATGGCCCGGGTAGTTACTGTGCGCGATCTCGGCTCCGATGTGTCTTAAGTGCGGCTGTGGTAAAAAAGAATTAACTCCCCGCGGAGGCGTAAGATGGGTGACAAATGTCTCCAAGACCCACAGCTAGGGAAAGTGACTACAAAGCCCGTTTGCCACGAACTTAAGCACATCGAAGGCCTTCCGTGATTGGAAGTTTTACTATTTCACATATTTCAATTTTGCTTAAAAAGCTTTCCTCCTATCCTCTATAACAATCCCTAAAGTACAGGATACAGAGTAGGAGATACTCGCCAATGGGTGTAGGGACTCACAATTGGATGGCAGGGCATTCAACTGCGTTGCATGCTCGGTCATACAAGATATTCAAAACTGCCATCTACGATTAGAACATGAAAGGCGGTATTTTCTTCTTTTGTGTACAAATACATGACTATAATTTGTTCACACCACACGCTAACATTGCAAGTCATGAAATTATGTTTTATACCAGAACCTGACATCAAACACAATTTAATTACAAGAATATACATAGCTATATTTCTCATACGACATGTCAAAATAGCAACAAACATTCAGAAGACGATAAAATCAGCTTAAGTTAAAGAATTACACGTCAAGAATAGAGCTATTTATTACAAGTAGCAAAATATTACAACCTAAAAGCTACTTTACTGTTTTAAGACTAACATCTACAACCCTGTCAAGTCCACAAAAAGAGTTTTTCCAGGTATAATTAAGGGGCCGGCTGCATTGGAGTTTTTTCCTTGTCCTGTTGCCCACCTGTCCAGACAGAGAAAGGATTCATTAGTGAGAAGCAACCAAGTTAATGGGGAAACTAAAAAGGAAGACTTACCAACACCTGCGTCTTGGCCATCCTGGTCGTCATCCTCTACTTGCACACCTGCCTCCTCAGCAGCAAGCAACCGCATACCCTCCTTCACCGCCACCTTCTCCTCCTTGGAAAACTGGGCAGTGACCACATCCATGCTGAAGGCCACGCCACCATCTTTATCCACATCAGCCTTAGCCTCCTCCAGAGCCCGAAGATAGATCTTAGCCATGACCCTAGGATAATCATCCATCCAGGATAGGTTGCCCTGCTTCCAGGTTCGGAAGTACATGTCCTGAAGCATTTCGTCCATCATCCCCTCATTCTCCTCAAACTCCCTCATCCGGGCCTCGGAAGCCGACAACCTTTCAACGGCGGCATCTCTCTCCGATCGGTATCTCGAGCAGCCAACCAGAAGGGATTTCCGCATTGCCTCCATCTCCTCCCTCAACTTGGCTTGAGCAAGCTCTGCAGCCTCAAGTTTCCCGGATAACTCCTCTATCTGCTCAAGATCCGCTTTCCGAACCTCGTCCACCGTGGCAATGGCCATATTTATCTGCTCCTTGCAAGCAGCCTCCATCTTCCGCAATTCCGCCTTACTAGCCTCCTCCATAGTCTTCCTCAACCGCCCGGAGGCAGCCTCATGCTGAGAAATCTGAATGGCCTGATCAGCAAGCTGTTTGGCCTGATCCGAAACCATCAATCGTAGTCGGATGTTGGCACTCCCAATCTCCTCTCCGGCCTTAACCAGCCGGGCATGATGCCCCATCAGCTTCCTAGTCTCCTCCGCCACCCGATCAATATTAGCCTTGGCCTCGTCTCCCATGGTAATTACCCGAGTGGTAAGTAAATCGAGATCTAAGGACTTAGCCTCATCAAGCACAAGTACCATGGGATTGCGGGGAAGAAGGTGCTCACCGGTAACCTCGTCAAAGGTAATATCATGGGAACCTCGATCCAGATCAGGATGACCCGCAAATGGATTACGAGCCAAACCAGGACGATCAATCTGCGTAACGGTAGGATTTTTAGACAGGTGCGGAGAGAGTGCGAACTCAGTATCCTCCTCTGTGATATCATGAAGGGGCTGAATTGGGGGCTGGGGACCGAGTGAAGGTTCGTATAAGGGATGACTCCTCTTTCTCTTCTGAATACCCTCTTCAATAACCCCGAGAAGAGGACGGTAGTCGACTACATCCCTGGAACGGTGGGTCAGAGTCTTCGGCTTGGCGGAAGCTTTGGAGAGCTTGTATTGTTCAAGCCTGTGCCAAAGATCTAAGGCCTTGGCCGTTTTACCTACTCCTGATATGAAGAACAAGTGTCACAAGCTTACATTGATCCATAATTGGAGAAACGCGGCAAATTAAAAGTTAAAAGAAGAAAGGAAACACATCTGTTATACAAACCCTGGGGAGAAGTAGGATACTGCAATAAGTCCTGGATTTCATTCCAGGACGGGAGCGGATCATAAAATATTCCTAAGTCCCTATCATAAATGGAGCCTGCAAAAGTCAAAAGTTCACCTGGAGTCGTCGAAGCCACCTTGGCTAGAATAGTCTTGGAAGACACGCTTGCACCGGTCTCGGCCTTGTCAGCTTTCGCGGATTTCTCTACCAAAGCCGGGTCTCCGTCCAGCCCCTCAAAAGCCTGACGGAATGCATCATCCGTCCACTCCTGAATCTCGCCTGCCTGCCCAGGAAGCAAGGCCCCGATGCCATCGCCACCATCATCACCTTCCCGATCATCTCCGCCCTTACCTCTCACCTCCTCTACGTCTTCCTCCCCCTGGGTAAGAGGACAATTGCTGGGGGAAGGACCGTCCGACTTCTTAAGTTTCTTACCTCCGACAGCTGGAGGTTTTGTGAAAGGTTTCCTCTTACCACTCTCTACTGTGACACCTCCCTTAGCTTGAGCAGCCGCCCTCTCCTCCGTCGTTTCCCTCTGCTTGACTACTGACTGCTGAGGAAGGATCAAGTTATACTCCACAAGGGTCGCGTTTCTGATCAGGTAGGCAGCTGATCTATCTCTCCCGGGGATAGCTTCTATCTCAGCCACCGTCTGAACCAGGCGATCAGTCTCCACAACCGCAAAGCCACCTGTCGCTAGAAAAAATGAAAACGTATGAGAAGAAGCATTGCGACCAGAATGGAAATTATAAATAAAGCGTCGACTTACATCCAGAGGTGAAACGCCGAATAGAAGCAGAGTCGTCCCTGATGAAGAACCACTCCTTCTTGAACATGCTATACTTAGAATACAGATCCAAGACCGGCTTGAAGGTTACAGCTGACTCCAAGCTGATGTATGGGGACCCCTTCTTATAGCCCCTCAAATTATATAAGTACCGGATCTCCCGGTTGGAAGGAGCACGCCCATACTTCCTCTGGAAGATGATGAAGAGGCTCGCCAGTATAGTATAGGAGTTGGGTAGAAGCTGGAACGGGGCCACCTTTAGATATGTAAGGAAGCTGGCTACCCAAGCATTAAGAGGTGGGATGGCCCCACACATACAGTGATATCTGCTGTAAGCAAAGTACCCTTCGGGAGGGTCATACGGCATAGCTTCTCTCCCTGGCAACAGCATGCGCGCTCTATCGATTCTGAAAGAACGGGAGATGACATCAAGTTGCACCTCCTTGAGGGAGCTGGGAAAGCAATCGGGCGGGGAGTCCAAAAGCTCCTGAGGACCGTACCCATCCACCAGTGATATGGGGGCAGTTCCGTGACGTTCCGGTCCTGGCTGATCAGGGGGCACTGTGGAAGATTCTCCTTCGCCCTGGGACTTCTTTTTATCCGATCGAGTTTCTGCTTTGCGAGACATTATCTGCAACGTCGAAAAAACATGTTAAAACAGAGGATATAAACAAGCAAGTTTTTTAAGTTTCATTCGGTATCAGTTTCATTCGGTATTCCCAACTTCGTCCAGTTATACAGATATATGACTCCATTCGGCACTCAGAATCCCCAAGTCCATTCGGTAAAAACCCATTCGGCCAACATAGAAAGGTTCTCACCTGATTCGGTGAAAGTAAGTAATTTGATTCGGCTAACACGTTTAATTCGGCAAAAGGTAAGGACTTGGTCCGGCAAAGGCGAGAGTTTAATTCGGCTGGTAGGGAATAACAAGGGCGTACGGTCCCTACTTATAGACGAAAAGACTCGACCGGACCAACTGATTCGGTACCCGAGAACCAGATAAAGATGACAAAGCTACATAAAACAAAGCACGCCATATTCGGGAATATGCCCTACTTTGGGAGGCAATTGGTGGGTACATTTCTCAACACCTACCACCAAACCAGGATCCACCGGTCCACTTACGTCCCATGCTTGTCGAACCAACCTACCTCCCATGCTTGCCGAACCAACCTACCTCCCATGCTTGCCGATCCAACCTACCTCCCATGCTTGCCGAACCAACCTACCTCCCATGCTTGTCGATCCAACCTACCTCCCATGCTTGCCGAACCAACCTACCTCCCATGCTTGCCGATCCAACCTACCTCCCATGCTTGCCGAACCAACCTACCTCCCATGCTTGCCGATCCAACCTACGTCCCTACTATCCAACCATCTACGACCGGACCGGCTACCTCCATCAACTGCCGAACCAGAGGCAGGGGAAGCCACCACCGGATCAAAGCCACCACCGGACCAAAGTGTTGTTGAACCAACGTTGCCAGGCCATATCACCTCAGGCCAGGCCCACCAGCAGCTACATACATCCAGGACCCCTACCCTCAGCCTCACTCTATAAATAGAGGGGCAGGGGTACAACAATGGGGACAAGTTTTGAGAGCTCAAGCACGGAGAGAACTTTCAAACAACTTTCTTTTACTTATATCAAAGCTTTGTATTTGTAATCAAAACAAGAGAAGAGAAATAACATATAAAGTGGACGTAGTCATATTCTGGCTGAACCACTATAAATCTGCGTGTCTTTTTACAGTTTAGACCCTGCTTTTCATATATATGCATAAATCACCCAAATCACTAAGAACAACATAAGATCTACTAAATCATACAACTTTGAGGTGTTTGTCCATTTTTTGTGCAAACAAAGGTTAACTAATTAATCAAGTGATTAAGAAATAATTGGTAATTAACTTATGATAATTAACCCGGATCTGATAATTTGTTCATAAGTAATACATTTGATTTAAATTTATCAGTCGATTAATAAAAATTCACTTGTGAATGTTTAGACCTGACTGAATGATTGAATTGTTGATATTCCATGATCTGTGATGATGTGTGATATATTCTGATTTGTGTGTGATATGTACTATAGTTTATTTATCTGGGATGAATGTAATATATTATCTGTAATTTATATATCTGTGATCTGTGAATAAAAGATAAGCGTTATAGTTATACCGCTTATCAACTATATTTCTGTATTTTGATCTGATTGATGATGATGTTGCACTATTGTGTTAAAACCCCTGGACCACACTTTTACATACACAAATATGGATTTCACGAGGAAATCGGTTAAGTCACAGATGATGTAATTTATTATTTTTGAAATTGAAATTTTAATTTCAATTGAGTTTGGAAATGGATTTGTGTTAAATGTTAAAGCTTTTGAAAAGGAGTTTTTAAGATAAAAGTTACTTTGAATAACTTGGTAAAGTTTCCAATTTTGAATAATTTAACTTGAATTTGAATTCAAAATTTGGAATTGAATTCTATGTTGGAAATTATGGTTAAAAATGTTATAAATGTGTTTATATGAATGGTTTTGAGAATTTGAATTTAACCCAAGGACTTTAACTCGTATAAATGAATCAGATTTTCCGAAATGAAAACTATTTGTTTTCAAATAATAGAAGCTTTCATATAAGGAATGAATTTCCAATTTGTGTCAAAAGGTTTTTAAATTGAAATGAAAATAGTTTTCCGAGTTATGAATAAATCTTTGTGAAGATTGTTGAACTTTGTTTTGAAATTGGAAAGGCGTACCTTTTGTATAAAGGGTCGAAATGGAATTGTTTTGAAAGTTATCAGTTAAACCTTTGTTTTAAAGATTGGACGAGTTAATCCAAATTGAAATGGAAATTGATTTGGAAAATCTGTGAATGGATCTTTGTGAAACTGGGTGAACTTTGTGAATTGAATCTTTTTGTGTAAAAGATTAAAATGGTAATGTGTTTAAACCATTTGAAAGAAAAGCTTTGGGTAATAAGTTGTGACTTAATCGAAATCCCAATATCCATATGTTTTTAAATATTACGCTCATTATTCGATTTAGCCGGGAGAGGACTTTGTGTCATATAACCCATTCCGAATAGTGATACGATGTAAATGGCTAGCATTTGAAGACCGGTGGTGAAGACCAGATATTTTCGAAAACGAAAGGACAACTCGTCGAATGTCTCTGTATCAACTGGTCCCCGATATAGAGATTTGATCACCCTTTGTGATGGGAAGTCTGGACGTGATTAGAAATTATCCGGATTTGCAAGGGCTTCTTTGGAAGTGCCTTCGGTTCTATTCGAACCCGGAACAGACTTGTATGGTTGTATGTCTGACACTACACTTTGAGATATAAAGCTGATTTCTTTCAAATACATTTCGGTTTGGTGGTGGAGATTTATTCTCTTAGCTTAACACCCTTCTTTGAGACGTGCGAGCTCAGAGGTTATGTAATTGAAGGTTATCAGTGATATACTCCCAATTTGGTAGTGTGGCATGTTAAGTGCTGCTGTGTGTTGTTGATCATTTGTTGATCAAAGCATGACTTTCGTGTAAAGCGTAGCTTTATGGACGAGACCTCATCGAGCCTCACAGACTGGTAATGGTCGAAATAGGAAAGATGCGGCAAGGTTTCAAGGGTAGCTCCCCTAGGGTATGTCTATTCCTTCTGGAAAAAGGTGGTATCATGGTATGGAGCCCATATATTTACCTATGTGGTTGCTCCAATCTCATTTACTATGTGATTGTTGCTGTGTGATCGAGGCGCCTCGGATAAAGGTCGCAAACGACCGAGGGTGGCATATCTCAGGTTTACTACCCGGGAAGGGGGTAACCAGCCTTGTGTTGGCAGAGAGCCAGGTGGTTCTCGGGACGTCCCTCCAGAGGCGTTCCCATGTGGCATAGGAAGTTCCTTAGCCTGACCATTTGTTGGAAATCCAAAGAAACAATACGAGCCTTGTACGGTTTTAGTTGTAGAACCTGCCATTTAAAATGGTAGCTATAGCAGGCATAATATAATGGTACATATGCTGGCTAAGATTAATATTGTATTTTCGAAAGGATTTTCTCACTATGCACTAGTAATAATACCAAAAGAGTTTTTCTTGCGTAGTAAGCATATTTGACTATCATAAGAAGAAATCTCCTCCAAGTCTACGATTGCATTGTGTGTGTGGTGGGAGGTCTTATGGTAGTTTCATTTTCCAAAAGCATTGCGGATTTCAATGTTTAAAATTCTTTTGTTGTTTGTTTTAAAGATAAACTTTTTTTGTTACACACACCAGTCCCATGACTGACTCGGAGCTTATTGTTCCCTTCCTAAACTCTGGGTGCCCACAATTTTCCACACGGGCAGTCTAGAGTTGGGTTTTTCAGATAGTCAGGTTAGTAGATTATCGGGAGCTAGTTCAGTGTTTGGAGTTCGCGATTGTCCTTGCTTCTCTTAGTGAGATGTGATAGGGGTTCGAGCTTGATGTTGGAGTTGTTGGACGCATTCTCTTTTTCAGATCATTTGGAGTTATCACTTCTGTTTTCCGCTATAGTATCTTTATTTATCTCTGATATTCTTGTATCATATTGATATCATTGTTGTATATCATATTCTGGATATTGTATCATTTGTGATGTATATGATATCATTCTTTCTTTCTTCCGCTGTGTTGTTATACTTACTGTGTTATAAGCTCCGGAGAGCCAGATTCGGCGTTTGAATCTGTGACATTTTGAGTACAAGTGAAGTACGGGTGCCGATTTTCGAAGGCCGAGTCCGGGATCTTTACACATTGGGGGACCAGGAGGGATCGGCATTACCTAGACCAAGTTAAGATTCGAAATGAAGTATTACAAGAACTAGATCTCCGTGCATCCAACCGCCTTGATAATTGAAACACCATCATTATAGACCAAAAGGGAACTACCATAGGGATCGCTAGCCCAAACTCGACTCATGGAGGGATCGGTACTAACCCTATCCATTGAGAGTTGGGCCTAGCCCTCCCTATGGTGGGCCCATATGGTTGTCCTGTTGTCGAAGTTTCAGTCAGATTGGAGGCCGCCTTTGTCTATAAATACAGGCACAAGGGGCCATTCTAGGGACTCTTATGCTATTAGTTAAACTCTACCATTATTGTAACTAAGTTCCTCCATTCTTTTCTGATCTCTTGCTATTTCTTGCTGTTTTTAATTATAATCAAGTGAATGGAGAAGCAATAAAGAGAATATTCAAAGTGGACGTAGGCAATCAACGCTGAACCACTATAAATCTTGTTGTTTTTTACTTTCTACTGCATCTTTCTTGATATTCTATGATCTTCCTCTGTTTTCATTTAATTTCTTCATTTATTCCACTACTCAAATCTATTCTTGGGTGTTTGTAGCCAATTTGGTATCAAACAATATTATTATGTTTGCTTCTTCATATATGTATTTGAATATATTCACATTTTAATGGACCCATAACTGTAATTTGGGGAAGGGCAGAATAACCAGTTAGGTTGACCTAGTAGTGAATATAAATTTAATTGACTCCTGAATGAGTAGAATTGCATCTAGGAGGTCAGGAAGACCAGAGTATAGGATGCTAAAGTATTAATTAAAGATATTGGCAAGGGCTAATAGGTTCACAGTAAGCCCGTGAAAATTGTTTATAGGAAAAATATTGGCAAGGGACAATAGGTTCATAATAAGCCCATGAAAACTATGTATAAATGAAGATGTCGGGAAAGCCCATGAAAACTATGATTCGATATTGGCAGGTACTAATAGGTTGATAGTTAGCCCATGAAAACTGTATCCAGATTAAGATATTGACATAAGTCAATAGGTTCCTAGTCAACCCATGAAAACTAGGATAAGAGGAAAGATATTGGAGTTACCAATAGGTTCAGGGAGAACCCATGAAACACTAAAGATATTGGCAGGGGCAATAGGTTCTTAATGATCCTATGGAAACTATGAAACTGGACAGGGAGTCCATAAACATTAAACAGGTTATTAGTAAGCCCATGAAAACTATTAGGTTAATAGTAACCCTAGAAACTATAAATGAGATAGTTAGTCGGAATGAATGGGGATGAGAAATCCAGATTTGATTTACTTATTTGCATATCATCATATTATTTTGAGATGTTTTAACCATTGTAGATGCAGTAGCATGGTATATGGTTTTATAAAGGTTTTAGGATACTGGTGAGGGGAAAACCCGCTCCGCTAAGCGGCGTGGTCTCACTAGATATCTAAATGGTTTGAGATGGTAGATTATTATTCATACTAGGCTTTATGTCTGAATCGAAGTTTATGTTTTCCCCTTAAACAATTGGGTACTCAATTGATTTTGAATAGTTTGAGAGTTGAGGTTTTCAGGTACCTCATTTGACGAATAAGCTTTCAGATACGTGTAGAAGGCATTATAGCTATCTAGAGTTCTCTTTTATTTTGATTCCGCTGTGTTGTTGTTGTAAAGGCAAAGTTGTTAAATTGCTTATATATACTCTGATCATCCAAAGGGGCATCTTTATTTGTCGCTCTTGGCGTATGTTGTAATAAGTATATTTTCTCTGAACGCGATTCTCATATTGGGATTATGTAATGAATTTGAAATGATTTTAAATGGAATGTGAAAGTTGTTTTGTGATTTTAATTTTTTTACATATCCATGTGTTTCTATTATATCAATGTATCTAACATTATCGTAGTTGGTCGTTGAGGATTAATAACTATGGATGACTGTAGCATCTGTAGCCATTAGTTTTGGGCCTCCAAGTAGGGGATGTTACAAAAGGTTTGATAGGTGCTAAGGGTTTCTAGGATTCCACGGTTACCTCTAAATGAGTTAAATCCTGTCATATGTCCATGGCCTTTTCATGTATGAGGAATTAACTTAATTTGACCTTTTTTGGTATCAAATGGTGGAGCCAAGTTTTCCATAGTAGCCATTGATTACTTTACCAAATGGGTAGAAGCAGAACCATTACCAAATATCGCCGTTGGAAAAGTCTTGAATTTTGTCATCAAAAATATTATCACCAGATTCAGACTTCCAAACAAAATTATGTCTGATAATAGGACTCAATTCGAGAGCGAAGAATTCACCTATTTTTGCAAGAGAAATGGAAATAGTAAAAAGTTTTTCATTGGTATAACACTTGAAAACTAATGGAGCAGTAGAAGCAGCAAATAAGACCATAAAGAATATTTTAAAGAAATGACTACGCAAAGCAAAAGAAAATTTGATGGAAGAGCTTCCCCTCATTCTATGGTCATATAGAACTTCCATGAGAACGACTACTATACATACCCCGTATTCCCTAACCTGTAGACTTAAAGCCATGCTACCAGTTAAGGTTGATGTCCCTCATATCAAACGATTGCATATGCCTACAAATCAAATCAAAGGATAAAGAAAGAGCCACTCGACTTGATTAGCGAACTTAGAGATCAAGCCGTTGTGCCAACAACTGAACACCAACAAAGAATCTCCATATATTACAATTCAAGAGTAAAAGGACGAGAATTCAAGTAAGGAGATTTAGTGCTAAGGAGAGTAATGGAAAACATAAAGGATCCAATAGATGGCGCATTAGGATCGAATTGGGAAGGGCCATTAATCATTCGTGAAGTGATTCTTCCAAGAACTCATCGATTAAGTAGACCAGATGGAAATGTGATAGCAAGAACATGGAATGTTGAACATTTGAGATCATATTTCACAATGTTTGATGAATAAAGTGGATTACCAAAAGATCTTCCCAAATAATAGCCCTTGGACCGAGATGCAATATGTTTGACTAAGCTCCTAACTTGATGAGGTTAGCGAGATTTGTTAAATAGAAGCACACCTCATATCCAAACGAGGATGATTAATTCTTTGGACCTACGTCAAGGCCTGGCCAAAGTCCACATCAAAAGGAGATCGATGAAAAGCCTTTGGTCCTGCCTCAAGGCCTGGCCAAAGCACCCATCCAAAGGAGATGGATGGAACATTTAGTCCCATCTAAAGGCTTGGATGAAGCACCCATCTAAAGGCTTGGCTGAAGCACCCATCTAAAGAGTTATGGTCAATTAAGCCTCTAGTCCCGCCTTAAGGTCTATCCAAAGCACTCACCCAAGGGAGATGGACGAAAAGCCTTCGGTCCTACTACAACGCCAGGCCGAAGCACCCATCCAAAGGGTGGTGGTTAGTTAAGCCTTTTTTACCGCCCCAAGGCCTAGCCAAAGCACCCATTCGAGGGAGATGGATGAATAGCCTTCGATCCCACCACAAGACCTGGCTGAAGCATCCATCCAAAGGGTGAAGGTCAATTAAGTCTTTGGTCCCATCTCAAGGCCAGGTCAAAGCATCCATCCAAGGGTAATGACCACTTAATCCCATAAGACCCTGTGGAAGCAACCATTCAAGGGAGGATGATTAGCTAAACTCTTGATTGGATATATAACAAACTCAAAACAAGTACCTAAAGTTATCAGGAAGTCGATCAAATTTCTCGATCAAGGTACATGAGTAATCAATGTAGCAAGGAGTAATAATCTAAAAAAAGAAAATGTAATAATCTGCCTTTCTTACACATAAAGACGACGCTTAATACATCATCGGTATTTGTGTGTCAATCATTTAAGTGTCTGAAAGATAGGTCATTTGGGGTAAAGAAAGGAAAAGATAAAATAGAATCTCACATTGTCACGAGAAATATATAATGTACATAGGATCTTTACAAAAAAAATCATCTTTATTATATACACAACATCAGAGTGCTCTAACCTACTATCAGCCTGGACAGTTATAACAACTAGTCCTTACAATTGCTGATAAATACATACAAAAATCAAAGCAAACAAAAAACAGCGGAAAAATATAAGATACGTGAATACGTCTTGGAGAATTCAACTCGTCTCATAAAAGCTTCAAAGGATCCAGCTAAATCTAGAAAACATGCTTGGGCTAACCCGAGCATTATAGGAAAATAACGCTCAGATCAGTCTGGTAAACCAACATGAGAAAGCTCAATCAAATCATATTGATTTCTACATTTGAAAACCCTTTATAAAGCATAAGATATCTTGTAAGACCACGCTGCACATAAACATGAACATGTTTTTACCTTACGATAACCAAACCATTTTATTATAAAAATCCAGTGATATTATAATAATGTCTATGGGTTAAAAATACCAATAATCAAGTAGCCATGATTTGTGTACATCACAACAATAATAGGTATACAAGTAAAAATCGAAGGCGCTTGCTGGAGAATGAATTCCAACGATGGCAAGGTAAGGGACTACCTTCCGTACAATACACCTCTAGATAAATGTACGGAGATATCAAAAACCTTTCAGCCTCAGCATGACAAGACCGGCCTACCCCTTACTGGATAGTACCGAATTTGTCATCACCTCGGCTGCTTCCAACCTTTATAAAGAGCTCTCATGCACAACCAAATCCATAATATAATGATCTAGAATGGTGAAGACACACCCTAATGGTAGTGACCTACATAGCCTTGCGGCATACCCAGTTTTAGCCATTTTCGGATTGTAAGGCTTGAGAGGCTACGCACTTACAAATTCCTCATAGCAATTCCCTCTTGGAATGCTAACACCACCGTCTAAGCAGAAATGCAATGCCAACATTCATCCATACAAGTTTGTTTTGGGTCTGAACGATACCGAAGGCACTACCTCTACTATATCCATTTTGGAATCACTCTCACGATAAGTAGCAAGTATCCCTTGTACTTCAAAGAACTCCATCTTCGAATATCTTCAAGATATCTTCCATTCAAACTCTTATGTTGGTTCAAAGTGGTTTTCGGATAACATATCCGATTCCAGTCTCTTTGAACCAACAACTGAAAATTTCAGGCTAACTCAATCTTGGTTCTTTTAGAAGTAAGCGGACTACATCAGAGTCCTAAGGGGATCTCTAATATATCCCTTAAAGCTAAAGATGTTTCATCAGAATGAGTTGTCTCAAGGGATCTTAAACTGTATGAACACGCGAAGCTCTTATTTACTTCCTAAGTCAAAACTAGCCAAGATTTGATAGTCGGGTATTTAACAATCAAATAAACAAACAATCAATAATTCAAAGATTTAGTTACCTATGGCAACCATTGAGCCTCAAAATAAATCTTTCATTCAATTTGAATCTCTTTCCAAAATATTTGTCATAATATTCATATAATTATCTTATTGCCATAAGCATATTCACAAAACATTGTGAAAGATTTCTTACTTTAAAATCATATTAAAAGGATCAAAACAAAAGTTATTTAAAAAGAAATGGAGATAAGGATAAACCCAAACACTATTCCCCTGGTGTTAAGCATGGAACAATGTCACACCACCAAATTAAGAAGGTCAATTTGGGGAAATCCGATCTCAATTTCTTTTATAAATTTCTTCAATAAATCCTTTTAATAAATCTCTTTCTTTTATGAAAATCTCCTTTACTTAAATTCCAAATCCATTATAAAAGACTTTATGAAATCTTCAAGTTTAATAAAAATCTTTTTTAAATATCCAAAATCATTTATAAAACTCTTTTTATAAATATCCAAAATTATTTATAAAACTTCTTCCCAAATTTTCAAGATCTCTTTACAATTTATAAACTCCTTTCATAAACTTTCCTTATTCAAAACAAAACTTCTTAAATTAACTTTAATCAATAAAGTTCCTTTGGTAATCAGTTATTTAAAACACCTTTAAACAAACAAGATATTTTTTAAACATTCTTCATTTAATTATCTTTAAACCACATTAAAAAAATAATGATTTTAAACAACCATTAAAAAAGTATTAAGTTAACTTAAAACATTTTTAATAAATTAATTGCTTAATTATCCTTTAAATATCATATTTAAAATAATAATAAACTTTAAACATTTTTTAAAAATGATAAAATGAAATATTTGACTTCAGACAATTAGGAAGAGGCTTAGTGACCCTAATGGTTCTCATTTAATTAAATTTAACTTTCCAAGTTATAACATGGGTATTTACATAACAAGCAGATTTGTAAAAGGGATCAACCAATAACAACCAATCAACATATTGGTAAATGTCCAAGTTACCAAAATAGCAAAACTGGGTTTTATTCTGCTTAAATAGATGTCAACATAATCTACTTGATGAATTATGACAGAACTGTGATTTATTCTACCAAACAAATGTCAAATATAATTTAATTAACAGAACGGTGTTTAATTTTGTTAAACAGATGTCATTAAGTTTCATATTCATATGTGGTTACTTCAAAGTAATCGACAAAGAAATCCCTTGGATTTAAAACATTCTTTTTAAAGATAGTTTGCTTTAACAAATCGACCTTTGGAATTAATGATTTAAAATCTAGAGCATTTATTCCATTATTAAATAATATTTAAACTCTTTATTTAAACAATAATTTAACCTTTAAATAAATAATTAAATACCAAATTAACTTTTAAATAAATAGTCAAATAATAATTTATCTTTAAATAAATAATTAAATTTTAATTTTAAATAAATAATTAAATCGTAATTTACCTTTAAATAAATAACCATACTATATCCAGATAGTAAGAATGAGCAATAGAGCAAGACAGGGTAGAGGAGCTAGTAGCACCACGACCACTAATGGTCGAGCTCCCAATGTTGGAAGAGTTGAAGAGGCAGCACTTGTGCAGCCCTGTGTAAACTTTGTCGCTTTGTGCAAAGACTATACTAATCTAGGAGGAAAACCATTTCAGGCACCGAATCCATCATCGAATTCCAAGCTTGGCATCATTCTTGTGAGAAGATTTTCAAGGGGTTGGATATTTCAAATGAGTAGAAGCATTTCTTAGCATCTTGGAAGCTGTAGGATGGAGTTGCAATAGTGGGACTCCATTACAGCAAATGTTTCGAATGATGATTTTTCTTGGGCTAGATTTAAGGAGGTGTTTGAAGATAGTTCATGCCCGCTGCAGGAAATACCCGTCTGTATAGAGTTTCTTCACCTTAAGCAAGGAGATTTGTCAGTGTTGGAGTATGAAACCAAGTTTAATGGGTTATCGCGATTAGGTTCGGGAATGATTGATACCACTCTCAAAAAGAATGAGATGTTTGTGAGTGGGATGAGAAAACGATTTCAGGAGAAGATGACTACCCACTTGATGGGATCTTTTGTGAACTTAGGAGACATTGCTTTGCGGTATGAAGTTCTTGAGAAGAAGAGGTAGCAAGCAGTGGTACCAAGTTGTGACGACCTAACTTTTTGATCCTTAAGAACGACACTTAGTATTTGTGAATCGTTGCCCAAGTGTCCGAAAGATGAATTGACGTGGGGATAAAAATAAAGAAAAGAACAAAAATCCTCACAACGAAACCGTTTAATATAACATAACAGCAATATAGTACATAGGGTTACTCCCAAACATGGAGTTATACAAAAGTACTACAATCAGCTTAGGCGGTTATAACAACCTGCCTTTACATATGCTGAAACAAAATACACTTACAAAAACTAAATAAACAGCAGAAATAGACAACTAAATAGAAAAAGGCCTTCTGCTCGGACCCCATCTTCAAAAGAGTCCATAAAGACCTGCTACTCTCGGACTACTCAAATATAAATGAGTACCAAAGGGTTTAGGAAAACAAACAACTCGGGTCAAACAAAATGTCTAGTGTGAGTAAAACTCAAATCAATAAGTGTAATTAAATAACAACATGTGAGACCACGTCGCCAAACGTGGAACGGGTTTTCTTTCATAATAACAACAACCAAATGTAAAGAAATGATATAAATAATTAACATTGCGAAAAGTGCTATACTCTTCCCGATGCAATTAAGAAAACAAATTCGAGGGTTCGAGTCAATAACAAAAAGGAAATTTACCAACAATGACTAGGAGAGTCCACCCCCTTACCGAAAGTATACCTCTAGAATATATATTTGAGAACTCCGATGGCTCTCGGAAACCTCCAACCTGGACCCCGCCAACCTTTACCAAGTATAGAGTATTTCACATCTCAATGTGCACAACCGAATCCAATCTAGAGTGTATATGAGAATACCCTAACGGGAGCAAACCCGCATAGCTTGCCCCCACTCGCTCTTTGGGTTTAGTCATTTTCGATAAAAAAAATAACAATGCTTAAATGAGCAACACATCGTCTTAGGATGACGAAAAAAAGAAGTCTGAGGCAGTCGATAGTCGATAAACTAATTATCGAAGATAACAAAATGACCATATATGGAAAGTAAACCTCATATTCCTACCACCACTCGTCGATTTCAAATACGTACTATTTCTTGGTTAAAAATGAAGTCGGACAAGTGAAGGTAGTGTTACCTCTAGGCGTTGCCTTGATCATAATTTTAACTTTCGAGATAGTGACAAGTTTCCAAACCTCGACGTTCAGTGTCAAGAGTATGATTAAATTCTTTTCATATAAACGATATTGTTTACGGAAACTTCTCTTCCATAACCGAATCGAAATTTTTTACTTTTAAAACCAAATTCGTGCTTGGGCTTCTCATTTCAAGTTTCTAACTTTAAACATCTTTGTAAAATGGTTTACCAACTTTAATACACCATTATAAAAAGGATTTAATAACCTAAAACATTTTTATTAAATTGACTAATCATCTTTAACTGTCATTAATAAGAGTGACTAATTATCTTTAGATTTCGTTAATTAACTTGATTAATTAATTTTAAATACCCATAATTAAAAAGGGTAAATCACTTTAAAACTTCAGTAATTAAATTAATAATTAATTCTTAATCTCATTAATTAAGTTGATTAATTAATTTTAAAACATCATTTATTAAAAAGGATTAACTAATTTAAAATATCATTAATGGAATATTAATTAAATTGAAACTAATTAATTAACTTTAAAAGTAATTAACTAAAAATGGTTAATTAATTTTTAACTCCATTAATTAATATAATTAATTAACTTTAATCTATCATTATTCAAGAGATTAATTAAACTTAATCATCATTAGATAAAATGGTTAATTAATTTTAAACATCATTAACAAAGTAATTAACTAATTTTAAACACATCGTTATTAAGATAATTAATTAACCTTAATCCTCATTAATTAAAATAATTAATTAAATTTACATTCATTATTAAATTAGTAAATTAATTTTAAATCCATCCCGTTTTAAAAACTTAATTACCTTTGTAAAGTAAAACCCAAGCTCTAAAGTAAAACGAAAGATGTCTAAGAGATGGTATTTTCCGAAAGTTCCGATATAGCTATAGTCGTTATACGAACACTTCGAGAACTACTTTTATGTCGTATTGATTTTCACCCAAGCATCACATCACTTAAATATGGCATGTATATAAAGTAAACAATATTTATGAATATAAGAAGGCATCACTTATACAAACTTTACTTCGATATTTACAACTTATTCTAAGGGTTTACTAACTACAAAGGTGTCATCTTTTAAGCACAAACCAAGTCACAAACTTTACATCCAAAATTACTAACCAAGCAAAAAATAGTGAATATAATATGAAGGAAATAAAGTTCAAAACATTAATTTAAAAAACGAACTTTACTCACAAAAAAGTTTGCAAATTCAACTCTAACTTCCACACAAACTTGAACACGACCGAGGTCTTTGCTTCAAACTCAAAAAAATGGATTTTTGGATGCTTTAAATTGCCAAAGTGGTTCAGCCTTGAATAAAATAAGGCTCGACCTTGGTGGTATATGTGTTTGCGGGCTTGAAATTGAAAGAAGAAGTGGTGTAGAGGAGGAATAAGGTGTAAACTAGTTAATTTAAAAGGATTTAAAAGGAAAATCTTTTATTTTTAACCTTTAAATTAAAATGGAAGAAAACACTTTGAAAAGCTTAAGTAGAATGTGTAAAAATATTGAAACGGATGGAAAATGAAATGGTGAAGGGGAGAGAAATTTTGAATTAGTTTTATTAAAATGGAATCATAAAATTACCAAAATGACCCTAAGTACCAATGCCCGCCATTCATATCATGCCACATCATCACCCCATCACTTCCTCTTCTCTTTTACACGTTGGAATGAGCAGAGGTCTAATATCCATCATGTATTACCCTTAATTGTACTTATGTGTAAGTCTGAATACGACATTTTATTCTTATCTTATTTATTTAAATTTTAAACCTTTGAAAATTGTCGCATCACTTCTTCTCTTTAAAAATACATATATTTATAATATTAACATACCTAATTAGACACTCATTATTTATATAAGTATGTGTTTAAGTGTACTAAGGTATTCACAACATTTTAAACAATTTTTTAGATGATCAAAAATCAGGATTTTTGAAAAAGCTTTTCGGTCACATTTTATATTTTCTTTTCAACTAATTATTCTTTTAAACACATTTTAACAATCATTTTACCATCATTAATTATTATTAAAAAGTGTTTTATTCTAAATTTAAAATCCATTTATTGATTATTTAAAATTATATTAAATGTTCAAATTTCTAAGGGGTTATATTATGGGTCATTACACTCTCCCTCCTTAAAAGAATTTCGTCCTTGAAATTAACACTTAAGGAGATAACTCAAAATAACTCAAAAAGGGCATATATTATATAAGAAAACCCATACAACAGATATACACTAAGCAACTATATCATAATAGTGCTTGCATAGTACATACAGACAAACAAACTACTATCCTAACATCAACTCAGGATAAGCATCCCTCGTAGTATCTACATTCTCCTAAGTACAATCTCTGGGATCTTCACGCCACTGTTGTAACGACCCAGTATTTTGGACCATTCAAATCGACAATAAATCCACACGTGCCAGACTTGAATAATTCAAAACAATGGATTGTAAAAAAAATTTGGCAAAACTCAGCATATACAGTAAATAAAATAATCACAGATCACAGACACAGAGTAATATAACAGTAATGCAGCGGAAAAAAGGGATAGTAGTTCATGAACCTACTATAAATATATAACAGAGTTAAACAAGATACAACAGAAGTCTCGAATACATAGATGTCTCAATACACTAGTCAAATAACCAACTCTGAATACATCACTGAAATCAACTGAATAACTGGTAGCAGAATCGATAGATAGCTGGATCTCCAAGCGAAGCTCCAACTCCAAAGGTGAGTCTCAAATGTTGTATCACTCAGTCAGACCCGAGCGTAAAGCAAAACACAAAACACTTTAGTCAGGATTAACATTCTTATATCAATAAATCCAACTCAAGTGAAATATCAACTGAAATACAAGTAACTCAAAGGATGTTTGGGATAACCATCCTCTAAGGATCCTTTAACTATCTACTATGTAGTAATATTCACTATTATAATAATGTCTAATATAAAATAAACATACTTTAAAATAGCATTAGGGCTTTACATTTAATCTGAACTCACCCTAATACGTAATAGTGCCAATAGTCTATGCAGTACCTGCATACCCCGAGAGGCTACGAGAAGATACTCCATAGGTATGACACAAATAGAAACCCGTAGAAAAGCTTGATATGGTAGGTGACACGGCACACAAGGCAATGCCAAGGTAGTTATACCAATTACGCACACGGACTGATGGAAACGCATAGCAGCCACTACCGCTCCACCTCGAACAACACTCCCAAATCAAGGGGTGCACCCAAACAATCACAAAGTAATAGAATGGTATCGAAGAAGTGCGTCCGATAAGAGGTGCTACCTCACTGGTCCGAGATCGCTCCTGTTTTATCCACCTTATGCCAACTCATGGGAGTTGGGTCCACGTATATACCTTAGGATCGTCGCCACCATCCTACTTCATTCTGGAAACTCCATCGCGTACACAGTTGTTAAAGTGGTTTTCGGTATCGACAGAGAGTATCTCTATATCCGATCCCGGTTTCTTTAACAACCAATCGTTATTATAACACCGTGGTCATTTCAAAATAGTTATACTTCAAAACCAAAATATCATTTCCATTTCAAAACCCAAATCAATACGATATCATTTCCATTTCAAAAATATACATTTCAAAAATCATATCACTTTCCAAAATTATAACGTTTTCGAAATCATAGTCTTTAAAAAAATCAAAACACTTTGGAAATCGCAGCTTTGAAATCACAGCATTTTGGAAATCATAACACTTTGAAATTATAGCATTTTGGAAACCATAACACTTTCCTTTTAAACAGTTTAGATATTAAAATTAGTATATAAAATAAAATAGTTTATAAATAAAATAGTTTATATAAATAGTTATAAGTTAAAATGGTTTAAAATAAAATAATTTATATTAAAAATGCTTTATATTAAAATAGTTTATATTAAAATAATTTATAAAGTAAAATATCAACAGTTTAAATATAATTTAAAATTACTTTATACAATAAAATATTTTCCTCAAATTTCACAAATCAATTCAAATCAACCCGAATTCCGAAATTTTAATTTAATCAAATCTCAAATAATCAATTTCAACTCGATTCAGCTTCTAAATAAACCATTTCAAATTATCGATTACAAATACACATCTGAACCATAAAATAAGCCATTTCAATATATTTCAAAGTTACAAATATTCAACATTTCAAAACTAAATTCGATACTTATATATATATATATATATATAATTCACTTAACTATTATTTAGTTTTGAAACATTTACTTAATCATTTCAATAACATCTAAAACAACTTCAATTTACAAATTTAAATAAACAAAATATCCCATTTAAATATATATAAGTTTGAAATATCCATTTAAGTCACCTTTTCAAATTTCAAGTTGTAAAACACTTCTTTAAATTTCAAATTCAATACATTTCAAATCAAACTTATTTAAGTATAATTCTTAAATAAAATATAATTTCCAATCAATTTCAAATCATTATACACTCTATATTTGAAAATATATATATTAAATAAATACTTAAACATATTATTTATCAACTTTATTAAATCAACTTTAATGAATCTTTAAAATCAATATTTATCAAAACAATATATTTCTTTTCAAAACCATAGAAATCATTTTCAAAATATTTATATAAAGACCAACGTTGTTTTTACATAATTTTCTACACTATGGTCAAGTGATACGGATATTTATCATTTCAATCCGCAATTTAAATATATACGGGTATATATCTTTTCAACCCGCAATCCCAAATTCAATTCAATGAAAATCACTTGGGTTTATCATTTCAACCCATAACGATTTCCTCCTATTCTAAAGTCCGTTCGGGTATGTATCATTTCAACCCATAGTGAATTCTATACTAACAGGGAACTTGCAGAGTGATAACAGATATGATAATAAGATAACAACAGTAACAGGCATATATCATCAATATAAATAACAGATAATGGTGTCAGATGTCACAGGTGAACAGATATAGATAATGGCATATATATAACAATGTAAATAACTAACAGCAGCATATTTCAATTGACGTTTCAATTGAAATCAAATTTAATAAATATAAGAACGTTAATCAGAGTGATTGCTCACCTTTCGAGGCTAGAGAGATTCGACAATGAGATTGGATAAAACCTAAGCACGAATTCCCAAAACGAAGCAAGATTGGCACGAATCAAACGAACGAAGCAGATAAATATGGATTGACAAAAATCCAATTAGAACAAGGTCGATGAAGCTCAGTTATCAAAGGACATATATATAGCTATATAAAATTATATATATATATATATATAAAGTCATATTCTAAATTTTAAACATATATTAAATTAAATATATACGTATTTTGAAATCATTATTTAAACTAAAACTCATGTTATGGTCAACATATAAAAATAATTTGTAAATCAATACATTAAAATTTAACAGTTTTAGATAAACTGATATGTGTATATATAAATACAACATAAAACAACCACTTACCAAACTTATAATTTAAATCTATATCCATTTCAAAATTAAAAAAACCACATATGCATACAGTTTTAGATCAATAGTTAAAACAAATGCACTATGCAGACAAAATGTACAGTTACAGCTAAATGTACTAGTTAGACAAAATATATATGCAGACTCAAATAAAATGCAACTGAACACAATATATATTAAGTCAACATTTACTAACAACACATCCTTACTTTATTGTACTATAAATATAAACCAACAGATAGTATGCGTACAAAATTTATATTGTACATACATATTTACATATTTTATATATACTGCTAGCCAAACAATACACATATTAAATAAAATATGAAATCAGGAACCAAGATACTTACTATAGAAAATCTCTACTTTGCATCTATATATATAAACACAGTAGATGCAACTATGTTAATACATCTATATATATACTTACATTACAAAATATATAAACTGACGTCAATATGTAAACAACACTACCAACTATGACACATATAACTCATAATATACATATATAGACCTTTATAACTAAAGATACTCTACAAAATTTCACTAAATGAACTTTACTTTTTTTTTACAACAGACCACACAGTTCTTATACTGGCCTGCCTATATAAATCCCTATATATGAACCTTATAAAACAAGTCTTTTTTAAATAACTATTAAAACCTTTACATATATACTAAACCCAAAATATTTACTAACATATAAATAGATATACATGTGCACGAAAGAATGAAAGAGGTTGACAAGCTATGGGAAGAAAGGATGAAAGCTGGTGAGTTCGGCCAGTCTGAGGAGAGGATACGGAGGTCAGAGCAGGGTTAGGTCGCGCAGAGGTTGGTGACAGAGGTGTGTGCGCGGGTTCTCGGCTGGGCTGGACTTGGGCTTTGTGGCGAGATGAAGTCAGCATGGAGATGGGCCAGAGGGGGAGTGGCTGCTGACGTGGGCTTGGAAATGGAAGGGGCGGAGGTGCAGTTTGGTGGACATGGAATGGTGGATGGATGTAGCGGCTGCTAGTGGGTTTTGTTAGCATGGAGGCGTTTTGTCTCTATATTTTTTTTATACGAAGAAGGAGATGGGCGAAAGTAAAAAATGTGCAGAACCCAGATCTTATAGCCTTCATATACTTATCATTTATTATAGAAGGCGAAAGAGAGAAGGGGAATGGTGTACAGCTGGCTACAGATCAGTTACTATTACTTTTCAATTGAACCGTCTCAAAACAATGAGCAGTAACAAGTTGAAACGTTATCTCCAAGAAAATAAAGGTCACAATCAGAATTTATGGAGATAATAAAGAAAATAGACGTTGTGTTATACAAGTTGAACGTACTAGGGATTCAAAAGATCATGGGAACCAAAAGTCACAAAACCGGTATCGATACGAAATTCTTTTATCGATTCCGTAGCGATCTGGATATCAAAACACAGAATTGAATATACCGTAAAAGTCAGCATGACGAGATGATTAAAATGGTAGACAGATATCAGTGGTACGATCATCTGATCAAAAGTTGGTATCGATACTGAAATGCTGCTAAAATGTCAGAAATAAGATAAACGGAGCAATAAAAGTCCAAATTTGACGAAACGAAAGATGACGACTCACTCAGAAGATGATTTACAAATTTTCTATGTAAAAATATTTAGGTTTGAAAAACATTTTATTATCATCAATTTTAACTGATATAAATTGGAATAAAATTACACTAGAAAATAAACTTCCAAATTATCTGATGAAAATTTACCAGTTGCTATGATTAATTAGACGCATTCCAAATATCAAATTTTTATTTCAAAATTTTATCGTTTAAAATTTCACAAAAACTCAACTAATTACGTTATTAAAACAGTTAAAATTTACGGGTCGTTACACTCTCCCCCACTCAAAACTTTTCGTCCCCGAAAAGGAAGGAGGTAGGAGAATAGAAACAACCAGAAAGAAAATAGATTGAAATACAAAATACAACAATTAACTCAAACCATATAAATTTAAATTTTATATTAATCAATATTCAACAGTTTGGTTTTAATCTATTTGAGTTTACTTAAGTTAAATCAATCTATTTATTTCTAAATTCATATCTTATCATCTAGTCATCCTCAATTAACAATCTATAAATCATCAATTTGTATAATCATTTATTATACTCATATTTTATTCAACAAATTTAATTCTTTTACTAAGTTTATTCCACTTAATATATCTTATCACCTATATTTAAACCATATAAATTAATTTAAACTATATAAATTTCAATTTAAATTAATTTATATTCAATAATTAATTTTAAATTCAAGGTATTTCCATAAGTTGATCTAATTTCAAATTTTTAATTTCTTCAAAACAAAATTTATTTATTTTATCTCATTTATTATTCAATTAACTTATTCTATTTATCTCTATAAACATTTTATAATTAAAATTTAAGTGTATAACATTCATTATAAACACTCAAATTCCGTTTATAAAATTATTTTATATTGTATATTATCCAATTACATTTTTTTTTCTGAATAAATTAGGTAAGTTATATTGAAATGCAATTTAATATTATACAAATAAAAATTACCAATTCAGTTATTTCAAGTTTAAATACTTATTCAAAATTTAGCTTTATTTAAAATTGAAAACATCCTTTAACATAATTTTAAGAATTAAATTTCCGTTTAATTTCACACCCTTTAGAGATAATTATGTATATACTATATATATTAAATCAAATTAAATTTAAAATAATATACCCATATATATATAAATCAAGTCACACTTAAGAAAATCAAATCAAAATATTTTTCCAAAACAAAACCGTAGCAAAGCTACAGAATGGTCTCTCCACTTCGAAACTCGAAAATGAATGTCGATAATGCGGCCGCCATCACCGAAATTATTTTCCAGCGACAAAGAGAAGAGCACTGATTTCAACATTTTAAAATTCTAAAAAAAATCATTTATATTCAAAAATACTTTATATAATATACATTTTAAACTTTAAAACCAGAGTTTGAAATCATCAGAAATTAAATTCTCAATTCCTGATTTAAATTCATTTCAAATTTCAAATCAATTTATAAACCATGTTTATAAATTCATTTAGAACAATAAATGATAATTAAATATTATCATTTCAACAACCAATTAACTTATTAAATTCCAAAAAAAAATTTACTTATATATATAATATAATCATATAAATTTATTTCATTTACCAATTTGAAAAACAATATTGTGTCAGTTTGTTCTGTTCAATTGTTTTGGAAATCCTATCGATAGCATTGATCAAACGAATCGATCGAAAATCCAAATCAACATCAACAACTCAAACACACAATACATAAAATATTTTAATATAAATTACAAACACTCCTCACTCGACGATACAAGAATGGATTTCAAACAAAAATAGAGATTCAGATTAGAGGGACCCAAATCAAAGAGAATTCAACTAGAAGATAGGCTCGATAGGAAGATAAATAGATTTCAATGTGAGACAAGAATGGATAGACTTGTATAATTTGCAGGCAACCCTAACCGGGTCAACCGTGACTTCATAAATAAGATCGATGCAGAATTCTGAGGCAAATCGACATTCGATCGTCAGAGATAGAATTCGGGTATAACAAAAGATAACAGCATCGTAAACCGACGATACAAAATATACGGTGAATCAATGCTTATTGTAAAGGAGTTTCACCCCTTTACAAATCATTCAGAGATTAGCGAGACCGCCGATTTATTATAGAGATCATTCAAAGTGGAGTTATGAGATACTCCAGAATCAAGAAGACACGAATAGGGGAGACACGAATGGACTTTAGAACCGAAGGGAACGTTCCAAAATTCAAATAAAACCGAGTCAAAGGAGAAGGAATTCAAGCTCGAACGAAAGTGATTCTATAATTAAATTTTACCCTATATGCTGAGTTTTGCCTAAAACCAGAGCTCTGATACCACATGTAACGACCCAGTATTTTGGACCATTCAAATCGACAATAAATCCACACATGCCGGACTTGAATAATTCAAAACAATGGATTGTAAATAAAATTTGGCAAAACTCAGCATATATAGTAAATAAAATAATCACAGATCACAGACACAGAGTAATATAATAGTAATGCAGCGGAAAAAAGGGATAGTGGTTCATGAAGCTACTATAAATATATAACAGAGTTAAACAAGATACAACAGAAGTCTCGAATACATAGATGTCTCAATACACTAGTCAAATAACCAACTCTGAATACATCACTGAAATCAACTGAATAACTGGTAGTAGAATCGATAGATAGCTGGATCTCCAAGCGAAGCTCCAACTCCAAAGGTGAGTCTCAAATGCTGTATCACTCAGTCTGACCCGAGCGTAAAGCAAAACACAAAACACTCGAGTCAGGATTAATATTCTTATATCAATAAATCCAACTCAAGTGAAATATCAACTGAAATACAAGTAACTCAAAGGATGTTTGGGATAACCATCCTCTAAGGATCCGTTAACTATCTACTATGTAGTAATATTCACTATTATAATAATGTCTAATATAAAATAAACAAACTTTAAAATAGCATTAGGGCTTTACATTTAATCTGAACTCACCCTAATACGTAATAGTGCCAATAGTCTATACAGTACCTGCATACCCCGAGAGGCTACGAGAAGATACTCCATAGGTACGACACAAAAAGAAACTCGTAGTAAAGCTCGATATGGTAGGTGACACGGCACACAAGGCAATGCCAGGGTAGATATACCAATTACGCACACGGACTGATGTAAACTATAACGACCCTAGATTTTATTTTATTTAAATTGACAATTTAAATAATTTTTGAATAAAATTTGTGAAATAAATACATATATCTTGATAAATCAATACGATATAATACAAATAAAATAGATACAAAATATAATCAAAGGAAATAGGATAAAATAGGAGTTCACTCATATTCTTAAGTAATAAAATAAACAAAGAAGAAAATACAAACACTTGTAAAAGAATGAAACAAAAATATATACACATGGAAAACAATACAAAGTAAATGTACATATGAATTAGCTTACAAAAGAAAACTAATATACAAGTATGAAACCAGACAACAACGAAAGTGTTTAAAGATAAGTTTAAACAAATATACATTTGTACAAAGTCAATTTAATGAAGCCATCATGTTCAAGTACCTTCAGCCGAAATGCAAGTATATATTCAAATATACAATCAAATAAAATAACCATTTGTACAAAGCCTAATTAATGCTTGGCCACCAAATCAATATATCAGCCTCCAAACTAAAATTATCTCTGAAAATTTGTACATCTTGTACACTATTTTGCATACAAAAAAAATGATACCCTGTGACTTGTTGTATATATCAACCTGTAAGCTACTTTTTCCCATACCAGCTTTCATTTCCATTCGAACTAAATAAACCAAGATAAAAAAAACTTCTTTTAAAACCCTAAGGAAAACATTCTACAACATCAAGCAAATCAAACTGAGGATTAAAGAAAATCTTGTTTTCAGCCTGTATATTCAAGCCTGTTTCATCTGGAAGCCTCTGTTCTTCTTTTTCATAAAAACTGTGAGTAACATTTATTTTTAAAACTTATAACTTAAGTTAATATTGTATGCTTCCTTCTGTGATGACATGTATCTTATATATATACATATGTTTGTGTATATCTGTTCTGTTCTTTGATTCTCCGTTGTCTGTTGCTCATTTTTTGAGTAAATTGGAGAATAAATCTTTATCTCATGATCTAATCAATGTTTAAATTTAGAATATAAACAAATATTGTTTGTTTGATCATAATATAAGTGTTAAAATTTATTTAAGGCAGAAACAACATATATTTGTCTCTGGAAACAAAGAAAACATGTACATCTTTAAATATGTGAAAATCAAACTTCTTGTTTAAAGAAACCAGGAGTATAAATCGAAACTACACACAAAAATATGATTTTTAAGACAAGAATTATAAATTTTAATGCTTGGGTTGAAGAGCAGTTTTAGATGCACTATTTTAAGCCCTTTGAGCTGCCATAGGTGATCTCGACAACTAGAAATGCCGAGCTTGGGTCTGGAGGTAGAGGAGTTATGGGGAAGTTTGGGAAAAATGGTGGAATGGTGTACTGGTGAACGTGGTAACGATGGCGTTGAATTTATTCTCGTAGACCTAGTTTTGTAAAGCTCTGGTGATTTGTCTCGTTCGAAGCCACGAATTGATCGAGTGTTACGAGCTTCTGGGGTTGGATACAGGGGAGGTAGACAAGGCTAAGGCTGGAGTTCGGTGGTCTCTGGTGATCGGAGATGGGAGCACGGCGAAGTTTTCCAGGTGGTGATGTTTTTTGGTTTGGGTTCCAGGTGTGGAATCGAACTCGATTTCATTCGAGGGTCGGAGGGGATGATCGGAGGGTAGAGAAGGGTCGTGGATGTGGTCGCCGATATGAGAGGATGATCGTAGTCGACCGGAGGCGGCGGATGGGAGCGTGCACGTGCACGATTGATTATTTTTCTGGTGGCTGTTTTTCTCTGGAAGTGAACTTGAGATTTCTCGAGTAAATCTTCGTTTTGGCTCGGGTGGAATGATAATTGCCTCGAAGCGGTGTAGGGTTGTCTCGAGTATTCATTTGAGTGAATTTGAGTTGGGCTCGAAGAAATTTTGGTCTGGGCTCGAGAAGTTTGTGAACAGGTTTAAACCAAACCTGTTCCTGCTTTGGGAATTTTTAAATTTAAAATTTAAAGTAAAGTAAGATTTAATCTCGGTTTTAAATCAAAGTTCAAGTCTAAACTCTAGTTCAGTTTGAAACTAAAGTTAAGGATAAATAAAGTTTTAGAAATTTAAACTTGTTTATATAACTTTAAAGTATTTAAAGGATTAAAAGAATTTGAATTTTAAATGGAATTTGAAATTGTAAAGGAAGGATTAAATTATAATTAAAAAAGTAAATTAATTATGTAATTAACTTAAGAATGATTTATTTTATTTATAAATTTATAAATTAAGTTGATTAGAAATAATTAACGATGATTTAAACCTAAGAAAATTTCTTAAGAAAGTAATTAAAGAAATGTTATTAGTTAAATTGTAAATTAACTAGAAATCCATTAAGTAATCAAATTTATGTGATAAATTTTGATATAATTAATTAGATTAATTAATTTAGATAATTAATCGTAAATTGTTAATTAATTAATAAAAATAATTAAGGAGAATTAATTAAATGATAGTTAATTAATTTATTAATTGAGGCTAATTAATTTATTATTAAAGATTAATTAATTTAAATAAAATTGTAATTAGTTAATGTTAATTAACAGTATTGGTGAATAAATCTGATCAGATAAATAAAATCGACCTTACCTATGAATGTTTGGACCTGACTGAATGTTGAATTGTTTGATATCCCTGATTGTGATGCTTTGGGATATACCCTGATTTATGTTATGATCTGTAATTTCTTTATCTGTGATATTTATACATCTGTGGTCTGTATGTGAAAGATAAACGTTATAGTTTATATCGCTTATCAACTATATTTATGTATTCTGATCTGTGATGATTGAATGATGTTGCACTATTGTGTGTAAAACCCTTGACTACACCATACACACACAAATATGGATTTCACGTGGAAATCGGTTAAGTCACAGATAATTTAAATCTGATGTTTTTTGAAATTGAAATTTTAATTTCAATTGATTTTGAAATTAGAAATTTAGGTTTAAATGTGAAAAACTTTTGAAATGGAATTTCAAAGATAAGACTTATTTTTGAATAACTTGATTAAGTTTTGAAGTTTAAATAATTTGATTTAAACTTAAATTCAAGATTTGAAATTGAATTCTATAATTTGAAACTAAGGATTAAAGATGTTATACCCGTTATATAAGGGTTAAACTATTTTAAAAGTATTGATTTTGAAATGTGAATATAATTCAAGGGCTTTAACTCGTTCAAATATAATTGGATTTTTCTGAAACGAAAACTAATTGTTTTCATTTAATAACAGCTTTCATATAAGAAGTGAACTTCCAATTTGTGTTGAAAGGTTTCAAATTTAAAATGAAATTGAAATGTTTTGAAAGGCTATGAATGAATTCTTTTTGAAAGCTATGAATTGAATCTGTTTATTTTTAACAGGTTTAAAATGATGATTTGTTTAAACCCTTTGAAATGAAACTGTTTTGAAAGTTATAAGTTAAATCTTTGTTTTAAAGATTTAACGAGTTAATCCAATTGAAACGGAAATTTTTTTGAAATCTATAAATGAATCTTTGTGAATGGGGTTAACTTTGTGAAATAAATCTTTTTGTTTAAAGATTTGAAAATAGTAAATTGTTTTAACCATTCGAATAAAAAGTTTTAGGCTTTAAACTGTGATTTAACTAAGACCCCAATATCCATATGATTTTGAATATTGCGCTCGTTATTCGGATTAGCCGGGAAAAGACATTTGTGTCATATAACCCATTCCGAATAGTGATTCGTCGTATATGGATCGCATTTGAAGACCGGTGGTGAAGACCGGATATTTTCGGAAACGAAAGGACAACTCGTCGAATGTCTCTGCATCGACTGGCCTCGATATAGAGATTTTATCACCCTTTGTGATGGGAAGTCCGGACAGGATTGGGAATACCCGGAATTGCAAGGGCTTCGTAAGAAGTGCCTTCGGTTCTGTTCGAACCCGGAACAGACTTGTATGGTTACATGTTTGACATTACACTTTGAGATATAAAGCCGATTTCTTTCAAATACATATCTGTTTGGTGGCGGAGAATTCATTCTCTTAGCTTAACACCCTTCTCTGAGACGTACGAGCTCAGAGGTTATGTAATTGAAATTTATCAGTGATATATCCCAATTTGGTAATGTGGCATGCTGAGTGTTGCTGTGTGATGATCAGTGTTTGATCATTTGTGATATGATCATTTGTTTGATCTTATATCTTTGTGATCATAGGTTGATCATTTGTTTGACCCGAAGCATGGCTTTGTGACAAAGCGTAGCTTTGTGGATGAGACTTCGTCGAGCCTCACACCCCGGAAATGGTCAAAACAGGAAAGATGCAGCAAGGTTCTAGGGAGTAGCGCCCCTTAGTGTATGTCATTTCTTTCTGGATAGAGGTGGTATCATGGTATGGAGCCCAGATACTTAACCTATGTGGTTACTACATTATTATTATTATGTGGTTGTTGGAAATCGAGGATCCTCGGGAAGATCGGTTACGATCGGGGGATGGCATACGCGTGTCAGTAGTTACCTATTTTTGCAGAGGTAACCCGGCCTTGTGTTGGCAGAGATCCGGTTAGGTTCTCGGGACGTCATTCCAGAGGCGTTTCCATGTGGCAATGGGAAGTTCCTTGGCCTGACCATTTGTTGGAAATCCAAACTCCAATACGAGACTTGTACGGTTTTAGTTGTAGAACCTTCCATTCACTTATGGTGGCGCCCCACTGTTTGGATGGTAGCTATAGTAGGCATAGTTCGAAATGTCTATGCTGGCTAAGATTTATATTCTACTTTCGAAATGTTTTCTACACTATGCACTAATAATAATATCAAAAATGATTTGATTTTTTGCGTAGTAAGCATCTTTGACTATCATAAGAAGAAATCTCCTCCAATTCTGCGTTTGCATTGTGTGTGTGGCGGGAGGTCTTATGGTAGTTTCATTTTCCAAAAGCATTGCGAATTGACTTTAAAATTCTTTTCTATTTGTTTTTAAAGATAAACTGTTTTTGTTGCTCACACCAGTCCCATGACTGATCCAGAGTTTATTGTTTCTTTCCTAAACTCTGGATGCTCAAAATTTTTTCTACACGAGCAGTCTAGAGTTTGGTTTTTCAGATAGTCAGATTAGTAGATTTTCTGGAGCTAGTTCAGTCTTTGGATATGGACTGCACTTGCTTATCTTTGTGCCTCGTATTTGAGAGTTCAAGCTATTTCTGGATTGGTGCTTTGAAGAGGGAGATTATCCGCTGATGTTGATATCGTTTTCTTTTCCGCTGCTATTTGTTGTATCATATCTCTAATGTATATAGATATTCATTGTATCATCATTGTATCTGGATATTGTATCAGATGTTGTATATCTATATTCTTTTTTTTCGCTGTGTTATTTACTTAATGTTGTTATAAGCTCCGGCGACTCGGATTTGAACGGTCGAATCTATGACATTCGAGTACGATGTAAAGTATGGATGTCGATTTTCGAGCGGGCAAAACCCGGGACGTTACAGAAACACATAGCAGCTACTACCGCTCCACCTCGAACAACACTCCCAAATCAAGTGGTGCACCCAAACAATCACAAAGTAATAGAATGGTATCGAAGAAGTGCGTCCGATAAGAGGTGCTACCTCACTGGTCCGAGATCGCTCCTGTTTTAGCCACCTTATGCCAACTCATTGGAGTTGGGTCCACGTATATACCTTAGGATCGTCGCCACCATCCTACATCATTCTGGAAACTCCATCGCGTACACAGTTGTTAAAGTGGTTTTCGGTATCGAAAGAGAGTATCTCCATATCCGATCCCGGTTTCTTTAACAACCAATCGTTATTATAACATCGTGGTCATTTCAAAATCGTTATACTTCAAAACCAAAATATCATTTCCATTTCAAAACCCAAATCAATACGATATCATTTCCATTTCAAAAATATACATTTCAAAAATCATATCACTTTCCAAAATTATAACGTTTTCGAAATCATAGTCTTTAAAAAATCAAAACACTTTGGAAATCACAGCTTTGAAATCATAGCATTTTGGAAATCATAACACTTTGAAATTATAGCATTTTGGAAACCATAACACTTTCCTTTTAAACAGTTTAGATATTAAAATTAGTATATAAAATAAAATAGTTTATATAAATAGTTATAAGTTAAAATGGTTTAAAATAAAATAATTTATATTAAAAATGCTTTATATTAAAATAGTTTATATTAAAATAATTTATAAAGTAAAATATCAATAGTTTAAATATAATTTAAAATTACTTTATACAATAAAATATTTTCCTCAAATTTCACAAATCAATTCAAATCAACCCGAATTCCAAAATTTTAATTTAATCAAATCTCAAATCATCAATTTCAACTCGATTTAGCTTCTAAATAAACCATTTCAAATTATCGATTTCAAATACACATCTGAACCATAAAATAAGCCATTCAATTTCAATATATTTCAAAGTTTCAAATATTCAACATTACAAAACTAAATTCGATACTTATATATATATATATATATACATACATATATATATATATATATATCAAATTCACTTAACTATTATTTAGTTTTGAAACATTTACTTAATCATTTCAATAATATCTAAAACAACTTCAATTTACAAATTTAAATAAATAAAATATCCCATTTAAATATATATAAGTTTGAAATATCCATTTAAGTAACCTTTTCAAATTTCAAGTTGTAAAACACTTCTTTAAATTTCAAATTCAATACATTTCAAATCAAACTTATTTAAGTATAATTCTTAAATAAAATATAATTTCCAATCAATTTCAAATCATTATACACTCTATATTTGAAAATATAGATATTAAATAAATACTTAAACATATTATTTATCAACTTTATTAAATCAACTTTAATGAATCTTTAAAATCAATATTTATCAAAACCATATATTTCTTTTCAAAACCAAAGAAATCATTTTCAAAATATTTATATAAAGACCAACGGTGTCTGTATATAATTTTCTACCCTATGGTCAAGTGATACAAATATTTATCATTTCAATCCGCAATTTAAATATATACGAGTATATATCTTTTCAACCCGCAATCCCAAATTCAATTCAATGAAAATCGCTTGGGTTTATCATTTCAACCCATAACGATTTCCTCCTATTCTAAAGTCCATTCGGGTATGTATCATTTCAACCCATAGTGAATTCAATACTAAAAGGGAACTTGCAGAGTGATAACAGATATGATAATAAGATAACAACAGTATCAGGCATATATCATCAATATAAATAACAGATAATGGTGTCAGATGTCACAGGTGAACAGATATAGATAATGGCATATATATAACAATGTAAATAACTAACAGCAGTATATTTCAATTGACGTTTCAATTGAAATCAAATTTAATAAATATAAGAACGTTAATCAGAGTGATTGCTCACCTTTCGAGGCTAGAGAGATTCGACAATGAGATTGGTTAAAACCCAAGCACGAATTCCTAAAACGAAGCAAGATTGGCACGAATCAAACAAACGAAGCCGATAGATATGGATTGACAAAAATCCAATTAGAACAAGGTCGATGAAGCTCAGTTATCAGAGGACATATATATAGCTATATAAAATTATATATATAAAGTCATATTCTAAATTTTAAACATATATTAAATTAAATATATACGTATTTTGAAATCATTATTTAAACTAAAACTCATGTTAAGGTCAACATATAAAAATAATTTGTAAATCAATACATTAAAATTTAACAGTTTTATATAAACTGATATGTGTATATATAAATACAACATAAAACCACCACTTACCAAACTTATAATTTAAATCGATATCCATTTCAAAATTAAAACAACCACATATGCATACAGTTTTAGATCAATAGTTAAACCAAATGCACTATGCGGACAAAATATACAGTTACAGCTAAATGTACTAGTTAGACAAAATATATGTGCAGACTCAAATAAAATGCAACTGAACACAATATATATTAAGTCAACATTTACTAACAACACACCCTTACTTTATTGTACTATAAATATAAATCAACAGATAGCATGCGTACAAAATTTATATTGTATATACATATTTACATATTTTATATATACTGCTAGCCAAACAATACACATATTACATAAAATATGAAATCAGGAACCAAGGTACTTACTATAGAAAATCTCTACTTTGCATCTATATATATAAACACAGCAGATGCAACTATGTTAATACATCTATATATATACTTACATTACAAAATATATAAAATGGCGTCAATATGTAAACAACACTACAAACTATGACACATATAACTCATAATATACATATATAGACCTTTATAACTAAAGATACTCTATAAAATTTCACTGAATGAACTTTACTTTTTTTTTACAACAGACCACACAGTTCTTATACTGGCCTGCCTATATAAATCCCTATATATGAACCTTATAAAACAAGTCTTTTTTAAATAACTATTAAAATCTTTACATATATATTAAACCCAAAATATTTAGTAACATATAAATAGATATACCTGTGCACGAAAGAATGAAAGAGGTTGACAAGCTATGGGAAGAAAGGATGAAAGCTGGTTAGTTCGGCCGGTCTGAGGTGAGGATGCGGAGGTCAGAGCAGGGTTAGGTCGCGCAGAGGTTGGTGAGAGAGGTGTGTGCACGGGTTCTCGGCTGGGCTGCACTTGGGCTTTGTGGCGAGATGAAGTCGGCATGGAGATGGGCCAGAGGGGGAGTGGCTGCTGACGTGGGCTCGGAAATGGAAGGGGTGGAGGTGTAGTTTGGTGGACATGGAATGGTGGATGGATGTAGCGGCTGCTAGTGGGTTTTGTTAGCATGGAGGCGTTTTGTCTCTACATTTTTTTATACGAAGAAGGAGATGGGAGAAAGTAAAAAAATGTGCAGAACCCAGATCTTATAGCCTTCATATACTTATCATTTATTATAGAAGGCGAAAGAGAGAAGGGGAATGGTGTACAGCTGGCTACAGATCAGTTACTATTATTTTTCAATTGAACCGTCTCAAAACAATGAACAGTAACAAGTTGAAACGTTATCTCCAAGAAAATAAAGGTCACAATCAGAATTTATGGAGATAATAAAGAAAATAGATGTTGAGTTATACAAGTTGAACGTACTAGGGATTCAAAAGATCACGGGAACCAAAAGTCACAAAACCGGTATCGATACGAAATTGTTTTATCGATTCTGTAGCGATCTGGACTTCAAAACACAAAATTGAATATACCGTAAAAGTCAGAACGACGAGATGATTAAAATGGTAGACAGATATCAGTGGTACGATCATCCAATCAAAAGTCGGTATCGGTACCAAAATGCTGCTAAAATGTCAGAAATAAGATAAACGGAGCAATAAAAGTCCAAATTTGACGAAACGAATGATGACGTCTCACTCAGAAGATGATTTACAAATTTTCTATGTAAAAATATTTAGGTTTGGAAAACATTTTATTATCATCAATTTTAACTGATATAAATTGGAATAAAATTACACTAGAAAATAAACTTCCAAATTATCTGATGAAAATTTACTAGTTGCTATGATTAATTAGACGCATTCCAAATATCAAATTTTTATTTCAAAATTTTATCGTTTAAAATTTCACAAAATTTCAACTAATTACGTTATTAAAACAGTTAAAATTTACGGTTCGTTACAACTGTACTTTGACCAAGTCCACAACCTTAGCCCTTAACCATTTCTTATCTCGATAGGCAATTCGAATAGGCTGTCTTACAAGCTCAACTTTGACATCCTCCTGCTGAGATGGTGGAATAATCAAAGTAGGATCATATAAATACTTACGTCGGTGTGATACATGGAAAACTTCATGTACATTTGACCACTTGTCTGGTAACTTCATTTTAAATGCAAGAGTTCCTATACTCCTAAGTATCTTAAAAGGTCCAATAAAACGAGGAGCTAGCTTTCCTCCTTTCAGATCTTAATCATGCCTCTTATCGGAGAAACTTTGATGAATACATAGCCCCAACCGCAAACTCCAAACCTCGACGCCTCACATCTGCATAGTTCTTCTACCGACGCTAAGCTATCTTTAAGTGATTCCTAATCCATTCCACCTTATTCATGGCATCACGAATTATATCTGGTCCAAGTTCTAAGCGGTCTCTTGGTTCCACCCAACAAGATGGAGATCTACAAGGCCTTTCATACAATGCCTCAAAAGGCGCCATCCCTATACTCGCCTAAAAACTGTTGTTATAAGCGAACTCAACCAATGACAAGTGGTCCTCTCATGAACCTCCAAAGTCTAGCACAAAAGCTCTAAGTAAATCCTCCAGAACACGATTTAGCCTTTCGGTCTGCCCATCTTTCTAAGGGTGATAAGTTGTGCTAAAACTCAACTCTGTCCCAAGTGCATCATGCAAACCTTTCCATAACTGTCTTGTGAAGATCGAATCGCGATCACTCACAATTCCAGATGAAATGCCATGAAGCCTAACAATATCTTTAACATATATTTGAGCCAAACTAGTATCCATCCTTGTTGCCTTGACTGGTAAGAAGTGAGTGCTCTTGGTTAACCTATCAACGATAACCCAAATGCCTTCATTACCTTTCCTCGATTTAGGCAATCCATCGATGAAATCCATAGAAATCTGCTCCCACTTCACTTTGGAATTTCAAGTGGCTGAAGCAGTCCGACTATCTTATTGTGGCTTCCCTTTATCTACTGGTAGTTAGCACATCTTCTCACAAATATAGCAACGTCCCTTTTCATCCCTTCCCACCAGAAAGTACGCTTCATGTCCCGATACATCTTAGTGACTCCTGGATGTATCGTTAGTTTAGAATGATGCAACTCTATCAGAACTTCTTGTCTAATTCCATCCACACCCAGAACACACAACGGGCCATTCATCCTTAGAACGCCACGGTCGTCTACCATGAATCCTGGCCCCTTCTCTAATGAAACATTTTCACTAACAACTCTAGCTATCTACATAAGACGAACATCCCTCAGCTAATTACTCTCAATACGTTGGATAGGAGTCGAACGAACTTCCATATTAGCCAAAATTTCATAATTCCTGCTCAACGCATCAGCTATAACATTTGCTTTCTCCGGTGTATAGAAAATCTCAAAATTATAAGCTGTTAGAAACTCTAGCCAATGCTATTGCCTTAAGTTCAAGTCCTTCTGAGTAAAGAGATACTTTAAAGATTTGTGATCCGTATAACTCAAACTTTTCATCTAAGAGATAGTGCCTCCACATCTTTATGTAAAGACAACTGCCAATAGCTCCAAACCGTGCATAGCGTAGTTCTTCTCATGTGGTTTCAACTGTCGACTTGCATATGCAATAACTTTTCAATGTTGCGTTAAAATTGCTCCAATCCGATTTTGCAAGCATCCGTGTATACAATTAACCCTTTACTCCCATTTGGAATAGTTAAAACAGGAGCATTGGTCAATTTCTCCTTAAATTCATTGAATGCTTGATCGCACTTAGGTGTCCATACAAACTTAGCATCTTTCTTCGTCAACTTCGTAAGATGAGAAGCAATCTTTGAGAAATCTTCGATGAACCCTCTATAAAAATCTACCAATCCCAAGAAATTCTAACCTCCTTCGCATTTTCGGGCTTCTTCCACACTTGAACTATAACTACTTTAGCTGGGTCCACCGATATGCCTTCTCCCAAAACTACGTACTCTAGAAACCTAACTTCGAATTTCCAATAATGGCACTTAGAAAACTTTTCTTTCAACACATGACTTCTTAAAGTATTTAGAGTGACTCAGAGATGATACTTGTGCTCTTCCTCCATCTTAGAATAAACAAGAATATCATCAATAAAGACGAGGACAAATTTATTAAGAAAATCCTGGAATACTCGATTCATTAAGTCCACAAGATAAACGGGTGCATTAGTCAGTCCGAATGGCATGACTAACCACTCATAAAAACTATCAGGGTACGAAAAGCTATTAAGGGTACACTTTACTCTACTACCCTTAACGGTTGAAAACCAATGGCAAGATCTAGTTGAGAAAATACACGAGCGCCTTAGAGCTGGTCAAACTTATCATCGATCCTGGGTAAAGGATACGTATTCTTTATAGTTCTCTAATTTAACTATCGGTAGTTTACACATAACCTAAGAGAACCATCTGCCTTTGTAACAAAAACTACTGGCGATCCCCAATTTGATGCTACGCCGGATCAAACCCTTCTACAGTAAGTCAAATGTATGCTTCTCTAATTCCCTTCTCTCTTTCGAGGCCAACCTTCGAGGAGGTTGTACAATTGGTCCGGTTCTTGGAATCAAATCAATACAGAACTCCACTTCACGGTGAGATGGTAAACTTTGCACTTCATCGAAAATATCCGTGAAACCCTGAACAATCGGCATATCTTTTATCTCTTCTTTAGCCGCTTCAAGCGAATAGAGAAAACTGCTCATTAACTCATTTGGCCTCCTACAATTTATATCTACACCAACGTCTCCCGCATTAGTAACTTTGATAATCCTTCAATCATAATCTATGATCGCTCTAAAATTAGACAACAATCCTTTCCCAACAACATCCCATAACCCATGAACCCAAGAACAAACAAGACAAAAGAGAAGTGCTGATCTCGATAAGAAATAGGCACATTTAGACACATAGTGTCAAGATTCGTCGAACCCCCAATAGGGTTTGTCACACAAAGAGTGTTATTTAGAATAACATACTTAAGGTTTAACTAGTTCATTAGGTCATACAAAATAAAACTATGGGAGGCACCAGTATCGAACTACACTCTTATTGGAATAACAAAAATGGATAATGTACCATGCAACACCTGCTTTCACTTTCGATCCGTTGAAGTAGATGGTATTTCCTTAATAGAAAAAGCTTGTCCTAACGACTGCTTCTTTGGGAAATGGCACTCATTCTTCACGTGTCCCAGCCGGCCGTAATTGTAACAGGAGACACCTGGACACTGATTCGCAAAGTGGCCCATCTTGTTGCACTTGAAACAAAGAACATTGGCCAAGTTGGGCTGCTTCTTCTGAGTTGGAGTTCCACCTCCGGGTTTCTTTCCCGACCACTGCTTCTTTCCTTTGCGTCTGAAATTAAGCTTGTTTGCAATTGGAATAACCGATAAAGGTTGGGTAGTAACTACTGGCACTACACCTTTTCGAACTCCTTGCTTAATATCTAAAGCTTCAAACCTCATGGCCATGCCGATCAGATTGGTAAAAGGTCCCATTAACATGATTGGTCATCTCACGATGGAATTCTGGACTCGGTCCTTCCACAAACATCTCATTCTTTTTAAGTAGCATATCTATCAATCCTGGTCCAAAGCGAGACAATGTATTGAATCGATGCTCATATTGCTCCACTGTCATATATCCCTCCTTCAAATCCATGAAAGTCCTGAACAACTGAGTCCTCCCTGCCTCAGGAATAAACTGAGCTTCGAAGACTTCCTTAAATTGAGCCCAAGTAAAACCTTTTTCTGAGGTATTAACTATCACCGAATCCTACCAATCTATTGCTGACTTTTGGAGCTATCGCGATGCCAACAATCGCTTTCTTGCATCCTCCAACTGAAGATCCTCGAATATCCTTTCACAAGAGCGGAGCCATGTCTGAACTCCCAGAATATCTTCAGTTCCAAAGAATTGTTTACCACCCAAAGTAGTATAATTTTTGCACATAGTAGCAAAGTTCTAAAGCAGTTAAACTTGTGCTGCTGCTTCTTCTACCGACTCTACAATTGGCCTATTTCTAGCATCTCTGCCTTTTGTAGCCATGCTGGTTCCAGATCCTCTCCCTCTTCTTCCTGTATGTATTTTCAATTACCTGAATAATGACAGGCGTTATTAGAATACAAAGGTAGGACCAAAATGGTTTTAAGGGAAACAACACCAAAGGATATAAAATGAGACTGTAGGATGGGTGATACAAACACACTCTCAAGATTAACTCATTATAGGGCTCTTCCCAACTTATCTCTAATGAGTTTTACCCAAATCAGGCTAAGATGTTCGCTCAATCGAAGCTCTGATACCGACAGTGACGACCCACCTTTTTGACCTTTAGGAACGACACTTAATACATCCACGGTATTCGTGAGCCGTTGCCCAAGAGTCCGAAAGATGAATTGTGGTAGGGATAAAAATAAAGAAAAGAACAGAAATTCTCACAACAAAACTGTTAAATAGAACATAACAGCAATATTGTACATAAGGTTACTCCCTAACATGGTGTTATCAAAGTTACACAAAAGTACTATAATCAGCTTAGGCAGTTATGACAACCTGCCTTTACATATGCTGAAACAAAATACACTTACAAGAACTAAACAAACAACAGAAATAAACAACTAAATAGATAAAGGCCCCCTGCTCGGATGCCATCTTCAAAAGAGCCCACAAAGACCTGCTACTCTTGGACTACTCAAATATAAATAAATATCTAAGAGTTTAGGAAAACAAACAACTCGGGTCAGACAATATGTCTGTTATGAGTAAAACTCTAAATAATAAGTGTAATTAAACAACAACATGTAAGACCACGCCGCCAAATGCGGAATAGGTTTCCTCTCACAAGAACAACAACCAAATCTAAATAATGGATATAAATAATTAACAGTGCGAAGAGTGTTATACTCTTCCTTATGCAATTAAGAAAACAAATTCGAGGGTTCAAATCAATAAAGAAATGGAAATTTACCAACAATGACTAGGAGGATGCACCCCCCTTACCGAAAGTATACCTTTAGAATATATACTTGAGAACTCCGATAGCTCTCGGAAACCTCAAAGCCGGACCCCGCTAACTGTTACCGAGTATCCGATTTTTTCACATCTCAATGTGCACAACCAAATCCAATCTAGAGTGAATGTGAAAATGCCCTAATGGGAGCAAGCCCACATAGTTTGGCCCCCCTCACTCTTTGGTTTAGTCATTTTTGAAAAAGGATAACAAAGCTCAAATGAGCAACACATCATTTTAGAATGATGAAAAAAAGGCTGAGGCAGTCGATAGTCGATAAACCGACTATTGAAGATAACAAAGTGATCGTATATAGATAGTAAACCTCATATTCCTACCACTACTCATCAATTTTTAATTTGTATTATTTCTTAGTTAAAAATGAAGTCGGAAAAGTGAAGGTAGTGTTACCTCTAGGCATTGTCTTGACAATAATTTTTACTTTCGAGATAGCAACAAGTTTCTATACCTCGACGTTTAGTGTTAAGAATATGATTAAATTCTTTCATATATGCGATGTCGTTTACAGAAACTTATTTTCCATAACTGAATCGAAATTTTTGCTTTTAAAACCAAATTCATGCTTGGGCTTCTCATTGTATGCTTTTAACTTTAAACATCTTTGAAAAATGGTTTACTAACTTTAAAACACCATTTTAAAAAGGATTCAATAACCTAAAACATTATTATTAAATTGATTAATCATCTTTAACTGTCATTAAGAATGATTAATTATCTTTAGACTTCGTTAATTAATTTGATTAATTAACTTTAAATACCCATAATTAAAAAGGGTTAATCACTTTAAAACATCATTAAATAAATTATTTAATTAATTTTGAATCTCATTCATTAATTTGATTAATTAATTTTAAAACATCATTTATTAAAAAGGATTAACTAGTTAAAATATCATTAATGGAAAGATTAATTAAATTTAAACTAATTAATTAACTTTAGTAACTAATTAAAAAAGATTAATTAATTTTAATTAAACTTAATCATCATTAGATAAAATGGTTAATTAATTTTGAACATCATTAACAAAGTAATTAACTAATTTTAAACACATCATTATTAAGATAATTAATTAACCTTAATCCTCATTAATTAACATAATTAATTAAATTTAAAATCATTATTAAATTAGTAAATTAATTTTAAATCTATCCTTATTCAAAAACTCAATTAACTTTGTAAGTAAAACCAAGATCGAAAGTAAAATAAAAGATGTCTAAGAGATGGTATTTTTCGAAAGTGCCGATATAGCGATAGTCGCTACATGGACACTTTGAGAACTATTTTTCTATCGTATTGATTTTCATCCAAGCCTCACATCACATAACATAAACATGGCATGTATATAAAGTAAACAGTATTCATGAACATAAGAAGGCACCACTTATACAATTACTTCAAACTTTACAACTAATTCTAAGAGTTTACTAACTACCAATGTGTCATCTTTTAAGGCACAAACCAAGTCACAAACTTTACATCCAAAATTACTAACCAAGCAATGAAATAGTGACTATAATATGAAGAAAATAAAGTTCCAAACTTTAGTTTAAAAAACAAACTTACTCACAAAAAAGTTTGCAAATTCAACTCTGACTTCCATAGAACTTGAACACGACCAAGATATTTTCTTCTAACTTGGAAAAATGGATTTTTGGATTCTTTAAAGTGCCAAAGTGTTTCAGCCTAGAAGGAAACAAGACTTGGACTGGGTGGTATATGGGTGTGTGGGCTTGAAATTGAAAGAAGAAGTGGCGTAGAGGAGGAATAAGGTGTACACAAGTTAATTTAAAAGGTTTAAAAGGAAAAGCTTTGATTTTTAACCTTTTAAATTAAAACGGAAGCCATTAAAACACTTTGCAAAGCTTAAGAAGAAGTTGTAAAAACTTTGAAAAAGATGGAAAATGAAACGGTAAAGGAGAGAGAAATTTTGAATTACTTTTATATAAAATAGAATCATAAAATTACCAAAATGACCCTAAGTAGAAATGCCCTCCATTCATATCATGCCACATCATCAACCCATAACTTCCTCTTCTCTTTTACATGTTGGAATGAGGGGGAGGTCTAATATCCATCATGTAATACGCTTAAGTTTACTTATGTGTAAGTATCAATGTGACATTTCATTCTTATCTTATTTATTTTACTTTTAAACCTTTGAAAATTGTCATATCACTTCTTCTCTTTAAGAATACATATATTTATAATTTTAACATACCTAATTAAGCACTCATTATTTATATTAGTATTTTTTTAAGGGTACTAACATGTTCATAACATTTTAAACGATTTTTTAGATGATCAAAAATCAGGATTATTGAAAATGCTTTTCGGTCACATTTTCTATTTTCTTTGAACTAATTATTTTGCTAAACACATTTTAAAAATCATTTTACCATCATTAGTTATTATTAAAAAGAATTTTATTTTAGTTGTAAAATCCATTTCTTGATTATTTAAAAATATATTAAATATTCATATTTTAATGGGGTTAAATTACGGGTCGTTACACAAGCAACGCTAACAGCAACCTGAACATGAGGAAGTTCAACCCACAATTGAAGAAGCCATGGAAGGAAAAGTTGGGAGGAGATAAAGGGAATAAATTAAAGGATGTCAAGTGTTATCGGTATAAGCAAAAGGGCCATCTGGCAAGATTTTCTAAGAATTTCGAAGCTTGGAAGCAGCAGGCAGGACCTATCTTTCCAATTATTTAGAAGACACTTTGTTACAACTGTCAGCAACCAAGGCATATGGTTAAGGATTGCCTGCTAAAAAAAAGGGCTAGCAAATCAAGGTTCATGCCATCAAGGATGAACCATCAACCTCAAGGGATGTGAAAGGGAAAGGAGTTCTTAAAGGTACTATAATTGTTAGTGTCTTTTTTGTTCGAGTATTGTTTGATACCACGGCTTCCCATAATTTTATTTCTATAGAATCGTAGGTAGATTGCATCTTTCTTCAAGAACTGCAAAAACCCCTATTTGTGTTTATAACCCCATATGTGGTGTAACTAATATGTGCATGATTTCTGAGAATGTGCAAATTACTTACCCCATCCACCATTTTTCATGCGACCTGTTTGTTCTAGATTTTAAGGGGTTTGATGTTATACTCAGTATGGATTGGCTGCCAGAGAACGAAGTTGTTTTTTATTGTTGGAAGAGCAATATCTTTGAAAATTAATTTGGAAAATTTGTTAAAGTACCATGTGAAGAGCCTAGCAAACGAACAAGTAGTTTCCTTTATGCATTGGATTCGTCCCAAAAAGAGTTAGGGTCAATATAAATTATTAAGAACTTCCCTGATGTTTCTGAAGAAGTTAACAGTCTACCTCCACATCAGGAGATTAATTTTCATATTGACCTAATTTTCGGCTGAAACTTGTTGTTCATCCTATTCGTAAGATGGCTCCAAGGAAGAAGTTGGAATTAAGTAATTAAACGATGATTTACTGAGTAACAGATTGATTAGACCAAGTTATTCAAGTTGCAGAGCAGCTGTAATTTTTGTTGTAAAGACCGATGGATTGTTAAGAATTTATGTTGATTACCGAGAGCTAAACAAGTAGATAATTCAGAATAAGTATCCCTTACCCCGTATAGACGACATATTCGACCAGCTTTATGGTGCTCGAGTATTTTCTCAAATGGATTTTGCTATAGAATTTCACCAGTTAAGAATAGCGAAAGACAGTATACCCTTGATAGCATTTAGAGGACCAGATTGTTTCTTTGAGTGGTTGGTTATGCCTTTTGGGCTAACCAATGCACCTGCTTATTTTGTGGATATTATGAATCGAGTTTTTAGAGATGTGCTTATAAATTTGCCTTGGTCTTTTTAGATGATATTCTTATTTATTCTAAGATTGAGAAAGAACACAAACACTATTTGTAAGTGGTGTTGGAAATGTTAAGGAAACACGTTTTGAAAGCTAAATATTCTAAGTGTCATTTTTGGTAATTGAAAGTAAGGTTCCTCAAACATGTCGTGTCAGGGGATGATATTTCCGTTGATCTAAAAAAGGTAGCGACTGTTTAAGATTGGAAGACACCGCAGATTCCGATGAATGTTCGAACCTTCTCAAGCTTAGTAGGATATTATAGGAGATTCATCCAAGACTTCTCACAGCGTGGCAAAGTCAAACCAGAACCAACAATACCTTGACCAGGTCCAAATAAAAGCAAAAACAAGTTTCAACAATTCAATAACATGGACCACCAAAGTCAAATCACAATTTGGGTTGTTCGTCATTTATTTTCTTTTGAATTCATCTTACACGAACAACTTGTGACATGCACAGTGTATCGCTGTACATGTCACAAGGCCGTGCATACCGATATACACTTGCTTAAAATTGCAGGGACAGGTGAGCACAAGGTCAAACCCAACCAAATGGTGGATTCAACTCGGGTGTAAACAAATGTACACATGCAACCCAATCAGGCTCCAAGTGGAACAAGAACAACAAACATGGTCTGGTGCAAAGATACATAACCAAAACAACAAGGCAACCCAAGTTTAACAAATGCAAAGCACTTGAATAAAAAGTGCATATGCAAAAATGTATCAGACCAAAATAGAAACATGAAGAGATGTACAAGCTCACATGAAGACTAAAATTGAACCATGTTGAATAAAGTCACAGAGCAATTCATAGTGAACCAGAGGTGAATACAACATGAAATGATCAAGTGACAGTGTGTGACGGCAAGTATGATTCAAAGTAAAGCAACCACACTCCAAGAAGCACTAATATACATGCATATAGACCAGAGAGCACCATACATATACACATGAAGCTACGAACTGACCAGACCTCATGGAGACCACAATCACTAGAACCAGTCAATATCAATTTAAATCAAAACAAGTTCAAGTGTTCGGGCTAGTGGCATGGCAACAAGGCAACCCAGATCAATGAAGAAATGAAACCACACACACACATGAATGCATACATGTGACAGCCAGTACATATGCATTTAACATGCATACAGTTCAAGTCTTGACCACAATAAGCTACAACATGAACATGATTTCAAAATGAAACAGATGAAACATTCACCAGACCAGAACCAAGGCCAACCACAAACCAGATTCAAAACAACAAAGACTTCATACTTGATCCAGACAGTGGTGAACACAATGCAGTTTATTCAATTCATAAACATACTTTAATAACAAAACAACAAGACCACCAGACATGAAGACCACCAGACTTCACTCAATGGAACCACACTGCATTCTCAACTGACCAGAACTAAGGCACACAATGGTACAAGACAGAAGGACAAAGACTTCAAAATGCACAAGAATCAAGCTCAAAAACACATATCAGTTCATATGGATATGCAAGCAGTGCAACCCGAAGCAAATGCAAAGCTATGCCAGAGAATCACACACATGAACACATAATATATACATACATATGCACAAGTGCAGACACATGGAGACTCGAAGAAATCAAAATTACAAATTCAACATGGAAGAAAATTGAACATGATCAGTAGTCAATCGAACCAGTCAAGGCAGAGTTAAAAATTCAACCAAGGTCAAAATAGTTGAAAAATGAAAGAGCATGATGAACAAGCATCACAGATTCGAAATATTAGAAAACCATAGATTTTCTAAAATCAAAAATCCCAATTATCGATTTGTCGGGCCATTAGATTTTATCTTCTAAAATCAAAAATCCCAATTATCCATTGCTTTTATACACCTGTATATCCTACTAAGCAATAATATTCACTCACAATTCCAAAGTCATTTTATACCTTCCTTTACAAATTTCAAATATTTGCTTTACTTAAGCCCGTACGATGCATATATATCATCCGTACGCAATATCAAATTCGATCGCTCACTCGATCACACAATTTCACTTCCGAACTAGTATTGTCCACCCGACTTCCTAGTGCGGACTCAGATTTGGTTTCTTGATCAGAAACCGTCATTCTCCTTGCATAGCCATAAACTATGATAGAGAATTTCCAGAATCAATCAACAATCCATATCCAGGTTCGCCGTCGAAAATCGAGTGAAAAATCCTGATTCGGATCGATAAAACTATCTCGAAATTCTGTGTTCGACATCTGGACCAAATAGCTATGCGAATAAAATAATATACGTACATCTTACGTATAAATTCCAATTGATTACCAATTATATCAATTTTCTTTTATTCACATTCCCTTTAATTGTTATCCCCTTATTCACAACTATCCCATTTCACAACTTCAGTTTGATTACATTCACTTATCCACAATTTTCTCATTTCACAATTTCAAATTTTAATCGTCATTCAATTATTCATCTAGGATAATTTTCCTCAATACCAAATTGCTTAAGAATCTCACCCTACTTCTTAAGTTCAATATAAATATTTTACATATTGCTTACACTTATTTTCACTTCACTATTGAAGTTTATTTTCATTACTATTTACTTAGCCTTACAATTTCATTTAATCTCAAATTGGCTTCCGTTTTGAATATTGGATTTGTTTCACTTACTATTTAATTTAAATCTCAAATAACAGTTTATTTACAAACTTTACTTTCTTTAGTTCCTTTGATTTCTCTTGCTTTACATTCATATTTCAAATAGGTTTCAATTATTCAATTTCAATTCCATTTGGTTAGCAAATTTAAATTGCTTGTCGTTAGCGAAAATTTTCAAAGATTTCAAAAAAATTCTAACTCCCAAAATTTACGGAAAATTTTGGCAGAGTCTCCCTTGTATGGAGGGACTTCTGCGATATCGCAGGATGCACAAAAATATATATATACATCGGCCTCAGGCCGGAAATCACAATATATATCAATATAAACAGTTCATATCTCCTATTTTGAATTTTCGCGTAAGCGTACCTTATTATAGCAATTTTTAAGCAAAGCGGTTATTTATTTTAGCAAATGCATAACCCGACCCAGCCAAACGGCCTCTCTGAACCTGTACTTACTCAATTCAAATATGTAAGTGACAAATATACAAGGTTGGTTATCATTTCAATTAATTTCAATAGCTAAACACATGCATTTCATAAGCAACATACACCGAACAGTTCCCAAATGCCATTTTCAAGTTTCGATACTAACTTCAATTACTTACAACCAATACTTAAACTATCAATTTCAGTTTTAAGTGATTTACTATTCACTTTTAGTTTACCATTCAATATTAAATTCATTAACCCACTAGTTTCATTCAAACCCTTTTTATTTGTTCACAGTCCATTCATTCTCCTTTGATTATCCAACAGGTTCTATTCAAAGCTATTTCATAATCCACTTAAGTTAACACTTAAGCTCATTTTCATTTAATTTGTTTATTCAAATCTTATACCCAATATTTGATTATTATTATTATTTTTTCTCTAAACCACTTTACTTGGTTTACTTGAATTCAAATTTATTTTATATCTCAAGTTTGGATTTTCCAACATACTAACAAATCTTCTTTCCCACCTTCCCATTTCTGATAAACCACACACTTATATTTTTTATACTTCCATTCAATTATAATTAAACTCATTACCACATTAATTCAATTAATCATACTATCCAAACTCATATTTAATTTATACATACTCGAACAAAGTTTATTTGCATCCCAAATCATTTTATTTTAATTCAATTCCCTACGGTTTTCAATTCATATTTTTCACTTCTAGTCTCAAGTTGAATTTCTATTAACAACTCAAGCTTCACCTTCAAATTCTATTATTAATTTCATTTCTGAATTTTATAAGTCACAAACTCATTTACATCCATACTTCCATCTATTTAAAATAAATTTTATTCACATTTTATCTTTTAACTCAGAATTATACATTTTATTTAGCCAATAAATATTTTTATTATTCCATACACAACTTTAAATAAGATTCCAGAGTTTTAAACAATTTTCCAAAATTTCAAAATCATTTTTGAAATCAACTATATCCAAACCCTTTTCAATTTCAAAACCAAACTCAGTTTTGCAAACAAACACCAGCCCAAAACATCCAGGTAGCAATTTCTCTTTTGGAAACTCGAAAATGAACACCGATGATGTCGCGATCATCATCGGAATTATTTTCCAGCGACCACTGAGAGTTTAGTGCTTTTATCACTTTTAAAAACATTTCAAATATTTTTAATTTCCAAATCTCTCCATATTCGATTTCAATCCAAAAAAAAAATATTTCCGAAATAATGTCACCATTATATTTTCCAAAGCCCTTTGAAAACCATTTTCAAATTCAAAGGAATTTAAACTTCACAAAATTCCAAACTCGAAATCCATCTCGATTTATTTCCAAATATTTCTCTGGAATCCTATTTCAAATTTTGAATCACATTTGTATATGAAGTTTTATTTCAACTTATAAATTACATATATAATTTATTTTCTCAAATTCCATTTGTTATATAAATTTATTCTTTAACTTTGGTTATAATTAAATTTCTTATTCAATTTCCTCCTACTGATAATAATTTATTATCATTATCTAACAACCAAACATCCAAATATAACTATAATAATTTATAAAAATTATTTCTTTCATATACAAAAATAATTTGGGTAAAATTATTTCATCTACCCAATTTAAAACAATATTGTGTCGAACTATTCTATTCAAGTGTTTAGAAACCCCTTCGATACAGTTGTCCAGACTGTGCCGACGAAGGTTCATATGCCACTCAATAAATCAACCAACACAATATAAAACCATTTTTATATCCACTAACAAATACGCGCTCATATCTATTAGTACTCTCAAAATTCCCAACAGAGCCAAGGTTATCGCTAGCCTAAGCTCTGATACCAAGTGTAACAACCCGAGTTTTTCTAACACGAAAAACCGGACCATTTGGGTAAAAAGAAGAGGTAGAAGAAGAAGAAAAATAGAAAACAACAACAGAATCTCACATACGCAGTGGAATAAAATATAATAGATAATAACAGATCTTTACACAAAAAGAAATCTATATCTGTTTATATATACATCATCCAAATACATCATCAGAGTACATCACATCAATATCATACAACTGGACAGTAATCATAACTTGTCCTCACAATCTGAATACACAGCGGAATATATAACTCAAATACGGAAGTACGTATCGCCATCCAGCTCCATAGCATCATTTCCTGTAATCTATAATACTCGGTCTGACCCGAGCATCATATAAAACAATACCCGAGTCAGTCTGGAATACCAGCGTGAGAAAATCACACTCAAATTGATTATTAAAGTTTCAAAATCTTTTGAAAACAAAAGCATCTCGTAAGACCACGCCACAAATAAACATGTCGGGTTTTTACCTTACGATAGCTAAAACACTTTATATCAAAATCCTCTGATATTATAATAGTGTCTACAGAAAGTAAAATAGAATCTAGCTGAAATGCTTGCATCTCACATTTCAACAATAGTTGGGCACAATCAAAACCGTACAGGCACGTAGGGAGAATGGATTTCCAACGAATGACTAGGCACTGGGGTACCACCTATCACAGTACGTGGCCTAGATCACCGTACCGAGGAGTACGCCCGCTCCCCTGCAACACAAGGCCGGAACCATCCCTTACTGGATGATCCCGAATAAAATCACCCCACGGTTGGGATCAGCAACCGCACCACTAAGCCGAAATAAAAAGGGACATCTAGACAGGGATGACCTTACCCTCCAGTGGGAGCTACCCACGAAGCCTTGCTGCATAACCCCTGATTTTCAGTCATTCCCGGTTGATGAGGTTCGAGACTAAACGATACCTTTTAGAGAACATATCCCTTAGAATGCCCATCGTCCGCTGACGATGTTTCGCAAGCATTCGTCCATACAAGTCCGTCCTGGGTTTGAACGGAACCGAAAGCACTACTCCTACTACATCCATTTTGGAAATATCCTCAGGATTAGTAGCGACTAGCCCTTGCACTTCACAGCTCCATCTTCGACTCCGAAATCGTTACACACGTACAAACCGGATCGAAGTGGTATTCGAGTCTCCAGACCTAGAATCCCGGTATACGGAAACTCGATCCCGGTCTCTTCGAAACGATCAGCGCATTTGGCCAATATTGATAGTCGGTTATTTAACTATCAATTTACATCCACAAACAACCATCACACAAAATAAATAATTTACCACATTATTTATTTGCCCAAATATCTTTCCAAGATATATTTTCAAATTTTCAAAGCTCATTTGAAAACAATTTCAAAACAGTTTCCGCTTACGGAAAACATTTCCCAAATAATTATTTCCACTGAATCACCAAGTACAAAATACTTTTAATTTTAAAATAATTTAAAAACACTTTATTTTAAATATATCTTATAACATTGAAATTTAAACTACTTTAATCCTTTATTAAAAATATATACTTTAAAATAAACCACTTTATAAATATAAACTAAATTTCTCCTTTTAAAACATAATAGCAAATCACTTTTATATAATTACTACAATAATATATTTTTGAAAATACTTACTTTAAAAAGTTAACATTTAAAAATAATCAATTTTCTAAAACATGCTTTTTAAAACATATTAAAACTTTTAACTTATATTTAAAATTGCTTTGAAAACGTACTTGGCTATCCAGAGAAATACACTTCTCATTCCCATCTTTTAAAAATAAATCAACATTTATTTTAAACTAATTCATATCCCTTTATAAATTCCCACCTTGAATTTATATTTTCTAATATCCACTGATATTTTATTTTACTTTATAAACCCAGTTTATACCTCCAAAATCTCACTTCTCTTTTAAAATTCCAATTTTAAACAACTAAATCAATTTCCAATTGATTTTCCAATTTACTTTACTTTACTTTGAAATAAATTTCCTTTACTACTTCATTTATTTCAAAATACATTAACTTTTAGATTTATTCCTTTATTTGAGTTAAAACCCTTTTTAACTGAAAATACCAATTTAAACTTCCAAAATTCCTTCTTTAGCCTTTAATTAAATTTAATCCTTACATTCAAAATAAATCCTTTATTCTTTAAATTTAATATCACTTTAGTTTAAAGTTAATATTTCCCTTGTTATTTCGAAATTCCCTTATTCCAATTCACTTGAATTATTTACTTAAATTTTACTCTTTTATTTCTTTCAAAATCCAATTCAATATATTTTGATAACTCCTTTTATTGAAATATTCAATCCAACCATATCATCCAATATTTCAATCATTAATAAAATCATCACAGGATATCAATATTCATAGAACAGAATATCAAATAATCTAAATAATTTTGAGGAATCCAGTTGGATCCCTCCAACCTGTTTCCCTGCATCCACAAACGTTAGCACAATACCAATTTCACTTCAAGGTGGATATCGCGGTATATGGGATTTATATAAAATCATCCGCTATTATGCGGCGCATAGGGTCTCATCCGCTATATAAATGCGGGAATATCAACAACTCAAATATATACATATGCCAATATGTATATATTGCTATATATTACTATATATATATAATATAGCATATTCAATCAATGCAATCATCCAATCAATTATTTAAATGTAACCATTTAAATTTAAAATAAAATTCAACTGAGTGAGATTAACTCACCTTTGCCTTTGATTTGCTAATCCGATCCAAACCGACTTGATTTCCATGATTTTGACCTTGTATAAATATTTATACGGTTACTTAATAATTGGACTAATCAAACAAATCCTATTAAATTAAATCTTATTATTATTATTTTTCTCTTCATTTCAACTGCACATGAAAAATAATTCATATAGGTTTTTAAAAAATCAAATCTCCATATATAACTTCCAACATCTTAAATTTCTTTTTATTTATTAATTTTGAACTAACAATTTATATAGTTTACTGTAAAACTTCTGTTAATTGAAATAATAATCATCATCGAGTTTTACAGCTTAGACTTAAGTAAATATTGAATTTAAACATGCCAAAATCAAATTACCTTAATTTGCCTGGTTTAATACACTGTCTAAGGTTGTATAGCAGCCTCTGCCCTAGGACCGCCTCCACCATATCGACGCGTGAGAGAACTCGCGAAACCCTAGCCTACTTCGAGCCTAGACCCATCGACCGTCGAAGTCACGACCTCAAGCGAAAACTCATCACCAGGAATCTCCCATAGTGCTCGAACCCGAGCTCGATTCTTGGTCGCGATGCCAACGTTTTGCCACGACCCACCTCACTGCTCGACTTCCTCCCACGAACCATTGCGTGCCTCTGATCAACCCAGCTTTTCTCATACTGGAAGAAAACCCACGCCCTAGCTTCGAGTTCACGCTGTCGAACGAGTTCCTCACCTCGCGAGTGATCGAATGAATTCAATTCGATCGAGTGAAAAGGGATTTGATTTGAACCAGTAGAAGAAAAAGGAGGTAGCTGGGGAACGAGGCAAATAAATTGAAAACTCGGCCATTTGATGTTTCCTTTTGAACGAGAGGAAAGGTAAAAGAGATGTCGCCATTTTTTTTGTTTCGAAAAGAGGAGTTGATTTCCCTTTTTACCTTTACTGTGAAGTGTTCGGTTGAAAACAAAAAGGTGAGGACGCGTGTTCACGAAATCTGACAAGTGGTAAATTTCTGAGGCGTGTTTCAGAAGCTTGCAATATAATTAATCATCTATTTAATTCTATTTTGAAATCGTCCTGATTTACGTAACTTACAGTCTCGATCTCCAATCGAGACGTGCCGCCAGATGTTTTAATATTAAACCCCTATTACGAACGCAAAGGAAAAGGTCTCGAGTCCCGATTCGATCGTAAGTAGAAGATAACCTTTTGGATTCAGTTATTAAATTGAATTTTCGATTTAATTTCAGTGCGTTTACATTCCGTACGACCACACGACAACTCCAAACACTACGAAAATTGAAATCCAATAATAATACAATATTACGGATCCAATGGAACTGGTTTCGTCGCATTCCGAGACTGTGCCTCGGACGGCTGTTTTTAAATTCAATTTCAACGATATATTTTTAAAACTGAACAAACATCTTTAAATTATATTCTATCACTTTTATTATCTTTCATATTATCAATATAAATTTTACAATCTTTCAAATTATTTTTAACAAGCTCAAAACTTCGGATTCTCTATTTACCCTATATTCAATTGTCTAATTCAAAAATTAAATTATCCAATAAATACTGTATATTTAAAATTAAAGTTAAAATTTAACCTTCGAATATTTAAAATAAATTAAATATTCACATTTCAAATATACAAAAATTCCGGGTCGTCACATTCCTTCCCCCTTAAAAGAATTTCGTCCCCGAAATTACTAGTTAGGAAGAATGATCCAATACCCATTACTATTTCCCAAGTTCAACAGTTTTAACAATACCCAAACAATCTTTTATTAATGATACACTAATCATCTTTTAACTTCCCAAACTTATTCATAAGTTCAACCCATACCACCTACTTATCCATTCAAATTTAAATTTGAATTCAAATTTTAACTTATCAAAATTTTCCAAAAATTTTCTATCTCCCTAAATTTCCGAAAAATTTCGCCAGCGTCTCCTTTGCGCGGCTAGCTCGGTACTACTACAAAATGGCTCTACGGCCTCCCAATCTCAAAAAGAAAACAAAAAGCCAAGTGGCTGGATCCAAAACCCAATCAAATTTCATATAGAAATTCAAATACATACCTTTTTGTCGGGCCATTAAATTTTATCTTCTAAAATCAAAAATCCCAATTATCCATTGCTTTTATACACCTGTATATCCTACTAAGCAATAATATTCACTCACAATTCCAAAGTCATTTTATACCTTCCTTTACAAATTTCAAATATTTGCTTTACTTAAGCCCGTACGATGCATATATATCATCCGTACGCAATATCAAATTCGATCGCTCACTCGATCACACAATTTCATTTCCGAACTAGTATTGTCCACCCGACTTCCTAGTGCGGACTCAGATTTGGTTTCTTGATCAGAAACCGTCATTCTCCTTGCATAGCCATAAACTATGATAGAGAATTTCCAGAATCAATCAACAATCCATATCCAGGTTCGCCGTCGAAAATCGAGTGAAAAATCCTGATTCGGATCGATAAAACTATCTCGAAATTCTGTGTTCGACATCTGGACCAAATAGTTATGCGAATAAAATAATATACGTACATCTTACGTATAAATTCCAATTAATTACCAATTATATCAATTTTCTTTTATTCACATTCCCTTTAATTGTTATCCCCTTATTCACAACTATCCCATTTCACAACTTCAGTTTGATTACATTCACTTATCCACAATTTTCTCATTTCACAATTTCAAATTTTAATCGTCATTCAATTATTCATCTAGGATAATTTTCCTCAATACCAAATTGCTTAAGAATCTCACCCTACTTCTTAAGTTCAATATAAATATTTTACATATTGCTTACACTTATTTTCACTTCACTATTGAAGTTTATTTTCATTACTATTTACTTAGCCTTACAATTTCATTTAATCTCAAATTGGCTTCCGTTTTGAATATTGGATTTGTTTCACTTACTATTTAATTTAAATCTCAAATAACAGTTTATTTACAAACTTTACTTTCTTTAGTTCCTTTGATTTCTCTTGCTTTACATTCATATTTCAAATAGGTTTCAATTATTCAATTTCAATTCCATTTGGTTAGCAAATTTAAATTGCTTGTCGTTAGCGAAAATTTTCAAAGATTTCAAAAAAATTCTAACTCCCAAAATTTACGGAAAATTTTGGCAGAGTCTCCCTTGTACGGAGGGACTTCTGCGATATCGCAGGATGCACAAAAATATATATATACATCGGCCTCAGGCCGGAAATCACAATATATATCAATATAAACAGTTCATATCTCCTATTTTGAATTTTCGCGTAAGCGTACCTTATTATAGCAATTTTTAAGCAAAGCGGTTATTTATTTTAGCAAATGCATAACCCGACCCAGCCAAACGGCCTCTCTGAACCTGTACTTACTCAATTCAAATATGTAAGTGACAAATATACAAGGTTGGTTATCATTTCAATTAATTTCAATAGCTAAACACATGCATTTCATAAGCAACATACACCGAACAGTTCCCAAATGCCATTTTCAAGTTTCGATACTAACTTCAATTACTTACAACCAATACTTAAACTATCAATTTCAGTTTTAAGTGATTTACTATTCACTTTTAGTTTACCATTCAATATTAAATTCATTAACCCACTAGTTTCATTCAAACCCTTTTTATTTGTTCACAGTCCATTCATTCTCCTTTGATTATCCAACAGGTTCTATTCAAAGCTATTTCATAATCCACTTAAGTTAACACTTAAGCTCATTTTCATTTAATTTGTTTATTCAAATCTTATACCCAATATTTGATTATTATTATTATTTTTTCTCTAAACCACTTTACTTGGTTTACTTGAATTCAAATTTATTTTATATCTCAAGTTTGGATTTTCCAACATACTAACAAATCTTCTTTCCCACCTTCCCATTTCTGATAAACCACACACTTATATTTTTATACTTCCATTCAATTATAATTAAACTCATTACCACATTAATTCAATTAATCATACTATCCAAACTCATATTTAATTTATACATACTCGAACAAAGTTTATTTGCATCCCAAATCATTTTATTTTAATTCAATTCCCTACGGTTTTCAATTCATATTTTTCACTTCTAGTCTCAAGTTGAATTTCTATTAACAACTCAAGCTTCACCTTCAAATTCTATTATTAATTTCATTTCTGAATTTTATAAGTCACAAACTCATTTACATCCATACTTCCATCTATTTAAAATAAATTTTATTCACATTTTATCTTTTAACTCAGAATTATACATTTTATTTAGCCAATAAATATTTTTATTATTCCATACACAACTTTAAATAAGATTCCAGAGTTTTAAACAATTTTCCAAAATTTCAAAATCATTTTTGAAATCAACTATATCCAAACCCTTTTCAATTTCAAAACCAAACTCAGTTTTGCAAACAAACACCAGCCCAAAACATCCAGGTAGCAATTTCTCTTTTGGAAACTCGAAAATGAACACCGATGATGTCGCGATCATCATCGGAATTATTTTCCAGCGACCACTGAGAGTTTAGTGCTTTTATCACTTTTAAAAACATTTCAAATATTTTTAATTTCCAAATCTCTCCATATTCGATTTCAATCCAAAAAAAAAATATTTCCGAAATAATGTCACCATTATATTTTCCAAAGCCCTTTGAAAACCATTTTCAAATTCAAAGGAATTTAAACTTCACAAAATTCCAAACTCGAAATCCATCTCGATTTATTTCCAAATATTTCTCTGGAATCCTATTTCAAATTTTGAATCACATTTGTATATGAAGTTTTATTTCAACTTATAAATTACATATATAATTTATTTTCTCAAATTCCATTTGTTATATAAATTTATTCTTTAACTTTGGTTATAATTAAATTTCTTATTCAATTTCCTCCTACTGATAATAATTTATTATCATTATCTAACAACCAAACATCCAAATATAACTATAATAATTTATAAAAATTATTTCTTTCATATACAAAAATAATTTGGGTAAAATTATTTCATCTACCCAATTTAAAACAATATTGTGTCGAACTGTTCTATTCAAGTGTTTAGAAACCCCTTCGATACAGTTGTCCAGACTGTGCCGACGAAGGTTCATATGCCACTCAATAAATCAACCAACACAATATAAAACCATTTTTATATCCACTAACAAATACGCGCTCATATCTATTAGTACTCTCAAAATTCCCAACAGAGCCAAGGTTATCGCTAGCCTAAGCTCTGATACCAAGTGTAACAACCCGAGTTTTTCTAACACGAAAAACCGGACCATTTGGGTAAAAAGAAGAGGTAGAAGAAGAAGAAAAATAGAAAACAACAACAGAATCTCACATACGCAGTGGAATAAAATATAATAGATAATAACAGATCTTTACACAAAAAGAAATCTATATCTGTTTATATATACATCATCCAAATACATCATCAGAGTACATCACATCAATATCATACAACTGGACAGTAATCATAACTTGTCCTCACAATCTGAATACACAGCGGAATATATAACTCAAATACGGAAGTACGTATCGCCATCCAGCTCCATAGCATCATTTCCTGTAATCTATAATACTCGGTCTGACCCGAGCATCATATAAAACAATACCCGAGTCAGTCTGGAATACCAGCGTGAGAAAATCACACTCAAATTGATTATTAAAGTTTCAAAATCTTTTGAAAACAAAAGCATCTCGTAAGACCACGCCACAAATAAACATGTCGGGTTTTTACCTTACGATAGCTAAAACACTTTATATCAAAATCCTCTGATATTATAATAGTGTCTACAGAAAGTAAAATAGAATCTAGCTGAAATGCTTGCATCTCACATTTCAACAATAGTTGGGCACAATCAAAACCGTACAGGCACGTAGGGAGAATGGATTTCCAACGAATGACTAGGCACTGGGGTACCACCTATCACAGTACGTGGCCTAGATCACCGTACCGAGGAGTACGCCCGCTCCCCTGCAACACAAGGCCGGAACCATCCCTTACTGGATGATCCCGAATAAAATCACCCCACGGTTGGGATCAGCAACCGCACCACTAAGCCGAAATAAAAAGGGACATCTAGACAGGGATGACCTTACCCTCCAGTGGGAGCTACCCACGAAGCCTTGCTGCATAACCCCTGATTTTCAGTCATTCCCGGTTGATGAGGTTCGAGACTAAACGATACCTTTTAGAGAACATATCCCTTAGAATGCCCATCGTCCGCTGACGATGTTTCGCAAGCATTCGTCCATACAAGTCCGTCCTGGGTTTGAACGGAACCGAAAGCACTACTCCTACTACATCCATTTTGGAAATATCCTCAGGATTAGTAGCGACTAGCCCTTGCACTTCACAGCTCCATCTTCGACTCCGAAATCGTTACACGAAACGTACAAACCGGATCGAAGTGGTATTCGAGTCTCCAGACCTAGAATCCCGGTATACGGAAACTCGATCCCGGTCTCTTCGAAACGATCAGCGCATTTGGCCAATATTGATAGTCGGTTATTTAACTATCAATTTACATCCACAAACAACCATCACACAAAATAAATAATTTACCACATTATTTATTTGCCCAAATATCTTTCCAAGATATATTTTCAAATTTTCAAAGCTCATTTGAAAACAATTTCAAAACAGTTTCCGCTTACGGAAAACATTTCCCAAATAATTATTTCCACTGAATCACCAAGTACAAAATACTTTTAATTTTAAAATAATTTAAAAACACTTTATTTTAAATATATCTTATAACATTGAAATTTAAACTACTTTAATCCTTTATTAAAAATATATACTTTAAAATAAACCACTTTATAAATATAAACTAAATTTCTCCTTTTAAAACATAATAGCAAATCACTTTTATATAATTACTACAATAATATATTTTTGAAAATACTTACTTTAAAAAGTTAACATTTAAAAATAATCAATTTTCTAAAACATGCTTTTTAAAACATATTAAAACTTTTAACTTATATTTAAAATTGCTTTGAAAACGTACTTGGCTATCCAGAGAAATACACTTCTCATTCCCATCTTTTAAAAATAAATCAACATTTATTTTAAACTAATTCATATCCCTTTATAAATTCCCACCTTGAATTTATATTTTCTAATATCCACTGATATTTTATTTTACTTTATAAACCCAGTTTATACCTCCAAAATCTCACTTCTCTTTTAAAATTCCAATTTTAAACAACTAAATCAATTTCCAATTGATTTTCCAATTTACTTTACTTTACTTTGAAATAAATTTCCTTTACTACTTCATTTATTTCAAAATACATTAACTTTTAGATTTATTCCTTTATTTGAGTTAAAACCCTTTTTAACTGAAAATACCAATTTAAACTTCCAAAATTCCTTCTTTAGCCTTTAATTAAATTTAATCCTTACATTCAAAATAAATCCTTTATTCTTTAAATTTAATATCACTTTAGTTTAAAGTTAATATTTCCCTTGTTATTTCGAAATTCCCTTATTCCAATTCACTTGAATTATTTACTTAAATTTTACTCTTTTATTTCTTTCAAAATCCAATTCAATATATTTTGATAACTCCTTTTATTGAAATATTCAATCCAACCATATCATCCAATATTTCAATCATCAATAAAATCATCACAGGATATCAATATTCATAGAACAGAATATCAAATAATCTAAATAATTTTGAGGAATCCAGTTGGATCCCTCCAACCTGTTTCCCTGCATCCACAAACGTTAGCACAATACCAATTTCACTTCAAGGTGGATATCGCGGTATATGGGATTTATATAAAATCATCCGCTATTATGCGGCGCATAGGGTCTCATCCGCTATATAAATGCGGGAATATCAACAACTCAAATATATACATATGCCAATATGTATATATTGCTATATATTACTATATATATAATATAGCATATTCAATCAATGCAATCATCCAATCAATTATTTAAATTTAACCATTTAAATTTAAAATAAAATTCAACTGAGTGAGATTAACTCACCTTTGCCTTTGATTTGCTAATCCGATCCAAACCGACTTGATTTCCATGATTTTGACCTTGTATAAATATTTATACGGTTACTTAATAATTGGACTAATCAAACAAATCCTATTAAATTAAATCTTATTATTATTATTTTTCTCTTCATTTCAACTGCACATGAAAAATAATTCATATAGGTTTTTAAAAAATCAAATCTCCATATATAACTTCCAACATCTTAAATTTCTTTTTATTTATTAATTTTGAACTAACAATTTATATAGTTTACTGTAAAACTTCTGTTAATTGAAATAATAATCATCATCGAGTTTTACAGCTTAGACTTAAGTAAATATTGAATTTAAACATGCCAAAATCAAATTACCTTAATTTGCCTGGTTTAATACACTGTCTAAGGTTGTATAGCAGCCTCTGCCCTAGGACCGCCTCCACCATATCGACGCGTGAGAGAACTCGCGAAACCCTAGCCTACTTCGAGCCTAGACCCATCGACCGTCGAAGTCACGACCTCAAGCGAAAACTCATCACCAGGAATCTCCCATAGTGCTCGAACCCGAGCTCGATTCTTGGTCGCGATGCCAACGTTTTGCCACGACCCACCTCACTGCTCGACTTCCTCCCACGAACCATTGCGTGCCTCTGATCAACCCAGCTTTTCTCATACTGGAAGAAAACCCACGCCCTAGCTTCGAGTTCACGCTGTCGAACGAGTGCCTCACCTCGCGAGTGATCGAATGAATTCAATTCGATCGAGTGAAAAGGGATTTGATTTGAACCAGTAGAAGAAAAAGGAGGTAGCTGGGGAACGAGGCAAATAAATTGAAAACTCGGCCATTTGATGTTTCCTTTTGAACGAGAGGAAAGGTAAAAGAGATGTCGCCATTTTTTTTGTTTCGAAAAGAGGAGTTGATTTCCCTTTTTACCTTTACTGTGAAGTGTTCGGTTGAAAACAAAAAGGTGAGGACGCGTGTTCACGAAATCTGACAAGTGGTAAATTTCTGAGGCGTGTTTCAGAAGCTTGCAATATAATTAATCATCTATTTAATTCTATTTTGAAATCGTCCTGATTTACGTAACTTACAGTCTCGATCTCCAATCGAGACGTGCCGCCAGATGTTTTAATATTAAACCCCTATTACGAACGCAAAGGAAAAGGTCTCGAGTCCCGATTCGATCGTAAGTAGAAGATAACCTTTTGGATTCAGTTATTAAATTGAATTTTCGATTTAATTTCAGTGCGTTTACATTCCGTACGACCACACGACAACTCCAAACACTACGAAAATTGAAATCCAATAATAATACAATATTACGGATCCAATGGAACTGGTTTCGTCGCATTCCGAGACTGTGCCTCGGACGGCTATTTTTAAATTCAATTTCAACGATATATTTTTAAAACTGAACAAACATCTTTAAATTATATTCTATCACTTTTATTATCTTTCATATTATCAATATAAATTTTACAAGCTTTCAAATTATTTTTAACAAGCTCAAAACTCCGGATTCTCTATTTACCCTATATTCAATTGTCTAATTCAAAAATTAAATTATCCAATAAATACTGTATATTTAAAATTAAAGTTAAAATTTAACCTTCGAATATTTAAAATAAATTAAATATTCACATTTCAAATATACAAAAATTCCGGGTCGTCGCATTCCTTCCCCCTTAAAAGAATTTCGTCCCCGAAATTACTAGTTAGGAAGAATGATCCAATACCCATTACTATTTCCCAAGTTCAACAGTTTTAACAATACCCAAACAATCTTTTATTAATGATACACTAATCATCTTTTAACTTCCCAAACTTATTCATAAGTTCAACCCATACCACCTACTTATCCATTCAAATTTAAATTTGAATTCAAATTTTAACTTATCAAAATTTTCCAAAATTTTTCTAACTCCCTAAATTTCTGAAAAATTTCGCCAGCGTCTCCTTTGCGCGGCTAGCTCGGTACTACTACAAAATGGCTCTACGGCCTCCCAATCTCAAAAAGAAAACAAAAAGCCAAGTGGTTGGATCCAAAACCCAATCAAATTTCATATAGAAATTCAAATACATACCTTTTTGTCGGGCCATTAGATTTTATCTTCTAAAATCAAAAATCCCAATTATCCATTGCTTTTATACACCTGTATATCCTACTAAGCAATAATATTCACTCACAATTCCAAAGTCATTTTATACCTTCCTTTACAAATTTCAAATATTTGCTTTACTTAAGCCCGTACGATGCATATATATCATCCGTACGCAATATCAAATTCGATCGCTCACTCGATCACACAATTTCACTTCCGAACTAGTATTGTCCACCCGACTTCCTAGTGCGGACTCAGATTTGGTTTCTTGATCAGAAACCGTCATTCTCCTTGCATAGCCATAAACTATGATAGAGAATTTCCAGAATCAATCAACAATCCATATCCAGGTTCGCCGTCGAAAATCGAGTGAAAAATCCTGATTCGGATCGATAAAACTATCTCGAAATTCTGTGTTCGACATCTGGACCAAATAGCTATGCGAATAAAATAATATACGTACATCTTACGTATAAATTCCAATTGATTACCAATTATATCAATTTTCTTTTATTCACATTCCCTTTAATTGTTATCCCCTTATTCACAACTATCCCATTTCACAACTTCAGTTTGATTACATTCACTTATCCACAATTTTCTCATTTCACAATTTCAAATTTTAATCGTCATTCAATTATTCATCTAGGATAATTTTCCTCAATACCAAATTGCTTAAGAATCTCACCCTACTTCTTAAGTTCAATATAAATATTTTACATATTTCTTACACTTATTTTCACTTCACTATTGAAGTTTATTTTCATTACTATTTACTTAGCCTTACAATTTCATTTAATCTCAAATTGGCTTCCGTTTTGAATATTGGATTTGTTTCACTTACTATTTAATTTAAATCTCAAATAACAGTTTATTTACAAACTTTACTTTCTTTAGTTCCTTTGATTTCTCTTGCTTTACATTCATATTTCAAATAGGTTTCAATTATTCAATTTCAATTCCATTTGGTTAGCAAATTTAAATTGCTTGTCGTTAGCGAAAATTTTCAAAGATTTCAAAAAAATTCTAACTCCCAAAATTTACGGAAAATTTTGGCAGAGTCTCCCTTGTACGGAGGGACTTCTGCGATATCGCAGGATGCACAAAAATATATATATACATCGGCCTCAGGCCGGAAATCACAATATATATCAATATAAACAGTTCATATCTCCTATTTTGAATTTTCGCGTAAGCGTACCTTATTATAGCAATTTTTAAGCAAAGCGGTTATTTATTTTAGCAAATGCATAACCCGACCCAGCCAAACGGCCTCTCTGAACCTGTACTTACTCAATTCAAATATGTAAGTGACAAATATACAAGGTTGGTTATCATTTCAATTAATTTCAATAGCTAAACACATGCATTTCATAAGCAACATACACCGAACAGTTCCCAAATGCCATTTTCAAGTTTCGATACTAACTTCAATTACTTACAACCAATACTTAAACTATCAATTTCAGTTTTAAGTGATTTACTATTCACTTTTAGTTTACCATTCAATATTAAATTCATTAACCCACTAGTTTCATTCAAACCCTTTTTATTTGTTCACAGTCCATTCATTCTCCTTTGATTATCCAACAGGTTCTATTCAAAGCTATTTCATAATCCACTTAAGTTAACACTTAAGCTCATTTTCATTTAATTTGTTTATTCAAATCTTATACCCAATATTTGATTATTATTATTATTTTTTCTCTAAACCACTTTACTTGGTTTACTTGAATTCAAATTTATTTTATATCTCAAGTTTGGATTTTCCAACATACTAACAAATCTTCTTTCCCACCTTCCCATTTCTGATAAACCACACACTTATATTTTTTATACTTCCATTCAATTATAATTAAACTCATTACCACATTAATTCAATTAATCATACTATCCAAACTCATATTTAATTTATACATACTCGAACAAAGTTTATTTGCATCCCAAATCATTTTATTTTAATTCAATTCCCTACGGTTTTCAATTCATATTTTTCACTTCTAGTCTCAAGTTGAATTTCTATTAACAACTCAAGCTTCACCTTCAAATTCTATTATTAATTTCATTTCTGAATTTTATAAGTCACAAACTCATTTACATCCATACTTCCATCTATTTAAAATAAATTTTATTCACATTTTATCTTTTAACTCAGAATTATACATTTTATTTAGCCAATAAATATTTTTATTATTCCATACACAACTTTAAATAAGATTCCAGAGTTTTAAACAATTTTCCAAAATTTCAAAATCATTTTTGAAATCAACTATATCCAAACCCTTTTCAATTTCAAAACCAAACTCAGTTTTGCAAACAAACACCAGCCCAAAACATCCAGGTAGCAATTTCTCTTTTGGAAACTCGAAAATGAACACCGATGATGTCGCGATCATCATCGGAATTATTTTCCAGCGACCACTGAGAGTTTAGTGCTTTTATCACTTTTAAAAACATTTCAAATATTTTTAATTTCCAAATCTCTCCATATTCGATTTCAATCCAAAAAAAAATATTTCCGAAATAATGTCACCATTATATTTTCCACAGCCCTTTGAAAACCATTTTCAAATTCAAAGGAATTTAAACTTCACAAAATTCCAAACTCGAAATCCATCTCGATTTATTTCCAAATATTTCTCTGGAATCCTATTTCAAATTTTGAATCACATTTGTATATGAAGTTTTATTTCAACTTATAAATTACATATATAATTTATTTTCTCAAATTCCATTTGTTATATAAATTTATTCTTTAACTTTGGTTATAATTAAATTTCTTATTCAATTTCCTCCTACTGATAATAATTTATTATCATTATCTAACAACCAAACATCCAAATATAACTATAATAATTTATAAAAATTATTTCTTTCATATACAAAAATAATTTGGGTAAAATTATTTCATCTACCCAATTTAAAACAATATTGTGTCGAACTGTTCTATTCAAGTGTTTAGAAACCCCTTCGATACAGTTGTCCAGACTGTGCCGACGAAGGTTCATATGCCACTCAATAAATCAACCAACACAATATAAAACCATTTTTATATCCACTAACAAATACGCGCTCATATCTATTAGTACTCTCAAAATTCCCAACAGAGCCAAGGTTATCGCTAGCCTAAGCTCTGATACCAAGTGTAACAACCCGAGTTTTTCTAACACGAAAAACCGGACCATTTGGGTAAAAAGAAGAGGTAGAAGAAGAAGAAAAATAGAAAACAACAACAGAATCTCACATACGTAGTGGAATAAAATATAATAGATAATAACAGATCTTTACACAAAAAGAAATCTATATCTGTTTATATATACATCATCCAAATACATCATCAGAGTACATCACATCAATATCATACAACTGGACAGTAATCATAACTTGTCCTCACAATCTGAATACACAGCGGAATATATAACTCAAATACGGAAGTACGTATCGCCATCCAGCTCCATAGCATCATTTCCTGTAATCTATAATACTCGGTCTGACCCGAGCATCATATAAAACAATACCCGAGTCAGTCTGGAATACCAGCGTGAGAAAATCACACTCAAATTGATTATTAAAGTTTCAAAATCTTTTGAAAACAAAAGCATCTCGTAAGACCACGCCACAAATAAACATGTCGGGTTTTTACCTTACGATAGCTAAAACACTTTATATCAAAATCCTCTGATATTATAATAGTGTCTACAGAAAGTAAAATAGAATCTAGCTGAAATGCTTGCATCTCACATTTCAACAATAGTTGGGCACAATCAAAACCGTACAGGCACGTAGGGAGAATGGATTTCCAACGAATGACTAGGCACTGGGGTACCACCTATCACAGTACGTGGCCTAGATCACCGTACCGAGGAGTACGCCCGCTCCCCTGCAACACAAGGCCGGAACCATCCCTTACTGGATGATCCCGAATAAAATCACCCCACGGTTGGGATCAGCAACCGCACCACTAAGCCGAAATAAAAAGGGACATCTAGACAGGGATGACCTTACCCTCCAGTGGGAGCTACCCACGAAGCCTTGCTGCATAACCCCTGATTTTCAGTCATTCCCGGTTGATGAGGTTCGAGACTAAACGATACCTTTTAGAGAACATATCCCTTAGAATGCCCATCGTCCGCTGACGATGTTTCGCAAGCATTCGTCCATACAAGTCCGTCCTGGGTTTGAACGGAACCGAAAGCACTACTCCTACTACATCCATTTTGGAAATATCCTCAGGATTAGTAGCGACTAGCCCTTGCACTTCACAGCTCCATCTTCGACTCCGAAATCGTTACACGAAACGTACAAACCGGATCGAAGTGGTATTCGAGTCTCCAGACCTAGAATCCCGGTATACGGAAACTCGATCCCGGTCTCTTCGAAACGATCAGCGCATTTGGCCAATATTGATAGTCGGTTATTTAACTATCAATTTACATCCACAAACAACCATCACACAAAATAAATAATTTACCACATTATTTATTTGCCCAAATATCTTTCCAAGATATATTTTCAAATTTTCAAAGCTCATTTGAAAACAATTTCAAAACAGTTTCCGCTTACGGAAAACATTTCCCAAATAATTATTTCCACTGAATCACCAAGTACAAAATACTTTTAATTTTAAAATAATTTAAAAACACTTTATTTTAAATATATCTTATAACATTGAAATTTAAACTACTTTAATCCTTTATTAAAAATATATACTTTAAAATAAACCACTTTATAAATATAAACTAAATTTCTCCTTTTAAAACATAATAGCAAATCACTTTTATATAATTACTACAATAATATATTTTTGAAAATACTTACTTTAAAAAGTTAACATTTAAAAATAATCAATTTTCTAAAACATGCTTTTTAAAACATATTAAAACTTTTAACTTATATTTAAAATTGCTTTGAAAACGTACTTGGCTATCCAGAGAAATACACTTCTCATTCCCATCTTTTAAAAATAAATCAACATTTATTTTAAACTAATTCATATCCCTTTATAAATTCCCACCTTGAATTTATATTTTCTAATATCCACTGATATTTTATTTTACTTTATAAACCCAGTTTATACCTCCAAAATCTCACTTCTCTTTTAAAATTCCAATTTTAAACAACTAAATCAATTTCCAATTGATTTTCCAATTTACTTTACTTTACTTTGAAATAAATTTCCTTTACTACTTCATTTATTTCAAAATACATTAACTTTTAGATTTATTCCTTTATTTGAGTTAAAACCCTTTTTAACTGAAAATACCAATTTAAACTTCCAAAATTCCTTCTTTAGCCTTTAATTAAATTTAATCCTTACATTCAAAATAAATCCTTTATTCTTTAAATTTAATATCACTTTAGTTTAAAGTTAATATTTCCCTTGTTATTTCGAAATTCCCTTATTCCAATTCACTTGAATTATTTACTTAAATTTTACTCTTTTATTTCTTTCAAAATCCAATTCAATATATTTTGATAACTCCTTTTATTGAAATATTCAATCCAACCATATCATCCAATATTTCAATCATCAATAAAATCATCACAGGATATCAATATTCATAGAACAGAATATCAAATAATCTAAATAATTTTGAGGAATCCAGTTGGATCCCTCCAACCTGTTTCCCTGCATCCACAAACGTTAGCACAATACCAATTTCACTTCAAGGTGGATATCGCGGTATATGGGATTTATATAAAATCATCCGCTATTATGCGGCGCATAGGGTCTCATCCGCTATATAAATGCGGGAATATCAACAACTCAAATATATACATATGCCAATATGTATATATTGCTATATATTACTATATATATAATATAGCATATTCAATCAATGCAATCATCCAATCAATTATTTAAATTTAACCATTTAAATTTAAAATAAAATTCAACTGAGTGAGATTAACTCACCTTTGCCTTTGATTTGCTAATCCGATCCAAACCGACTTGATTTCCATGATTTTGACCTTGTATAAATATTTATACGGTTACTTAATAATTGGACTAATCAAACAAATCCTATTAAATTAAATCTTATTATTATTATTTTTCTCTTCATTTCAACTGCACATGAAAAATAATTCATATAGGTTTTTAAAAAATCAAATCTCCATATATAACTTCCAACATCTTAAATTTCTTTTTATTTATTAATTTTGAACTAACAATTTATATAGTTTACTGTAAAACTTCTGTTAATTGAAATAATAATCATCATCGAGTTTTACAGCTTAGACTTAAGTAAATATTGAATTTAAACATGCCAAAATCAAATTACCTTAATTTGCCTGGTTTAATACACTGTCTAAGGTTGTATAGCAGCCTCTGCCCTAGGACCGCCTCCACCATATCGACGCGTGAGAGAACTCGCGAAACCCTAGCCTACTTCGAGCCTAGACCCATCGACCGTCGAAGTCACGACCTCAAGCGAAAACTCATCACTAGGAATCTCCCATAGTGCTCGAACCCGAGCTCGATTCTTGGTCGCGATGCCAACGTTTTGCCACGACCCACCTCACTGCTCGACTTCCTCCCACGAACCATTGCGTGCCTCTGATCAACCCAGCTTTTCTCATACTGGAAGAAAACCCACGCCCTAGCTTCGAGTTCACGCTGTCGAACGAGTGCCTCACCTCGCGAGTGATCGAATGAATTCAATTCGATCGAGTGAAAAGGGATTTGATTTGAACCAGTAGAAGAAAAAGGAGGTAGCTGGGGAACGAGGCAAATAAATTGAAAACTCGGCCATTTGATGTTTCCTTTTGAACGAGAGGAAAGGTAAAAGAGATGTCGCCATTTTTTTATTTCGAAAAGAGGAGTTGATTTCCCTTTTTACCTTTACTGTGAAGTGTTCGGTTGAAAACAAAAAGGTGAGGACGCGTGTTCACGAAATCTGACAAGCGGTAAATTTCTGAGGCGTGTTTCAGAAGCTTGCAATATAATTAATCATCTATTTAATTCTATTTTGAAATCGTCCTGATTTACGTAACTTACAGTCTCGATCTCCAATCGAGACGTGCCGCCAGATGTTTTAATATTAAACCCCTATTACGAACGCAAAGGAAAAGGTCTCGAGTCCCGATTCGATCGTAAGTAGAAGATAACCTTTTGGATTCAGTTATTAAATTGAATTTTCGATTTAATTTCAGTGCGTTTACATTCCGTACGACCACACGACAACTCCAAACACTACGAAAATTGAAATTCAATAATAATACAATATTACGGATCCAATGGAACTGGTTTCGTTGCATTCCGAGACTGTGCCTCGGACGGCTATTTTTAAATTCAATTTCAACGATATATTTTTAAAACTGAACAAACATCTTTAAATTATATTCTATCACTTTTATTATCTTTCATATTATCAATATAAATTTTACAAGCTTTCAAATTATTTTTAACAAGCTCAAAACTCCGGATTCTCTATTTACCCTATATTCAATTGTCTAATTCAAAAATTAAATTATCCAATAAATACTGTATATTTAAAATTAAAGTTAAAATTTAACCTTCGAATATTTAAAATAAATTAAATATTCACATTTCAAATATACAAAAATTCCGGGTCGTCACAGCATCGAACTGAACTGAGAGCACCAGTAACCGATTCGAGCTTCAATCTTTCAAGCAGCGCTTCAAAACAATCAAAGCCCTAATTTTTGAGACCAAACAAAAAACCGGTCGAAGCCATTTCATAGAGGAACAGAGGCAGCCACGAGCAAAAATAGAAAAGAGGAAGACGTCTTCTTTTAATTACAATTGGGTCGGCTTTATTTTTTGTATTGGGCTTCAGTATTAAAATAGGGTTTTGTTTAGTTTGTTTTTATTTATTTTGTAATTTTCCTTTTTAAATTGTGTAACTCTCTAGTCGTGTGACTAGGTACAAACTACGAGGCGTAGTTTGAGAATTCGCAACTCAGTGGCTGAGTTGTGGCAAAGTTTTGAGCGTAGAGTTAGGTTAGTCATTAGCGGGTGTCGCAAGTTTACGTGTGTAAGCGTCTGACTACTTAATTTCTAGTAGAAACCTTGGGGGCAGCACATAGGCAGGGTTTTGCCGAAGCTGGTTAAATTTGTGTGTGATCTCTACTACATTATTTTCTGCTACTTTTTGTTTTTTTTTCGCATTAATTTTTATTACTTTTAGTATCACCTTATTCACCCCCCTCCCTCTAGGGTGAAAACGATCCTACACATTGTTCAAGTAAAGACCAAATAGTTTCAATACTCTTTTCAAAAGTTGAGGATTGCTCACTATTTTGAGAATTTTGTTCTTCAAAATCCAAAATTTTTATACAATAGTAGTTATTAAAATATCCATAAGAGTTTGATGTGAAATTATGTGGATTATATTGATTTTGACAACTATTGTAAAATTCTTGCGAGTAGGGAAATTAGACATTTGTTGGATCGAATTTCCATCATCTTCAAGATGTCTTCACTTTTGAAACGCATTTGTTGGATCGAAGTGGTTTTCGAATAAGATACCCGATCCCGGTCTCTTCGAAACAACGTTTGATAATTTCTAGTAAACTCAACCCCGGTTCTTTAGGAAATAAACAGTCAAAGATAAAAATGGAGATCAACTCCTAACCGTTAGTTGATGGATTTCCTTATCATTGTCCTGGGAGAACGAAACGAGATTTATATGCACAGTACAACATCATCGAAGATGACTATTCCATATAACTCATGTGTTTCTCCTAGATATTTCCAAAGTTACTTTTGGGTCCAAATTCGATATTCGGTTAATTAACTATCGAATAAACAAACATCAAATCAGGGATTTAAATTTCATAGGAAAACCGACATTGGTTAAACATGTAAGCGACCACTAGCATCCCTAATTAATCTTTCATTAACTAAATCACCTTGTAATTTTCTTGTATAAAAATACTTTTGCAAAGGTATCCCACAAATCCCTATATTTTCACTACTTAGAAAATATCCATATACTTATCTCAACGGTATAAGTATAATCACACACATTACACCTTACAACTCGGAAAATGTACTCATATACTTATCTTAATGGTATAAGTATATGTACAAAACTGAGAAAGATTTTCTTTTTATTCGATTCTCAGATCATTTATAAATTCCATATAATTCTCTAAAACCATTTATAAACCATTTTATAGATCTTCTAGGACCATTTATAAAACTCTTTATACATTTCAATCACTTATAAATTCTCTTGTACATTTCTAAAATCATTTATAAATCCTTTGTAAATCCATAAAACCTGCAACGACCCGAAATTTCACTACTTTGATTTATGAATATTTAATTAATTTTAAATATTCAAATATATGGTTTTATAATGAAAATAGAAATCTTTTTAATAATAAATAATAATGGTGAAATACTTTTTAAAATTTGTATACAAAATTATATAGTTCAATGAAAAATAGAAAAATGTGACCTGGAACTGTTTTCCGAATTTTCGACGTTTCATCGTGTAAAAGTTGTTTGAAATGTTGTACACACTTTCTTATATATATGCACGCATAGAATAATTATATAATATGGTTTAAGATAGTATAATCAGTGTTAATTAAGTTAATATAATCATGATGTGACCCTTTGGCAACTAAATAAAAAAATAAAGAGAAAATAGTCACATCAGGGGAGACACGATTAGACTTAATGGAAACTAAAGGACATTTTTCCATCTTTTCATGTTTTTCATGATAAATTAGAAATTAAGAAAGGGGGAGACAAGGAGACATGACATGGTGAGGTGGCACAAAGATTATGGAGGGCATGGCACAAGGGTAGTTAGGTAATTTGACTTGTTCACATAATATATATACTCATTTTCTCATTTTGCTTTCATTTCTATTTTTTTTCAAACTCTCTTCTTCTTCATTTTAGACTTTAATGGCATTTAATAGCTTTCTTAGCATTCTAAAGTTTTATATTTTCAAGTTTAAACTTTTTACAACATTTTAAACTTAGCTTCAAAACTCCTTCTTTTCCATTAAAATTCCTTATTTTACGCCCATAACTTCTTACAAATACTCCAAAACTAGATTTTATTTTTTCAAACCAGGTATATTTCCCGTGGTTACAACTTTGTAGTTTACCACTTTTTCTAATTTCGAGTTTAGATGCTCCAAAATTTTATTTTTTGCAAGAGTGTTTTTGAACCTAGATTTTGATGTTCGAAAATACCCCTCACTGTTTTGGCCGTATCTTCCTCAAAATTTAACTTTTTTTAGTAATAATTTTTTTTAAAAGATATAGGAAAGAATTATCTAAAACTTTCCTGTTGACCACGTTTCCAAAATCCAAGAGGAAAGGGTCCCAAAAACGAGTGCAAAATGACCTATTTTTGAGAAGAATTTGTGGTTTTCCAAACTTTCCGAGCGTAAAAATATTTCAAGTTTTCAAAACCTTTGATGAGTAAACTCCTTAACTTTTTGTGAAGAATTTACTTATATATATGTGTGTTTTGGTTATGTGGTTACATATATGTGTATGTGTGTGTGTGTCTCTCTATATATATATATATATAATTGTTTGGTTTGAATTGTGGTATTGTTTAGATATGTGGTTATAAAAAGGTTGTGATTGTTAGTTATGTTTGGTGATGATATGATTTGTTATAGTTGAACTTGGATATGTCGTATGTATTAATCTTGTCTTGAAGCTAAAGCAAGTTAGCATGTAAACTAGTTAGTAAAGTGAAATTATGGGTATCCATAGCGATGGTCGTTGTGGATGCAGTTCGCTTAAAATTTTGATTTTTGCAAAGTTTGGTTTTTATACTTCAAATTGTTTTATGAATATTTTATAAACTAAATAATAATGTTTTAAAAAGTTCATTAAGGATTTAATAATCAATTGTTAATTAATTAGGTTTTAGTAATTGATAATTAATTAAATGTTGACAAGGTTTATTAACTTTAATTAAATAAAGATTATTTCTTAATTAATTATCTTTTAAAGTTAAGATTTATTTTAATTAATTATTAATTAAGTTAATTAAGTATGGGTTAAGTAAATTATTTATATTTAATTTATCAATAATTAAATATAGCATTAATTATTAATCAAGGGTTTAAATATTTGATTAAAGATTTAATTATAATAAATTATCTATAAAAGGTTTAATTTATTGTTTAAATTTAATTAAATATTATTTAATTAATTAATTGAGATTAATTAACATTTAATTATTAACGAAGATTTAATTAATTATTTAATAATTAATAAAATATTAATTAGGGTTTAATTAATAGTTAATTATGTTTAACTATTTAATTAAATTAAGTTAAGATTCAATTAAAATTAATTATGATTTAAATAAGGATTTAACTTTTAACTAATTTTTTTTAAAAGGGTTTAAAAGTTTTAAATCCTTTGGTTTTCAAAAATAAAATGGTTCAAAGGTACTTCTTTATCAAAGATGGGTTTGAAAACAAGTGATTCAAGTGTTGATACCATTAAGAAACCATATAACTATGAATGAGTTATAATGTAGATTGTTGGGTTGTTTGGACATGCGTTAGTAGAATAAATCCCTAATCTGCTATAAATTGATTGTTTGTTTGTTGGGTTGTTTGGACATGTGTTAGCAGAATAAATCCCCATTATGCTATAAATTGTTTGTTTGTGTGGACATGTGTTAGCAGAATAAATCACCGTTCTACTATAAATTGGTTGAATTGTTTGGACATCTGTTTAGCATGACAAATCACCACCCTGCTATTATGTTATTTGGATATTTATATGCTAGTTAGTTCATATTGACATGTTATTCCCTGATTTGGATATGTGAGAAATGCGGATTAAGGATCTTAAGGCTAGAATTAACACTAGAGGGTGGGTGAATAGTGTTTTAAGAAATTTGTTAATCATTTTGAGTTTATCTAACTTTATTAACAATGTATACACTAATTAGACACAGATATGAACACAGAATCAAACACAGATGCAAATATAAAGTAAAAGCAATAAAGGAAAGAACACACCGGATTTTATACTGGTTCGGAGTTACCCTACATCCAGTCCCGTACAACTAAGTACGGATTTCTTTTCAAAAGCAATTCAACAATTACAACCCTCGATTTCAAGGCTACGAGGTACACCCTCCAGAATACCAATCCTCTGGGTAGAGATACTTGATTTCCGGGGCAACAAGTTCACCCAATTGATTTCCAAGGCTACAATTAAACCTTTTCTCGCTTGATTGATTTCAAAGGCTACAATCACACCTTTTCTCGTTAATATATTACAAAGAAGTCTATAACTCTGAATAGCACTGAGAACCTTTTAGAGATAGTGATGTAGAATCAAACTAGAAGTAATCGAGTATGATTCAATGTTGATTTCGGCAGAGTAATGGTATGATTTTGTAATAAGAAATGTGGAAGATGAAGAGGAGTGAAAATCAGAAAAATATGATTGAAAATTCGTTGAAACTGACCCCTATTTATAGAAAATCAACAGCCATGACCATTCATGAAGAGTTATGGCGAATAGACACTTCTTTTGAAATTTGAATTTGAACTTCAACTGTCACTATGTCGACATACTACCTAGGGGCATGTCGACATCCCTCAGCCAAAAATGATAATTTGAATTTCTATAAAAACAATATTTATCTTATATAAAAACTATTTAAAACTTTATAAATATACTTGAATATAGTTGAAATTCATAAGTAAATATAAAGAACAATAAATACATAATTTAACTATAATTTTATATTTAAATCTAAGTATAAATATTAAAAGTTAAATATATTATTTGAAAAGACATTTAAAAACAGGAGTATTTTGACTTTGAAATTAAAGATGTTTTGAGGCTAAAAATATTTAAAATCAGGATAGAGAGTTTTGAATCTTTTAAAAGGAAAGTTTTGAAATCATTTTGAAAACAAGATAATTTTGTAAAATCATTTGAATTAAAATTAGTGGATACAAAACAACGTCCCACTAGATTTTCGTAGGTTCCATCCTACTTAGGGTTCCATCCCTTTAACGGGCTCGAAGTGGATTCCATTCCACGAATAAATTGGATATTAAGATGCCAGTGCTTTTCTACGAGTTTTAACAAATATTCCTAATAAAACAGACTTAACCTTGAACTCTTGATAATCTTGATACTCATGAGTCTTCTATCTCTGTATCTTGAATCTCTATACTGTATAGTCTTCATTCTTGATACCTGCATGGTTAGATCCTACAAATACATATATATCTAAACTTGTAATGTTAGTATTTATATTTTATAATCTATTCTAAGGTTGTTGTCATCAAAACCATCATCTCAAGGACTAACAATCTCCCCCTTTTTGATGATGACAACCTTTGTTTATAAAATATTCCTTCTATCCTAATAACTCCCCCTAAAACTAACAAATCCCCCTTAATCTATGCCTAACTACCCTATTTTATACTTCTCCCCCTTTGTCATCAACAAAAATTTACTCCCTCTTACTCTTGGACTTTAGTACCTGCATTGATAAACTATACAACGGAATATATAATATATAGATTAAAAAATAATGATACTTATGAGCATAATAACTTAACTAAAGACTATATTCATTTTAATGTATATATATATATACATGTTTCACACAGCAAACTTCAACCAAATGAAATCAATCCACACAAAGTATCAATCCAAACCAAATCAAATCAAACAAATTAATTCAAACAAATCAAACAAAGAAAGAAAATTAAACGTTACGAGGAACATCAACCCATCCTTCTTCTCCAAAGATAGGGTCTTATTTGATGGCATCCCAATTTTCATTATCAACAGATAGAGAAACAGGAGGATGTGCTTCGTTATCATCCTTGTGCAGGGAGGAGATCATCCATCGAATTGCATCGAAGTGTCTCTCTTGTTCCTTGATCATCTGCATTTGACTTAATTCTAAGTGATGCTGATTATGGAGGATGATAGAGAGAATATTCTTGAATGAATTGAGTGTTTCTTCAAGATTTTCAAATAGATTATGAATAGGATTGGCCATAATTGAATTAGAGAAAGAAATGAAGGATATAGATAATGAGAAATAAATTTCAGTGAAGATTTCTGGAAGACAAAGGTATATATAGGTGTAGAAATTCGTTTAAAATGAATAGACATTTGGTAGTTATTCAAATTTCAAATTCAAAATAAATAGTCACTTCTGACCAGTACATGTCGACATGGTCAAGGGGGGTATGTCGACATACTTCAGTGAAAATTGATGATAATTTTATTTTGTGAATAATGATGTATATATATTTCTATAATATACTAACATTTATTCTAGATATAAAATAAGCTAGATGATAGGAAGGAAATTCAATTTCATTGCATAATTGGATAATACAATGATTAAACATAAGGAACTACACGACCATTCGAAACAAACTAAGACAAATACAATAAGATACTAAAAGATAAAACTAGTTAGAAGATGAAGATGATGAAGATAGTCCAAGTTTCTTGCTGACTTTTGAAAAGAACTTGTTCATCTTCAAAGACATGTTATCCAACTTCTTACTAACGGATCATTTTAAAATCCGTTGATTCTCCACAATTATCTTTTGGTTTTTGAGAAGGGTTTTGTTGGATGGATTGGAAGGATATTCAATACTTTCTAAGGATGTTTCACCTTCTTCTTCTTCTTCTATTTCCATTTCATCCCTTTCTTCTTCTTCTTCTTCCTCTTCCATTTCTTCATGAGCCAAACGCTCTTCCTTTTCGGTAAAAGTCTCATAAGGTTGAAAAACATATGGGATTTTCATGAGAGAAATGTTTGAGATATTAAAAACTTTTCTAGAGACAAATTCTTCACCTTTGAAATCCACTCCAAAATAGTTAAAAATTCGAGTAAGGTAAATTCCATGATATAAAGTGTTTTCTCCCATTTCAAACTTTTTAGGACGAAGTTCATCCAAAATAACTTGCGCCCAATTGATGTCATAATTTCCGAAAATACCAAAAAGTGCTTTGCACACTTTTGAAGTAGGATTGTTAAAATTACCCGATCTTGGGGTCAAAGTATGTTGTAAAAGAAGATTGACAATCCTTGCTTTAGGACGAAAGTTTCGGTTTTTAAATTCAAAGTTTTCATCTCCTTCAAAAATATGATGAAATGTCTCACGATCATGTTCATCGATTTTAAAACTAGAAAGATCCATTCCCGTGCTTTTGCAATTAAGAATGGTACCCAAGAGATCACAATTCAAAACAATTTGAGTCCCTTTGACACTACTCCAAATCTCATTCTCATTTCCATTATAAAAAGCACGGTTTAGATTAGCATAAAAGATTTTGACAAGATTAGGATAGCAAACAAAATTGTTTTGAGAAGAGTCAATAAGACTTAAAACACCATTGTTTGCAAAAAGAGAATCAATTTCATAAGAAGAAAAATCTTGAAAAATAGCAAATTTTCCGGGATGGACTTTGGCATAATTAGCGTAATTGATGTATGCTTTAATTGCCTCCGGATCTGTGACGACCCAGTATTTTGGATCATTCAAATCGACAATAAATCCACATATGCCGGACTTGAATAATTCAAAACAATGGATTGTAAATAAAATTTGGCAAAACTCAGCATATACAGTAAATAAAATAAATACAGATCACAGACACAGAGTAATATAACAATAATGCAGCGGAAACAAAAGGATAGTAGTTCATGAAGCTACTATATATATATAACAGAGTTAGACAAGATACAACAGAAGTCTCGAATACAATAGATGTCTCAATACAATAATCAAATACAAGATCTGAATACATCACTGGAATCAACTGAATAACAGAAAGCAGGATCGATAGATAGCTGGATCTCCAAGCGAAGCTCCAACTCCAAGGTGAGTCTCAAATGCCGTATCACTCAGTCTGATCCGAGCGTAAAGCAAAACACAAAACACTCGAGTCAGGATTAACATTCTTATATTCAATAAATCCAACTCAAGTGAAATATCAACTGAAATACAAGTAACTTAAAGGATGTTTGGGATAACCATCCTCTAAGGGTCCGTTAAACTATTTACTATGTAGTAATATATGCTATATACAGTAGTGTCTAATTAGTAAAGTATAATCATATAGAAAATAGTGTTAAGGGGATGGAGAACCTTAACGCGGTCGGGTCTTAAAATCATAATCGTAGTAAAGCTCGATATGGTAGGTGACACGGCACACAAGGCAATGCCAGGGTAGATATACCAATTACGCACACGGACTGATGGATACGCATAGCAGCCACTACCGTTCCACCTCGAACAACACTCCCAAATCGAAGGGTGGCCACCAAAATCACAAGGAATAGAATGGTATCGAAGAAGTGTGTCTGATACGAGGTGCTACCTCACTGGCCCGAGATCGCTCCTGTTTTAGCCACCTTATGCCAACTCACGGGAGTTGGGTCCACGTATATACCTTAGGATCGTCGCCACCATCCTACTTCATTCTGGAAACTCCACCGCGTACACAGTTGTCAAAGTGGTTTTCGGTATCGACAGAGAGTATGTCCATATCCGATCCCGGTCTCTTTAACAACCAATCGTTATTATAACACCGTGGTCATTTCAAAATAGTTTATACCTCAAAACCAAAATATCATTATCATTTCAAAACCCAATTTAATATGATATCATTTTCACTTCAAATATATCCATTTCAAAATCATAGTACTTTTCCAAAGTTATAACGCTTTCGAAATCATAGCATCTTGGAAATCATAACACTTTGAAATTATAGCATTTTGGAAATCGTAACACTTTTCTTTTAAACAGTTTAGACATTAAAATTAGTATATATATTAAAATAGTTTATAAATAAGATAGTTTATATAAATAGTTATAAGTTAAAATAGTTTAAAATAAAATAATTTATATTGAAAATGATTTATATTAAAATAGTTTATATTAAAATAATTTATAAAGTAAAGTATCAATAGTTTTAAATATAATTTAAAATTTCTTTATAAAACAAAATAGCTTCCTCAAATTTCACAAATCGATTCAAATTAACTCGAATTCCAAAAATTTAATTTAATCAAATCTCAAATCATCAGTTTCAACTCGATTCAGCTTCTAAATAAACCATTTCAAATTATCGATTTCAAATATATATCTGAACCATAAAATAAGCCATTTCAATTTTTAATATATTTCAAAGCTTTAAATATTCAACATTTCAAAACTAAATTCGATAAATTTATATACATATCAGATTCACTTTACAATTATTCAGTTTTGAAATATTAACTTAATCATTTCCATAACATTTAAATACAATTTCAATTTACAAATTTAAATAAACAAAATATCCCATTTAAATATATATAAGTTTGAAATATCCATTTAAGTCACCTTTTCAAATTTCAAGTTGTAAAACACTTCTTTATATTTCAAATTCAATACATCTCAAATCAAACTTATTTAGGTATAATTCTTAAATAAATATAATTTCAATCAATTTCAAATCATTATAAATTCTGTATTTGAAGATATAGGTATTAAATAAATACTTAAACATATTATTTATCAACTTTATTAAATCTACTTTAATGAATCTTTAAAATCAATATTTATCAAAACCATATATTTCTTTTCAAAACCATAGAAATCATTTTCAAAACATTTATATATAGACCAACGGTGCCTGTATATAATTTTCTATCCTATGGTCAAGTGATACAGATATTTATCATTTCAATCTGCAATTTAAACTATATATACGGGTATATATCTTTTCAACCCGCAATCCCAAATTCAATTCAATGAAAATCGCTTGGGTTTATCATTTCAACCCATAACGATTTTCTCCTATTCTACAGATCGTTCGGGTATGTATCATTTCAACCCATAGTGATTCTATACTATTAGGGAACTTGCAGAGTGATAACATATATGATAATAAAATAACAACAGCAACAGGCATATATCAACAATATAAATAACAGATAATGGTGTCAGATGTCACAGGTGAACAGATACAGATAATGACATATATAACAATGTAAATAACTATCATCAGCATATTTCAATTGACATTTCAATTGAAATCAAATTTAATAAATATAAGAACATTAATCGTGAGTGATTGCTCACCTTTCGAGGCGAGAGAGAATAGACAACAGAGCAAGCTACGAATTCCAAAGCAGAATGAGATAGGCACAAATTCGATGAAAAAAGCAGGCACGACGAACAAAGCTGATAAACGGAAATTGACGCAATCAAATCAGAACTAGGTCGATGAGGATAAATGGTATAAGTGAACATATATATATGTATAACTATATATAACTATATATATAGACCCTTCAAAAATCCATTGTTTAAATTAAAACATATATAATAAAATTAAACACAAATAAGATTTCCATATATAAATTTTTTTCCAAATCATTACTATTAACACATATTAAAAATTTGAAATAAATATATATATACTTATGAAAATGCAAAATACATATATATATTTATAGTATACCTTAAAAATCGATACTTAAAATGAGATAAATATAAATTTGCTTGTTAATATATATATGGACTCAACAGATTTCATAAACTGCTATGAACTTATATTTATAATAAACATATGATACCTAACAAATGATTATAATTCACACCTAATTTTTTTTTTTACATAAATGTTTTATAAACGAATATATTACTATTTATAGTACCATATAAATATATAATACCTTCAAATATAAAGTACAAAAAAATCCATGCATAGCGCACGCATATACTATATAGATATAAGATAACAGACCACACTATCATTTAACATATATAACTAATATATATCAACATATGAAACTTGTGTACTAATATATAATCAAATTCAATAGCTCAGAGGTACAACTTATACGGTAAAAAAACTAATATATAACTACAACCGAGTAATACTTATATAAACTAGAACACATCACTGTTTTATATAAAAGCATCATTAAAACAAGTATAACTTTACAGACTGTATATATATATATATACCTTTACACGTAAAATACTGCTAATGAAAATATCATTTAATATGTACATATAAAGAGACTTATAATATATACTTGAAGATCAATATCAAATTCAACCATACATACATATATCCCAATCGAAATCCATATATATTTCCCAAGTCATTATTAATCTTAACACATATAGTAAAAATATATATTATATTATGTAACGACCCGCATTTTTGGACCATTCAAATCGACAATAAATCCACACATGTCTTACTTGAATAATTCAAAATATCAGATTGTTAATTTAAATTTGGCAAAACTCAGCATATGCAGTAAATAAATCAAATCTCAAAATCACAGACACAGAGTAAAACCATAATACGCAGCGGAATAGATAAAATAGTAGTTCATGAAGCTACTATATAAACATCAGAGTTAGAAATGAAATACAACAGAATATCTCAAATGCAGTGAAGTCTCCAGTACAACAGATGACTTCTCTTGAACAAATCAACTAGAAGAGCTGAAAGCTGAGGCAATAGTTGGATCTCCAAAGGAAGCTCCAAACTCCAAGGGTGAGTCTCAAATGCTGTATCACTTGGTCTGACCCGAGCGTAAAGCAAAACACAAAACACAAAACACTCGAGTCAGGATTAACATTCTTATATAAATAAATCCAACTCAAGTGAAATATCAACTGAAATACAAATAACTTAAAGGATGTTTGGGATAACCATCCTCTAAGGATCTTCAGAACTATCTACAAGGTGGAAATATACATTATAACACCGTGGTCATCTCAATTAAATTTATACTTCAAAACCCAAATATCATTTCATTTCAAATATATCTATTTTCCAAAATAGTATATATATATTAAATGATTTAAAAAAAGTGAAGTATTTATAATTTCCTCAAGTCTCGCAAATCGATTCAAATCAACTTCAAATTCCAAAATCAAATTTATTCAAAGCTCAATTCTTCAATTTAATCCAGTTCTAAATATACCCTTTATTTTCAATATATTTCAAAGCTTTAATATTCAACAATTTCAAAGTTAGATTTAACAGTTTCATATAGCTCTTGATTTAACTTCATTATTATTTAATCAGGGAATATTCACTTAATAGATTCAATGTCATTTACTAGCCTTAAATTACATTTTTACTAAATATTTCTTAAATTTATTTAAACAAGAAATATTCATTAAATTACTTAAATCAAATCCAAGTTATAAATCATATCTTAAATTTCAATTTCAATAAGTTTCAAATCGGTTTAATTAAATAAAATTCTTTATCGACTACAATTTCAACTAAATTCAAATTATCTTCCTAACCTTACTTATTCAAATTATTACCAAAAATCTATTTGAAATATAAATTTAATACTTAAACATATTATATGAATTAAATCCATCTTAATTAAATTAGATATTAATATCAAATCTATATATATCATTACCATTTATATATAATAATTTAAGAATCAACATTTATTAAAACCATATATTTTCTTCCCAAAACCATAGAATTCAATTTCAAAATATTTATATATATGGACCAACGGTGTCTGTATATATATTTATCATATGGTTAAGTGATACGGATATTTATCATTTCAATCCGAAATTTAAATATATACGGGTAGATATCATTTCGACCCGTAATCCCAATTTCAATACAAATGAAAATCGCTTGGGTTTATCATTTCAACCCATAACGATTTTCTCCTATTCTAAAGTCCGTTCGGGTATGTATCATTTCAACCCATAGTGAATTCTATACTAATAGGGAACTTGCAGAGTGATAACAGATAATAATATAAAATACAACAACAGACATATATCATCAATAACAATATAATATAAACAACAGGATATGGTGTCATATCTCACAGGTGAACAATTACAGATAATAGCATATATAACAATTTAAATAACTACAGCAGCATATTTCAATTGTCATTTCAATTAAAATCAAATTTAATAAATATAAGAACGTTAAATCGTGAGTGGTTGCTCACCTTTCGAGGCTAGAGATATTTGACACTGAAATAGGCTAAGAACCCCAAAGCAAGGCTGGATTGACACGAATTCGACGAACAGAGCTAAAAGCTTGTAATAGACGAAATCGAATCAAACTGGATTGATGAAGATAAATGGTATAAGTGAATTTATATATATATAACTATATATATAGATAAAATCATATTCTAAATTCAAATACATTCAAAATAATAATAATAATATATATATATATGTGTTTCAAAATATATTGTTTGAGTCTTAAAATACATGTATTAAACTCAGTATATATGTATATATACATCATATACTTAAAAATACTATACTTACACTGCCATATTCAAAATTAGAATTTATAAATAAAATATTATTATATATACATATTTTTTTTAAACATACAATAGAATTAAAATATATATATTATTATAATAAAACCCGACTCATGCATGTAAGTCAAAAGTGCATAAATATACAATGCAGCCTAATAGTATATATATATATATACAATAAAATATGTTTGCAGACCCGTAACCACATATACAACCAACATATTATTACCAGATTTCAAATATATAAATATACACGTGAATTGTCACATATAAGAGATGTATATACATTGTATACTTTTTAGAAATAAATCTATTTTGTGTCGTGACTATACAACCTACAAGAGCACTTAACAGGACACACCACTATAGGCTAATATATAGTTGCTTTATAGCTATATATATATATATATAAACAGATGTTCGTTAAAACCGATATACAACTAACAGACAACCCATACAGCAACCTATATACTAGACTCATATTGATTAAAAATATATGCAAACCATCACCAAGATAAGTGCAGACTTGATTTGTAATATACTAACATATACAACTAACATGTGCAGACTATTAAACAAATATATAATATGCATATTTTATTCGTAAGTTATAACCCAACCTATGTTACACAATCCCTTAGACAGCTTACATGTACCATATGTATATGATAAAAAAAATCTAATACACTATATGCAGCTATACCAATTTTGAAATCAACAAATACAAAAGTGAGTATAGATATATAATTTAGATAACCTTTAAATAACAGATCTATACGACATAGATAAGTAGATTTATTACAAAATATATATAAGCAGGTTTGTACAATATAACATAAGACAAATTTTTCTTTCCGTTTAACTAATATTAAAACATATTTACTTATATCATAAACCAGACTATATATTTTACAAGTATACTATTGGACAAATATATGTATATAAAACTGTTCTTTCAAAAACTAATATATATAAAGACTTGTGTGGTAACCGCATAACTTAATATATACAAACTAATAAAATATAATATAGTTAATAATATATACAAACTAATATAAATTTTCATACACGAACAAATAATACTATATATACATAAGCATATGTATAACAAACAAAGAAAGATCAAGGAGTTTGCCTCGGTGGTTCAAAGGAGGGGCGAGAGGAGGCTCGCGGGCTATTGCTCGGAGTGGCGCTTGTAGAGGTTGGGCATGCACAGGGGTGTCACGGCGGAGAAAGGTGATGGTTGTGGGCTTTGGCTCGGGTGGTGGCACGGGAGCAGTGGGAGAAGGCGGAAGCTGATGGAGATGAGGCTCGGGCTGCAAGATGGAGCAGGCGGGGATTGGGCGATGGGTAGAGAGGCCGGAGATGGTCTAGGTTGTATGCTCGTGAGTAGGTTTGGTGGTGGCAAAAAATTAAGAAGAGAGAGGGCGGATCTGATGGGGAGGATGAGGGAACGACAAAATTTTGGAGAATGGTGGAGGAAAGAAAAGAAAAAAAAACAGAGAAGAAAAGAGATGTGAACAGTTTATATAATATATGTTTTGTAACGCATGCTCTTGGAACAGAAGCAAAAATGGAAATGAACAGAGAGCTAAAAGGGAAAACGTACCTCTTATAAATGAAATGCAAGAGTAACGTTTACAAGCTATGATTTAGCTGAAAATTTAAAGTAATTAATTTGTGTGGTCTTGCTGTACGTTCAAATTTGAACGGCAAAGAGAAGTTAAGAAGGCACAATTTATCGTATCGTTACAACAAACAATTTATTTCTTCCATCGCGAACCGGACCTCAAAATACAGAAATGGATACACTACGGGGATCAGCACGACGAGGCGATCAAAACGGTATACAGATATTGGTGGTACGATCATCCGATCAAAAGTCGATAATCGGTACCGAAAATGTTGCTATTTCGTCAGAATTAAGATAAACGGAGTAGTAGAAGTCAAAATTTGAAAAAACGAAAGATGACATCTCACTTAGAGAAAGATTTAGAAATTTACTATATAAAAATATTCAAGTTTGGAAAATATTTTATTACCATCAATTTTAACTGATTTAAATTGAAATAAAATTACATAATAAAATAAACTTCCAAATTTTTTTGTTGAAAATTTACCATTTGCTATATTTAATTAGACGTAATCCAAATATTAAAATTTTATTTCAAAATATTACTATTTAAAAATTTCTCAAAATTTCAATTAAATATGTTATAAAAATTATTAAAATTTACGGGTCGTTACACTCTCCCCTACTCAAAACTTTTCGTCCCCGAAAAGAAAGGAGGTAGAAGAATAGAAACAACCAGAAAGAAAAATAGATTGAAAGTTAAGATTAAATAATTAATTTGAAACTATATAAATTTTACTTGAAGTATTCATTTGAAAACTTCATTTGCAATTCAATTATCTTTAAAACTTTTCAAAACCTATATGTCAAATTTCTTTCTTCCCTTATAAATATTATTTATATGTTTAAATAACACCTTTATAAATATATGAAACTATTTGAAAGCAATTATTTACATTATTACTTGTATTTACAAAGAAGCTATTTGAAAACATTAAATCCATAATTTATAAATTTATTAATTTATCTCAAGATATTTTTCAATATTATTAATAAATCAATAATCATTTCTTTAAATATGTTGTATTTAATTAATAACTTCTAAAATATTTAACACTAAAATTTCTATTAAACCATGTAGTATATAAATAAACAATATTTAAAAAGGATATAGTCAACAAGGAAAAGAAGGAGGATTTGGAAAAACAGAATATATGTGAATAAATAAAGCTGAGCAGATAAGATAGATTCAAAAGAATAGTATCGGGCATGAATAATTAGATCAAACCATAAGAATTTCAATTTCAAATATTAATACAAAAAAATTCTTCGTTGGAAATACTTTTATAATAAAATACCTTTAAAATAAAATAGTTTTATATTGAAGCAAATTTTCCTTTCGAAAATACTTTTATAACTCGACGTTTCAACAAGTTTATCCTCGTTCCAATAGACTCTGGCAGTGCGTTGATCAGGCGCAAAGCCAGAATTCTCTAGGTACTTAGTAGACCTGTTTCAACATCCAGTGAAAATACTGGAAAACTTTTAAAAACAGATATGGAAAGTACAATCCAAACAAAAAAACAAACAAATCATGGATCGCAGATACACAATGGTTACGCCTGGGTCCCCCAGGAAACATCCGTACCTTTTAAGCATTCACTGCCTTGCGAATTTCGCCATGATAACAAAACTGTGGACCGCAGTACATAAAAATGGTTACGCCTGGATCCCCCAGGAAACATCCATACCCCTTAAGCAATCTCTGCCTTGCGGATTACGCCACTAACACGACCATAGATCGCAGATACACAATGGTTACGCCTGGATCCCCCAGGAAACATCCGTACCTTTTAAGCAATCACTGCCTTGCGAATTACGCTATGCAGTCGAGTTCGTAAGACCATGGGTAACGCCATGGAATTCGAAGGACACTCGAGTATCATATCCGGAAAACCAAAAATCAAAGAAATATCGATAGAATGAATCCAAGATGTGGCCACATATCGGATATCAAGCAGAAGGCACTTTCCATATCTTTACTTCGAAAATATGTATCATATAGTACCTTTCAAATTAATTTCAAATATCATACTTATATAAAGTCCATTATATATAAGATTTCATTTTCAAATCAAATACTTTCCAAAATCAATAGTATATCAAATCACACTTATATAGACTTCAATTATATAAGATTTCACTTTTCAAATTGAGTACCTTTTCAAATCCATAGTTTTTGAATCAACATCATACTTATACAGGCCAATTTTTTTTATATAAGTTCGATAACTCCCAAATCAAGTTTTTAGTAACACAAGGTTCTCAATTTCAATTTGTTTCAATATCAATGTATTTTTCAAAATCATATACGCTTTCACCAAATTATTCTTCCAAATCAAATATCTTCAGTTCCAAAGTTTCCAAAATAATAAATTTAGGAAATAAATCCAGATTTCCAAATCAATATAATTAAGTCAAACAATTCATTTCCAAAATCAATGGTTTTAAAAATCATCTTATATTTACATAAGGTCCATCTTATATCAGGATCAAAATTTCAAAATAAATTTCGCTGTACGAAGAGCTATATGGGATTGAACATCTTTGCTTACTAAAAGTTTTGAATTTAGAATAGTTTTGTATATAAGATAGTTTGAAACATAGTTTTGTAAATAATTTGTAAATAAAATAGTTTAAAATAGTTCGTTTTAAGAAGAATAAAAGAAAATGGTTTTAAATTGATAGTAGTTTTTCATAAAAGAAAAATTCCAATAAAATTACAAAGATATCCAACCCAACAACTTTCCATTTCAGCGTCAAGTATATCAATGATATTAGTATATAAGATGTACGTATGTCATCATTTCGCAAAATCACATTCGATCGCTCGCTCGATCACACAAGTTCGCTTTCAAACTAGTATTGTCTATTCGACTTCTCTAATGCGGATTTCGATATGGTTTCTCGACTAGAAGCCATCAGTCTCCTTGCATAGCCATATACTATGATAGAGAATTCTAGAATCAAGTCCAAAATCCATATCAAATATTCGCCATCAAGAATCAAATGAAAAATACTAACACGAAATGGTGTAATTCACCTCGAACTTGTGTACTCAAACTTGGATCGGTTCAATTATGCGAATAAAACAGCATACGTACAACTTGTGTATATAGTTTCATGGAAAAATTTCAAAACATTTCAAATCAAATTTTCATATTAAAAAAATTCAAAATAGCCTTATTCATTTACTTAACAAAACAGATTCAACTTATTTAAATCATTACTACATACTTTAATCATACATACCAAACTTATATACTTTATACTTTTCAAAATTACTTAGCTTTGAAAAGTTAACCTTGATTTGGAAGTGCTCGAACCTTCAAAATAGTCGAAGAAATCATATTTCAATCCAAGAGTTGGAAGTCACCAACAAATCAGTAAATCAATTCCAAAAGATAGGGTTATATCAAATCAAATCCAAAACTCGAGGACTGAACACCGGCTTACTTCAAATCATTTCAAATACATATACATATATTCTTCGAATATCAAATCATACTTCGAACTTTGAAATCAAAATTTGTTTCATAAAATCACTCGCATAGCAAAGCTACTGAAGTGGCCTATCCCCCACTCTGAAACTCGAAAATCAATGTCGATGATGCGTGCACTCATCACCGAAATTATTTTCCAGCGACATAAGTGAGTTCTGGACTTCTATTTTTTTCAAACTTCTTTTGAATTTTCTTCGAAATCATTCGAAACTCATAAAAATCATTTGAAACATTTCTTATTCGGGAGAAATAAAAATACTTTTAAATCATATTATTATTATATATTTCAAAATCTTAAAACCAATTTCAAAACACCGGAGTTCAATTCTCGAATTTCAAATTTAAAATCCTTCAGTTATAAATCATTTTTAGATAAATCAAATTTCTTATATAATTTTCAAAATTACAAATCCTTTCGAAACCTCAAATTTGCATTTTAAAAAGGGTATATAATCTTTATCGAAAACATTTCAATTTTATATATATAATATGATCATACTTATGAAAGTAGTAATTTCGATATATAAAACAATTTCTAAAATACAAACAAGCCCGATTTTTCAAAGGATGGTTCAAGAATGGATTTCAAAACAAAGATAGAAATTCAAATTAGAGGGACTCTAATCAAATAGGATTCTGATTCGAAGATAAGTTCGAACGAAAACAAGATAATTAATTACAAAACAGTAGATGGATACACTTATATAAATCGCGGGTGACCTTAACCCGGTCAACCGTGACTTCAAGAATATAATCGATGCGGAAATCTAAGGCAAATCGACATTCGATCGCCAGAGATAGAATTCGGCATGTCAAGAGATAGCAGCATCTAAACCGAGTGATATATAAATCTACGGTGAATCAATGTCAATTGTAAAGGAGTTTCTCCCCTTCACAATTCATTCAAAGATTGGTGGGATCGCCTATTCTTATAGAGATCATTCGAAGTGGAGTTATGGGATACTCCAGAATCAAAAGAATACGAATAGAGAGAGACAAGAATGAATTTTTCGAACCGCAAGGAACGTTCCAAAGTTCAAAGGAAATCGAGTCAAAAGGAAGAGATTCAAACTCGAACGAAAGTGATTCTGTAAATAAATTTACTATATATGCCAAGTTTTGCCTAGAGCCAAAGCTCTGATACCAACTGTAACGACCCGCATTTTTGGACCATTCAAATCGACAATAAATCCACACATGTCTGACTTGAATAATTCAAAATATCAGATTGTTAATTTAAATTTGGCAAAACTCAGCATATGCAGTAAATAAATCAAATCTCAGAATCACAGACACAGAGTAAAACAATAATACGCAGCGGAATAGATAAAATAGTAGTTCATGAAGCTACTATATAAACATCAGAGTTAGAAATGAAATACAACAGAATATCTCAAATGCAGTGAAGTCTCCAGTACAACAGATGACTTCTCTTGAACAAATCAACTAGAAGAGCTGAAAGCTGAGGCGATAGTTGGATCTCCAAAGGAAGCTCCAAACTCCAAGGGTGAGTCTCAAATGCTGTATCACTCGGTCTGACCCGAGCGTAAAGCAAAACACAAAACACAAAACACTCGAGTCAGGATTAACATTCTTATATAAATAAATCCAACTCAAGTGAAATATCAACTGAAATACAAATAACTTAAAGGATGTTTGGGATAACCATCCTCTAAGGATCTTCAGAACTATCTACAAGGTGGAAATATACATTATAACACCATGGTCATCTCAATTAAATTTATACTTCAAAACCCAAATATCATTTCATTTCAAATATATCTATTTTCCAAAATAGTATATATATATATTAAATGATTTAAAAAAAGTGAAGTATTTATAATTTCCTCAAGTCTTGCAAATCGATTCAAATCAACTTCAAATTCCAAAATCAAATTTATTCAAAGCTCAATTCTTCAATTTAATCCAGTTCTAAATATACCCTTTATTTTCAATATATTTCAAAGCTTTAATATTCAACAATTTCAAAGTTAGATTTAACAGTTTCATATAGCTCTTGATTTAACTTCATTATTATTTAATCAGGGAATATTCACTTAATAGATTCAATGTCATTTACTAGCCTTAAATTACATTTTTACTAAATATTTCTTAAATTTATTTAAACAAGAAATATTCATTAAATTACTTAAATCAAACCCAAGTTATAAATCATATCTTAAATTTCAATTTCAATAAGTTTCAAATCGGTTTAATTAAATAAAATTCTTTATCGACTACAATTTCAACTAAATTCAAATTATCTTCCTATCCTTACTTATTCAATTATTACCAAAAATCTATTTGAAATATAAATTTAATACTTAAACATATTATATGTATTAAATCCATCTTAATTAAATTAGATATTAATATCAAATCTATATATATATCATTACCATTTATATATAATAATTTAAGAATCAACATTTATTAAAACCATATATTTTCTTCCCAAAACTATAGAATTCAATTTCAAAATATTTATATATATGGACCAACGGTGTCTGTATATATATTTATCATATGGTTAAGTGATACGGATATTTATCATTTCAATCCGAAATTTAAATATATACGGGTAGATATCATTTCGACCCGTAATCCTAATTTCAATACAAATGAAAATCGCTTGGGTTTATCATTTCAACCCATAACGATTTTCTCCTATTCTAAAGTCCGTCCGGGTATGTATTATTTCAACCCATAGTGAATTCTATACTAATAGGGAACTTGCAGAGTGATAACAGATAATAATATAAAATACAACAACAGACATATATCATCAATAACAATATAATATAAACAACAGGATATGGTGTCATATCTCACAGGTGAACAGTTACAGATAATAGCATATATAACAATTTAAATAACTACAGCAGCATATTTCAATTGTCATTTCAATTAAAATCAAATTTAATAAATATAAGAACGTTAAATCGTGAGTGGTTGCTCACCTTTCGAGGCTAGAGATATTTGACACTGAAATAGGCTAAGAACCCCAAAGCAAGGCTGGATTGGCACGAATTCGACGAACAGAGCTAAAAGCTTGTAATAGACGAAATCGAATCAAACTGGATTGATGAAGATAAATGGTATAAGTGAATTTATATATATATAACTATATATATAGATAAAATCATATTCTAAATTCAAATACATTCAAAATAATAATAATAATAATATATATATATGTGTGTGTGTTTCAAAATATATTGTTTGAGTCTTAAAATACATGTATTAAACTCAGTATATATGTATATATACATCATATACTTAAAAATACTATACTTACACTGCCATATTCAAAATTAGAATTTATAAATCAAATATTATTATATATACATATTTTTTTTTTGAACATACAATAGAATTAAAATATATATATTATTATAATAAAACCCGACTCATGCATGTAAGTCAAAAGTGCATAAATATACAATGCAGCCTAATAGTATATATATATATATACAATAAAATATGTTTGCAGACCCGTAACCACATATACAACCAACATATTATTACCAGATTTCAAATATATAAATATACACGTGAATTGTCACATATAAGAGATGTATATACATTGTATACTTTTTAGAAATAAATCTATTTTGTGCCGTGACTATACAACCTACAAGAGCACTTAACAGGACACACCACTATAGGCTAATATATAGTTGCTTTATAGCTATATATATATAAACAGATGTTCGTTAAAACCGATATACAACTAACAGACAACCCATACAGCAACCTATATACTAGACTCATATTGATTAAAAATATATGCAAACCATCACCAAGATAAGTGCAGACTTGATTTGTAATATACTAACATATACAACTAACATGTGCAGACTATTAAACAAATATATAATATGCATATTTTATTCGTAAGTTATAACCCAACCTATGTTACACAATCCCTTAGACAGCTTACATGTACCATATGTATATGATAAAAAAAATCTAACACACTATATGCAGCTATACCAATTTTGAAATCAACAAATACAAAAGTGAGTATAGATATATAATTTAGATAACCTTTAAATAACAGATCTATACGACATAGATAAGTAGATTTATTACAAAATATATATAAGCAGGTTTGTACAATATAACATAAGACAAATTTTTCTTTCCTTTTAACTAATATTAAAACATATTTACTTATATCATAAACCAGACTATATATATTACAAGTATACTATTGGACAAATATATGTATATAAAACTGTTCTTTCAAAAACTAATATATATAAAGACTTGTGTGGTAACCGCATAACTTAATATATACAAACTAATAAAATATAATATAGTTAATAATATATACAAACTAATATAAATTTTCATACACGAACAAATAATACTATATATACATAAGCATATGTATAACAAACAGAGAAAGATCAAGGAGTTTGCCTCGGTGGTTCAAAGGAGGGGCGAGAGGAGGCTCGCGGGCTATTGCTCGGAGTGGCGCTTGTAGAGGTTGGGCATGCACAGGGGTGTCACGGCGGAGAAAGGTGATGGTTGTGGGCTTTGGCTCGGGTGGTGGCACGGGAGCAGTGGGAGAAGGCGGAAGCTGATGGAGATGAGGCTCGGGCTGCAAGATGGAGCAGGTGGGGATTGGGCGATGGGTAGAGAGGCCGGAGATGGTCTGGGTTGTATGCTCGTGAGTAGGTTTGGTGGTGGCAAAAAATTGAGAAGAGAGAGGGCGGATCTGATGGGGAGGATGAGGGAACGGCAAAATTTTGGAGAATGGTGGAGGAAAGAAAAGAAAAAAAAACAGAGAAGAAAAGAGATGTGAACAGTTTATATAATATATGTTTTGTAACGCATGCTCTTGGAACAGAAGCAAAAATGGAAATGAACAGAGAGCTAAAAGGGAAAACGTACCTCTTATAAATGAAATGCAAGAGCAACGTTTACAAGCTATGATTTAGCTGAAAATTTAAAGTAATTAATTTGTGTGGTCTTGCTGTACGTTCAAATTTGAACGGCAAAGAGAAGTTAAGAAGGCACAATTTATCGTATCGTTACAACGAACAATTTATTTCTTCCATCGCGAACCGGACCCCAAAATACAGAAATGGATACACTACGGAGATCAGCACGACGAGGCAATCAAAACAGTATACAGATATTGGTGGTACGATCATCCGATCAAAAGTCGATAATCGGTACCGAAAATGCTGCTATTTCGTCAGAATTAAGATAAACGGAGCAGTAGAAGTCAAAATTTGAAAAAACGAAAGATGACATCTCACTTAGAGAAAGATTTAGAAATTTACTATATAAAAATATTCAAGTTTGGAAAATATTTTGTTACCATCAATTTTAACTGATTTAAATTGAAATAAAATTACACAATAAAATAAACTTCCAAATTTTTTTGTTGAAAATTTACCATTTGCTATATTTAATTAGACGTAATCCAAATATTAAAATTTTATTTCAAAATATTACTATTTAAAAATTTCTCAAAATTTCAATTAAATATGTTATTAAAATTTACGGGTCGTTACATATTATTTTAAAAATAAACATATAAAACATGACTTACTATGTAAATTCACTGTATACACGTATATAAAACAAAATCATGACTCGTATAGCTTTTCAAATAATATATATACTTACATATGAAAATTATATATACACAATATCATATATAAAACTTGCATATATACATACATCAAATTTACACATATGAATTTAGACATATATATACTGAAATCAGATATAAAATTTCATAAACAATAAGCACTATATATATAATATAATATAATATAATGGGTAAGCAAGCCTATATATAGTAACCAAATATACTAAGACATAAACGAACTGTTGTAAAAAAAAACCTATAGTCAAACCTTTATATTATCAGAACCTTTATATAATAATACAAACCCAAACTTATATATATAAATAAACAAATATATAAATACTTACCCATATAACGTACAAACAATGCTTTAAAAGAAGGCTCAAGTAGCATGGAAGCGGAGGTGCAGATGTGGGATGATTTCTTCGCAGCAAGTGGACGCGGAGGGTAGGTGAAAGGCGGCTGCGAGGTCCGGGTTACTCTGGTGTTCAGGGCAGCGGAGAGGAGAGGTAGTTGCGAGTGTGGCCGAGGCTGCCGAAGGAGATGGCGGAGGAGTGACAGGAGGATGGGCGAAGTGGGGCTCGAGGGTGGTTGTGGTGAAGACGGCTGCTTGGATCTGCTGTTTGGTGGAGGGGCTCAGAGGTGGAGCGGGAGAGGCACGAGCAAAGGGGAAGGCTGGAGCATGGTGGGGCTTTGGGAGGCATGCGCGAGTCTATGCTTTCGCATACATCAGAGGAAGTTTGCTTTTTTTTCTTTTCCAGAGAAAATGAAGATGAAGAGGAAAGCGAAGATAGAATGAACAGGCTGCAATGAAATGGAGCTATAAAGATGAATAAGAATTTGACCGTTCAAATTTAATGAATGAAGAAAAAAATAAAAACGTATAAAGTTTTATACGTTAAGACTTATGAAACGGTATGGGATGGCAACGGCTGAAATTTTGGAATAAATGTTGAAATGAATGGTAGTGGCTTTTTTTCCAGCCGTTTGAAATTTGAAACTGAAGGAAGGGGTAAAGTCAGAAATTTTGGTACCGTTACAACGAATAGTTTATATCGCTTCCGTCGTGTACCGGATCTTAAAATACAAAAATAAATATACTGCTGAGATCAGCACGACGAGACGATCAGAACCGTACACAGATACCAGTGGCACGATCATCCGATCAAAAGTCGATAATCGGTACCAGAAATGCTGCTATTCTGCCAGAATTAAGATAAACGGAGCAATAACAGTCAAAATTTGACGAAACGAAAGATGACGTCTCACTCAGAAGATGATTTACAAATTTTCTATGTAAAAATATTAAGGTTTGGAAAACATTTTATTATCATCAATTTTAACTGATATAAATTGGAATAAAATTACACTAGAAAATAAACTTCCAAATTATCTGATGAAAATTTACTAGTTGCTATATCTAATTAGACATTTTCCAAATATTAAATCTTTATTTCACAATTTTATTGTTTAAAATTTCACACAAATTCAATTAATTAAATAAATAAAACCACTAAAATTTGCGGGTCGTTACACTCTCCCCCACTCAAAACTTTTCGTCCCCGAAAAGGAAGGAGGTAGGAGAATAGAACAACCAGAAAGAAAATAGGTTTGAAAACAACATAAAACAATTAATTTAAAACCATATAAATTTCAAATTAAACTAATCAATATTCAATAATTTGGTTTGATCCCCTTCGTTTCACTTAAGTTAAATCAATCTATCTATTTTCTAAGTTCATTATCTTATTGTCTATTCAACCTCAATTAAAATTTCTAAATCATCAATTGGTATAATATTTCATTTATTATACTCATATTTTATTCAACAAATTTAATTCTTTTATTCCAAATTATTATTAAGTTTATTCCACTTAAATTTTTTCATATATTTAAACCATATAAATTAATTTAAACCATATAAATTACAATTTAAATTAATTTATATTCAATAATTGATTTTAAATTCTAGGTATTTCCATAAGTAGATCTAATTTCAATTTTATTAATTCCTTCAAAGCAAATTTATTTGTCTCATATATTATTCAATTAATTTATTATCCTATTTGTCTTTATTAACATCTTTATAATAAAATTTAAGTGTATAACATTTATTATAACACTCAAATCTTTCCTTATAAAGTCATTTTATATTGTATATTATCCAATTACATTTTTAACTTCTGAAAATTTTAGGTAAGTTATGTTGAGATGTAATCGAGTATTATACAAATAAATTTTTTCCAATTTAACTATTCTAATTTAAATATTTATTCAAGAATTTAAGATTTTAAGAGTTAAATTTCCAATTTCAATTCAAACCATTTAGATATAAATATATATACCATATATCAAATTAAATCTATGATCATATACCAATATATATATTATAAATCAAGTTATACTTCAGCAATTCAAATCAAATTTATTTTTTCAAAACAAAAATGTAGCAAAACTACAGAATGGTCTCTCAACTTCGAAAACTCCAAAATGAATGTCGATGATGCGGCCGTCATCACCGAAATTATTTTCCAACGACATAGAGAAGAGCACTGATTTAAACATTTAAAAATCCTTTGAAAACCGTTTTATTCGAAAATACTTTAAATAATATACATTTTAAGACTTTAAAACAAAGTTTGAAATCACCAGAAATTTAATTCTTAAATTCTCAATTTAAATTCATTTCAATTCCAAATAAATTTATAAACAATAGTCATTTTGCAATAGTCAATGACTTACAAAACAATAAAATGATAATCACATATTATCATTTTCAACAACCAAATTATTTAACTTTTAATTACAGAAATTTTTTCTTATATATTTATAATATAATCATACAAATTTATTTCATTTATCAAATTTGAAAATTATATTGTGTCAGTTTGCTCCGTTCAAGTGTTTTGGGATTCCTATTGATAGCGTTGATCAGACGAATCGATCGAAAATCCAAACCAACATCAACAACTCAAACAACACACTATAAACATAAACTATTTTATATTAATTACAAATACACTCCCTCACACGATGATTCCAGAATTGGATTCCAACACAAGGATAGAGATCCAAATATAGAGGGACTCTAATCAAAGAGAATTCTAATCTAAAATAGATAGGCTTGAAATGAAGGTTAGATGATTGCATTTCAAATAGGAAGATGGATAAAGTTGTATAAATCGCGGGCAACCTTAACCGGGTCAACCGTGACTTCATAGATAAGATCGATGTAGGATTCTGAAGCAAATCGACATTCAATTACCAGAGGTAGAATTCGGGTATAGCATAAGATAGCAGCATCGTAAACCGAGGATACAGAAATTTCCGGTGAATCAATACCGATTGTAAAGGAGTTTCACCCCAGTACAAATTATTCGAAGATTGGCGAGACCGCCGATTTATTATAGAGATCATTTGAAGTGGAGTTATGGGATACTCCAGAATCAAAAGACACGAATGGGGAGACACGAATGGACTTTGGAACCGATGTGAACGTTCCAAAATTCAAAGGAACCGAGTCAAAGAAGAAGGAATTCAAGCTCGAACGAAAGTGATTATGTAATTGAATTTACTACATATGCTGAGTTTGCCTAAAACCAGAGCTCTGATACCACATGTGACGACCCAGTATTTTGAACCATTCAAATCGACAATAAATCCACACATGCCGGACTTGAATAATTCAAAACAATGGATTGTAAATAAAATTTGGCAAAACTCAGCATATACAGTAAATAAAATAATTACAGATCACAGACACAAAGTAATATAACAATAATGCAGCGGAAACAAAAGGATAGTAGTTAATGAAGCTACTATATATATATATATATAACAGAGTTAGACAAGATACAACAGAAGTCTCGAATACAATAGATGTCTCAATACAATAATCAAATAAAAGATCTGTTAGCGCCAAAATTGGTCGCTAACCCCAAAATCCAGATGAAAGCACCAAATACCAATCACAGCTCAGAGATAGAATGTATGTAGAGAGTAATAATGTGAAGAACAGTTAAAACTGAAATGAAAGCAGTAAAGAACAACAGATTTTATAGTGGTTCGGCTAACTCCGGCCTACGTCCACTCCAGAAGTTTGCTTTTTTATTGCTGTAATAATCGATTACAGTTACAAAATGGCAGAGTTGCCTTTGCCTTAGAGAAGAGAAAGTAAGAGAGCAGAAAGAAGATCCCCTTTGACTGTGCCCCTGCCTCTCTATTTATAGACAAAGATGGGTTGGACTTCCCTGGTGGGCCTGGTAGCCGAGTACCTCAGCCCAAATGGAGTGATCTCCATATGCCGAACCATAGATGCCGAACGCTGCATGCCGAACAAGGTGTGAATGCCGAACGATCTCCTCATGCCGAACGTTGAATGCCGAACAAGGTGTGAATGCCGAACGATCTCCTCATGCCAAACGTTGGGAGGTGCGAGGTACCGAGGTATCGAGGTATGGAGGTGCGAGGTACCATGATATGGAGGTGTGAGGTACCAAGATATGGAGGTGCGAGGTACCAAGATATGGAGGTGCAAGGTATGGAGGTGCGGAGTATGGAGGTGCGGAGTATGGAGGTGCGGGGTGCAATGTCGAGCGAGGTGAGGTATGCCGAATAACCCATCCAATGCCGAACGCTCCTTGATGCCGAACGATCCATCCGATGCCGAACGCTCCTTGATGCCGATCCATCCAATGCCGAACGTCTCCAGATGTCGAACGTTGGTTGATGCCAAGCGCTCCATCCAATGTCGAACGTCTCCAGATGCCGAACGTTGGTTGATGCCGAGCGCTCCATCCAATGCCGAACGACGAACTCTCTATGCCGAACGCTCGTCCAGTGTCGAACATTCCTCTATGCCGAATGATCCTTCTAATGCCGAGCACTCGTTCAGTGCCGAACGATCCCTCTATGTCGAATGACGATCTCTTTATGCCGAACAACCTTCAACGCCGAACCACCTCAATGCCGAACGTCATTTGCCAAACTGCCTATCATCATTTTAAACCGAACCCATCGTACTTTAGTCTCGATAGTTGTGAAGTTGTTTAAGTTAAATCCGTCTGTCCGCGACCTTGCCAAAAGGCGGGTTAACACTTGCCCCCCAAAACGTGCCTTGCTGTGAAAGGTGTGTTTTGAATAGCCTCAAGTCCAGTATCCAAAGTCCATGTTTCATCCATATCCAATAACCAATAGGGGACTTTAGGACCTCTTCGGGTCGATATCCAAATCCATAACCTCTCCGGGCTCTTGCCAAGCGCAATCCACACTTGACGACCGTGGCCCAGTGTCCCTGGGCGTTGAGCTAACCTCTCCGGGTTCTTGCCAAGCGCAATCCACACTTGACAACCGTGGTCCAGTGTCCCTGGGCGTTGAGCTAACCTCTCCGGGTTCTTGCCAAGCGCAATCCACACTTGACGACCGTGGTCTAGTGTCCCTGGACGCAAGTAATGCCGTGGCTTAAGTCCTAAGCCGAATCCTGGTCGCTCCGGACCCTTGTCGAGCATAGTCCATACTCGACGACCTTTAAGCCAAAATCCAGAGAAAATCCAATCAAAATCCAATCCGAAAAACAAACATTCAAACCAGAAAAACGAGAAAAACAGGGAGTTCAAACCAAACCAGAAAAAGCAAATGTCCAAGTCAAAGGAAAAAACAGATTTCACAAACCCGGGCGTTTCGGTAAGCCATCATCTCAGAGCATGCCTGAGGGTTATCTCCGACCCCGTACATGAGTAAGTGATTTAACCGTTTGCCCGGAGTTTGTTACTTATTCCAAACCATCAAGATTAGTTGATGACCAATCGGTCACCATTCCTGGGCCTCGCGCCCTCGTCGTTCAAGGTAGGCGGAGGCTGTTCATGTTCCACCGCCGCATTCCGAGTTCCGACATACTGTCGCAACTGACCATTCCTTATATGCTCCTCGACTATATCCTTTAGATGTCGGCAGCTGTTAGTATCATGCCCGTCCAGGTCATGAAAGAGACAGTGCCTTCCTGATGCCCTTTCACGTTCTGTGGGTTCCCTCCTTGATGGCCTTCGATAGGGAAGACGATCTCGAGAATCTAAGAAAATCCGCTCCAACGTTGCGTTCAATCCTGTGTAAGTGGAGAACTTTGGTTCTCCCCAGCGCTTCCTTTTCCCTTTATCCTTGTCCCCACCTGAGCTTTCGCCGAGTAATCTTCCATCCTTAGTCATGTTTACTTCCTGTGACCTCATGTCCAAACATGCATCCTCTTGTCGAAGAAATCTTTCAGCTTCATGAAAGAATTCCCCAATATCCAACGGTGGGTCCCGTACCAACGATACTTTGAACTCCGAATTATCTCTGACTCCTGATACCGCAGCCATCAGAACCATTGATGGATCTGGCCGATCCACCGAAGCAACTGCTGCATTAAATCGAGTTAAGAATGTCCTGAGCGATTCATCTGCCCCCTGTTTGACTGATGTTAGTGTCATCACGTTCTTTGGCCTTTTTATGTGAACTCGAAATTGACTTAAGAACTTGTCCACCAGTTCTGTCCATGTTCCAATGGATCCATCCTCCAGCTGTCTGAACCACATAGCAGCAATTTCAGTCAAGTACAGGGGGAAACATCGGGCCATAACCTCCTCCGTTGCCCCCAGAACTTCCATATGCCTAGTGTACCTCATCAAGTGGTCGGAGGGATCCGTCTTCCCGTTGTATACTTCCAGAGTGGGTAGTTTGAAATCGGACGGATTCCTAGCTGTCCTGATGTTCCGGGTAAACGGACTTTTGTTAACTCCCTCTGAATCCCTGTTTGTTAGACCTCCGCGAATAGTCCGCCTGATAATGTCAGCCAATCCAGTGTTTCCAACTAATCCAGACTGCCCCCCAAGTCCCCGAGGAAATTCTGGCACATATTCTTCATCACGTACTCCTGTATTCCTATCGACGCCAGGCCGCGTAGCGTCATCCGGTATCCCTCCATGAACTGGTCCAGCATTCCCTGGTGGTGTGCCCCCGAGTCTAGGTCCATCTAGATTGTTAGCTGTTTGTTGATTGGGAGCTGCCTCCTGTTGAATCACTCCATCTGTACGCTGGTTGAGTCCCTCTGGTCCAGTTCCACGAACTTGAGCTCCTGCAGTTCTTGGTTGTTCAAATTGCCTGAGAAGAGCCTGCATCATCTCCTCTTGTCGTTTCATCATCTGCTCCTGCGTAGAATTCATCATTGCCTGCATCTCATCCCGAGTTATGTAGATGGATGCATGATCCTCTCCAGCTCAAGAAGAGGCTGCTTGACTTCCTTCCTGATTGCTTCTTTCCACTACTTGCTTCCTTGTTGGTGGTCTAGCCATTGCTTTCTAAGATCCAAGTTCCTAACTCCAAAATTCCTGATTGTTTCAAGTTCTCGGTGAAAGCACCAAAGTGTTAGCACCAAAATTGGTCGCTAACCCCAAAATCCAGATGAAAGCACCAAATACCAATCACAGCTCAGAGATAGAATGTATGTAGAGAGTAATAATGTGAAGAACAGTTAAAACTGAAATGAAAGCAGTAAAGAACAACAGATTTTATAGTGGTTCGGCTAACTCCGGCCTACGTCCACTCCAGAAGTTTGCTTTTTTATTGCTGTAATAATCGATTACAGTTACAAAATGGCAGAGTTGCCTTTGCCTTAGAGAAGAGAAAGTAAGAGAGCAGAAAGAAGATCCCCTTTGACTGTGCCCCTGCCTCTCTATTTATAGACAAAGATGGGTTGGACTTCCCTGGTGGGCCTGGTAGCCGAGTACCTCAGCCCAAATGGAGTGATCTCCATATGCCGAACCATAAATGTCGAACGCTGGATGCCGAACAAGGTGTGAATGCCGAACGATCTCCTCATGCCGAACGTTGAATGCCGAACAAGGTGTGAATGCCGAACGATCTCCTCATGCCGAACGTTGGGAGGTGCGAGGTACCGAGGTATCGAGGTATGGAGGTGCGAGGTACCATGATATGGAGGTGTGAGGTACCAAGATATGGAGGTGCGAGGTACCAAGATATGGAGGTGCGAGGTATGGAGGTGCGGAGTATGGAGGTGCGGAGTATGGAGGTGCGGGGTGCAATGTCGAGCGAGGTGAGGTATGCCGAACAACCCATCCAATGCCGAACGCTCCTTGATGCCGAACGATCCATCCGATGCCGAACGCTCCTTGATGTCGATCCATCCAATGCCGAACGTCTCCAGATGCCGAACGTTGGTTGATGCCAAGCGCTCCATCCAATGTCGAACGTCTCCAGATGCCGAACGTTGGTTGATGCCGAGCGCTCCATCCAATGCCGAACGACGAACTCTCTATGCCGAACGCTCGTCCAGTGTCGAACATTCCTCTATGCCGAACGATCCTTCTAATGCCGAGCACTCGTTCAGTGCCGAACGATCCCTCTATGTCGAATGACGATCTCTTTATGCCGAACAACCTTCAACGCCGAACCACCTCAATGCCGAACGTCATTTGCCAAACTGCCTATCATCATTTTAAACCGAACCCATCATACTTTAGTCTCGATAGTTGTGAAGTTGTTTAAGTTAAATCCGTCTGTCCGCGACCTTGCCAAAAGGCGGGTTAACAAGATCTGAATACATCACTGGAATCAACTGAATAACAAAAAGCAGGATCGATAGATAGTTGGATCTCCAAGCGAAGCTCCAACTCCAAGGTGAGTCTCAAATGCCGTATCACTCAGTCTGACCCGAGCGTAAAGCAAAACAAAAAACACTCGAGTCAGGATTAACATTCTTATATTCAATAAATCCAACTCAAGTGAAATATCAACTGAAATACAAGTAACTTAAAGGATGTTTGGGATAACCATCCTCTAAGGGTCCGTTAAACTATTTACTATGTAGTAATATACGCTATATACAGTAGTGTCTAATTAGTAAAGTATAATCATATAAAAAAATAGCGTTAAGGGGATGGAGAACCTTAACGCGGTCGGATCTTAAAATCATAATCGTAGTAAAGCTCGATATGGTAGGTGACACGGCACACAAGGCAATGCCAGGGTAGATATATCAATTACGCACACGGACTGATGGATACGCATAGCAGCCACTACCGTTCCACCTCGAACAACACTCCCAAATCGAAGGGTGGCCACCAAAATAACAAGTAATAGAATGGTATCGAAGAAGTGTGTCCGATACGAGGTGCTACCTCACTGGCCCGAGATCGCTCCTGTTTTAGCCACCTTATGCCAACTCACGGGAGTTGGGTCCACGTATATACCTTAGGATCGTCGCCACCATCCTACTTCATTCTGGAAACTCCACCGCGTACACAGTTGTCAAAGTGGTTTTCGGTATCGACAGAGAGTATGTCCATATCCGATCCCGGTCTCTTTAACAACCAATCGTTATTATAACACCGTGGTCATTTCAAAATAGTTTATACCTCAAAACCAAAATATCATTATCATTTCAAAACCCAATTTAATACGATATCATTTTCACTTCAAATATATCCATTTCAAAATCATAGTACTTTTCCAAAGTTATAACGCTTTCGAAATCATAGCATCTTGGAAATCATAACACTTTGAAATTATAGCATTTTGGAAATCGTAATACTTTTCTTTTAAACAATTTAGACATTAAAATTAGTATATATATTAAAATAGTTTATAAATAAGATAGTTTATATAAATAGTTATAAGTTAAAATAGTTTAAAATAAAATAATTTATATTAAAAATGATTTATATTAAAATAGTTTATATTAAAATAATTTATAAAGTATAGTATCAATAGTTTTAAATATAATTTAAAATTTCTTTATAAAATAAAATAGCTTCCTTAAATTTCACAAATCGATTCAAATTAACTCGAATTCCAAAAATTTAATTTAATCAAATCTCAAATCATCAGTTTCAACTCGATTCAGCTTCTAAATAAACCATTTCAAATTATCGATTTCAAATATATATCTAAACCATAAAATAAGCCATTTCAATTTTTAATATATTTCAAAGCTTTAAATATTCAACATTTCAAAACTAAATTCGATAAATTTATATACATATCAGTTTCACTTTACAATTATTCAGTTTTGAAATATTAACTTAATCGTTTCCATAACATTTAAATACAATTTCAATTTACAAATTTAAATAAACAAAATATCCCATTTAAATATATATAAGTTTGAAATATCCATTTAAGTCACCTTTTCAAATTTCAAGTTGTAAAACACTTCTTTATATTTCAAATTTAATACATCTCAAATCAAACTTATTTAGGTATAATTCTTAAATAAATATAATTTCAATCAATTTCAAATCATTATAAATTCTGTATTTGAAGATATAGGTATTAAATAAATACTTAAACATATTATTTATCAACTTTATTAAATCAACTTTAATGAATCTTTAAAATCAATATTTATCAAAACCATATATTTCTTTTCAAAACCATAGAAATCATTTTCAAAACATTTATATATAGACCAACGGTGCCTGTATATAATTTTCTATCCTATGGTCAAGTGATACGGATATTTATCATTTCAATCCGCAATTTAAAATATATATACGGGTATATATCTTTTCAACCCGCAATCCCAAATTCAATTCAATGAAAATCGCTTTGGTTTATCATTTCAACCCATAACGATTTTCTCCTATTCTACAGATCGTTCGGGTATGTATCATTTCAACCCATAGTGATTCTATACTATTAGGGAACTTGTAGAGTGATAACATATATGATAATAAAATAACAACAGCAACAGGCATATATCAACAATATAAATAACAGATAATGGTGTCAGATGTCACAGGTGAACAGATACAGATAATGACATATATAACAATGTAAATAACTATCATCAGCATATTTCAATTGACATTTCAATTGAAATCAAATTTAATAAATATAAGAACATTAATCGTGAGTGATTGCTCACCTTTCGAGGCGAGAGAGAATAGACAACAGAGCAAGCTACGAATTCCAAAGCAGAATGAGATGGGCACAAATTCGATGAAAAAAGCAGGCACGACGAACAAAGCTGATAGACGGAAATTGACGCATTCAAATCAGAACTAGGTCGATGAGGATAAATGGTATAAGTGAACATATATATATATGTATAACTATATATAACTATATATATAGACCCTTCAAAAATCCATTGTTTTATATTAAAACATATATAATAAAATTAAACACAAATAAGATTTCCATATATAAATTTTTTTCCAAATCATTACTATTAACACATATTAAAAATTTGAAATAAATATATATATACTTATGAAAATGCAAAATACATATATATATAGTATACCTTAAAAATCGATACTTAAAATGAGATAAATATAAATTTGCTTGTTAATATATATATGGACTCAACAGAATTCATAAACTGCTATGAACTTATATTTATAATAAACATATGATACCTAACAAATGATTATAATTCACACCTAAATTTTTTTTACATAAATGTTTTATAAACGAATATATTACTATTTATAGTACCATATATATATAATACCTTCAAATATAAAGTACAAAAAAATCCATGCATAGCGCACGCATATACTATATAGATATAAGATAACAGACCACACAATCATTTAACATATATAACTAATATATATCAACATATGAAACTTGTGTACCAATATATAATCAAATTCAATAGCTCAGAGGTACAACTTATACGGTAAAAAAACTAATATATAACTACAACCGAGTAATACTTATATAAACTAGAACACATCACTGTTTTATATAAAAGCAGCATTAAAACAAGTATAACTTTACAGACTGTATATATATATATACCTTTACACGTAAAATACTGCTAATGAAAATATCATTTAATATGTACATATAAATAGACTTATAATATATACTTGAAGATCAATATCAAATTCAACCATACATACATATATCCCAATCGAAATCCATATATATTTCCCAAGTCATTATTAATCTTAACACATATAGTAAAAATATATATATTCTATTATTTTAAAAATAAACATATAAAACATGACTTACTATGTAAATTCACTGTATACACGTATATAAAACAAAATCATGACTCGTACAGCTTTTCAAATAATATATATACTTACATACGAAAATTATATATACACAATATCATATATAAATCTTACATATATACATACATCAAATTTACACATATGAATTTAGACATATATATACTGAAATCAGATATAAAATTTCATAAACAATAAGCACTATATATATAATATAATATAATATAATGGGTAAGCAAGCCTATATATAGTAACCAAATATACTAAGACATAAACGAACTGTTGTAAAAAAAAATCTATAGTCAAACCTTTATATTATCAGAACCTTTATATAATAATACAAACCCAAACTTATATATATAAATAAACAAATATATAAATACTTACCCATATAACGTACAAACAATGCTTTAAAAGAAGGCTCAAGTAGCATGGAAGCGGAGGTGCAGATGTGGGATGATTTCTTGGCAGCAAGTGGACGCGGAGGGTAGGTGAAAGGCGGCTGTGAGGTCCGGGTTACTCTGGTGTTCAGGGCAGCGGAGAGGAGAGGTAGTTGCGAGTGTGGCCGAGGCTGCCGAAGGAGATGGCGGAGGAGTGACAGGAAGATGGGCGAAGTGGGGCTCGAGGGTGGTTGTGGTGAAGACGGCTGCTTGGATCTGCTGTTCGGTGGAGGGGCTCAGAGGTGGAGCGGGAGAGGCACGAGCAGAGGGGAAGGCTGGAGCGTGGTGGGGCTTTGGGAGGCATGCGTGAGTCTATGCTTTCGCATACATCAGAGGAAGTTTGCTTTTTTTTCTTTTCCATAGAAAATGAAGATGAAGAGGAAAGCGAAGATAGAATGAGCAGGCTGCAATGAAATGGAGCTATAAAGATGAATAAGAATTTGACCGTTCAAATTTAATGAATGAAGAAAAAAAATAAAAACGTATAAAGTTTTATACGTTAAGACTTTTGAAACGGTATGGGATGGCAACGGCTGAAATTTTGGAATAAATGTTGAAATGAATGGTAGTGGCTTTTTTTCCAGCCGTTTGAAATTTGAAACTGAAGGAAGGGGTAAAGTCAGAAATTTTGGTACCGTTACAACGAATAGTTTATATCGCTTCCGTCGGGTACCGGATCTTAAAATACAAAAATAAATATACTGCTGAGATCAGCACGACGAGACGATCAGAACGGTACACAGATACCAGTGGCACGATCATCCGATCAAAAGTCGATAATCGGTACCAGAAATGCTGCTATTCTGCCAGAATTAAGATAAACGGAGCAATAACAGTCAAAATTTGACAAAACGAAAGATGGCGTCTCACTCAGAAGATGATTTACAAATTTTCTATGTAAAATTATTAAGGTTTGGAAAACATTTTATTATCATCAATTTTAACTGATATAAATTGGAATAAAATTACACTAGAAAATAAACTTCCAAATTATCTGATGAAAATTTACCAGTTGCTATGTCTAATTAGACGTATTCCAAATATTAAATCTTTATTTCACAATTATATTGTTTAAAATTTCACACAAATTCAATTAATTATATAAGTAAAACCACTGAAATTTGCGGGTCGTTACAAGATCATTGAATAATTGCTCTTTGATTTTTCTGGAAATTCTCATGGTTGAGGGATTACTTGAAGAAGCCGTTAGAGTAAAGAGTAGGGTGCTTGAAGATATGAAGAGAGAGTTTGAATTTGAAAATTAAAGTGAAAAGATATGATAAAAGATAGTGGATAAATAGACCTTCAAAGGACATATTCTCTGGTCAAAAGGTATCTTTTCAGAGAGATAAATGAAGTGAAAAGGTGGAGGGAAATTCAAACATTTGAATTCAAAATTTGAAGTTCAAATTCAGGTAGGCATGTTGACATCGTGGTAGGGGCCATGTCGACATGTGCCTATGAATTTTCATGATATGATTTTCCTAAGATATCTAATATACATATATATAAATATTATTATTAATGTCTATATTTCTGAAATATTATTTTACTTATAATATATTTCAGAATGTGTCAAAAATAATAAAAATAATAATAAAATAATAGTAAAAATAGAAAATAAATTTTAAAATTCAAACAGCATATCAATTCAAAATCAATCAATCAAACAATCAAGCAACTAATTCTATGCAAGCAATTTCAACCAATTATATTGTAAACGTGTACCTTTTTCTGAGTCCGTTTCTTTGAACTCGTCGGAGTCGTGAACTGCAGTGAAACACAAATTCGTTTTATCCGTCTTCTGATCATCATCACTTGTGGACGAGTCTGAGTCATCTAGAGTAGCAGTAAATGCATGCTTCCGTTTCTTTGCTGGTTCATTGTTCATAGGAGGATTCTGCCTTTCTGGATACGGACAGTTCTTTTTTATATGACCTGGTTCATCACAATTGAAGCATTTGATAAAGTTTGATATTGTAGTCTGATTACCGGAATTCTTAAAGTTGTTTCTCTTGGAACTATTCAATTTTCTGTACTTCAGATATTTCTTAAAATTTCTGGTCATAAATGCTACCTCTTCATCATTGTTACTGTTTGAGTCTGATCCATCGGTCAATGCATTGAATGCCATTGATTTCTTTTCAGATGCTTTGCTTTCTCTTCTCCCGATCATTTGAACTTCAAATGACATTAGATTTCCAATCAATTCTTCAATCTTTAAAGTACCGATGTCATTTGCCTCTTCAATTGCAAGTGTCTTTTGATCCCATTCTGGAGTGAGAGAATTTAAAAATTTTCTGACTTGATCTTCTTCCGAAAATTCCTTTCCCAAAGATATTAAAGAATGTACAATATCTTGAAATCGACTATACATATCTGAAATAGACTCATTATAATTCATTTTAAATAACTGAAACTGATTTGTGAGCATTGAAATTTTGGTCTGTTTAACTTTGCTTGTTCCTTCGTGAGTTACTTGCAAAGTTTTCCAGATTTCATATGCAGACTTACAAACTGACACTCTATTAAATTCATTTCTTTCAAGTGAACAAAATAGAATATTCATTGCCTTAGAGTTATTTTGTGCAACAGTCTTTTGCTCAGTGGTCCACTGTGCAAAATTAGTTGTGGGTTCAGAATATTCGGTTTGTGTGATATTCCAAGTATCTAATCCTACAGATTGTAAATATATTCTTATCCTACATGCCCAATATGCATAGTTACTGCCATTAAAAAGTGGTGGTCTGGTAGTAGACTGACCTTCTACAAATGAACTAGTGTTGGTGGTAATAGCAGTACTAGTGTTAGTGGCCATTTTGAAATTTTTCAAAATTCAGATAATGAAACTTTTGAAAACAAAGCTCTGATACCAAATATGAGAAATGCGGATTAAGGATCTTAAGGCTAGAATTAACACTACAGGGGGGGTGAATAGTGTTTTAAGAAATTTGTTAATCTTTTTGAGTTTATCTAACTTTATTAACAATATATACACTAATTAAACACAGATATGATCACAGAATCAAACACAGATGCAAATATAAAGTAAAAGCAGTAAAGGAAAGAACACACTGGATTTTATACTGGTTCGGAGTTACCCTACATCCAGTCCCGTACAACTAAGTACGGATTTCCTTTCAAAATCAATTCAACAATTACAACCCTCGATTTCAAGGCTACGAGGTACACCCTCCAGAATACCAATCCTCTGGGTAGAGATACTTGATTTCTGGGGCAACAAGTTCACCCAATTGATTTCCAATGCTACAATCACACCTTTTCTCGCTTGATTGATTTCAAAGGCTACAATCACACCTTTTCTCGCTAATATATTACAAAGAAGTCTATAACTCTGAATAGCACTGAGAACCTTGTAGAGATAGTGATGTAGAATCAAACTAGAAGTAATCGAATATGATTCGATGTTGATTTCGGCAGAGTAATGGTATGATTTTGTAATAAGAAATGTGGAAGATGAAGAGGAGTGAAAATCAGATAAATATGATTGAAAATTCGTTGAAACTGACCCCTATTTATAGAAAACCAATAGCCATGACCATTCATGAAGAGTTATGGCGAATAGACACTTCTTTTGAAATTTGAATTTGAACTTCAACTGTCACTATGTCGACTGTTTGCACAAAAAATGGACAAACACCTCAAAGTCGTTTGATTTAATTGATTTTATGTTGTTCTTAGTGATTTGGGTGATTATGCAAATATATGAAAAGCATGGACTAAACTGTAAAAGACACGCAGATTTATAGTGGTTCAGCCAGAATGTGCCTACGTCCACTTTATATATTATTTCTCTTTCCTTGTTTAGATTACAAGTACAAAGCTTTGATACAAGTATCTGAAAGTTGTTTGAAAGTTCTCTCCGTGCTTGAGCTCTCAAACTTGTTCTTTTTTGTTGTACCCCTGCCCCTCTATTTATAGAGTGAGGTTGGGGGCAGGGGTCTTGGATGTATACAGCAGTTGGCGGGCCTGGGCTGATGTAATCTGGCCTGGTGGAGTTGGTCCGGTTTTACTTTGGTTCGGTGGTAGGAGCATGGTGGACCGGTGGAGCTCGTGTACTTTGGTTCGGTGGTAGGAGTATGGTGGACCGGTGGAGCTCGTGTACTTTGGTTCGGTGGTAGGAGTATGGTGGACCGGTGGAGCTCGTGTACTTTGGTTCGGTGGTAGGAGAATGGTGGTCCGGTGGTTCTTCGGTTCGGCATGGGTGGGTAGGTTGGTCCGGTATAGGTTGGTTCGGTAGGCGCTAGGTGATTCGGTGGTGCTACTTCGAGTTGGTTCGGCAGGGATGAATGAAGGTTGGTTCGGTAGAATCTCGCCCACACTTGCCCCCCAAAGTAGGGCATGTGCATGCACATGTCATGCTTTGTTTTAGGTTATCCGATTTTGTCATTCCCATCCGGTTCCTAGTGCCGAACCAGTTGGTCGGTGGTTCACCTTCGCCTATAAGTAAGGGCCTAGGCCTTCCGTTACTTCCTACCGAACGAGACAGCCGAATCAGTTCTTCTTGCCAAATCAGTCATATCGCCGAATCAGACGTGTTGCCGAATCAGGTGATTGCCGGATGTCCTTTTTTGATTTTCTTTGTCTTACCGAATGAACATAAAGTTTTAATACCGAATGGACCTTATACTGAGGAAGCCGAATGAAACTCATACTGAGAATGCCGAACGAACCCTTGGTTGAGCCTTACTAAATGAATTCGGGGATTCCGAGTGTTGAATGAACCCTTTACCGGATGGACTTTTGTACCTGAATCACCAGTGAAACTCTAGATTACATAGTTTATGTGTCTTAATGATATACTTTCTTGTGTCTGCAGATAAATGTCTCAAAGAGTGGAAACCCGATCAGAGAAGAAGAGATCTCAGGACAGAGAAGGGCCTCCGGCCGTGCCCCCAACCCAGTCAGGACCGGGACGTTATGGGCCCACCCCGAGATCATTGGTAGATGGATACGGTCCTCAGGAGCTTTTGAACTCACCTCCTGACTGCTTCCCTAGCTCACTTAAAGAGGAGCAACTTGATGTTATTTCTCGCTCCTTTGGGATTGACAGAGCACGCATGCTATTGCCGGGGGAAGGAGTGATGCCGTATGACCCCCCTGAAGGCTACTTTGCTTACAGCAGGTATCATTGTATGTGTGGTGCCATCCCGCCTCTCAATGCCTGGATAGTTAGCTTCGTCACATACCTGAAGGTGGCTCCACTTTAGCTTCAGCCTAACTCCTATGCCATTCTGGTGAGCCTTTTTGTCATCTTCCAGAGGAGATACAGGCGTCCTCCTTCCAACCGGGAGATCCGGTATTTGTACAACTTGAGAGGCTATAAGAAGGGATCTCCATACATCAGCTTGGAATCGGCTGTATCCTTCAAGCCAGTCCTGGACTTGTACTCGAAGTACAGCATGTTTAAAAGGGAATGGCTTTTTGTCAGGGACGACTCCGTTTCTATCCGTCGCTTCACCTCCGGATGTAAGTCAAAGCTTATTTACAATTTACGCTCTGGTTGCAATGCTTCTTCTTATGTGTTTTTATTTCTTGCTAGCGACAGGTGGTTTTGCGGTCGTGGAGAATGATCGCCTGGTTCAGACGGCAGCAGAAATAGAAGCTATTACTGGAAGAGATAGGTCGGCTGCTTACCTGATCAGGAACGCTACACTTTTGGAGCACAACTTGATCCTTCCACAGCAGTTCGTGGTTAAGCAGACGGACACGGCTGAAGAGAGGGCTGCCCAAGCTAAAGAAGGGGCCGAGTCGAAGAGCAGCAAAAAGAGGCCCTTTTCGAAACATCCGGTTGCCGGGGGGAAGAAGCTCAAAAAGTCTGACGGTCCCTCTCCCAGCACATGTCCAGATATCCCGGAGGAGGGAGATGTGGAGGAGGAGCAAGGCGGAGATGGAGGAGAAGGCGCTGGAGGTGGCGACGGTGTCGGGGCTTCGTATCTGGGCAAGTAGGCGAGATGCAAGAGTGGACGGATGACGCTTTCCACCAAGCCTTCGAAGGTTTGGAGGGAACGGAGAAGTCCAGGAAAGCTGAGAAAGTTGGGACCGGCGTCGATTTATCTTCCGGGGGCGCCTTTATTGAAGCAACTTCGGCGGTTTAAGGTGAATATCTCTTTACTCTTTTTAGTTCTTAAATGATGGCTCAATACATGTTGGTGACACTTGGTTTTCATATCAGGAGCGGGCAAAACGGCCAAGACCTCAGATCTTCGGCACAGGCTTGAACAATACAAACTCTTCAAAGCTTCCGCCAAGCCGAAGCCCCCTACTAACCGTCCTGGAGACGTAGTCGGTTATCGTCCTCTTCTTGGAGTTATTGAAGAAGATATACAAAAGAAGAAGAGGAGTCGGTCTACATTTGAATCTCTTCCTGGTCCTCTGGCCCCACTCCAGCCTATTCATGATATTGAGGAGGAGGACACCGAGTTTAGACCTTCCCCCCATCCGTCTGAGAACCCAACCGTCATCCCGATAGATCATCCTGGCTCAGTTCGCAATCCGTTTGCGGGTCATCCGGACCTGGACTCGGCATCTCACGACATCTCCTTCGATGAGGTTACTGGTGAGCATCTCCTTCCTCGTAACCCTATGGTACGGGTGCTTGACGAAGCTAAGTCCCTGAACCTTGATCTGCTTACTACCCGGGTTGTAACTCTGGGAGACGAGGCTAAGGCAAATATTGACCGGGTTGCTGAGGAGACCAGGAAATTGATGGGGCACCATGCTCGATTGGTCAAGGCTGGGGAAGAGATAGGAAGCGCCAACATTCGGCTGCGGTTGATGGTTTCCGACCAGGCTAAACAACTTGCCGACCAAGCCATCCAAATCTCCCAGCATGAGGCCGCATCCCGACAATTGAGGAAGACTATTGAAGAGGCCAGTAGGGCGGAGTTGCGGAGGATGGAGGCCATCTGTAAGGAGCGGATTGACATGGCCATTGCCATGGTGGATGAGGTTCGGCAAGCGGACCTCGAGCGGGTAGAGGAACTATCGGGGAGACTTGAGGCTGCGGAGCTTGCTCAGGCCAAGTCGAAGGAGGAGATGGAGGCGATGAGGAGGTCCCTTCAGGCCGACCGTTTACGGTATCGATCGGAGAGGGATGCTGTTGTCGCAAAGCTGTGGGCTTCTGAGGTCCGAATGAGGGAGTTTGAAGAGAACGAGGGGATGATGGATGGGATGCTCCAGGATATGTACTTTCGTACTTGGAGGCAGGGTAACTTGTCCTGGATGGATGACTACCCCCGGGTTATGGCTAGGATCTATCTCAGGGCTCTAGAGGAGGCCAAGGCTAAGGCGGATAAGGAGGGTGGTGTGGTCTTCAGGATGGATGTGGTTACCGCCCAGTTTACCAAGGGGAAGAAGGTGGCGGTGAAGGAGGGCATGCGGTTGCTTGCAGCTGAGGAGGCAGGTGTGGAAGTGGAGGATGATGATCAAGATGATCAAGGAGAAGATGCTGGTAAGTCTTCCTTTCTAGTCTTTCCGTTAACTTGGTTGCTTATCACTAATGAATTCTTTCTCTGACCGGACAGGTGGGCAACAGGACAAGGATAAGACTCCGACGCAGCCGGCTCCTTGATTGGACCTGGAAATCTTTTTGTGGACTTGACATTATTGTATATGTTAGTCTTAAAACAGTAACGTAACTCTTAGGTTGTAATTATGCTACTTGTAATAAATAGCACTATTCTTGACGTGTAATTCTTTAACTTAAGCTGATTCTGTCGTCTTTTGAATGTTTTTGCTATTTTGACATGTTGTATGAGAAATATAGCTATGCATATTCTTGTAATTAAATTGTGTTTGACGTCAGGTTCTTGTTTAAAACATAATTTCATGACTTGCAATGTTAGCGTGAGGTGTGAATAAATTATAGTCACGTGTTTTCACATGAAAGAAGGAAATACCGCCCTTTATATTTTGCTTGTAGATGGCAGCTTTGAATGTGTGACCGAGTATGGAATGCGGTCCAGTATCTTGCTGTGAGTATCCGCTTCCATTAGTGAATGTCTCTTGTTCTGTGTCCTGTACTTCAGGGATTGTTACAGAGGATAGGAGAAAGGTTTCTTAAATAAAATTGAAATATGTGAAATAGTAAAACTTCCAATCACGGAAGGCCTTCGATGTGCTTAAGTTCGTGGGAAATGGGATTTGTAGTCACTTTCCCTAGCTGTGGGTCTTGGAGACATTTGTCACCCATCTTACGCCTCCGCGGGGAGTTAATTCTTTTTTACCACAGCCGTACTTAAGACACATCGGAGCCGAGATCGCGCACAGTAACTACCCGGGCCATTATGGCCCGTAATCGTGGGTATTATTCGATTTACTGTGGCCGGCTAGCGTGGGTGCCGATCGTCAACCATGAACTGCCCCTGGCTGGCCACACCTTATGTTGGGGGTTATAGTCGGTTCATAGTTGCCGGCGAGCCGAACGCCGTAATGAGCTGCCTCGGCTATAGTCGGCCTTCTCGGTGGCTTATAATCGGCTCATTACAGTTGGCTTTAAGGGCCGTCACGAGCAATGAGTTAACCCGCAACAGAGGGATGCCGAAGCAAAAGTGTCTCATTGGCGAGGGCATAGATTCGCATAGTACCTGTTAGGTCTTGTCCAGGTGAAGTTGCGCTGTGGAGTGCTTTGAATGGAAATGTTACATGCATAGGATTTTGTTCAACGGAAAAGGCATAGATTCGCATAGTACCAACTGAGCTATGAAAGCACCAAAAATGTTTGCACAAAAAATGGACAAACACCTCAAAGTCGTTTGATTTAATTGATTTTATGTTGTTCTTAGTGATTTGGGTGATTCATGCAAATATATGAAAAGCAGGGACTAAACTGTAAAAGACACGCAGATTTATAGTGGTTCAGCCAGAATGTGCCTACGTCCACTTTATATATTATTTCTCTTTCCTTGTTTAGATTACAAGTACAAAGCTTTGATACAAGTTTGAGAGCTCAAGCACGGAGAGAACTTTCAATCAACTTTCAGATACTTGTATCAAAGCTTTGTACTTGTAATCTAAACAAGGAAAGAGAAATAATATATAAAGTGGACGTAGGCACATTCTGGCTGAACCACTATAAATCTACGTGTCTTTTACAGTTTAGTCCCTGCTTTTCATATATTTGCATAAATCACCCAAATCACTAAAAGAACAACATAAAATCAATTAAATTAAACGACTTTGAGGTGTTTGTCCATTTTTTGTGCAAACATTTTTAGAGGGACACGACCGAAGAGAGGGCTGCCCAAGCTAAAGAAGGGGCCGAGTCGAAGAGCAGCAAAAAGAGGCCCTTTCCGAAACATCCGGTTGCCGGGGGGAAGAAGCTCAAAAAGTCTGACGGTCCCTCTCCCAGCACATGTCCAGATATCCCGGAGGAGGGAGATGTGGAGGAGGAGCAAGGCGGAGATGGAGGAGAAGGCGCTGGAGGTGGCGATGGTGTCGGGGCTTTGTTTTCTGGGCAAGTAGGCGAGATGCAAGAGTAGACGGATGACGCTTTCCGCCAAGCCTTCTAAGGTTTGGAGGGAACGGAGAAGTCAAGGAAAGCTGAGAAAGTTGGGACCGGCGTCGATTTATCTTCTGGGAGCGCCTCTATTGAAGCAACTTCGGCGGTTCAAGGTGAATTTCTCTTTACTCTTTTTAGTTCTTGAATGATGGCTCAATACATGTTGGTGACACTTGGTTTTCATATCAGGAGCGGGCAAAACGGCCAAGACCTCAGATCTTCGGCACAGGCTTGAACAATACAAACTCTTCAAAGCTTCCGCCAAGCCGAAGCCCCCTACTAACCGTCCTGGAGACGTAGTCGGTTATCGTCCTCTTCTTGGAGTTATTGAAGAAGATATAAAAAGAAGAAGAGGAGTCAGTCTACATTTGAATCTCTTCCTGGTCCTCCGGCCCCACTCCAGCCTATTCATGATATTGAGGAGGAGGACACCGAGTTTATACCTTCCCCCCATCCGTCTGAGAACCCAACCCTCATCCCGATAGATCATCCTGGCTCAGTTCGCAATCCGTTTGCGGGTCATCCAGACCTGGACCCGGCATCTCACGACATCTCCTTCGATTAGGTTACTGGTGAGCATCTCCTTCCTCGTAACCTATGGTACGGGTGCTTGACGAAGCTATGTCCCTGAACCTTGATCTGCTTACTACCCGGGTTGTAACTCTGGGAGACGAGGCTAAGGCAAATATTGACCGGGTTGCTGAGGAGACCAGGAAATTGATGGGGCACCATGCTCGATTGGTCAAGGCTGGGGAAGAGATAGGAAGCGCCAACATTCGGCTGCGGTTGATGGTTTCCGACCAGGCTAAACAACTTGCCGACCAAGCCATCCAAATCTCCCAGCATGAGGCCGCATCCCGACAATTGAGGAAGACTATTGAAGAGGCCAGTAGGGCGGAGTTGTAGAGGATGGAGGTCGTCTGTAAGGAGCGGATTGACATGGTCATTGCCACGGTGGATGAGGTTCGGTAAGCTGAACTTGAGCGGGTAGAGGAACTATCGGGGAGACTTGAGGCTGCGGAGCTTGCTCAGGCCAAGTCGAAGGAGAAGATGGAGGCGATGAGGAGGTCCCTTCAGGCTGACCGTTTACGGTATCGATCGGAGAGGGATGCTGTTGTCGCAAAGCTGCGGGCTTCTAAGGTCTGGATGAGGGAGTTTGAAGAGAACGAGGGTATGATGGATGGGATGCTCCAGGATATGTACTTTCGTACTTGGAGGCAGGGTAACTTGTCCTGGATGGATGACTACCCCCGGGTTATGGCTAGGATCTATCTCAGGGCTCTAGAGGAAGCCATGGCTGAGGCGGATAAGGAGGGTGGTGTGGTCTTCAAGATGGATGTGGTTACCGCCCAGTTTACCAAGGGGGAGAAGGTGGTGGTGAAGGAGGGCATGCAGTTGCTTGCAGCTGAGGAGGCAGGTGTGGAAGTGGAGGATGATGATCAAGATGATCAAGGAGCAGATGCTGGTAAGTCTTCATTTCTAGTCTTTCCGTTAACTTGGTTGCCTATCACTAATGAATTCTTTCTCTGACCGGACAGGTGGGCAACATGACAAGGATAAGACTCCGACGCAGCCGGCTCCTTGATTGGACCTAGAAATCTTTTTGTGGACTTGACATTATTGTATATGTTAGTCTTAAAACAGTAACGTAACTCTTAGGTTGTAATTATGCTACTTGTAATAAATAGCACTATTCTTGACGTGTAATTCTTTAACTTAAGCTAATTCTGTCGTCTTTTGAATATTTTTGCTATTTTGACATGTTGTATGAGAAATATAGCTATGCATATTCTTGTAATTAAATTGTGTTTGACGTCAGGTTCTTGTTTAAAACATAATTTCATGACTTGCAATGTTAGCGTGAGGTGTGAATAAATTATAGTCACGTGTTTTCACATGAAAGAAGGAAATACCGCCCTTTATATTTTTCTTGTAGATAGCAGCTTTGAATGTCTTGTGTGACCGAGTATGGAATGTGGTCTAGTATCTTGCTGTAAGTATCCGCTTCCATTAGCGAATGTCTCTTGTTCTGTGTCCTGTACTTCAGGGATTGTTACAAAGGATAGGAGAAAAGTTTTTTAAATAAAATTGAAATATGTGAAATAGTAAAACTTCCAATCACGGAAGGCCTTCGATGTGCTTAAGTTCGTGGCAAACGAGCTTTGTAGTCACTTTCCCTAGCTGTGGGTCTTGGAGACATTTGTCACCCATCTTACGCCTCCGCGGGGAGTTAATTCTTTTTTACCACAGCCGTACTTAAGACACATCGGAGCCGAGATCGCGCACAGTAACTACCCGGGCCATTATGGCCCGTAATCGTGGGTATTATTCGATTTACTATGGCCGGCTAGCGTGGGTGCCGATCGTCAACCGTGAACTGCCCCTGGCTGGCCACACCTTATGTTGGGGCTTATAGTCGGTTCACAGTTGCCGACGAGCCGAAAGCCGTAATGAGCTGCCTCGGCTATAGTCGGCCTTCTCGGTGGCTTATAATCGGCTCATTATAGTTGGCTTTAAGGGCCGTCGCGAGCAATGAGTTAACCCGCAGCAGAGGGGTGCCGGAGCAAAAGTGTCTCATTGACGATGGCATAGATTCGCATAGTACCTGTTAGGTCTTGTCCAGGTGAAGTTGCGCTGTGGAGTGCTTTGAATGGAAATTTTACATGCATAGGATTTTGTTCAACAGAAAAGGATAAAGTTAACAAGCAGCCAAGATATAAAGGGACAAGTTAAAAAAGAGACAAGGTTTTTAAAGTGGTTCGACATGAAAATGCCTACGTCCACTGATTCCCTTTGTTAATTCACTTCATATGGGCAGTACAAGTTAAGAAAAGTATCGACGGAGGTGTTGGATGTTCCATGCCCTCTGGAACACCTCTCCGTCCACTGTTGACAAAATATAAGCTCCATTGTGGAGATCTTTATGAATTACATATGGTCCATCCCAGATTGGATCTAGCGCTCTGAGGCGAGGGAAGATTCGCTTGAGGACAAGATCCCCTTCTTGTAAGGTACGATGCTTGACTTTGGAGTTGTATTGTACTGCCACTTTTTGCTTGTGGGCTGCTGCTTTGAGGACTGCATCATTTCTTCTCTCCTCAATCAGATCCAAAGACATGTGAAGGAGTTCTTCGTTCTCTTCTGGGTTATTGTGGATCCTACGGTGGGAAGGCACGATTGTTTCAACTGGGAGCATAGCCTCCGATCCGTATGCCAAAGAGAAAGGAGTATGCCCTGTTGATGTTCTGAAAGATATGCGATAGGCCCACAGTGCCGTAAGGAGTTCATCCACCCAAGCGCCCTTTGACTTTTCGAGTTTCTTTTTTATTAGAGTTTTCAGAATTTTGTTGACGGCTTCGACTTGTCCGTTTGCCAGGGGATACGCTACAGATGAGAAGCTTTTGTGAATTCCGTGCTCTCAGCACCAGTTGGCGAATTCCTTGCTGTCAAACTGAAGTCCATTGTCTGATATGATTTTGAATGGGACTCCGTACCTGCACAGAACATTTTTGATCAAGAAGTTAATAACTTTTGCTGAAGATACTTTATTCAGAGGTTCTGTTTCCACCCATTTGGTGAAATAGTCGACTGCCACTATAGCATATTTAGCCCCGCCTCGGCCCATTGGTAGTTCGCCGATTAAGTCAATTCCCCATACTGCGAAGGGCCAAGGGCTGGTCATTTGAGTAATCTCAGTTGTTGGTAGCCGCGGAATCTTAGCAAACTTCTGGCATCTGTCACATTTTTTGACGAAATCTAAGGCGTGCTTGCTTAAGTTGGGCCAGAAATATCCATATCGGAGTATCTTTTTTGCTAAAGTTTTCCCTCCGGTGTGATCTCCGCAGCTTCCTTGATGAATGTTGTATAAGATTTCCTTGGCTTCCCTTCCAACGACACACCTTAATAAGGGGTTAGAGAATCCACGCCGATAGAGGATGTCCTCTTGTATTGTGTAGCGGGAAGCTTTCCTCAAGATTTTCTTGACTTCGTTACGCCCGTTGGGTAGTGTGCCGCTTTGTAAGTAGTCTCGGATGGGAGTCATCCAAGTTGCTTCTTCGGTTGCAGCTATCAGATTCACTTGCTCAAAACTTGGGGTCAGTTGCTTTGAGATGGCTACTGCTCTGGAAATAGTGCCGTCTCTCACGCTTGTTTGCTTGGCCAATTCGTCGGCCTCTCGGTTCTCTTCCCGAGGGATGTGTTTGACTAAGTAGTGGTCCAATCGATTGAGAAGTAACTTGGTCTTCTTTAAATATGCTATGAGTCGTTCTTCTCGAGCCTGGAATTCTCCTAGTATTTGATTAACAATAAGTTGAGAATCGCTATGAAGACACAAAGAATTGGCTCCGATTTCTAAGGCAAGTTCTAATCCAGCTATCACTACTTCATACTCTGCATCGTTGTTAGTGGCAGCGAACTCCAACCTTATAGCATAGTGCAGCTTATTTCCCCTAGGAGTGACTATTACCACACCTGCCCCCGAGCCTTGATCGTTTGACGCCCCATCCACGAAGAGATTCCACTTGATGTCTTCTGCTATTTCCGATTGCTCCTTACCTTCGTTGGTAGTGAATTCTGCAATGAAATTGGCCATGGCTTATCCCTTGATGGCGGTGCGAGGGTGATAGGTGATATCATACTGACTCAGTTCAATGCACCATTTAAGTAGTCGCCCAGAAGTGTCGGGACGATGGAGTACCTGCCTCAGTGGTTGATCGGTCAGAACTTTGATGGAATGGGACTGGAAGTAGTGACGCAGTTTCCGTGACGTGATCAGTAAACAGTATGCTAGCTTCTCAAGTTTAGGATATCTGACTTCTGCCCCCGTAAACCTCTTACTTACAAAGTAAACTGGTCGCTGCGTGCGGTTGTCTTCCCTTACCAAAGCAACGCTTAGGGCGTGAGATGACACAGCAAGGTATAGGTATAACTCTTCGCCTTCGCTTGGAGTCGAGAGTACCGGCGGTTTCTGGAGGTGTTTGATTAAGTTAAGGAAAGCGGTTAAGCATTCGTCAGTCCATTCGAACTTTCCTTTGTCTTTCTTTAGAGCTTCGAAGAAGGGGACGCACTTGTCCGTTGCTTTGGAGATGAATCGGCTTAGGGCGGCCACTTTCCCATTCAGGCTTTGCATTTCCTTTCGAGTGGAAGGTATCTTGATATCTTTTAGAGCTCGGACTTGTTCAGGGTTTGCTTCAATCCCTCTGGCATGGACGATGAATCCCAAGAACTTTCCTGATGATACTCCGAAGGAGCATTTTAGAGGATTAAGTTTCATTCCATTTTGGCGAAGTACTTGAAACATCTCGCCCAGGTGGCTTACGTGATCGTCGGCTTTCCTTGACTTTACCAGCATGTCATCCACATACACTTCCATAGTTTGTCCTATTAGCCCTGCAAACATCTTGTTGACGAGGCGCTGGTAGGTGGCTCCTGCGTTTTTAAGTCCGAAAGGCATTACCTTGTAGCAGTACAGCCCCCGGTTAGTGATGAAACTAGTGTGGTCTTGATCGGGAGCGTGCATAGGAATTTGGTTGTATCCTGAGTATGCGTCCATAAAAGATAAGAGTTCGTGCCCGGCTATGCTGTCTACAAGTTGATCGATTCGGGGAAGTGGGAAGCAATCTTTCGAGCAGGCGTCATTTAAGTTGGAGAAGTCAATGCATGTTCGCCACTTCCCATTAGCCTTCTTTACCAACACCGGGTTGGCGATCCACTCTGGGTAGATGGCTTCCCGTATAAAGTCATTGGCAAGTAGATTCTTTACTTCTTCATCGAGGGCTGCTGATCGTTCCGCCCCCATACTTCTCTTTCTTTGTTTTACGGGCGCCTTGGTAGGATCAATGTTTAGTACGTGGCATGCTATGTCAGGGGAGATTCCGGTCATGTCAGCATGTGACCATGCGAATACATCCCAGTTGTGGCGGAGAAAGTCAATGAGTTGCTCCTTCAACTCAGCTTTTAGTTGGGACCCGATTTTCAATAGTCTACTCGAGTCATGTTTGTCTACAGATACGAATTCCATAGCCTCTGCGGGCTCGGCGGTGGCCTCCTCCTCTTTGTCCCTGGGGTCTAATTCATTGACAGGGTCGCTGGTATATCGAAGAGGAGGGGCTTTCTTTAGTTGCTATGCTCCCAAACTTTTTGCGCAGAGGGCAACCTCGACACTTTTCCCTTTATCCTTCCTGTGGTTGTTGCGAAGTTCAGTCACATAGCAGTCTCGAGCAACGTCCTGGTCTCCTTCTACTTCCCCTACTCCATTGTCCGTTGGAAATTTCATCTTTAGGCACCATGGGGCTATGACAATTTGGAAGTCAGACAAGGCTGGCCTTCCTAAGAAGGCGTTGTAGGCCGAGTGGTTTTCTATTAGCACAAATGTCTGTTTCCGTACAACGGAGCGGGGATGGCTTCCAATTTCAACAAAGAGATCCAGTTGCCCAAAGGCCATCTTCGCATCTCCGGTGAAACCGTGTAGTGGTTTATTGCAGGGAGATACATCCTTCATTGATAGTTTCATTTTGTCGAATGCATGTTTGAACAAGATATTTACTGAGCTTCCAGTGTCTACTAGAATTCGGAAAACTTCGGCGGGACCGAGCCGGGCAGAGATAACCATGGGATCCATGTGAGGGTATTGCCTTCCTTCTAGGTCACGCCTACCGAATGTGATGTCATCACTTTCTTTCCGCTTCGGGTGGCGCTCTTCTATAACCGAATTGACACAGTCTTCATTGTTTCTAAGCGACTTTCCATATCTTTCCATCTCTTTCCAGCTTCTATCGGCGATGTGCGGTCCTCCCGAGATGGTATGTACCACTATCTTCTCTTGACTAGAGCCGCTAGTGTTGCGATTTCCTCTGCCTATCTCTGGTGAGGGTAGCCTTGGGTTCTCATTGGCAGGAGCTGGAGTCCTGTTCTGACCTCTTACATAGCGTTCCAGTCTTTTCCTTCTGATGTGTTCTTCAATCAAGTCCCGGAGATGATGGCATTCATTGGTATCATGCCCATGAGATTCGTGGAAGCGGCAGAACTTTCCAGACTTCTGTGCGTTATCTGATTCCTTCTTGTATGGTGGGCATTTGTATCTAACTTCGTCTTGAGTGGCAAGGAAGATGTTTTCAATGGTTTCGTTCAAAGGAGTGTAAGTGTCGAACCTTGGTCCTGGCCTACATAGGCGCTTTTCTCCTTTCTTGCCCCCAGCGTTGTCTCTAGAATCATTTCTTCGAACGTCCTTCGCTGTAGTGGGCGTGTTGCCGTGAGCTGCCTTATTTTGTTGCCCTGACTGCTCCTCAGTGGCAGCATCTTCCAGCCTCATATATTTCCCGGCTTCATGGAAGAAGTCGGGTAAAGTAGCGGGTTTTTCTTTTGTCAACCTCCTAGCAAATTTAGTATCCGGATGCTCACCACTACAGAGGGTCATTAAGATAAGCTTCTCATCGGCATCTTGGACTGCGGCCGCTGCGGCATTGAATCGGGTTAGGTATTGCTGCAGTTTATCTCCAGGTTTCTGTTTGATACTGGATAAGGAATAAGCGTCCTTGGGTTGTTCCACATGAATGCGAAACTGACTGATAAACTTTTCTTTCAACATTTCCCACGAGCTGATGGATCCCTGGGGTAAATGACAAAACCAGGAGGTAGCTAGATCTGCTAAGAATAGTGGAAAGCATTTGCACAGTACTCCCTCTGTTGCTCCACTCATGAGCATATGTTGTGTGTATCTCTGTAAGTGTACAACGGGGTCGGAGGTTCCTTTGTAAGGTTCCATTGTTGGCATTTTCCATTCTCGGGGGGTGATAGCGATTTCGATATTGCGGGCGAAAGGGCTGGTTACCCTAGCGCCTATCCCTCGATCTCTTTGATCCCGTTGGACGCACTCTCTGAACAAGCGTGCCACCCTTTCATCAGAATTTGGAGCAGATAGAAATGAGTTTGGTTCTGTTCTGTGGGATTGATTCCGTCCAGATGACCTGTAGGGATGGTATCGTCTATCATTCCTGATATTTTCCCGTGGCTGTCTTTGGTCTTCTGGGAGCATGCTAGGGTCAGCTACAGTTGGCCCCTGCCTTGATCTTCCCCTGCCGGGTTCTGATCTAAGCACTTCCTCGGGTTCAACTTCGGGCTGGACTCTAGCTCGGCCCCGTTCATTGGCGTTTCCGTGGTTAAGCAGTACAACCGGCTCAGCTACAGTTGACCTCCGCCTGGTACCTCCCCCGTTGGGTTCGGTTCCAAGCGTTTCCTCGGGCCTAACTTCGGGCTGTGCTCGATTTCGGCTCCTACCATAGCTGCTTCTGTTGTTAGGTCCTTCGAAGAAGGAAGATCTTTGTTGTCTCTGAGATCCTCCAGACTGGGACTCACCCCATGATTCAGTGTTGCGGTTGGACTCTTCAGCATCCCTTAAGCGTGACATGAGATGGTCCACCAAGGCTTCATGCTGGGACGTGAAGCGGTTAGTCACTTTAGCCACAACCCTGTCTAGATCTACCCTAGTAATTGCCGCCGGCTATTCTGCGGCAGGGGTGGTCGGATTTGCCTGACCTTCATTTAGTACTGCTACTGGAGGGGGACGATTTACTTGATCTGTGACCACTGGATCTGGAAGACTACTGGTTGCGATGTTTTTTCCTTTGTTAACATCTTTCTTCTGCTTGGGAGGCATGTTTTCCAAGCAATGAACGATGCTGTTAGGAAGAAGGTTAAGTGGAAGAAGCTGAAGCTTCGAGCTTCTAGCTCTCAGTGAAAGCACCAAAAATGTTTGCAAAAAAAATGGACAAACACCTCAAAGTCGTTTGATTTAATTGATTTTATGTTGTTCTTAGTGATTTGGGTGATTTATGCGAATATATGAAAAGCAGGGACTAAACTGTAAAAGACACGCAGATTTATAGTGGTTCAGCCAGAATGTGCCTACGTCCACTTTATATATTATTTCTCTTTCCTTGTTTAAATTACAAGTACAAAGCTTTGATACAAGTATCTGAAAGTTGTTTGAAAGTTCTCTCCGTGCTTGAGCTCTCAAACTTGTTCTTTTTTGTTGTACCCCTGCCCCTCTATTTATAGAGTGAGGTTGGGGGCAGGGGTCTTGGATGTATACAGCAGCTGGCGGGCCTGGGCTGATGTAATCTGGCCTGGTGGAGTTGGTCCGGTTTTACTTTAGTTCGGTGGTAGGAGCATGGTGGACCGGTGGAGCTTGTGTACTTTGGTTCGGTGGTAGGAGTATGGTGGACCGGTGGAGCTCGTGTACTTTGGTTCGGTGGTAGGAGTATGGTGGACCGGTGGAGCTCGTGTACTTTGGTTCGGTGGTAGGAGAATGGTGGTCCGGTGGTTCTTCGGTTCGGCATGGGTGGGTAGGATGGTCCGGTATAGGTTGGTTCGGTAGGCGCTAGGTGATTCGGTGGTGCTACTTCGAGTTGGTTCGGCAGGGATGAATGAAGGTTGGTTCGGTAGAATCTCGCCCAACATCGACATACTACCTAGGGGCATGTCGACATCCCTCGGCCAAAAATGATAATTTGAATTTCTATAAAAACAATATTTATCTTATATAAAAACTATTTAAAACTTTATAAATATACTTGAATATAGTTGAAATTCATAAGTAAATATAAAGAACAATAAATACATAATTTAACTATAATTTTATATTTAAATGTAAGTATAAATATTAAAAGTTAAATATATTATTTGAAAAGACATTTAAAAACAGGAGTATTTTGACTTTGAAATTAAAGATGTTTTGAGGTTAAAATTATTTAAAATCAGGATAGAGAGTTTTGAATCTTTTAAAAGGAAAGTTTTGAAGTCATTTTGAAAACAAGATAGTTTTGTAAAATAATTTGAATTAAAATTAGTGGATACAAAACAATGTCCCACTAGATTTTCGTAGGTTCCATCCTACTTAGGGTTCCATCCCTTTAACGGGCTCGAAGTGGATTCCATTCCACGAATAAATTGGATATTAAGATGCCAGTGCTTTTCTACGAGTTTTAACAAATATTCCTAATAAAACAGACTTAACCTTGAACTCTTGATAATCTTGATACTCGTGAGTCTTCTATCTCTGTATCTTGAATCTCTATACTGTACAGTCTTCATTCTTGATACCTGCATGGTTAGGTCCTGCAAATACATATATATCTAAACTTGTAATGTTAGTATTTATATTTTATAATCTATTCTAAGGTTTTTGTCATCAAAACCATCATCTCAAGGACTAACAGGATATGAGTTGTATTTACATATATGTTGACCTATGTAAATAACTGTTAAGTGAATTGAAATTGAAATTGAAATTGAATGGTAACTTAAATAAGTACCATTGGGATTGCTAAGCCTCTTTTCGAATTACTAAAGTATGTTTTTGAATTAACTTTAATTCTTAAATCGATTTGGGTTTAAAGGTTATAAATGGTTTTCAAATTTTATTATTATTTTATAAAGTTATTTTTAAATAATATCTTGTTTTTTAAAAGGGGTTTATTAAATAAAAGGTTTTACCTAAAGTGATTTACAAATGATATCTTGAAAATGATATTTTATAAAGGAGATTCTATAAAGGAATTATGAAGGAAGATTTTTAAATAGTTTTAAAAATAGAAAGAGATTTTATAAATCATTTTAGATATTTTTGAAAGGCGTTTTAAATCAAGTTTGAAAATTTGTAAAGAGGTTTGAAATGTGAAGTGAACTTATAAAAAAAATTTATAAGGAATAAGTGAATGGGTTTTATAAAGTGAACGAGTTTTATAGTAAGTGATATTTCGAAAGGGAATGGTTTGGCCATTTAATATGGAATGTGAGAAGAGAGAATTTTCCAAATGTTTTTGGTAAATGTTTATATTGTTTTCCAAGTAAAAGGGATGTAAGGAGTTTGGGAAAAGTGTTTTAGAAAAGATCCTTTGATAAAGTTTTATAAAGTGATTTTATTAATTAAAGATTAATTAATAAAGGCTTAGAGGATCCTATGTGGAATTTAATCAATGTTTGATTGTTTTGTTTATTTGATAGTTAAATAACCGACTATCAAATCTGGACCAAAATATAACTTTGGAAATATCTAGGAGAAACATGGAAATTAATGGTACAGTTACCGTTGAGGGTGCTATACTATACGTATAAACTCGTTTAGTTCTTCTAAGACAAATGATAAGGAAATCCATTCAAAAAAACGGTTAGGAGGTGAACTCCGCTTTTATCCTTTGTTTGTTTATTTCTTAAAGAACCGAGGTTGAGTTTACCGGAAATATCGAAAGTTGTTTCGAAGAGACCGGGATCGGTATGCTATCCGAAAACCATCCAACTCAAGCGTTTCGTGTTGAAGCATCTTGAAGAGCATGGAATCAAAGACGGAGTTTTGAAGTGCAAGGGCTATTTTCTATTTTCCTTAGGAGGGATTCCCCGTAACTAATGTAATAAAAAGTAGCGCCTTCGGTTTCATTCAGTCCTAAAACAAACTTGTATGGATGAATGCTAGCATTGCATTGATGCCTGGAGGACAGTGTTAGCATTCCAAGTTGGTTTGCTATATAAAAGGTAAACGTAGTCCAAGTTGGAGGATCTCGGAGGAGGAGGCTTCATCGATAGCTAGTTATTATCTTGTTTCCACTGTATACTATGTACTCTATATCTGATGTATAAGGACAGGCTGTTATAACTGTCCTAGGTTAGAATTGTATTAGTGTAACTCTGATGTATTTTTTTTAAATGACTTTGTAAAGTACTATGTTGATTAATATATATTATTCTGTTGCATTGTGAGATTCTGTGATTGTTTAGTTTCTCCTATCTTCTATCTCCTTTCTTTCCCCTAACAATCTGTCTTCCTGGCACTTAGTTGTTCAGCATGTGAATACTGTGGATGTATTAGTGTCGACTTCTAGGGTTCGAAAAGGCGGGTCGTTACAAAACCACTTATAAAAATCCTTTTATAAATCTATAAACCATTTTCTTAAAAACTCGTTTATAAATATCTAACCATTTATAAACTCTTTCACCTTATAAATACTCTTCCCTTAAGTCTTAAACTATTTTATAAACTTCCCTTATAAAATCCAAGTTCGTTTGTTTTATAAAACTCTATTTATAAGTGTCGAACACATTTATAAGCAAATAAAAATCATTTACTTCTAAACAATATTATATAATAATAATTATTTAATTAAACATTATGAATAAATAAATAATCTTAAAACATCTTAAAATAATAATTAATCATTTCAAAGACAATAATATTTAATCTTTACCGTTATTAATAATAATAATAATTTATTTTCAAAACCTTATTAATAAATCCTTATTATTAGTTTCAACCCATAATTATTCTTAAAATAATTAACCTTTCAAAATAATAACATTTTGATAAATACTTTTAAACAATATTAAATATAAGCAAATAACTTTTAAACAATACTAACATAATTAAATAACTTTAAAACAATATTAATATAATTAATAACTTTAAAATAATATTTAATATAAATAGGTAATCTTTAAAACAATATTAATATAATTAATAAATTTAAAACAATATTAAATATAAATAGATGATCTTTAAAACAATATTAATATAAGTAGATAACCTTTAAAACAATATTAAATATAAATAGATAATCTTTAAAACAATACTAAAATAATTAATAACTTTAAAAAAATATTAATATAAGTAGATAATCTTTAAACCAAAATATTTCCAAAACCCAATTTCGGATTTATTTATCATTTCCTGTCTCAAAAACCAATTCCAACTGAAATGGAAATTTATAGTATTTCAAAATACTAATTCAAGGCCAACAACCACCCAATGCTTAACCAATGTCGATATTAGTTTTTCTATCACTACGGGGTTTTTGTTTTCCAAACATATAATAATGTTATAACCATGGTGCCCACAATCAGGTTCATTATTCAATAATCCATATAAAAGAAATATTATTGAAACAATTCAATAATCGCGAGGAATCCTGTTGGATCCCTCCAACCTGTCCCCCTTCATCACAGCTTACATATGTTAGCACACACACATATATATAAATATGTAAATAAAATCAATATTTGTGAGGAATCCTGTTGGATCCCTCCGACTTGTTGTGCCCCGCATCACAACGTTGTATAATCATAAAATATAAATCAACCGCTTCAAGGCGGAATTCGTATACGAAGGGTCATCCATAAGGTCTCATTCGCTCCAGGGGCATGAATATATCAAAACGAACAATATAAATATAGTAATTCATCCAAACAATCATTCAACAATTTTTATTAAGTATATATCATACTAGTTAACCAAAAAGGTGAGTTTAACTCACCGAAATTTCAGTTGTCGCCGAGGCGTTCCGGTTTGGAACTAAAATCGAACGACGGCCGATTTTAGCCCAAATTTCAACTATCTCCAATCATCTCCCATCCAATTCCATAATGTAGTATTCATTGATACGATCCTAACGCAACTCATCGCGTTTAGTTTCTCCCTAAAACGAACAAGTTATTTAATTTACAACATTCAACCACTTTAAATAATATATATTTTTAAACACCATTACTTACATAATTAACCTTAGTTTAAATATTAACCCACCTCTAATCTTCTCCCTCCCTAAATATTTGCATTCAAAATCACGCAACCGAAGTCGCTTCCCTATTCTTGATCGCCGCCGCCGCCACATCGCCTGAGCCGCCACCGCCTCCTCAATAGAGATAGCCCCAGCCACCACGACTCAAGATGCACCGACCTTACCTCCGCTCATCCCTTCAACTTCGCGAATGAACCCAATATCCATCTCCGGTCATCTCCCCTTTTCAATCTCCATGGTCGACGATAGGTCACCATACTTCGGCCGCACCTCGCTCTTGCCATGCTCTATAACTCCCCTTCACAACTCATCACCCCAAAGCCCACCAATTCGTCGTAATCAGTCGAAAACGTTTTCCTCGATCATCTCCACCTGCTGCATCTCACGTCACTAGACGATGATCCCACTGGTCATTCGCCTTGTCTTAATGTTGCGCACACTTCTCCAGTTAAGGTCGAGACCTGAAAATGCACGAAGTGGTCCCGATCATCCTAGCCGTAGGATTGGGTGGTAATTCATTTGTAAATTTTCAAATGCTTCTAGTATTGGTCACAATTTATAAATGAGGGAGAGTATTGTTCAAATAGTTGAAGGCATGGCTAGGTATGAGATAAGGTATGGCTGAAGGGATGGATTGCAAAATATTGTATATATATATTTATATTATTTGAAATTAAAAATAGCAAGCCATAAAACGTCTGAAAATCTCGAACTCCAAACAAGACGTGCCGTCTGGCATTCTATATGTTATACCCCTATTCTGAACATGATGGAACTTTTTTCGAGACCTAATTAGATCGTATGCAGAAGATAGCTTTTCAAACCCAACTATTATATTAAATTTCCGAAATTAGTTTCTATGCGTTTCAATCTCACACGTCCAAATGATATGCCCAACCTCCACGAATTTCATCAGCATATAATAATTCACTATTACGGACCCAATGACACTGGTTTTGTTAAAATCCGAGACAGTGCCACGGAAGGCTATTTTTACTCGTTAATTAAAACGAATCATTTTAAAAACCAAATTAATCATTTTTAAATCTAATTTTAAAGCTTACTATCTTCATTCTTATTTAAATTAAATTTAAATCAACTTTCAAAAATCATTTTTATTCATATTAAATTAAGGATTTAATTATTTAAACATTCCCAATAATAAATTCAACAATTTTAATTATCAAATAAATCGTTATATTTGAAATTCAAGTTATTTAACTTATAAAAATAATTTTTCAATGTTTAAATCAATATCAATTTACTAAAATTCTGGGTCGTTACATGATGTCTCTAGCTTACCTTATTTGTTAGCCTTAGTTATGGAATATTTAGTTATTGTTCTTTCATTAATTTTAAATATAAAATTTTCCAACAAATTTATGAATCTTGCTTATGTGTATGTCATTATTTTTACATTTTATTTTTTCATGACAATCTAAACTGGTGTAGCAAAAGAGTTATTTTTCTTTATGCAATTGTTGAATAATTGGTATCTTTAATTGTATTGTTTAAAATGAAATACTTTTGATTATATATTTATAATGTATCCCTATTGTATATACTTATGTGCTCATCACTTTGAAATTTGTGCGTTGAAAAATGTCAATTGGTTATAATACTAGTTCACTTCATACAGATAACAAAAGGAAGCAGATGTTCCTCCTTCCCCATCAAATAGAAATTACTCAATATATGCATATCTAGAAGGTAGTAAAGGTTGTAATGCGATAAAATGGGCTTCCCGTTGGGGTGTCTTGATCTGTTCTCACATTCCAGTTGGTTATGAAGGTTGGAAGGAAGTAGTTGATATCTTCAAAAATAATTTATGAAAAGAATTAATCGTTCTTTGTTAAACTATCATTTTACTTCTTCATTATACATACTTAATGTATAGCTTATTCACCTATTTTCATTTCGAATCATTATTTTCTATGTTGCGATAATATACATCAATATACATAATACTAATTAATTAAACAAACAAGTTCTGTGAATTAAATAAACTTCAAAAAGGACGTACAAGGTATTCCATTATCATCATGTTGTTAAATCTCTTTATAAGGACATGGATGAAGATGTCTTTAGCTTTGTTGTGATATTTGCTATTCATCATCTTTATAGCACGAGACTTTGTTGTAGTTTTGTATGTACAATACTATTTCTGAACACAACTACTCACATATAAGAAAAGAACATATTTACTCATAAAATAAATACCAGTTTACACATTCTTATAATAAGGGAAACTTGGCTCAAAAGATCTGGCTTAATATGATTTTATATGACACACAATTATTTGTGACTTTATCTCACGTCGATCACTTATCCATAGACTTTGCTTTTTATTCTATTTTTCCATTTTGCTGCAGTTATTGAAGGAAATGTTGTATTTACTTTACTGATGATTTCAATACGTACAAAATGATACATAAGCTCTGCTATTTATATTGTTTTCAGCAGTACAAACAATACAAGATTTATATTGGGCTTTATTGTATCATGGGCTTCACCGCATCTTGTACCCGTATTGCTTTACTTGTGTTATTGAGATAAATTTGACTACTTCGGTTCCTTTAACACTCCTCAAATTTATCTAGGGTTTTGTCTTCTCCTCCTTCTTTCCGCCGCCATCTTCAACTTTTAATTCAAACTTTAATTTGAGAAATCTTTTAGATGAGAGTGGCTTGGTTAATACATCTGCTCTTTGATAGATGGCTGGAACGTGATTTACTTCCCGTTTTCCCTTGAGAATCTATTCGTGTACAAAATACAGATCAATCTCGATGTGTTTTGTACGTGAATGGTGGACTGGGTTAGCGGATAACGACACAGTACTAAGGTTGTCACACTAGGTGATCAGCTTTCTAGTGGATCTGATTCCCAGTTCGTGAATTAGTGATTCAATCCACATGACTTCGGCTATGGTGCTTGCTACAGATCTGTACTCCGCTTCAGTACTAGATCGAGAGACCGTTAGTTGCTTTTAGAGCACTAGGATATGAGATTCATCCCTAGGTAAATACAGTACCCAGATGTCGATCTTCGATCATCTGGGTCTGTAGCCCAGTTGGCATCAGAGTAAGCTTGAATATTTAGCTCTTTAGATGTTTTTAAGAGTAGTCCATGATTCTGTGTGCCTTTTAGATATCTCAGTATGCGCTTGGCAGGTTTCCAGTGTTCGTCTAAAGGCTTTTGCATATATTGACATACCTCATTTACACTGAAACATATGTCTAGCCTTGTTATAGTTACATATTGCAATGCACCCACCACACTTCTGTACAATTTGATATTGCTTATAGGTTCACCTTTGTCTTTTGAAAGTTGTAGATTGTTGATCATAGGAGTTGGTAATGGCTTAGCTAAGTGCATGTTTGCTTTAATAAGAATCTCTAATATGTATATCCTCTAGCTCATGCATAATTTTGTCTCTGATTTTCTGGTGACTTCAATTCCCAAGAAGTAATTTAGGTCCCCAAGATATTTGGTTGAGAAGATCTGATTTATTGGTACTATTGATTTCTTCATTGATGTTTCCTGTTATAATAATATCATCTACATATACAATTATATATGTTGTCCTCTATTTACTTGTTTTTGTATACAGTGAGTTGTCAGACCTAGTAGAGTAGTATCCCAGTTTAGCTAATACTTGCTTGATTTTTTCATACCATACTCTTGGTGCTTTCTTAAGTCCATAAATGGCCTTGTGAAGTTTGCATATTAGTTTTGTTTCTTTTCCTCGATTATACCCTCTTAGCTGCTCCATGTATACTTCTTCCTGCAATTCACCATTTAGGAATGCATTGTTTACATCCAGTTGTCTTATCCTCCACTGTTTGTGTAATGTTATGGTCAATACGATTCTTATTGTAGTTGGCTTTACAACCGGAGAGAATGTTTCATTGAAATCAAACCCTTATTGCTGAGTATACCCTTTTGCAACAAGTCTTGCTTTGTATCTTGATATAGTCCCATCTAAGTTTCTTTTGATTTTGTAACTCCATTTGCATCCAATGATGTTTTTATGACTTGGTGGTGATACTAGACTCCAAGTTCCATTTTTCATTAATGTATTGTATTCCGCATCCATGGCATGTCTCCATTCATTGTATCTGACTGCTTCTTCATAAGTGTTTGGTTCAGATTGACTTATTGATGTAGTATATATTTTTGGTTTAAAGATTCCACTTTTGGCTCTTGTGATCATGTGATGTTCTATTCTTGCAGGTATCTCCTCCTGATTTCTATTGGTATGGTTGGATGATTGAGAACATGATGACTGGCTTTCAACATGTTCTGGATCTCCTTCATGATTGGAATTGCCTTGAGTTGACTTGATAAAGAGATTAGGAATGTCTGTTGCACTATGACCTGATCTGGTGTCAAATATTGTAAGTTGCTGTCCTGATGTTTCTTGACTTGCTTTATCCTTCTCCTCAGTGATCCTATCTGAGAACACAGGTATGGATGGGATTGATATCCTTGAGTTATATATCTTTTGTGTTGTTTTGATTTCCTTATCTACAAAAGGGAAAACACTTTCATTAAACACAACATGTCTAGATATGAATAACTTACCATTGCTACCAAGACATTTGTAGCCTTTTTGATTATTAGCATAGCCTAAAAAAGTACAAGGAGCAGACCCGAGACTCGGTTTATGAATATTGTAGGGTCTAAGAGAGGGGAAGCATAAGCATCCAAATGTCTGTAGACTTCTATAATTTGGTTTTACATTAAATAGTACCTCATTTGGACTTTTGTTCTTTAAAACCTTGGTTGGTAATCTATTAATGAGATACACTGATGTTGCAAATGCATCTGGCCAAAAGTTCATAGGCATGGACCCCTGTGCCAATAAAGTTAAATATGTTTCAACAATGTGTCTGTGCTTTCTTTTAACTATACCATTCTGCTCTGATTTGTGTGGGAAAGTTGTTCTGTGTATAATTCCCTTTCCTTGAAAGTAGTCTTTTAGACTTTTAAACTTTGCATCTCCATCTGTTTGAATGATCTTTAGACTGCTATTGGTTTGCTTTTCTGCTAGTGTGATAAACTGGATTACTGCATTGTATGTTTATGACTTTTTTTGAGAAAGTATATCCAGGTAAATCTGGAGTATGCATCAACAAATAAAAGATAATATTTAAACCCAAAATCAATATCTATAGGAGCAGGTCCCCATAGATCTGCTGTTACAAGTTCAAGAGGTTTATTATAGTTGGTAAAAGAATCAAGAAGTGGTAACTTATGACTTTTACCAAGTTGACAATGTGTGCATACATAAGGAGTAGGTAAATTTTCAAAAGAAATTTTATTATCTTTCAATATTTCTTTTTATAACATTAACACTGGGATGCTCTAGTTTGTAGTGCCAAAGATCAAATACAATTTTGCTATTTGCTGCTACAGATTCTGTGTTATTGCACCACTTTTTTCTATCATTTCTATCCCTTGATCTGTCAGAATTGAATTTGTATAGCCCATTGTCCAATCTACCTTGTAATAATAAATCTTGACCTAGTAAATTTCTAACTAAATAGAATTTGGGATGACTCAAAGTATACATTGTTGTCATTAGCAAACTGTGAAACACTTATCAAATTCTTTTTAGTTTTAGGAACTCTCAATAGATTGTTAAGATAGAGTTGCCTTTTACCTTTAATACTGCCATTTCCAACATGTGTAATACTTATAGCTTCACCATCACCCATATGCACAGTTTGCGTACCTGTATAGTCTCTATTGCCAAGATTAAGATTCTGAATGTTACTGGTACTGTGATTAGTAGCACCTAAATCTGGATACCACTCTTCTCCACTTATCCCTTCTGACCTGGTAAGATTATCTGAATTAGTCTGTTGAATTCTTGAATTTTCAGGTTGACTTCTTGGTTGTTGATTTAACTGAGCAGTATTTATGTTTGGATTGAAGTTTCTTTGACTATTTTGATGTTGTTGATTTACATTGAATTCTGAGTTGAATTTGAAGTAGCCTCTACTTGCAATGTGCCCAACTTTTTCACAAATTTGAAATTTTACTCTATTATTATTGTTCCATTTTCCACTTCTGCCTTTGCCTCTTTGATTTTGATTTCCTCTCTAATTTTTTCTTTCTTGACTTTCTTGATTTCTACCTTTGGAGGCATAGTTGACTGTATATTCAATCTGAACTGCTTTTCTTTGCTCCACTCTTCCTTCATGGGCTAACAGTGTGGAGTAAACATACTGCATGTGTCTCCTTTGATGATATTACAGCCACCACAGACTCATATTCTTGATCTAAACCATTCAATAGGGTTAAGATCTGCTCTGTTTCAGATATCTTGTGTCCAGTAGTATCAAGAAGATCATAATATGTTTTTATCTTTGATATGTAATCTCTCATTGACATATTCTCCTTTCTTAGATTTTGCAATTGCCTTTTATAATGCATGATTCTTGCTGCGGATTGTGAATTAAAAATTTGCTTAATAGTTGTCCATATTTCATATGATGAATTACAACCAACTATTTAAGACAACAAATTTATACTAATTGATGATAGTAACCAAGATGATAATAGACTATCTTGCCTTTGATATATGATATATTACATGTTGCTTATCAATTTCTCATCTTTATCTGCAGTCATCCTTGCTGGAATTGAGATTGTGCCAATGATGAAGCTTTCTAGTCCATCTTGCTGTTGTTTCTAACAGAAATTTCTAGAGTAAATAGTTGTTTTCATCAAGTTGGGTGGTAACAATTTGACCTTTGGGTTTGATCAGTGACATGGTGGATGATTCAGTTGCAGGTCGTACTCCATTTGCATCAGTCTTAGATGAAGTTGAAGAGGCATCATTTTCCTCAGCCATGATGATGATGATTTACTGAATAGAAAGTGATTCTTTTAAATCTTTAATGTCTGAACAAGAAACAAAATAATCTTGGCGAGACAGACAGTAAAAACTGTGTGCAGCCAATGATAACCAGCAGTAAATTCAAATGATGAAAAGCTCCAAGAATGCTTTTCTAATGATCATAAATATGCAGCCAGTTCACCAGAGTGATGAGATGTCTCTGACTGTGTGATCTTGGTAGGGCATATAAGATATGGATTGGGTTCTTGAATGCAAATCAGATCTATCGCGTGATGAAATACTGATGAGGATCTTGTGTGCAGCCAATCTTTCAATGATGAACTTTGATTCTGAGAGGATTTTGGCAGGGCACAATAGCGGTTAGGCAATCTGCTCCGATACCATGAAAGAAATGTTGTATTTACTTTACTGATGATTTCAATACATACAAAATGACAAATAAGCTCTGCTATTTATATTGTTTTCAGTAGTACAAACAATACAAGATTTATATAGGCTTTATTGTATCATGTGCTTCACCGCATCTTATACGCGTATTGATTTACTTGTGTTATTGAGATAAATTTGACAACTTCAGTTCCTTTAATAGTTATAATGATAAATATAAGAAAATATGAGTGGATATTTTCAGTAAAAATCAATAAAGTAGTTTAGATTGAAATCTCCCTTTATTTTTTGGCATGTGTGCATTACTACTTTTGCTCATTAAAGCTTTGTGCAAGTGAACTTGGTATGGAAGAATCTGTGTTCATGGTAAGCAATAATACTTTATAATGAAAGAAATGAAGGTTGAACCAAAATATTAAATCTAAGTACATTTAGCAGTTTTATAAAAGAAATTTGGCATTGCAACTACTCAATGTAAAACCCTTACCAGTTGAGCTATTGGTCATTAGGTTTTCCTGATAAAGTGTATGAAAACTTATAAAAAAAAGTAACAGAAGTAAGATGCAAAAAGGTTGAACTTGCTTATAAAATATAATTTATCCTCTTAGCTGGCTAAATTATAGCCGGCTAAGGGCGTGGTTGTGGACTGCAATCCACGAGAGCTGTGTATTGCAATCCACTACGTACACTTAGCCGACTAAGTGTATGCGGGTTAACCGGCTATAAATTAGCCGGTTACCCCATTTCCTTCCATCCTCATTCTCTTCTCCTTCCCTTCTTCCCAGCCGCCATTGTTCGCAGTAGCCGTAAAAAAATTTCCAAAAAATTAAAAAAATGAGAAGAGCTTTGAGGAAAATCCAAGGAAGTGGCAGTCGCAGCGGTGGAAATGTTCCACCGGCCTTAGACAATGCCCCTGCCGAAGAAAGCGCAGACATACCGACGATAAGTACTTGAGGTCAACGAAGCATGGTGGTTAGGCAAAGACGTGCGGGTAGAAATACAACATATATGGTTCTGGATCCCCATATCGACCTAAATTTGGGACCCGACAAGAATTTGATCAATTTCCATAACAAACGACGAAGTACACGTCAGCACGTGTGTTGAAAATTATGTAAGTTATCTACCTTCAAATTATGTTTTTAGTTAAAATTGAACAATAAAAATTGAATATGCAACCTGTTTTAAATTAGGCTCGTCTAGCACACCCGTTGCTCTTGGGTTAGTGTAATCCGCCTTTATAGAATGATCTGATCTTATGATGTCGACGACATTATTCATGCTTTTCTTTGAGATATAGGATTTGGAGATTTCTTAAGTACGTATTTACATAATTACCGTTTATTTATTTAATGCTTTTTAGCGCTTTCAATAATCATAAATTGCTTTAATAGGTATCGATAATATTTTAAATTCGGATGTTCAATTTTGTGGTGCTTTAGCCGCCTGTTGTTGGAAGACCACTCATACATTCCACTTTAGTTTTGAAGAGTTGGGTTTTAACCCATTAGACTTTACTATGCTTACCGATTTAGGTATTGGAAGGGGGAAGACCATACCATATGACGAGTAGTACGAGCACTTTCACCCTTTATCCAGGTACTTCCACATCTTGACTTTCAAGATGGACTGTCATCCGAATTGCAGATTATATGCTCTTACATTAGACAAGCAATATATGAATTGATACATGGTCATAGCACAGACAACCATTTGGAGATTGCTCGACTGTTTATTCTGTAGATGATGGGGAACTTATTCTTTACAAATGCAATGAACACGTTGTCGGCCGGATATGTTGTAGCTGTAGCGGATTTGTCGTTTGATAGTCCAATCGTATATGATTAGGGGCTTCTGATATTAGCGTATTTGTACCGCTCTTTGGATCAGCAGTGCGTCTTTAGGGGTAGATCCACGTCCATTACAGGTTTTTAGGAGATTTTACAGTACTGGTGGTATGAGTACTTTCGCAGCATGACTTATCCGATGTTGGACTCCACATTACCCCTTTTCTTCCCTCGAGTTAGAGCATGGTCCTAAGAAAACCATAGAATGGTGCCAGGAGGGGAGGCATGTCATATATTTGTTGTGGTCTGAAATCAAATCGAGTTACGGACCACACGAGAGAGTGTTGTTTGGCATCCTTATGATGGCTCGCCTTTTATGACCGACCCTACCGTAGTGCATGCTGCATTCCTAAATGCTAGATGTTTTCCATTGCTATCATCCCCATCCAGCTTAAGATGCTATTAGTTCCTCGATGGGCATAGTTGGAGACAGACGTTAGATGGTGATTTTGTCCCGGACGATCCATATCTGGATACACCTTTTTTGAAGGTGTATGATAGTGCTACTTTACAGGATTATGCAAGAGAGTGGTGGTATGCTAATTACTTCATCATCATAAATTTAGATTATGCATCTTTTTGGCGTCGGTTTTACACTCCACCGCATACGGCTTTTTTGTTCATGCTGCATCTGTTGATTTGGTAGGGCCTTCAGGCATCCAGAGTGGTGTTGTCCCCCCAGTTTTACAGGGACTTACACAGAGTACTTAGGTATATCATGCTCTATAGCCATCCCAGATAAGAGATTATGGTTGGACAGTCGGTATATTGACAACGTCGGGAGTTGATAGATATGTTGATATTCCTCGGCTTGAGATTTTGCAGTATCCAGATCCAGCTGCATTTTCATATGAGGATTTGTTTAAGCTATAGATGGGACTCCGCCAGGTCATGTACGTCGAGCATCGACGGAGCATAGATGAGTTGACTGCTCGTATTAATGAGCTTACTACAACTGATGAGCAGCGATATCATCCTACACGCAGAGTAGACGACGATGACGATGATGAAGATTGTAATGCAGTTGGTCTTTTTGATGATGAGTACCAGTTTGATGAGCCATAATGGTTGTATGTACTATTAGCATTTGTATGTCCTATCAGTGTATGTATCAATGTATTATCAGTGTTCTGTATTTTCTAGCAGAGTTTGTATCAGTGTATTTTCAGTAGTTTGTATGTACTAGCAGTGTTTGTATCAGCGTATTATCATTGTTTTGTATTTCCTAGCATTATTTGTACTAGTGTATTATCCGTGTGCGTACTTACTAGTAGTGTTCGCATAACTGTATCAGCTTTGAGATTTCCTATTTTTTTCACTATGTGTACAACACTATGTGAAGGAACACCACAGTTGTGTTTGTTTATATTCACGTTTGTGGATGCTTGCCACGTGGTTGATTAGAAGGCACTTGATTCACGAGATGCGGATCATGAACTTTCTATTAAACAAAAGTTTTGTATTGAAAATTCACAACTTCTTCAATTATTCTTAACATCGTCAATAATCTTCAATGTCAACTGAAAGATGAACTCGCGATGATTATTTAGTACTAATCAATTCGTACATAGAAACCGACTGCAGACACATGGAAGAGGAGTTAGAGCAAGATTTTTAGGGTCACTCTAAACGAGACTTTTAACAGTCATTCTGATTGTGGATTAATTCGAAAGATTTTGGGAACTCGAAGCACTTTTGTCACGCTTACTAGAGCTTGTCGAAGATATAGAATCGTTATAAAAAACAGTGAAGGAAGAAGATCTATTTCAGTTAACACGAGATACGCTTGATTTTCGTTATTTGTAGGAGTATCACATTGATTTTGTTGGCCATGCTACATATAATCTCTCGGTTGGATATGTTAGACAATTTGAATAACGTTTAGGTTAGTTAAGTAAGTTTTTTAAGTTAATTACCTTCAGCTAGTTCTTTGCACTATCAGTAAGTTTTATGTACTTTCAAATTCAAGTAAAGTCTATAAAGTCTGTGTTTTCAAAATCTACCACGCACTTAACATAATAACAACATTTAACCAATGGAAAATATTAACAACCAACACTTAACTTGCGAAGAAAACAAATAATATATGCATACAACTTCTTAGAAAACAAATAAGACAAAAAACAGTAAACACAACATCATGGAAAACGAACAAGACAACAAACAAGACAACCGATGATTACAAAAACTGCCTTCACCCACCTGATAAGTTAGTTGAACTCAACGTCCTTTGAAGCATCTGAATTTGATTTTCAAGTTTGTTAGCATGCACAACTGCTCAATGAGGAAGAGGGTCGTCAATCCATTGCCAAAGTCCACAACCATCAGGAGAATTACGACATCTATAGTGGTGCTGACCGATATCGGTTCCGTTACTTACAACAGCATACAGAATAGAAACCCCACAGTTATAGTAGATATCCCGAGAATTGACCTCTTGATTTGTGCTAGGTACTTAGTGTCGTATTTCATTCCTTCGTTCTCTTTTTCCGTTAAGGCTACGTCGATCTTCTCTTTGACGTCTACCATTTTCCAACTGCAAGCGCTCTTGCACTTTCGACTCATGCTCTCTTACGTCGGCATTGTGTCTTTCCTCCATTTCAATATACCATTCGGTTGGTGGTTGAGGGGAGGATGTATTCATTGGGCTACTGTGTTGTAATGGCCCTTCGTATGAGTATGAGGAGGGCAAAGAAATATGATTGTGATCGACCATTTTAGTATACTATTGATACGATAATAATGAACAGAAGTTTGGCAAGCAAAACGATATTTATAATGCAAATACATTGCCGGTGTAAAGCAGTGCAGCGTGGACATAGTGGCCGATTTGACCCGACACTGCTATCATTCTCACTCCACATCCCTCAGCTTTAATCTGTGTAAAGCAGACACATTTTCCATTGTAAGACTACAATGTGTCATTCTAACTCCACAGGACAAAGCTTTAATATGTCTACAGCATCTTGACATATCTTTAATGCATATAAACCAGTGCATCCATTAGCTTTAATTCTGTTTCAGACAAGACACGACCTCTAATTCTATGTCAGACAAGACCCAACCTCCTGACATTTTTGTAGCCACTTGAAAAATCTTTAATGCGTATAAAACAGTGCGTCGTGGCTATAGTGCTTGATGTGACCCAACACATTACCATTCTACAATCCATATGACTGGATCCCGTGACATTCCATTATCCATTAAACATCAATAGCTTATAAATAGAATTAAGGATGTCGAATAACATACTCATTCAAACTTCCAAACTAATCATCACAGTTCTTTTACCTATATTAAATGAGTTTTATAAAACGTTTGTGGTGCTTCTCATCTTCGTCTTTGTCATCTTCATCATCTTTCGACGATTTTATTGAACATTGTATTACTTAACAAAGAATGTTTGCTACTGAAACGAGGGATTTAATGGCCCATGAAATTGTTGTAAGCTCTACGTTATCCCAAGGAGGTAGTGTTGTTGGAAGAAAAGACTTGCGTTATGGATGTGACTATGTTGGCGGTCATAATCAATTGATCAAGGATTATTTTACGGCAAACCCCGTGTATGGGGACGTGGATTTTAGACGAAGATTCTATATGTCGAAGAATATCTTTAATCGGGTTCTCGACAAATTAAACGAAACAAACATTTTTCACCCACAGAAGAAATGAAATCAACAAACTTGGAATTTCTCCACTGCAAAAGGTTACGGCTGCACTTCGCATGATATCATATGGAACTTCTGCTGATTCGCAAGATGACAAAGTGCGGATTGGAGACTCAACGGCAATATTATGTATGAATGAATTTTGCAAAACCGTTGTTTGTATGTTTGGTGAAGAATATCTTTGATCCCCTACTCCTCAAGACATTGACAGATTGTTAGCAATGGGATCTCAACATGGATTTCCAGGTATGTTCGGTAGCTTAGATTGTATGCATTGGAGGTGGAAAAACTGTCCAGTTGCATTGCAGGGTAATACACAGGACATTGTAAAAAGGTAACTCTGGTCTTGGAAGATGTTGCTTCATCCGATTTGTATATATGGCATGCTTTTTTTAGAGTACCAGGTTCACTGAATGATATTAACGTTCTACGACAGTCATATTTATTTAATGACTTATGTAATAATATATCACCTCTATGAAATTACAAAATAAGAGACAAAGATCATTCGATGGGTTATTATCTGGTAGGTGGAATCTACCCAAAATGGAAAACGCTTGTGCAAGCTTACAAAAGACCAAATAATGCAAAAGAAGCCAGGTTCACCAAATAACAAGAGAGTTTGAGGAAAGATGTCGAATGAGCATTTGGAGTGCTTCAAGGTATATTTTAGATATTAAGAAAAAAGGTATACTACCACGATCCGACGGTATTATCTGATATCATATACTTTTGTATAATTTTACATAATATGGTTGTCGAAGAAGAACATGGTGGGTACGAGCTTCAACCGAGAAACTATCCAAACATTGCTGTAGCATTTCAAAAAAAGCTTTTAAGGACCCAAATACTTTTGTCGAATACTTGCAAAGAATACAAGACTTTCGAGATCCACAAGCTCATCTTAATCTAAGAGAAGAACTAGTGAAACACTACTGGAAACATATAGGAAACCATTAGTAGAAGTGATGTTTAGATAGTGCTTGCATTTCACTTATCTACTGTAATAAGTTGTTATTGACGTTCTGTACTAATGTTTGTGTTTGAATTTGTTATATTTGTTGTACTAAGTTGTTGTTGACGTGTTAATAGTAATAACAACAGCGAGAATGCCAAGTCAAGATGAGCTTGAAACTATAACAATAGCAATAATAACAAAATTGACAACAATAGCTTTACTAATAACTCCAACTAATACAACGACAATCACATTAACAACAAAACTAACAATGACACTACAACCAACACTTACGAGATCAACTAATAGATGCAATGCTAAGATATATTATAGGAACCTAGTTTTCTACAAACCCTCTTGACGTCTATGGTATACTCCTCAAGTTGCTTCTCCATATACAATCTTTGCACTAGATTGAGGTCGTTTAAGTTACAAGTTAAAAGAGACATATCATCAGCTCTTTGTTGTCGAGCTAAATTTTTTTCTTAACTCTAGCTCGTAATTTAGTAACTTTTGTTTTTCATCGTGACGTGCTCTTTCAAATCTCTTCGTTTCTTTTGTTTCCATGTGTACTTTATTTGCATCTTCAACAGCCGTCATTCGCCCACCAATATGTTCATAATGTGCACTGTAATCGGGGTGGTTTTTTTCTTACCCTTGAACTTCCTCGGCGGCCTACCACCTGTACTAGTTGTGAAGGGGGTGTCTTCATGTAGATCAGGACTACCGGGGCTAGACTCATCGCTCATCTTTTTAGGTAGAAAGCGCATTACTGAATGCTCTTATCGCTCTCAACTCCATTTTTCCTCTTTTGTGAGTATGTCATAGCAATGGTGCATGTTGAATGGTTGATTATTATGTTCAGACATATACACTATGTTTGCTTGATTGAGCTATAGATGATGAAGTACTATAAGAAGAATAAAACATAGAACTTGATAATATGAGCTACAAATTTAAAATCATTACCAGGTCCATGTCGTTTGCTCCACTTTGTTGTCTTGAATGCAGGCCGGCCATTATTTCTTTCCAATGTTGACAAGCAGCATTTATTCTTTTCCAAGACTGCTTCAAAGTATCAACCTTTCTTGGAAGACTATTTGGACTTTGAAAGTTGAACAAATTGCGTACAGAATTCCAAAAAGAAGTTTCACTTTGGCTCGTACCTTTCTTATTGTCTCTAGAACATTCAACCCAACAGAATGCTAATTCAGCTTGCTCATCCGGCGACCATTTAACCATTTTTGCGGCTTTTAGTTCCGCATTTGCAGATTCAATAATGTTGATTCTTGTTGTTTGATTTTTCCAAGTTTGAGCAGAAGACAAATTAGAATTCCTATAAACATCTTCTTCTTCGGCAATTTCATTGCCTTCGAATTCGGTTTCTTGGTTTTCACATATGTTGTCTCCAAATTGATTATTGAGATTTCTTGATAAATTTTGTGAACGATAAGGCAATCCTAACCGTTGTTGGCTATTGGGAGATACGTAGTTTTGATCATAGTAATAGTTTTGTTAAAACGAACTATTTTGTGAATAATTTGAATTTTGAGAATTTTGATAATGGTTAGAATCTTGTTGAGAATGAAAGAAATTTTGATTTTGTTGTGGCTGATATGAATTTGGAGCTTTTTGAAATGATATTGATTTTGACCATGTTGAGAATTAAATGTATTCTGATTGAATTGAGTCAGATTCTGATTATCTGATCTTAGTTGAGATAGAAATCTAGAAGATGAAGAGTTTTGAGATTTTCCTTTTGGATTTTTTGACATTACTAAGATTGTTTGAAGAAAATTTGTTGATGAGAGTAAGAACTATAAAATAAATGGTGTAAACAGAATTTTGAAATTGGTAAGTTATATAGATGGGGATGGAGAGGGATAGGCAACGACCATCTATATGACCGTTGAGACTTAGCTGGCTATATTGTAGCCGGCTAAGTGGCAATGGTCATATAGATGGCTGTTGCCAATATCATTGCTTAGCCGGCTTTATTATGGCCGGCTAAGAACCAACCCCCTGGGTTGCTTTGGCAACCTTTCGGGTTGCCAAAGCAACCCAGAAGAGCTCAACCGACCCCCTATTGGGGGTCAGTTGCTTCCCAACCAACACTCGATTGGGAATGCTCTTAGAAACATGCATGGACTTGGACCATTACATCCAGGGATGGACCTATGCTCATTGGACCCTAGGCTACATCACATGCTAGAATTTTGAAAAGTTATTATGTACTACTTAATAATGTGGTCCATTACTTTTGAACCAATAAAACAAGTTCAGATGTGTTCTGTATAATTTTATTTGACAAAAGAAATCACTAAATAGACAAAAGAAATCACTAAAATAACAATAAAGTGATGAGAACCGAGATAATGTGCAGATGACCTAAATTAAAATTTGATAAATACATGTTGGTAGAAGTAACAGAAGAAAGACAAAGGTGGAAGCTTGTCTCAATGGCAGTGATGGAAGCAGAAGTTTTGAGGATTTTGAAAAAATTCGATTCCCGAAGTGTTTAGAGATGAGAAAAGAAAAAGTTCTTGTCATGTGATTAGCTCTACAGTGACAACAGAGCAAGTGAAGCTTACACAAGCATTAAAAACAATAGCAAATTTTAAAGAGAAGGGAGATAGAAAATGGAGAATGAAGATGGAAAAAAAAGATCAACTAACGATGATCTTAAATCAGTGGATTCGACTATGCTGAGTATGCAACAATGTTTGGTGCAATTAATTAATCGATATGTCTAACATTGGGAATTAACTAAAACTGCATCCAATATAGAGTACCGTTACAACAACCCATGAGCTAGCTTGGGTTTTCAATCTAATGATGGTATTGGATCTTCTACATGAGAAGAAGAGAAAGACAATCTTTTATAATATTGTCAGAAGATTTTATAGAGGTCACAAAGGGACATCTTGGAACACAGAAATATGTCACCATGGAGAGGTATTATATAGAGAAAATTTGTATGTGAGAAGCAAGAGTTTTGTAATAACCCGCAAATTTATCACTTTGATAATTATATTTATTTTTAAAGTATCAAATATAAGTTTTTTAACATATATTATGATGCATTGAATAATAAATAATGATGGTAATCTTATTTTGAATAAGTATTTACAAAAAATATATACTTTGAAAAAATATCGATAAAATGACCGAAAATCGTTATCAATAAACAGCTCTATAATTATCAAAAGTCGTGCACGGAGCTGGATACTTACACTTATTTAGCCATATAAACAAGAGTATAAAATAAAATTATTTATTTTATTTTTGGGAAAAAATGTATTTATGACATCATCAATAATGGCATCATATTTAATAATTGATTTAATGAATTTAAATTAAGATTTAATGATTTAATAATTATTATAAATATTAAAATAATTATTCTAAAATTAATTCATTTTAATTAATTATATAGTGATAGTAAATCATTTATAATAGTTTTATAAAGATATGTGCTTAATTTGAAAATATATAAAAATTCGTATCGCTTTATCGATATAACGGCACTATTTATAAACAATTATTTAATATTAATTTATATGATTTTATAAATCAAATATGATCATTTTAATTAGCTAAAAATGATAAGAAATTGGATTTCAAATTTTGTTTACATTTATATGTAATTTAATTAATAAGTGAAAATGTGATCGGGAATCGGTTTTCAGATTTTCAACGGTTTAACGAATGAAAGTTGTTCAAAGTTGTTGCAACCTTGTTTATATGTTTTGTGCACATATATAACATACACATGCATACCATTATATATACATAAACACATATATACATACAAATATACATATACACTTATCTACATATACATATACATATACATTTACATATAAATATACATATACATATAAATATATATTACAAAAGATCTAAGATATTTTTACATAAACTTCATCCTTAAGCAAACCAAAGTCAAACTCTTACACACATCAACTTACAAACATGGAGGCACAAGGGGGTGGCATTGCTATGCGCCTAGATGGGAGAGAAGGGATGTGGGCAAGTGGCAAAGAGTAATTATACATTTGGATATTTATTTCCAAAGTTTTTCTTATAAATAACCACCATTCTTTTCATAATTTTACACACTATTCTACTCACCTTCTTCCTCATTCTCAAGCTTTTCAATGGCTTCCTACCTTAGAAATATTATGAAGAAAAATTAGCGAAAGGAAAATAAATTTATATAAGTATATATACATTTGCAATCCACTTAAAAACAAGCTCAAATCCACTCCTTTCTTCACTCTAAACCTATGGCCACATAATCCACCACGAAGGCCGAGCCCACTTCCATTTGCAAGCATAGGTCGAGTACATTCAAAGGTCCAAGGCTCGATTCCGTAGGCTTAGCGAATGTTCATGAAGTTAGAAACCAATGAAGGTGAGAAACTATATATATACATATACATATACATATATATATATATATATAATGATGTGATATGATTGATATCAATGTTTACTAAGTTTTGATCATTAAGTTTGGTTGTTTACTATAATTGTTTAATAGTATTAACAAGTCACGTTAAATACACGTCGAATATCACAAAGGAAATCACTTCCCTTTTGTAAATGAAATGGTGTATATGGGATTGTTAAACCCCTTTAAAATGGTTTAGAATTGTTTATAAATGTTTTATAAACACTAAAATACAATTTGTTGAAGTTTTGATAAGTTATGAAAATTGAGTCAAAAATAGGTGCGTCGCATAATGGCAATTCGCGATTTCGCGTCGTAGAAAGTTCAATCCATTTATATGATGGATTCAGAGTCGAAAATTTTTGTAATAAGAATTTTCCAAACTCTTATAATCATAGTTTTCGAACAAAATAAAAGGATCGAGATTTCATTTAGTAGATTTTGAATTATGAGCAAAATAATTTTTAAAATTTGCTTGGTTTTTAAATTTAAAAAAAAATATTTTCGTTTTAGTATAGGCAATGGCTGAGAATAAATTCATTTAGTTCAAAACTGGATTCTTCCCAGTTAAAAAATAAAAAAACTTTGGTTTGAAACAATTTTGGCTATTAAGGAAAACCAATTTTGGCTATTAAGAAAAAGGAATAAAAAATAGTTTGCTTAGGTTGTAATAAATAAATAATAATAATTTGCTTTTTGGCTTCGTCTGAATAAAAAATATAAGTTCGGCTTCAGATAAATAAAATTAGACAAACAAATTTATATTATTAACATAATATAATTATTTTATAGTTGAATTTTCATAAAACTAAAAATATATAATATACATACATATATATACACATACATGCGCGTGCGCGCGCGCGCCCACACACACACACACACACACACACACACACATATATATATATATATATATGTGTGTGGGGCATTTCACCAGAAGGACAAACTTTGCAGTCCAATTAGTTTCTAGGACACACATGCAAAGAAATTACTTTCAAGGCCAAAATCAGCAGAATAATTACTTTCAAAGACAAAGTCAGCAGTCCAATTACTTTCAAGGACATAATTTCATAGGATTTAAGGCCCTAGAAACTAATTATTTTACGTTTTGTCCTTGAAAGTAATTATTTCAGTTGTGTGTCCTAAAAACTAATTCCACTTGCTAAAGAGGCCCTTGTGGCTAATTTCCACTATATATATATTTGAAATTTATTAATAAATACAAAATAATACTTTTTATGCACATTTATATTTAAAGATATGTCTTCAAAATTTTAAATTTTAAATTCAAATTTAAAATATATTTTCTTAGATCTTAATGTTTTGTATAAGTGTATTTATAAATATACATTCAAAACATTAAATCAATATTAAAAATAGACAGTAGACATGCATACAAAGAGGCTAATAATCTGTTGTGGTGTGAACCCCCAAATCTAAGTATGTGTATGTTAAACCATTTGCACATTATATATTGCACGTGCACGTATATGTATATGTGTATTTAATAAACATTACCCATTATATATATTAAAAATATTAATAAGTAAAATCCCTTTTATTAATTAATTAAATTAAATAATGATTTTATTTTAAATTTATTTATATAGATCAAAATTAATTTAGACTTCATAGAATAAGATCCAAAATGATAAAAAAATTGAAATTCATGTATTTAACTCGCTGCATGTTGGCCCAGATCCAACGTTATTATCATATAACAACGACTAAAAGTATTAAAATCATTTTACATACTTTTAGATATAAAAGCTATACTATAAGGATCTCAAATTAATATTATTTGGTGTTTGTTCCAAAATTTGACACAAACTACAACCAAACTTATGCAATTATTTGAGAAATGAATAAAAGTAAAAAATATCTCACAGATATAAAATATCACATTGCAAATATTTGCAAAATAATATTGTTTACTTTCATTTGATTTGCAAATATTTGGCAAATGAATGCATAATTCTAGAAAATTTTGCAAAAATGAGCGGATGTAGTCAAATACCACTAGCTCAAGTTGTAAGATCTCTAGTTGTGGTTCTAAGGTCTTGGGTTCGATCCCTTGATACATTATAATGAGTGCTCTCCTAAAATTAAGTATCACTTTTGTTATCAAAAAATGAATGGACATAAGCATATTTTCTGGTAAATAAAGATGTTTTTACAAATATTTACAAAATGAATGCATAGTTCTGCAAATGTTTGCTAAATGAATGCATAATTATGCTAAAGTTTGCATATTGAATGAATATACAAAAATGCTCAAAAATTTTAAAATATTGTGAAATATATGCAAATTTTTCCAAAAAGATTTGCAAACTTATGGCATAAGAAGACATTTCAAAAAGTGGAAATTAGCCACAAGGGCCTCTTTAGCAAGTGGAATTAGTTTCTAGGACACACAATTGAAATAATTACTTTCAAGGACAAAACGTAAAATAATTAGTTTCTAGGGCCTAAAAACCTATGAAATTATGTCCTTGTAAGTAATTGGACTGCTGACTTTGTCCTTGAAAGTAATTATTCTGCTGACTTTGGCCTTGAAAGTAATTTCTTTGAATGTGTGTCCTAGAAACTAATTGGACTGCAAAGTTTGTCCTTCTGGTGAAATGCCCCTTTCAAAAATATATATAAGACTTAAACAATATCATGGTTAAGAGAAGAAGAACTCACCAAAAGAATTGTTTGAGAACAATAGAGAACCCACCAGAAAAATTAAAAGAATAAAACTCAAACATAACTTTTGTTAAATCGATCAGTTTAATAAGCCAGTCAAATTAGGGTTTACGTATGGTAACTAGGAGATGATAGAGATCGCGTAGGAGTAAAGAGAAAAAACCAAAAAAGATTATTTTAAAGCAAGTTACATGGGACGACTTTACAAATTTTCACTGGAAGGGAAACAAGTCTAAAAATAAAGGTTTATGTATCCAGTTTCCACTTTTTTTAGACTAAGGATAAAATTTGGAAAGTAGTAAATTACAAGGAAAAACTTTGTTATTTCAAGTCCATGTTCGATCATGAAAAACACTATGACAAGTGAAGATGGCGTTAGTTATGGACCGTTAGAGTGACAACTAAGGATGGAAAGTGGGACTGTAGCCGGGGCGGCGGCAACTAGGGTTTAGGGTTATTTTTTATATTTGAAGAGAGGGGGCGAGATTGGTGGCTAAGATGCAATTGGGATGACAGGTGCGTAGTGTAGCAATGATGTCTGAGCGAGATGTGACGTCGATGGTGGTTGAGGAGGAGACGCGATGGTTGGTGGGTGTTGCTTTTTTTTAAACTTAGTTAAATTACAAAGATGTGTAGTTAGCAAAGATTAGACTGTCTATTTTACATGTAAGCATCGCATGTCTTAACCAATTGCGTTATCCCTGTGGGCTAGATGTAGTGTTTTTATATCAAATATTAGTCATTGTGATGCTAATTATAACTAGCAGTTTTACATTTGATTTTTAATGCTAGTTATAAATGTCATTATATGAATTGTAAAAACTAATGTAACACATCATGAATACAATGCAAAAGTAAACTAGCATGATGCGACTTTTTTTAATTGCAGTTAGGGTTTTACAAAATGATTGTAATGACCCGGATTTTCAGACCAATCAAAACGTCGAAAAATCCGTCTATTCTAAACCAATCAATGAAAACTACCATTTTAACATATTATCATCTGATAAATATATTCCTAAATGAATAGAAAACACGCGTCACTAAATTTTTAGAATTTAATTATTTATTCTACTGGGTGCATTTTAATACATGAAAAATAGCAAACAACAAACATGAAAATACTATTATTAGGGATATATCATTACCACTTGTGACTGCTTACGTACCCCTATCTAATTGGATCCCAATTAGACATGGGATCAGGCCAACGTAGTTCTCCTACCGCAAATAGGACTCAAGGAACCTACGATGCAACAAACAAATATGCAATTCCCAAACTATCCATTTAGGCTTAATCTTCACATATAGATTTCTGAAATCTAATTAACTTTATTATTTTCAAAATATAATCCTTTTCGAAAATAATTGCTTTGGACTCAATTCCTGATTTGTTTATTTCAAAACCTTTGAAATAATATATACATCTTTTGTATCCAATTATACTTTACTTTGGGATTTTAAATCAAATCACTTTTAAAAAAGGTATCAAATACACTATATAAAAGCATATCAAAATATATGCAATCAGATCAGGAGGTTTCTAGCAATAACAAGGCAACTTGGTCCCAGCCTTCCGAAAAAAAATAGATATGTATATCCCTCTGTTCGTCGAGCGGACTATACTGGGCATAAAGAACATCTACACCTCCCTTGCCCACCTTTTTAGTTATGGGTTATCTGAATCATCGGTAACATAACAAATCATTTTATATCCCGAAGTGACAAATCATTTTGCACTAATTTTCACAAATACTTTCAAATCATGGTGTTGTTATTTCCTAAAATCTTATGAAATCATTTTCAAACACCAGGTTTTAGTCCTCGAAATTCTCTTCATTTATAAAACACTTTTATAGACCATTCTTTATATAAATCACTTTTATTATCGCTTCAAAATTATATATTCCCAAAATATTTTCATTTCTTTTCAAAACAAACCATTTCATTTAAAAGATAAAATACCTTTTATTTCCAAAATTATAATAAATATCTTTTATTATAATTCCTGCTTAACCAATATTTTTATCGAGCATCTTATAGTCAAACTGTGAAATTCTAATCACAAAGTGTTCATATTAAATCATCCTCAATTTATTGTCTACCCAGCCCATGTATATAAAAAAAGTTATTGCTCATAAACTGGCTGAGCTTAATTCAAAAAATCGATCAATGAATTAAACATAACAATAAATTATAATCAACACTTCATTCCATCAAAATTTTATAACACTTTTTATTTTATCTTGGGTTAAAACGGTTTGAGTAAATCAATTTAACTTTTCTCTCCGTCGGGCCAGGCAAAATAGCTAGGAGGAGCAGATAACTGGTTTCCCAAACACCAACCTAGAGACTACCATTCTATCACCCATAAGGCGGTCAAGTTATTTGGTTGACTCAAATATTATTGATATTTATTTTGGAGATTTCGGATTTTCCCTTCGATATGTTCGGTCCCTCGCCCAAGTCTCCTTGGATCTTATAGACGAAACACGTATAATAGTCGTTTCCGCATACCCCATTAAGTATTTAACTTCTTAATTAACTTTTAAAATATTTAATTAACCATCCAAATAAATTTAACATCATGATAACATATAAATAAATAAGCATAAAAGCATATTATAGCATCATGGAATATTAAATAAAAGAGTAAAAATTTTCTTATCTTAAAGCTATCCCTTTCAATCACTATAGAACTTCTTCTTCCAATTTAAAGCCAAGGGGAGCTTGGCCTGTAGATGAGAGTATGGAGATGATGGAAACCCTTAAAGTAGAGGTGAAGAAGAAGAAGAAGGAATGAGATATGTTAAATTGTGAAGCCTCAGGGTCTTATTTATAGCCTTAGAAAAATGTGACAAATTACTAAACCACCCTAAGATATTATCAAAATATCTCTTACACCACATCACCTCAACATCAAATCCTTGCCAACATACTCTATTGCATGCATTAATGAGATGTAATGTGATACGACATATTGCAAAAATGTCTTAAGCAAGGAATGACATGTATTAATGGTGGATTTGATGTTTGCTTTTTGGTGAAAAATATCTTAGATATTTTGTATTGCTTTGATTTGACTAATTGTGTATACGTATATGTGTATGTATATGTATGTGTTGGTGCATGTATGTGCATATTATATATGTGCACAAGACATATAAACAGTGTTGCGATCACTTTGAACAACTTCTGTTTGTTAAACCGTTGAAAATCTGAAAGCCGATTCTCGGTCACATCTTCACAAATTAATTAAATTACATATAAATGTATACAAAATTTGAAAATGACATTTATATTATTATTTAATAATTAAAAGGGTCTAATTTGATTTTAAAACAATTATTAAATCATTTAAACTCAATTTAAATTCAAAAATCAATTATCTAAAAAAGATGACATCATTAATGATGTCATAAAGACATTTTATTTCCGACAATAAAATAAATATTTTTATTATATATTCTTGCTTAAATGGAGAAATAAGTGTATGTAAGAAAAATCGTGCATGGTTTTTGATGATTAAAAAGCTGTTTATCGATAAAACGATTTTCAGTCATATTGTCGATATTTTTCCAAAGAATACATTTTTGTAAACATTATTCCAAAACAAAATCACCATTATTATTTATCATAAAAAACATGATTATTTTTTTAAAATAATCCTATATTTGAATATTTAAAATTAATCAAATATTCCATATTAAATGATAAAATTACGGGTCGTTACAATGATGATCGACATTGTCGTGTGATCTCGAATATGGTGTACAGAGAAGGTGTAGCATGATGGCGTGGTGAACAACAAAATTCTTTTTTCCTCTACCTATGGCCATCTCCACCAAGGAATTTCTGATCTTCTTCGTCTAACTTCACCCCATCACTACTACCTCATTTCCATCATCTCCTCTTCTATCATTGTCATCACCACCTCCTCCTTCATAAATCGCTACCACCACAACTAACCATCCTCGCTACACCACCACCAAAGTTCTCGTCATCTACTGTCATCTCATTAATTATCGAAAAACCTTAATTTTTTCATATAAGCTGGGATATGAAACGATTTATTTTGATCTCTACTTGATTAGACGTATTAATTTGGCCTCGAAAATAAAAGCGAAACTAAAAAGTTTATCCTAGAAATTTGAATGTATGTTATGGAGCCAATATTCAGTGATCATTAATTTTTGTTAAAAATTTTGAATTTTTTTGGATGCATTTGATTTTCTAAAATTTTCTTTTCATCGTTTTAGTATGCTGAAATTCTAAATTTTCTAAAGCTTGATTTTGAGTATTTTATAATTTCTCGGACAACTCGGGGTTTTTTGAACTTTTTATATTTAATTTTTAAACAAATTGTTTTTGTTTCAGAATTTATATTTTTTATTGAAAAATTCAAATTCAAATTTCTTTAATCTTAGAAGTTTTGATTTATGAAAACTATTTTCTTCCTTAAATTCGGATGAATTTTGAAAACTATGGAAATTTTTAGTTTTTTTTTTTGAAATAAATTGACATTTAGATATTCTCATTTTGGAAAATGCTAGAGCATTAAGGGGAATGCTCTGATTTTTCAACCGGCTAAGAAAGAAAATAATGAAGCCCCCCTAAATTCCGCCATTTTCTCCACGTTTTTTTATTTCTACCCGTCTCCCTCTTACCTCGGTTGCTGTAGCAACTTTCTTTCATTTTTTTCCTCTTATAAGTTTTGGATTTCTAAAGTTTTGAAGTTTTTTCCCCCTTTTTGGATGTTCTAAGACATGTTGAAATTTTCGAAAGGTTTACCATTTGAAAAGTCTGAACTTCAAAAAAAAAAAAATTCTTTTCCAAAAATTTTAATACAAAAAGTTGATTTATTGTATTTTTATGACACTTTTGATCAATTGTTACTTTTTTATTATTTTTTGACAGGAGGTGCTACAATGATTTGAAAAAAGGGATTCATGATTATATGGGGAAAAGGTGAAGTATGGATATTAGGTGAAGTATGGATATTGGATGGGCGTTTATAAAAATAAACTTATCTATTCTTTGAGTTTGTTGGGTGCTTTTTTAGTCGGTGTGGGTCTAATGAAAAAAAATCTCTCGAAAATGTATTTTTTATCCATAGGAGCAAAAGTTTTATCTGTTTTCGACTTACGAGAGGTAAGCTTTTACCAACCCAGTTAACCTTCCATTAAACTTTCTAAAACATGTAGAGTTTCGTTTACAAGCCCAGTAAACTATTTCTAAAGGGCAAACTTTACGTGCTTAATTTTTTGAAGCCCAGTTTTCCTGGGCCTTAGCCCTTGAATAAATTGTATGCGTAACCAGCTAACTTGCAACCCTATACAACTACATGTCCAATTCCAATATATGATATTTCCAGCTCTAGTGCATCCATTCTTCTATCGTACTATGTGACTGAGCAAACATTGCAACTAAATTTTAATTAAGATCGATTATAAATTTGAGCGTTCAACCTACGTTGCCTTTAAATTCTTTTTAATTGCAGGTTACTTTCACTATTCTTCTTAATTTTTCCCTTCCCTTTTACTGATTTATAAGTCTATTTCCATTTAAAAAAACCTTTTTTATTTTATTTTTTGTGATGAAGATCAACTAAGCTAGGTTTTAGGCTGAAAAATAAGAAATTGACCACGTTCCTACTTTTATTGCTTGAATCAAATACGAAAACCTAAAATAAAAGCATGTTTTGAGAGGTTTGTTAAATTAAATCATTTGTTTGGGATGGTAAGTTAAAGAAGATTACTTCAGTATAACCTTTAGCTAGGAGATTTATTTAAGGAGCAACTAGACAAATGAATTTTGATTTAAGGGAATGGATAGATAGTTTGAATAAAAGTTGCTAGAATTGAATACATCTAAGACCACGCTTCTTATGATGCGGATTTAGCATAAATAATATTTTCTTGCGTCGAGTACCATATGGTGTATTCAGAATTAGCACAATTTTGCAGCCATGAAAGGATTCTGCCAACTTGAAACGCTAATATTGTAAACCTTTGAACTTGCATATGTGTGCGTTAAACCTTAGGTGGCAGGGACGATTTGGCATGTGAACATTTAGTCTTCATTGTAGTTTTGAAATCATTTCAGTTTCTTTGTAGTTTTGAAAACTGAACCAAGATTAATTTGTGAATTGTTAGAAATACACAACAAATACTTTCAATACATAACATATTTTCTATTTCTATTTTCATTGGTCATTGAGCAACGATGGTAACAAGTACTGTAACTTGGGTTAGAATTCTACTGATGAGGGTGAAGTTTCCCATGATGTGGTTTGGCTTCGGTGAAAGAGGTATGGGATTTTATTGATTAATAAACATCAAATAGTATATGTTTGCAAGTTCACTTTAAGTTCTACTTTGTTATCTACCGGCTAACGAATACCTCGATGATTTTCTCTTAAGAACTAATCAACAACATATGATGACTCATTAGGTGTAAATGGGAAATGTGATGAAGTGAAGAGGAGAGAAGCATTGGAGTTGGAAGAACTCTCATGATTAGATCTACCTACTGAAGTGGTAGAATTGATAATATCAAAGCTGCCATTTGCGGACGATCCGAAGTTGGTATGTGTGTGTAAGAGTTGGAGGGATATAATGCAAACAGCAATGCCCATCTATCTGGTAGGCAAAAGCCCCCGTTGCTCCATGTTATAAGTAGAGGAGGAGGAGGAAACGAAGAAGAAGGAGCCATTTTCCACTTCTACAGCCCATTTTTAAACAAATCATTCCAAGTATGTTCCCCCTTTGACTTGAGAGGGTACGAAATCATTTATGCAAGAGATGGAACTCTACTGATCTACAGCCAAGATAAGATGAAGATGTTGATGGTCGACCCTTTTAGGGGGAAATCTGTTATTTATCCAGGCATAACTCACAACTTATCCTTCAATGGCACTGCTATAGGAATGCATAATGGTTACTACATAATATTCCTCATCGACACGTCCGACGAGAAAGAAATCACCGTGCACTTGTACGACAGGCAGGGTTGGGCTTTGGATTTGGTGTACAACAATGATAACGAGCCATTTTACATGTCATCGAACCCGGTGTACTACGATGGTTGATTCTACTGCTTGGGTACCAAAGGCGATAGTTTAGGAGTGTTTGATTTGTTAGAATGGAGCGTATGATGTTCAATTCATGAACAAATACGATAATGATGACGATATCGACTGCTACCACCACCTTGTTGATTGGATCGACACAGTGATGGTGGTACGGGTCGAAAACTGTGGAAGTAGGATTCATTTGTTTCGTCTTGACCGAGAGAAGATGGTTTGGGAAGAGACTTCTGATTTGGATGGTCGAAGCTTGTTTCTCGGATCTACCATGTTTCCCATGTCCCTGCCAATGATAAAAAGCTTCGAAACAGGGTCTTTCTACCTCATACTCATCAAGATGAAACCAGGACAGTAATTGTAGCCAATGCAGATTTGTCTGATGATCTCTTTTATTTCATGTCAAAGTCTCTTATTTCAAGCAAGGAAAAAACCATGCTGCAACAACTATATGTTGTTGTAATAACAGTAAGGAAGAACCACTGTATTTTGGTTTGACCCATGAACAAAACCCGTGTCCATTTAGTTCCAGCCGTTCTATTATGGCATATGATACGCACGGCTTCATGTTTTTCATTTTATCTTCAAACACAATTATTTGCTACTTGGTATATTTTGCTTCATTTCAATGACTGTTTTGTTTTTAATGTAGTTGCTTGTAAAACAATTGATAAACTTGCTTTGTAAAACTTTTTCTGTTTCAATTATCTGTAACGTTGCCCATACAAGTATTTATAAAGGCATTATGTAAATGGGCTGTGGGTGGCCAAGACTTATACAACCCGCACCATATCAACTTAGATATATTTCTATTATACCGATACATTTCTCATTCTAGTTTATGTGTGTTGTATGGACATGTGATTCTTTGTGTGATTCCTTTCTGTTGGAAGTAACCCTTTAGTGGCAGAAATTCCTTGCCACCATCAGTCTGCATTATCTTTACCTGATAGTTTGTCTGTATCTCAGCATTTGATATGAATTGCATCACTGCATTGTTAGTCTCATATTTTGATTTTAAAAAGTAAATCCACACATATCTAGAAAAAGCATCAATGAAAGAAATGTAGTATTTATAACCATAATCAGTACTTATTGGGGTTGGTCTCCAGATATCTATGGCAACTAATTCAAGTGGTTTATTATACACAGTCTCTGAATCTGGATATGCAAGCTTATGACTTTTACCCATTTGACAATATATGCAAGTGTAAGAAGTGGGAATTTTATCAATAAGAATGTTATCACATCTACTTAGAACATGTCTAACTATATTCATACTGGGATGTCCCAGTTTACAATGCCATACATCATATTTTTCAACATTTTCTGTTTCTAAAATTTAACACCATTTTTCTTTGCACTTAGAGTTTCTTGGATTTGCAACATTAAATTTGTATAATCTTTTATACTCTCTACACTGCAAAAGAATTTCTTCTGTTAGACTATCTTTTACTAAACTGTAACGATCCGTAAATTTCAACTGTTTTAATAACGTAATTAGTTGAAATTTTGTGAAATTTTAAACGATAAAATTTTGAAATAAAAATTTAATATTTGGAATACGTCTAGTTAAACATAGCAACTGGTAAATTTTCGTCCGAAAATATGAAAGTTTATTTCGCGCGTAAATTCACTTCAACTTAATTAGTTAAAAAAGCGATGAAAATAAAATGTTTCCGAAACCTAAATATTTTTACATAGAAAAATTCTAAACCATCTTCTGAGCAAGATGTCAGTTTGTCGTTTTTCCAAATTCGGACATCTTTGGCTCCGTCGATCTTATTTTTCAGCGTTTTTCTTGCATTTTACACGGTAGAAATTTCTTTGAATTGTTTTGAGTCCTTTTAAATTTCTTGTGCTCACTCAATAGCCTAACTACGAACCGTCATTTCCTTTATTATTTCCTGAAATTTTGTGCTTTATTTTTGGTCGGTACGTTTTACTTTACCATGCCCTTTTATTTTGAAAACATAAACTTATTCTCTGTCTCTTGTATTCCCAATTCATACAAAAGAACATTTAGTTTATACCAGAGCTCTTCTCAAATATAATTCATTTCCACCCCTCTGCTGCCACCTCCCTCCTCTACTTCCTTTCTCTTCTTTTTTATATTTCATTTTCGTGCCTGCCAACCAACCTCTCCCCCTGTGCACATGCTCCGCCTTGCCTAACCTTCCCCATTTCTCTAACTATGATCCACATGTCCTTCTGCTCCTTACCCGCCTTCCTCATCATCCGCGTCCTTCGTCTCGTTGAACCCATTCCTTGCCTCCCACGACCCGCCTTCTCTCCCTCCCACCTCACTCTCCACTTCGGCACCCAACCCATGAAGCCCACTTCAGCCATCACTCCCGCAACCAAGATCCTCCGCTGCCGTGAGCATCTCACCACCCCGCTGGCCTAGCGCAAGCACACACGTCGAAGCAAATCCGCGGTTGCAGCCACCCTTCTTCCCAAACGCAGCTTTCCCTTCCGCCTTCCACCTGCGCTACTCCGGGCGTGAGCAACCATTTATCTGCTCCTTCAATTTCCATTGGCATGCAACTTTCCTGAATATATGGGTATATGCATTATTTTGTTTAATTGTTTCAAGGATAGTTCGTATATTTATACACGTATATTTTTCTGTAATAAGTAATTATAATATGTATATATTACGTTAAGAAATAATGATAATGAACGTTAATGTTTACAGTATTAAACCTATGTGTTTAAGTATCTATTCTTTGTGTTTAAATAGCATCAAAGTTATGTTAATATATTTTGTTTGGTTTTGTGATAAATCCATATTCATATGTAAGCTTTCTGTTGTTATTCATGTAGATGGGTTAGCTTCTCGGGTCTGCATATGTAAATTTTGAATTTTGATTATTTATGTGGGTATACCAGTAAAGTAGGATTTACTTACACTGTAAGTTGTATTCAAGCTGTGTATTATGTTTGGTTATATATTAGTTTTTAAAATCTATAAAGCTATATTATTATACGTTTATATGTATAAGCTATATAGGGGTACTTTGTAAGTAACGTGTGTAAGTGTTTTTTTATATATTGGTTCAAAAATATAATAGATGAGGATATACCAGTATATAAGTCCATACCTTTACACGTGCTGCAGACTTTTCTTTACATTTCGTTTGCAAGTGCACAACTGTTCGCATCATGAATGGGTTGGTATATAGGTCTATATATATTACGTGTACATAAGTTTTGCATGAATTTTGAATATGAATAAAGATTGTTCAAATATACATTTTATATAAAAAAAAAATTTTTTTACATATGTTTAATGTAAAACAATGGTTTTGAATTACATATGTGTTGATTTAATATTATACATACATATATATATATATATATATATATATATATAAATAGTTATATATAGTTATAACATATATTTGTTTTGATTTTATCAAGACGGTTCTGATTCGTTCATAAATTCCTATTTGTCAGCTTTGATCGTCGAACTCGTATCCATCGTGCTTTGTTTCGAAAGTCGCGTCTGGATTCGTAATTCATCTGATTCTCGTTCATCTCTATAGCCTCGAAAGGTGAGCAATCACTCACGATTAACGTTCTTTTATTTATTAAATTTGATTTCAATTGAAACGACAATTGAAATATGCTGCTGTTAGTTAAATAAACTGTTATATATGTTATTACCTGTATCAGTTCACTTATGACATCTGACACCATTATCTGTTAATTATTTATGCAATGATAATACAGTTTGGCTGATAATTGATTGATTGTTGATGTTTAATTAGACGTTAATTGAAATGTTAAAGTGATAAAAAATATGCAATTGAATTTGATATAGGATGGTTAACATTTTTAAAACCGATTTATATGTTAAATTTGATTAGTGAATATGACCCTTTTTAATTGATAAATTAATTGACATGTAAATAGTGATAATTACACTTTGTACCATTGAACGTATATTGGATTAATTGTTGTAGTGTAAAAATTTGAAATTGAATGACAAGTGAAAAACCGTATAAATATTAGTGTAATAATCTTTAATCTACATGAAATGATAGTGTAGATTCTAGAAATAATTATATTAATTCGCACAAACAACAATGTGAATTAATACGATTATTTCGGGATTATTGAATTGATTATTGAATTGATATTGATTGTTGTTATTGCTTGTTTATTTACTTTGACACCATCCCAGTTATCACACTGCAAGTTCCCTTTATGTTTTGATTTTGAATTGAATTGGAATCGGGTTGAAATGATAAATACCCAAATGAATTTGACTTAGGATAGAAAATTAAATAAAACCCGATTGGTCAATAATTTGATAAAAAAAATGAAGATTTTATTTGAATAAATAATATGGTTTTGAAATGAAGTTGAAATTTGAATTTTAATAAAAGGAAAATGTTAATATTTAAAAGTTTGAAACAAAATGTTAACAATGAATTTGATGGAAGAATGTTGTTTAATTTGAGAAACGATTGAATTAAGTTTGAGATGATTTAATAATTAAGTTTGAAATTATAATTAAGTTTGAAATTATTAAACTTTGAAATTATTTAATAATTAAGTTTTGAATTATTTAATAATTAAATAAGATTGAATTATTTAATGATTAAATTAAATTGAATTTTGAATAAGTGAATTTTACTTCGTAATAATTGAAATTGAGTTTCATTATTAATTAAGTTTGGAAAATCATTTAAGTAAGTAAATAGGTGAAATTGAATTTCTTTAACAAGAAATAAAATGTGATATTTTTGGAATTAATGTAAGACTTGAAATGTAAAGAATTTGATTTGATGAATTTAGTTTAATTCAAAATTGTAAGTTTTGATTTAATGAAGTTGAACTTAAGAATTGATTTAATGAATTGGAAATTTAATGGAAATTGTTTTGAATGATAAAGTAACTTAACGAATATTGAATGGAATCGATAAATGAGTTTAAATTGATTTGAATGTTAAATTAAATTGATTTAAATGATTTTCGAAATGAAACTTATATACGAATTTGAATCAATATTTGAATTGTTTTAAAGGAAATTGAAATTGAATTGTAAGATTTTGAAATGGTAAATTTAGAAGTTTTGAAACGTAAATTATTGGAAATTGGTTTTGAAAGACAAATGAAATGTTGATTTACGAATTCTAATTGAATTGAAATTGATTTGGTTTTGAAATAAATAAATGACCAATCGGTGAAATAATTTCGAAGGTTATTAAAGAGATCGGAATTCGGTTATGGATATACTCTCTATCTAAACCGGAAACCACTTTAATAACTATACGCGGAGTGATGATCCAGAATGAAGTGGTTGGAATGATGTACGTGTTGACTGAAGAAAGAGAACGATAATGGATAGGCTTGACACTTGTGTCAAATTGGAAATGACTAAAACAGGAGCTGTGCCGGGCCAATGGAGGATTAGCTACCTCAAGTGGACACACTTCTTCGAACTACTTATACTTGTTGTCGATTGGTGCACCCTTGATTTTGGGAGTGTTGTTTCACGGTGTTGCGGGCGCTGCGGTGTTGCGTTCTCACCAGTCCGGATCAGGCGAACGGTAGTATCACTACCTTGGGTATTGCCTCATGTGCCTTATCATACTTGTATTCCATTTATTCGCGACCACTACGATTTTGATTTGTACCTTTAGTATATGGATTGCCCTCTGGTGACTTCCGGTTTTGGGGAAACTACGGTCTTGTATATGCTTTTGGGAATAAAAATGTGTTAAGGGTGGAATGGGCCATGACTTAACACTATTTTGATATCTTATTATTACTGATAGACATTATCTCGTACACTACTACATAGTAGATAGTTTAACGGATCCTTAAAGGATGGTTATTCCAAACATCCTTTGAGTTACTTGTATCTCAATTGCTATTTCACTTGAGTTGGATTTATTAATATAAGAATGTTAATCCTGACTCGAGTGTCTTGTGTTTTTGCTTTACGCTCGGGTCAGACTGAGTGTACCAGTATTCGAGACTCACCTTTGGAGTTGGGGCTTTGCTTGAAGATCCAGCCATCTTTTTTGCTTTCAGTATTCGATGATTCCAGTGATGTATTCTGATTTGTATCTGATGTATCGTGTTACTCTTCCGTTGTATCTGGTTTAACTCTGATGTATCGTATTACTCTTCTGTTGTAAACTCTGATGTAATTTATATATTTATATAGTAGCTTCATGAACTACTATCTCTTTTATTTCCGCTGCACTTATGTGACGACCGCCCATGACCCCTGTACAGAATCTTGAGATATAGCGCTGTAAAGTGTGCCAGGCGACCATGGACGATTGTCAAGGTAAGATTTAAAACAAAAGAGTCTATCGTATTACTCACAGCGCATGGACAAAATACAATAGAACATATGTATAGTGAAGCTTTACAGAACAAAATGACATCATATAAAACTCCATAATAGTTGAATACAAGCATCCACATAGTCAATACATCAAGCCTCACTACATATCGCTCAGAGAATACAAAACAGCGGAATATCCAGTACATATAATAAGAAGATAATATGCAACCCTCCAGCTCGTCTTCGATATCAGCATCGTGAGAGGAGAACAGCACCTGTCACCTGCTACCTAGTCTGCCCGTCCCAAAATGGACGAACAGCCCAAGGCAATAAGAATTAAAACATAAAGCCTTGAGTCAGACAACAGTCTTAGTGAGCAGTAAATTAACTAACAACATACCAAAAGAGCATAAAGGAAAAAGGAATAGGAATACAACCCTCCCACTCCAACCTCATTCTACAGTGATAGCCCCCAGACACACACTAAGCAGAAGCAAACATAGCAGAGCATACAATTTAAAGTAAAGCTACTATCACTCGAGTCAAGGGCGATGTTTTCCAAGTACCAAGGCCTAAATCAGATAAGCACCCAGAAAATACCGCTCTTGAGTCCGAATGACGATACAACCAAACATCCATGACTCTGGCTATCACTGTTATCATTGCTTCAATATCACCGTTAATTGAATGACCGGCACATTCTTTCAGCCGTCCGTCAAGGGCTAATGAAAACCCCGGTTCTAGACATAACTCCCGCACGTCGTCGCAGCCCGTGCCTAGGACTATCGAATCTGCCCAGAGTACTCGACCATCAACAGTTGGCCGTTGGGACTATCGAATCTGCCCAAACGTACCCTTGCTTAGAGCATGCTAGAACCTTCAACAACGATGTTATCCAAGCCTCCTAGTCATCCTCCTCGACGACTATTCTCATATCCATTCATTATCTTCAACTCGAATCATATCACCGAGTTATCAACATGCTTGGAATGATCCCGTCTGGATTAGACCAAGTCTTCATCATATGATTGCTTCGCTTCATTACATCCTCGCAAAGCCTCATCTCATCATCACATCATCAAATCTATGCATAAGAGCTTCATCATCCCGCTACATATGCCACGAGCAGCTTTTCCAATTCAAGAGCCTTTCCCTTAGCTTTTGAATCATCTTCGATCTAATCTAATCATCAATCATCTAGTTCATAACAATCAATCAAATCAAACATCAATCCAAGCAATCAAGCATTCAAATATGATCTAAGTAGACAATTATAACAATAATGGCATTTTCGTAATTAAAGAGTTGAAAGTCCAATAAGCATGAAAACATGGATTATATCTCTACAACTTGATGAATGAACTTGCATAGGTTAACATATGATAAAATGGATGCAACATCATCATGAACAATGGATCTACAAGGATCTACACATAGGATGAAGAAAATGCATGGAAATCACTAATTTAACACCAAATTGAGCCAACAATCCGATCTACTCCTTTGGATCCGTGTGAGAGATAATCACCACTCACCAAATCACCTAAACAATCCAAAAGATATCAACTTCAGATCTGGACAGCGAAGAACTAAGCTAGATCCGACAAGATCTCACTTCAAACGATGAAATCTCTCTTGAAAAGATGAAGATCTTCAATCCAAGCTCTTGAATCTTCAATCTTGATCTTCGATTTGGATGGAAGGAAGCACTAGATTAGGGTGGAGAAAAGAAGTGAAGAAGTGTAGAAGTCGAGCTCTCAAAATGGCAGCACTTCGTCGCTTCAAAATCCGGATCCCAAAAAGTGAGAACAACTCCTCCTATTTATAGCTGAAATCTGTCCTTAAGTCGAAATCTGGCTATCTCCCTAAGTCGTTTCCGACCTAAGACTCTCCGACCTAAGCTTCTCCGACCTAACGACTTAGCCAGACCCAGCGACTCATCGCACGCGCGACCTAACCTCTTACGCGCTTAGCGACCTAACAGGCCTCCCCATCTTACGACCTAACACTTAACTCCTAGGTCGCTTTCGTCTTAAAGCATAGGCTACGACCTAACACTTAAACTATCTAAGCGACTTAACAACCTACGACTCAGTTGGGTTGCGACCTAACAACTTAGGCTCCTACGCGACCTAACACACACGCGACCTAACCATCTTAGGTCGTTTACGACCTAACTCAACACAGATCTAACGACCTAACTACGCTAACACTTAGGTCGGTCAATCCCATAGGTCGCTAACTCGAACTGCCGACCTAACACTTAGGTCGCTCACACATTTTCTTAGGTCGCCAGAACCTCTTAAGTCGGTCACGACTTAACCCCTTAGGTCGCCTACGACCTAACCAAAGCCAACAACTAGTCTTCCTTAAGTCGGTCAGTCTTTAGGTCGTTAACTCGCCCTGCCGACCTAATTACTTAACTAAATCCTAGGTTGCACAATTCTATAGGTCGCTCCAACTAACCCACGACCTAACACTAACTCGCCGAAGTCCTTAACTCGGTCACGACTTAGCTCTTAGGTCGTCCACGACCTAGGACTTAGACAAATTTCCACAAAAATCTGAAATGACTTAAAAATGCAAAAATTCCAGATTTTGACGAACTTGTCGATCCGTAAAAATACGGGTCGTTACATTCTCTCCCCCTTAGGAATTTCGCCCCCGAAATTCCAAGCAATCAAAACTATTCTGTACGCCTACCATCCATAGCAATCAACAAACCATGCATCCAATTCTAACTTAGCGTACAGAATTCTAAAATTAGAACAAGTTACAATATCGTGAGATGACACGACACCTTAGGGCCATACCTTGAAGAGTTCAGGATGAGCTGCTTTCATCCTCTCTTCCACCTCCCACGTACAGTCGTTATCATCTTCACTCCATTGTATCTTGAGCAACTTAACTACCTTCCTCCTAAGCTGTTTCGTGTCGGTTTCAACAACACGAAGCGGCTTACGAGGTCTTCTATCAACTGGATCAACTTCTAAGTCTTCACAGCTATCAGCAGAAACCACTGTTCTCGAGTCGTGCACATACTTCCGTAGATATGATACATGAAAAACATTGTGCACACTCGACATCTTCTCTGGTAACTCCAATCTGTAAGCGAGCTTTCCAATTCGCTCGATAATCGGGAATGGTCCAACAAATCTCGGAGTCAATTTTCCTTTCTTCCCGAATCGGATAACATTCTTCAGTGGAGAAATCTTCACAAAAACCATATCTCCTACGTCGAATTCCAAATCCTTTCGACGCTTATCAGCATAACTCTTCTGACGGTCTTGGGCTGCCTTCATTCGTTGCCGAATGATCTCTATGCAATCCGAAGTCTGTCGAATCATCTCTGGCCCAAGTATCAGCTTTTCTCCAGTTTCCAACCAACATGTCGGAGAGTTACACGGTCTTCCATACAATGCCTCATACGGTGCCATACCAATGCTTGACTGGTAACTGTTGTTGTACGCAAACTCCACCAAATGAAGGTGATCTTCCCATGATCCTCCGAAGTCCAAAACACATGCTCTAAGAAGATCTTCCAAAACTCGGTTGACTCTCTCGGTCTGACCATCTGTCTGAGGGTGATAAGCTGTACTCAAACACAACTCGGTTCCCAAAACTTCCTGGAAGCTCTTCCAAAATCCACTAGTGAACAATGGATCTCGATCGCTCACTATACTCTTCGGAATACCATGGAATCGAACTATCCACTTCACATACAACTCAGCCAACTTTGATGCAGTCCTAGTCGATCGAACAGGAATGAATCGTGCACTCTTAGTCAGACGATCCACAATGACCCAAATCCCTTCATTCCCCGTTCTGGTTCTAGGCAATCCATCAATAAAATCCATCGACACTTGTTCCCACTTCCATGTAGGAACTTCTAAGGGTTGAAGCAATCCACTTGGCTTCTTCTGTTCAGCCTTTACCAACTGACAGTTCATACACTTGGAAATGAAATCTCCAACATCCTTCTTCATGCCTTCCCAGTAGTAGGTTCTCTTCATATCCCGATACATCTTATTCCCACCTGGATGAATTGTCAACTTCGAGTGATGACTTTCCTTCAGAACTTCAGTCCTCAACTCATCTATATCGGGAACCACTAGTCGTCCTTGCTTTCGAAGCCAACCTTCTCTATCGACCTCGAATCCTTTATCCTTTTCTGGCTCCAATCCAGATTCCAATTCACGGATAATCTTGACAAGCTTATCATCTCGCTTTTGACTCTCGCCAATCCTTTCCACAAGAGTCGGTCTTATCGATAAGTTTGCCAACATTTCAGGTTCCAATTCGCATCTAGGCCTGAAGTCAAATCCAGCTAAATACTCGAGATTCTTCCATTCAGAAAACATGGCTCCCAATCCTGCATGTCTTCGACTTAACGCATCTGCTACTGCGTTACCTTTTCCCGGAGTATAAGCTATACCAAAATCATACGATGCCAAAAACTCTAACCAACGTTGCTGCCGAAGATTCAAATCCTTCTGGGAGAAAAGATACTTCAACGACTTATGATCCGTAAACAACTCGAATCGAACTCCCAACAGATAATGTCTCCACATCTTCAGAGCAAATACAATCGCCGCCAATTCCAAATCATGAGTTGGGTAATTCCTTTCATGCGGCTTCAGTTGTCGACTGGCATACGCAACAACTTTATCCTTTTGCATCAGCACTGCTCCAAGTCCAGTACCACATGCATCGGTGTAAACCACCATCTCATCATTCCCACTTGGAATAGTCAAAACAGGAGCACTCGTCAATCTCTCCTTCAGGATTCCGAAAGCTTGCTCACACCTAGCATCCCAACTGAACACTTTGTTCTTCTTCGTCAATCCTGTTAATGGTGCAGCTACCTTGGAGAAGTCTTTGATAAACCGTCGATAATATCCTGCTAATCCAAGAAAACTCCTCACATCTGACGCATTCTTAGGTCTAACCCAATCCTGGATTGCTGCCACTTTAGCGGGATCAACCGCTATTCCATTTCCAGAAATCACATGGCCTAAGAACCTCACTTCACTCTTCCAGAAGTGACACTTCGAAAACTTAGCCTTCAGCTGATGTTTCCGTAAGATCTCCAAAACAATACGCAAGTGCGTCTTGTGCTCTTCTTCCGTTCTGGAATAAATCAGAATATCATCCACGAACACAAGTACGAACTTGTTCAACTGATCTCTGAACACTCTATTCATAAGATCCACAAAATATGCTGGCGCGTTAGTCAATCCAAATGGCATTACCAGCCACTCAAAGAAACCGGATGGTGTCCTAAAAGCAGTCTTCGGCACACTATCCTTAGCCACTCTCAACTGGTGAAATCCCGTTGCCAAATCCATCTGAGAAAACACCTTAGCTTCGTGAAGCTGATCAAACAAGTCATCTATTCTCGGCAATGGATACTTGTTCTTCTTAGTCACCTTATTCAGCTCACGATAATCGACGCACAATCTCAACGACCCATCTGCCTTGGTTGCAAATACAACTGGTGCACCCCACTCGGACACACTACGCCGAATGAATCCTTTCTGCAAAAGATCATCAACTTGCACCCTCAACTCTTGCTGTTCCCTAGGCGCCATCCGCCTAAGAGGCATCACAACAGGTCTGGCTCCTTCAACTAGATCTATTCGAAACTCGATCTCTCTATGCGGCGGCAACCCTTTGACTTCGTCAAAGACATCCTCGAATCCATTAGCGATCGGCACTGATGACAGTCCATCCCCAAAATAATTCCGAACCCCGCAAAGTTCAGAACAAAGCAATCACAAACAAAAGAGCAACCATGACTCGACACAACTAGACCACGGCATAACATACACAAACAAGACGAACCCCCAACTGGATTAGTCACAACCAATGGCCTATCAACAATATCCGGCTTCAAACCTAACCGGCCTACTAGTTCATTACAAACAAATGAATGCGACGCTCCAGTATCAAACAAAACTCTAACTGGAACACCACATAGGAAAAGAGTACCTTGAACAACCACACTCTTTCCCTTTTCTTCAGCAGTAGGAGCTTTCGAAGACGACGGAACAGCTCCCAAAGCATAGGCTTGCACAATCTGCCTGTCCTTCCTTGGTTCTGGACAATTCTTCCTGAAATGCCCCGGCTTGTCACAGTTGTGACACTTCATCGGTGCCTTCGGATTCTTACAATCCTTAGAGAAATGGCCCTTCTGCTGACAATTGTAGCAAGTTACCTCGCCTTTCGGCTTCTTCTGGCCATCCTTACCCTTCTGCTGCTGCTGCTTCCTCTTCTGGTTTCCACCCTGCTGTGGTTTAGATTCTCCCTTGGTAACAGCAACAACAGGTCCTTCCTTAGGAAACAGACTCTCATGCCTAAGAGCTTTCTCCACAAGCTTCTCAAATGAATCGTCCAAATGATCCACCAACTGTCTCCCAAGATAACTATCCAAGCCGGTCACAAACTTCTCATTCTTCTGATAAGCAGATTCAATATACGACCGGGCATACTTGGACAAAGCTTCGAACTCAGAAACATACTCAAGAACAGATCTTCCACCCTGCTTGAGCTCTACAAACTTCTTGAACAGAACAGACTTCTGAGATGTAGAAATGAACTTAGCTTCAAATCTAGCTTGGAATTGCTCCCAAGTAATCTCTTCCTCCGCAGTATCGATGGTAATAGAATTCCACCAATCAGAGGCTCTCCCTTGAAGCTGCCTTGATGCCAACTTCCTCTTAGTTGCATCATCAATTCCCAAATCACCAAAGATCCTTCTACAAGCATCTATCCACCTCTGGACCTCAATGGTAGATTCTGTTCCCAAGAAAACCTTCCCTCCAAGAGCAGTATAATCCTTGCACAGCTTAGCAAAATCCACTGGTTTCGGAGTTTGGACTTGAACTCCAACATCAACTGCCGCTCCCGGAACTGGTATCCTTCTCATGATCGAAGTCATCATAGCTTCGAACATGGCTGCATAATCAGCAGTCTCTTCAGTAGCACGACCTCCCCTAGCAGCTGGTCTCCCTCTTCGACTCATTCTCAATATCTATAAAAAGGAATGATTAGAACATCTAGAGAATCAACTGCATAAAGGACTCAAATTCTACTAAGCCACTATATTATATATAGTAATCATCCATCAAAATACAATTACGTCTCTCATACGTAGTTACGACAGCGAGCGTTGGGTAAAATCGATTAACCAATGCTCTGATACCAAATGTGACGACCGCCCATGACCCCTGTACAGAATCTTGAGATATAGCGCTGTAAAGTGTGCCAGGCGACCATGGACGATTGTCAAGGTAAGATTTAAAACAAAAGAGTCTATCGTATTACTCACAGCGCATGGACAAAATACAATAGAACATATGTATAGTGAAGCTTTACAGAACAAAATGACATCATATAAAACTCCATAATAGTTGAATACAAGCATCCACATAGTCAATACATCAAGCCTCACTACATATCGCTCAGAGAATACAAAACAGCGGAATATCCAGTACATATAATAAGAAGATAATATGCAACCCTCCAGCTCGTCTTCGATATCAGCATCGTGAGAGGAGAACAGCACCTGTCACCTGCTACCTAGTCTGCCCGTCCCAAAATGGACGAACAGCCCAAGGCAATAAGAATTAAAACATAAAGCCTCGAGTCAGACAACAGTCTTAGTGAGCAGTAAATTAACTAACAACATACCAAAAGAGCATAAAGGAAAAAGGAATAGGAATACAACCCTCCCACTCCAACCTCATTCTACAGTGATAGCCCCCAGACACACACTAAGCAGAAGCAAACATAGCAGAGCATACAATTTAAAGTAAAGCTACTATCACTCGAGTCAAGGGCGATGTTTTCCAAGTACCAAGGCCTAAATCAGATAAGCACCCAGAAAATACCGCTCTTGAGTCCGAATGACGATACAACCAAACATCCATGACTCTGGCTATCACTGTTATCATTGCTTCAATATCACCGTTAATTGAATGACCGGCACATTCTTTCAGCCGTCCGTCAAGGGCTAATGAAAACCCCGGTTCTAGACATAACTCCCGCACGTCGTCGCAGCCCGTGCCTAGGACTATCGAATCTGCCCAGAGTACTCGACCATCAACAGTTGGCCGTTGGGACTATCGAATCTGCCCAAACGTACCCTTGCTTAGAGCATGCTAGAACCTTCAACAACGATGTTATCCAAGCCTCCTAGTCATCCTCCTCGACGACTATTCTCATATCCATTCATTATCTTCAACTCGAATCATATCACCGAGTTATCAACATGCTTGGAATGATCCCGTCTGGATTAGACCAAGTCTTCATCATATGATTGCTTCGCTTCATTACATCCTCGCAAAGCCTCATCTCATCATCACATCATCAAATCTATGCATAAGAGCTTCATCATCCCGCTACATATGCCACGAGCAGCTTTTCCAATTCAAGAGCCTTTCCCTTAGCTTTTGAATCATCTTCGATCTAATCTAATCATCAATCATCTAGTTCATAACAATCAATCAAATCAAACATCAATCCAAGCAATCAAGCATTCAAATATGATCTAAGTAGACAATTATAACAATAATGGCATTTTCGTAATTAAAGAGTTGAAAGTCCAATAAGCATGAAAACATGGATTATATCTCTACAACTTGATGAATGAACTTGCATAGGTTAACATATGATAAAATGGATGCAACATCATCATGAACAATGGATCTACAAGGATCTACACATAGGATGAAGAAAATGCATGGAAATCACTAATTTAACACCAAATTGAGCCAACAATCCGATCTACTCCTTTGGATCCGTGTGAGAGATAATCACCACTCACCAAATCACCTAAACAATCCAAAAGATATCAACTTCAGATCTGGACAGCGAAGAACTAAGCTAGATCCGACAAGATCTCACTTCAAACGATGAAATCTCTCTTGAAAAGATGAAGATCTTCAATCCAAGCTCTTGAATCTTCAATCTTGATCTTCGATTTGGATGGAAGGAAGCACTAGATTAGGGTGGAGAAAAGAAGTGAAGAAGTGTAGAAGTCGAGCTCTCAAAATGGCAGCACTTCGTCGCTTCAAAATCCGGATCCCAAAAAGTGAGAACAACTCCTCCTATTTATAGCTGAAATCTGTCCTTAAGTCGAAATCTGGCTATCTCCCTAAGTCGTTTCCGACCTAAGACTCTCCGACCTAAGCTTCTCCGACCTAACGACTTAGCCAGACCCAGCGACTCATCGCACGCGCGACCTAACCTCTTACGCGCTTAGCGACCTAACAGGCCTCCCCATCTTACGACCTAACACTTAACTCCTAGGTCGCTTTCGTCTTAAAGCATAGGCTACGACCTAACACTTAAACTATCTAAGCGACTTAACAACCTACGACTCAGTTGGGTTGCGACCTAACAACTTAGGCTCCTACGCGACCTAACACACACGCGACCTAACCATCTTAGGTCGTTTACGACCTAACTCAACACAGATCTAACGACCTAACTACGCTAACACTTAGGTCGGTCAATCCCATAGGTCGCTAACTCGAACTGCCGACCTAACACTTAGGTCGCTCACACATTTTCTTAGGTCGCCAGAACCTCTTAAGTCGGTCACGACTTAACCCCTTAGGTCGCCTACGACCTAACCAAAGCCAACAACTAGTCTTCCTTAAGTCGGTCAGTCTTTAGGTCGTTAACTCGCCCTGCCGACCTAATTACTTAACTAAATCCTAGGTTGCACAATTCTATAGGTCGCTCCAACTAACCCACGACCTAACACTAACTCGCCGAAGTCCTTAACTCGGTCACGACTTAGCTCTTAGGTCGTCCACGACCTAGGACTTAGACAAATTTCCACAAAAATCTGAAATGACTTAAAAATGCAAAAATTCCAGATTTTGACGAACTTGTCGATCCGTAAAAATACGGGTCGTTACAACTTATTACTCTGTGTCTGTGATCTATGATTATTTATTTACTGTATATGTTCAGTTTTGCCAAATTTAAATTAACAACGCGGTATTTTGAGCAATTCAATTCCGGCATGAGTGTCTACCTATACACTTATAATGGATGCGAATGGTCCAAAATAGCGGGTCGTTACATAAACAATATTTTGGATGAAATTAAAAGTAGATATTATTATTTTTACCAAATTGTGATACGCTTATTAAATTCTTTCTAATTAATGGAACCCTTAACAGATTGTTAAGATAAAGCTGTCTGGTACCATTAATGCTTGCATTTCCAGTATGAGAGATTTTAACTGATTTACCATTACCCATGTATAATAATTGTTTACCTCTATATTCTCTGTTGCCAAGATTTAGTTTGCTCAAGTTGTTGGTCACATGGATGGTTGCCCCAGAGTCTGGATACCAGCTATCATCATGTATATCCTCAACCTTTGCTGTGTCTGTACTTGTACTTTCTGATTTCATTTCTTGCTGCACATTAATCATATTTGCACTTAGATTTTGCAATCATGAACTGTTGTTGCTTTGTTGTGATGGTATAAAGTTGACATCAAATCTGAAATAACACTTATTTGCTGTGTGACCATACTTTTCACATATTTGACATCTTGGTTTGTTACTGTTGTTATGATACCATTTACCACCTCTTCCTCTAAATCTACCAGATTGACCACCTCTGGAACTGTTTGACTGATTTTTGGTATCATAGTTTCTTTCTTGATTTTTGTTTTTGTTGATTGAGGCATAATTTGCATTATACTCCCAGTTTGTTGGTTTCTTTTGCTCCAGTCTTCCCTCATGAGCAATTAGTAGAGAATGAACATACTATAGGGATGGTAGTTTTTCATTAGATGATATTATGGCCACCACTGCCTCATATTCTTCATCCAATCCACTTAATAAGCATAGTATTTGCTCTATGTCAGTTACTTTATGACCAACAGAGGCCAGTTGATCACATATAGTCTTGGCTTTTGACAAATACTCTCTCATACTTGCATTATCTTTCCTTAAGTTTTGTAGATGTGTCTTGTATTATATTATTCTTGCTGCAGATTGAGAACTGAATATTTGTTCAATAGTTTGCCAAATCTCGTGAGCGGTCTTGCACCCTATTAATTGTGGTAGTAAATTTGCACTTATAGATGACAATATCCAAGAACTGATCAAGCTATCTTGTCTTTCATGAGTTATATAATCTTTGTTGCTGACTAACTTTCCTTCATTATCTGCAGTAAATCTTGGTGGAGTGATTAATGTGCTAAGTACATGTTATTACAACCCATAACCTCTGGCTGCTGTTTCAATTTGAAATTTCCAGAGTAGATAGTTTGATTCATCTAATTGGATAGTGATGATTTGACTCTGTGTCTTGATTATGGATTTGATGAGGTCTTGGGTGACATTTGACTGATTTTGGGTGGTTTTTGAATCTGAGCCGGATGATATGGCATTGTCACTACCTTCTTCAGCCATATTGTAGATACCAGATCAAGAAATGATGATGGAGAGAGATGTTACCAAAATGATGGTGGAAGTGCAGCCAGATTCTAGTAGAATGATGACTGACTTCTGACAACTGGATTCTTGGCACGACACTGCAGGTGAGATAATTGATATCTTGAACTTTATGATGATACTGTTGCAGCCGACGGAGTGTTATATGATAAAAAATTTCTGATGCACCTCTTCTTAGCACAGCACAACACTCAAATGATGATTTTTTTCAAGATTTTGTTGCACAGTTGTTAAACTGTGTAACTCTGATCTCAGATGATAAAGTTTTTCTGATGAGATTATGATTTGCTAATAAGAAATGGATCAAGCACTTGCTGTTAAGCAATTTTTTTGATGCTCTGGTACCATGTAAAACAATTGATAAACTTGCTTTATAAAACTTTTTCTGTTTCAATTATCTGTAACGTTGCCAATACAAGTATTTATAAGGGTAAGTTTGGCTCACATCCCTAACAAGTTTTAAAATAGAGAGAACATCCTTCACAACCAACATTTACGTTTCCGCTCCTTCTTTTCAAATTCACGCACGCAAAAGACCCAAATACCCTTTATATTTTTAACTTTTCAAACGTGTATAACTTTATTTACAAAAATCGGATCAACATAACGTTTTCACCAAAAAATCGTAAATTTTATGATCTTTAAAATGAGATCCATTGTTGATACCAAAAATTTAAATTTGTATTAAAGCTGCAATTATTTCAAATATTTGCAGACAATTCAGCAAATATTGAACATTTTCGATTTTTTTTCAAATTTATAAAAATTGCAAAAAATTGCAGATATTTCTGCAACTATATGGTATAGTTGCGGAAATGTCTGCAACTATATGCAATAGTTGCAGACATTTCTGCAACTATTGCATATAGTTGCAGAAATGCAACTATTGCAAATAGTTGCAGATGCAACTATTGCAAATAGTTGCAGAAATGTCTGCAACTATTGCATATAGTTGCAGACATTTCTGCAACTATATGGTATAGTTGCGAAATGCAACTATATGCAATAGTTGCAGACATTTCTGCAACTATTTGGTATAGTTGCAGAAATGTCTGCAACTATTGCATATAGTTGCAGACATTTCTGCAACTATTGCAAATAGTTGCAGAAAACGAACTTACATAGTATTTCAGTAAAAATCTTTTATTGCAAACAGATAAATCATTAAGCAAGGATAATTTTATCGTTCAATATAAACCAAATAATCACAGATAAAAAAAGTGAAGCACAATATAAATGAGGGTATTTATGGAAAAGAATTAAGCTGAAACAAAAATAGGGACCGGATTTATAAAGTTTCGAACGGAAGGAGTTTTTGTGAATTACGTTTGGTTTTAGGGATGTGACCCTAATTTTCACTATTTATAAAGGCATTATGTAAATGGGCAGCAGGTGGTCCAGACTTATACAACCCGCATCATATCAACTCAGATATATTTCTATTATACCGATACATTTCTCATTCTCTTATATTGCTTCGTTTCAATTTTTTTTACTTTTACCTTGGATTATTTTTTCTTCTTTTACACAACTATTATTGTGCTGAACATTAAACTTATTTCTGCAACTAAAAATCCTACAATATTTCGAATATGCACAGGTCGCCAGTAATATGAATCATAAATATCAAATTTTGGTGTCCAAAATATAATGATTTAAAACTGTTGGTTCCTTTTTAGCCATGTTTCTCTCAGTGTCATAGATATATAGATTAAATGTATATTGTTATTATTTATCTTCTAAACATAATAAAATATATGCTAATAATAAAATGTTAGATCTCCTATCGAAACACCTCTGAAATTCAAACAAAACCTTGGTCACAGTACGCATAGAAAATATACATATCCAATTTTAAAAAATATGGGAGAATGGAAAGTTGAACCTCAAAAATTAGTTTGGTGTCTGAATTGAGTGTGATTTTTTTTAACTAAAATTTAACTATTTGCCTTGAAAAGAGGTACTCGTGGATCAGTTACCAGAACCAATCATTTTTTCGTATCTTCAGATATTATAAAACTGAACAAATTTGAAATGCCACAAATCATATGTTGAATAAATAACTTCAGCGATGGATTATGTATTTTATTTTACCCTTGTTATCTGCTCCCATGTCTTCGTTTTGATATGAGATTGAGAAATTAAACTGTTGTGAAATGGTAGCTATTAAGAATCCGAGATTGTAGATGCTCTTTGCATATGTATTTGTTCATGCAAAATATGGATCCCTAAAATAACAAACTTTTATAAAAACTGTTGTTGAAACAAGTATTAAATTGCAAAAGTAGAGACTATTATTGTCTCCATTTCTATTACCCTTGCTTTCCTCCTGTACTTACAGCAACATATATGCATTAGCGTTCGGATATTACAAAACTGAACAATTGTATGTTGTTGCAATAACATTGGCATTAGTGTTAGTCATATTTGTTTATTCCGTTGTTTCAAAGTCAGTAAAATCAAAACCAATAGCGTTGCGCAGTTGTTTAATGGTCAAGACTATCAGACTAGTACCGGCAATTAGAATCGAGAAGCGCAAATCCGAAATGAATTCAATGGGTTTCGGGTTGAATCTGTACGATGAAATAAAGACTCAATCAAATCCGGCCGATCCGAAAGTCTCAACAACAAAACATTAAAATATATGTATATTTAGTGTTACCATCCAATCGAACCCGAATCGACCCGACTCGACCCAATCCGAATCGAATATCGGATTAGGTTGGATCTAGATTTTAAAATGTATAGATAGATTCAAAATTTTAATTTAGAGAAGGTTAAATGAAATAATTTTATAAAATAGTTCATAAATGAATTTATATGAATATGTTAAACAAAAAGTGAAACAATTGAAATTTAACAAATTAAATTGAATAAATTGAATGTGAACGGAATAGACGTGAATAAATTTAAAGCAAACAGATTAAATGTTAATAAAAATTGGATGTTAATAAGAAACAAGGCGTATAAATTAAATATTGGCATTGGATAATGTAAGTTCACAAAGTTATGAATTAATTGGATTAATTGGATGAATATTGATAGTAGAATGGTTTCTTTTGTTGCAAATCATTGTTATAACTGTTTTAATTGCATATGATTGTTATGGTTGTGTATCGATGCTTGTGCTTATGATTTGGATTCAGATTTATGTTATATGGTTTTATTAAACTTATATATGTTTTATATCTTATTATAAGTGACTAATATTCTAAATTGAGTTGAGATAGGTACATACGAAGACCGTTTGGACGTATACGTGGAATTTATTTGCTTTTGCTTGCTTAATATGAGCGAACTCGCTTGTATTAATAATAATAAGGTACATATCTCGGATTACATATCGCAGTTTTATATTTTTTCCTACGGGATGCCTCATCATTGAGATGAGATGTATATTTGATATATTTGGTGTATATTTGTGTTATATATTGTATTGTAATAAAATTTCGATCGTGCCGTGTAAATGAGACGCTACCGAAATTTTCCGTAAATCCGGGTGTTATAAAAAATTTCAAGTTTTAAAAATTTTATTACTTGTTTTTATATATAAGTTGTAATTTTCGTAAAACCGATATCGAAGTGACGTAGTAAAAGCATAGTAATGGTTTTTAATAAGATTTTAATGTTTTGTAAGTTGATAATTTTGAATAAAATATAGCGAATGTTAAATTCTCTACATAACCACTTTTCGAGGACGAAAAGTTTTGAGTGGGGGAGAATGTAACGACCCATATTTTTAACTATTTTAAATTATTAAATTTAATATGATTATTGAATAGAAATGGTTAAGAATAAAAATTTAATGATTTATTAATGTAATTCATTGAATGTGAACTTGGATAAAATTTTGAAATAAACAATTTCGAAGATTTAGGCAATAATAAATATTGAAATGAAATTCTATGTATTTAATGTATTGTAATCAATGGCTTGAATTGAATAATAATGTTGAATTACTATGAAATGGAAACAGTTGTTTTATTATTTGAATTTGTTTTAAAAGTAAATTTTATAAGTTAAATGACTTATATTTCAATTATAGTAATTTATTGGACAATTAAATTGTTTAAATTTAATATTGAAAATTATTTGAATAATTGAATTCTGAATTTAATATGAATGAAAATGATGTCAAAAGTTGATCTAAATTTTATTTAAACAAGAATGAAGATTTTTAACTTTCAAAATTGAATTTAAAAGTAAATAAACTTATTTTTGAAATTACTTGTTTTAATTAACGTGTAAAATAGCCATTTTGGCCACTATCTCGGATTTCGACGAAACCAGTTTCATCGGATCCGTAATAGTGAATTATTATAGAATTTCAAGTTTCATAGCCATCGGACTTATCGTTTGGTCTTGCGAGTTTGAAATGCGTAGAAATTAATTTAAGGAATTTAACTAAAATAAATTGATTTTGAAAAGTTATCTTCTGCATATGATCGAATTAGGCATCGAGGCTAGTTCCATTGCGTTCGGAATAGGGGTATAACATATAGAACGCCAGGTGGCACGCTACGTTTGGAGTTCGAAATTTTCGCAGGTCAGTTGGATCGGAAACTTACATAATAAGCCGTTCATTTCATTTTCTTTCGCAACCCTAATCGAGATAAACGCAGCCGCGCTTCTCAATCGTTTAATGGCCGATAACTCTTTTCTTCTTCCTTCGATTTCTCACAATCCGCTCATCGAAATCAAAATTTTCCAAAAGGAAAGTCGTAGATCTCGTCCTCCTCTACATGTTGAACGGCTGGATCGTGCTAATACGCTTCAGATTCGCCAAGATCTAGCTTCGAAATTGCGGTAGTTTTTCTCGTTTTTTAGGAAGGTGGCGCGGGCAGAGGTCGAATTGTTGCAGGCAGAGGTAGAGATCACTGTCGTGCACGCGTTAGGGGGCTTGGATCGAATTCCGGTGGTCTCAACGGTTGTGCGTGCGTTGATGGTTGCTCGCGTGTTTGGGTTTGTGTCGCGTGTACCTAGTAGTGATTGATCGAGAGAGGAGGGTTAGGGTAAGTGTTATTAAGGTTAATTAATTACGAATTAAGTTTATAATTATGTTTAATTATATCGATATTAATAAATTCGTAACTTTTGCATACGAGGTCCATTTCGAGTGAAACAAGTCGCGTTGCGATCGTATCGACGTCGTTTACAGCTTGAGTGGAAGTGCAATTTATTTGATGCTGAAATATTTTCAGTTTCAAATAAAAGGTGAGTATTTTTTACGCTCACGAAGTACTAATTATTCTTATGTTAGTTAAATTTAAATAATTTTATTGACTGTTGTTTGGTGGTTTAATTGACATATGATGTGAACTGGTAGAAATTTAAATTGATAGTTAAATTTGGAATTTGAATTAAATTGCTAGAAAAAAATTCCCGATTGTTAATAAGTAGTTAACTGTCATGATGTATTGGCTGTTTGGATGATTGATTGTGATGGATGCCAATGGATTGATGTTTTGGATGATTGGATGTTTATTTATTTATATATATCCTGTTATCACCTAGTAAATTATTTGACAGCATATGAACTGTTATCTGAATTATATTTCGAATAAATTAAGAAATGGTTGAAATGATATATACCTATGACACTTATTTGGATTGATATGGTATTTATCCATCCCTGAAATTAAAATCCAAATAATTGATTCACCGGGACATAGGATAGAAAATTATATACGGATACCGGATTGGTTAAGTTAAATGATTTTAAAATTTTTGATTTGAAATTATTTAAATGATTTTGATTTAAAGAAATAAAAATCGAATTTATGGAAATCGGATTATTTTCAAACTTGAGCTAAAATGTGGAATTAAAATTTGTTAAACGAAATAGTTTAAAAATGAAATTTGAGATTTTGAAGTTATAATTGAAATATGGTTTGAATTTTGAAAATTGATTTTTTTTAAAAGATTTGAACTTTTATTCAAACTTTGAAATATTGCTAAGTAAAAGCAATTTAAATGGATATTTCAAATTTGGGCTCAAAGTTGAATTATTTTGAAGATTTGAACCTTAAATTAAACGTTGAAGTTGAATTTGATTTAAATGATTTAAATCGATATTCTGAAATCGACTCAAATTTATATAATTTGAAATGGTTTAAAATTGAGAATTGAATTGAAATTAATTCAAATTGGAATCGAAATTGAAATTAATTGGAATTGAAATCAAAATCGAATTAATTTGAAATCGGAATTAAAATCAATTTGAATTGGAATTGAAATCGAAGTTAATCCGAATTGAAATTGAAATTGGGTCGATTTGAAGTGAATCGATAATTGAATGATTTGAATTGGAAGATTTGGAATTGAATTAGTTTGACTTTGAAACTATTTTCAAATAAATTATTTTAATATAAACTGTTTAAAACCTATCTTTTTAAATATTCAAATTATTTTGATTTTCCAAACTATTTCCCATATAAACCATTTTTAATATACGATTTTATTAAACTATTTTATATCAAGCTATTTTAATTATTTAAACTATTTTTAAACTATCCAAAAAATTTCAAACTATTTTCTAAAAATTCAAACTGGTTAGAGTGGGAATGTTTATATCTAAATCATGGATTTAAATGTGAATTGGGTTAAAATGAAGTTATAACCTAAATCGAAATTCAAAATGATTTTGAAAGTGAAATCGAGATATTGGAGTGAAATGATTTTTTCAAGTGAAAATACGTATCGAACTGAATATGATTTTTGAAGTGAATATGATAATTTTTGGAATAAAATTGATTTTGAAGCGAATATGATTTTGATATCAAGTATGAATGGTTTTCGAAATGTAAAAGAACCAACCGGTGTGTAAAACGACGTTTGATTGTTAAAGTGATCGGGGCCTCTTATTGGCATACTCTTTGTCAATATTGGTACCACTGTAACAACTATGTACGCGGAGGAGACTCCAGAAAAAAGTGGTTGGATTTGGCGTCGTTTGCTGGATTTGAAGAAAGAGAATGATGATGGATAGACTCCGGCAATTGTGCCAATTTGAAATGATTAAAATAGGACGGCTTGACAGGGCCAATCGGACTAGCTACCCCTAACAGACATCTGTTCTTCGATTTTCTTAGACTTGGTCCATATTATTACTCTTGTTGTTGGTTTCGATTGGTGCACCTTGATTTGGGATAGCCTCCCTTTGACTTGATATGGGATGGATGGGCGCGGTGGGCGATCGTGGCTATGACGCGTTACCACCAGTCCTGCAGTTAGCACCAAAATTGGTCACTAACACCGAAAAACGGATTTGTGTAGAGATATTAATGAAGAAAATAAATTAAAACCGAGGAATATCGCAATAGTATGCAATAAGAACAATAAAAAATGAGAACACCAGAATTATAGTGGTTCGGCGTAACTGCCTACGTCCACTTTAATCGTAATCTTTATTACTTCTTTGAATAATCGAATACAGATACAATCCATACACCAACAACTTAAGTACAAGTTTTTTGTAGAAAAGAAATGAGTTTTGAAAATGGCAGAGTCTCCTCGGAGTTCGCAAAAAAGGTCCCTTTTCACTACGCCTCTGCCCCTCTATTTATAGGCAAAGATAGGTTGGACTTCCCTCACGGGCCCAGGAGCAAAGTATCTCGGCCCATGGTAGGTGACTTCTGTGCATCGAGCCATGCATGCCGAACGAGACAGGCTGATCGAAAAAAGACGGTCGAGAAATGCCGACCTATCATGTCTGGTCGATTATCAAGTGACTCGAAGTAAACCCTCAGGAGACCCGAAGAAAATGGCGGGTTGACTCGAAGCGAAGTCATGCCAATTGTCTCACTTTGTTGTAGGCTTGAAAACCTGCTAACCCCTCTAGCATGCACCGAACCAGGCATGCCGACCTACAATGACCAGGCCTAGTTTCCGAGCGACATTGTCCGAGCGGTAAGGGCCGAACGGTAAGTGCCTAGCGGCATATGCCGAACCATTCTCCACTTACTTGTCTACCTTGACCGAGCCATTGTTCACTTATCGTTCTCGATCGAACTAACACCTGGTACCGAACCAGGTAAGTAGACCGATCCATGCAAATATACCGAGCCGAACTAGGTGAGGATACCAAACGGTGGATCTTGGGTAGTTAACCCGAAGCGGAGTCATGCCAAGCGCCTTTCTTAGTTGCAGACCTGATATCCTGCTAACTTCTCAAGTATGTGCCGAACCAGGTATGACTTCACCCCCTTGACCGAGCAGTGCGCGCCAGTATGTTTGGTCCGAATGACACATGTCGAGCGACATTGGCCGAACGGTGCACTTCCATCCTAAGCCGAGCGACATACAATCCTTCTTTTTGGGCCGAACTACCCAGATTGAAACAAAAGCCTATATGATCAGCATCCTGTAACCGGGCCAAACATCTGGGTAACATTTGCCCCCCAAAGCGTATCGTGTGAGCCAACATGATGCGCTTTGAACCATGAGCAATCCACATTTTTCTTTAAAACCTTGCTCCGACTTCTCATAAGTTGATTCACACGATCTCTTGAATGCCGAACCACATTTGAGTTCTTTATCGTGCCATGTCTTTGATGCAGGTCGGTCGATGTTCGTGCGCCGAACCACTCGTTTGGCAAGTTCACTATCGCTCGGCACGATTGCTCACCGAGCCACTGAGATACCTTGATCGGGTCCACCGGTCAATGCCTGTTCACCTCCCCTCCTTCATATATAAAAGTCGACACTTCTCTCCCACATTCCTTTACCTTCACTTCGACTCTATAGGACCTCACAACATATCTTCCCCTGAACTTCGGCTACCTCTTCAACCTTCCTCTCTCACCCTGAATCCAAAGCGTCTGCTCCGCAACTTCCTTTGACAACAAATCGAAACGAACTTCGATCTCAAATCGCTCAGTTCCCCAAGCCTCAACTCGCTCTCTTAGGTATGAACTTCCCATTTGATCGACCTTCTCGAGCTAGGGGTTTTGTACAGAATTCGATTTCGTGAGTTTTCTTTAGATTACGAACAGCAGGAGTCGCATAGGTGATGAAGATGAACCTGAGGTTAGAACATGTCTTATGTTGGAGCCGGTGATTCCTAGGACGTAGGCTCCCATTAGGCCACTGAATGAGGGAGTGTGGTTGTTAGGTTGTTGAAGTAGAGTCAAATTGGTGATTGGGATCGTTCGGTAACCAAGGAGCGAGAGAGAAGAGAGTGCTAACGGGTTGGCATTTGTATTTTGGGTGGAAGTCGGTCAATCGTGAAGTCGTTCGCTTGGTAGTCTTCATGTGAGAGTAATGTTAGGGAGGTAGAGGGATGGGCGGTCGTTCGGTCTAAGGAGAGAGAGAGAGAGAGAGGTTCTCATTCGGTGATTAAGGAAAAGTAATGAGTGTGTAGGTCTACAACTCTAGTTTGTCCGGGTCGTATTTGGTATATGTAGATGTTCAGTGACTAAGTAGTCGGTGAGTAGAGAAGGAGAAAGGGAAGTGGGATAGGCTTTAAGGACTGGCACTGAGCGAGGCGTTATGGTTCGGCATATATGCTCTCGGCCAGACGACAAGTCCTAAGTATGTCGTTCGGCATTGACATACTTACCTTATCTCAACTCGTAGAACATAACATTGCTGCTTATTTCCATACTTATTCATGTACTAATAAATCCATGATACCAATCTAAGTCCAAAAGTATATCGAACTGATCAAGACTAATAACTTCCCGATTGAGGCTATAACAAACGTGAACTTAAAACTTTGTAAAGAGGACAACTTAAGGCTTGCCGTGCTATACTTTACTTTACAGAACCCTAATTTATTTACATTCTTCACACGAACCATCACACTAGCTCACACACCACGTGGGGGGAAATCTTTGTCGTTATATCTAATATCGATTGTCTTTCAAGTATAGTTCAAACAGGTGTTTACTCAAATTCGACGTTCATTGAGGATGTCTAGAAAGTCGAGCTCTGCTATAGTTTCAGATAAACCTCAACCAAGTTCTCAACAGGAAGTTGTGGGAACTTCGAATCCGTTGACAACTCCTGCACAAAATATCCCGAGCCCAATGGCTGTAGCAATTGATTTGGCTCCTTACGCCGTAGATGGAGCAATTATCATAGACAATCTGGCAGATTCTCATGCTTCAAAAATCAATGAAAATGCTCTTCGCCGACTATGCTCAATCCATGGAATCCTCTTTGACGATGTGCTGGTTCCATCGGGGCAAGATCGTCCTCACCTGCCCCTAGCTGGGTATACGGCTTGCAACAAATTCATGTGTTGGGTTGGTAGCGTGCCACCTTTTAGCTCCTTCCTTTGTGATGTGCTGTAGTATATGGAGATTGCCCCAGCACAGTTACATCCCAATAGTCACGCGTTCATCTATGGCACGTGTATTCTTTTCATGAGTGTCATGTTCAGACTACCCACTCCCGGTGATATCCGATATATCTATCGTTTCAAGAGACGGTCCGACAGCCCATCCTTCATATTCCTCGAGCCACACTCCAAGTGCCAAATCTTAACAGAGGCATGGAGCAAATTTTCCCTATACAAGCAGGAATGGTTTTACGTGCGCTGCCCCCCAGGTTTTGCGAGGAGATGGCTGGAAGGGAGTAAGTTCCTTTTCTAGATCAATAGTTGTACGTGGTAGGAAGTGCATTCTTTTTAAACCTTTTTTTGATTTTTACAGGTATTAGCCCACATCCCAAAGGCTCCGGGTACTCTGAGACCGTCGAAGCTATTCGAGCTGTTCCCGCGGGAGACCGGGACATCAAATTCATCATTTCCAATGAATCGCTTTCAAGATTTGGATTGTTAGCGGAAGGTCGCCGAATAAGTCCCTCATAGCGTCACTACAACCAGACCTGCCTTGGACAAAGGCAAAAGGCAAGCAAGGCCTTCGATGCCTTCGACAAGAGAGACCCCCGATGTATCTGAAGAAGGTGAATAAAGGAGGCCGAAGCTCCGGGTGAGAGTGTAAGTCCTACTCCGGAACTAGTGGTTGAAGCACATGGCACTGATGAACCACCTCCCCCTTCAAAAAAAAGGAAACTAGCTTAAAAGCTGAGGAAGAAGATAGTGGGCGGAACTTCGAAAGTGACAATTACTCCAATGGAGAAAGAGCCATCTCCACAACACTTAGAGGGTTCATTAAAAGGCTTGTCTGACCTTACTATTCCTGATGATCTGCTCAACTACGGCTTCGACGATCCGGAAGCCATGAAACTTCATTCGCCCGCGAGAGGCGATGAAAGCGTTCATGCTCGTCATCAAGTAGAAAAAATTCCGATAAGTAAAGCTAAAGAAACCGGTCCGTTGGGGGGAAACACTAGGACACGCACACTAACACTCACACCTCATCTCACACATAAACTTCAGCCACTATGTTATTCATGCTAACTCGTGCTTGCTTGATTTCTGCGCAGGTGATATGGGACGCTCTCATGGATTCGACCGCCTTCGCGGGTCCTCTATTTTTCATCATTCCAGCCGAGACTCAGGGTCCGGAAAATGCCGAGATAGAGATGACAATAGCGATATAGACTATCGTTCTCGAGATTCATCGTCTCGAAGGAAAACTTATAGCCACTCTTCCTACCCCAACGATCCTCCCCCTCAACTAGAGCATAGCAGGGATAAATCTGCTCAAAGGGGGTCTCAACCTAAAGCTCCTCGTGATCAATATTCTGGCTCATCAAGCACCAGGCAGTCCCGTGAGCTTCACAAGAAATCTGTTGTTTCGGCGAAACAAACTTTCTCCAGTCCTGCACATGGTCCATTGGTAGTAGAGAAGCTAGTTGAGCTTAAAACCACATTTCCAAAAATATGCTTTGATGGACTAAAGTTCCTTCCGGCGATCCATCCTATTCCATGGCACGTTAAACAAAGCGCCATTGCCTGTACTAATGATGTCTACGTCCAGCAAGACACATTCGTTCATTTAGTGGAGAAAGTTTTGGAAGTTTCGGTGGAACGCCAGCATGAAATCGATCGCCTGAAACTCGAAGCTGTCCATGACAAAGACATTATCAAAGCACAAGATGAAGAGCTTTCCTCATATAAATCTCAGCTTGTAGCTACTCAGAAAACTGCTAAAGACTCAGCTGAAGTGGTTGATCGTCTGGAAGCCGCACACAAAAAGGAAATTGATGAGGTGGTTCAACATTGTGGCACTTTAGCCCTAGAGAAAGACTCCATCCAAAAGGAAAAGAATGCTCTCGCTCAGTGAGTTAAAGAATTGGAGGGGCTACTCCTTAAAGAGAAAGAAGAAAAACTACAGCCCAAGAAGAGTCACAACGATATTGTGACGAGATCGTCTCCACATGACTCCTAAAAGTAAAGCTCGACGAGGAGATCTCCAAAGTTGAAGCACTAAAGGATGTGGCCCGTAAAGAGGGAAAAAGAATAGCGCTCTCGGAAATCGACTTTCGCCTCGAGGCGGCCACTGAAGCAGGTAGGGAGGAAATTAAGTGCATGTTTGATCCACTCATAGCCGAGTATAATGCTCGAGTTCTCATGCATCGTGACCTAACTTTTCTTGGCGAGGGTTACCTCGAATCTTTGGCCGAAGCATAGGACACTTTGATAAAGATCAAAAAAGTCAAGTTGGGAAGTGAAGAGATTGATGAAGATTCCCTTGTGAGAGAAGTGCTTCGTGAGAATGAACGCACCGATCTATCTGTGGCAAAGACCTTTTATGGGAGGGACTCTTCCTCGTCGAAAGGGAAAAATGATACTGCTGGTCCATCCGGAACCGAGTCCTCGGTTCCTCCTTTTATTCAGCAGATTGGTCGCTCACCACTCGATCCCTTTGAGCAGCATATTGGCTATGACCCGAAGAAACCCAGACTTGATATTCACGCTCTATCTCCTATTCCGGAAGGTAAAATTCCACGAACCGTTGAGAGTCAGCCAGAAACCGGTACATAGCTTTTTTGGAGTTCAAAGGGCCATTGCTTTTGACGAATAATAAATGTACTCTAACATTTGTCTCTTACGATTTCGTGCAGGCCATTCTGACCCCGAGCCAACTCCAAGGAGCGATGCTACCACGGAAAAGGAGGGGAAAACGGGAGAGGCAACTCAGACTGGAGAGACCCACGGACCCGATGAACAAGTGATTGGGGCGCTTGATGAAGATAAATCTGAAAATTTATCGCCCGTGGAGGAACATGATGAAGTTGAGATCACGGGCGCCTCTGAACACACTTCAAAATCGAGCATGGCGGAGCAAATCATAGAAGAAAAGAAGAAGAAGGCTGAGATTAAGATTGAACCTCAGGTGGTGGAATTTGATGGTCCATTGAACAGGCCCCTGAAGGTTATACTCCCCGGTGGAACCTCGCCACAGGAAGTTCCCCTTCCTTCTCCAGGCACCATTTCCCTTGCAAGCAAGGCATCTGGGAAAAAACGCTCGGGGGAGGAGTCTTCAGAGAAATCGAAGAAGGAGAAGAAGTCGAAGAAGTAGCTATCATGCTTCGTTCAACGCGAATAAGCCTGGATTATGTAATTATTTATATTTATTTTTGTAGTCGTTGTGAATAGATTTCTTTTTTGCTCCGAGATTAGGAGAACTTGTAGTGAAACCGAATCCTTGATTAGTAAATAAAATTTTGTTTTTCTGATGATGTTCGATGCTTAGCTTCACCATCCATCTTGTGTTTGAAATCCAAAGCTATGTGGGTCACGCAAATACTTGTTCACTTCAACGTGACTCGAAGTTTTCTGAATCGCTTCAATTTTAGTCTGCGCTCTGGGGACTTAGAGATTTTTAAATCGTTTATACTTCTAGTCCGCACTCTGGGGACTCAGAGTACTCTAGTCCGCACTCCGAGGACTTAGAGATTTGAGTACTCTAGTCCGCACTCTGGGGACTTAGAAATTTTTTCAAGTCGTTTATACTCTAGTCTGCACTCTGGGGACTCAGAGTACTCTAGTCCGCACTCTGGGGACTCAGAGATTTTTTCAAGTCCTTTATACTCTAGTCCACACTCTGGGGACTCAGAGTACACTAGTCCGCACTCTGGGGACTTAGAGATTTTTCAAGTCGTTTATACTCTAGTCTGCACTCTGGGGACTCAGAGTACTCTAGTCCGCACTCTGGGGACTCAGAGATTTTTTCAAGTCGTTTATACTCTAGTCCGCACTCTGGGGACTCAGAGATTTTTTCAAGTCGTTTATACTCTAGTCCGCACTCTGGGGACTCAGAGTACTCTAGTTCGCACTATGGGGACTTAGAGATTTTTTCAAGTCGTTTATACTCTAGTCTACACTCTGGGGACTCAGAGTACTCTAGTCTGCACTCTGGGGACTTAGAGATTTTTTCAAGTCGTTTATACTCTAGACCGCACTCTCGGGACTCAGATACTCTAGTCCGCTCTCTGGGGACTTAGAGATTTTTTCAAGTCTTTTATACTCTAATCCGCACTCTGGGGACTCAGAGTACTCTAGTCCGCACTCTGGGGACTTAGAGATTTTTTCATTTTGGGTGTGCATTCATACGCCAGACAGAATAATGTAATTTAATTTTTGTCACAGAATTGTACCATACGGAAACATCAATAGTTCATGGAAAAGACGGCTTCAAGCCTTTATTGATCATAACAAATGGAAACAAACCGAATTGTCTTATTACATGCCAAAAACAGAAAACAACGAAATGAACATACATTGGAAATAATTGCAACTAAAAAGCAAAAAGAAATATACTAGACATAATAACGACGCAAATGCTTGCTATTCCATGCGTGAGGAAGTGTAATGCCATCTACGGTCGCTAGCTTGAAAGTTCCTTCTCCAAGCCTCCGTTCGATGACATATGGACCTTCCCATGTGGGATTCAGATGTGATGGGATCAGAAAAACTCGCTTCAAAACGAGGTCACCCACATTGCAAATTCTCGGTCGAACTTTTTCATTATAATATCGAGCAACTCGGTGCCTATGTGCAGCCGCTCTTAAATCAACTTCTTCACGTTTTTCATCAACAATGTCCAGCGATTCCAATAGGAGATTTTGATTCGTCTTGGGGTCGTAATAAGTTACCCGACGAGAAGGAACTTCAAGTTCCACGGGTATCACAGCTTCAGTACCGTATGCCAAGGTGAATGGAGTATGGCCAGTCGCGGACTTGTGGGTGGTTCTGTAAGCTCAGAGCGCTGTCGGAAGCTCATCCACCCACTTGCATCTATCCTTCTCCAAACACTTCTTTAATATTGACTTGATTATTTTATTTACGGCTTCCACTAGTCCATTCGCTTTACGGTGAGTGGCCGCCGAAAACATTTTCTCAATGTGATATTTTTGGCAAAATTCTTTGAACTCCCTACTTTCAAATTGAGTATCGTTGTCTGTGATGATAGTTCATGGGAGGCCAAAATGGCATATGATGTTTCGTACAACGAAATTAATTACTTTTTTGGTGGTGATCGTGGCTAGAGGCTCTGCTTCTGCCCACTTGGTAAAGTAATCCACTGCAACAATTGCATATTTTGCACCACCTCTGGAAATTGGTAAGGAACCGATTATATCGATCCCCCATAACGCAAATGGCCAGGGACTAACCATTTGTGTGAGTTTCGCTGGCGGAGCTCTCAAGATTTTCGCAAACTTTTGACATTTGTCGCATTTTCTTACGTAGTCTGCAGCATCCCGATTTACAGTGGGCCAACAGTATCCATAACGGAGGATCTTTTTTGCCAATGTCGGCCCCCCAGCATGGTCGCTACATTCTCCATCTTGAACTTCCTTCAAGACTTGTTTTATCTCATCATAGGTGATGCACCAGAGTAAGGGAACCGAGAATCCCCTCCGATGCATTACTCCATCTTGCATTATGTATCGTGAAGCTTTGCGAATGACTTGTCGTCTTTCGTTCTTTATATCGGGAAAAGTCCCATGTCGTATGTATTGTTTGAATGGGGTCATCCATGACATCTTTTCAATTTCTGCTTCTAGCAGAAAGTCTATTTCCATCTCGTTTATACTTGGAGATTGTTAAACCTCGACAGGAACCTAGCCCATTTGTTGTGCATCGCCGGTACTTTCTAATTTTGCCAATGAATCGGTTTCCATGTTTTGTTCACGCGGGACGTGCGAAATATCGTAATATTCAAGGTCTGCCAAAAGTTCTTGAACTCAAGCAAGGTATGGAGCAAGCCTTTGCCCCTTTGCTTGATAATCTCCCCGTACTTGGTACACCACCAATTGAGAGTCACAAAAGATTTCAACCGTTTTTATACCGAGCTCCCTGACAAATTTTAAGCCAGCGAGCAATGCTTCATACTCTGCTTCGTTATTCGTAGCTGGGAAATCAAGCTTCAAAGCATAACAAATAGATCGGTTTTCAGGGGTTACTAGAGTGACTCCAGCCCCATAGCAACGGTCGTTGGATGCCCAATCGGTGTATAGTTTCCATCGAATAGTGGGTATGACATCATCTCCGTCTGGTTCGTCGGACACGGTAAATTCGGCGATGAAGTCTGCTAAGGCTTGCCCTTGTATGGCCCTTCGTGGAAGGTAGGTGATATCGAAATGACTCAACTCAATATTCCATTTTAGCAACCTTCCAGAGGTTTCTGGTCGTTGGAGTACCTGTCGTAGGGGCTGATCGGTATAAACATTGATCGGGTGTGCCTGAAAGTACGGACGAAGATTTCGTGATGCAATCACCGAGTAGTAGGCTAGCTTCTCAATTTTAGGATAATTTCTTTCTGCCCCTGTTAAACGTTTACTGACATAGTACACCGGCTTTTGAACTCGATCCTCCTCGCGAACCAAAGCCGTACTGATGGCGTGTTAGGATACGGCCAAGTATACATACAACACTTCGTGGTCTATAGGTTTCGACAGCACCGGGGGACATTCCAAATGTCTTACCAGAGCTCGGAATGCATCCTCGTAGTTGGGCATCCATTCAAAATTTCTCTTCCCTTTCTTTATTACATCGAAGAAAGGAATGCACTTGTCGGTCGCTCTGGATATGAATCGACTCAGCGCGGCCACTTTTTCGTTCAGGCTTTGTACTTGCTTTATAGTTCTGAGCACTTGAATGTCTCGAATAGCCTGAATCTTTTCTGGGTTAGCTTCAATTCCTTGTGCGTTAACGATGAAACCCAAGAACTTTCCTGATGCAATGCCAAAGGAACACTTCAAAGGATTGATTTTCATTCCGTAATACCTGAGTATATCAAACATTTCCGCCAAGTCTCGAATGTGGTCGTTTGACTACCGTGACTTCACAAGCATGTCATCCACATAGACTTCCATCGTCCTACCGATTTGGTCTTTAAACATCTGATTCACCAGACGTTGATAGGTTGCTCCCATATTTTTCAATCCTAAAGGCATCACTACGTAACAGTACAGTCCAACGTCTGTGAAAAAACTAGTGTGTTTCTGATCCGGAATGTGCATCGGGATTTGATTGTATCCCGAGTATGCATCCATAAATGATAACAACTCGTGCCCAGTAGTTGAATCGACCAGCTGGTCAATTCTGGGTAAAGGGAAACTATCCTTAGGGCAAGCCTTGTTCAAGTCTGAGTAATCGACATAGGTCCTCCATTTCCCATTCGCTTTTCTCACTAGCACGGGGTTAGATACCCATTCAGGGTAGAGGGCGTCGTGGACGAACCTATTAGCTTTGAGTTTGTCCACCTCCTCTCTGAGAGCGGCGGACCTCTCCGGGTCCATCCCTCTCCTTTTTTGCTTTATTGGCACGTATTTTGGGTCTATGTTCAACATGACTCACAACGGAGGGAGAAATCCCACACATATCAGAATGTGTCCAAGCGAAAACATCTAGACTTGCTCGGAGGAAATCTGTAAGATCCTCGATCATCGAAGGGTCAAGTTGTGATTCAATCTTAAGTACTCGCGATAGATCATACTGGTTGACTGGAATGTCAATTATAAGTTCAGTCGGTGCTGCTTTTGCCTCCTTGTGTTCCTCATCGTCATCTCTTGGATCTATGTCTCTATAGATCCGATCATGTTGCCCGAGCCAAGGCTCGAGCACTACTTGTCAATCTTCTGCAACTCGGATGCGGACGGGGCTGTTCGCAACCTTTCCCTTCTCTCTTCGCTGAGCCTCTCTCAGCTCAGCCACATAACATGCATGACCAGTCGCTTGATCGCCATGCACTACACCAACTCCACTTTATGTCGGAAACTTCAAAGTTAAACACCATGAGGCCAAAGCTGCCCTAAACTCTGCCAGGGCCGGTCGGCCCAAAAACACATTATATGGGGAATCGACATCCAAAACTATGAACGGTAGGATCCGCACCGTCCTACGTTCACCTTCCCCAAGCTCAACTGGCAATTCAACAAAGCCCACCGCATTGGTAGCCGCACCATTAAAGCCATGAATACGGGCTTTAGATGGTTTTAGGTCCTTTGTCTCCATCTTCATCTGATCATATGCCTTTTTGAAGATGAAATTAACAGAACTTCCATGGTCAATCAGTATTCTTCTCACAAATGTTGGCCCGATCATAGCCGAGATAACCATTGGGTCGATAGTAGGTGCCTCCACCCGATCAACATCTCTGCTCCTGAACACTATATCGTCCGTCATCATGCGCTGCTGTTTTGCTGGGGGTACCATCTTCCATGTTTGAACAACATTCGAAATCTGCATGCTTTAAGGAACTAGCATAACGTTCCATCTCTTGCCAACTCTTATCTACCGGGTGAGGCCCTCCAACTATCGTGTTTATGATTAGTCTTCCTACGGTCCGAGCTGGATCCTCATAATGGCGCGGAGCTTGCCCGCGGTCAGGGTCTGATGCTCCTTGTCCACCCTCCGACGGACTCTTGACAAATTCCTGGAACTTCTTCTGTCGAATCAGCTTTTCTATAGCGTCGTGGAGGTGCCTACACTCCTCGGTATTATGCCCATAAGTTTCATGGAAGCGGCAATACTTCCCAGTCCGCTTTTGCTCCTCGGTTGACTCTTTTGGTCGTGGCTTTCGATATTGGAAAGTATTACAAGTCGACAGGTAAATATTTTCCAAAGACGCGTTTAGAGGAGTGTATTCGTTGTCAGTTGGGATCCTTGGTTTCCACTTCCCGGCTTCCCTTTTCTTTCCGGCATTTCCTCCTCCGGATCCTTTTGACTGTTCAGGCTTACTTTGAACATTGACCTGAACTTTTCCAGAGTTGTCACCGGATTGTTTTACAGCAATGTTGCTTTGCACAGTCTCCTTGCCGAGTGCTGGTGCATTATCTCGTCTCGTCCACCTGGCTTCCTCCCTTCTTATGCGCCTTTGAATAAAAGCGTTCCAGCGTCGCCGAAGGCTTTCCTGCCAGCCAGTCTCCAAACTCCGAATCCGGATCTACTCCTCGCATTACGGCCATTAAAATGGCATGGTCATTCAGGTTGCTAACTTCAGTAGCGGCAACGTGGAACCTCTGTAAGTACTCCTTTAACGATTCCCCTGGGGCTTGAATTACACTAGACAAGGACATAACATCCTTGGGACAAGTGGCATGAATCCTGAACTACTCCACAAATTTCGTCGCTAACTCATCAAAGTTGGAGACAGACCGTGGGGGAAGTCGGGTAAACCACATGGTAGCGATTCCAGATAAAGTTATTGGGAAACATCTGTATTTAGTTGCATCATTCGCCCTAGCTGAATTCATCATCCACCCATACCTCATTACATGCTGTCTGGGATCGGTCTTCCCCTCGTAGGCCGGGATAGTCGGCATACTAAACTTCCTGGGGTACTCGGCTTGTAGGATAGCGTTTGTGAACGGAGTATGACTCCTAGATACGCCCCAATCATCATTAGTTAAACCTTGATTTTCCCTCATCAGCTGTCTGACCGTGGCTGATAGGTCTGGGTGTATATGGAAGATGGCAAGTTAGAATCCGTCCTGCGGGACTATTCCAATTGGTGTCTCCTCTATTGGCAATCTACCAAACGTGTATCCTGGGGACCTGCTTCATCATGACCTTGGTGAGCCAATCGCCCAGCTTCCGCCGTGCTCCAGATCCTAAGTTTACTGTTTCAACTTGGGCACGATTTTCCTGATGCACTGCACCTGTTTGCGTTGTTTCAGTTCTACGGCGTCTACGCCTGGGAGGTTCATCAGATGAAGTAGAACCGTCGGAGGAGGAGTAGGGAGCGGGACTCCCTCCAGCATTCTGATGCTGTTGTTGAGTAAGCTGGGTCATAAGGATGGCGTTAGCTTGAATTTGCTCGTTAAGTTGTCTCCTGCTTTCCATGAGTTACCTCATCAACTCGTTCAACTCCGTCCTGGTGACAACTTCCATTTGGTTTTGGGCGGTGATGGTCCCTGCACCCAGATTAGCTTGTTGATTGCTGGGTCCTACTTGTTGGACACTAGCGGTCTCGTTTACATCTACATGGTGGGAGGCTGATCTAGTACGTGGTTTTCCCATTGTAGAGTTATCGGTTGGAACTCTGAATAGAATCAATGGACTTCCTCTGGATGACTTGGATCTCCTTCGAAGGATTTCTTCAATCCAGTAGCTACAAAGTAGATCCTAATGACCTGAGAATGTTAGCTCTCAGTGAAAGCACCAAAATGTTAGCACCAAAATTGGTCACTAACACCCAAGAAAGGATTTGTGTAGAGAGATTAATGAGGAAAATAAATTAAAACCGAGGAATATCGCAATAGTATGCAATAAGAACAATAAAAAACGAGAACACCATAATTATAGTGGTTCGGCGTAACTACCTACGTCCACTTTAATCGTAATCTTTGTTACTTCTTTGAATAATCGAATACAGATACAATCCGTACACCAACAACTTGAGTACAAGTTTTTTGTAGAAAAGAAATGAGTTTTGAAAATGGCAGAGTCTCCTCGGAGTTCGCGAAAAAAGGTCCCTTTTCACTGCGCCCCTGCCCCTTAATTTATAGGCGAAGATAGGCTGGACTTCCCTCACGGGCCCAGGAGCAAAGTATCTCGGCCCATGGTAGGTGACTTCTGCGCATCGAGCCATGCATGCCGAACGAGACAGGCCGATCGAGAAAAGCCGGTCTAGAAATGCCGACCCATCATGTCTAGTCGATTATCAAGTGACTCGAAGTAAACCCTCAGAGGACCCGAAGCAAATGGCGGGTTGACTCGAAGCGAAGTCATGCCGATCGTCTCACTTTGTTGTAGGCCTGAAAAACTGCTAACCCCTCTAGCATGCACCGAACTAGGCATGCCGACCTACAATGACCGGGCCTAGTTGCCGAGTGACATTGGTCGAGCGGTAAGTGCCGAACGGTAAGTGCCGAGCGGCATACGCCGAACCGATCTCAACTTACTCGTCTACCTTGAACGAGCCATTGTTCACTTATCGTTCTCGATCGAATTAACACCTGGTACCGAACCAAGTAAGTAGACCGATCCATGCAAATATACCGAGCCGAACCAGGTGAGGAGACCGAACGGTGGATCTTGGGTAGTTTATCCAAAGCGGAGTCATGCCGAGCACCTTTCTTAGTTGCAGATCCGATATCCTGCTAACTTCTCAAGTATGTGCCGAACCAGGTATGACTTCACCCCCTTGACCGAGCAGTGCATGCCAGTATGTTTGGTCCGAACGACACATGTCGAGGGACATTGGCTAAACGGTGCACTTCCATCCTAAGCCGAGCGACATACAATCCTTCTATTTGGGCCGAACCACCCAGATTGAAACAAAAGCCTATATGATCAGCATCCTGTAACCGGGCCAAACATCCGGGTAACACCTGCGACCCGAACTGGTAGTATCCTACCTTGGGCATTGCCTCACGTGCCTTTTCATACTTTTTATTCCTATACGAGACCCCTACGATTTTGGTTTAGTGTTGCCTTATCACGGCGCATCCCTATTCCTCGACGTGCTACTGGGGCGTTATATGCAAACTGTACGACAATGCTTAAAATCACGTTAAGGGGGATTAATGTAAAGCCTTAACGCTAAGAAAAATATTTAGTTTACCGATTAGACATTATATATATAGCGTATTCTACTATGTATAATATGTTGATGGGTCCTTAAGAGATGGAAAATCCTATAACATCTCTTGTGTTATTGCACGCATGCTATACACTGGATATGAGATGTGAAATCCCATAAACATCTCTGACGCTATTACACTCATGTTATGTGATATCGATTTGACTAACATAAGGATATTTTAATCCTGACTCGAGTGTTTTGTCTTTTCATTACGCTTGGGTCAGCCCTGAGTTTTCAGCGCATTGAAAATCATTTTTTGGAGGACGAAGACGAAGATTTGGTATATTATTACTATTATTATTTCCTGCATCATGTTGTCCTACTGCATTATTATACTTTGTTTTTGTTGTATATATAACTCCGATAGATGTTGTATGAATTATAATCAAATGTATAGTAAATAGCTTCATGAACTATTGTTTGATTATTATATTTTGTCATTCTGCTGTGAGATTCTGTGTTTGTTTTTTTCTTCTTTTCTTATTTTCTTAATTAAACCCATTGATTATCTGGGTTTCGGATAGTTTGAGTTGGACATGTATGGATTATTTTCGATTTAAACCTTCCGAAATGTGGGTCGTCATTGTTGGTATCAGAGCTTTGGTTTAGTGATAACCTTAGCTTTATGGAGTTTGACTTATTAGAGATAGCGTAGTAATACCCTAGAATGAGCTGTTTGAGTGTATATATACATAAGAGAGCGCGTACTTGTTAGTGTTATAAAATGTTTTATATTGTGTTTGCTTATCCGTTGAGTTGTTTATGAATTCTGGTCGGTGCGTGGGATGCCAAGTTATCGATAGGGATTTCTAAACACCTAAACGAGGCAAGTCAACATAATATTATTTTAAGATAGAGTAAATGAAATAATTTTACCTAAATTATATATTATATATAAAAAGAAATTGAATGAGAGTAAGTGATAAAGTGAAATTAATATGAGTGATTGGATATGATTTAAATTGGATATAAATAAATTGAATGCAAATGAAATAAGTGAATGTTAAATAAAGAAAAGTTAATACCCTTAAGAATAAGAGGTAAGAAATATAAGTTTAAATTATAAAATAAATAGATTTATAAAATAAATTGAATACGAAGTAAATAGGTTGTAAAACCAAGTTTTAAAATACTAACTTAACTATTTTGAGTTATGGATGTTTATAAACTCAAGTAACGAGTTATGAAATAAAAATCTGATCTTAGTTTAAGTTAAAAGAATGAATTTAAACGGAGAATTTGAGAATTTAAATTCTGGTGCTTTTGAAATTGTTTCTAAGATTTTGAAAATAATATTACTATTATTTAAAATATTTATGAATAAAAATTGTTTCAAAATGAATTAAAAGGAAATAAATCTTGTACTCCTCTCTTTTGTCATTGGAAAATAATTTCGATGATGACAGCCGCATCATCGACATTCACTTTCAAGTTTCAAAGTGGAGGAGGCCATTTTGTAGCTTTGCTACGCATTTGGATTGATAAACAGATTTTGACTTAAAATTTCTAAATATGATTTGATATATATAAAATATATGAGTATTTATATTATTTCAAAATGATTTGAAATAAACCCGGTATTTGAATTCTTAAGTTCTTGTTAATTAATGATTTTCAGTTGTAGAAATAAGATGAATATTTTAATAGTTGGAAACTTCTAAGAGGATAAATAAGAAATATAAGCTAAGTGTTTAAATAAAATACGAGAAGTTAAATTATAACTCTAAAATTTCAAGATAATGGAAATTTAAACTTATGTAAATTATTGAACATTCTTGTTAACTAAAATAAACAAGATAAATTTGTATAACATTCAATTAATTCTAAAAACATATATAAAACTTACCAGAATTGTTTAGAAAGTCTAAATGTTAAATATGGATGGAAAAGAATATTACACAAGTTTGAACTTAAGTAATAAGAAATGTTTCAAATTGGAATTGCGTTTAAAGAACTGTTTATAAAAATTAAATTAAGTTGTTATAAGAAATGTTATACACTTAGTTAATGTTCTAAGAAATGTTAAATGAATAAATTGAATAGTAAAAAGAAAATACTATTTAAATATATGTACATAAGAGAAGGTAAAAAAATAATAAATTAAATCATATCTTTGTAAATTGTTTGAAAAATAAATAAATAAATAATTACAAAGGATGTTTTAAGATTTAATTATAGCTTTCTGATATAATTATAAATTGAATAATATTGTGTAAAAGAAGATACATCTGTATAAAGTGATTATGAACATAAGAAGTGATTAATGAAATAAGAAAGTTGAAATTTGAATTATGAAATGAAATTTTAGTCAAGTCAAGTTGAATGGAATAAATTGATAAAGTAAATTAATGAAATAAATATAAGATGAAAGTTAAATTAAGAAAAATTGAATAAAATTGATTGTGATAAAAAGAAAAATTTATTAATATGAATTTGAGTTATAAAATAAAATTTACTTAAGTAAAATTATTAATATGAATTTGAATTAAAAAAATGAACTAACGAGGAGAATCAATGAATTAATATGAACTTAAGTTATGAAGTAATAAATAAATATGATTTGCGTTTTATAAAATGGTTCTAATAGACTTAAATGGTTTGTGAAATGGTTTATAAATGATATTAGTATTAAAGAGATAATACAAAGTGGTAATAAAAAATTTAATTTTGACAAGGTTAAATGGAATAATTTTATAAAACAATTCATAAATGAATTTATATGAATTATGTTAAACAAAAAGTGAAACAATTGGAATTTAACAAGTTAAATTGAATAAATTAAATGTGAACGGAATAGATGTGAATAAATTTGAAGCAAACCGATTAAATGTTAATAAAAATTGGATGTTAATAAGAAACAAGGCGTATAAATTAAATATTGACATTGGATAATGTAAATTCACATAGTTATGAATTAACTGGATTAATTGGATGAATATTGATAGTTGAATGGTTTCTTCTGTTGTAATCATTGTTATAACTGTTTTGATTACATATGATTGTTATGGTTGTGTATCGATGCTTGTGCTTATGATTTGGATTCAGATTCATGTTATATGGTTTTATTAAACTTATACATGTTTTATATCTTATTATAAGTGACTAATATTCTAAATTGAGTTGAGATAGGTACATACGAAGACCGTTTGGACGTATACATGGATTTTATTTGCTTTTGCTTGCTTACTATGAGCGAACTCGCTTGTATTAATAATAATAAGGTACATATCTCGGATTACATATCGCACTTTTATATTTTTTCCTATATGATGCCTCATCATTGAGACGAGATGTATATTTGATATATTTGGTATATATTTGTGTTATATATTGTATTGTAAAAAATTTCTAGTCGAGCCGCGCAAAGGAGACGCTGCCGAAATTTTCCGTAAATCCTGGTGTTAGAAAATTTTTGAGGTTTAAAAAGTTTTATAACTTGTTTTTATATACAAGTTGTAATTTTCGTAAAACCGATATCGGAGTGGCGTAGTAAAAGCGTAGTAATGGTTTTTAATAAGATTTTAATGTTTTTTAAGTTGATAATTTTGAATAAAATATATCGAATGTTAAACTCTCTACTTAACCATTTTTCGAGGACGAAAAGTTTTGAGTCAGGGAGAATGTAACGACCCGTATTTTTAACTATTTTAAATTATTAAATTTAATATGATTATTGGATAGAAATGGTTAAGAATAAAAATTTAATGATTTATTAATGTAATTCATTGAATATGAACTTAGATAAAATTTTGAAATAAAAATTTCGAAGATTTAGGCAATAATAAATATTAAAATGAAATTCTATGTATTTAATGTGTTGTAATCAATATCTTGAATTGAATAATAATGTTGAATTATTGTGAAATGGAAATAGTTGTTTTATTATTTGAATTTGCTTTAAAAGTAAATTTTATAAGTTAAATGACTTATATCTAAATTATAGCGATTTATTGGATAATTAAATTGTTTAAATTTAATATTGGAAATTATTTGAATAATTGAATTCTCAATTTAATATGAACGAAAATGATGTCGAAAGTTGATCTAAATTTTATTTAAACAAGAATAAAGATTTTTAACTTTAAAATTGAATTTAAAAGTGAGTAAACTTATTTTTGAAATTACTTGTTTTAAATAACGTGCAAAATAGCCATTTTGGCCACTGTCTCGGATTTCGACGAAACTAGTTTCATCGGATCCGTAATAATGAATTATTATAGGATTTCAAGTTTCGTAGCGATCAGACTTATCGTTTGGCCGTGCGAGCTTGAAACGCATAGAAATTAATTTAAGGAATTTAATTAAAATAAACTAATTTTGAAAAGCTATCTTCTGCATACGATCGAATTAGGCCTCGAGACTAGTTCCATTACATTCGGAATAGGGGTACATATAGAACGCCAAGCGACATGCTTCGTTTCGAGTTCGAAATTTTCGTGGGTCAATTGGATTGGAAACTTACATAATAAGCCGTTCATTTCATTTTCATTCACAACCCTAATCGAGAAAAACACAGCCGCGCTTCTCAATCGTTTAATAGCCGATATCTCTTTTCTTCTTCCTTCGATTTCTCCCAATCCGCTCATCGAAATCAAAAATTTCCAAAAGGAAAATCATAGATCTCGTCCTCCTCTACATGTTGAATGGCTAGATCATGCTAATACGCTTTAGATTCGCCAAGATCTAGCTTTGAAATTGGGACATTTTTTCTCGTTTTTCAAGAAGGCGACACGGGCGGAGGTCGAATTGTCGCAGGCGGAGGTAGAGTTCAACGTCGTGCACGCGTTGGCGGGCTTGGATCGAATTCCGGTGGTCTCAAGGGTTTGTGCGTGCGTTGATGGTTGCTCGCGTGTTTGGGTTTGTGTCGCGTGTACCTAGTAGTGATTGATCGAGAGAGGAGGGTTTGGATATGTGTTATTTAGGTTAATTAATTACGTTAATTATGTTTAATTATTTCGATATTAATAAATTCGTAACTTTTGCATACGAGGTCCGTTTTGAGTGAAACGAGTCGCGTTGCGATCGTATCGACATCGTCTACAGCTTGGAGTGGAAGCGGAATTTATTTAAAGCTGAAATATTTTCAGTTTCAAATAAAAGGTGAGTGTTTTATACGCTCATGAAGTACTAAATATTCTTATGTTAGTTAAATTTAAATCGTGAAGTAATTTAATTTTATTGACTGTTGTTTGGTAGTTTAATCGGCATTTAAATTGACATATGATTCGAACTGGTAGAAATTTAAATTGATAGTTAAATTTTGAATTTGAATTAAATTGCTAGAAAAAAAATTCCTTATTATTAATAGTTAGTTAACTGTCATGATGTATTGGCTGTTTAGGTGATTAATTGTGATGGATGTCAATTGATTGATGTTTTGGATGATTGGATATTTATTTATTTATATATATCATGTTATCACCCTGTAAATTATTTGACAGCATATGAACTGTTATCTGAATTATATTTCAAATAAATTAAGAAATGGTTCAAATGATATATACCTATGGCACTGGTTTGGATTGATATGATATATATCCATCCCTGAAATTAAAATCCAAATAATTGATTCACTTGGACATAGGATAGAAAATTATATATGGACATCAATTTGGTTAAATTAAATGATTTTAAAAATTTTAACTTGAAATTATTTAAATGATTTTGATTAAAGAAATAAAAATCGAATCTATGAAAACCGGATTATTTTCGAACTTATGCTAAAATGTGGAATTAAAATTTGTTAAATGAAATTGTTTAAAAATGAAATTTAAGATTTTGAAGTTATAAATGAAATACGATTTGAATTTTGAAAATTGATTTATTTTTAAAAGATTTGAACTTTTATTCAAACTTTGAAATATTGCTAAGTAAAAGCAATTTAAATGGATATTTCAAATTTGGGCTCCAAGTTGAATTATTTTGAAGATTTGAACCTTAAATTGAACGTTGAAGTTGAATTTGATTTAAATGATTTAAATCGATATTCTGAAATCGACTCGAATTTATATAATTTGAAATGGTTTAAAATTTAGAATTGAATTGAAATTGATTTAACTTGGAATCAAAATTGAAATTAATTGGAATCGAAATCGAAATTGAATTAATTTGAAATCAGAATTAAAATTGATTTAAATTGGAATTGAAATCAAAGTTAATCCGAATTGAATTTAAAATTGGGTCGATTTGAAGTGAATCGAGAATTGAATGATTTGAATTGGAAGATTTGGAATTGAATAAGTTTGACTTTGAAACTATTTTCAAATAAATTATTTTAATATAAACTGTTTAAAACCTATCTTTTTAAATATTCAAATTATTTTGATTTTCCAAACTATTTCCCATATAAACCATTTTTAATATATATACAATTTTATTAAACTATTTTATATCAAACTATTTTAATTATTTAAACTATTTTTAAACTATCTAAAATTTTTCAAGCTATTTTCTAAAAATTCAAACTGGTTAGAGTGGGAATGTTTATATTTAAATCATGGATTTAAATGCGAATTGGGTTAAAATGAAGTTATAGCTTAAATCGAAATTCGAAACGATTTTGAAAGTGAAATCGAAATATTGGAGTGAAATTATATTTTCAAGTGAAAATAATGTATCGAACTGAATATGATTTTTGAAGTGAATATGATAATTTTTGGAATAAAATTGATTTTGAAGCGAATATGATTTTGATATCAAGTATGAATGGTTTACGGAATGTAAAAGAACCAACCGGTGTGTAAAACGATGTTTGGTTGTTAAAGAGACCGGGGCCTCTTATTGGTATACTTTTTGTTAATATTGGAACCACTTTAACAACTGTGTATGCGGAGGAGAATCCAGAAGGAAGTGGTTGGATTTGGCGTCGTTTGATGGATTTGAAGAAAGAGAACGATGATGGATAGACCTCGGCACTTGGGCCAAGTCGAAAGATTAAAATAGGACGACTTGACAGGGCCAAGCGGGCTAGCTACCCCTAACGGACATCCGTTCTTCGATTTTCTTGGACTTGGTCCATATTATTACTCTTGTTGTTAGTTTCGATTGGTGCACCTTGATTTGGGATAGCCTCCATTTGACTCGTTATGGGATGGATGGACGTAGTGGGCGATCGTGGCTATGATGCGTTACCACCAGCCCTACGACCCGAACTGGTAGTATCCTACCTGGGGCATTGCCTCACGTGCCTTGTCATACTTTTTATCCCTATAAGAGAACCCTACGATTTTGGTTTAGTGTTGTCGTATCACGGCGCATCCCTATTCCCCGACGTGCTACTGGGCCGTTATATGCAAACTGTACAACAATGCTTAAAAATGCGTTAAGTGGGATTAATGTAAAGCCTTAACGCTAAGAAAAATATTTATTTTACTGATTAGACATTATATATATAGCGTATTCTACTATGTATAATATGCCGACGGATCCTTAAGAGATGGAAAATCCGGTAACATCTCTTGAGTTATGTAAACATCTCTGACACTATCACACTCATGTTATGTGATATCGATTTGACTCACATAAGGATATTTTAGTCCTGACTCGAGTGTTTTGTCTTTTCATTACGCTCGGGTCAGCCCTGAGTTTTCAGCGCATTGAAGATCATTTTCTGGAGGACGAAGACGAAGATTTGGTATATTATTACTATTATTATTTCTTGCATCATGTTGTCATGCTGCATTATTATACTTTGTTTCTGTTGTATATATAACTCTGATAGATGTTGTATGAATTATAATCAAACGTATAGTAAACAGCTTCATGAACTATTTATTTGATTATTATATTTTTTTCATTGCGCTGCGAGATTATGTGTTTGTTTTCTTCTTATTTTCTTAATTAACCCCATTGATTATCTGTGTTTCAGATAGTTTGAGTTGGACATGTATGGATTATGGTTGATTTAAACCTTCCAAAATGTGGGTCGTCACAAAAACCTGATTTAAACTTGTAAGTGTAGGATCGATTTCACCCTAGAGGGGTGGTGAATTGGGTGATACTAATAATAATAAAAATTAATGCAGAGATATATAAAATAATTACAGCACAGATAATAGCAGACTAATAAAAGCAGAAATAGAGCAATACAGATTTACCCAGTTTCGGTAAAACCATGCCTGCGTGCTGGCCCTAAGGTTTTTACTAGAAATTAAGTAGTCAGATGCTTACACACGTAAACTCGCGACACCCGCTATTGACTAACCTAACTCTACGCTTAAAACCCTGCCACAACTCAGCCACTGAGTTGCGAATTCTCAAACTACGCCCCGTAGTTTGTCCCTAGTCACACGACTAGAAAGTTACAAAATTTTAAAAGAAAAATTACAAAATAAAACTAAATACAAAAACAAAATCCTATATTATTACTAAATCCCAAATAAAAATAAAATAGATCGGCCCAAAAGAAATAAAAGAGATCGGCCCAAAGGAAATAAAAGAAGTTGTCCCCTTTATCTTTTTATTTTTATCTACCGATTCCTTTTTCTTTCGTTCAGTCCTTCATTCGTTCCTCTTTCAAAAATTTAGGGTTTTGCTTTGTTGAATCCACCACTTTGAAAAATGATGCTTGAAACCTTTACTGGTATGCTTTTAATTCACTTCGAGGCTTCCTTGATTAGTTGAATTGTTTACGGCTGCTTCAAAATTGTCGAGCTTGAATGTTAAAATGGTATGCGATTTTTCCTTTTTTCAATATTTGATAATACTCGACTTTGATTCGAGTTATTGGCTTGTGATTTATTCCAATGCCTTGCTCTGATAATTGCTTGAACTCAAATGCGCATTTCTACCGATGATGATACGTGAATTTATAGGGATCGAATCCCTTAGTTTATGTTCGTAAACTAAGGTTTGAATTCTTCAGTGAATTTGCTCGGCCATACGATTATGCTTGAATGCTTGGACTTGGTAGCCTTGCATTCCATTATATTCCCTGGTTGATAAGTTTAAAACCGCTGTTGTTAATAATTGGACTTGGTAGCCTTGCATTCCATTATGTGTAGAGCTGTTATCCTGTAGTTTTCATTGCTCTTATCTTCATGTTACCTTGATTTAATCTTGAAACTGTTTTCACTTATGTATATATGTATGCTGGTCTACTTTGAGTTATGTTGATCTACACTGTGTCTTCACTGAGAACTTGTTTCTACTGTTAGTAACAGTGCACATATAAACATGTATATACATACATATATATGTATATATGTGTATAACTATTGTGCCTATCCACTTGGTCAAGACTTGTTGCAATGTGGTTCCTCTTGGATCACTTGTTGTTTGATGTGTGCTGCACTTGACACTATGTACATATGGTGGTCTGTGTTCAAGTGTTCATGTGTACATTGATTTGAAAACTGCCTTGTATTTGCTGTCTCCTTTTGAGTTGCAGTCTTGTGCATTGATTTCGAGTCTAGTTGTGTCTGGTGTACTTTGTTCTCACAAATGAGTGTGTACATATTCATGTGATTTTCCATTGTCTGGTTACATTGTCCATGGTTTATATATGGTCAGTGTTGGTGGTTGTTTTGCATTTTGGAGTCTGCTCTTGACCTTGCTTTACAACTGATTTAGTGTGAACTTGTTTCATGCTTGGAGTCTTATGTACTTGTGTATATGCATGTGTACATTTGTGTGTGTACTGGGTTGTAGCCTCTGTTGCTTCGAGCCAGTTCATTGTTTGCTTGTAGTATCTTGAAGTTGTAGCCTTGTTGTAGCTTGATTGCTTGCATATTGAACTGGTTTGTGTTCACCTCAGTTTTTTATTGTTCGAGCCATACTTCTTTGCTCTCATGTGTATATTTGAGGTGTTGTATGTTGTATTACGTGCACCTGAGTTGAATCCAGCCTCGGCTCGGGTTTGATCTTGTGCTCACTTGTCCCTGCAGTTTTATCAAGTGTATATTGGTGTGCACGGCCTTGTGGCATGTACAGTGATACACTGTGCATGTCACAGGTTGTTCGTGTTTGATGAATTCAAAACGAAAATGATGACGAACAACCCAAATAACTGAGGCATATAAAAATTTTCAAACACACATTTTATTTTACACTGCAAAAATATTTCCTTTTCAATTTTACTGCGTCAGTGTTTATTTTGCAGATAATTCAGATGCTGGATACAAATTGGAATATAGTTGAAGAACAAATATGAGTGAATGAGTGATATGTAGTGAGGTGAAATTGTAAATGACAATTGTATAGTGAAAAATTGTGTTGTGATTTGAAATTGTATTGTAATTGAAATTTTGTATATATAGTGAGAGCTCAAATTTTGTACTATTCAAAAATTGTAATAAAATATTTGTTTGAATAAAATATCTGTTTGAAGTTAAATTCTATGTTATTTATTTTATTCAACAAATATTTATTTAATTATGTGATAAATAAGATAGTACAATTAACAAATACATTTAAATGAATATATATATATATGTTTATTATCATCAAACAAAAATCATATATTCGCATATTCAACAATCTCCTCCTTTTGATGATAACAAACATATATTAAGATTTTGAATTTATTAAATGTATTTGGTCTTGATGAATTCCATTTGCTCTCCCTATTTGAATGCTCCCTCTACATCAAAGCTACCCCTTCATATATGAATAAAAAATATGCAAATGAACCTAGATGGGAATATGCAAATTAAAAATATGACTTGACTTATTTTCCGAAATCTTAACTTCTCTCTCCCCTTTTTGTTATGAGCAAAAGAGTAATAGTGTTAGAAAAATAGAGATAAAGTGATAGACATTAATACACCATTAATACCTAATACAGTATAAATATTAAATTTCAATAAAAAATAAAACAAAAATCATAAATACTCTTTTAGGTGCATATTCCACTTTAGAGTGATAGGGGTGATGTCGGCATATAAAACCATAGAGTTGTATCTATTTGTGGTATATTTATGACAGGAATTTGAATACTTACTAACCATGCATAACCGTTAGGACTTTTAAATGAGATTAGTAGTATTCCCAATTTTTTAAAAAATGAATTTCAAGTATCTTCTAACCACAGATAACCGTGAGGACTTTTAAATGGGATTAGAATCAACTCGTCTATTTAATAACCAATTTTGATATGTGTTCCATACATGCATAACCCTGATGACTTTTAAATGAGCATGAAAGCACATAAACAAATATTCTAAGTAATTCACCACTGAATAACCACGAGGACTTTTAAATGAGAGTGAATACTTTGGATGTTTTTATTGCTAAAAAATAAAATAAAATAAAAACGAATAATTTCCCGTTTAAAATACCACATTTTGACATACTATATTGGATTTTAATGAGTGATCGTCGTTAGAAATATGATAGAAATAGAGATGATAATGGAATTTTTACCAACAAAAGTTATTATAAATCTTGTTTAAATTTTTAAAGAAATTTACTAAATGTACTGTCTCAAGTCATAATATATGATTAATATCAACACTCATCACTTTTTCAGTCACTATTTATCTTTTCGATAATCAATAGGGAGTCAAATTAGTTAATGTAGTCATTTAAAATCAAATTCAAAAATAATTATAATTCAAATTTTCTAAAATGACTAATCTGAAACGAAGTCAACAAAAACTATTTTCTGGAAGGGGTTTTATAAGCAAAATGTCTACTAATTGAAAATCAGTTGAAATGAAAAATATGCAGATATTTTCTTTGAAAAATGATGCAACCACTGAATGTGTCAACATAAAACTCGTTCTACTAGTAATTTTTTTATCACCTGGACTACCAGTAGAATCTGCATCCGAATACCCCTTTAAATCACAGTTATCATAAATTGGATATCATAGACCAGACTATGAAGTTGCAACATGTGATGCCCCACCTCTATACTCACACTAACCAAGGACACTACTGGGTAATGCCGTCAATTAGTACGAAAAATAAGGCTGTTGAGGAGCGACCATCTGTGTAATTGCTTTGTGCGAGTACTGATATGTCAGATAATATGACTTGCATTTCATTTCAAGAGGAAATCCAACATATCCAATACAAACTCAAAGCTACTACACAGTGGCTATGTGGGCTTCAGAAACAAATATAGAAATAAGCATAACACAAATCAGTCACAGATATTCATATCACAAAGGCGGAAACATATATGAATATAACACCTAAAAGTGTACATCAAAATAGTGGTCATACAAGATCCATTACATCACAAAAGAATAGGTACAAGTGCTAAGCAAAAGAATATGTATACATTAAGGAGTCTCTATCTCAAATGTATAAAAGTAAAAACTACTAAGCTAAAGTATTTAGCCAAAAGTCAGAAGCTAGCCCCTGCTAAGAAGTCAAGTGGAAGCACCTGTAATACCTCGGTCTGACCCGAGTATTATTTAAGAAGAAAAATAATAAACGGATCAGTCTAGCTATAAATATCATATAAGATGAGATAGGATAAGAGATATGACAAAATATATGATAACAATAATGTCATCCTTAGACAAGTATATATTTAATAACAATGAAAATCATATAATATCTCAAATCTCCTCAAATATCCAAAAAGAATATCACATTCTTTAGCTTATTCACCAAACCTCAAATATTGACAAAACATATCAATGCAAATCGCAAAAATTGGTGAAATGCAAATTCCAGAAATCAATAATTAGAAATCCAGAAAACAAAAAGGGGGAGGCCTATCACAAACGGGAGCATGAAAACTCACAAACACATGTATCACAAACGGGACGCTATCCCATGGTCGCTAACCATAGAGCCGGTGCAACAGCGTAGTGCAATAACGGTACGCCCGAGGAACCTGAAACTGAAATGAGTTGGAACAATGACGTTGTGCAATAATGGTACGCCCGATGAACCTGAAACTCAAATAATTCGGAACAACGACGTAGTGCAATAACGGTACGCCCGATGAACCTGAAACTCAAATAATTCGGAACAACGACATAGTGCAATAACGGTACTCCCGATGAACCGAACTCCATAAAACCCATAGGTCGCTAGCCTATAAAAATGAGACGAAGCTCCATAGAATAAGTGTAGATTACACCAAGCTAGTAAATAAATGAGTTTAGCTTCATGTCCCATAACCACCGGCTTAACTTAAATATTTACGAACAAATTGTAGATTTCCACTCGAAAATACAAAATGATCATCATTGATCAATAAGAAGTGTAAATTACACTAAGCTAGTAAATAAATAAATTAGGCTTAATGTCCCATAACCACCGGCTTAACTTAAATATTTACGAACAGATTGTAGATTTCCACTCGAAAATTGTCACGGGATTTAAATCGAACAAGTCCAAGAATTAACCGACGAAGTAAACGCAAGCGTTTCATACCACTTGTTTTGCTAAGTCGTTTAATTAGATTTCTCATACGAATGAGGTAAAGGTTTGTATATACTAATAGATTGGAAAATGGTTTTAAAGACGAACTTTGTATTAAAAGCAACGTTGAAATCGGTTTTGTGAAAGAGTTTGAGTATTTACTACTAGTATAGAAACCTTTGTATTTAAAAGTGACAAATCGCAGAAATGATTGTAAAAACAATCTATCACCAAAAATCCACATTCGACGACGTGAATTCCAACCATAAAAATCGATATCAAATCCCAATCAAGTGGATGTTCCCAAATATCCATAAATGAAGTCATCAAAGTCGATAATAATTGACAACAACTAACCGGATCAACAAAAATCGATAAAAGTTGAAAATCCACTCAAAAACAGCCAAAATAGGCAAAACTGCCCCCTTCCAAACGTCTGGATTTTTCAACCAGACGTCTGGATTTCCTTCCAGACATCTAGATTTCCTTCCAGACGTCTGGATTTTGTCTCTGCCTTTTTTCTTTTTCCAGGGAACCCTTCCAGACGTTTGGATTTTTCAACCAGACGTTTGGATTTCCTTCCAGACATCTGGATTTTCTTCCAGATGTTTGGATTTTCCTGCTAGGTAAAAATCAGCCTAGCCCAAAAAGGACGAAAATCCAAACCGGAGGCGATCAAACGAGCGATGGAGGCTAGGGAATTATGCCAAGCGACAACCCAGCCTTATAGGCTCTTCGATACACCCCAAACAACATGTCCAAACATCCAAGACAGGATTTTTAAAGATTTTGACTTCAAAAAACCAAAATTTGGAAAATTAACCAAATCAATTCAAATCTAAAGCAAATGAACATGAAATAGATGTTAGGAATTCATACCTAACAACAATGAAAGTTATATACATAGATGTGAGTTCAAGAACTCACCTTTAAACTCAAATATAGAAATGAGAAGCTCTAAAACAAGCTAAGATTGATTTCTCTTCAACAACACCTCTAGAATCTTCAATCTATTATCAAATGAAATGAATTTCCTAAGTTAGGTTATAGGAATTTCTGAAAATTGAAGAGAGATTGAGATGGAGAAGATGAAGAGGATTCTTACCTAAGCTTCTCTTTGATTTATAACTTGAATTTGAATTCCTAAGAGAAACTAGGGCTTAGGAATTTTAATTTCCTCTTCCCACCATTCTTTCTAGGGCTTGAGAGTGTTAGGAAATGTTATGAATGAATAAAGAGGAGTGGAGTGGGAGTTGTTATTGTAGAGGAGTTGGGGTTACATTATTAGGTTAGTGGGCTGAAACCCAAACCCAAAGCCCAATAGAAAAATAGCAAAATTCTACTCAACTCCAAACATATCGATGTTTATACTCAAAAAGGTCGCAAACGCCATTTTGGACTCAATGGAAGTGGTCTCGAGTCCGAATTCGATCATTTACGAAAAGTCACGTTTTGGACTTTTAAATTCAACTAATGATGCTATATTTAAATAAATCATTTAAATATATTATCGTAAAAATATGCGGGTTGTTACACAATAAATACCTTATAATCATTTTACAACATTTAAAATGTGATTCCTTAAGGATTTGATTGAAAACATGCACATAAACAACCATAGAACATAATGTCAGGTCAAATATATCCACGTGTATCTAGAATAATCATCAATCAATAAAACACCATCATTAGTCCAAACAAATCTATATGAACTAGTTCACGGATGAAAAGATGATTGGTCAACATTTTTGCATAAGTCAGAATCAAAATCAACATTTATTTCCTAATCACATAACTGGCTGAATTAGATCAGATTATGGTGTAGATTTTCACATTTAATATACCGTTCAAGATAAATGTATCGTTACCTATTTTACCTTTGCCGATAATTTTTCGTTATTGCCCATTGTGATTCTACCACCTTTGTACTAGGCTAAGGAACATAGATTTGTCGCCCGTCGTGTGCCTGGAATAGCCAGAATCCAGGTACCACTCTTATTGTTCCTTAGCCTGCCACTACACCTACACGAGGAAAGATTTTTGTGACCTATTTTTTTTTATAGGTCCATGATTGATAGTGCAAAAGATTTTGAAAAATATGTTTGTGTAGACCCAAAAAAAATCTATATTTGTTCCTTTCGGCACCCGGATTTGTTTAAGGGATTTTATATTCGTGCCTTTTGGAACCCAAATTGGTATGGTTTTCACGTGTTTGGTTCTATACCAGCAATTATTGTGATTGTGTCCAATTTTTCCATAAATCGTGCACTTGGAATTGACTTGACTAATTTCACTTCTAGCATGTTGAGATTGAGTATATCCAAGTCCTTGTCTAATAGGATTAATAGTCTGTTTCCTTAATAACATATTTAGTGATTTTTCTCCTTTGGAAAATTTTCCTAAAGTTGTAGACAGTTGTTGGACTTGTGTTTTGAGAGATTCATTTTCATTCAATAATAGAGTGCACTTTTTAATAGAATTTTCTCTCCTAGTGTTTTCACTTTCTTTTAAAATCAAAATTTCATTTTCAAGTGATTTTATTTTAATTTCTAATTTTTTAATTTCTTCTTCAAGTGATGGACACTTATCACACTTAGGGCTCTTGATTTGATAGTTTTTAAACAATTGATCAAGCTGTTTATTTAATTCTATCAAACTATCTCTTTGTGATTCAATTTTAGTGTACTTTTTCCTAAGTTGTTCAAAACAGCCATTTACTTCATGAAAATATATAAGTAATTCTAAATGAGTAAGTTTTGATACCTCGCTTGGCTCGTCATCATCACTGTTAGTTATTTCTCCTTGAAGACACGGTTTTGCTTTTTCATTTTCACTGCCAGTGCTTTCATCAGTTTCATACCAAGTAGCTGCAAAACTTCTCCTTTTCGGTTTCTTTCCTTGGCTGAGTCGATTCTGAGGACAATTGGGCTTGATATGACCGGGTTTGTTGCACTTGTGACATATGATCTCCTGCTCTTCTGGATTATCTAGAACTTTAACTATTCTACTTTTCAGTTGTTGATTTAGAGCTGGATTTCCATATTTGCGATTCCACCTTTTGAATCTTTTTATTATCAGTGCCAATTCAGCTACTCCATTATCATCATCATCATCATCGTCACTTTCTGTTGTTCCTTTGAGAGCTATTGATTTCTTTCGATTGTCACCTCCTTCACGTTCTTTCCTTGAATTTCATCTATAGATCATAAGTGGTGAGATTTCCAATGAGTTTTTCGAATTTAATCTGTTTCAAATCCTTCGATTCTTGAATAGCAGTGACTTTGGCTTCAAAATTTCGTGGAAGGACTCTGAGGACTTTTTGGACTATTTCCAATTCTGTGTATGGTTTTCCAAGAGTTTTGATTTGTTTACTAGATTAGAAAGTCATCCATACATCTCTTTGACATTCTCATCCTTAGCCATTGTGAAGTTCCCATATTCGCTACTAAGCATGGCAAGGCGAGATTCTTTGACTTGAGATGTTCCTTCGTGAGTAACTTCAAGTGTGTACCAAATTTCCTATGCAGTTAGACAATGTGAGACACGATTAAATTCAATTTGATCTAATGAACAAATAATAGAATTCATAGCTTTAGCATTGGCATTTTGTAATTTATTTTCTAGATCTGTCCATTGATCCATAAGTTTTTCAATTTCCTGATTATCTACCAATATAGTTGGTGTCCTATATCCTGTCTCAACAATATTCCAAGCATCAATAGTTTTAAGAAAAAAATTCATTCTATTTCTCCAGTAAGGATATTCACCATTGAACATGGGTGGTCTAACTATGGACCGTCCCTCAGCAAAAGCATTAATTAAAGAAGCCATTTGAAAATCAAATTTTTAAAACAAAGATTTATTTTTGAAAAATCAAATTTTGTTTAAACAAAAATTGGCTTTTGTTCCTAGCTCTGATACCATTTGTAGGATCGATTTCACCTTAAAGGGGGTGAATAGGGTGATACTAATAATAATAAAAAATTAATGCGGAAATATATAAAATAATTGTAGCACAGATAATAGCAGACTAATAAAAGCAGAAATAGAACAACACAGATTTACCCAGCTTCGGCAAAACCCTGCCTACGTGTTGCCCCTAAGGTTTCTACTAGAAATTAAGTAGTCAGACGCATACACACGTAAACTCATGACACCCGCTATCGACTAACCTAACTCTACGCTCAAAACTTTGCCACAACTCAGCTACTGAGTTGCGAATTCTCAAACTACGCCCCGTAATTTGTCCCTAGTAACACAACTAGAAAGTTACAAAATTTTAAAAGAAAAATTGCAAAACAAGATAAAAACAAAAACAAAATAAAAACAAAAACAAAACCCTATATTATAACTAAATCCCAAATACAAATAAAATAGATCGGCCCAAGAGAAATAAAAGAGATCGGCCAAAGGAAATAAAAGAAGTTGTCCCCCTTTATCTTTTTATTTTTATCTGCCGATTCCTTTTGCTTTCATTCAGTCCTTTGTTCATTCCTCTTTCAAAAATTTAGGGTTTTGCTTTGTTGAAGCCGCCTCTTTAAAAATGATGCTCGAAACCTTTGCTGGTATGCTTTTAATTCACTTCGAGGCTTCCTTGATTAGTTGAATTGTTCACGGCTGCTTCAAAATTGTCGAGCTTGAATGTTAAAATGGTATGCGATTTTTCCCTTTTTCAATATTTGATAATACTCGACTTTAATTCGAGTTATTGGCTTGTGATTTATTCCAATGCCTTGCTCTGATAATTGCTTGAACTCAAATGCGCTTTTCTGCCGATGATGATACAGGAATTGATAGGGATTGAATCCCTTAGTTTACGTTTGTATAATTTTGTTTGAATTCTTCAATGAATTTGCTCGGCCATACGATTATGCTTTAATGCTTGTGATGTGTTCTGACTATTTCAATTTGTATGTTGCTTGAATTTCTTTGAGTCGGTTCCATTTTTTGTTCCTTTGATTTTGGCTATTTGAAAATTGTGATGGTAGTTTTCTGCTATGACTTCGGTTAATTTGTGTTTCATCTACAAGTTCCATTCTTTTCTGCTCTGACTTGTTCATCGTGTTAGTATATGAATTTGATCTATTTTCGTGTATAGTTGACCCCTGTTGATTTTTATCTCGGCCGTGACTCATCGAACTGCTTCTGTTTTATATACTTTGAGCATATTCCCTAGTTGATAAGTTTAAAACTGCTGCTGTTAATAATTGGACTTGGTAGCCTTGCATTCCATTATGTGTAGAGCTGCTATCCTGTAGTTTTCATTGCTCTTATCTTCATGTTACCTTGTTTTGATCTTGAAACTGTTTTCACTTTTTTTTATATGTATGCCGGTCTACTTCGAGTTATGTTGATCTGCTCTGTGTCTTGGCTGAGAACTTGTTTCTACTGTTAGTAATAGTGCACATATAAACATGTATATACATACATATGTATGTATATATGTGTATAACTATTGTGCCTATCCACTTGGTCGAGACTTGTTGTAATGTGGTTCCTCTTGGATCACTTGTTGTTTGATGTGTGCTGCACTTGATACTATGTACATATGGTGGTCTGTGTTCAAGTGTTCATGTGTACAATGATTTGAAAACTGCCTTGTATTGTTGTCTCCTTTTGAGTTGCAGTCTTGTGCATTAATTTCGAGTCTAGTTGTGTCTGGTGTACTTTGTTCTCACAAATGAGTGTGTACATATTCATGTGATTTTCCATTATCTGGTTACATTGTCCATGGTTTATATGTGGTTAATGTTGGTGTTTGTTTTTCATTTTGGAGTCTGCTCTGGACCTTGCTTTACAACTAATTTAGTGTGAACTTGTTTCATGCTTGGAGTCTTATGTACTTGTGTATTTGTGTGTGTACTGGGTTGTAGACTCTGTTGCTTCGAGCCAGTTCATTGTTTGCTTGCAGTATCTTGAAGTTGTAGTCTTGCTGTAGCTTGATTGCTTGCATATTGAACTGGTCTGTGTTCACCTCAGTTTTGTATTGTTCGAGCCATACTTGTTTGCTCTTATGTGTATATTTGAGGTGTTTTATGTTGTATTGCGTGCACCTAAGTTGAATCCAGCCTCGGCTCGGGTTTGACCTTGTGCTCACTTGTCCCTACAGTTTTATCAAGTGTATATCGGTGTGCACGGCCTTGTGGCATGTACAGTGATACACTGTGCATGTCACAGGTTTTTCGTGTTAGATGAATTCAAAATGAAAATGATGACGAACAACCCAAATAACTATGGCATATAACATTTTTCAAACACACATTTTATTTTACAGTGCAAAAATATTTCTTTTTCAATTTTACTGCGTTAGTGTTTATTTTGCAGATAATTCATATGTTGGACACAAATTGGAATATAGTTGAAGAACAAATATGAGTGAACAAGTGATATGTAGTGAGGTGCAAATGTAAATGACAATTGTATAGTGAAAAATTGTGTTTGAAACTATAACATTTTTTATCATATTAAATTAAATTTTTGTTTGAATAAAATATCTGTTTGAAATTAAATTCTGTGTTATTTATTTTATTCAACAAATATTTATTTTATTATGTGAAAAATAAGATAGTACAATTAACAAATACATTTAAATGAATATATATATATGTTTATTATCATCAAACAAAAATCATATACTCGCATATTCAACAGTAAGTTGATTAGTATATAGATTTCAACAACGTATATTGTGATTAAGCTCCACTAATTCAATTTGAACATTAGTATAATGGTAACATTTCTCGTGCCAAATGCTTAATTCTCCTAATTTGTAGCTTAAATTTTACATCGAAGTCCATTTTCTCCATAAATTTTTATTTAATGTTTACATTAACAACATCCTCATTTGTAAATTATGTCATAACACATTAATAAAATATGTGTTTTACTCTTCCCCTTTGTTAAAAATTAATCCATGCAATTTTCTCTTAACTATTCGACTTTTTATAACTTGAAACATAATTGTGATAATTAATTACACAGTCATTTCAAAACAAATGCATTTTCAGTTTAAAACTATAACATTTTTTACATACCATTTTCTTATCATATTTCTTTCATTTCATTTTTGCAATTTTTTCACTCCCTTTTTTGTTCCATGTGTATTACAATTTTAAAAAAGATTCTATTTTTAGTCCGAATCAAATTGAAATTTCTTTTCAAACAATCTGTATTTGGTCATTTTAATTCTTTGATATCAGAATTTGAATTAATTCATCAATAATTTTTCACTTTTATATTCACTATAATATTTATGATATTATTCACATTTTGTAGTGATCGAGTTGCAACATATTACTTCTAGTTTGGGTTATTGTGTATATTTCTATTATCAAACATATATAAGAAATCAAGTTGGGTGAAGAGTATTATATTTGTAGTGAAAAATATTAAAACAATATATTTTCACACTGTATTTTCTTTTTATAAGAGTAATACTTTATTCAAGTAGAGCACTCATTATGATGTCTCAAAGGCTCGAACCATTATCTCTGGAGCATTTATTTAAAGCGTCATACCTCTAACTACTTGAGCTAGAGCTTCTTGATGATTTTCATGGTATTATGTACACTTACTGTGCTTTATAAATATTTTATGTGATCTTAATCATTATGAATGTAAAAACGTTATATATCCGTCTTAATCAACCTTGGATCTAATATATGTTTCCATGGTGTTCAATAGACCATGAAATGTCCAGTAACAAAAATTTTTCATTTGAGTGCATTGTTAACACTGAATCCATAAGGAACTTATGATATAACAGGGCAATTACCTATTGTTTTATAGTTTTTAATGTTATGTTTTGATTTTTTTATGAAGTTTGGAGTTACTTATCGATTAAGGGCTTGACATATAGTTACTTATAATGTTTATATAACAAACTTGAAATAAGGAATGATACCAAATAATATCAAAGGAAATTAGTTGTTATCGGTTCCATTTTTTTCAATTAATAAAATTAATTACAATCAGTTCTCCTTAAACGAAATTCAATTTAATAAGAGAATCAATTACATATTAGTTCTCAATAATTTTCATCAATTGAAAATTAATCAACGATCACTTAATTCCTTCTCTTTATCACTAATATTTCTAAATAAATATATATTCAACCTTATGATATAATAGTAAAATTGGAATTTAATTCCAATTCCTAACAAAAATTCTTTTTCCACCAGTCTGGCCCTATATTTGGATATGCTCCCATCTGGATTTTTCTTCACTTTGTATGTCCACTTGCAGCCTATAACATTCTTATGTCTAGGAAGAGGGCAGAGATCCCAAGTGTGGTTTCTCATTAGGGCTTCATATTCATCCTGCATAGCTATTTTCCAGCGATTAATCTTTAAGGCTTCATGAAAGCTTGTTGTTTCATCATAAATGAAAATAGCAACGAAAACCTTTGGTTTAAATATGCCGCTCTTAGCTCTTGTTGTCATATGATGTCCATTGACTTTTGTGATACATATGAGCTTGATTCATTTTGTGTTTGTTCAAAATTTGTGTTGTCCATCTGATCATGGTTAGATTTATTTCTGCTTATGTCTAATGATACATTGTTAGGGGATTTTCTAGATTTAGTTGCATTTTGATTTGAGTTAGTTGCAGCGTTCTTTATGTTTGCTGATATTGGTTGAGTTTTAAGTATTGGGATTAGTAGGGGATATGCATGGGAGGTGAAGACCTTCCTTGTGCTCTTGTAGTTTATATCGTTGAATGGAAAAGTATGCCCATCAAATATTACATGTCTTGAGATGATAATCTTCCCAATCTTGTCTAGACATCTGCAACCCTTTTGATTTTTGCAATACCCTAAAAAGACACAGGGACTTGATCTAAAATTAAGTTTATGGTCATTATATTATCTCAAATGTGGGACGCATAGACATCCAAAAGGTTTTAGGTGATCATAGTCTGGTATTGTGTCATATAGTACTTCAATAGGGCAGCAATCATTAAGTACTTTGGTTGGCATCAGGCTGATAAGATGTACAGCAGTTGCAAAGGCTTCTGGCCAGAACTTTAAGGGTAGTGATGCTTGAGCAAGCATAGCGATACCACATTCTATAATATAACTATGTTTTCTCTGCAATCATACTCTGTTTTGATGAATAGGGACATGTAATTCTGTGATTTATACCTCTATTTTGAAAATAACTTTTTAAATTTTATATTCAGCTCCACCATCACTTTGAATAGATTTAACTTAACAGTTTAACTATCTTTCTATGAATGCAATGAAGCTTGTAACAACATTGTATGTTTCACTCTTAGCTTCGAGAAAATATATCCATGTATGTTGAGAGAGTACATAAACAAATGATATATAATACTTGAACCCATAAACAGATGTGATAGGAGCTGGACCCCAAAGACAATGACAATGAGTTCAGGTGGTTTAGAGTAAATGGTGGTGGATCTTAAGAATGATAATATGTGGCTTTTTCCCATTTAGTAGTGGGTACAAACATGAATAGGTTCAGAATTTAAGTAATGAATTCTATTTTTATTACACACTTATTTTACAACTTTCATATTAGCACATGACCAAGTCTGTTGTGCCACAAATTCAATACATTGCTACCATTTTTGACTGCTTTAGCAACATTTCAATCCATTTCTTCATTATTTGAGTCTTTGCTTCTTGAAAGGTGGAATCTATATAGCCCTCTATGAAGATCTCCCTGTATTAAAATCTCATTGCTAAATTTTCCTTTATCAGAAAGAATCAGAGATGAAATTCAAAGTAAACATTGTTGTCTTTTGCAAATTGTGAGACACTTAACAAAATTTTCTTGATTTGAGGAACCCTTAGCATATTATTCAGATGAAGTATTCTTCTATTTTTCTGAGAAGTAATACTAATGTGGCCAATGTAAGCGATAGCGAGGGAAGCTCCATTCCCAACACACACAGAATTCTCACCTTTGTTTTCATTGCTACATGGGTTTAGATAAAGATAGTTGGCACATGATTTATAGCACCAGAATCTGAATACCGGCTTTCATTAACAATATCTTTTGACTCCATAAAATTTTGATATGTTGCAAGATTCATTCCTTTTTGACCGATTCTACATTATTGATTCAGTTGAGCCATATTTGCATTGATGACACTATTGCTTGAATTTTGGTGGGATGTATTGGTCATTTGTAGGACAGAGAATTGATTATCAAATATAAAGTAACATTTGATTGCATTATAACCGATTTACCTCATCATGTTTTCTGTTGCATTATTTATTTATCCCTGATGTATGTATAACCTCGATAAATGTTGTATAGATTATAATCAAACGTATGGTATAAACAGCTTCATGAACTGTTTATTTGATTATTATATTTTATCATTCCGCTGCGAGATTCTGTGTTTGATTTCTTCTTCTTTTTTTATTTTTCTTAATTAACCCCAATGATTATCTATGTTCCAGATTGTTTAAGTTTGACATGTGTGGATTATTGTCAATTTCAACCTTTCGAAATATGGGTCGTCACAACTGGTATCAGAGCTTTGGTTTAGCGATAACCTTAGCTTTGTGGTGTTTGACTCATTAGAGATAGGGTCAGTAGTACCCTAGAATGAATTTGAGTGTATATATATGAGCACATATTTGTTAGTGAATATAAAAATTGTTTTATATTGTGTTGGTTGATTTGTTGAGTGGCTTATGGATTCTGATTAATACGAATAATTAACGTTATTGATAGGAATCTCTAAACACTTGAACAAAGCAATTTAACATAGTATTGTTTTGAAATTGGGTAAATGAAATAAATTTACCTGGATTATATTTTATAAAGAAAGGAATAATTTTTCAAAAATTATTATTATATGGTGTGTTTGGTTGTTAGGAATAATAATATTGGTCATTATCATTAATTGGTTGTTGTGCCTTAATAAAAGATGTTTAAAATAAACAATGATAAAACATTTTTGAAATGTTTTTAGGAAGTGTAATTTTGAAAATTTAATTTGTAAATGTGACTTATAAATTAAAATGGATTTAAATTGAGAAGTTTTGAATCTAAGTCCCGGAGATTTTGAAATGTGTTTCAAAGTGTTTTGGAAAAAATAATAATGATAGTATTATTTTGGAAGTATTTTTGAATAAAAATATTTAAAAATGGTTTTTAAAAGAGACAAAAGCACTGAACTCACTTCGGTCATTGGAAAATAATTCTTATGATGACCGCGACATCATCGGTGTTCATTTTCGAGCTTCTAAGTGATGGATTACTACCATAATGATTTGCTAACGGAGTCTTATTTTGATAAATAAGTTTATGATTTTAAGAAATTTAAAATCTTGATTTGATATAAAGTGAGATATGTGTGTGTGTATATATATGATTTCAAATTGATTTGAAATTAAACCGGGTGTTCAGATTCTGAAATTTGCTATCTAAGTGTTTGTGAAATGAATAAATATAAGTTTTGAACTTATAAATTTGAGAAATGATATAGATAAGAAAAGAAATTGTGAAATTGAGATAAGAGATTAAACTTAACTTAAGAAAAGTTAAATGAAGTGATTGAGGTAGTAGAATAAAATAGTGAAGTGAACAAATTAAGTGAATTGAATTGAACTAATAAAATGAAATTTGGAAATATAGCCTAAGTGGGGCTAAATAAAATAAATTTTGGAAATGGAATTTATTGAGATTTGAAATAATTAATGAAATGGGATAATTGAACTAACTAATTTAATTAGTGAGTAAATATGGTTTAGGATATGGTTGATAAAATTCAATATCTAAAAGTGGGAGCTAAATTGGGTTAAATGGAATTGAATTTGAATTTGAATAGAAGTGGATATAAATTTAAGTGGTGAAGTGGTAATAAACATAAGAACTTTTGCATAAAATGTTTATAATTGACTTAAGAAAATTTGATGAGAAAATTCTTAAGAGATAATTGGTATTGAAAAATATACTAAGAAATTAAGCAATGTGAATAATGCAATATGGAAGATAATTTGAATAATTGAATGGAAATGAAGTAAATGTAAACAAAGGAATTTGGTATAGCTAAGAATCAATAGAAATAAATATGTAAGTTGTATGTATATTATTTTATTCGCATAACAATTTGATCTAGATTCGAGCATAGAATTTCGAGATAATTTATATCGATCCGAGTTAGAATTTTTCACTCGATTCTCGACGGCGAACCCTGGATATGGATTTTTGATTTGATCCTAGAATTCTCTATCATATTATATGGCTATGCAAGAAGAATAACGGTTTCTGATCAAGGAACCAAATCTGAGTCCGCACTAGAGAGTCATGTGAACGATACTAGTTCGGAAGTGAAATTGTGTGATCGAATGAGCGATCGGATTTGATATTGCGTACGGATGATATATGTACATCGTTCGGGCTTAAGTAAAGAAAATATTGGAAATTGAAAATGCAAAATATAAAATGATTTTAAATTATATGATTGGATATCATTGGTAAGTAAGATGCAGGTATTTAAAATCAAGAAAATTTTGGATTGCCCGACAGAAAGGTACATGTTTATTTTGTCATTTGATTTGATGGTTTTATAATTGAGCCACTTGGTTTTTGTTTTCTTTTGCTGGTTTGGGCCCGTAGTGGCGTTTTGTAGTTGTTCCGATCTAGCCATGCAAAAGGGACGCTGGCGAAATTTTTTTCGAAAATTTAAGGAGTTCGAAAATTTTTAATAACTAAAATTTGATTTTGGATTATAACTTGAAATGATTGAGTAAATATTATTTGGGATCTATGGATGAATTTGGAAATTAGTAAAAGTGATAATGAGGTTTCGACAAATTGATTTTGGGAAGTTTTCAACAAATTGGTTTTGGGATAGTTAATGGGTTTTGGATCATTTTCTTACCTTGGCAATTTTGGGGACGAAATTCTTTTAAGGGGGAGGAATCTAGCAACCCAGAATTTTGGATATTTGAAATTGGAATATTTAATTGATTTTAAAATATTTAAGAGTAAATTTTATAGATTTAATAACTTGAATTTCAAATATAACGATTATTTAGGTAATTTAATTGTTGAATTAAATAATTGAAATTGTTAAAATAATTTAAGTCTTGGATTTTTATTTGGATAAAAATAGTTTAAAGGCTTATTAAATTTATATTCATAAGAATGAAGGTCATAGAACTTTTAGATTGAATTTAAAAGTGGTTTACTCGATTTTAAAAATAACTCGTTTTAATTAACGAGTAAAAATAGCTTTCCGAGGCACAGTCTTGGAATTCAATGAAACCAGTTCCATTAGATATGTAATAGTATATTAATATCGGATTTCAAATTTCGTGGAAATTGTATTTACCGTTTGGTCATACGGGATAGAAACGCGTTAAATTTAATATCGAAAATTCAATATAATAATTGGGTTCAAAAAGCTATCTTCTCCATATGATCGAATTAGGCCTCAGAACTATTCCATTGCGTTCGAAATAGGGGTATAACATTACGAATGCCTGGCGGCATGCCTCGATAGGGGTTCGGGATTTTAAGTTATTATAAGCAGGATATTTTGAATTTGAATTTGAATTTTATACATACATACATACATACATACATACATACATACATACATATATATATATATATATATATAATTTTCAAATTTCACATCAGCCGCATTTTAGTCATTTGTCAGCCACCCTTTGATCATGATAGTGCCTATTCCTTTCCTAATACGCTTCAGTCTTCATTTTTAAAATGCACAGCTGAAAGAAAAAGAAAATGAAGCTTTTAAAAAAATCAAAATCTAATGTATTACTTGACGAAAAAATACGAAACATGATTTAAAATTCATATTTTTCCAAGAGCTTCGATCTAATGTATGGTTTGTGAGGTGCGCTTTCAAGTGGGAAACTCGACTGTATGGGCAGTCAACTAGGGTTAGGATTTTAGCAAAATTCGTGCATCAATCGTTGAATCAGTGTTCGCTGGCAAGTTTCTCTTATCGAAACATACGTCGCCACTAAATTTTGTGAAGACCCATGCTATTTTGATCAACGCATCGCTAAGCGTTTCACGGAGGAGCATCAAGTCGCGTTCGAACTTGGGTTGTCAAAGAGGGGTTTGTAGGTGTGAGCAGGTCGAGTTTGACGGGTGGAATTTGGTGGAGAAGTCGATTTGGAATTGTGTTGAGTGGAACTGTGTATCAGTACTTGCGTGTACTCGTGCACAGGTGGGGAAGCACGAAGCTAAAGGCGAGAGAAAATCTAGAAAGGGGGAAGAAGAAGAGTTGTTGGGCTGGGCTTCTATTTTGGTGTTGGGTAATGAATTTAAATAAATTAAGTTATATAAATTGTTTTATAAAAATCCAAATTCTTATAAATTGCGTTACTCGTTCGTTTTAGGTCAAAATCCAACGCGATCAGTCACGTTGGGTCCATATTAACGAGGTCTTTGCTATGGAATCGGTTTGGTTGAATTTGAAGCTTCTGGAATTTTCAGTTAATCGAAATCAGAACGCGACAGTGACAACAACAAAAAAACTCAAGGTGAGTATTTTATAACGCTCACAACGTACTAAAATATTTTTCTGCTAGTTAAATTCGAAATTATGAAGTGATACAAATTTATTGATCATTGTTGATAAATTTAATTGTCATTCGAATTAACTGTTAAAAATTAAAATTGACGGTTAAATTTGAAATTTTAATTTAATTGCTAGTAAAATACCTGATATTGATAACTATGGAATTGTTGTGAATTATTGGTTGATTTGGATGTTGATTGTGATGGATGCTATTGATTGGTGTTTTGGATGGTTTGGATGTTTATTTATTTTGATATATCATGTTATCATCCTGTATATTATTTACAGTATATAAAACTGTAAATTGAATTATTTCGAATAAATTAAGAAATAGGTTGAAATGATATATACTTATGACACTATGATTTAGGTCGAAATGATATATACCCATCCCTGAAATTAAATTGAAATAACTGATCACTTGGCCATATGATAGAAAATTATATACGAACACCGGATTGGTTAAACTAAATGATTTTAAAATTTTTGATTTGAAATTTATTTAAATGATTTGATTTTAAGAAAATGAAAAATCGAATTTATGGAAACCAAAATATTTCGAAATTGAGCTTAGAATTGAATTATATTCGAGGATTTGGATTTCAAATTAGGTATTGAAAATAAATTTGATTTAAGAGTTTGGTTCGATGTTTTGAAAATCGAACTCGGAATTGATAAAAATCGAAATGGAAATTTAAAAGTGAATTGAATTGGAAATTGAATCAGTTTGACTTTGAAACTATTTTCAAATAAATTATTGATATAAACTATTTAAATCTATTTTTTTAAATATTCAAATCATTTTGAATTTCCAAACTATTTTGCTATATAAACCATCTTAATACTTAAAATATTTTATATTAAACTATTTTTAACTATTTTAACCAATTAAACTATTTTTAACTATTTTAACCATTTAAACTATTTTCACTATTTTAACCATTTAAACTATTTTAAAACTATTCAAACAATTTTTCAAAAATTCAAACTGGTCAAGGGTGGAATGTTTATTTTTAAATCATGGATTTAAATACGAATTGGGTCGAATGAAGCTATAACCCAAATGGAAATTTGAAACAATTTTGGAACTGAAACCGATAGACTAAAGCGAAAATGATTTTGAAATGAAATGGTATATTTTGAGTAAATATGATGATTTCGAAATGAATTTGATTTTGAAGCGAATATGATATTTTGATATCAAGTACGAATTGCTTTTTAAATGTAAAAGAACCATTCGGTGTGTAAAACAACGTTGGGTTGTTAAAGAGACCGGGGCCTCTCATTGGCATATCTATTTCAATACTGGAACCACTTTAACAACTGTGTACGTGGAGTGATAGCCCGGAATGAAGTTGTTGGATTTGGCATGCGTTTGCTGGATTTGAAGAAAGAGAATGATGATGGATTAGCCTGGCACTTGTGCTAATTTGAAATGACTAAAACAGGAGCCGTACCGGTCAAGCAGGCTAGCTACCCCGAGTGGACACACTTCTTCGTATTACCATCATTTACATTGTGATTGATCGATGCTCACCCTTGGATTTTGGGAGTGTTGGACGCGGTGGGCGATCATGGCTATGATGCGTTTCCACCAGCCGGGATGGGTAAACTGGTAGTTTCCTACCTTAGGCATTGCCTCACGTGCCTCGTCATACTTTTATCCATATACGAGACCCCTACGATTTTGGATTAGTGTTGTCGTATCACAGAGCATCCCTATCCACCAACGGTTTACTGGTGTTTTATATGCAAACTGTACGACAATGCTTAAAAATGCATTAAGAGGGATCAATGTAAAGCCTTAACACTAAGAAAAATATTTATTTTACTGATTAGACATTATATATAGCGTATTCTACTACACATAAATATTTTGACGGATCCTTATGAGATGGAAAATCCTATAACATCTCTTGAGTTATTGCACGCACGTTATACACTGGATAGGAAATGTGAAACCCCATAAACAACTCTGACGCCATGGCACTCATGTTATATGTGATATCGATTTGACTCATATAAGAATATTTTAATCCTGACTCGAGTGTTTGTCTTTTCATGACGCTCGGGTCAGTCCTGAATTTTTCAGCTTATTGAAGATTTATTCAGGAGGACGAAGACGAAGATTTGATATATTATTACTATTAGTATTCCTGCATCATGTTGTCTGTTGCATTATTTATTTATCCCTGATGTATATAACCCTGATAAATGTTATATAGATTATAATCAAATGTATGGTATAAATAGCTTCATGAACTATTTATTTGATTATTATATTTTATCGTTCCGCTGCGAGATTCTGTGTTTGATTTCTTCTTCTTTTCTTATTTTTCTTAATTAACCCCAATGATTATCTATGTTTCGGATTTTTTAAGTTGAACATGTGTGGATTATTGTCAATTTAAACCTTCTGAAATATGGGTCGTCACATTAACTTAGTCAAAGATGCTGATATCCGTAAGAAATCCTTAATGAATCTCCGGCAACAACCAGCAAGTCCAAGAAAACTTCTAAAATCAGTCACCGTCTTTGGTCTCTTCCAAGTATTAACTGCTTTGATCTTATCTGGATCGACTGACAAGCCCTTCTCTGAAACCACGTGACCAAGAAAATTAACCTCTTTCTTCCAAAAATGACACTTGGAAAACTTCGCCTTAAGCTGATGTTGCCTCAGTGTCTCATGCACTACTCTAAGATGATCTTTATGTTCTCTTTCATCCTTAGAGTAGACCAAAATGTCATCTATAAACACCAACACAAACCTATCCAAGTACTCTCGGAAAACTCGGTTCATCAAATCCACAAAGAAAGTAGGTGCATTCGTTAACCCGAATGGCATTACTAACCACTCATACGAACCATACCTAGTCCGAAATGCTGTCAAAGAAATAATGTCCTTTGCCACTCTTAACTGATGGGAACCTGTCGCCAAATCCAACTGGGAAAACACTCTGGCTGCGCACAACTGATCAAATAGATCGTCAATTCTCGGTGAAGGATACTTATTCTTAATCGTCCTCTCGTTCAACTTACAATAGTCGATACACATCCTCATCGACCTATCGGGTTTCTTCACGAACACCGCGGCTACTCCCCAAGGCGAACTGCTTAGTCTAACAAAATTTCTCCCTTCTAAATCTACTAGCTACACCTTCAATCCCTTTATCTCGGTCGGTGTCATCCTGCTAGATGGTCTACGAATAGGTTCAGCTCCCGACACAAGATTTATCCAAAACTTAACAGCTCGCTTCGGTGGTGGTCTTGTAACCGACTCAAAGACATCTACAAAATATCTTACTACTCGAACCTGACTTAACTCTTCTCCTACTTCCTTAGCACTTAACAAAGCATAGCTACTCTGGTCAGAATTCTCTACTGAGAATATAATTCGGTTATGACTATCAGGGTGCCTTAGTGATATCTCCCTATCCTAGCAAAATATCCTAGCCTCATACTTACCCAACCAATCCATACCCAAAATGATTCCAAAATCTACGAAATCGAAAACATACAGACTGCATGCAAACTTATGACCTAACAAGTCAAGTTCTAACTAGTCACATCTCATCCCTAGAGTTGCATACTCTCCTATTGGATTCGCAACCCCCTTAAGAAAGTAACAAGGTATGTGAGTTCTAAACATAACCTATCAACCAAATTCTGAGATATAAATGAATGTGATGCAACGGTATCAAATAGTACCCTAACTGGTATGCCAATAACTCCTTCTAATCATAGTTTTCATGGGTTTACTATAAACCTATTGGCATCTACCAATAACTTTTCCTAAATATAGTTTTCATGGGTTTACTATGAACCTGCCTATCTGACAACTTCACTATTTAGGCATCCTATATTCTAGTCTATCTGACCTCCTAGATGCAATTCTACTCATTCAAGAGTTAATTCAGTTTATATTCACTACTGGGTCAACCTAGCTGGTTATTCTGCCCTTTCTCCCCAAAATGCAGTTATGGGTCCATTATAATGTGAATATATATATATATATATATATATATATATATATATATATATATATATTAGAAGAAGCAAACATATTAACATAATAATACCAACACCCATGGTTTAATATCCTTCGAATCCATTTCATATAAAACATGGTTAATCCTTTTAACCTATTATTTTATCAAAGAAAGCTTCTTCAAAAACTACAATTTAAAAGCTCTTTTATAATGCCATGGGTTTTGCCCTTTAAAAATTGAGATTGGGTTCTTTGTTTTGGAAACTAAGGCTTTCGAAACCTTTAATCTTTACTTTCAAAACCATTAGAAAACTTTCTTTCGAAAGCATTCTAATCTTCTTTTGAAAACTATAGACATCTGCCTTTTGAAACCTTTTGAATATATTAAAGTATTAGCATTCAATTATAGAAGCATAGCTTCGAAACCATTTGAAAGTACCCCTTTCGAAACCATTGGGTTTACTTTAAAACATATCTTATTGGTTCTAAGTGAATACAAGCAAAAGTACCCCTCTTGAAACCATTAAAAAGAGTTTGGGGAAAAACAGATGGCTTCGACACCATCCTTTCGAAAACTCAAACCATTTAAGTAAAACATTTGAAGAATAGATTCGAAACCCTTGAATCCTTTCGAAAGCTTTTAGGAAGTGGCTTAGTACAAGTATAAAACAAAGCAACCTTTTGAAAGCATTGATGACTTCAATCCCTTCGAAAGGCATAGGAACGGCAGAAGGGTTCGACTTGGTCAAAACAACCCTTTTCGAAAGCATTGATTTTAAACTAAGTAACTCGTTCGAAAGCTACTATTTAAACCAGAAGTAGCAACCCCTTTCGAAAGCAATTTAAAAAGACCCATTCGAAAGCATATGTTTCGACCCCCTTTTGAAAGCATTTAGTAAAATAGGCAAGCGTATTTCTTTAGAAAGTAAAACAAAGGTTTTGACCCCATCAAAAGCTATGTTTCAACACCATGCCTTCCGCCCTTCTCCAATCCACTACGTACCAACATTGTGATACCTTGTGTATTGGTTTTGGTTTAATTGGTTTCAATCTGGCAGGTTTTGACTTGGTTGAAGGCAGAAGCATAGAGTCGAAAGGTGGCTTCTAAAAGATGTGGAACCCACTTTTCTAGGTAAAGGCTGATTTAATGCCAATTAAAGTAATTGCTTTATAACTAACCTGCCTATTTGTAAACATTTAATTGGTTGTCACAAAATTTTCAAATTCTTTACCAAAATAACTGCCGCAAAATTTCAGATCTAAACAAAGATTAATTTTCACAATTAAGCCCTTCCATAAGCAAAATAATTAAAACAATTATATCTTTCTCCTAAAATAATTTATTTTCCATAGTAAATTACTTAGGAAAAATCCCAAAAAATTACAGAAATTCATTTTCAATATGTTATCTAACATATAAAAATTTCTGACCCAAATTCTTCATAAATAACCGAAATAAAATTCTAAACCCAATTTTTCATATTTTTTCTTTCAAAATTCATAATAATTTTTCCATAGCTGGGGAAATTATAAAAATTGAAATCCATCTCCAAAATCATGTTTTACATAACATATAATTTCCTCATGGCATTCGAAATTCATTATAATCGGTTTTACCCTTAAACCCGTATAAAACAATATTCAAACAATCTGTTTAAATCAAACATGTTATGAAATCCAAGCATATCATCATCAAAATCATCATTATAATGGATTTAATCTTAAACCCAAAAATCAAATGATCATAAAAACAAAATAGAGATGATTTAGATTATTATTCACATTGATTAGGATAAGGACATTTTGATTTGATTGGGATTAATCTTCCTTGCTTTAATTCCTTAGCTTTAGATTGATTTTCTCTTCTTTTCTCCTAAGTAATGGCCGACTTTGTTTTCCTTTTGATTTACGTTTTTGTGAAATGAAAATGAACGTGCATAAAGAAGGAAATGAAATATATAAAGGTTATGGTGCGTAATTACCCTAAATACCCTTGCGTAAATTACTCTCCTAATTAACATACAAAGCCATTTATAAGTCCATTTATGTAATTAATTGATTAAGCTCGGGCTCTATTTTGGATTTCAAATCACAATCCCCTTATCACTCTAATATTTATATTATTCTATTTAATTTATCTAATTAAATTTCCTGAATAGTGTTATTAAAAATTAAGGGTGTTACAGGCTCCCCTCCTTAAAGAATTTCATCATCGAAATTCAATAAGGACTAAAAACTAAACATAGCAATCATCTGTAATAACTCCTAACAACCATACTAGCCTACCTGACTAGCAACTATTTATATAAAGTTAATATAGACATACTCTCAAAGCCAATCAGGATAAGTATCTCTAATCCTGTCTTTTGTCTCCCAAGTATAGTCCTTCTCGTTGTCGCTCCACTAAACTTGACTGTCTTGTTCCTCGATCTATTCTCATCTCTCGCTACAACCCAAACTGGTTGTCTAAAAAAAGTCAAATTAGGCTCTACTATCAAATCTTCCAACCCCGTCGGAGGAATAGTAGTCTATGGATCATGCACATAATTGCGAAGATGAGACACATGAAACACATAATCAACCTTAGATCTAATATATGTTTCTATGGTGTTCAATAGACCATGAAATGTCCATAAGTAACAAAAAGTTTTCATTTGAGTGCATTATTAACACTAAATTCATAAGGAACTTATGATATAGCTGGGCAATTATCTGTTGTTTTATAGTTTGTTTAATGTTATGTTTTGATTTTTTATGAAGTTTGGAGTTACTTATCAGTTAAGGGTTTGACATGTAGTTACTTATAATGTTTATATAACAAACTTAAAATAAGGATGATACCAAATAATATCAAAGGAAATTAGTTGTTATCGGTTCCATTTTATTTGAATTAATAAAATTAATTACAATCAGTTCTCCTTAAACGAAACTCAATTTAATAAGAGAATCGATTACATATTAATTCTCAATAATTTTAATCAATTGAGAAATAATCAACAATCACTTAATTCCTTCTCTTTATCACTAATATTTCTAAATAAATATATATTCAACCTTATGATATAATAGTAAAATTGGAATTTAATACCAATTCCTAACAAATACGCTTTTTCTTAACAAATTTACTAGAAGAATAAAATGTATGAGCAAAGAAATATTTGTTAATAAATTTCATCAACAAACTAAATAGAACATTATTATAGTAATGTTTGCATATGCTTGAAAGGCAACATTATATTTTTTTTTTACCTAAGCAAGCATGGTTGACTAAACCCTTACAAGATTTTATTAATAACAAATAGTGCAAAGAAATAATACAGAATTGAAATGCAAGCACAAAGAAATAGAAAAAGCACACTACATGGAGATCCAGGGTTCAAGATCCAAATACCCGGTCAATTCAATATTATTTGAATTTGAATGGTTAAACTCCCCGAACCCTTTAACCTTCCCTCTCATCTTCCTTCGAATTCTGCCATTAATTCAATACATCAAGTAGACTTCCTCCTTTAATTCACCATTCAAGAAAGCATTGTTCATATCGAGTTGTTTCAATTTCCAGTTTGTATGTAGTGTTATAGTGAGTATCATTTTGATTGAGGTAGGCTTTACTACAGAAGAGACGGTCTCCTTAAAACCCAATCCATGCTATTGAGTGAATCCTTTTTCCACCAGTCTGGCCCTGTATTTGGATATGCTTCCATCTGGATTTTTCTTCACTTTGTATTTCCACTTGCAGCCTATAACATTCTTATGTCTAGGAAGAGGGCAAAGATCCCAAGTGTGGTTTCTCATTAGGGCTTCATATTCATCCCGCATAGCTATTTTCCAGTGATCAATCTATAACGACCCGTAAAATTTTAATAGCATTAATAACGTAATTAATTGAATTTTTGTGAAATTCAAAATAATTCAATTTGGAAATATAAATTTGATATTTGGAATACTTCTAATTAAACATAACAATTGGTAAATTTTCATCGGATAATATGAAAGTTTATTTTCTTATGTAATTTTATTTAAATTTAAATCAGTTAATATTTGATGAAAATAAAATGTTTTCCAAACCTGAATATATTTATACAATAAATTTGTAAATCATTTTCTGAGTGAGACGCCATATTTCGTTTCGTCAAATTTGAACTGCTATTGCTCCACTTATCTTATTTCGGCAAATTACCAGCATTTTTGGTACCGATATCGACTTTTGATAGGATGATCATACCATTGATATTTGTATACCGTTTTGATTGTCTCGGCGTGCTGATCTCTATGGTATATTCAATTCTGTGTTTTAAAATCCGGTACACAGCGGAATCCGCGAAAAGGTTAACCGTAACGGTCTGTTTTTGTTTCTCTGTGACCATTTGTTATCCAACGTTTAAAACAAATCGACACTAGCTTTTAATAATTTGCTAAATACCAAGCGTATTTGACCGTTGCTATCCTTGTTGATATTTATTCTTTTGTTCCTCATTCCTTGCTTTTCCTTCGTTCATTTTTTTTCTCTTTAATTTTGCTTTAAAATGAAACTGTAATATGTAAAGTATATTTGTATCTCTCCTCCCTCTCTCTTTCTTTCTCGCATCTCCTTTTCCACAATTTCGGCCTCTAACCCATCTCCTTCGGCCACCAATCCAAGACCGTGCACCCATGCTAACCACCTCATTCCTTCGCCTCACATGGCAGACCCACCCAAAGCACCTCATGCATCCACGTCACCTAATTCCTAAGCTTCTAACCTCGCCAACTTCTGCAACCCCACCGCACAGCAAACACCAACGCCGGCCACAGCCACCTCCCCTCCACACGTAAACTATCTTCTTATTCAACCCATTTCACCATGCCGAGCCGTGCTTTCTTCCACTAGTCGAGACCTTTGTCGCAAATCCCTTCCTTCACTAGCCACCTAGACCATTTACCTTTCTATTCCTCATGACCTGGCCGCATCCCATGCTCGGCCACCCTCCACAGCGTGCAGCCAATTCCCGCGAGCAACCCCGCAACCAACCCGAGTGCTCCTCCCTCTGCCTCGTGCTACCATCAGCCGAGCTCTCGTCTTCTTGTTACAGCAGTTTTTCGAAGAAAAATATATGAAGGTATATATATATTATAAAGATAGTTTATATATATATATATCGTGTTCAGATTTTTGGAATTTTACATATAAAGTACAGCTCTATATATAGGTGACAGTGTTGTCTATATAAAGTATATATGTTTATATATGTCTGTATTGCATATATGATTATAGTACTAAGTTTATATTATAGTGATGTTGATATATATTTATGCTAAACTGGTTTTTTTATAAAGTTATATGTTATATACAAGTCAGATTAGTTATATATACATATGTATATGTGAGCATATAAAGTTTTGTTTGTAGTTTTCCTTTATAGTCAACATACATATATATTTTGTTTATAAAGTATATAAGTGTACTGCTTATATTTTGTAGATAACTGTTATCTAAATTTTGTTTATAAAGTGTTTAGATATATATATATATATTGATTCAGATATTTGTAATCTTTCAGTAAAGTATATATACTAGTTATAATTGTCTATACTGTTATATATATCAGTTACAGGTATGTATAAGTAAACTCGGGTTTTAATATATATGTACATATTTTGTTTTGGAATAGTATATATATATGATATTCAGGGTTGTCGCAGATGTATATAAGTATACTGCTTATATATAATTGACTTTGGCAAATGCTTGCTCGTTCATAGAAAATATGTTAGTTTATATATTTACACTGTTATTATATATAAGTGTTGACTGGTTTAGCCTATATATTAGGTTTATATTTATCAGTTTATATATCAAGATATGTGGATTGGTTTTTAGATATGAAAATAGTGATAAATATGTGTTTAAAACAAAATGGTTTGAAATATATAAAGATTATATATATTCTATGTATTTTAAATTTGAAACAATGATTTTGAATACTTTTATATTTAATTTAATTTGTGTTTAAATTTATTTTGATTTGAAGATAAATATAATATCTATATATATATCTTATTTTGAATATACGTTAAAAAAAATTTTTTAGAGAGAAGTTATAACATATATCTGTTTCGGTTATATCAAGATGGTTCTGATTTGTTTTATCGATTCCTGTTATCAGCTTTGTTCATCAAATACGTGCCAATCTTGTTTTGGTTTGGAATTCGTGCTTGGATTCGTAACTGTTCTCATTCTTGTTCATCTCTAGCCTCGAAAGGTGAGCAATCACTCACGATTAATGTTCTTATATTTATTAAATTTGATTTCAATTGGAACGACAATTGAAATACGCTGTTGTTAGTTATTTACATTGCTATATATATGCTATTATCTGTATCTATTCACCTGTGACATCTGACACCATTATCTGTTATTTATATTGATGATATATGCATGTTATACTATTATGATATCTGTTATCACTCTGCAAGTTCCCTGTTAGTATAGAATTCCCTATGGGTTGAAATGATAGATATCCGAATGATCTGTAGAATAGGAGAAAATCGTTATGGTTTGAAATGATAAACCCAAGCGATTTTCATTGAATTGAATTTGGGATTGGGGGTTGAAAAGATATATACCCGTATATATTTAAATTGCGGATTGAAATGATAAATATCTGTATCACTTGACCATAGGATAGAAAATTATATACAGACACCGTTGGTCGATATATAAACATTTTGAAAATGATTTCTATGGTTTTTTGGAAAGAAATATATGATCTAATAAATATTGATTTTAAGATATTATGTATATATGTTATTTTATAAAGGCTAAAATTTAGACTTTTAAATTTATATGTTGAAAATTAAAGGTTATAAGTAGTTTTGAAATTATATTTTTAAAATAGTTTTATAATAATTTTAATAAATTAAGGTTGGAAAGAGAGATTTGAAGGTGATTTGAAATGGTATTTAATTAAGAATTCATTTAATTAAATCGATTTAAAACTTATTGAATTTTAGATGGTTAAAGGATATGATCTTATAACTTGATTTTGATTAAAAGTGATTTAAATGAATATTTCATTTTAAAATGGGATATTTAGTTTAATTAAATTTGTAATTCAAAGCTTATTTCAAATGATATTGGATTGATTAAGTGAATATTTCAAAACTAAATAATAATGAAGTTAAATTTGGATATAAATGAAATTATCAAAATTTGTTTTGAAAATGTTGAATATTTAAACCCTTGAAATATATTGAAATTAAAATGGTATATTTTGTGGTTCAAATCTGTATTTGAAATCGATATAATTTGAAATGGTTTATTTAGAAACTGAATTAAATTGAAATTGGTGAATTAAGATTGAATTAAATTTGAATTTTTGAATTCGAGTTGATTTGAATCAATTTGTGAAATTTGAGGAAGCTATTTTATTATATAAATTATTTTAAACTATGTTTAAACTATTTTACTTTATAAATTATTTTAATATAAACTATTTTTATATAAATCATTTTCAATATAAATTATTTTAATATAAACTATTTTAATATACTAACTATTTTATTTTAAACTATTTTATATAAACTATTTTATTTTATAAACTATTTTATTATATATACTATTATTAATATCTAAACTGTTTAAAAGAAAGTGTTATGATTTCCAAAGTGCTATGATTTCAAAATGTTGTGATTTCCAAAGTGTTATAATTTCAAATGTTTGGTTTCGCAAGTGTTGTAACTTTGAAATACTATGATTTTGGAAATGAATATTATTTTAAGTGAGAAATGATATCGTATTGATATGGTTTTGAAATGGATAATGATATTTTGAAATGACCACGGTGTTATAATAACGTTTGGTTGTTAAAGAGACCGGGATCGGATATTGTCATTCTCCCTGCCAATACCGAAAACCACTTTAACAACTGTGTACGCGGTGGAGATTCCATAATGAAGTAGGATGGTGGAGATGATCATATATGAGGTATATACGTGGACCCGACTCCCGTGAGTTGGCATAAGGTGGCTAAAACAGGAGCAATTGACGGGCCAAGTGAGGTAGCTCCTTCGATCGGACACACTCCTTCGATACCATTCTATTACTTTGTGATTGATTGGGTGCACCCCTCGGATTTTTGGGAGTGTGGCTCGAGGTGGGCGGTAGTGGCTGCTATGCGTTACCACCAACCCGGAAGTGTAATTGGTATATCTACCCTGGCATTGCCTAGTTGTGCCGTGTCACCTACCTTAGCGAGACCTTTACGAGTTTGTTTTGTACCATACCTATGGAGTGCCCTCTGACGATGCCCAGTACGGGGGAGATTACAGTACTGTATAGACTATGGGAATATATAAAATGTGTTAAGGTGGAAAATGTAAAGCCTTAACGCTATTTTAATAGTTTACTTTACTTTAGACATTATTATAATAGCGTATATTACTACATAGTAGATAGTTTAACGGATCCTTAGAGGATGGTTATCCCAAACATCCTTTAAGTTACTTGTATTTCAGGTTATATTTCACTTGAGTTGGATTTATTGATATAAGAATGTTAATCCTGACTCGAGTGTTTGTATTTTGCTTTACACTCGGGTCAGACTGAGTGTCATAGCATTTGAGTCTCACCTTTGGAGTTGGAGCTTCGCTTGGAGATCCAGCTATCTATCCAGCTTTTAGATATTCAGTTGATTCCAATGATGTATTCTGATCTTGTATTTGACAATTGTATTCGAGACTTCTGTTGTGTCTGGTTTAACTCCATTATATATATAGTAGCTTCATGAACTACTATCCTTTTGTTTCCACTGCTTATTAATGTAATACTTTGTGTTTGTGATTCTGTGATTTATTTATTTACTGTATATGCTGAGTTTTTCCAAATTTAAATTAACAATCTGGTATTTTGAGCAATTCTAGTTCGACATGTGCAGATGCGAATGGTTGAAAATATCGGGATGTTACACAATCTCTATGGATTCATGAAAGCTTTTTGTTTCATCATAAATGAAGTTAGCAACGAAAATCTTTGGTTTAAATATGCCGCTGTTAGCTCTTGTTGTCATAGGATGTCCAGTGACTTTTCTATGATACATACGAGCTTGATTCATTTTATGTTTGCTCAAAATTTGTGTTCTCCATCTGATCATGGTTAGATTTATTTTGCTTATGTCTTCTGATACATTATTAGGGGATTTTGTAGATTCAGTTGCATTCTGATTATAGTTAGTTGCAGCATTCTTTATGTTTGCTGATATTTTTGAGTTTTAAGTATTGGGATTAGTAGGGGATATGCGCGGAGTTGAATACCTTCTTTGTGCTCTTGTAGTTTATATCGCTGAATGGAAAAGTATACTCCTCAAATATTACATGTCTTGAGATGATAATCTTCCCAATCTTGTCTAGACATCTGCAGCCCTTTTGATTTTTGCAATAACCTAAAAAGACACAAGGACTTGATCTAAAATCAAGTTTATGGTCATTATATTATCTCAAATGTTGGAAGCATAGACACCCAAAAGGTTTTAGGTGATCATAGTCTGGTTTTGTGTCATATAGTACTTCAATAGGGTGGCAATAATTTAGTACTTTGGTCGGCATCAGGTTGATAAGATGTACAGCAGTTGCAAAGGCTTCTGGCCAGAACTTTAAGGGTAGTGATGCTTGAGCAAGCATAGCGAGACCACATTCTACAATATGTCTATGTTTTCTCTACAATCATATTTTGTTTTGATGAATAGGGACATGTAGTTTTGTGATTTATACCTCTATTTTGAAGATAACTTTTTAAATTTTTATATTCATGTAACAACCCGCATATTCTACGATAATATATTTAAATGTTTTATTTTAATATAGCATCGTTACTCGGATTAGAGTCTGAAATCCTACTTTCTGTAAACAGTCGAATTGGGAATCGCATTGAGTCCAAAATGGCGTTTACAACTTTTTTGAGTATAAACATCGATATGTTTGGAGTTGAGTAGAATTTTGTTATTTTTCTATTTGGGCTTTGGGTTTGGGTTTCAGTCCACTAACCCAACATAATACCCTAACTCCACTCAACTCCTCTTCATTCATTCATTCCATTTCCTAACACTCAAGCTAGAGAAAAATGGGGGAAAAGATTGGAAATTAGAATTCCAAAACCCTAGATTACTAGGAAATTCCAATTCAAGCTCTAGAAATCAAGGAGAAGCTTAGGTAAGCGTCCTCTTCATCTTCTCCATCTCTACCTCTCTTCAATTTACAGAAATTCCTATAGCCTAACTTAGGAAAAACTTCACCTTTAATAATGGATTGAAGATTCTAGAGGTATATTGAAGAGGAATTGGTCTTGCTTTGTTTTAAAGCTTCTCATTCGTTGTCTTTGAGTTTTAAAGGTGAGTTCTTTAACTCACATCTATGTCTATAGCTTTCATTGTTGTTAGGTATGAATTCCTAACATCTATTTCATGTTCATTTGCTTTTGATTTGAATTGATTTGGTGAATATTCCAAATTTTGGTGTTTTGGTCCAATTTTATGAAAATCTTACTATGGATGTTTGGACATGTTATTTGGGGTGTATCGAAGAGCCTATAAGGCTGGGTTGTCGCTTGGCATAAATCCCTAGTCGTCGTTGCTCGTCCGATCGCTCCGAAAACGTTTTGGCCATCTTGGCCTAGGCAAACTGTTGCCCAGGCCAGGTGACCAGAGGTCTGGATATCTAGTCCAGACGTCTGGTTATAGACCTGGAGGAAAAAATATACACGGTAGAAAAAAAATAAAATGGTAGAGACTAATTCCAGACGTCTGAAATATAGGTTCAGACGTTTGATTAGGGCTCAGACGTCTGCTACGAAATTTCAAACGTCTGGGAGGTTTTCTGAAAATTTACAGAAAACAAATCCAGACGTCTGGATTCTAAACCAGACGTCTGGAACTGTTCAGTTTTGCCTATTTGCCTATTTTTTGAGTGAATTTCCAATTTTAATCGATTTTTGTCGATCCGGTTAGTTGTTATCACTTATTATCGACTTTGATGACTTCTTTCTTTGGATTTTTGGGAATATCCGTTTAATGGATTTGATATCGATTTTTATGGTTTTAATTCACGTCGTCGTATTTGAATTTTTGGTGATCGATTGTTTCTACAATCGTTTTTAGGTGATTTGTCACTTTTAAAAATACAAAGGTTTCTATACTAGTAGTAAATACTCAAACTCTTTCATTAAAATGATTTCAATGTTATTTTTAACATAAAGCTCGCTTTTAAAACCGTTTTCCAATCTATTAGTATATACAAACCTTTACCTCAGTCGTACGAGAAATCCAATTAAACGACTTAGCAAAACAAGTGGTATGAAACGCTTGCGCTTACTTCGTCGGTTAATTCTTGGACTTGTTCGATTGAACTCTTGTGGCAATTTTCGAGTGGAAATCTATAATTTGTTCGTAAATATTTTAGTTAAGCTAGTGATTATGGGGACATGAAGCTAAACTCATTTATTTACTAGCTTAGTGTAATTTACACTTATTGATCAATGATGATCCTTTGGTGATTTAGACTAGCGATGTGCGATGTCTCTTTGTCTGCATGGGGGACTGTACCCCGTTTGGAGGAGTTTTGGCTCATAATCCGCAAAGGGGGACTATACCCTGTTTGGAGGAGTTTCGTCTCATAGTCCGCAAAGGGGGGCTATACCCCGTTTGGAGGAGCTTCGGCTCATAGTCCGCAAAGGGGGACTATACCCCGTTTGGAGGAGCTTCGGCTCATAGTCCGCAAAGGGGGGCTATACCCCGTTTGGAGGAGCTTCGGCTCATAGGAGGAGCTTTTGCTCATAGTCCGCAAGGGGGACTATACCCTGTTTGGAGGAGCTTCGGCTCATAGGAGGAGCTTTGGCTCATAGTCCGCAAGGGGGGACTATACCCTGTTTGGAGGAGCTCCGGCTCATTTGTGATACACGTGTTGGTGAGTTTTCATGCTCCCGTTTGTGATAGGCCTTCCCCTTTTTGTGATTTCTGGATTTCTAGAATTTGTGTTTCACCGATTTTTATGATTGGCATTGATATGTTTTGTAAATATTTGTGTTTTGGTGAATAATTTAAAGAATATGACATTCTTTTTAGTGTTTGAGATGATTTGAGATATTGTATGATTTTTGTTGTTACCTTATGTATACTTGTCACAATATGGCATTTTTGTTATCATACGTTTTTGTCATATCTCTTATCCTATCTCATTTTATATGATATTTATAGCTAGACTGGTCCGTTTATTATTTCTCTTCTTAAATAATACTCGGGTCAGACCGAGGTGTTACAGGTGCTTTCACTTGACTTCTTATCAAAGCCCGACATCTGACTTTTGGCTAACTACTTTAGCTTAGTAGTTTTTTTATTATACATTCAAGATAGAGACTCCTTGATGTATACATATTCTTTTGTCTAGCACTTGTACCTATTCTTTTGTGATGTAGTGGATCTTGTATGACCACTACTTTGATGTACACTTCTATGTGTTAATTTATCTGTTTCCACCTTGTGATATGAATATTTGTGACTGATTTGTGTTATGCTTATTTCTATATTTGTTTCTGAAGGCCACATAGCCACTGTGTAGTAGCTTTGAGTTTTCATTTGATACGTCGGATTTCCTCTTGAAATGAAATGCATGTCATACTATTTGACGTATCGGTACTCGCACAAAGCAATTACACAAATGGTCGCTCCTCAACAGCCTTATTCTTCGAGCTAGTCGACGGCATTACCCCGTAGTATCCTTGGCTAATGTGAGTATAGAGGTGGGGCGTCACAATTCAGCTCCACCATCACTTTGAATAGCTTTAACTTAACAGTTTAACTATCTTTCTATGAATGCAATGAAGCTTGTAACAACATTGTAAGTTTCACTCTTAGCTTCGAGAAAATATATCCATGTATGTTGAGAGAATACATCAACAAATGATATATAATACTTGAACCCATAATCAGATGTGATAGGAGCTAGACCACAAAGACAATGATAATGAGTTCAGCTGGTTTAGAGTAAATGGTGGTGGATCTTAAGAATGGTAATATGTGGCTTTTTCCCAATTGGCAGTGGGTATAAACATGAATAGATTCGTAATTTAAGTAATGAATTCTATTTTTATTCAACACTTATTTTACAACTTTCATATTAGCACATGATCAAGTCTGTTATGCCACAAATTCAATACATTGTTTCCATTTTTGACTGTAGCTTCAACAACATTACGATCTATTTCTTCATGATTTGAGTCTTTGCTTCTTGGAAGGTGGAATCTATATAGCCCTTTATGAAAATCCCCTGTATTAAAATCTCATTGCTAAATTTGTCATTTATCAGATAGAATTAGAGATGAAATTCAAAGTAAACATTGTTGTCTTTTGCAAATTGTGAGACACTTAAGAAAAAAAATTTGATTTGAGGAACCCTTAACATATTATTTAGATAAAGTATTCTACTATTTTTCTGAGAAATAATCACTAGTGTAAACAATATGTTAGTTCCCGAGATGATGGTTTTGATGACAACAACCTTAGGACTTGTTATAAAATATAAATACTAATATTCTTGTCTAGATATATATGTATATGCAGGATATATATGCAGTTACTGAAGAATGAAGACTGTACAGTATAAAGATTCAAGACTGAGTATAGAGATTCAAGACTGACGAATTCAAGATTGAAGAAATCAAGACTGAAGACTCATGAGTATCAAGAGTTCAATATTTCAAGAGCTCAAGAGTTCAAGTATCAAGATAAGTGATAGTGTCTAGATATGTTAAAACTTCATAATAGCACTAATATCTTTATTCGGATTTTAATTATGGAATGGAATCCACCTTCTCGCTTTAATAGTGGAATGTAACCCACGATCTCTTTAGTGGGATGGAACCCACGGCCTTCTCTAGTGGAATGGAATCCATGAAATTTTCAAAATGATTTATTTTAAATATTTTTCCAAAAACCTTTTAAAAGTCATCTCTCTCAGTTTAAATATTTTAACCTTAAACTATTTTTATTATCTTTTATATTTTGATTTCAGAATCATCTCTTGTTTTTAAATTATCTCCTGGTTTTAATATTATAAGCTTTAAATCTCAAAAATATATTCTATACTTAGTTTTTAATATTACTTTTATATTATAGATTATATATTTTTAAGCTTACTTTTTAAATCTCTTTTATAAGTTTAGACTATATTCAAAATGGTTTATAAACTTCAGAAATTGTTTTGACAAGTTTTAGAAAGAAAATCTCTTTTAAAAACAAAAATCAATTTTCAAAATTAACTAGGGCATGTCGACATACCCCGTCCCCCTATGTCGACATGGTAGCCGTAGAAATTCAAATTTCAAATTTTCAAATGAAGTGTCTATTCGTCATAACCTTTCACAAATCGACATGACTGTTGTTCTTCTATAAATACCAGTTGTTTTCAATGAATTTTAAGTTAGTTTTTCTTCATTTTCTTCACTCCTTCTCCACATAAATATTCTATTATATTTTAACAAAACACTACCGAAATCCTAAGTGACTCAAACTCGATCATCTCTAGTTTGATTTTCTGCCACTCTCTCTCAAAGATCTCAGTGCTATTCAGAGTTATAGGATAATTTTAATCAAAGATCGAAAGATCGAAGAGTATCGAGTCTCTCTCTATCAAAGTGTGATTGGAAACGGTGCGATTGTGGCATGTAAATCAAAATCAATTAGGTGATCTTGTAGCCTAGTTAAATCAAGAGAGTTTGCCCTGGACTCTAAGACGGGAGGGTGTATCTCGTGGCCTTGAAATCGAGGTTGTAATATTGACATTTTATTTGAAATGAAATCTGCATAAGAAATTGTGTGGGACTGGATGTAGGGTAACTCCAAACCAGTATAAAATTCCACTGTGTTCTTTCCTTTACTGCTTTTTATTTACTATTTGCATCTATCTGATTCTATGATTGTCTCTATGTTTGTGAATTACATTTGTTTGTGTTTAATTTGAAAAGATTTTAAAAAAATCCATAACATCGATTAAACACTATTCACACCCCCTCTAGTGTTAATCTAGCCTTAAGATCTGTAATCCGCATTTCCAACAATTGGTATCAGAGCATTGGTTTTTAAAGTTTTCATAATCTGATTTAAAAAAAAATTCAAATGGCTACGAACACTGGTAATGTCAACACTATCACTAGTACATTTGTAGAAGGTCAATCTACTGCCGGACCACCATTTTTTAATGGCAGTAACTATGCATATTGGGCATGTAGGATGAAAATCTATTTACAATCAATAGGATTAGACACTTGGAATATCACACAAACTAAGTACATTGAACCCACAACAAATTTTGCATAGTGGACCGCTGAGCAAAAGACTGTTGTACAAAACAATTCCAAAGCCATGAATATTCTATTCTGTTCACTTGATAGGAATGAGTTTAATAGAGTGTCTATCTATAAGTCTGCATATGAGAACTGGAAAGCTTTGCAAGTTACTCATGAAGGAACAAGAAAAGTTAAACATACCAAAATATCTATCTTGACCAATCAGTTTCAATCATTCAAGATGAATCCAAATGAGTCCATTTCAGACATGTACAGTAGGTTTCAAGACATTGTGCACTCATTAATTGCATTAGGAAAGAACTTTTCCGAAGAAGATCAAGTTAGAAAAATTCTGAATTCACTCACTCTGGAATGGGATCAGAAGAGACTAGCAATTGAAAAGGCTAATGATATCAGTACGCTGAAAATTGAAGAATTAATTGGGAATTTGATGTCGTTTGAAGTACAAATGCAAAGGAGAAGAGAAAGCAAGGCCTCAGGAAAGAAGTCAATAGCGTTCAATGCAATAACAGATGGTTCAGACTCAAATAGTGACGACGATGAAGAAATAGCCTTGATGATAAGAAATTTTAGAAAGTTTCTGAAATACAGAAAGATGAACAACTACAAGAGAAATAATCATAAGAATTTTAGAAATAATAATGAGACTCTCAACAACGTCAGATGCTACAATTGTGATGAGCCAGGACACTTAAAAAGAGATTGTTCGCATCCAGATAAGCAAAAATTTCCTCCAAGTAATGATTCATCAAAGAAAAGGAAGAGAGCGTATACTGCTACACTAGACGATTCAGACTCATCCTCCACTGATGAAGATCAGAAGATGGAAAATTCAAATATGTGCTTTACAGCTATTCACAAATCTGATGATCTCGGGAATATGTATCTAAAAATAGGTACGCAATTAAATTATATTGGTTGAAATTGTTTGCTTGAATGTTTGAATGTTTGATTATTTGCATGTTTTGAAATTGCTTGCTATTTGAATTTAAAATTTTGATTTTCAAAATAATATTATTTTAATAATATTTTTAATATTAATATTAAAGTGTTAGTATATTTATATTATTTCAGATAAAATATAAATTAGATTATAGGATATATATATATATATTAAACAAAATAAAAAATTAGTCACATGTATTACAGGACCCATGTCGACATGGCCCTACCCTCTATGTCAACATCCTTACCAAAATTTTGAAATTCAAATTTAAGTTCAAAACTTTGAATTTCCCTCCACCTTTTCACCAACTCCAAAGCTCTGAAAAGGTGTCTTTTGACCAGAGAACATGACTATTGAATATCTATTTATCTCCTTAACTTTATCCTATCTTTTCACTTTCATTTCAAAATTCAAACTCTCTTTCAAACACTCAAGCTCTCTACTCTCCTCAAAAATGGCTTCCTCAAGCACCCCATCCACCATTAGGTTGTCCAAAGCCATCAAAGAATTCCTCTACAATGATCCGGAAGCTATCAAAGCTTACATAAGCTATGTAAACTTTGGAAAAGTCCATACGGGAAAATTTGCATTCTTTAATGATTTTCTTTCTTATGAACTCAATGTTCTTTTCGAAGAGAATCAAATTCTCAGTTTAATTGATGATTCTCAAAATGATTTTGTTTGTTATCCAAATCTTGTTAAAATGTTTTATGCAAATTTGAATCGTGGTTTTTATGATGGTAATGAAGGGGAAGTTTGGAGTAGTGTTAAAGGAACACAAATTGTGTAACGACCCAATTTTTCGACTTCCGAAAATCGACATCAATACGTCCACTGTATCAAATGCCGAACAATCGAATGCCAGAAAACCAACCATTAGGGTTAAAGAAGAAGAAGATAGAAGAAGAAATAGAAACAATAACAGAATCTCACATTCGTAGCGGAACAATATATAATAGATAAATGAATAATCTTTAAACAAAAGAACTATGTCAGTTCATACAATACATCATCAGAGTTTACAACAACAACACACAACACTGGCAGTTATAATAACCTGCCTATATGATTGAATACACAGCGGAATGATAATAATATACGGAAGTACGTCTCGCCATCCAGCTCATCTCTTCAGCTCCACAGCAATCCATCCGGATCCTACTGATAACCTGACTCTAGGCTGCCCGTGTGGAAAATTATGGGCACCCAGAGTTTAGAAAGGGAACAATAAACTCCAGGTCAGTCATGGACTGGTGTGAGATCTTAAAATAGTTATTTTCACAAAGGAATAAAAAGAAATCCGCTATGCTTTTGGAAAATGAAACTACCATAAGTAAATGGCAGGTTATACAACTAAAACCGTACAGAGCGCGTATTGTTTCTTTGGGTTTCCAACAAATGGTCAGGCTAAGGAACTTCCTACATCACATGGGTACGCCTCTGAAGGGACGCCCCGAGAACCTAACCGGATCTCTACCAACACAAGGCTGAGTTACCTCACACTTCTGGTGCAATGAAGCTGTAACTAGATAACTCCACACACGAGTATGCCATCCCCGGTTGTTACCGACCTTTATCCGAGGATCCTCAACACCAACAACCACAAAGTAATAAATTTGCAGCAACCACATAAGTTAAGTATCTGGGCTTCATACCATGATACCACCTTTTTCCAGAAGGAAATGGACATACAATGAGGGCCCTACCCCCAAACAACCTTGCCGTATCCTTCCTGTTTCGACCATTTCGGGTTGTGAGGTTCGACGAAGTCTCATCCACAAAGCTACGCTTTTCACAAAAGCCATGCTTCGATCAACAAATGGTCAGCAACACTTAGCATGCCACATTACCAAATTTGGAATATATCACTAGTAACAATAAACTACATAACCTATAAGCTCATACGTCTCAGAGAAGGGTGTTAAGCTAAGAGAATAAATTCTCCGCCACCAAACAGAAATGTATTTGATAGAAACCAGCTTTACATCTCAAAGTGTAATGTCAGACATACATCCACACAAGTCCATCCTGGGTCTGAGTGGAAACGAAGGCACTTCAAAAGAAGTCCTTGCAAATCCGGATATCCACAATCCCGACCGGACTTCCCATCACATATGGAGATCTCTATACCGGAGCAACTCATTGTAGAGACAATCGACAGGTAATCCTTTCGTTCTAAAAAATACTCGGTCTTCATCACCATCTTCAAATGCACTCCCATTTCGTCGTATCATTATTCGGAATGGGTTTTATGACTTAATGTCCTCTCCCGGCTTAACCGAATAATGAGCGCTTATTTAAAAACATGTGGATACATAAGTCACAACAAATTTCCATTTACAATCTTTTAAACAAAAGATTCACCTTTATGATTCGATGTGGGTTTCGGATAACCATCTGGAATCCGACCCCCGGTCACATCGAAATTCAAATGTCGTTTCAAAGGCCAATATTGATAGTCGGTTATTTAACTATCAAACAACATTCACAACAATCATCAAGCCTCAATAATTTCCCAAATTGTTTATACTGATAGTTGGTTATTTAACTATCAAACAATATTTACAACAATCACCTGATTTTAAATAATTTTTCCCCAATTATTTATTTTCAAAATATCTTCGCAAGATATATTTTAACACTTCAACACTTTGAAAACCAATTTCAAATCACTTTCCTCACGCGGAATAAATTCCAAATATTGTTTATTTCCACTGAAAATCACCAAATCAAATTCAAAATTGATTTCCAAATTTATTTCAAACACCAAATCAAATTTCAAATTGATATCTAAATTTATTATCTTTTAAAACCAATTCCTTTATTTCTTCCAAACTATTTAAAATCTGAATTTTAAATAAATTCTCCAACTTTTAGACAATATCATTCGAAATCCATTTATTAAAATCTTTTTCCCATATTTTGGAATTGATTTGATAAGATTACAAAAATCAACTTTTATACTTTTAAATTCCTTCCTTTAAATTTATCCGATTTTCTAAAATTAATTTATTCCAAATTTTCTACTTTAATTTCCAAAAATCCAATTTTATTTATTTCTACTATCCTATGATACCAAAAATATATTCGGCTAAACTATAGACTTCAAATAAATTCCATTTATTAATGTAATCATTCACACCAATATAATCATTCCCAAATTATCACATCATAACATATACAAATAACTTCAACAATGTGAGGAATCCAGTTGGATCCCTCCAACCTATTTCCCTACATCCACAGATGTTAGCACAACAATTAAATACCAATTCCACTTCGAGGTGGAATATCGTGGTATATGGGATTATATAATATCATCCGCTATTATGCGGCGCATAGGGTCTCATCCGCTATATAATGCGGGAAATCAATCACTCCAATATATATATATACTATCATATATAATATCATCCAACAGATAAATTATCAAATTTATCCAAGCACATTCCATAATTTAAATCAATTTATTTAAATTAACTAGGCAAAACAAGTGAGTGAGAAGATCTCACTTTTAACTATGCATGCAACCCATTTTTCATTCTGGCTTGTTTCTCGATTTTAGACCTTACTGCCCAGCCGCCCGCGAACCCTCCTCCTGCCGTCAATGTGACGAACCCGAGCCTGCCACCTGCTTTGCTTCACATCGCCTCCTTGCTCGACGAGCCACTTCTGTCGCCGCCTCGATTGACTTGCCGTCAAAACTTCATCCAGATCGAAATCGTCCTCGTGACAGAGATCGATCAAAACCACCTCTGTCCCTCCATTTCGCTCGCCTGCTCGCGATGGCACCCCCAAACACAACTCGACTTCATCCCCTACCATTTCATTCGAACGAACTCGATCCCCAAAACATCGAGGCCCGCTCCATACGATCGCCCATACGAGCGAGTTCAAACAGGGGAAACCGCGATCTCCCCTCCATCGTGCGCCTGCTCGCAACCCTAGATCGACTGACGCTGCACCCCTTCACCAACTCGATCGACAGAGAAGAAGAAAAACAGCCGCGACTTGATTCGATTGATCCCCTTTTAGGTTGAAGTGACGTTCGATTTGGAGAGAGGGAGGTAGAACGCGGTAATTATTTTCGAGCAGGTATTTGATTTAACAAAATCTAAAGAGAAAGGGAAGAACGTGATTATGAGATTTAACTTGAAAATATATTCGTTTTGGCCATTTATTTTTTTATCTGAACGAGATCGTTTGCAAATGAATTTGATTTTTATCTTAAAATGCTCGGCTAAGATGGAACAGAAAGAAGGAGACGCATGTCATTATGAATGCCAAGTGTTTTAAAGAAAGCAACGTGTAAAAATTGTCCTGAGAAAACATTATATCAAATATATTTATTATTTTTAAATTTAATTTCAAATTCAAATTTAAATCGTCTCGGTTCCGCAACTCAAAATCTCGATCTCCTATCGAGGCGTGCCGCTAGGCGTTTATAATGTTAAACCCCTATTCCGAACGCAATGGAAAAGGTTCTGAATCCTAATTAGATCGTACGGAGAAGATAGCTTTTCAGACCCAGTTATTATATTAAGTTTTCGATATAAATTCAGCGCGTTTATCTACCGTATGATCACATGACAACTTCAAATACTACGAAACTTGAAATTCGATAATAATACACTATTATGGATCCAATGGAACTGGTTTCGTCGAATTCCGAGACTATGACTCGGAAGGCTATTTTTTAAATATCAATTTAAACAATATATTTTCAAACTGAACAAAACAGTTTTAAATCCAACTTTTAAAAGTTCTATTATCTCCAGTATTATTAATATAGATTTTACAAGACTTCAAATTATTTTTAACAAGCTCAAAACTGAAGATTAAATATTTTACCCAACTTCCAATAATTAAATTTAAAAATTTAATTGTCAAATAAATCCTGATATTTGAAATTCAAGTTAAACTATCTTCCAAATATTTAAAATCAATTAAATATTCTAATTTCAAATGTCCAAAATTCAGGGTCGTCCCATTCTTCCCCTTAAAATAATTTCGTCCCAAAATTACTAGTTAAGAAGAATGATCCATAAACCGTTTATTATTTTCCCAAACCAAAAAGTTTTAACAACTTTCTCAAAACAAATCTTTTTATAAAAGACACACTATCCCTCTTATTAACTTTCCAAACTCAACCATAAGTTTGAAACAATATTATTTTCTTAACAATTCAAATTTCAATTCAAATTTTAAATTCAAAATTTTCTCAAAATTTTTCTAACTCTCTAAATTTTCTAAAAATTTCGCCAGCGTCTCCTTTTCGCGGCTAGCTTGGTACGACTTCAAAATGCTAGAATGGGCCCCCAGATTTCAAAAGAAAACAAAAGGCCTAGTGGCTAGATTAGAAAAGGATCAAATTTCATATTGAAATTTAAATACATACCTTTTGTCGAGCAATTAAATTTTATCTTCGAAATCAAAAATCCAATTCCCTTTTCCTTTTAAAACACCTGTATATCTTACTAGCAGTAATGTCCAATTACAACATTCAAAATCATTTTGTTCAATTCAATTACAAACTTTTCAATATTTGTTGTACTTAACCCGTACGATGTACACATATCATTCGTACGCAATATCAAATTCGATCGCTCACTCGATCAAACATTTTCACTTCCGAACTAGTATCGTTCACCCGACTTCCTAGTGTGGACTCAGATCTGGTTTCTTGATCAAAAACCGTCATTCTCCTTGCATAGCCGTAAACTATGATAGAGAATTTCCAGAATCAACCAAAAATCCATATCCAGGGTTCGTCGTCGAAAATCGAGTGAAAAATCCTAACTCGGATTGATATAACTATCTCGAAATTCTGTGCTCGAATTCTGGATCAAATCGCTATTCGAATAAAATAATATATGTACATCCTACGTATTTTATTCCAATTAATTATTAGCTATATCAATTTTCATTTCTTTTATTCACATTTATTTTCATTTCTATCCACTTATTTACAATCACTATTTTACTACCTCCAGTTTAATTTTCATTCACTTATTAACTTAGAATATTTCCTCAATTCTAAATTTTACTTAAGAATTTCACCATTTATTTCTTAAGTTCAATATAAATAATTCATATAATTCCTATATTTACCTTCAATTCATCACTTTGGTTTATAACCACTTATGTTTAACTGGATTTCCGATTCCACATGAATTCAATTTACCATTAATTCAATTCATTTCAAACCATATTAAATTAGTCGTTCCTTCAATTGGTTTCGCTTACTAATTTTATTTCAATACTTTGCTTCATTTGGTCCAACTTGACAAATTTTCCACTTCACTTTGTTTATCACATATCAAATTCAATTTCCAATATTCAGCTTCAATTTCATTTACATACAAATTCAAAACGAATTTCAACATTCAGTTTCAATTTCATTTACTTACAATTGTAAATTTATTTATTCGTTTACAATTTATTTTCCACCTTAATAAATTTTATTCCAATCCATTTAGTCTACTAGACTTACTTTTCAAATTTACCTTTATTCAAATTAACTCAAGTTAATTTCAGTTTAAATTTGAATTTTCTAAGTTTTCAAACTTATTTATTATTCCATAACTATTTATAATAAGATTCCAGAGTCTCTCCAAAATCATCTTTGAAATTAAATATATCTAAAATCAAACTCAATTTCACAAACAACTTCAATTTTTTTAAAATAAATTGGGTCGCAATTCCTGTCTTGGAAACTCGAAAATGAACACCAATGATGCTGCAGTCATCACCGAAATTATTTTCCAACGACCAAAAAGAGTTTAGTGCTTTTATCCCTTCAAAAACATTTTCAAATATTCTTGATTTCAAACTCCACCAGATTTCAAATCCAATTCAAAATATTTTCAAAATTTTGAAAAATCGTTTTCAAATTAAAAAGGGATTTAAATTTCCCAAATCTCAAAATTTCAAATCCTTTCAATTTATTTTCAAATATTACTCTGGAATTTTATTTCAATTTATAAATCAAATTTACAATTTACATTTACAAATCCATTTGTATATGAATTTATTTCTTAGCTTTTAGTTATAATTTCAATTTCTTATTTAATTCTTACACAATAATGATAATAATTTAATATTATCACTTCCTAACAATCAAGCAACCATATACTATAATAATTTATGGAAAATTATTTCCTTTTATATATGAAAATAATTTGGGTAAAATTATTTCATTTACCCTATTTTAAAACAATACTCTGTCGGTTTATCTTGTTTAAGAGTTTAGAAACCTCTATCGATACAGTTGGCCAAACTGCACCGACCAGAATCTATAAACAATCAACCGATAAGTCAACACAATACAAAACAAATTTTTTTTATATACTCACTAACAAATACGCGCTCATATCTATTATTACACTCACACTCATTCTAGAGTACTACTGACCCTATCTCTAATGAGTAATCCCCACCAGAGCCAAGGTTGTCTTTTAACCAATTACTCTGATACCACTTTGTAACGACCCAATTTTTCAACTTCCGAAAATCGACATCAATACGTCCACTGTATCAAATGCCGAACAATCAAATGCCGGAAAACCGAACCATTAGGGTTAAAGAAGAAGAAGATAGAAGAAGAAACAGAAACAATAACAGAATCTCACATTCGTAGCGGAACAATATATAATAGATAAATGAATAATCTTTAAACAAAAGAACTATATCAGTTCATATAATACATCATCGGAGTTTACAACAAAAACACACAACACTGGCAGTTATAATAATCTGCCTATATGATTGAATACACAGCGGAATGATAATAATATACGGAAGTACGTCTCGCCATCCAGCTCGTCTCTTGAGCTCCACAGCAATCCATCCAGATCCTGCTGATAACCTGACCATAGGCTACCCGTGTGGAAAATTATGGGCACCCAGAGTTTAGAAAGGGAACAATAAACTCCAGGTCAGTCATGGGACTGGTGTGAGATCTTAAAAAATTAATTTGCACAAAGGAATAAAAAGAAATCCGCTATGCTTTTGGAAAATGAAACAACCATAAGTAAATGGCAGGTTATACAACTAAAACCGTACAGGGCGCGTATTGTTTCTTTGGATTTCCCACAAATGGTCAAGCTAAGGAACTTCCTACACCACATGGGTACGCCTCTGAAGGGACGCCCCGAGAACCTAACCGGATCTCTACCAACACAAGGCCGAGTTACCTCATGCTTGTGGTGCAATGAAGCTGTAACTAGATAACTCCACACACGAGTATGCCATCCCCGGTCGTTACCGACCTTTATCCGAGGATCCTCAAAACCAACAACCACAAAGTAATGAATTTGCAGCAACCACATAAGTTAAGTATCTGGGCTCCATACCATGATACCACCTTTTTCCAGAAGGAAATGGACATACCCTGAGGGCGCTACCCCCAAATAACCTTGCTGCATCCTTTCTATTTCGACCATTTTGGGATGTGAGGTCCGACAAAGTCTCATCCACAAAGCTACGCTTTTCACAAAAGCCATGCTTCGATCAACAAATGATCAGCAACAATTAGCATGCCGCATTACCAAATTGGGAATATATCACTAGTAACAATCAACTACATAACCTCTGAGCTCATACGTCTCAGAGAAGGGTGTTAAGCTAAGAGAATAAATTCTCCGCCACCAAACAGAAATGTATTTGATAGAAACCAGCTTTACATCTCAAAGTGTAATGTCAGACATACATCCATACAAGTCCATCCTGGGTCTGAATGGAAACGAAGGCACTTTGAAAGAAGTCCTTGCAAATCCGGATATCCACAATCCCGACCGGACTTCCCATCACATATGGAGATCTCTATACCGGAGCAACTCATTGTAGAGACAATCAACAGGTAATCCTTTCGTTCTAAAAAATACTCGGTCTTCACCACCATCTTCAAATGCACTACCATTTCGTCGTATCATTATTCGGAATGGGTTTTATGACTTAATGTCCTCTCCCGGCTTAACCGAATAATGAGCGCTTATTTAAAAACATGTGGATACATAAGTCACAACAAATTTCCATTTACAATCTTTTAAACAAAAGATTCACCTTTAAGATTCGATGTGGGTTTCGGATAACCATCTATAATCCGACCGCTGGTCGCATCGAAATTAAAATGTCGTTTCAAAGGCCAATATTGATAGTCGGTTATTTAACTATCAAACAACATTCACAACAATCATCAAGCCTCAATAATTTCCCAAATTGTTTATACTGATAGTTCGTTATTTAACTATCAAACAATATTCACAACAATCATCAGATTTTAAATAATTTTTCCCCAATTATTTATTTTCAAAATATCTTCGCAAGATATATTTTAACACTTCAACACTTTGAAAACCAATTTCAAATCACTTTCCTCACGCGGAATAAATTCCAAATATTGTTTATTTCCACTGAAAATCACCAAATCAAATTCAAAATTGATTTCCAAATTTATTTCAAACACCAAATCAAATTTCAAATTGATTTCTAAATTTATTATCTTTTAAAACCAATTCCTTTATTTCTTCCAAACTATTTAAAATCTGAATTTTAAATAAATTCTCCAACTTTTAGACAATATCATTCGAAATCCATTTATTAAAATCTTTTTCCCGTATTTTGGAATTGATTTGATAAGATTACAAAAATCAACTTTTATACTTTTAAATTCCTTCCTTTAAATTTATCCGATTTTCTAAAATTAATTTATTCCAAATTTTCTACTTTAATTTCCAAAAATCCAATTTTAATTATTTCTGGTATCCTATGATACCAAAAATATATTCGGCTAAACTATAGCCTTCAAATAAATTCCATTTATTAATATAATCATTCACACCAATATAATCATTCCCTAATTATCACATCACAACATATACAAATAAATTCAACAATGTGAGGAATCCAGTTGGATCACTCCAACCTGTTTCCCTGCATCCACAGATGTTAGCACAACAATTAAATACCAATTCCACTTCGAGGTGGAATATCGCAGTATATGGGATTATATAATATCATCCGCTATTATGCGGCGCATAGTGTCTCATCCGCTATATAATGCGGGAAATCAATCACTCCAATATATATACTATCATATATAATATCATCCAACAGATAAATTATCAAATTTATCCAAGCACATTCCATAATTTAAATCAATTTATTTAAATTAACTAGGAAAAACAAGTGAGTGAGAAGATCTCACTTTTAACTATGCATGCAACCCATTTTTCATTCCGGCTTGTTTCTCGATTTAAGACCTTACTGCCCAGCCGCCCGCGAACACTCCCTTTGCCGTCAACATGACGAACCCGAGCCTGCCACCTGCTTTGCTTCGCATTGCCTCCTTGCTCGATGAGCCACTTCTGTCGTCGCCTCGATTGACTTGCCGTCAAAACTTCATCCAGATCGAAATCGTCCCGACAGAGATCGATCAAAACCACCTCTGTCCCTCCATTTCGCTCGCCTGCTCGCGATGGCACCCCCAATCACAACTCGACTTCGTCCCCTACCATTTCATACAAACGAACTCGATCCCAAAACATCGAGGCCTGCTCCATACGATCGCCCACACGAGCAAGTTCAAACAGGGGAAACCACGATCTCCCCTCCATCATGCGCCTGCTCTCAACCCTAGATCGACTGACGCTGCACCCCTTCACCAACTCGATCGACAGAGAAGAAGAAAAACAGCCGCGACTTGATACGATTGATCCCCTTTTAGGTTGAAGTGACGTTCGATTTGGAGAGAGGGAGGTAGAATGCGGTAATTATTTTCGAGCAGTTATTTGATTTAACAAAATCTAAAGAGAAAGGGAAGAACGTGATTATGAGATTTAACTTGAAAATATATTCGTTTCGGCCATTTATTTTTTTATCTGAACGAGATCGTTTGCAAATGATATTGATTTTTATCTTAAAATGCTCGGCTAAGATGGAACAGAAAGAAGGAGACGCATGTCTTTATGAATGCCAAGTGTTTTAAAGAAAGCAACGTGTAAAAATTGCCTTGAGAAAACATTATATCAAATATATTTATTATTTTTAAATTTATTTTCAAATTCAAATTTAAATCGTCTCAGTTCCGCAACTCAAAATCTCGATCTCCTATCGAGGCGTGCCGCTAGGCGTTTATAATGTTAAACCCCTATTCCGAACGCAATGGAAAAGGTTCCGAATTCTAATTAGATCGTATGGAGAAGATAGCTTTTCGGATCCAGTTATTATATTAAATTTTCGATATAAATTCAGCGCGTTTATCTACCGTACGATCACACGACAACTTCAAATACTACGAAACTTGAAATCCGATAATAATACACTATTATGGATCCAATGGAACTGGTTTTGTTGAATTCCGAGATTGTGACTCGGAAGGCTTTTTTTTAAATATCAATTTAAACAATATATTTTCAAACTGAACAAAACAGTTTTAAATCCAACTTTTAAAAGTTCTATTATCTCCAGTATTATTAATATAGATTTTACAAGACTTCAAATTATTTTTAACAAGCTCAAAACTGAAGATTAAATATTTTACCCAACTTCCAATAATTAGATTTAAAAATTTAATTGTCAAATAAATCCTGATATTTGAAATTCAAGTTAAACTATCTTCCAAATATTTAAAATCAATTAAATATTCTAATTTCAAATGTCCAAAATTCAGGGTCGTCCCATTCTTCCCCTTAAAAGAATTTCGTACCGAAATTACTAGTTAAGAAGAATGATCCATAACCCGTTTATTATTTTCCCAAACCAAACAGTTTTAACAACTTTCTCAAAACAAATCTTTTTATAAAAGACACACTATCCCTCTTATTAACTTTCCAAACTAAACCATAAGTTTCAAACAATATTATTTTCTCAACAATTCAAATTTTAAATTCAAAATTTTCTCAAAATTTTTCTAACTCTCTAAATTTTCGAAAACTTTCGCCAGCGTCTCCTTTTCGCGGCTAGCTCGGTACGACTTCAAAATGCCAGAACGGGCCCCCAGATTTCAAAAGAAAAAAAAGGCCTAGTGGCTAGATTAGAAAAGGATCAAATTTCATATTGAAATTTAAATACATACCTTTTGTCGAGCAATTAAATTTTATCTTCGAAATCAAAAATCCAATTCCCTTTTCCTTTTAAAACACCTGTATATCTTACTAGCAGTAATGTCCAATTACAACATTCAAAATCATTTTGTTCAATTCAATTACTAACTTTTCAATATTTGTTGTACTTAACCCGTACGATGTACACATATCATTCGTACGCAATATCAAATTCGATCGCTCACTCGATCAAACAATTTCACTTCCGAACTAGTATCGTTCACCCGACTTCCTAGTGTGGACTCAGATCTGGTTTCTTGATCAAAAACCATCATTCTCCTTGCATAGCCGTAAACTATGATAGCGAATTTCCAAAATCAACCAAAAATCCATATCCAGGGTTCGTCGTCGAAAATCGAGTGAAAAATCCTAACTCGGATCGATATAACTATCTCGAAATTCTGTGCTCGAATTCTGGATCAAATCGCTATTCGAATAAAATAATATACGTACATCCTACGTATTTTATTCCAATTAATTATTAGCTATATCAATTTTCTTTTCTTTTATTCACATTTATTTTCATTCCTATCCACTTATTTACAATCACCATTTTACTACTTCCAGATTAATTTTCATTCACTTATTAACTTAGAATATTTCCTCAATTCTAAATTTTACTTAAGAATTTCACCATTTATTTCTTAAGTTCAATATAAATAATTCATATACTTCCTATATTTACCTTCAATTCATCACTTTGGTTTATAACCACTTATGTTTAACTGGATTTCCGATTCCACATGAATTCAATTTACCTTTAATTCAATTCATTTCAAACCATATTAAATTTGCCATTCCTTCAATTGGTTTCACTTACTAATTTTATTTCAATACTTTGCTTCATTTGATCCAACTTGACAAATTTTCCACTTCACTTTGTTTATCACAGATCAAATCCAATTTCCAATATTCAGCTTCAATTTCATTTACATACAAATTCAAAACGAATTTCAACATTCAGTTTCAATTTCATTTACTTACAATTGTAAATTTATTTATTCGTTTACAATTTATTTTCCACCTTAATAAATTTTATTCCAATCCATTTAGTCTACTAGACTTACTTTTCAAATTTACCTTTATTCAAATTAACTCAAGTTAATTTCAGTTTAAATTTGAATTTTCTAAGTTTTCAAACTTATTTATTATTCCATAACTATTTATAATAAGATTCCAGAGTCTCTCCAAAATCATCTTTGAAATTAAATATATCTAAAATCAAACTCAATTTCACAAACAACTTCAATTTTTTTAAAATAAATTGGGCCGCAATTCCTGTCTTGGAAACTCGAAAATGAACACCAATGATGCTGCAGTCATCACCGAAATTATTTTCCAGCGACCGAAAAGAGTTTAGTGCTTTTATCCCTTCAAAAACATTTTCAAATATTCTTGATTTCAAACTCCACCAGATTTCAAATCCAATTCAAAATATTTTCAAAACTTTTGAAAAATCGTTTTCAAATTAAAAAGGGATTTAAATTTCCTAAATCTCAAAATTTCAAATCCTTTCAATTTATTTTCAAATATTACTCTGGAATTTTATTTCAATTTATAAATCACATTTACAATTTACATTTACAAATCCATTTGTATATGAATTTATTTCTTAGATTTTAGTTATGATTTCAATTTCTTATTCAATTCTTACACAATAATGATAATAATTTAATATTATCACTTCCTAATAATCAAGCAACCATATACTATAATAATTTATGGAAAATTATTTCCTTTTATATATGAAAATAATTTGGGTAAAATTATTTCATTTACCCTATTTTAAAACAATACTCTACCGGTTTATCTTGTTTAAGAGTTTAGAAACCCCTATCGATACAGTTGGCCAAACTGCACCGACCAGAATCTATAAACAATCAACCGATAAGTCAACACAATACAAAACAATTTGTTTTTATATATTCACTAACAAATACGCGCTCATATCTATTATTACACTCACACTCATTCTAGAGTACTACTGACTCTATCTCTAATGATTAATCCCCACCAGAGCCAAGGTTGTCGCTTAACCAATTACTCTGATACCACTTTGTAACGACCCAATTTTTCGACTTCCGAAAATCGACATCAATACGTCCACTGTATCAAATGCCGAACAATCAAATGCCGAAAAACCGAACCATTAGGTTTAAAGAAGAAGAAGATAGAAGAAGAAACAGAAACAATAACAGAATCTCACATTCGCAGCGGAACAATAAATAATAGATAAATGAATAATCTTTAAACAGAAGAACTATATCAGTTCATATAATACATCATCGAAGTTTACAACAACAACACACAACACTGGCAGTTATAATACCTGCCTATATGATTGAATACACAGCGGATTGATAATAATATACGGAAGTACGTCTTGCCATCCAGCTCGTCTCTTAAGCTCCACAGCAATCCATCCAGATCCTGCTGATAACCTGACTCTAGGCTAACCATGTGGAAAATTATGGGCACCCAGAGTTTAGAAAGGGAACAATAAACTCCAGGTCAGTCATGGGACTGGTGTGAGATCTTAAAACATTTATTTGCACAAAGGAATAAAAAGAAATCCGATATGCTTTTGGAAAATGAAACAACCATAAGTAAATTGCAGGTTATACAACCATAAGAAATCCGATTTTCTAAAATTAATTTATGCCAAATTTTCTACTTTAATTTCCAAAAATCCAATTTTATTTATTTCTGGTATCCTATGATACCAAAAATATATTCGGCTAAACTATAGCCTTCAAATAAATTCCATTTATCAATATAATCATTCACACCAATATAATCATTCACAAATTATCACATCACAACATATACAAATAAATTCAACAATGTGAGGAATCTAGTTGGATCCCTCCAACCTGTTTTCCTGCATCCACAGATGTTAGCACAACAATTAAATACCAATTCCACTTCGAGGTGGAATATCGCGGCATATGGGATTATATAATATCATCTGCTATTATGCGGCGCATAGGGTCTCATCCGCTATATAATGCGGGAAATCAATCACTCCAATATATATATATATATATATACACTATCATATATAATATCATCCAACGGATAAATTATCAAATTCATCCAAGCACATTCCATAATTTAAATCAATTTATTTAAATTAACTAGGCAAAACAAGTGAGTGAGAAGATCTCACTTTTAACTATGCATGCAACCCATTTTCCATTCCGGCTTGTTTCTCGATTTTAGACCTTACTGCTCAGCCGCCCGTGAACCCTCCCCTTGCGTCCACGTGACGAACCCGAGCCTGCCACCTGCTTTGCTTCGCATCGCATCTTTGCTCGACGAGCCACTGCTGTCGCCACCTCATTGGACTTGCCGTCAAAACTTCATCCAGATCGAAATCATCCTCGTGACAGAGACCGATCTAAACCACCTCTGCCCTCCATTTCGCTCGCCTGCTCACGATGGCACCCCCAAACACAACTCGACTTCGTCCTCGAACGAACTCGATCCCTAAAACATCGAGGCCCGCTCCATACGATCGCCCACACGAGCGAGTTCAAACAGGGGAAACCGCGATCTCCCCTCCATCGTGCGCCTGCTCGCAACCCTAGATCGATTGACGCTGCACCCCTTCACCAACTCGATCGACAGAGAAGAAGAAAAACAGCCGCGACTTGATTCGATTGATCCCCTTTTAGGTTGAAGTGATGTTCGATTTGGAGAGAGGGAGGTAGAACGCGGTAATTATTTTCGATCAGGTATTTGATTTAACAAAATCTGAAGAGAAAGGGAAGAACGTGATTACTAGATTTAACTTGAAAATATATTTGTTTCGGCCGTTTATTTTTTATCTGAACGAGATCATTTGCAAATGAATTTGATTTTTTTCTTAAAATGCTTGGCTAAGATGGAACAGAAAGAAGGAGACGCGTGTTATTATGAATGCCAAGTGTTTTAAAGAAAGCAACGTGTAAAAATTTCCATGAGAAAACATTATATCAAATATATTTATTATTTTTAAATTTAATTTCAAATTCTAATTTAAATCGTCTCGGTTCTGCAACTCAAAATCTCGATCTCCTATCGAGGCGTGCCGCTAGGCGTTTATAATGTTAAACCCCTATTCTGAACGCAATGGAAAAGGTTCTGAATCCTAATTCGATCGTATGGAGAAGATAGCTTTTCGGATCCAGTTATTATATTAAATTTTCGATATAAATTCAGCGCGTTTATCTACCGTACGATCACACGACAACTTCAAATACTACGAAACTTGAAATCTGGTAATAATACACTATTACGGATCCAATGGAACTAGTTTCGTTGAATTCCGAGACTGTGACTCGGAAGGCTATTTTTTAAATATCAATTTAAACAATATATTTTCAAACTTAACAAAACAGTTTAAATCCAACTTTTAAAAGTTATATTATCTCCAATATTATTAATATAGATTTTACAAGACTTCAAATTATTTTTAACAAGCTCAAAACTGAAGATTAACTATTTTACCCAACTTCCAATAATTAAATTTAAAAATTTAATTGTCAAATAAATTCTGATATTTGAAATTCAAGTTAAACTATCTTCCAAATTTTTAAAATCAATTGAATATTCAAATTTCAAATTTCCAAAATTCAAGGTCGTCACAAATTGTTTTAAATAGTTAGATTTTGGGAAATATTTTGGGTTGTAAGTATACGGGAATGAATCTTTCGGATTTTCAAATTGATGAACATGATCGTGAGACATTTCATCAAATTTTTGAAGGAGATGACAACTTTGAATTTATAAATCGAAATTTCCGTCCTAAAGCAAGAATTGTTAACCTTCTTTTGCAACATATCATAACTCCAAGATCGGGAAATTTCAATCACCCGACCTTAAAAGTTTGTAAGGCTCTTTTTGCTATTTATGGGCACTATGACATTAATTGGACCAAGTAATTTTGGATGAACTTCATCCCAAAAAATTTACTTTAGGAGAAAACACTTAGTATCATGGAATTTATCTTACTCGGATTTTTAACTATTTTGGAGTTGATTATAAGAGAGAGGAGTTTGTTTCTCGAAAAGTGTTTAACCATGCAAATATCTCTCTTATGAAAATTCCGCTTGTGTTTCAACCATATGAAACACTTACCGAAAAAGATGAAAGGTTGGCTCATGAAGAAATGGAAGAAGAAGAAGAGGAGGAGGAGGAAGAAGGGGAGGAGATGGAGATTGAAGAAGAAGGAGAGGAGGAGGAAGAGACGTCATTGGAAAGTATTGAATATCCTATCACTCCCAACAATCGATCCAACAAAACCCTTCTCAAGAATCAAAAGATTATCGTGGAAAACCAACGGTTCTCAAAAGATCCGTTAGTAAAAAGGTTTACAAAATTCACAAGTTCTTTGGGAAAGTGAGTCGCAAACTTGGATTATCATCATCTTCATCATCCTCTATCGAATTCTAGTTTTCATTTCATGTTGTATTAGTTTGTATCTTTCGATTAGTTAATGTTATGTATTGTTTATGTAATGTTAACTAAAATTTATTAATGAAAATCCTTTATTTTCTATTTATTTGCTCTAAAATATCTCTGGAATGCTTGTTATTATATTATATAAGTTTATATATATAGACTTGTACATAATATAAAGAAACAAAGCAAATTGCCAAAATAAACAGGGGCATGTTGACATCCCCCTAACCCCCATGTCGACATGTAACATCCAGAAAGTAATTTTTGTTTTGAATTTGAAATTGACATAACTACCTTGTGTCTTTTCATTTCAAACGACTTTCTATCTATTTAAATACCTGTTTCTTCAAGAAAAATGCACATTTTTCAATTCTCCTTTTTTTTATTGAATTTCTTCATATTTTATCAAAAATGGCCTCTCCTATTCATAATCTAAATGAGAATCTTGAAGAAACTCTCAAATCTTTCAAGAACAACTTACTTTTATCATTCGCAATCAATGACACTTAGAATTAAGCCAAATGCAGATGATAAAGGAACAAGAAAGGCACTTCGATGCCATTCGATGGATGATTTCAGCCCTCAACAAAGAAGAACTCGAAGCGAATCCGAAAGGAACTCTGAACAAGGATAATGAAGAATGGGATGCTATAAAGGCAGATCCTATCTTTTGTGAAGACAGATGGGTTGAAGTTCCAAGAAATGTTTGATTGGACTTGTATGGTTTGATTTACTTTAATTTGATTTGGTTTGATGTGGTTTGAATTGTTTGGTTTGATTTGACTTGATTTGAATTGTTTGAATTGATTTGAACATGGTATGTAATATATGATTGAAATGGTGTGGTTTGATAAATATATTGATTGATTATGTTTGAAATTTTTATATCTCTCACATTTGCCTTACTATATTTTACTCATATTATTATCTGTCTCGTTTATATTCTACTATACTGTATTATTATCCTATATAGTGCTATAGTATAAGATTTAGGGGGAGTTATGTAGTTTAGGCTTAGTTTTTCTGGATGAAAAAGAGGGAAAATTATAAAATAGGTTAGATAGGCTTAGATTAAGGGGGAGTTGTTGGAGTAAGGGGGAGTTAGAGTAAAATCAGAGTTTTGTGGAGTAGATTTTATAAACAAAAGTTGTCATCATCAAAAAGGGGAAGATTGTTAGTTCTTAAGATGATGGTTTTGATGACAACAACCTTCGGACTTGTTATAAAATATAAATACTACTATTTTTGTCTAGATATATATATATATATATATATATATATATATGTATATGCAGGATATATATGCAGGTACTGAAGAATGAAGACTGTACATATAGTATAAAGATTCAAGACTGAGTATAGAGATTCAAGACTAACGGATTCAAGATTGAAGAAATCAAGACTGAAGACTCATGAATATCAAGAGTTCAAGATTTCAAGAGTTCAAGATATCAAGATAAGTAATAGTGTCTAAACTTATGTTAAAACTTCATAATAGCACTAAAATCTTTATTCGGATTTTAATTATGGAATGGTATCCACCTGATCTCTCTTTAATAGTGGGATGGAACCCATGATCTCTTTAGTGGGATGGAACTCACGACCTTCTCTAGTGGAATGGAATCCACAAAATTTTCAAAATGATTTATTTTAAATATTTTTCCAAAATCCTTTTAAAAGTTATCTCTCTCAGTTTAAATATTTTAGTCTTAAACTATTTTTATTATCTTTTATATTTTGATTTCAGAATCATCTCTTGTTTTTAAACTATCTCCTGGTTTTAATATTGTAAGCTTCAAATCTCAAAAATATATTCTATACTTGGTTTTTAATATTACTTTTATTATAGATTATATATTTTTTAAGAATACTTTTTAAATCTCTTTTATAAGTTTAAACTATATTCAAAATGGTTTATAAACTTCAAAAATTGTTTTGACAAGTTTTAGAAAGAAAATCTCTTTTAAAAATAAAAATCAATTTTCAAAATTAACTAGGGCATGTCGACATACCCCATCCCCCAATGTCCACATGGTAGCCGTAGAAATTCAATTTTCAAATTTTCAAATGAAATGTCTATTCGTCATAACCTTTCATGAATGGACATGACTGTTGTTCTTCTATAAATACCGGTTTTTTTAACGAATTTTAAGTTAGTTTTTCTTCATTTTCTTCACTCCTTCTTCTCTACTCAAATTTCTCTTATATTTTAACAAAACTCTATCGAAATCCTAAGTGAATCAAACTCGATCATCTCTAGTTTGATTCTCTGCCACTCTCTCTCAAAGATCTCATTGCTATTCAGAGTTATAGGATCATTTGTAATCAATGATCGAAAGATCTAAGTGTATCGAGCCTCTCTCTATCAAAGTGTGATTGGAAACGATGTGATTGTGGCCTGTAAATTAATTGGGTGTGATTGTAGCCCGCAAATAAATTAGGTGATCTTGTAGCCTGGTTAAATCAAGAGAGTTTGCCCTGGACTCGAAGACAGGAGGGTGTATCTCGTGGCTTTGAAATCGAGGTTGTAATATCGACATTATATTTGAAAAGAAATCTACACAAGAAATTGTGTGGGACTGGATGTAGGGTAACTCCGAACCAGTATAAAATTCTGGTGTGTTCCTTCCTTTACTGCTTTTTTTTTACTATTTGCATCTGTGTCTGATTCTGTGATTGTCTCTGTGTTTGTGAATTGCATATGGTTGTTTAATTTGAAAGGATTTCAAAATAATCCATAACATCGATTAGACACTATTCACCCCCCTCTAGTGTTAATCCAGCCTTAAGATCCGTAATCTGCATTTCCAACACGATAGTGAGTGAAGCTCCATTCCCAACACATACAAAATTCTCACCTTTGTTTTCATTGCTACATGAGTTTAGATAAAGATTGTTGGTCACATGATTTATAGCACTAGAATCAGGATACCGACTTTCATTAATAATATCTTTTGACTTTGCAAAATTTTGATATGTTGCAAGATTCCTTCCTTCTTGACTGATTCTACATTATTGATTCAGTTAAGCCATATTTGCATTGATGACACTATTTCTTGAATTTGGGTTGGATGTATTGGTCATTTGTGGTACAAAGAATTGATTATCAAATCTGAAGTAACATTTGATTGCAGTGTGACCGATTTTCTCGCAAATCTGACATCTAGGTCTTGAGTTATTACTCCTCTTCCTCTAGAATACTATCCACCTCCTCTACTTGTGGATTGTTCTCTTCTAATGTTTCTATTGCTTTGGGACCTGTTGCCTTAATTCTTGGAATTTGAGAGGTAGTTAATGGATAGATTTGAGGTTGTTAGGGCCTTTTGTTCCAGTCTTCCTTCATGTGACAACATGTGGAGTGAACATGTTGAAGGGATGGTGTTGTTTCTTAGGATCAGATCACTGCAACAACAGCTTCATAGTCTTCATCATGTCCATTCAAGATTGTCAAGACTTGTTCAGTTATTGAGATAGGATATCCAGTCGCACCTAGAGTATCACATGCTGTCTTCACTTTTGTTAAGTATTCCCTCACTGACATGCTATTTTTCTTCATGCTTTGCATTTGCCTTTCATAGAACATTATCTTAGCCACAGATTGAGAGTTGAAGGCATGTTGAATGTTTTCCTAAATTTCATGTGATGAGTTGCAGCCTACTAGTTGAGGCAGAAGTGTAGAATTTATAGAGGACAGCAGCCGTGAGGATAGGAGGTGATCTTGCCTTTGAAATGTGATAATTCTTGGTTGCTAATGAGTTTCCCATCTAAATCTACTATGAATCTTTGAGGAATTGGAGATGTAACACGAATAAAGTTCTCAAGTCCATATCCTTTGATGGCAGTTTCTACTTGAAATTTTCATAATATATAGTTGTTCTAATCAAGTTTAATGGTAATGAGGGTTGTTTGAGGGCCGATGATTGCTTTAAGGGAATTGTCTAGGGTTTCTTGGTTTATTTGATTTTAATGAGTTAATCCACGACCAGATCTTGATTGGATGCATTGGATGAGTTATTGGAGCCTTTTCAATCTCAACCATAGTTGATTCTTGATTGGGTTTCTTGAGGATTTGAAGAGATAATTGTGAGGATGTTGAAGATTGTATGAGGTTGCCGCTAGGCATAGTGATTCGGGTGATAGATTGAATCTGCCATTAGGCTTGAATGAGCTTTGATACCATATAAAGATCTGAGAGGAATGTAGGAATCAAGATTGAGCAAGGAATAAGAAATAAAAACCTTAAACGGTTTTATTATTAGGTCAGAAAAATAATAATAATTCCAAATGCTCATAAACACACTTGTGTGTATATAGAGCACATGCACATGCTTGCATACAACTGAAAATAGAAATTAGTTACAAGATTACAACCAACTGATCAAGACCTAATCAACTAGAGCAGTACAGTGTGTTGAGTGCTTTAATAATTAGCACAATTTTGCACCCATGAAAGAATTCTGCCAAGTTGCATTATAAACCTTTGAACTTGCATGTGTGTACGTTAAACCTTAGGTGGTTGGGACTATGGATTTGGCATGTGAACATTTTGCCTTCATTGTAGTTTTGAAATCTGAACCAAGATTAATTTGTAAACTATTAGAAATACACAGCAAATACTTTCAACACATAACATATTTTCTTTTTTTCTTTTCACTAGGCATTGAGCAACGATGGTAACAAATATTATAACTTGGGTTAGGACTCTACTGATGAGGGTGAAGTTTCTTATGATGTGGTTTGCTTCGGTGGAAGAGTTATGGGATTTATTGATTAATAAACATCAAATAGTGTATGTTTGCAAGTTCATTTTAAGTTCTACTTTGTTATCTACTAGCTAACGAACACCTCAATGATTTGTTGATATGCATGCATTAGAGTAGAACGTTATAATATCCTTTGGAAAAACAAGAACTAATCGAAAACATATGATGACTCAGTAGGTGTAAACAGGGAATGTGATCAAGTGAAGAGGAGAGAAGCATTGGAGTTGGAAGAATTCTCATGGTTAGATCTACCAACTGAAGTGGTAGAGTTGATAATATCGAATGCCTCCAAATGCCTCCTGATAATGCAGCACCTCAAATGCCTCCTGATTTCCATCATAAGCTCCACTTTAAATAATAGTTGTTTCTTTCTCTTTCCACTTTCTCTATTATTTAATTCGAAGCTTGTGGTGGAAATCGGGGGGCAGTTGGGGTGCTGCACTATTTGGGTGTCATTGAATGCTCATATACACAGAAAAAACATTTGGGGTGTGTGTCTATATATACACACACGCACCCCAAATGTTTATGTGTGTTTATGTATATATATATATATATGAGCATTCAGTGGCACCCAAACAGTGTAGCACCCCAAGTGTCTTTTGGTTTCCACCACAAGTTCCGATTTAAATATGAGTTCCTTCTCTCTCTTTCAACTACCACTATTATTTAAAATCAGAACTTATGATGGAAATCAAAGGGCATTTTAGGTTCTGCACGGTTTGGGGTGCTATTTAATGCTCCTCATATATATATATATATATATATATATAAGTTCTAGACCTTTAGATCTTTTTGTCCTTGTATGGAAGGTGGAAATCAGAAGGCAATTCAATGGTGGAGATTCATCATGTCATCAATTTTGTCTATAATTTGCATCCGAATAGATTTTCCATACATACATATATATGTTATATATGTATGTATGTATGTTATATATTCGTTATATATATATATATATATATATATATATATGTTATGCACACACAGCGAATGAAGTAGCTCTGCTAGGGAAGCTATAAAAGACCCTAATTTGAGTCTCGCATTATAAATACTTCACAATCCCGAACTATGATGTGGTGAGATGGGTAAGAGAATCCAATAACGATGAGAGTTGCACAAGCGGAAATTGATTAATAGCTTTCCGCCGAAGGCGCTTGTTTGCTTGTTTAAAAATGTATGAATTGTTGTTTAATGCTTGTTGATTTTATGGATGATGTGACGATTTTCATTGTTATTGATGTTTGATGATTGGATGTAAATACTAATTTTAAAAAATAAATATTAATATTCAAACAAGCAAATGATTTGGTAAAATATGAATTTGATTTTTGTAAAGTGATTGAAAATAATTTGGTAATTTATTTTGGTGTTGATTTATCCATCGAGTGCTTTAAGAATTCTGGTCGATGCGGATGCACACTTATCCGATAGGGAATTCTAAACACTTAAACGAAGCAAAATCTAAAATGATGTTTTGGAATGGGAGAAGAAATATTTTACTAAGGATTGTATATTGTTTTATAGAATAATATATATTTTGAGAATAAAAATATTATCTTTCTAGATTTGAATATGTTTTAAACAACATATGTAGTCATTGAACATGGAATATTAGTGTGAAGTTATAGCGAGGCAATATTGATATATTATCATAGATAGTCAACATTACACCCAATTCGCAAAATGCATCACTAAGATTTATGGCACGACAATGTTGAATTTTTTAATATAAATTAGTGTATGAATTACTATATATAAATAAATATATTTTCATAATGTAATGACCCAGAATTTTATCGCTTTGATTTCTGAGTATTTAATTAATTTTAAATATTCAATTAATGATTTTTAATAGTCAAGTAACCCTCTTTTAATTAATAATTAATGATAGAAAATTTATTTTTGAATTTTATTTACAAAATAAATAGTTTGATGAAAAACTAAAAATGTGACCAAAAATCTTTTTTCGAATTTTTGAATTTTCTTCGAACAAAAGTTGTTGCAACTTTTTGAACATGCAAATGGTCATGCAAATAACAATATACAGTATATCAAATGTGTTTAATTAAATAAAAGGGTCATTACTAAGTTCTAGAAAGTGATTATAGTTAATAAAATAAAAGTAATAAAGTAAGAAGATATTTTGTCATTTTTGATGTGATGTTGTACCATGGTCATATGGGCGGGGAGTGGTGCACATGGGTTATTATTCCTTTTCTATCGCCTTTCATTCATTATTTTCATTTTCAAAAAAAAAAGTTCAAAAACTTTCAAAGGAAGGTGATTAAAAATGGCTTCTTTCTTATTTCTTCATCCTCTTCTTTCTTCCATAACTTCTTCAAATCTCCTTCAATCTCTACTAAACTTCACTGAAGTTCTTATATCACCTAAAGAACATACTAGCATCCAAAAAGTTGAAAAATGATGGAGCAAGGAGGATTTCTTCTAAAGCCGGAGCATGAATGGGTTAGGGAAGGAGTTGGCTTTGCTTGGTCGAGCTAAAGTGGGATCATGTATAGTTTGGTGATGGTAGGAAGTGATTGTTGGTTTCTAAGGGGCTTGTACTTGGGTTAGCATGGTTTAAATGTGAGATTCCTTACTTTAAAAATTCCTTTTTTCTATATATATAATTTAAACATAAAATGATATCTTGTGTGGTGTTTAAATTATATAGTAGTTGGTTGAACTCTTATTGTGATGTGAATGTTGATTCTTGCTTTGGAAAATCGTAGAGTTGTATGTTGTAGTGCTTTGAAAAGCACTTTGATTTGTTGGTATAAATAGCATATGTAATGGAATTGAAATTATGGACTTATATTGTAGAGCATATGTAAATGTGGTGTATGGACATGTTATGACTTGATGCATAGCGTTGAACAAAGCACATAAGGATTAGTAGGGGACTTCGACTTGAAATGGAAATATTCGTATAGCGATAGTCACTATAGAAGTATTTTGATGTCATGTATTTTATTCGTGTTTGAATATTATGTTTTCATGTATATAATTTTGTATATATGATTTTATATGCTTCTTATGGTGTGATGTGAAGTTGAGAAATTTTATATGCCTTGAAAGTCGACTTCTTTGATGTGAAAGTAAATTGTACTTGATAATGTGCTAAGGTAGTTGCTAAGCTTCTTTTCGAGTTTGAAAAATTACACTCATGGATTTTTAAATTGACTTGAACTTTATAATATTTTAAAGTAAAATGTTGTGATATCCCAGAAATTTGAGCAATATCAATTTTATAATCTGTTAAATAATTAAATTGATATTGATAATCTTTGACAATAAAATTTGAATTTAATTTAATAATCTAATTAAATAAGTATTTAATTGGTGAATTTTATCTTTTAAAAGCTAATAAGATATTTTCTATTTGTAATATATATACTTATTTGTATATATTGTAAATAGAAAAGCTTTGGTAAATTGGAAATTTAGATTTAATTTAATATGAACTTTTCAAAGTTATTTAAATAAATAACCTTATAGTTAAAATACTTTAGGTAAGTGTTTAAATTGTTTAAGATATATTTTAACTTAAGCTTAAATATAAATAAGATTAACAAAAAGGTTTGTTTTATTTCTTTTTAAAATATTACTTGATAATATAATCTCTTATATAAATTATTTCAATTATCAAATATGTTATTTTTAAATAATAAGTATAATGTACTATTTTTATAAATATGAATGGGTTTTTAAAGACTATGGAATTGTTATTTTAAATTGAATAAGTAGTTGTATATGTATATATATATATAACTTGACTTTTTAAATTGAATCTTAAGATTTAATTTGATTTGAATTTAAAGTTTTGAAATTCAAAAGAATAGATATTTAAATTATTTTGAATTTTAAAATATATGTATAAACTTTTATTTATATATGAGTTTTGTTTCTTTAAAAAGTAATTTATATATAGATAAGTATTTAATAAATTAAGAAAAAGGCATTTTATTTACTTTTAAAATATATAAAAATAAGTAAAAATTACTTAAGAGACATATGTCATTATCCTAAAGCTTTATATAACATGTGTAATTTAAGTAACTAATGTATATGACAAGTGTCATATTTTATTATCATTTTCTTTATTTTTAATAAACCACATTTTTCACTTATATAAACATTTGCTTTCTCCCTTCCATTCTTTTTCTATTCTTTTTCCAAAACTAAGAAAAAGATTTCAGCTCACAAAATAACTCTAAGCAAATCTGAAATTCACTCTTCTCAAACCCTCTCTAGTACAAATCTGAAAATCTAAAATCAGTAATCAAATGCCTCAAACCAAAATTCAACAACCTATAATTCATCTTCTAAATCAAAGATCAACCTGCAACACTCTTTTCAATCTGTAATCTCATTTTCACAAATTCAAACCAAAGCCTGTAACTCATCTTTAAAGGAAGACTGCAAATCATTTTCAAAAAGAAACCAGTCTGCCTGCATTCATTTTTCAACCTGGAAGCATGCATGTAGTTAAATCAGTCTAAAGCTCCAGCAACTCAAGTTTTAGAATCAAATTCAAAGAAGCATTTCAGTTTAATAAGGATCAAGGCAATTCAAGTTTCTCAGTTTCAAAAGCTTTTCAAATCAAATGTGCTCTGTTCATCTTTATGCAGGTGAGTAACTTTTAAAAACTTAAAGTAAAATATGGTTGCATGCTAGTATGGTTGAAATGAATAAGTATTGCATGAATAAGTGAGAATCTGATGTGAATGTTTATAGTGTGTATGCTGTTAACAATTAGATGCTCTGTTCATCTTCTTTAAATGGTGAGTAACATCATTTTTAAAAGCATAAGTATTGAATATATGTCTGCATGTTGATTACTGGAATGAGTATGCTTTGCATGTATATATTTTGGTGAATCTTCTGTGTGTATGAATGCATATATGTGTGTTTGCTATGTATATATGCTCTTGTCTGTTCTTGGTTCTAGATTCAAGAATTTGGTGAAAACCCATTATCACTAGATCTGATCTTTATTAGTGTTTAGGACTCAAACAGAAGTTGTTGTTAAATCATGAAGTAAAGTTTAAATTTTTAAATCAAGTTGGAATAAAAACTTGAGTGTCTCTGAAAATTTAAAAAAACAGAGTTAACTTAAGATAAGTAAAAAATCAAACATTCTAATTTATTAAGTCAAGTATATAATCTGAAGTCTTAATCAAAGACTTGATTTTTAAAACTAAAATCACGATTTTTAGAAATGGAATTAGGGAGCAGTTTGGGATTGAACAGATTTTGCATTTTTGGTGATTTCTGATGATCTCAAGGGTTTAGGAGGTCGAGGTTTCTTCTGGAGGTGGAAAGATGATCGGGGAGGTCAGGAAAAATGGTTAATGAGTGATCAAAGGACTATGGCGGCGATGGTTGATCGTAGAAGTTTGTAAACCTAGTTTTATGGTGGTCAAGAATTCAGGCAACATGAATTCTCTGGTGGATCGAGTTCCACCAGGCTTTGGAGAATTGAAACTGGAGTGTTGTCGATGTCGAGGCCGGAGGATCTAACATTCTGGTGGTCGGAGATGTAAAGGCGTGGCGTTTCTAGGTTTGGATGTAGTAGTTCCAGTTGTTCCAGGTTGGGAAAGCAAGCTCGATTTTGTTTTCGAATTCGTTTTGACAATTCGATGATCGGAATGGTATTGGGTGATGGTCGCTGACTTGGGAGTGTCGTCGCGATAGGCTGGAGATGGTTGCAGCGTTGGTGCAGGTGCACGAGGAAGTTGGTGTGTCAGCTGTTTTGGGGAAGAAGCATACTCGCATTTGTTTGTGTTGTTTCGAGAGAGACTCGAAGTTTTAGGGTAATCGACTCGAAGTAATCTAGGGTGGGCTCGAGTACAATAGATGTTGCCAGGTTTTAAAACCTGTCAGTTTAAGTTTTAAACTGAATTTAAATTTCTAAAGCAATATTTAAACAGAATTTTTAAATCTAAAGTTTAATCTGGAATCAAATTTAAATCTGTATCTCAGATTTGAAATAAAAGAAAGTTTTTAAATTAAATTGTTTAATAACTTTAATTGTTTAAATGTATATTAAATGGTAAGAATTTAAAAGTAAATTTGTTTTAAAATTCTTTAAGTTCTTTTATAAGATGAGTATTTCTTCAACATATGATTTAAGAGTGTGTAAATGGATTTTAAACTTTGTAATAGTTAAATTTTCTTTTATTCATTTTAAATCTCCTATTTAAAATGGAATTTAAAAGTAAATTTGAAAGTTAAATGTTTTCAAAGATGTTTTGAATGATAATTATCATTAATAAGGAAATGTTTTACAAAGACTTAATGGTTTGTGATAAATTAAATTAATAAGGTAAATTAATATGGATAATTAATTAATTCAATTAATTAATGATTTGGGATAATTAATTTGTAATTAAGGATTTAAATTAACTTAATTAAGGTTTAAGTTAATTTATTAAGCAATAATTAAATTGTAATTAAGGATTATAAATTTGAGTATTAATTAATGATTAATTAATAAAGTACTTAAAGATTAATTAAGTTATGGTTAACACTGAATTAATTAAATAATTAGAGATAAATTAATTGGTTATTAAGATTTATTAATTTGAAATTAATAATGGTTAATCTAAGTTAATTACTTAAGAAAAGTAATTAAATAATTGTTAATGAAGGTCATTAACTTGAGATTATTTAATAATTAATTAATGTGATTAATTTTGATAATTAATTAGATTAATTAATTAAGGATAGTCATTTATGGAATTGTTTAAGTGTAATTACTAAATAAAAGTAATTAATAAATTAATTACTTATTGTAATTAATTAAGTTAATTTGATTTAGTTTAAGTTAATTAATTAAGTTTAATTAATTTAGAATAATCAATGGATGATTTGATAAATAATTACTTAATGTAATTAATAAGGTATGATTATTTAGGGAAGTAAATAATAGATAATTACTGGAAGTAATTAATTGGATAGTGATGTATTAATGGAAGTAATTTGAGTTTAATTACTTGTGAATTAATCAAGGGATTATTTAAGAAATTAATTAAGGAGTAATTAATTTAGTTAATAAAGTAATTAAGGGTAGTTAATTACTGAATGAGATTAATCAAGAGTGATTAATAAATGTGGTTTAATTAAAGGTTAATTACTTAATGTAATTAATTTAATTAAAGTATTTAATAATAAAATGTAATTAAGGATCATTAATTAATATAATTAATGATGTAATTAAGAATTGATTAATTAAGAAATAATTAATAAATGAAGTGATTAATTAATGTAATTAATTAAGAATTAATGTAATTAATTATAGTTGATTAATTTAATTAATTATAGATAATTAATTAATGGAGTAATTAAAGATTAATTACTATAAATGATTAAGGATAATTAATTTGAGTAATTAATTAAAGAATAAATTACCTGAATGCAAGTAAAGGGTAATTAGGGGATAATTAATTGATTTGAAATTAATTAATGGTTAAGTAAGCAGGATTTATAGAATGAAGTAATAAATTTAATTCACTTTAAATTAATTAGAAATGGTATAAATCATTACTTATGGATGGATGAATAATAGTGAATGCTTTGCATTGATTGATATCTCTGATGAGATATGTGTTGATTTGTGATATGGATGTTTTAGTTGAATTGTGATGATAATATGGATTATCTATTGTGATATTGTAAATTATCTATCTATGTGAATATAGATAATGAATTGAATTGTTTTAACTTTAAAACAACTTGGCCTTAAAAGATACGTTTTAGATTTCGATGAGACCGGGATCGGGTTTCTAGATTTGGATATCTGAATACCACATCGATCCAAATTAACGATAGGTCGTAAATCTCAAGTGAAGATGAAGATTCAGAGTGCAAGGGTTATTGTCGTTAACTCTGAGGGTGATTCCAAAATGAGTGTAACGAGATAATGCCTTCGGTTTCGTTCGAACCCGGAACGAACTTGTATGGATTGAATGCTTTCAGCACATCGTCAGGTGGACGATGAGCATTCTAAGATAGATGTGTTCTATTTAAAGGTAATCGTAGCCTCAAGCCTCACAAACCGGGAATGGCTAAAACAGGGGAGGTGCAACAAGGTTAGTGGGTAGCACCTAAGTAGGACAAGATTACCTCTGTCTAGATGTCCCTTATTATTTCGGCTTAGTGTGTGCGGTTGAATCATGACAACCGTGGGGTATCTTGTGCGGGAATTATCCAGTAAGGGATGTTCCGGCCTTGTGTTGCAGGGGATTGGGAGTGATCCTCGGTACGGTGATCTAGGCCACGTACTGTGACGGGCGGTACCCCGGTAGCCCTGCCATTGTATGGAATCCAATCTCCAATAAGTGTCGTACGTATTAGTTGTGCCCAACTATGTTGGAACGTGAGATGTAAGCATTCCAGCTATTTCTGTATTTTACTTGAAAACCCTAGACCCTATTATAATATAACTGGATTTCCTATCAATGTTTTGGTTAGCGTAAGGTAAAAACTTACCCATGTTTATTTGTGAGGAGTCTTACGTGATACCTTTTCTTTCAAAGGATTTTCAAAGTTAAGCAATTTTAACCTGTTACTCACACCAGACCCATGTCTGACCCAAGTGTTTATTTTCTTTTTTATAAACTCTTGGGTACTCAAATTTTTACGAGTAGCCAAGGGATTCAGGTTAGCTTTGACGAATTGTGGAGGAGCAATGGAGCAGGAGGCTTCAGCGTTGTAGATATAGATAGTAGTTCCGCTGTGTTGATCTTTGTGTTGATCTCTGTATTGTATTAAGTTGTAATAACTAGACAGATGTTTATAACTGTCTAGTATGTTATGTATAATCTGTGTAACTCTGATGTATATGATACTATGTAATATCTTATGTGTTATATTATATTTCATTCGTTCCGCTGTGAGTATATGTTGTTGTTTCTTTCTCTCTTCTCTTCTTCTCTTTTCTATCCCTTTCTTTCTTATTAATGATGCGTCATTCTGTGGATTGAGTGGCGGGTCGTTACAGTGGTATCAGAGCGATAGGTTGAGTGAATACCTAAGCTCTGGAGTGGTGTCTATCTTGAGAGCGCGTATTTGTAATTTTTATAACTATATATATATATATATATATATATCTATTCTACCTATTTGTTGGGTTACCTGTTCGGGTTTTCCAATATGAGTTATAAAGATAGATAGGGTAGTGGTGTGTGTAAAACAACTACCAATGGTTGGAATTTGAGTGTTGAGGTTGGAAGTGTATCTGCCGAGACTGTAGACCCAATACCGTCTCAAGTAAGCTTTGCAGTGGTGTAAGGATTTCACCGATCTCCGAAGGGAACTGTTAAGGTTCGGAGTTTATCTTTGAAGTAAAAGTTTGGATGAGTAGAGTTGGATCTATTGGTTAGGCAGAAGCGAGTGATAGTATCTTGATACCTCAGGCAATAGTAGCTGTGTGATGAGATACAATGACTATGGATGTTCCCGAAGATGTTTTCTTTGGAACAAGTTTAAGGAAGTGTGTATGCTTCGGTGTTGTGGCTGAGTTCAGCATGGTGTTTCTGTTTGGTTTGGAGTTCGAGTTTCTCGAAGAGCTTTGGATAGGAAGTCCTTGGCATCAGTGTCAGCAGTGCAGCTCGGAGTGGTCTGTGTTGGCATGAAAGTTTTCTGGCTGTGCAGTTTTTCTGAAGGTGAAGTTCAGAAGCAGCAAAGTGGATCCATTTCTTCGATGGATTGGATAGTTAAGTATGAGATGTTCTGATTTGTTAAGAGAGAACAGTTTTCTTTGGAATTAGGATGGGTTGATCGCAAAAGTGACTTGCGATTGCTGAGTGTTCTCTTGGGTTATCAGATTTTTCTAGATGTCTTCAAGAAGTCAGAAGTTTGTCCGCATCTAGAGATTGAGTTTTCTTATCGACTAGGATTCCAGAAGTGATACCGGTAGTTCAGCCTAGTGGAAAGATGGTTCCTAGAGATATAGTTTGGTGAAGCAGCTCAGGTTTTGATGGAGTATTTGAGTTTTCTTTATGGATTTGTTGAACCATTTTTCCGGGATATGTTGTCCAGTTTGTTCTTGTGTTCTTCATCAGCATTCTTATCTACTTCAGATCAGAGTGGTGCAGCGAAAGCAGTTCGGGAGTGCATCTCTGGATATGAGAAGTAAGTTTGGAATCTACTGATAATTGTGAAGTAGATTGGTATTTTGGTCTCTTCTGTGTTCTGATTTGGATAAGTATTTGGTCTTCAGGATTGAATTGCCAGTTTGGATAATTGGGATTAGATGTGTTTTACGTATCTTTGAGGGAGTACATGTTTGATCTATCTTCTGTTTTGGAACTAGCAGTTCAGGAAGATTTGGTAGTTGAGTCAGACTCGTCTGTAGTCTGATATCCTGTTTAGTTCTATAGATCTAGATGAGTAGGAGCTCTATAGCTTAGTAGTATTGATTGTTTGGATTCTGTAGAGCGAGTATCCTGGTATATTTATACTTGGGGAAACTCTAGGAAGTTCTATCCTGAATTTTGTCTGGATAGTTAGAATTGTTTGATTGGATGAATTGGTTGCTATGGTTGTTAGCATATGATTGATAATATATGCTTGTGATTTAAAATTAAAATCTTTAATGAGATTATTAAATTACCTTTGTTTAAATTTCGGGGACGAAATTATTTTAAGGGGGGAGGAATGTGATATCCCGGAAATTTAAGCAATATCAATTTTATAATCTGTTAAATAATTAAATTGATATTGATAATCTTTGACAATAAAATTTGAATTTAATTTAATAATCTAATTAAATAAGTATTTAATTGGTGAATTTTATCTTTTAAAAGCTAATAAGATATTTTCTATTTGTAATATATATACTTATTTGTATATATTGTAAATAGAAAAGCTTTGGTAAATTGGAAATTTAGATTTAATTTAATATGAACTTTTCAAAGTTATTTAAATAAATAACCTTATAGTTAAAATACTTTAGGTAAGTGTTTAAATTGTTTAAGATATATTTTAACTTAAGCTTATATATAAATAAGATTAACAAAAAGGTTTGTTTTATTTCTTTTTAAAATATTACTTGATAATATAATCTCTTATATAAATTATTTCAATTATCAAATATGTTATTTTTAAATAATAAGTATAATGTATTATTTTTATAAATATGAATGGGTTTTTAAAGACTATGGAATTGTTATTTTAAATTGAATAAGTAGTTGTATATGTATATATATATAACTTGACTTTTTAAATTGAATCTTAAGATTTAATTTGATTTGAATTTAAAGTTTTGAAATTCAAAAGAATAGATATTTAAATTGTTTTGGATTTTAAAATATATGTATAAACTTTTATTTATAAATTAGTTTTGTTTCTTTAAAAAGTAATTTATATATAGATAAGTATTTAATAAATTAAGAAAAAGGTATTTTATTTACTTTTAAAATATATAAAAATAAGTAAAAATTACTTAAGAGACATATGTCATTATCCTAAAGCTTTGTATAACATGTGTAATTTAAGTAACTAATGTATATGACAAGTGTCATATTTTATTATCATTTTCTTTATTTTTAATAAACCACATTTTTCACTTATATAAACATTTGCTTTCTCCCTTCCATTCTTTTTCTATTCTTTTTCCAAAACTAAGAAAAAGATTTCAGCTCACAAAATAACTCTAAGCAAATCTGAAATTCACTCTTCTCAAACCCTCTCTAGTACAAATCTGAAAATCTGAAATCAGTAATCAAATGCCTCAAACCAAAATTCAACAACCTATAATTCATCTTCTAAATCAAAGATCAACCTGCAACACTCTTTTCAATCTGTAATCTCATTTTCACAAATTCAAACCAAAGCCTGTAACTCATCTTTAAAGGAAGACCGCAAATCATTTTCAAAAAGAAACCAGTCTGCCTGCATTCATTTTTCAACCTGGAAGCATGCATGTAGTTAAATCAGTCTAAAGCTCCAGCAACTCAAGTTTTAGAATCAAATTCAAAGAAGCATTTCAGTTTAATAAGGATCAAGGCAATTCAAGTTTCTCAGTTTCAAAAGCTTTTCAAATTAAATGTGCTCTGTTCATCTTTATGCAGGTGAGTAACTTTTAAAAACTTAAAGTAAAATATGGTTGCATGCTAGTATGGTTGAAATGAATAAGTATTGCATGAATAAGTGAGAATCTGATGTGAATGTTTATAGTGTGTATGTTGTTAACAATTAGATGCTCTGTTCATCTTCTTTAAATGGTGAGTAACATCATTTTTAAAAGCATAAGTATTGAATATATGTCTGCATGTTGATTACTGGAATGAGTATGCTTTGCATGTATATATTTTGGTGAATCTTCTGTGTGTATGAATGCATATATGTGTGTTTGCTATGTATATATGCTCTTGTCTGTTCTTGGTTCTAGATTCAAGAATTTGGTGAAAACCCATTATCACTAGATCTGATCTTTATTAGTGTTTAGGACTCAAACAGAAGTTGTTGTTAAATCATGAAGTAAAGTATAAATTTTTAAATCAAGTTAGAATAAAAACTTGAATGTCTCTGAAAATTTAAAACAAAACAGAGTTAACTTAAGATAAGTAAAAAATCAAACATTCTAATTTATTAAGTCAAGTATATAATCTGAAGTCTTAATCAAAGACTTGATTTTTAAAACTAAAATCACGATTTTTAGAAATGGAATTAGGGAGCAGTTTGGGATTGAACAGATTTTGCATTTTTGGTGATTTCTGATGATCTCAAGGGTTTGGGAGGTTGAGGTTTCTTCTGGAGGTGGAAAGATGATCGGGGTGGTCAGGAAAAATGGTTAATGAGTGATCAAAGGACTGTGGCAGCGATGGTTGATCGTAGAAGTCTGTAAACCTAGTTTTCTGGTGGTCAGGAATTCAGGCACCACGAATTCTCTGGTGGATCGAGTTCCACCAGGCTTTGGAGAATTGAAACTGGAGTGTTGTCGATGTCGAGGCCGGAGGATCTAACATTCTGGTGGTCGGAGATGTAAAGGCGTGGTGTTTCTAGGTTTGGATGTAGTAGTTCCAGTTGTTCCAGGTTGGGAAAGCAAGCTCGATTTTGTTTTCGAATTCGTTTTGACAATTCGATGATCGGAATGGTATTGGGTGATGGTCGCTGACTTGGGAGTGTCGTCGCGATAGGCTGGAGATGGTTGCAGCGTTGGTGTAGGTGCACGAGGAAGTTGGTGTGTCAGCTGTTTTGGGGAAGAAGCATACTCGCGTTTGTTTGTGTTGTTTCGAGAGAGACTCGAAGTTTTAGGGTAATCGACTCGAAGTAATCTAGGGTGGGCTCGAGTACAATAGATGTTGCCAGGTTTTAAAACCTATCAGTTTAAGTTTTAAACTGAATTTAAATTTCTAAAGCAATATTTAAACAGAATTTTTAAATCTAAAGTTTAATCTGGAATCAAATTTAAATCTGTATCTCAGATTTGATATAAAAGAAAGTTTTTAAATTAAATTGTTTAATAACTTTAATTGTTTAAATGTATATTAAATGGTAAGAATTTAAAAGTAAATTTGTTTTAAAATTCTTTAAGTTCTTTTATAAGATGAGTATTTCTTCAACATATGATTTAAGAGTGTGTAAATGGATTTTAAACTTTGTAATAGTTAAATTTTCTTTTATTCATTTTAAATCTCCTATTTAAAATGGAATTTAAAAGTAAATTTGAAAGTTAAATGTTTTCAAAGATGTTTTGAATGATAATTATCATTAATAAGGAAATGTTTTACAAAGACTTAATGGTTTGTGATAAATTAAATTAATAAGGTAAATTAATATGGATAATTAATTAATTCAATTAATTAATGATTTGGGATAATTAATTTGTAATTAAGGATTTAAATTAACTTAATTAAGGTTTAAGTTAATTTATTAAGCAATAATTAAATTGTAATTAAGGATTATAAATTTGAGTATTAATTAATGATTAATTAATAAAGTACTTAAAGATTAATTAAGTTATGGTTAACACTGAATTAATTAAATAATTAGAGATAAATTAATTGGTTATTAAGATTTATTAATTTGAAATTAATAATGGTTAATCTAAGTTAATTACTTAAGAAAAGTAATTAAATAATTGTTAATGAAGGTCATTAACTTGAGATTATTTAATAATTAATTAATGTGATTAATTTTGATAATTAATTAGATTAATTAATTAAGGATATTCATTTATGGAATTGTTTAAGTGTAATTACTAAATAAAAGTAATTAATAAATTAATTACTTATTGTAATTAATTAAGTTAATTTGATTTAGTTTAAGTTAATTAATTTAGAATAATCAATGGATGATTTGATAAATAATTACTTAATGTAATTAATAAGGTATGATTATTTAGGGAAGTAAATAATAGATAATTACTGGAAGTAATTAATTGGATAGTGATGTATTAATGGAAGTAATTTGAGTTTAATTACTTGTGAATTAATCAAGGGATTATTTAAGAAATTAATTAAGGAGTAATTAATTTAGTTAATAAAGTAATTAAGGGTAGTTAATTACTGAATGAGATTAATCAAGAGTGACTAATAAATGTGGTTTAATTAAAGGTTAATTACTTAATGTAATTAATTTAATTAAAGTATTTAATAATAAAATGTAATTAAGGATCATTAATTAACATAATTAATGATGTAATTAAGAATTGATTAATTAAGAAATAATTAATAAATGAAGTGATTAATTAATGTAATTAATTAAGAATTAATGTAATTAATTATAGTTGATTAATTTAATTAATTATAGATAATTAATTAATGGAGTAATTAAAGATTAATTACTATAAATGATTAAGGATAATTAATTTGAGTAATTAATTAAAGGATAAATTACCTGAATGCAAGTAAAGGGTAATTAGGGGATAATTAATTGATTTGAAATTAATTAATGGTTAAGTAAGCAGGATTTATAGAATGAAGTAATAAATTTAATTCACTTTAAATTAATTAGAAATGGTATAAATCATTACTTATGGATGGATGAATAATAGTGAATGCTTTGCATTGATTGATATCTCTGATGAGATATGTGCTGATTTGTGATATGGATGTTTTAGTTGAATTGTGATGATAATATGGATTATCTGATTATATTGATAATGTTGATTATCTATTGTGATATTGTAAATTATCTATCTATGTGAATATAGATAATGAATTGAATTGTTTTAACTTTAAAACAACTTGGCCTTAAAAGATACGTTTTGGATTTCGATGAGACCGGGATCGGGTTTCCAGATTTGGATATCTGAATACCACATCGATCCAAATTAACGATAGGTCGTGAATCTCAAGTGAAGATGAAGATTCAGAGTGCAAGGGTTATTGTCGTTAACTCTGAGGGTGATTCCTAAATGAGTGTAACGAGATAATGCCTTCGGTTTCGTTCGAACCCGGAACGAACTTGTATGGATTGAATGCTTTCAGCACATCGTCAGGTGGACGATGAGCATTCTAAGATAGATGTGTTCTATTTAAAGGTAATCGTAGCCTCAAGCCTCACAAACCGGGAATGGCTAAAACAGGGGAGGTGCAGCAAGGTTAGTGGGTAGCACCCAAGTAGGACAAGATTACCTATGTCTAGATGTCCCTTATTATTTCGGCTTAGTGTGTGCGGTTGAATCATGACAACCGTGGGGTATCTTGTGCGGGAATTATCCAGTAAGGGATGTTCCGGCCTTGTGTTGCAGGGGATTGGGAGTGATCCTCGGTACGGTGATCTAGGCCACGTACTGTGACGAGCGGTACCCCGGTAGCCCTGCCATTGTATGGAATCCAATCTCCAATAAGTGTCGTACGTATTAGTTGTGCCCAACTATGTTGGAACGTGAGATGTAATCATTCCAGCTATTTCTGTATTTTACTTGAAAACCCTAGACCCTATTATAATATAACTGGATTTCCTATCAATGTTTTGGTTAGCGTAAGGTAAAAACTTACCCATGTTTATTTGTGGGGAGTCTTACGTGATACCTTTTCTTTCAAAGGATTTTCAAAGTTAAGCTATTTTAACCTGTTACTCACACCAGACCCATGTCTGACCTAAGTGTTTATTTTCTTTTTTATAAACTCTTGGGTACTCAAATTTTTACGAGTAGCCAAGGGATTCAGGTTAGCTTTGACGAATTGTGGAGGAGCAATGGAGCAGGAGGCTTCAGCGTTGTAGATATAGATAGTAGTTCCGCTGTGTTGATCTTTGTGTTGATCTCTGTATTGTATTAAGTTGTAATAACTAGACAGATGTTTATAACTGTCTAGTATGTGATGTATAATCTGTGTAACCCTGATGTATATGATACTATGTAATATCTTATGTGTTATATTATATTTCATTCGTTCCGCTGTGAGTATCTGTTGTTGTTTCTTTCTCTCTTCTCTTCTTTTCTCTTTTCTATCCCTTTCTTTCTTATTAATGATGCGTCATTCTGTGGAATGAGTGGCGGGTCGTTACAAATGTATTCTATACTAAAGTGGTTTAAACTATAAAAAGGAATGAAGTTTAAAAGCTATCTGGTTTACAAAACAAAGTTTGAAAAGTTACGGTCCATATAGCAAAGTCGATGGATGCACATTGGAAATCCGAGATTTTAGTAAAGTAAAAGAAGGATATCTATTTTAGATATTTTGTAAATTCTTTTTAAATGTGTTTATAAGGGTTATATAAGAATTTAAGGTTTTAAAATTATTTTTAAAAAGGGTATTTAATAATTTTAAAGTAAATGTTTTTTGTATTATATATATAAAACTTGCTTATTGTAGAAAGGAGTTTTTAAACAATATTAAGGAATTGTTTTAAAGAAATGTTATATATATATAAATGGTTAAAGAGATTTGAGATATAAAAGAATTTATTTTAAGATGTTTAAACAAGCGGTTTATTTAAAAGAAATCCCTTTTACTTTTCCGAGTCAAATTCCTTTTAAAGGTGATAGTTTAAAGTCATGATTTGGATGGAGTTTTAAACTTTGTTTAAAAGTATTCTAAAAGAGGTTTGAAACATATACATTTGATTTAAAGGATTATTTAATATAATAAAATTAGTGGTGCTTTTAGAGAGAAAAGAATTTTATCTTTTCAAATCAAATATGGTTTTAAAACAAGGATTTTCAAATGAGATTTGATATGGAAATTTTCAAGTGTATTTTAAGGGTTTTAAGTGGAATTTTAAAGAGAATACAATATTCTAATTATAGTAAAAGATTTTGGAAAGTGGAAAAAGAAGTTTTGGTTACTTATCCTGAACGATAAGAATGTCGTCAAGTCAAGATTTGAGAGGTAATAATACCTCAACTTGAATAACCTCATTGTTATCCAAAGAATAGTTTAAGTTTGAAATCAAAAATTGATGTTCGGTGTATAAAGTATTATTTCCGTATACGAAATGGGTTACTTATGGAAAGTAAGTAGTCCTATACTTGGAACTAAAAATCGACGGGTAGACCGATCCTCTATCTATGAAATCTAAAAATGGAGTGTGAAGGCAAGGTTTTGATATGCAACCAGTGCTCTGACTTAGCTGGCTTCGATTATAGGTGAGGGATAGAGTAAGTCGAAATATTGGAAACATGACAAGTGTTGGAGATTTGATTTCCATAAATGATCATTATAATTATGATGGTATGGAAAGTATTCTTTTCATATTTAACACCAAATTCCAAGGTATAGAAATTCGTCTCTATATTGAGAATTAAGAATGTATGTTGAGACAAGGATAGTTTTCTAACTTGTCTGATTTCATTGTTAATCGAGGGATAGTACTGTTTGAAATCTGAAAGTGGTAAGTACATTTGGTCTAATTTTCATATGTTCTATTTACTTACACCAAAATAAAATTGGTTTGGGTTTATAGTAAACAATGCTTTTAAATAACAGTTGTTTGTTGACCCAATTTAATACGGTTTAGCAAAATATGAAATCTTCCTTAAGATTTAAGAATATACTTATACTATTGAGATAAGTAAACGAATACCATTTCTAAGTATTAAAAATGTAGTACTTTAAGAATATACTTATACCTTTGAAATAAGTATATGGATATTTTTTCCAAGCATTGAAAGACTATAGATGAAAAACGAATGAGTAGTATACTTATGTTTTTCTTTTATAAAGGGTTATTTTAATAAAAATAATTGAAAATAGATTTTAATTAATAAAAGGATTAATTAAATAGGCTAAGTGATTGCTTATGTGCTTAATCATGCCTGGTTAAATCTCTGATTGTACTGTTTGTTTATTTGATAGTTAAATAACCGACTATCAAATCTTGTCCAGTTTTGAAACTATCGATTATCGGTTCGGAGAGACTAGGATCAGATATGTTATCCAAAAACCACTTCGAACCGGCATAAGCATTCGAATTAGAGATATCTTCATGGAAATTGAAGATGGAGTTCTTTGAAGTGCAAGGGCTACTTGCTATTAATCCTGAGGATAATTCCAAAAAGGATGTAGTAGACGTAGTGCCTTCGGTTTGTTCATATCTTAAACAATTTGTATGGATGAATGCTGACATTGCATTATTGCTTGGAGGGTAGTGTTAGCATTCCAAGTGGTATTTGCTTAAAGGAAAAAGGCAATCGTGGCCTCATAAGCCTCACAACTCTCACAACCCGGTAATGAATAAAGGGGATGTAACAGAGCTATGTGGTTCGCTACCATTAGGAGCATCATTCCTCAGATCTAGATCAATATTTATGGATTTTGGTATTTGTGCATAAGGAAAAGGGTGGGGCTAGGTGAAATTTTCGTAGCCTCGGTGCCCGAGGGATGATGTATTCCAGCTATATCATGTTTTAGGGGCAAGCCATCTTTGTGTTTATAGGAGGTCCATGTGTGGCCCTCGGTATATTTTTCTAGGGATGTACCATGACAGGTAGTACCCAGGTGCCTTGTCATTGTATGGAATCCAATCTCCAATACATGCCTTACGGTTTTAATTATAGAACCTAGTACTATTGAATGTAATTATGGGTAACCATTCCAATTATATGTTTATTTTCAACTCTAGACATATTATTATAATATCACTGGATTTTTTAATAAAAATGGTTTGGTTATCGTAAGGTAAAAATTTGTCCATGTTTATGTGTGACATGGTCTTACGAGATACCTTTATTAAAGGTTTTATAACATTTAAAAATCCATATGATATATGTTTCTCACGCTGGTTTACCAGACTGATCCAGATGTTATTTTCATATAATACTCGGGTCAGACCCAAGTACTTTTTCATATTTAGATATAGATGCTTTGGAGCTTTCAAGAGACAAGATGGAGGCCTCCAAGTCATATTCATGTGTTTTATTTCCACTGTATTTTCTTGTTTGTATTTATCACCAATTGAAAGGATAGGCTGCTATAACTGTCCAAGCTGATGATAGGTTAGTTACTCTAATTGGTTGTATGTACTTTAAAGTTTTCTTTTGTAAAGATCATTTGGATATTATATATTACTCATCACGATATGAGATTCTATTCTGTCTTTTCTTTTCTTTTACCCCAACAATCTGTCTTTCTGCCACTTGGTTGTTCAGTACGTGAATACCATGGATGCATTAGTGTCAACTTTTGAGGGTCAAAAAGGCCGATTATTACAAATAACTTTCATGTTGGTAACTTTTCGAAAACTTGAAGTTTGTTGGTGTTTAAACTTATATAAAGATGAGTTAATAATTCTAGCCCGAATTTAATTTTAATATTTAGAGCTTATGTGATTTGGCCATAACTTTTGAACGGTTTATCAAATTTCGACAATCTTGCACTTACTCGAAAGGCTTAGAACCTAAGCAACAACTTTTTGTTTAATTGTTTTGTAAACTTTTGATGTTTTCAAGGTTAAAAACGTGATTTTATTGGGTGGGTCTGCATTTTTATTTAAAAATTTAAGATAATCCCCTTTAGAAAACTCCATATAACACGAGTTGTAATCCATATTATTGCAACCCGAAAGATGTTTTGGAAAGCTAATACATTATAAAACAAATCACTCTTTGAAACCATTACTTAATTAAGTGTTTTCAACCCTTTATAGTTTGTCGAAAAATTTTGAAATATGAGATGTTGATTTTATATTAAATGAATGCATACTTCGTATTCTTTTTTTTAGCAAAGGCAAGCGGGGTTGACAGGACCCCTACCTGTTTTATTGCAAGGAACAATAAAAGGAAGAGACTCGAAACAAACTTCAAGCCTCATAAAAAGAAAACCACACAAGGCTGAACAATAGAAGAAGACAAACACACAAGGATAAACAAGGAGAAACAAAGATGAGGAGACACACAAGCTACCCGAAGACAGGCTCACCTATCTCCAAGACAGACTCAAAGCAGGCGGAAACACAGGATGTCTCAGAATAGCTTCATAAATTTCACTTTTCATGTCTTTCCATAATACTTCACCAACTCTCCTCTTCTTTTCAAAACAAATTCTATTACGTTCTTTCCAAAGCACATAGAAGTATTTCTTCATGCATAGGGTTATCAGTCGAGATTCCATGGTTCTCCATCTTGTCGATTTGTAGATTATGTTCAAATCAATAGTTGAAGGGATTGCTAAGGCACTACATCCCGCTACCATCATCATTCTTCTCCACATGGTAAGGTTTGCATCACATTCAAAGAAAATGTGCTCAACACTTTCAGGATTGCTTGAACAGAATAGACACATGTTCCCATGATTCAAGCCCATATTAAGCATGACAGTTCTTGTAAGCAATGCATTATGAACCACTTTCCATAGCATAAAGTTTTCCTTCGGGCTGGAGTCATCATTCCATATTATCCTCAGCCACCTGCAATTGGGCACACTGCTCAACCCATAAAGTAAACTGTAAGCATCAGAGACAGAATGGAGACTGCCTCTCCAAAAAACTTGGTCAGCTTCCACATAATCAATACTGACACCATGGATCTGGTTCCAGACAACTCTCAGCAGCTGATTTGAAGTGTAAGGTAGTTGGAGATTGCCTTGATATATATAGTCAGTAGCCTTTGCAATGACAGGAATACCAGATTGTTGGACTTACCAGATTGTTGGACTTGCTTGAACTTCGTATTCTTCTTTATATAAGCAACTAATGTTTCTATTAAATTAAGAATAGGTACACTTGGACCATGTTTAGACTAGTTGGCGACTTTAGCCTGCTTTTGCTTGCATATAATTTGAATAACCTGCTTAAAATGCTAATGAAGGGGTACGTTTTTATGATATATTAGTATGTTTGTGATATATATTATTTCCCCGTATTTTGGGATGCCCCATTGATCGGGATGTATATTTATATAATGTTATATCATGTTTTGATTTTTCGGAATCCTCTCCGTACAAAGAAGGCAACCGAAATTTTTCAAAACTTTTAACACTTAGAAAATTTTCACAAATTATCGTATGCGAAAAATAGAAAGTAGTTGAATAAATCTATAGCATACGATGAGAGAGTCTGTGAAAGAGCCATATAGAGGATTGTATAAACTTTTAGAAGTTTGTAGAATACGAAGAAAGTCAGGGTATGAGTTGTGTATGACGTTTCTCTATAAGGAATTGAGAGGACATAATTTTCTTAAGGGGGAAGTCTGGAACAGCCCTGCTTTCTACACTGTAAATTAAATGAATTTAATTCAAATAAAAAATTTGCGTGAATTTGATATTTGATAATTAATCTTTTAGAAAATTAGTTTTAGTTATTTAAATTCTTTTTAATAAAAGGTTTTGATTTAATAAATTGAATCAAATTAATATATATTTTTTGGGTAATTTATTTAAAATTGAATATCAAGTTTTAAACTGAATATAAAATATTTTTAAAAGTGTAAATCAATTTGAATTAAATTGAAATATATTTATAAATCAGTATTGAGAATTATAAGCTAAATTTGAATGGAAGATGGAATAAAAACTGGTTTAAATTTGAATTGAAATTGAGCTCTAAACCAAGGCCCAAGCCCACTTATACCCATTTTTATTTCCTTCTACTTCTAGAAATCCCTCCCTCTCCTCAGTTGAGCTCAATAGACTGACCCATACTTCGACTGTGCCCTAAAAATTCCAATTGACAGTAATTGTGACACTGTAAAAAAAAAATAGCGACGCACGAAATCGCGTTGCCTCCTGGCAATGGTATACGACTCAAAGTCGCACGAGGCATGCGATACAAGGAGCATCGTGACATAAAGGGCGAGGACAGCTCGATGGGGGTTGCACATGCATTCGAGTGAACGGTGCTGATGTAACGACCCACTATTTTGGACCATTCAAATCGACAATAAATCCACACATGCTGGACTTGAATAATACAAAACAATAGATTGTAAATTAATTTGGAGCAAATAAAACCAATCACAGACACAAAATATCAGAATAACTCGCAGCGGAAAAATAAAATAAATAGTGGTTCATGAAGCCACTACAATACAGTCTCAAAACAGATACAAAGTACATAGTCTGAAAAACAGATACAACAGAGTCTGAATATGTTTGTACCAAAAATGGGCACAACACTCTTCGGAAGTTATTTGAAGAGATAAAATGAAGAACATGAATGTAAAACAGAAATTATCTAACAAAAACTCCAATAGACAGAAAGTAAATTGCAAAGACAAGCGATTTAGAGTGGTTCGGCGTTTTTCCTACGTCCACTATGAAGTTTGATGATTTTATTGCTCGATACTTGAAGATTACAATGTCTTATAATGTAGTACAACTGAATTTATATGCTAAGTCTCAATCTAAAGCAGCGGTGGTGATCTTGAGTAAATCTAGCAGAATCTGGGCGCTCTTTAGTACTTAAAATTGTCCGACCCATTTTCTGAATGACCAGGGGCTCTATTTATAGGTGTAGGAAGCTGATATTTCGCCTAAAATTCGGGGAGAACGCTTCTGGCACGTGAGGGGGCCCACATGGCCGAAATCTGGAGATCCGAGCCCACTTTGGGATCGATTCGACCCTTGGTTCGAATCGATCAAGAAATCATCCAATCGAGCTAAAATTTGGTGTGAACATTCTTCATCATGTGCTTAAGCTTCTGTGAAAATTTCATGGCATTTGGACTTGTAGAACTCGAGTTATGATCGATTCAAGTTGGTCCATATCGATTCGAACTCAACTTCAAATCGATCAAGATTTGCTCCGATTGAGCTGAAATTTGGCGTGGACATTCCTTAGGTTTCCAGTAAGCTACTGTCCAAATTTGGTGGCATTTGGACTTGTAGATCTCAAGATATGATCGATGCAAGTTGGTCCATATCGATTCGACCCTTGGTTCGAATCGATAAGAATTGCTCCGATCGAGCTGAAATTTGGCATGGACATTCCTTAGGATGCCAGTAAGCTACTGTCCAAATTTGGTGGCATTTGGACTTGTAGATCTCGAGATATGATCGATGCAAGTTGGTCCATATCGATTCGACCCTTGGTTCGAATCGATCAAGAATTGCTCCGATCGAGCTAAAATTTGGCATGGACATTCCTTAGGTTGCCAGTAAGCTACTGTCCAAATTTGGTGGCATTTGGACTTGTAGATCTCGAGATATGATCGATGCAAGTTTGGATTTCTCAGCCGTGATCCATCAATATCTGGAGCATATGAACTCCGATTGACTTGAAATTCCGAATGTTGGCTCTCATAGCTTTGCTTGTCATGTCATATCAATTGTAGCCCGATCCGGACTCGGAAAAAATTCGTCGATATCCATAGTGAGCCTGCGTATAACCGATCTCCAAGACGAACTGTCATTGGTTTCTAGTCAAGTTCTTGGTGTCACGGCCTTGCCAAAAGGCGGGATAACAGAATACATAAGTTCACTAATACATAAGCATAGCTGAACGAAATAACAGAAATGGAAAGACAACTAGATAAGCTGATAAACTCAAGAAATCTCTAGCTCTAGAAAGTGAATCCAAAGCTGTAATACTCAGGCTGACCCGAGCGTAAATAAAAATACAAACACTCGAGTCAGGACATACATACTTATACAATGTAAACCAACTCAAGTGAACTGTAATAGAAATGCACAAGTAACTTAAAGAATGCTTGGGATCGCCATTCTTTAAGGATCCGATAAACTATTTACTATGTAGTAATATTCGCTATTATAATAATGTCTAATAATAAAATAAACTTGCTTTTAAATAGCGATAAGGAGTTACCCATATCCCCCTTAACACATAAATAGTGCCGGTAGTCTATACAGTACCTGCATACCTCCAGATCGGGGGCTACGAGAAGATACTCCGTGTGTACGACACAAATCAAACTCGTACAAGATGTGCTAGGGTAGGTGACACGACACAATTAGGCAATGCCAGGGTAGATATACCAATTACGCATCCGGGCTGGTGGTAACGCATAGCAGCCACTACCGCCCACCTCGAGCCACACTCCCAAAAATCAAGGGGTGCACCCAATCAATCACAAAAGTAATAGAATGGTATCGAAGAAGTGTGTCCGATCAGAGGTGCTACCTCATTGGCCCGTCAATCGCTCCTGTTTTAGCCACCTTATGCCAACTCACGGGAGTCGGGTCCACGTATATACCTCAATAGGATCGTCGCCACCATCCTACTTTATTCTGGAATCTCCACTGCGTACACAGTTGTTAAAGTGGTTTTCGGTATCGAGGGGTGCATTTTTGAAGCTCGTTTATTCAGTTAAATACTTCAAAACATTGAAATTTCAGCATTCGCAACGCTTAGAGAAAATGCTGCGGTAAGTCATATTTGAAAAATAGTTCATTTCAGAAAAGACAGCATTTAAAACTGCTGCAGTAGTTCAGTTTTTATTTTGAAAATCTATTCATTTCAGCAAACAACAGCACTTATCAAGTGCTACAGTAGCCCTTTAGTTAGTTTCTGATTTTAGTTTTCTTTCAGCAACATCAGCACTTACCAAGTGTTGCAGTATTTCTTAAGTTATTTCAGCCTATAGTTTACTTCAGCAACCACGGCACTTACCAAGTGCGGCAGTATCATTTACTTCAGATTTTTAATTAGTTTCAGCAACGACAAAATTTCTGAAGTGCTACCAATTCTAATTCTAGATTTATTATAAAATTTCAGAAACAAATAAACTTCGATTTTTAACCATTTTAACTTATAATATTATATTTCTCACTTTAAAAATGGTCATTTGGATAACCTTTTACTTATGATTTTATAAAATAAAATTTCATTAATAAATATCCAAATTTTAACAATGATTCACTTATTAAATCAAAGTGCACTATTTTCTTATTCTATGTATTTTTAACAATTAACTTAACAATTTATTTTAAAATACCATTTCATGAATAAAACTTAATTTCCATTTATTTACTTAACTTAAACTTCCATTTCAACCAAATCTCAAATTTTCAAGTTAAGTTATATTTTCAAATTACAATTTAACCATTTATATACTTACATATTTTAACTCATAGAAAAATCACTACACTTTATTTAAATCAATAAAATCCAAATTTAAGTCAAAATATCATATTTTACATTTTAAAATACTTAAAATTTTCTAGAAAATATATATAATAACCACGGGTCTGTATAATATTTTCTAACCTAAGTCAAGTGATACGGATAATATATCATTTCAATCCGTAATTTACAAAGAAAAATCCGGGTTCTATCATTTCAAACCCGCAATCCCAAGTCAATAAAAATAAATAAAAATCGCCCAAGCCTATCATTTCAGCTCGTAACGATTTTTCCCTATTCTAAAGTCCGTTCGGGTATGTATCATTTCAACCCATAGTGATTCTATTCTACAGGGAACTTGCAGTGTGAGAAACAGAAATAAAATAAACAATATAACAAAATATAACATATCAGATGATGTGATAGGTTTATAAGCAGATTTTTAACATCATATAAATCATATCACATGCATGTATAGGTTTATTAACATAGCATGCCAATTCTACATATCCACTTGTCATCATTTCACAATTCCATAAGTACGAATGTCTAGAGTGAATAACTCACCTCTAAAGCTAGAGATCCAAATCAAACACAAGACAAACAACTCCTGAAAGCACGATAAAGCACGAATCAAATACGAGTGGATGGAGAAGTAGCACCCAAATACAAATCTTGTAAACAAACAAAATAGAATTTATATAAGTATTCATATATTCAACACAAAATGTTGAATCAAAATAAAAAAAGTGAAGAACCAATTGGTTTAACAAGCAAATGGCTCGGCCATCATGCAAGTGGGCTTGACCACTTTGGTTGTGCTCGGCCATGGTCAGTTTTGAGACAAGTAGGCTCGGTCATGGACAATTAAACATACGGCTATGGGTTAGAATGTGAAGGGGTAGGAGTTACAAAACAAGGAATGTAAAAGGTCAAGGAAAAAGAGGAGTTTGGTTGCACCTAGGCTCGGTCCTATGTCAAGCATGGCTCGGTCTGGTAGCAACTACAGGGTCGGGTCTAGTCAGTGGTAGGCCAAGGGTCATGTCAGGTCGTGGGAAGGAGCACATGGTGGTGGAGCTAGTGGTGGAGGCCGAGGTGAACAAAGTAAGGTGGTGATGGAATAAGGAGTTCGGCTATGTGTTTGCATGGAGTTTTTGTGGTGGAAGTTCAACTTGGTGGCCACGGCAGTGACTGGCCAGAGGTGGAGGGATGTTGGCCGTGGAAGATGAGAAGGAGGAGGTGATGGTGGTGGTCGGTGGAGGTGTGGATAGGGTAGTGGCCGAGCAACATGAAGAAGAACAAAAGAAAATCAAAAATGAAAAAGAGAATAAGGAAAAAGGAAGACATGAGAACTTACATTTTTCTCTCAAGAATGAAATGAACGTGAGAATGAGATGTTGGGAAGTTTGTACGTGATTTACCAAAAGAAATGAACGTTTAAACAAGGTAAATGTACGGCTATGGCAATGAAAAGACAAAGAAAAGGAAAAGTCACAAGTTAAAGTATGTAACTCTAGTCTCTTTGAATTTCCAATCCATTTATTTAAAATAAACTAATCAAAAATCAAATAAATAAAATAAAAGTCAAAATAAAATAAAGTAAATAAAAATAGATAAATGGTCTTAGGAAAAATAGAAAGTGAATATAGAAAATAATTTATTTTATTGAAATTGGAATTTAAAGTTGTAAACAAAATACAAATTATATTGGAAAATTCCAAACTACACTTTTTAAATGATTTAAAAATCAAATTTTTTCAAATAAAATAAATTTAAAATATTTACCAAAATTTTTGGGTTGTTACACTCTCCCCCACTCAAATCTTTTTGTCCTCGAAAAGGAACGAAACATGAAAAACAAGGAAAGATAAGATGGAATAGCAAAAAGTACCTGAAACAAACAATTCTGGATTTGAAGCACAAATGCTCTCCTCCGTCTCCCAGGTACAATCCCGATCATCAGTATTCCACTGTACTTTGACCAGACTAACAGATTTCCTTCTTAGCTGCTTCATACCTCTATCGACAATACGAAGTGGCTTCCTTTCGACAGTCAGATTAGGCTCAATATCCAAACTATAGAGAGCAGAAGGCTGAACAATAAGAGATGGATCATGCAGATAGCGACGAAGATGCGAAACGTTGTATACATTATGCACTCCGGAAAACTTTTCAGGAAAATCTAGACGATAAGCTAAAGAACCAATCCTCTCCAAGATACGGAAAGGACCAATGAACCTAGGAGCAAGCTTCCCTCTACGACCAAAACGAATCACATTCCTTAAGGGAGAGACCTTAAGGAAAACCAAATCACCAACAGAAAACTCCAAACTCCTCCTACGACGATCAGCGTACTTCTTCTGCCTATCCTGAGCAACCCTCATCTTCCTCCTAATCTCCTCAACTCTCTCAGAAGCCTCTAAAATCACATCAGGACCAAGAACCAAACGATTACCAGATTCAATCCAGCAAGATGGGGATCTACAAAGTCGTCTGTAAAGAGCAGCAAACGGCGACATTTCAATGCTAGCCTGAATTCGAAGATAGAAATGAGATAGATAAAAGATTAAGACAAGATCAAAATAAAAGATAGAAATTATACCTGATAACTATTGTTATAGGTGAATTCGACAAGATGGAGATGATCTTCCCAAGATCCTCCATAATCAAGCACACAAGCATGAAGAAGATCCTCTAGAATCTGATTCACCCTTTCCGTTTGATCGTCGGTCTGTGGATGGTAAGAAGTGCTCAGATTCAGATGAGTACCCAAAGATTCCTGAAAAGATTTCCAAAACTAACTGGTAAAGATAGGATCACGATCACAAACAATACTGAGAGGAACACCATGGAGACGAACAATCTCCCTCATATAGATCTCAGACAAGCTAGAAGCAGAACGGGTAGACTTGACCGGAATGAAATGAGCGGACTTGGTCAATCTATCCACAATAACCCAGATACTCTCATTACCCCTCCTAGTCCTCGGTAATCCATCAATAAAATCCATAGAAACTTGTTCCCATTTCCAATTGGGAATCTCAAGGGGCTGCAACAAACCAGGGGTCTTCTGATGATCTGCCTTGACTTGTTAACAAGTCGCACATCTACTAAGAAAGATGGAGATATCACGCCTCATACCCTTCCACCAATACAACTTCTTCATATCCTGATACATCTTGGTCACACCCGGATGAATAGAAAGTCTGGATCGATGATTTTCCCGAAGCAACTCCTGCCTCAATCCATCAACATTCAGGACACAAATTCTATTATTAATCCTCAAAATACCTCTATCATCGATCTGTGCTCCACTACCATCAAGACTACTACCTCCAACCCTACTACGAACACTTTCCTTAATCATCTTAAGCACCTCATCCTCATCCTGCTTAGCCATGATACGATCCAAAAGAGGAGAAGAAGAAACAACAAGCTGACACAACATAGCCTTCTTCTGACTCAAAGCATCTGCCACAACATTAGCTTTCCCAGGGGTATAGTTGATGTTGAGGTCATAAGAAGCAAGGAACTCTAACCACCTAACTTGCCTCTGATTCAAATCCTTTTGGGTGAAAATATACTTCAAAGACTGATGATCCATAAAGTGCTCAAACTTAGCTCCCAAAAGATGATGCCTCCAAAGCTTCAAAGCAAAAACCACAGCAAGCAATTCCAAATCATGAGCAGCATAATTGTAACGACCCGTAAATTTCAACTGTTTTAATAACGTAATTAGTTGAAATTTTGTGAAATTTTAAACGATAAAATTTTGAAATATAAATTTGATATTTGGAATGCGTTTAGTTAAACATAACAACTGGTAAATTTTCGTTCGAAAATATGAAAGTTTATTTCGCGCGTAAATTTACTTCAATTTAATCAGTTAAAAAGCAATGAAATAAAATGTTTTCGGAACCTAAATATTTTACATAGAAAAATTTTAAATCATCTTCTGAGAAAACGCTATTTTTCGTTTTTCCAAATTCGGACTTCTTTAGCTCCGTCGATCTTATTTTTCTGCGTTTTTGCTGCATTTTCTGCTGGTAGAAAATTCAAATTTTTATAATTTAGATCGTACCGCTGATATTTGTATACCGTTTTGATCGTCTCGCCGCGCTGATCTCAATGGTATATTCAGTTTTGTGTTTTGAATTCCGGTACGAGACGGAAACCATGAAATGGGTAACCGTATCGGTACCCGTTTTATGCCTTTTGTTACCTGTGTACATTTATTTTCTAAAAGAAATGGTTATTCGTTTTATTTTATTTAGTAATCAACGTGACCTTTGCCATTCTCACCGTATCATATTAGACATTGATTTCCATTCAGTTTTCTTATTATAAATTTCAAAATAGAAACGTTGCTTTCAATTTTGGGCTCTTCATTCACTTGAGAAACGTGTGGTATAATATAAGTATATTGTATGTTGTGCTTATAGCTGTCATCCTTCTTGAAACGTCTGCATATTTATTGATATTGGAACCTTCAGCTTTCTCCCCACCTCCACACGTTCCAACAACTCACGCCTCAACCCTTTACCTTTCCATTGACTATAATTATTGTGTTACGTCGCTGCTCTCCCCGCTTTCACTCATCCTCTCTTCCTTTCACCATCGCCCCATCGTCTCCAGAAGCTCATCCTCCATCACCTCTACAAACACCAACAAAAAACATCAAAGAAGATAACACTACCGCAAAATCCATCATCTCCCTCCTCAAATCCGAGAAGGATCCGGACCGCATCCTCTCCATTTGCGAACCCATCATCGACTCCTCCCGCCGCCACAGCATCTCCCATCTCCATCGCTCTGCCTTTCCATCACCGTTTCCTCCCTCTCTTATTCTATTTCCGTCTCCAGCATCCACTCCCTCCTCTTCGCCCTCCCCTTCCACCTCGGCAGCCTAGTGCCTCACCACCACTTCTCCGCTGCCCGCACCTCCACCGAGCCTCGCCTGCATCTCCTCAACATCACTTCCGACAAACTTCACTGACGCAAACCTCCTCATTCCTTCTCCTTTTCTGCTGCCAAACGATCACCGTGTTCCACCTTCCCCACAGTAGCCGAGCTCGCCCTAGGTCCTCGTCTTGAAGCCGGCACCACCTCGCGACGCACACCGCCAGATCTGGGAGCAGGCGTTCTTTTCTAGCTCGGTTTGTTCTTGATTCTTAGGTATTTGAACATTTCGTGTTTGAGATATAATACAAGTTTAAGTATATACGGTTATGGTTTAATGTGTTAGTCTATTTTTATATAAGCTATTGTTTACTTGTTTAATATTATATTGTAGATGCGTAAGTATATTGATATTAGTTGCCAGTTAGGTTTCCTCTTGTATAAGGTTATGGTATAAGTATAAAAAAAACTATGTTGAAAAGTATTATCATTATATTTCAGTGTTACAGTACTTATATTTTTTATAGAAATATACTAGTTATAGAGAGTGATTTTATAATATATCTCATCTATATAGCCTGCATACATATATTTAGCCTTCGTACAAAGTGGGTCTGCATGTATGGAAATGAATATCGAGTCTTGTTGCATCTCTATTTTAAATAATATATATGTTATGCATAGATTTTGAAATCTTTCAATTCGGTTAAGTTATATATATATTATAATAAATTGGTTTATTAAGCATGTATAAGAGCTGGGCTTTGTTTGGTCTTCCACTGTCACCGGTCATGTAGATATAAACTTACATTTTATTACCTGTTATATTATAAGGGAGGTTATGTGGGTACTGTTTTATGTGTATAACATCTATAGTTTTATACAATGTTAATTTTTTTTCACTGTTTTAAGTATCATACGTTTTCAGTAGTGTATATTAAGTTACATCTATAGTTTAAGTATAGAACACTGTTTTATGTTATAGTTTATACAGTATAAATATATGCCGCTCATATATATAAAAAAAAGTTTGAAATTACTATATTTTGCTGTAAGGATGTTTCTGGTAGTAGTTCATAGGGTTGTTCTATTTTGTTTTAAATAATGGGTTTAAATGTATATATATATTTTATTAATAAAAGTTTGAAATTAGATATTGATTTACAATTTTGTGTATATATATAAAAAAAAATTATTTTATATCTATATTAATTTACATATACTATTTATCGTTTCGATCCAGTTTGATTTGATTTCATCAATTTCTTATCTGTGAGCTGTGTCCGTCGTGCCTGTTTCTTCATCGAACCATGTCCATCTAGCATTTCTTTGGAGTTCATAGCCTCATTCTTCGTCAAATCTCTCTAGCCTCGAAAGGTGAGCACTCACTCACGATTAACGTTCTTTAATTTATTAAATTTGATTTCAATTGAAACGACAATTGAAATTTACTGCTGTTAGTTAATTACACTGTTATATATGTTATTGCCTGTATCAGTTCACCTGTGACATTTGACACCATTATCTGTTAAATATTTATGTGATGATAATACAGTTTGGCTGATAATTGATTGATTGTTGATGTTTTATATTGGACGTTAAATTGTTAGTGTAAATGAAATAGTATGCAAAATTGAAATGGATATAGGATAGTTAAAAATTTTAAAACTGATTTATATGTTAAATTTGATTAGTGAATATGACCCCTTTTAATTTGTTAAATTAATTGACATATAGAATAGCAATAATTACACTTTGAACCTTCCACGTATATTGGATTAATTGTTGTAGTGTAAAAATTGAAATTGAATGACAAGTGAAAAACCATAATGTAATAATCTTTAATCTACATGAAATGATAGTGTAGATTCTAGAAATAATTATATTAATTCGTACAAATAACAATGCAAATTAATACGATTATTTCGGGATTATTTGAATCGATTATTTGATTGTTATTGATTGTTGTTATTGCTTGTTTATTTACTTTGACACCATCCCAGTTATCACACTGCAAGTTCCCTTTGATATGCTTTGATATTGAATTGAATTGGAATCGGGTTGAAATGATAAATACCCAAATTAAAATTTTGACCTAGGGTAGAGAATTAAATAAAAACCCGATTGGTCAATAATTTGATTTAAAAATAAAATGAAGATTTTATTTGAATAAAGAATATGGTTTTGAAATGAAGTTGAAAATTGAATTTTTTTAATGAAAGGAAAGTGTTAATTTTTAATAATCTGGAACAAATATTAACCATGTAATCGATGAAAGAACGTTGTTTAATTTGAGAAATGATTGAACTAAGTTTGAAATGATTTAATAATTAAGTTCGAAATTATAATTAAATTTGAAATTATTAAACTTTGAAATTATTTAATAATTAAGTTTTGAATTATTTAATAATTAAATAAGATTGAATTATTTGATAATTAAAAAAAATTGAATTCTTTGATAAGAGAAATTGAACTTTGAATAAGTAAATTTGAACCTCGTAAATGAATAAAATTAAGTTTTGGAAAATTATTTAAGTAAGTAAATAAGTGAATATTGAATTTCTTTAACAAGAAATAAAATGTGATTTATTGAAATCAATGTAAGACTTGTAAGTTAAAGAATTTGATTTGACGAATTTAATTTAATTCAATTTGTAAGTTTTGATATAATGAAGTTGAATTTAAGTAATTGATTTAATGAACTGGAATAAAATAGAAATTGTTTGAATGACAAATTTACTTAATGAATATTGAATGAAATCGATCAATGAATTTAAATTGATTTGAATGTTAAATAAAATTTATTTAAATGATTTCGGAATGAAACTATATACGAACTTGAATCAATATTTGAATCGTTTTAAATAAAATGGAAATTGAATTATAAGATTTTGAAACGGTAATTTGGAAGTTTTGAAACGTAAATTATGGAAATTGATTTTGAAAGACAAATGAATGTTGATTTACAAATGTTTATTGAGATTGAAATGGATTTGGTTTTGAAATGAATAAACGACCAATCGGTGTAATAATTTCGGAAGTTATTAAAGAGACCGGAATCGGTTATGGACATACTCTCTGTCTAAACCGAAACCACTTTAATAACTATACGTGGAGTGATGATCCAGAATGAAGTGGTTGGAATGATGTTCGTGATGACTGAAGAAAGAGAACGATAATGGATAGCCTTGACACTTGTGTCAAATTGGAAATGACTAAAACAGGAGCCGTGCCGGGCCAATGGAGGTCAGCTACCTCAAGTGAACACACTTCTTCGAACTACTCATTACTTGTTGTCGATTGGTGCACCCTTGATTTTGGGAGTGTTGTTTCACGGTGTTGCGGGTGCTGCGGCGTTGTGTTCTCACCAGTCCGAATCAGGCAAACGGTAGTGTCACTACCTTGGGTATTGCCTCATGTTCCTTGTCATACTTGTATCCCTTTATTCGCGACCACTATGAATCTGTTTTGTACCTTTAGTATATGGATTGCCCTCTGGTGACTTCCGGTTTTGGGGAAACTACGGTCTTGTATATGCTTTTGGGAATAAAAATGTGTTAAGGGTGGAATGGGCCATGACTTAACACTATTTTGATACCTTATATTACTGATAGACATTATCTACTTAGCGTACATTACTACCTAGTAGATAGTTTAACGATCCTTAAAGGATGGTTATTCCAAACATCCTTTGAGTTACTTGTATTTCAATTGCTATTTCACTTGAGTTGGATTTATTAATATAAGAATGTTAATCCTGACTCGAGTGTCTTGTGTTTTTGCTTTACGCTCGGGTCAGACTGAGTGCACCAGTATTCGAGACTCACCTTTGAAGTTGGAGCTTTGCTTGAAGATCCAGCCATCTATTCTGCTTTCACTATTCGATGATTCCAGTGATGTATTCTGATTTGTATCTGATGTATTGTGTTACTCTTCCGTTTTATCTGGTTTAACTCTGATGTATCGTATTACTCTTCTGTTGTAAACTCTGATGTATCTTATATATTCATATAGTAGCTTCATGAACTACTATCTCTTTTATTTCCGCTGCATTTATTACTCTGTGTCTGTGATCTGTGATTATTTATTTACTGTATATGTTCAGTTTTGCCAAATTTAAATTAACAACGCGGTATTTTGAGCAATTCAACTCCGGCATGAGTGTCTACCTATACACTTATAATGGATGCGAATGGTCCAAAATATCGGGTCGTTACAATAATTAGCCTCATGGGTCTTCAATTGGCAACTGGCATAAGCAATGACCTTCCCATCCTGCATCAGAACAGCTCCTAAACCTTCACGACAAGCATCAGTGTATACCGTTAATCCCTTATTTCCATTTGGAACGGTAAGAACTGGTGCGGAAGTAAGCTTGTGCTTCAACTCATTGAATGCAGATTTACACTCATCACTCCAAATAAACTTAGCATTTTTCGAGTCAAAGCAGTGAGAGGTGTAGCAATCCGAGCAAAATTCTTAATGAATCTCCGATAATAACCGGCAAGGCCCAGAAAACTACGGATATCAGTTGGAGTCCTAGGAGTTTCCCAATCCTGCACAGAATAGGGATAAATAAGGACAATAGAAAAGATAGAATAATTGAATGATAAAGAGGAAAGAAGGGAAATAAAGACTTACATTGATCGCAGCGATCTTAACTGGATCAACAGAAACTCCATTACCAGAAACAATATGCCTGAGGAATCGGACTTCATCCTTCCAGAAATGGCATTTAGAAAATTTAGCCTTCAACTGATGATTTCTAATAGTCTCAAGAATAGATTTCAAATGCGACTCATGTTCTTCCTTAGAATTAGAGAAAACGAGAATATCATCAACAAAGACTAGAACAAATTTATTAAGCACATCATGGAAGACACGATTCATCAAATCAACAAAGAAAGCAGGAGCATTAGTCAAACCGAAGGGCATGACTAACCATTTATAAAACCCATTCTCGGTACGAAAAGCAGTCTTGGGAATACTTTCCTCAGCAACTTTGAGCTGGTGAAAACCTGTGGCAAGATCAAGCTGAGAGAAAACACTAGCACCATAAAGATGATCAAACATATCATTGATGCAAGGCATTGGATATCTGTTTTTCATAGTGAGCTTGTTCAGCTCCCTATAATCCACACACATCCGGAGAGAACCATCGGACTTGGTGACGAAAACCACAGCAGTCCCCATTCTGAATGGCTAGGTCTGATCAGACCCTTGGAGGACAAGTCCTCAATTTGCTTCCTTAACTCAACCTTCTCACGGGGTGCCATCCTTCTAGGAGGAAGAACTACAGGTCGAGCTCCAGGAATAAGATCAATACGGAAATCGATTTCCTGCTTAGGAGGTAAAGCAGTGACTTCACCAAATACATCGGGATAGAGTTTGACCACACGAGTCGACTGAAGATCAACAGGAGAAGAATCCAGAGAATAAATAAAGCTGCCAGCAAAATCATGAGGCATATAACACTGAATAACCAACGGATTACCCCGATCATCCACAAGAGAAACAATCCGGGATTTACAAGAGATAAAGGCATCATGTCTCTTAAGCCAATCACCTCCAAGCAACAAATCAAAAGCATCGAAACCAAGAACATAGAAATCACCAGAAAATTTATGGACAGAATAGAAGAGTCTCACTTGCTTACAAATCCTATTAAGGTTCGCGGGACCACCAATAGGATTTTTTAACACACAAAGATTCAACAGCATACACAGGAGAAAGGAGATGCTCAAACTTATCACAAAGTTCCATAGAAATAAAACTATGCGAAGCTCCAGTATCAAATAAAACACGAACAGGATGATTAAATAAAGAAAAGGTGCCCTGGAGAGTACCTTGGTTATCACTAGGAGCATAAGCAGGTGCAGGTGGAGTAGGAGAAGAAGCAGAGGTAACAGCAAAAATACCAGACGGCTTGCCTTTCTGATACAAAGGACAATCATTCTTGAAATGACCAGGCTGCAGACATACATGACAGAGGTTGTTCCTGGTATTCTGAGGTAGAGGAACAGCAGCACCAACCGAAGTAGGGCAACTATTTGCATAGTGTCCCTTCTGATCACACTTGAAGCAGGTAATGGAAGATAGGTCGATAGGCTGCCTCTGAGAAGGAGAAGATGAAGATCCCAAACCCGGATTCTTAAGCCAATTCTTCTTCTACTGATGGAAATTTGGCTTTCTCTTCATAGAGTTAGCAGAGGAAGACTGAGATGAAGGAGCACTAGCAACAGCAGGACCCTTGGAAGTAGGGTTCTCATAACGAATAGCCATATCCATAAGCTCGGTGAAAGTGCCATGAACATGAGAAATGAGACGATCATAAAACTCTGGGCGAGCTCCAGCTATGAACTTCTCATTCTTCTTAAGTTGGGTGTCAATAAGGCCAAGACCAAACTTGGAAAGTTCATTGAACTTCCGCTCATACTCAGAAAAGGACATGGTACCCTGCTTGAGATCCATAAACTCACGGTAAAGCTGAGATTTCCCGGCTTCGGGCATCCATTTTGCCACAAAAGCCTCCCTGGAAAAAGATAGATAATCTTAAGATAGATTTTAAAGAGAAAAGCTGAACAGAACACAAGACAACACCAAAAGATACCTAAACTGATCCCAAGAAATATCTGCCTCCACAGTCTGAGCTGTGACAGACTCCCACCAATCCAAGGCTGCCTCCTTCAACTGCCAATCTGCCAACTGACGCTTCTACGCATCAGTAATCTCCAAACCAGTAAAAATCCCCTCAAGACTCCTTAACCACTGTTGAGCCTCTATGATGCTCTCAGATCCAGTAAACTTGGTACCACCAAGTTGAGTAAATTCCTTGCAAAGAGTAGTGAACCTGATGGGTGCAACAGGCTCGGGAACTGGGGCAATACCACGACCCCTACCTCTGGCATTCCTACGATCCATCCTGAAAAATCAAGAATGAATTTTTAGGACAAAGGTAAAACAGAAAGACAAAGATAAGATTCAACTAGAAATGGAAATCCTAATCAACGAATTTAAATGACAAGGTGGATTCGAAAAGAAGGAAGTTAAGAAAATGAGATTTTAAAACAAGAAAAATTTACATCCAAAATAATCTTTTAAAATCTTTTAACATCATTTGAAAAAAAACATTTTATACTTAAAAATACGTTCTCTCACAAAGAATTGATTCTAAGATTAATTTCACTCATTCTAGGGTATTTCTACCCTATCTCTAATGAGTTTTTGCTCCATAGGCTAAGGTTTGCCTAAAACCAAAGCTCTGATACCAAATGTAACGACCCACTATTTTGGACCATTCAAATCGACAATAAATCCACACATGTTGGACTTGAATAATACAAAACACTAGATTGTAAATTAATTTGGAGCAAATAAAACCAATCACAGAATCACAGACATAGAATATCAGAATAACTCGCAGCGGAAAAATAAAATAAATAGTGGTTCATGAAGTCACTACAATACATAGTCTCGAAACAGATACAAAATACATAGTCTGAAAAACAGATACAATAGAGTCTGAATACATAAGTTCACAAATACATAAGCAAAGCTGAACGAAATAACAGAAATGGAAAGACAACTAGATAAGCTGGTAAACTCCAGAAATCTCTAGCTCTAGAAGGTGAATCCAAAGCTGTAATACTCAGGCTGACCAGAGCATAAATAAAAATACAAACACTCGAGTCAGGACATACATACTTATACAATGTAAACCAACTCAAGTGAACTGTAATAGAAATGCACAAGTAACTTAAAGAATGCTTGGGATCGCCATTCTTTAAGGATCCGATAAACTATTTACTATGTAGTAATATTCGCTATTATAATAATGTCTAATAAAAAAATAAACTTGCTTTTAAATAGCGATAAGGAGTTACCCATATCCCCCTTAACACATAAATAGCGTCGGTAGTCTATACAGTACCTGCATACCTCCAGATCGGGGGCTATGAGAAGATACTCCGTAGGTACGACACAAATCAAACTCGTCCAAGGTGCGCTAGGGTAGGTGACACGGCACAACTAGGCAATGCCAGGGTAGATATACCAATTACGCATCCGGGCTGGTGGTAACACATAGCAGCCACTATAGCCCACCTCGAGCCACACTCCCAAAAATCAAGGGGTGCACCCAATCAATCACAAAAGTAATATATTGGTATCGAAGAAGTGTGTCCGATCAGAGGTGCTACCTCATTGGCCCGTCAATCGCTCATGTTTTAGCCACCTTATGCCAACTCACGGGAGTTGGGTCCATGTATATACCTCAATAGGATCGTCGCCACCATCCTACTTCATTCTGGAATCTCCACCGCGTACACAGTTGTTAAAGTGGTTTTCGGTATCGACAGAGAATATGTCCATATCCGATCCCGGTCTCTTTAACAACCAATCGTTATTATAACCCGTGGTTATACTTTTCAAAATGTTTTATATTTCCAATCAAAATAATTCATTTAAACCATTTAAAAATAAAGTCATTGTTCTTTCAAATCAAATATTCAATTCCCAAAAAATTTAGCATTTTTGAAGATCGTTTATTCAGTTAAATACTTCAAAACATTGAAATTTCACCATTCACAGCACTTAGAAAATGCTGCAGTAAGTTATATTTGAAAAACAGTTCATTTCAGAAAAGACAGCATTTAAAACTGCTGTAGTAGTTCAGTGTTTATTTTGAAAATCTCTTCATTTCAGCAAACAGCAGCACTTATCAAGTGCTACAATAGCCCTTTAGTTAGTTTTTGATTTTAGTTTTCTTTCAACAACAGCACTTACCAAGTGTTGCAGTATCTCTTAAGTTATTTCAGCCTATAGTTTACATCAGCAACCACAGCACTTACCAAGTGCTGCAATATCATTTACTTCAGATTTTTAATTAATTTCAACAACGACAGCATTTCTGAAGTGCTACCAATTCTAATTCCAGATTTATTATAAAATTTCAAAAACAAATAAACTTCGATTTTTAACCATTTTAACTTATAAGATTATATTTTTCACTTTAAAAATGGTCATTTGGATAACCTTTTACTTATGATTTTATAAAATAATATTTTATTAATAAATATCCAAATTTTAACAATGATTCACTTATTAAATCAAAGTGCACTATTTTCTTATTCTATGTATTTTTAACAATTAACTTAACAATTTATTTTAAAATACCATTTCATGAATAAAACTTAATTTCCATTTATTTACTTAACTTAAACTTCCATTTCAACCAAATCTCAAATTTTCAAGTTAAGTTATATTTTCAAATTACAATTTAACCATTTATATACTTACATATTTTAACTCATAGAAAAATCACTACACTTTATTTAAATCAATAAAATCCAAATTTAAGTCAAAATATCATATTTTACATTTTAAAATACTTAAAATTTTCCAGAAAATATATATAATAACCACGGGTCTGTATAATATTTTCTAACCTAAGTCAAGTGATACGGATAATATATCATTTCAATCCGTAATTTACAAAGAAAAATCCGGGTTCTATCATTTCAAACCCGCAATCCCAAGTCAATAAAAATAAATAAAAATCACCCAAGCCTATCATTTCAGCTCGTAACAATTTTTCCCTATTCTAAAGTCCGTTCGGGTATGTATCATTTCAACCCATAGTGATTCTATTCTACAGGGAACTTGTAGTGTGAGAAACAGAAATAAAATAAATAATATAACAAAATATAACATATCAGATGATGTGACAGGTTTATAAGTAGATTTTTAACATCATATAAATCGTATCACAGGCATGTATGGGTTTATTAACATAGCATATCAATTCTACATATCCACTTGTCATCATTTCACAATTCCATAAGTACGAATGTCTAGAGTGAATAACTCACCTCTAAAGCTAGAGATCCAAATCAAACACAAGACAAACAACTCCCGAAAGCACGATAAATCATGAATCAAATACGAGTGGATGGAGAAGTAGCACCCAAATCCAAATCTTGTAAACAAACAAAATAGAATTTATATAAGTATTCATATATTCAACACAAAATGTTGAATCAAAATAAACTAAGTGAAGAACCAATTGGTTTAACAAGCAAATGGCTCGGCCATCATGCAAGTGGGCTTGACCACTTTGGTTGTGCTCGGCCATGGTCAGTTTTGAGACAAGTAGGCTCGGTCATGGATAATTAAACATACGGCTATGGGTTAGAATGTGAAGGGGTAGGAGTTACAAAACAAGGAATGTAAAAGGTCAAGGCAAAAGAGGAGTTTGGTTGCACCTAGGCTCGGTCCTATGTCAAGCATGGTCGGTCTGGTGGCAACTACAGGGTCGAGTCTGGTCAGTGGTAGGCCAAGGGTCATGTCAGGTCGTGGGAAGGAGCACATGGTGGTGGAGCTAGTGGTGGAGGCTGAGGTGAACAAAGGAAGGTGGTGATTGAATAAGGAGTTCGGCTATGTGTTTGCATGGAGTTTTTGTGGTGAAAGTTCAACTTGGTGGCCACGGCAGTGACTGGCCAGAGGAGGAGGGATGTTGGCCGTGGAAGATGAGGAGGTGATGGTGGTGGTCGGTGGAGGTGTGGATAGGGTAGTGGCCGAGCAACATAAAGAAGAACAATGTCTATATTTATTTCCTCTTGCTTATTATATAAATTTATCATGATAATTGGTTGCATTTTTTGGTTGAATTAATTGGTTTATTGATTGAATTGTTTGGATGAAACGTTGTTTTTTATATTGGTTGAATTGGTTGTTTTTTATATTGGATGTTGGATTAGATCGTTAGATTTTGTGTATGTTGGATTGTCCAAAATACAAAGGAAATGTTGTCCGATTGCATTTTAGTTTATATATTTTACATCTCTTAGGGTCATTCAATTGAGAGTATTTCCTCTTTTTAGAATTATTGGTTAAGATGAATCGTGAAGTTTCATTTGTTATGTATGCATTTACCGATGATCGAAATTCAACGTAATTCGATTCGAGTCAAGCGATAAAATTTATATTAATGATTTGTTGCTGATTTTGGAGTATTTTGCTCCATAATTATATTTTAGACGATTTATTGATTTTTCCATTTTTAAAATTATTTTTTAATGCTTTGAAAATTTATTTTTGGTATTTTAAAATTTATTTGAAGTATATTTATAATAAAACAAAAGTAGTTGAGAAATAAAATGAGTTGTTGGAAATTGTTTTGGAAATAGAAGTTTTAAAAAATGAAAATATAGATTTTCAAAAGTAACCAAATATATGGAAGTAATTTATTTTATGATTTTGAATAATTGAAAGGTTTTAATAATGTTTTCCAAAAGGGGATTTCTTTTGTGAAGTGAATATTTAATAGAAAGAATTAAAAGGAAATTTATAAAGTGGATTCTTGATAATAAAAATCTATTTTAAGAGTTTTAAAATATATTTCCCATTTTATATATTTATTGGTTCAAAATTGGTTTATTTGACTAAAAGGGTTCAAGCAATATATTTTTGAAAGGGAATTTTTAAAATATAAAATCTGTTTGGAAAATAAATTAAATTGTGAAATATTTAAACGGATTGGTCGGTTTTGAGTTATAATTCCCTTTCGTAAATGAATTGATTTAAAATGACATATATTGATGTTTATTGTGTTTAATTCTATATATGAGGAGATTGAATAAACAGATTAGTAATACCATCTGGGTTGGGGCATTCGGTAATATTTTTTCGGTTATTCTATTGACTCATAACATATAATATTTGTCTTTTGATGAGTGTTATTTACTAGCTTCTAGTAAACGTTCAAGTAATACTGAGTGGTATGGGTTGCTCAAGTAATACTTGTTCGATTACTATTAGTGCGTAGATGTCACTTATATTCTGGAGATGGGTTAGGAATTTTTGATATCGTCTAGAGGTGACTCCTTAGAGTTTAGTAGTCGAGAGTTATATTACTCTTTAAGGCTACAAGCTGGAGATATGTTGGGATTTACAGATTTATCCTCCTAGGACTAACTAGTCGAGTTATATTATTATTTACTCTTAGGGCTAGTAGTCGGGGAATTGTTATGCAGTACGCTCTCATTAGGACATATGGAGTCGAGAATACTTATTATTATTACTCTCATTAGGACTCATCTTGTTAAGAGTATATATTGTTACATACTCTAAGGACTAATTAGTCGAGTATCATTATCTATTGTAGGGCTAGTGGTGAGGATTTGTTATGTTGGTATGCTCTCATCAGGACTCACATAGTCGAGAGTAATTATTGTCACTCTCATCAGAATTCCTAGATTCGAGAGTATTGCTTATTACTCTTATTAGGACTTATATAGTCGAGAATATTTATAGGGAATTTACGTCATAGGGCTCATGCTACTATGGAGAGCGTGTGAATTAGACCCACCATATATGCTAGTTATCCATCCCAACGATCCTGATTATGGGGCTGCGACCCGAATCTATGACGTCGCCTTGTTGAGTATGTAGGCTGAGAGTTATTTCCCTCATTAGAGTCATTGCCTCGATGTCACTTAAGGACCAACCGTCTGTTACCAAGGGCAAGTAGGAGTCGTGACCAATGCACAGCGTGTTTATGACAGGAGATGGAAAAGAGTGTCAGGATTATGGAGGCAACTTAATGACTGTAGGAAACGGACTATGGTCATTAGAGTTTTTGGGAGTAGTGATACGGTATGTCAGTCTTTCATCTGGATGACTTTGGTAGATCCATTATACTTGATATATTTGATATTATCACCTCATTAGAGGCGATGATTGTTCGACGTTAGAGACTGACTAGGCGTTCATCTGTCATTTGAGATACCCTAATTTGAGATAGCTGCATGTTGTCTATTTATGACATTAGAGACATTTTGTGAGCTTGTCTATTATCCTCTTATAAGAGCATATGGCTGAGAGATCTCCTTTTTGTCTGATTTGCTGTTTCTATCTCCTAGGACCATTCAGTCGAGAGTTTCACCTCTCTAAGGACCGGGGGTCGAGATATATGGTTTTATACATTAAGTATTTGGTTGGTTTTGATATTTATTAAGTTTGTGTTTTCTTAATATCTTTGTGGGCCTAACAGTCGGAAGTTATTTCTTTCATTGGGATTGTAGGTAGAGATAATTATTGGATATTTTTTTGTTATTAAGTTTGAATTATGTGTTATATGGGATTTGTATTTCTAGCTATCTCCTAGGACTAACAGTTGGAAGTATATTATTTCCATTCGGGTTGCAAGTCGAGATTTGAGCTTTGACTGTTTATTTAGGATTAAGCCTTCTTGATTTATATTTTTAGGGCTTAACAGTCGAAAATTTCACTTCCATCGAGACTGCAAGTCAAGACTGATACTTTGGTCGTTGACCCTTGGATTTGATTTGATTCGAGATATATTGCTTATTATGGTTTTTACGGATACGCTGTGCACTTATCCATATTATTTGAGATTTTGATGAATTTGATTATTATTACCCGATTCATAGATGTCGTGATTCTTACTTGCTTGTAGTATTCCTTGGGTTATATTTGGAACGTGTGGCATAATATATATTATGATGTCGGTGATGGATGTTACGCTGAGTCGTATTCTGACTTTTTTTCATTACCATGCTTATTGTTATGTTCTCACCTTGGATTTAAATATAGTCTAACCCATTTATTATTTATATAATACTCAGGTCAGTCCAAGACTTTTCAGGTTCACGGACATTAGTCGTTGAATGTTAGGCTTTAGAGGAGATAGTATATATTATATCGATATTTTGAGAAGTTGACTATGTATATTTTATTTATATGTTTCCTTGTATTTGATTGTATTGAGATGGCTATGACTTCTTACATTGTGAACTTGACTTGCATACACTAACGTAGTGAGACAGATGTTGTTACAGTTGGTATCGGTTTGTTATGTATTATATATTTCTGTTATGATCTGTGACTCTATGATTACATATATATATATATATATATATATACATATATATATTATATTATATTATATTGTTCTTTCCTAATAAGCCCATATGTTTATTTCTTTGTGTCGATACCAAGTACGTGTATTGTAGATATTTTCTGAGGCGAGATGCATATCGATGTTAGCCCAAGGGTATATTCATGTGTGGTCGCTCCTAACAAGCCTTATTCTCCGTATTACTAGACAGGATTACTCAGTAATTCTGTTTTCTAGTATGGGTATAGAGGTGGGGCACTATAGTTTGGTATCTCCTTGTATCGATGTATATTTTCTTTGGATGTTTCCTTGTAATGGTTTGAATTGAGATGACTATGAGTTGTGTATCTTGAACTTGATTTGTATATACTTTCGTAGTGAGGCAGACACTGTTACAGTTGGTACCAGTTTGTTATGTATTATATTTTTCTACTGCGATCTGTGACTTTATGTTCATTTGCATATGTTGTATGTTGTTGTGTCCTGTAATTCCATGAGTTTATTGCTTTATGCCAATACTAGGTACGTATATTGTTGATATATCCTGAGGTGAGATACGTTTCGGTGTTAGCCCTGGGAAATATTCACGCATGGTCACTCCTAATAAGCCTCGTTCTCTATATTTCTAGACATGACTACATAGTAATTCTCTTTGGTAGTATGGGTGTAGAGGTGGGATGTTACATACACACACACATAGATATATATATATATATATATATATGAGAAACATTCGATAAAACCCTATATTGCAGCATCCATTGTGGCCTCCTAATTTCTACCTAAATAATGTTATGATGTGAAAGAGAGAGAAGCAAATATTATTTAAATCGGAATGTATGGTATAAATCAGAGGGCCACCGAGGTGCTACAAAATGGAGGTGTTATTGAACACTCATGTATATATGTGTGTGTATGTGTATGTGTGTGTGTATGAGCTAGGATCCTCAGCTCTCCTTATTTAGCCCTTTGATATCCACCACATGTTTCTATTTAAATAATGGAGTTAGTGGAAAGAGGAAGAGAGAGAAAAAAGTGAATATTTAAATATGAACATGTAGTGGATATCGGGAGCTGCATCAATGGGCTAAATAAAGGGGGCTGTGGATTCTAGCTATATATATATATATATATATATATGAACACAAAATAAACACAAATTTGGACATAAAAGATCTGGACTGTTGGATTTTTGTCCTTATATTGGAGGTGGAATTCAAGGGGCAATCTAATGGTGGAGATCCATTGTGTAATCAATTGTGTCACCAAGTTTTGTTCAAATAGACTTTCCCTATATACACACACATATATCAAATACCTCATTTTCTAGTCATTATAAGCTAATTTTTTTAATCCCTAGTCCTATACTTAAATGAGTTACATCCTTAAACAAAAACAAAATGTAAATGAAATATCGAATAATAAAATGGTAGATCTCCTATGGAAACACCTCTAAAATTCAAACAAGACCTTGGTCATGGTACACATAGAAAATATGCAAATCCATATTGCACCAAAAAAATATACAAATCCAATTTTAAAAGATACGGGAGAATGGAAATTTGAGTCTTAAAAATTAGTATGGTATAGGTTCGTAAACAATTGGATATAGATTCGGATGATGCAATATCCTTATCATTTTCAGATATCAAATATTCATATCTTTGGATGCGGACGGATATCAGATATTTATCGGATATTCTTCAACTAATTCACAATTCATAAATCTAAACAATTATATAGAAAATTTTGACTCATTATAAATCAATTTCACTATTAGAATATAAAAATAATAAATATGCTAAGAAATATAAGTTTAAGCAGCAAATGTTGATTTTCGTACACATGTTAAAAAATTTTACCTCAATAAAATAGTAAATTACAATCATTTTAGATACTAAATACACAAAATAATAACTATAATTTTGATAAACTTGGATGGATAATTATCGGATGCAATTATGACCATATCTGCATCCGTATCCATATCCATTTTTCAGATATCGGATAATTTTTCATATTTTGAATACAGATACATATGGAATTTGGATTTTTGGATACTTATTCACAGATGATTGTGATTTTCTTTTAGTAAGCTTAATTATTTACCTTCGAAAGAAGTATTCAGAAATCAACTACTAGAATCAAAACTAGAATCATATCAGATTTTTAACTGATGGTAATTACACACACATACTCTATTTCTATAACGACCCGCCAACCCACACAATTCAAGCTGAGAACAAACCACACATATCCAACTCAAATTGAACAGAAGGACGGATTGTTATGGGGAAAGAAGGAAGAAAGAAGATGAAAAGAAGAAGAAAAGAAAACTCAAACAACACAAGATCTCACAATTACAGTGAAACAATATATAATATAGATCTTTACAAAAGAGAAACTATTATATACATACATCAATCAGAGTACAACAAATTATAAGCATCAGCCTTGACAGTTATAACAACCTATCCTCACAAATACTAATGATTTCAACAACAAAATAGTGGAAAATGAACATATACGTAAATACGACTTGAAGACTTCTAACTTGTCTCTTGAGCTCCAATGCATCCAAAGCAATCTATAAATATGCTCAGTCTGACCCGAGCATTAATAAAATAACACCTGAGTTAGTCTGGTAAATCAGTGCAAGAAAACACACACAGTTGGATTTTTACAGTTATCAAACTCTTTTCAAAATAAAGGTATCTTGTAAGACCACGCCGTACATAAACACGGACGGGTTTTTACCTTACGATAACCAAAATAATTTCTATAGAAATCCATTTATATTGTAACAATGTCTAGGGATCAAAGTAAAATATGAATATAGTTGAAATGCTTGCACCTCACTTTTCAGCATAGTTGGGCACAACTAAGTCTGTATGATGCATATTGAAGAATGAATTCCATACAATGACTGGGCTACTGGGGTACCGTCTATCACGGTGCATCTCTAGATAAAATAACACCGAGTACCTTGTCGAGATCAGCTGCCAACACTGGACTGGCCTACCACTTGACTAGTAGTACCGAATATAATCACCCCTCCGTTAATGGCCCTGAAGCATACAAATGAGAGATAATATCGACTCTAGATAAGGATGATCATACCCAACTTAGGAGCGACCCACTTAGCCCTGTTGCATCTCCCCTGTTTTAGTCCTTCCCGATTGATGAGGCTTGAGGCTACGTTTTACCTTTTATATAGCACTCCCACTTGGAATGCTAACACTGGCCTCTAGGCAACAATGCAACGCCAGCATTCATCCATACAAGTTCGTTCTGGGACAGAACAAAACGTTTGAGAGCTCCATCTTTAATTCCATCATTTCCAAGATGTCTTCACTTCGAAACACTTAAGTTGGATCGAAGTGGTTTTCAAATAACGTATCCAACACCGCTCTCTTCGAAATTCGATAATTTTCGGTAAACTCAACCTCGGTTCTTTAGGAAATAAACAGTCAAAGATAAGAGCGGAGATCACCTCTTAACCGTTAGTGGACGAATTTCCTAATCATTGTCCTAGGAGAACGAAACAAGATTTATACGCACAGTACAGCATCATCAGAGATGACTGTGCCATATAACTAATGTGTTTCTCCTAGATTTTTCCAAAGTTACATTTCGGGTCCAATTTGATAGTTGGTTATTTAACTATCCATAAACACACATCAAAACAGGGATTTATCCCATAGGGGAAAACAACATTGGTTAAGCACATATGCAACCACTATCCTCATTTAATAAATCTTTTCATTAACTAAAATCACTTGTAAATACTTGTACCAAAATACTTTTACAAAGATTCCTTCACAATCCTTATATTTTCAATGCTTGAAAATTATCCATATATTTAACTCAACGGTGTAAGTATATTCACCAAACACCGAGGAAGATTCCCTTTTCATACAATTCTAAATCATTTATAAACTTCGTTATAAATTCTAAAACCATTTATAAACAATTTTATAAATCTCTGGAACCATTTATAAGACTCTTATACATTCCCCTTTTTAAATCCATAAACCATTTATAAAACTCCTTTGCCTTGTAAATAATATTCCTTTAACCCTTTAAACCATTTTATAAATCTTCGCTTATAAAACCCAAAGTCCGTTTATATAAATTCTATTTATAAGCCTCACAAAATATTATAAATAAATAGAAAGCATTAACCTCAAAACACTTATATATAAAAAATAACTAACCATAAACATAAAAAGAATTATTAACCTCAAAACTTCTTAAAATAATATTTAATAATTTCAAAACATTGTTAAATGAACAATAAAAAATTATCTTTGCCATTGTTATAAATAGTAATAATTTATTTCCAAATGCTAGTATTTTGTTAATTTGATTTTATTGGCGAAGCACCATACCTATTGAGTTGTCTCATCTGTAATATAAAAGAGTGGTAAGTCAATAAATATGGAAAAGGAAACGTTGGTTGGTTATTATTAGAAAATGAATTGAGTTTGGAATTTGCTTGTGAAAGGTATTTAGTTGGGACTTTTGAGTGTAAAATATATTCTGGATTTGGTTTGGTATTATTGATAAATGGAATGAAGTTTTTGGAATTGCATAGATAGAAATGATTTGGAGAATAAGAACAGTGGAGAATTGTAACTTCTTTTTATAAAAGGTTTTCTAATTCGGATCGATAACAAGGATGATATGAAAATTATTTTGATTGGTATAGATAAAAAAATTCGATAGTGGTTTTGAGCTATTGAGGTAAAATTGATTTGAGGAATTGAAGAAAAGATGTACTAGATTGAATGGACACTAAAGTAAAATAAAGAAATACCACAGAGTGGTGTGGATTCAAGTGCTCTATGGTAATTGAAGGAAAATTTATTTGAAAGGCTTAGGAGAAAGTGTATAGTTTGCATGCATAGAAAATGCGGATGTGATTCTATTGAAATGGAATTTGTAAAATTTGAATCTGATTTTGAGTGAGGAGTGGATGGATTCTTTTCGATCATCCCTTGGATTGAAGAGAGATTGAAAAATTCTTTAGAGTAGCGACTTAAAGGTACAGAGTTTACATTGCATATAAGGTGCATGTAAACAATGTATTATATGGTCGAACCTTTTAACTCTATCTCTATTTTAGGTTAACATTTTTCCTAGGTTAGAACTCCACTTAGATTTAGGATTATGATTTCTATGGTTGCATTAGTTGAATATAATAGAATTTCTCTTGTTTGGATGTTTGCTTAGTTGTAGGTTGTAGAACTTTGGATGGAGTGTTTGGATAACTAAGGAGGTGATAGTTTGAATATCAAATTTGTTGGTTAATTGGAGAAGTGATATCATAAGTGAAATGATACCACTTGAGTTAGTTTAGAAGTTTAGATAAGATATGTTATGTTTACAAGGTTATGACATTGATCACTTTGGATGTACTCGGGTGAAGAAGAAATAGTATGGTGATTTAGGTCTTTTGGCTTTGTTTGGGTAAGACACTGTCCACTTTTAAGTTGCTTTAACTTAACAATCCGAAAGACAAATTAAGGAATATGCCACTTGACTATTTAGGTGTTAAGTAAGTGCATTTAGGGATGTATGAGAGACTGCAATTTTGTGGAGGCATGTCGGTGCTAAGGCTGCCCATTGTTATGCATTGTGGCGTTATTGATTTAAGATGGGAGATTGTAGAAATTTTATATGTGCACATACGTTTATAGTTAATGTTTAGGATGAGTTTATGCCAGTAGCAGAGTTTGCTAGATTTAGTTGGGAAAATGATTTGGTCATGGACAATTGGAAAGTGGAGGAGTAAAACCGATCTTTTCAGTTTGATTACTTTCTAAAGCATTTTCCATTTACTTAATTAGTTGTTTAGTTATTATCTAGGTTTGATTGAATAATTTCTTGGATTGCCCATTGTTTTGTTTATGTATGGATTGTGCTATATTATAATGTGTTTTATATGTTTTAAACTTTATGATTTATCATGTATATATTCATCATATGCTATATTGATGTGATTGGTGGTGCATATATATATAAATTATATGTTAACCCTGGATGCATGTGTGCATACTATGTATATCATATCATCTCATTCAATAGGAGGGCCCAAATGTTAAATATTTGCATATATAATGTCATATGTTATCTACATACATATCATGATGTAACATTGTTGGTTGTATTTTATAAATGTACATAAACACTACGTAGGTGTGTGTGTGTGTGTACATATATATATATATATATATATATATATATATATATATATATATATTAATAGAACACATATACCAGTTTGATAAATTTGATTTCTTATTTTTTATGTTATGTATGAATGTTTGATTTGATTGGTTTCTTTATTGTGTGGATGATTGGTTGGATGGATGGTTGTATGATTAACTGATGTGATACGAGAAAATACGATACATTCTTTATCCCTTTGGAATTTCAGGGATGAAATTCTTTTATGTAGGAGAGAATGTAATACCCAAAAATTTGAGTAAAATTCTAATTAAGTATAAGTAATATGATATTGTGAAAAATATTGGAATTAATTAAATTAATTAAATATAAGGATGTGCAAAATGGTCATGTTTCAAATGGTGAAATTTGACGTTGAAACCAGCGCCATTACGACCGTCTTATTTTTCTGAGTCACATGGTATTTTTGTTTATTTCATTTGGAGTCTGTATGAGAGAGTTACAGACGAAGGAGTAATCAGGTCAAGCGGGTGCCAAACGGGTTGGGTCTGAAAATTTGAATTTCAACGGTTTTGTTACTTCCCTTCTTAAATTATAACTGAAAGTACGTACTTGTAACGACCCGTAAATTTCAACTGTTTTAATAACGTAATTAGTTGAAATTTTGTGAAATTTTAAACGATAAAATTTTGAAATAAAAACTTTATATTTGGAATACGTCTAGTTAAACATAGCGACAGGTAAATTTTCGTCCGAAAATATGAAAGTTTATTTCACGCGTAAATTCACTTCAATTTAATCAGTTAAAAGCGATGAAAATAAAATATTTCTGAAACCTAAATATTTTTACATAGAAAAATTCTAAACCATCTTCTGAGCAAGATGTCAGTTTGTCGTTTTTCCAAATTCGGACATCTTTGGCTCCGTCGATCTTATTTTTCAGCGTTTTTCTTGCATTTTCCCGCTAGTAGAAAAAATTCGAATTTTTATAATTCAATCATATCACCGATATCTATATATCGTTTTGATCGTCTCGTCGGGCTGATATCTACGGTATATCTATTCTGTATTTTGAAATCTGGTACGCGGTAGAACCGGCAATCGGTAATCGTACCGATAATCGTTTCAATCTTTCCTTTTTCTGTGCCTTTGCATTTTCCAATGTAACTTGATAGCCGTTTAGCATTTATAATTCGACTATTGGTTTCCACCATCTTTTATTTTTCTTACGTTCACGAGAAGGGAAAAATTTCAAATGTCACGTTCTTTTAGCAGAAGCCATTTTTCTCTTCCCATCTCTACACCTCCCATTCTTCCTCTCCCTCTTTCTGTTACGCATGGCCTCCCCTCCTCCCAACATGCATGCGTCAAACTCGGCTATCAACGCCTCTCCTCCTCCGTATACCATCACCAAGTCAGCAGCCACCACAACCCACATCACCACCTAGACCCAACCCTCCGACCTCCGCTCCATGGCAGGTTCGATCCTCCGCCCTAGCGAGGCCTTCGCCGATCTTTGTTCACAAGCGCCTCCGTCGTGGTTTACTTGTCCGCCGCATCTCCTCCACATCCTCCATCATCAGCTCGCAAACCACCACCGCTGTGCTCGGCTTTCTTTTTTTCCACCTCTGTTTGCATATTTGGATATATTTAGGCAAGTTAATTGATATAAAGTTATGTACTTATTTACTACTGTTTTTATAGGTAATCTATATATGTTTGTTTAGTGATTTTGTTCTATATATATACGCATATATTGCATTTGAATGAGTATACATATATATATATATATTTGTTAGCATATTATCGGTAGAGCTTTATAAGTTAATATATATGTGTATTGTATTATGGAGTGTTGGTCTGCATATGCCCATTCGTTTATATTCCCTCTGTTTGCACAAAGTAGTCTGCATATGTATAGGTTGATTTTATATTGAATACGGAAATCATATAAGATTATATATATGCATAAGTACTTTCGTATACGTATAGATCATATCTGATAATTTGCATGTTTTATAGAATGTTATATATTTATATATACATATCTATAAAGTTGTAAGTATGCGTTTGAAATATATTTCACATTTTATATAAAATGTCGAAAGAGAAGTAGTGATATATATATTTATATATACATACTATTCATGCATTTTTTGGTTTTAACTGGGAGTTAGTAACGTGTCTATATTGTAAGCTTTTGCTGTGAGAAAAAAAAGAGTAATATATAAATATATACTAGCATGCGGGCGTGAAAACAAAAGAAAGTGGATCGACTATCCTGTTCGCATGGTATTTCATAGTTACATAAGTATACTTATACATAGTTTAGTGCAAGTGACTTTAATAATATGGTTTTATAGAATATATTAATTTGGTTTTAATATGCTGTTAAAAAAAAGTATATGTAGTTTGATAATAGATAGCTTCTTACTGTTGATCTATTGTTATAAGTAGAGTGTATGGGTTGTATATGGGTCATTTGCTGTCATAGTCTTATTCAAACACATTTACATTTCACTGTAAAGTATACCGTATATATAGTGCACAGTTGTTTGATTCCTTTATATTAGCAGAGGTATTACTTGCATACATATAAAGTTATTTTGCAAATAAGTTTTAACATCTTTCTTCTTTAAACTGACAGAGTATATATAGGTCTATTTATATATATACAACAGTTTGTCTTATCTTATATTTTATAAATCTGCTTGTATATATATATTGTATAAAGTCTACTAACATATATTGTACATTTGTAAGTATTGTTGATTTCAAAGTATTTATTTCCAAATACATTATGTTTTATGTTGTATTTCGTATCATATAGGTGTTTTAAATTTAACAATGATTTTGAAATACATACATATGTAAATTTAAATGTGTTTTAATATGAATAAATTCACTCATATCAACAATTACCATCCAACTAATTTGATTTCGTCTATTCCATTTTATCCGCTAGCTTTGTCAGTCGTGCCAGTTCATTCATTGAATCGTGTCCTTCTAGCGTTGCTTGAAATCTGTAGCGCATTTCTTTGACAAATCTATCTGGCCTCGAAGGTGAGCACTCACTCACGATTAACGTTCTTTTATTTATTAAATCTGATTTCAATTGAAACGACAATTGAAATATGCTGCTGTTAGATATTTATACTATTATTACCTATATCAGTTCACCTGTGACATCTGACACCATTATCTGTTAATTATTTATGCGATGATAATACAGTTTGGCTGATAATTGATTGATTGTTGATGTTTATATTGGACGTCAAATTGTTAGTGTTAAATGATAAATTGTATGCCAAATTGAAATGGATATAGGATAGTTAACGATTTTAAAACTGATTTATATGTTAAATTTGATTAGTGAATATGACCCCTTTTAATTGTTAAATTGATTGACATGTTGAATAGTGATAATTACATTTTGAACCGTTGAACGTATATTGGATTAGTTGTTGTAGTGTTAAAAATTGAAGTCGAATGACAAGTGAAGAACCGTATGAATAATTAGTGTAATAATCTTTAATCTACATGAAATGATAGTGTAGATTCTAGAAAAAATTATATTAATTTGCACAAACAACAATGTGAATTAATACGATTATTTCGGGATTATTTGAATTGATTTTTGGATTGATATTGATTGATGTTATTGCTTGTTTATTTACCTTGACACCATCCCAGTTATCACACTGCAAGTTCCCTTTGCTATGCTTTGATTTTGAATTGAATTGGAATCGGGTTGAAATGATAAATACCCAAATTGAACTTTGACCTTGGATATAGAGAATTAAATAAAACCCGATTGGTCAATAAATTGATTTAAAAATAAACGAAGATTTTATTTGAATAATTAATATGGTTTTGAAATGAAGTTGAATTTTGAATTTTAATGAAAGGAAAATGTTAATGTTTAAAAATCTGAAACAAAATGTTAACAATGTAATCAATGAAAGAATGTTGTTTAATTTGAGAAAGGATTGAATTAAGTTTGAAATGATTTAATAATTAAAGTTTGAAATTGAATTAAGTTTGAAATTGAATTAAGTTTGAAATTATTGAACTTTGAAATTATTTAATAATTAAGTTTTGAATTATTTAATAATTAAATAAGATTGAATTATTTAATGATTAAATTAAATTGAATGTTTGAATAAGTGAATTTTACTTCGTAATAATTGAAATTGAGTTTCTTTATTAATTAAGTTTTAGAAAATTATTTAAGTAAGTAAATAAGTGAAATTGAATTTCTTTAACAAGAAATGAAATGTGATATTTTTGGAATTAATGTAAGACTGGTAATTGAAAGAATTGATTTGACGAATTTAGTTTAATTCAAATTGTAAGTTTTGAAATAAGGAAGTTAAATTTTAATGAATTGAAATTTGATAGAAATTGTTTTGAATGATAAAGTAACTTAACGAATATTGAATGAAATCGGTAAATGAATTTAGATTGATTTGAATGTTAAATTAAATTAATTTAAATGTTTTCGAAATGAAACTTATTTACGAACTTGAATCAATATTTGAATTGGTTTAAAAAGAAATTGAAAATTTAATTATAAGATTTTGAAATGGTAATTTGGAAGTTTTGAAACGTAAATATTGGAAATTGATTTAGAAAGACAAATGAAATGTCGATTTACAAATTGAAATTGAAATTGAAATTGAAATTGAAATTGAAATTGAAATTGAAATTGATTTGGTTTTGAAATAAATAAACGACCAATCGGTGAAATAATTACGGAAGTTATTAAAGAGACCGGAATTCGGTTATGGGTATACTCTCTATCTAAACCGAAAACCACTTTAATAACTATACGCGAAGTGATGATCCAGAATGAAGTGGTTGGAATGATGTACGTGTTGACTGAAGAAAGAGAACGATGATGGATAGCCTTGACACTTGTGTCAAATTGGAAATGACTAAAACAGGAGCTGTGCCGGGCCAATGGAGGATTTGCTACCTCAAGTGGACACACTTCTTCGAACTACTTATACTTGTTGTCGATTGGTGCACCCTTGATTTTGGGAGTGTTGTTTCACGGTGTTGCGGGCGCTGCGGCGTTGCGTTCTCACCAGTCCGGATCAGGCGAACGGTAGTATCACTACCTTGGGTATTGCCTCATGTTCCTTGTCATACTTGTATTCCATTTATGCGCGACCACTACGATTTTGATTTGTACCTTTAGTATATGGATTGCCCTCTGGTGACTTCCGGTTTTGGGGAAACTACGGTCTTGTATATGCTTTTGGGAATAAAAATGTGTTAAGGGTGTAATGGGCCATGACTTAACGCTATTTTGATATCTTATTATTACTGATAGACATTATCTATTTATCGTACACTACTACATAGTAGATAGTTTAACGGATCCTTAAAGGATGGTTATTCCAAACATCCTTTGAGTTACTTGTATTTCAATTGCTATTTCACTTGAGTTGGATTTATAAATATAAGAATGTTAATCCTGACTCAAGTGTTTTGTGTTTTGCTTTACGCTCGGGTCAGACTGAGTGTACCAGTATTCGAGACTCACCTTTGGAGTTGGAGCTTTGCTTGAAGATCCAGACATCTATTCTGCTTCAGTATTCGACGATTCCAGTGATGTATTCTGATTTGTATCTGATGTATCATATTACTCTTCCGCTGTATCTGGTTTAACTCTGATGTATCGTATTACTCTTCTGTTGTAAACTCTGATGTATTTTATATATTCATATAGTAGCTTCATGAACTACTATCTCTTTTATTTCCGCTGCATTTATTACTCTGTGTCTGTGATCTGTGATTATTTATTTACTGTATATGTTCAGTTTTGCCAAATTTAAATTAACAACGCGGTATTTTGAGCAATTCAACTCCGGCATGAGTGTCTTTCTATACACTTATAATGGATGCGAATGGTCCAACATATCGGGTCGTTACAGTTGGTATTAGAGCTTTGGTAGCTCTAGGCAAAACTTAACATATAGGGTAAATGTATTCACAGAATCACTCTCATTCGAGTTTCAATCTCTTCCTTTTGACTCAATTCCTTTGAATTTTGGAACGTTCCCTTCGGTTCCGAAATTCATTCGTGTCCTTCACTATCCATCTTCTTTCAATCATGGAGCACCCCATAACTCCATTCTGAATGTTATCTATAATAGATCGGCGGTCTCGCCAATCTTAGAATGATTGGTAAAGGATTAAACTCCTTTATAATAGGCATCGATTTACCGGAGATTTTGGTATCCTCGGTTTACGATGCTATCTATCTCCTGCTATACCTGAATTCTATTCTTGAGATTGAATGTAGATTTGCCTCGAAATTCTGCATCGATCTTATTCTTGAAGTTACGGACGACCCGGTTAAGGTTGCCCGTGAATTAAATAAACTCATCCATCTCACGATTGTGGTAATTGAATTATCTTATCTTCTGTTTCAAACTTATTTTCGAATCAAAATTCTCTTTGATTTGAGTCCATCAAATTTGGATCTCTGTCTTTGCTTTGAAATCTATTCTTATATAGTCGAGCGAGGAGGTGTATTTGTAAATTTATATCGTTTTCAAATTTGGTAAATGGAATAAATTTGTATGATTATATTATAAATATTTATAAGTAAAATTTTCTAAAAATTTAATAGGTTAATTAAATTGTTTGTTTGAAATGATAATATTTGATTTCCATTTATTGTTCTGAATAAATTTATAAATATGGTTTATAAATTTATTGTAATTTGAAATGAATTCAGAAATTTGAGAATTTAGTTTCCAGTGATTTCGAACTTTGGTTTTAAAATTTTAAAGTATATATTATTGGAAGTATTTTCGAATATAAATGATTTTCAAAGAATTTTAAAATATTGAAATCATTGCTCTTCTCTTTGTCGCTGGAAAATAATTTCGGTGATGGCGGCCGCATCATCGACGTTCATTTTCGAGTTTCGAAGTGGAGAAACCATTTTGTAGCTTTGCTACGGTTTTGTTTTGAGAAAATATATCTTTTGATTTGAATTTCTTCAGTATATTTTGATTCACATATATATAGGTATCTTATATAAAAAAAAAATTAATTTGATTTGATATAAATATATTATATATATCTCTAAATTGTTTAAAGTAAATCGGAAATATAATTCTTAAATTTTGTTAAAGGATGATTTTAATTATAAATAAAACCAAAATTTTGGATAAATATTTAAACTTGAATAATTGAATTTGGAAATTTTATTGTATATTGTTCAACTACATTCTAATACAACTTACCTAAATCATTCAGAAGTTGAATATGTAAGTGGATAATATATAAGATAAATTGAATTTAAAAATAAATTTTGAGTGGTTATAATAAATGTTATACACTTAAATTTTAATTATAAAATGTTAATTGAAATAAACAGAATAATTAGTAAACTCAGTTAATAATGAAATAAATTTGTTTTGAAAGAATTAATAAATTTGTTTTGAAAGAATTAATAAATTGAAATTTGATCAACATAAGAAAATACCTTGAATTTAAAAGAAATTAATAGATGTAAATTAATTTAAATTGAAACTTTTATGGTTTAAATTAATTTATATGAGTTAAATATATGTGATTAGATATATTAAATAGAATAAATTTAACAATAATTTGGAATAAAGAAGAATTTAAATTGTTGAAAATAAAATATGATTATAATAAAAGACTATGCAAATTTATGATTTTGGAAATTGTTAATTAAAGATAATTGGATAATAATAAAATGAATTTAGAAATAGTTGAGATTGATTTTAGTGAAATCAAATGGATTAAATCAATTATTGAATATCAATTAATTTAAATTTGAATTTATATGGTTTAAATTAATTGTTATTTTGTATTTCAAATCTGTTTTTCTTTCTGGTTGTTTCTATTCTCCTACCTCGTTCCTTATCGGGGACGAAAAGTTTTGAGTGTGGGAGAGTGTAACGACCCGTAAATTTCAACTGTTTTAATAACGTAATTAGTTGAAATTTTGTGAAATTTTAAACGATAAAATTTTGAAATAAAAACTTTATATTTGGAATACGTCTAGTTAAACATAGCGACTGGTAAATTTTCGTCCGAAAATATGAAAGTTTATTTCGCGCGTAAATTCACTTCAATTTAATCAGTTAAAAGCGATGAAAATAAAATGTTTCTGAAACCTAAATATTTTTACATAGAAAAATTCTAAACCATCTTCTGAGCAAGATGTCAGTTTGTCGTTTTTCCAAATTCGGACATCTTTGGCTCCGTCGATCTTATTTTTCAGCGTTTTTCTTGCATTTTCCCGCTAGTAGAAAAAATTCGAATTTTTATAATTCAATCATATCACCGATATCTATATATCGTTTTGATCATCTCGTCGGGCTGATATCTACGGTATATCTATTCTGTATTTTGAAATCTGGTACGCGGTAGAACCGGCAATCGGTAATCGTACCGATAATCGTTTCAATCTTTCCTTTTTCTGTGCCTTTGCATTTTCCAATGTAACTTGATAGCCGTTTAGCATTTATAATTCGACTATTGGTTTCCACCATCTTTTATTTTTCTTACGTTCACGAGAATGGAAAATTTTCAAATGTCACGTTCTTTTAGCAGAAGCCATTTTTCTCTTCCCATCTCTACACCTCCCATTCTTCCTCTCCCTCTTTCTGTTACGCATGGCCTCCCCTCCTCCCAACATGCATGCGTCAAACTCGGCTATCAACGCCTCTCCTCCTCCGTACACCATCACCAAGTCAGCAGCCACCACAACCCACATCACCACCTAGACCCAACCCTCCGACCTCCGCTCCATGGCAGGTTCGATCCTCCGCTCTAGCGAGGCCTTCGCTGATCTTTGTTCACAAGCGCCTCCGTCGTGGTTTACTTGTCCGCCGCATCTCCTCCACATCCTCCATCATCAGCTCGCAAACCACCACCGCTGTGCTCGGCTTTCTTTTTTTCCACCTCTGTTTGCATATTTGGATATATTTAGGCAAGTTAATTGATATAAAGTTATGTACTTATTTACTACTGTTTTTATAGGTAATCTATATATGTTTGTTTAGTGATTTTGTTCTATATATATACGCATATATTGCATTTGAATGAGTATACATATATATATATATATTTGTTAGCATATTATCGGTAGAGCTTTATAAGTTAATATATATGTGTATTGTATTATGGAGTGTTGGTCTGCATATGCCCATTCGTTTATATTCCCTCTGTTTGCACAAAGTAGTCTGCATATGTATAGGTTGATTTTATATTGAATACGGAAATCATATAAGATTATATATATGCATAAGTACTTTCGTATACGTATAGATCATATCTGATAATTTGCATGTTTTACAGAATGTTATATATTTATATATACATATCTATAAAGTTGTAAGTATGCGTTTGAAATATATTTCACATTTTATATAAAATGTCGAAAGAGCAGTAGTGATATATATATATTTATATATACATACTATTCATGCATTTTTTGGTTTTAACTGGGAGTTAGTAACGTGTCTATATTGTAAGCTTTTGCTGTGAGAAAAAAAGAGTAATATATAAATATATACTAGCATGCGGGCGTGAAAACAAAAGAAAGTGGATCGACTATCCTGTTCGCATGGTATTTCATAGTTACATAAGTATACTTATACATAGTTTAGTGCAAGTGACTTTAATAATATGGTTTTATAGAATATATTAATTTGGTTTTAATATGCTGTTAAAAAAAAAGTATATGTAGTTTGATAATAGATAGCTTCTTACTGTTGATCTATTGTTATAAGTAGAGTGTATGGGTTGTATATGGGTCATTTGCCTGTCATAGTCTTATTCAAACACATTTACATTTCACTGTAAAGTATACCGTATATATAGTGCACAGTTGTTTGATTCCTTTATATTAGCAGAGGTATTACTTGCATACATATAAAGTTATTTTGCAAATAAGTTTTAACATCTTTCTTCTTTAAACTGACAGAGTATATATAGGTCTATTTATATATATACAACAGTTTGTCTTATCTTATATTTTATAAATCTGCTTGTATATATATATTGTATAAAGTCTACTAACATATATTGTACATTTGTAAGTATTGTTGATTTTAAAGTATTTATTTCCAAATACATTATGTTTTATGTTGTATTTCGTATCATATAGGTGTTTTAAATTTAACAATGATTTTGAAATACATACATATGTAAATTTAAATGTGTTTTAATATGAATAAATTCACTCATATCAACAATTACCATCCAACTAATTTGATTTCGTCTATTCCATTTTATCAGCTAGCTTTGTCAGTCGTGCCAGTTCATTCATTGAATCGTGTCCTTCTAGCATTGCTTGAAATCTGTAGCGCATTTCTTTGACAAATCTATCTGGCCTCGAAGGTGAGCACTCACTCACGATTAACGTTCTTTTATTTATTAAATCTGATTTCAATTGAAACGACAATTGAAATATGCTGCTGTTAGATATTTACACTATTATTACCTGTATCAGTTCACCTGTGACATCTGACACCATTATCTTTTAATTATTTATGCGATGATAATACAGTTTGACTGATAATTGATTGATTGTTGATGTTTATATTGGACGTCAAATTGTTAGTGTTAAATGATAAATTGTATGCCAAATTGAAATGGATATAGGATAGTTAACGATTTTAAAACTGATTTATATGTTAAATTTGATTAGTGAATATGACCCCTTTTAATTGTTAAATTGATTGACATGTTGAATAGTGATAATTACATTTTGAACCGTTGAACGTATATTGGATTAATTGTTGTAGTGTTAAAAATTGAAGTCGAATGACAAGTGAAGAACCGTATGAATAATTAGTGTAATAATCTTTAATCTACATGAAATGATAGTGTAGATTCTAGAAAAAATTATATTAATTTGCACAAACAACAATGTGAATTAATACGATTATTTCGGGATTATTTGAATTGATTTTTGGATTGATATTGATTGATGTTATTGCTTGTTTATTTACCTTGACACCATCCCAGTTATCGCACTGCAAGTTCCCTTTGCTATGCTTTGATTTTGAATTGAATTGGAATCGGGTTGAAATGATAAATACCCAAATTGAACTTTGACCTTGGATATAGAGAATTAAATAAAACCCGATTGGTCAATAAATTGATTTAAAAATAAACGAAGATTTTATTTGAATAATTAATATGGTTTTGAAATGAAGTTGAATTTTGAATTTTAATGAAAGGAAAATGTTAATGTTTAAAAATCTGAAACAAAATGTTAACAATGTAATCAATGAAAGAATGTTGTTTAATTTGAGAAAGGATTGAATTAAGTTTGAAATGATTTAATAATTAAAGTTTGAAATTGAATTAAGTTTGAAATTGAATTAAGTTTGAAATTGAATTAAGTTTGAAATTATTGAACTTTGAAATTATTTAATAATTAAGTTTTGAATTATTTAATAATTAAATAAGATTGAATTATTTAATGATTAAATTAAATTGAATTTTTGAATAAGTGAATTTTACTTCGTAATAATTGAAATTGAGTTTCTTTATTAATTAAGTTTTGGAAAATTATTTAAGTAAGTAAATAAGTGAAATTGAATTTCTTTAACAAGAAATGAAATGTGATATTTTTGGAATTAATGTAAGACTTGTAATTGAAAGAATTGATTTGACGAATTTAGTTTAATTCAAATTGTAAGTTTTGAAATAAGGAAGTTAAATTTTAATGAATTGAAATTTGATAGAAATTGTTTTGAATGATAAAGTAACTTAACGAATATTGAATGAAATCGGTAAATGAATTTAGATTGATTTGAATGTTAAATTAAATTAATTTAAATGTTTTCGAAATGAAACTTATTTACGAACTTGAATCAATATTTGAATTGGTTTAAAAAGAAATTGAAAATTTAATTATAAGATTTTGAAATGGTAATTTGGAAGTTTTGAAACGTAAATATTGGAAATTGATTTAGAAAGACAAATGAAATGTCGATTTACAAATTGAAATTGAAATTGAAATTGAAATTGAAATTGATTTGGTTTTGAAATAAATAAACGACCAATCGGTGAAATAATTACGGAAGTTATTAAAGAGACCGGAATTCGGTTATGGGTATACTCTCTATCTAAACCGAAAACCACTTTAATAACTATACGCGAAGTGATGATCCAGAATGAAGTGGTTGGAATGATGTACGTGTTGACTGAAGAAAGAGAACGATGATGGATAGCCTTGACACTTGTGTCAAATTGGAAATGACTAAAACAGGAGCTGTGCCGGGCCAATGGAGGATTTGCTACCTCAAGTGGACACACTTCTTCGAACTACTTATACTTGTTGTCGATTGGTGCACCCTTGATTTTGGGAGTGTTGTTTCACGGTGTTGCGGGCGCTGCGGCGTTGCGTTCTCACCAGTCCGGATCAGGCGAACGGTAGTATCACTACCTTGGGTATTGCCTCATGTTCCTTGTCATACTTGTATTCCATTTATGCGCGACCACTACGATTTTGATTTGTACCTTTAGTATATGGATTGCCCTCTGGTGACTTCCGGTTTTGGGGAAACTACGGTCTTGTATATGCTTTTGGGAATAAAAATGTGTTAAGGGTGGAATGGGCCATGACTTAACGCTATTTTGATATCTTATTATTACTGATAGACATTATCTATTTATCGTACACTACTACATAGTAGATAGTTTAACGGATCCTTAAAGGATGGTTATTCCAAACATCCTTTGAGTTACTTGTATTTCAATTGCTATTTCACTTGAGTTGGATTTATAAATATAAGAATGTTAATCCTGACTCGAGTGTTTTGTGTTTTGCTTTACGCTCGGGTCAGACTGAGTGTACCAGTATTCGAGACTCACCTTTGGAGTTGGAGCTTTGCTTGAAGATCCAGACATCTATTCTGCTTCAGTATTCGATGATTCCAGTGATGTATTCTGATTTGTATCTGATGTATCATATTACTCTTCCGCTGTATCTGGTTTAACTCTGATGTATCGTATTACTCTTCTGTTGTAAACTCTGATGTATTTTATATATTCATATAGTAGCTTCATGAACTACTATCTCTTTTATTTCCGCTGCATTTATTACTCTGTGTTTGTGATCTGTGATTATTTATTTACTGTATATGTTCAGTTTTGCCAAATTTAAATTAACAACGCGGTATTTTGAGCAATTCAACTCCGGCATGAGTGTCTTTCTATACACTTATAATGGATGCGAATGGTCCAAAATTCTGGGTCGTTACAGTACTTCTTTTCTTTCTCATTTTAGAACCACTCCATAACCTCTCTTCTTCTTCCTCCTATCTTCTCCTTTCAATTATCTAGAATCAAAGCATCATACCTCCTTCGAATCTCCATAAAATTGAATGAAACCAATGGCAAGTCGATGCTATCGAAAGGGGCTACAAATTTGGATTGATTAGAAGGTGAAATTCTAGAGCATGGGGATGCAGTAGGCCTGGACAACGAAGCACAATGTTGGATTTTCATACATAATTTTCTACCAACAACGTCAATCTTCAAATCAACATATCTCCTTCATTTCCTAATGGAATTCGATGATCCACCACTCAAAATGATCGTATAAACAAGGATTAGTATCTGAAAATGACTTGGGATGAAATTTGAAATTTATGGCTGGAAATTGAAGGGATGGGGAGGAGTTAGACTAGAATTGGCTATTTTGCTAGTGGCCTATGCTTAAATCATCATATAATGCAGTCTTTACATTGTAGGATGATCTGTAGGCTATACTTAGTGTAGTGATACATATATATACATATGATTTCGAATTTAACATGGTTTGGAAGGGATTTGGGTTGATATAAAGGATTAGACACGAGAATAAGTAGATTCGGAAAATCAAAGTAAAATACCTTATTACATGAAACAACTGATGTAATTCGACTTAGGAAAATATAATTAGGGTCTAGGGATGTTCTTCGATGATATGAGACGAAGTGGTGGCGACCAAAGGTGAGAAAGACAACAAAAAGCATATGATCCCGAAACTAAAATCCAAACCAAATATGCTCATTGGTGGACCGATGGCTATAGACCGGTGCACCGGTGCACATAAAATCTGTTAGTATGAACCATGGCCTTATAGGCCTGTATAAATAATAAACGATCGATTCGACTTCTATTTTCTCTTATGTTCTGGAAGGTGATCTGAGCCCTGATGATACGGATGACAGTGATATAGAATGAGTGAATATATGAGATAATTTGGTTGCTATTAGAAGTGATATGTGATATGCGGTACGATATATGATATATGTTATGATGTAGATCTATGATACAATGGTGAATGCAGATAGGAATGAGATTGGGACGCAGGTTAGACACCTTAGAATGTATATGTGGATACGAATACGAACCCATGACACAAGTAGGTGTACCGGGTACTGTGATGCGCCCTTGAAAGCTTCGGTGGAACAGTGTGGAGATGGATGTTAAGCAACCCTATACGGCATGAGGCTAGTCTAGGGCATGAGTCCAATTAGTTAGAGCGGGGACAACAGGTGACTTATAGAGCATGAGGCCAGTCCAGGCATGAGTCCCATATACAATTTGCGTGATAGCACCCAGTAGGGCATGAGGCTAATCCAGGGTGTGAGTCTGCATAATTACAATGCAATATAGCTAGTTGTTTATGTGACAGTTAGGTATGACGTGGCAATGGAATGTGTAGTGGTCAAACGATAGACTCATATCATGTTATAATGTAAATTTTTTACTATATGTAGACTAGAGTATAGCTCATCCATTACACTTATGTCTGACCCACTCCTATTTTTCCCCTATTATAAATGTTCAGGTCATGGAGTTTGGAGACGATATGGTATTGGAGACAGTTGTTCATTTGAGTATACTAGATATGATGAGGTTATGTGTTGTACCTGGATTTGACTCTATGGATGTGGATTTGGATTATACCAGTATTTCTTTCAGAAATGTTTATATGCATTTCAGATATGTTATGGTGACGTGACTATCTTATTAATTATGTATTTATATTTGATTCATTCTGTTGTGCAATTATGAAAGTCGCTAGTCCTAGTTAGAATTGTATCTTATATATGTTTATGACTATGACTTTATATATATATCTTATCTAATCCTAAAGATTCGTCTTTTCGGTTCTTGGGTGCTGACGTTGGTTCGGGTGTTAGATTTGGGTGGTGAAAATGTGGGTTGCTACAGGGTAAGTCTAAGGGAGAGAATTGATGACTTACAAGTTTGTGATGTTGTATGGGATTGTTAAACTGATAAATGTAATAAGTACCCATTTCGGCAATGTACTTTCTATAATGGTCCTATTGTATGTTTTAAAACCATGGAACTGTATCTCCCACAACGTATTCTATGCCAATTTGGTTATGTTTAACCCATTCCCACAAATCCATTCACTATTGATAAAAAGAAGTTGAAATCAATCCCTAGATTGTTTAAAACTTCATATTCTAATTTAGGAGATTTTGGTTGGAGTGAACGGAAAAACCACTTACTAAATGAGAGCTTAATATCACAACGTGTCATAGATACATGGGACTGCAATGGCAAGTATTTGGAGTGGTACGAGGTTGTGTTACATCCTCTTATTGCAAATCTAGAGAGAAGAATAACCGAGCCAATGAATTCTAGTGAACGCAACACTCTTATTTTACGCATTATAAGTTTCTACTACACACATATGTACTACACAGTGTTACATAAATGCAGATATATTTGTTTAAGTTAGAAATGTCGACTTCAACACATAGCAGTGTTTATAAGATCATGTGTTGCTAATGACTCAATGAACCAAGTTCTGGAGAAAGTCAAGTGCATAGAGAAGGATGAAACACTTGATCTTTACGAAGAAATTTAACCAAGGCAAACGAAGAAGAGAAAAACAACAAGCACCAACAATCGTAGGGAAAACCTATTTTCAAGAAGAAGTAATACTTAGTTTATTGTTGTTGTGATGTGTTAAAACACAATATTTTATGGTTGTTATGATGTCTAATTTGTAGTACTCTAGCATTTCTAGTTTGTGGTTGTTTTGATATAGTATAACTTAGTAATCTGTGGCTGGTGGTATTGTATTGAAACATCTTATTTCGTATGATGGTTTTCATGTTTATGAATTAAATGTGATGTTATTGCAATCAGATTAATTATCTATGATATATGGTGTTATGAATGAGTTATCTAATGCACGAATTATTTGTATATTTAATACAATTTGAAGGAACTGAAAACGATAGCATAGCAATGTATTACGCAGCAAAATCAGTAGAAGAATGTCGTGTTTGTTTCTTAACTTCGAAACAGAATCTCCTTAAAGCTATAAATGATAGGTAAAAGTCGTAGTTAATGGTAATTAGCGATGGTATGCTCCATAAGTTTTGAGAATACTTTAGAACTTTCAAATTTGTTCTGGCGATGGGTTGACACCGAATAATTATAAAAAGACGGTGGCTTGATACTGTAAAGTCTCGGGAAAACTTTGATGTGCCCAAATTGTTTCAGACAATGGTTTCCTAACGAAATAATGAGAGAAAAATGATGGTTACCACCGTAAAGTTTCGAGAAGACTATGGTATTTTCAATATGTTCAGGACAATGGGCTCATCAGTAGTAGCCATAGCTAGTTCGTCAGTCATAACATACTTACTCTTTTGATTGCTCATCAATTGTAAACATAGCTAGGTACTTTACATTCTTTCCTTATAAGGTTGTATCCAGTCGCTTGCATTGATGTTGAATATTGTGACGGCCCGCCCTTTCTAATAATTTGAATTAATGTCAAATGACAACGTCTGACTCCCGAATACCACAAAAGACATTTTTTTGGGTAAAATAAAAAATAAAACAACAAACCAAGGCGCGGTGATAGAATCTCACAAAGGAATGATAATATATAATATACTGAATATACATGAACATAACAGGATAAACAATGTATAAGAGACTATACTGATGGAAGTAATTGATAAATAAATATTAATATAGAAAGTTGGAATACAATACCTAATATAACAAGTCTTGTATATAAAAAGCATGTCTATCATGTACTACCACAATATCAAGTACATACTCAACGTATCGACTTCGCCTCCGAAGTGCTCCATCTGTCCTTAAAGCATAACCCCAAAAGTATCTGACTCCCAAACTACTCAATCGAGTACCCGATAGTTATCATGACATAAATGGACAAAGACAGAACACGGGTCAGACATAAAGCCTGGTATGAGGGAAACTATCTCAAAATACTGTATATTAAAACCATGTACTAATAAATCGAAAACTACTGAAGTACAGCCAGTCCTCCCCACACACGTGGCTCAGGGATAATCCAGACTGCCCATAAACTAGTAAAGTAAACCCAACTCAAAGGTAGGGAATCATACCATAATCGTTCTTATCCTATAATCAATGAGTCAGCACAACTAATATAATATGACTGCAATGTAACAACATACTATGATAGGGGTAACCCAATGTACCAATGCAGGAGTAATATAAACATCACAATATAAGTTTAACACACAATGTTCAATAATAATAATCAGCCAACCAATATGACATTCACAATCATAATGACAAGAGACATATAAAGAATAAGTTGAAACCCATCATTGCTGATGTGTAGAGTCCGCAATGGACACCAATTGATTCAATGATCTATATGGAAGCATCTGAAATGCAAAACAAATAAAGTGATATAACGATGCTATTAACATAGCATCTCTATACCCAAAACTAAAATATGGATATATATATATATAACTGATACCCATCCCGAATTGCCATTAGCTACTAAAGAGTCTACCGAGAGCCATAACTATATTCTGAACTCCCTTAAAAACCAACATCTTAAAAGAAGTTGGCATGTAGGTCCTATCGCAACACACGTTTGTACAACGCAATAGTATATGACCCACTCTAGATTGGCGTCCCAACATCACTCCGCCCCTACTACAGAACCAATGTATAGGTCCTACGTCTCAATGGTACAATGGATTCCTTTTTCAAAGCAGATATCATCTAATTGTCTATGGATAGACAATCCGTATTCAAGCTACCCCACATACCCGTTCCCACACGTATACACAACACTGAAGTATTGTCGTCGCTATATGGATCATGAATTGTTTTTGAAGTGCCTCGCACTACCCGGGTTGCCCCAAGTTAGGCATGCCAAACAAATATATATAAATCTCCCAAACCATGCATCTATAATTTTATGTTTATATATCTGCATATTATATTTTGTACACTATTTGGTAACCCCAAGTTGGGCATACCAAATCTATACATATTCTTAAATTGTATATCGATAAATCACATCGAACTGCCATTAGCTACCAAAGGGACCTATCAAGAACCACAACTTTATTGTGGACTCCCTTTAAAACCAATATGTCAAAAGAAGTAGATCTATATGTCTTGTCGAAGCACCCGTCCGTACAATGCAACAGTATATGACTTACTCAAGATTGGTGTCCCAATCTCTCTCCCTCCTGCTCAAGAATCGCGTCTACAGGTCATGCATCTCAATGGTACAACGGATTCCTTGCACCAATCGGTAGCCCAAGTCAAACATATCGAAACTATATATAAACACTTAAAATAGCATACCAATAAATATATATAATATTCTATATATCTTTTAGTAGCCCCAAGTTAGACATACTAAAACTATATTTATACATATAGACAAATATAAATCACATAAACTGTATACTGGTGTGTATATATATATATATATATATATATATTCCTATATATAACAGGTCCAACTATATGGAACTAATAAACACATTTCATGCACATTTATTTATATACATAAAGGAAATTCACAAATCTATCATCTCAATATCAATAACAATTCACACATACAACTATATAAACAATTCAACAAAATGCATCTTACCAATCCAACAATTATATCCTTTTCATATTATTTTACAGAAGTCTCAAACTTATATAAAATAATGCACTTGCATATCAATCATATTATAGCTTATTTTCACTTAATTCTTCTATTTAAATTATGTTCAACTATCAATAAGGCCTCAAAATATTATATAGCTCATGTATATAATTTCTATATATATATATATATATATATATATATGTATGTATGTATGTACACACATATATCTCAAACCATTTCTTAGGATCTATAGTTAATAAATCACGTTATCATAATGTTCATGATTTTATAACCTTAATCAAGCCATATTAAATTATACTATACTTCTTTGAAATTTCTAACTTGTCAAATCACCTTTGTAGAAATTCACTGTTTAGTTAATTATTGATTTACACTATAATAGACCAATATCAAGGCTAAACAAACTACAAAACCATTTTTAATACAAGTTTAACTAGCCTAAATCATTATTTTAGCCTTACAGCTTATTTTAGAGGTCATACTTCTAATTTTTGATTAGTACTAAAATATATAATAATATTTATATAACTAATATAACTATAAATTAGAGTTCTAATTAATTTATAACCATGTTATAAATTAATATCGACTCCATCTAATTCTTTCAATATGAATATAACACAGTATTTATATATACGGAATCTCAATCAATTATCCCATATATCACTAATAAAATATATAATAATATAAAAAAGCTATATTTCTCTAATTTTCGAATCCAACCCAACCTTATATCATTTCGTAGGTAATCTCACTACAAGTGCAACAATGAAGACCATACCTCGATTTGACCTCCTGTGCAAGAGACACGAATTAAAAACGAAACAAGACAAGTTAAAATAATTACCTAATTAACCCAAAATCTTTCTTCTCCAAATCAACATTCCTATACATAAAACATGCACGCACCCAACCGTGCATCTTCTCTCCTCCACCTCCCAATCGATTCTCCACGAATCACTAAACCGTCACTTCCATCGCACTTTTCTTTGCACATTAAACACAATGCCACCTAAAATGCCCCGTCCGCACCACCATTCCAAAACGTGAGATGCTACCATCACTCATAACTTCACTAAGTCGTGACCTCCTTTAGATGATTGGACTCTAAATCATTGGTGTGGGAAGGTGCACGCCACTATGAGAAACACAACCATGCTCTCTACTTCGCCCGACTCCTTCTCTATCGATGACAAACGACAACCCTTGCCAATGTTCAAATGTGGCTGATCCTGCCAATCATTGTCACACCCTACGAAGCTACTAAAGATGCAAAGCCCAGGCCCTCCTTGCTACAAGTCCAACTAATCTGGTCTCGTCGATATTCGCGACCTGTAGCACTCGATTTAGTTTAAAAATGGAGGCAGCGAAGCTTGAGCAAGAGCAGGAAAGGGAAGAATGTGAGGAGATTGAAATAAATATCTGAGTGGATGCTTATATAATATACTATATATTATATTTAATTCCTTAAATAAATTGCTACATATTTCGAGCTCGCACGATCACACATCGGATCGTCGTGAAATTCGTCGGCACACATCGTCTTAATTTTTCGATCCACATGGTATAAATTTCATCATTATTCGAGAAAGTGCTCTAGGATGATAACTTCACGCATTTCAAGGTTTTTTTGGCCATCCAATTTCAAAAATTCCTCAACCGTACGTCTAATTATGAAGTCCTCATCCCCAAATCACAAGCCGCCAGTCGAGATCCCACTAGACTCGACTACACACATATTTTTACAAAATAAGTATAACAATACGTAAATCGTATCATGCCTTCAAATATAGTGATATTTATACTCATATTAAGTCGCAACGTCGATCCTGACTCAATTGAAGTGGCCTTGAGTCCTAATTCTACAGTATGAAAATAATCAGATTTTGAACCTTTAATTAATTAACTATTCAATATTTAAATTAGTTATTTAAATATCCTATCGTTAAGGTATGGGTTCTTACATTCTCCCCTCCTTAAAAGAATTTCGTCCTTGAAATGAGTATGACAATGCAACCGGGCTGACCAAAATTCCGAGCATGAAATACAACTCCTAACCCATTGGATTATAAAGCCCCTTTCATTTTGGAAATTCAGCGGCACCATCTTTGCGTGGCTATCTCCAAAAAAAAACCCAAAAACAACACATATATACACATCTCATATCCGAGGCGTCCCATATCCGAGGCATCTCATTTCTGAGGATATATAAGCATACATATCCATACCATCTATACTACAGATATTATGTACCTTTTTCACAGCAAGTGCATGCCATTTAGATACGAATCTGAGGGAATAGGCACCCCAATAGCGCATAACTACTTCCATGTACCTAATCATATACTCAACAAAGAGGATCAAACACAAAATCATCGAACCATGGATTTAAACATGTTAAATCATGTATAGCAATCATCTCCAATAAATATGCTATATCAAACCATGCAACAAGCATCCTAAATAAATATGTTACAACTGACTGTGCAATAAATACATCTAATGCAACAAGCATCTCCAATGCAATAAACATCTCAAATAAAGATGCTATAAAAAACTGTGCAACATGCATCCCTAATGCAACAAGCATCTTTAATGTAACAGGTATCTCTTACAAACATGTTACCATCAAAACAATGAGAAAACTTGTAAAATACAAGCAACAACGAAGACAACTCTACACTATGCTTTCTTACATTTAAAAAAAAGGAAAACAAAATTTTCCTTCAGTGATTGGAAGCATACCAATACAAAGCTCCATCGATCACGCACAAGCTTAATCATCATCGGTCTAAAGCCGTATAGCCCTATCTCAAAAATGAATGGGCCCTTGAGGTCTAAAGCCACATCTGGTTCACTTCCACTTTCTCTAGTCGACTCATCACGATGACGTCACTAGAATTACACAGTTATACAAATGGAATTCACACAATATGCTGGCAATAACAATCAACAAGCAACAATAAGCAATAACTACCAAAGGCGAGAAATTAACAAACAACAAAAATCAATCAACAATCAACTAATAAATAACTAATCAATCAATAAAAATAAACAATCATCCAAAATCAAGCAGCAACAAGAAATTAATAAGCAACAAAAATCAATCAACAAAATTAGACAATCAATCAAAATCAAACAAAAGCAAGCAATCAACAACGATTACCATATAAACTTTCAATCATTTGAAAGGAGTCTATAACAACACGCACGGTAATTAACCTATAATAGTCATAGCTGCTTGCCAAGCTGTAAACTCCCTTGGGTTTGTTCGACATCCAAGATGACTCTACTGCTTGCCAAGCTGTAAACTCCCTTTTATGAATTCAATACACGAAAGACTATCATACCACTCACTCTAAAGAGGACTTATATGATATGCTGGACCACCGATCCCCAAATCTTTCAAATAAACCCAACAATCTAAGTCTCAATTTTCCTTTCCTTCCGAACAGAACTCATTCTCCAAAGAGAAAACTTTACTAATTAAATCATTATTAAATGACAATCCACAAATGTTTGGGCTTGCTCGAGTTTAGACTCACCTCAACCGCATAATGTTAATAAGAAGAATATACTAAGTGCACCATGATGCTCGTCTAGGCAAGTAACATATTGCCACTTAGAAGATTATGTGAATCTTCACGAAACTAGTTGAGAAGTCTTTCCTCGAACTATCACAAGATGTCTTAACTATACTATACTGTAAATAATTTTACAACAATCATCTAAAAGAAATATGATACCTGATCTAATCCTTTGTTTGCTTCCAATGTTTCTTTGTTAAGCTAGGGTGGCTACATGACTCCTCTTATGCGAACTTCGATCCAGATCCTTGATTCGACCATTGAAATTTCCTCGCACAACTAGAGTCATGCTTCAGAATCTCTAAGTCATCTCAAGAATCTGACTTAAGTGCTTGCCTTTAAGAATCGAGTGAAAAACCTTGCCCAACTGGTGCAAATCACCTAGAAACCCCATGCTCAAACTAAGGATTAGGAATTAGTACATAATGGGCGGATCCCTAGAAAATATCTCTTTAGTTCGTGGATTATCCCCACCACCAAAGGTTTACATACATATGAACAAACAACTTCTAATAAAAATGAATCCATGCAAAATGCATATAAGTCATTCGCTCGGTCTTTGCTCATCACTAGGCATCTATCAAATTCTACTTGGAAGCAAATCGAAGTCACACTTCATCGGCCGAACCCACTAACCTTGAAAGCTCATGCATTAAATTTGAATGGCAGTAATCTCGATCGATACACCACCCCCATCACCTACCGCAGCTTTTGGAATATCCGTAGGTGGTAGAACATCCCTTGCGGTATCCTAATAGCCTTTGAACCAATCAGGCATCTTAGACTTCCTAAGTCGCAGTTGCTAGTGCACCCCGTCAACTCATATAGATAGCCTTAAACAAAGATACCTTATTCACTAGTGACTGAAAATCAAAGTTTAAGAGACAAGTGGTGTATGCAATATTATATAGTAAAAAAATACAAGTACGCTCTCTCAACGTATCTCCAACTACCAGTTTGTTTAACTCAAACTGATCTACTCGGTCCTGAGTGTTAAGCCTAAGCTTTGACACCAACATTAATGACCTGCCCTTCGTAGTACACTGATTCAACATCAATTGAAAACATTTGGCTCCCGAATACCACAAAAGATAGCTTGTCGGGGTAAAATAAAACAAAGAAAACACCAAACCAAGGCGCAATAATAGAATCTCACGGCGGAATGAAATAAATAATATACTGAATATACATTTAAATAACATGATAAATAATATATAAAAGACTGTACTGATGGAAGTAACTGATAAATAAATATCGATACAAAAAGTTAGAATATAGTATCTGATACAACAAGTCTCATATATATAAATAGTATATCTATCATGTACTACCATAATATCAAGTATATACCCAACGTATCGACTTCACCTCCATAGTGCTCCAGTTTTTCCTAAAAGAGTAACCCCAAAAGAACCAGGCTCCCAAACTACTCAATCGAGCACCCGAGAGTTGTCATAACATAAACAGAAAAAGACAAAATGCAAGTCAGACATAAGCTGGTATAAAGGGAACTATATCAAAATACCGTATATCAAAACTATGTACAAATAAATAGGAAATTGCTGAAATAAAGTCGGTCCTCTCTACAAACATAGCTCATGGATAATCTAGACTACCCATAAACAAGTAATGTAAACCCAACTCAAAGGTTGTGAATCATACAATAACCGTTCTTCTCCTATAATCAACGAGTCGGCACAACTAATATAATGTGACTGAAATGTAAGAAAATACTATGATAAGGGTAACCCGTTGTACCAACACATGAGTAATATACCACAATATAAGTCTAACACACAATGTAAATAATAATAATCAGCTAACCAATATAACATCTGAAATCATAATGATAAGAGACACAAAGAGAATAAGTTGATACCCATCATTGATGATGGGTGGAGTCCGCTACAGACACCAATCGATTCAATGATCCCTATCAATGCATTTGAAATGCAAAAAATATAGCGATATAACGATGCTATTAACATAGCATCTCTATACCCAAAACCGAAATACGGATATCTATAACTGATACCCACCCCGAGTTGTGATTAGCTATAAAAAAGACCTATTTGGAGCCACAACTATATTATGGACTCTCCTGAAAACAAACACCTCAAAAGAAGTTGGCTTGTAGGTCCTATCCCAGCACCAGTCCATACAACGCAATAGTATGACCTACTCTAGATTGGCATCCCAATCTCTCTTCGCACCTACTCCGAAACCGCGTCTATAGGTCATGCGTCCTAATGGTACAATGGATTCCTTTTTCAAAGATGATATCATCTGATTGTCTATGGATAGACAATCTGGATTCAAGTTACCCCACGTACCCCTTCCCACATGTATACACAACACTGAAGTATTATCGTCCCCATCTGGATCGTGGTTCATTCTTGAAGTGCCTCGCACTACCCATTTTCCCCAAGTAAGACGTACCAAACCAATATATATAAATCGCCCAAACCATGCATCTATAATTATATGTGTATATATATCACTTGAACCAAATATTTATATATCTACATTATATATTTCGTCTACTATTTTACCCCAAATCGGGCATATCGAAACTATACATACACTTAAATTGTGTATCAACAAATCACGTCAAACTATCACTAGCTAATAGAGAGACCTATTGAGAGCCATAACTATATTGTGGACTCATCTAAAAGCCAACACCTTAAAAGAAGTTGGCATGTAGGTCCTCTCGCCGCACATGTCCGCACAACGCAACAGTATATGACCAATTTTAGATTGGCATCCCAAACTCTCTCCGCCCTTGCTCCAAAACCGCCCCGGCAAGTCGTATGTCTAAATCGTATAATGGATTCCTTGCAATAATCGGTACCCCCAAGTTGGATATACCAAAACTTTATATAAATTCTTTAAACCGCATATCAGCAAATATATATAATATTTTGTGCATCTCCTAGTAGCCCAAGTCGGACACACCAGAACAACGTATATAAATCACATAACTGTTTGCATATATATATATATATATATATATTCGTATATATAATCGGTCCAACTATATAGAAATAATAAATAAATATCATTCACATTTACATACACAAAAGAAATACACAACCAAAGTGACAAATCTATCATCTCGATATCAATAACAATTTATATATACAACCATATAAACACTTCAACAAAATGCATCTTGAAAGTCTATAGGATCTTTATATAATGCAACTTATATATATAAGTGTGAGTGTATGTTACAAATTACACTAAGCAGAGAATAATAACTGAATATAAAGAAAGTAAATAATAAAAGTAATCACACTAGATATTTTATACTGGTTTGGACCAAAACTTTATGTGGAGGACGAGGTTAGTAGGTTTGTTGAAGAGGAGGAGGTTGTTGAGGACCCGGATACGTTTGTTGTTGCTGTTGCATGGTCCATTGGGCCAGCGAGATGATTGGAGGTGGTCGTTAGGGAAGGTGCATTAAAGATAAAAATCTTATACCGCTCTCCTTGACAAGGATTTCTTCAAAATGAGAGATATAAGAAGGTACCCCAAGGCAATGTAAGAGACGAATAGTATATGGTGCATATATAATTACGCATTGGTAATGACACCAAAAGCTTTTTATTTCTTCATGAGTAAACTTAGCTCAATTTACTTATATTCCACCAAATATAGCATAGAGAGCTTTGTGATCGTTTTCGTAAATTTGTTCATGACTTCCTAAGCGGGGAATTATTGTATTGATTAACATTTGATTTAATAACCGAGCCTTTGGTCATAAGAAAACTGATTTCCACTGTGGCATTCTATCTTCCCAAATAAGATGTGTGATTTCATCACGAGGCAAATTTCTCTGGTCAGGAATTTCTTCTAAATCGAGTCTGGATGAAGAACAATCTAATATATGACCAATTGTGTTTACGCTTATTTTCAAAATGCGACCACAAACACTTGTCCATAACCAACCATCGTCATTCTCAGGCGTCCAAATATCATTGTTGCATAAGTTAGCTAAAAAGGAAAAATTGCAAATGGATCGATTTGTACCTCGTTTTCGTCAAAATTGATCAAATCTCGACAGTCGGAGGCGATGGTTAGTTCTTGAATTACATATTCGCCAAACTTGCATAATCTATAGAAAGGGCCTGAATGAAGCTTTTTTGTTTTAGCTCTTCAAATCTCTTATTCGCAATCATGCTATTTCGAAGCCACTGTTGAATATGGGCATTGGTGACTAGGGGTGTTTGAGAAGTTGAAGATTGACGTTTCTTAGATCTTTTATTAACGGGAGTCTTTGCCTTGGGAGCCATTTTTTTGAGTAATTGGAGCTTTTAGGAACTAGGGTTTTAGTGTAGATTGGAAATAGCTTTGTGAATAGTGGAAAGGAGGCAAAAAATGACTATATAGGGCTGCTGTAAATTGAAGCCGAGAGCAGTGACAGACGTCTATGGGGGTGCCACAGAAGTCTGTGGTTTCAGAAAAAAAATTCCTGAAACCAGTGATAGACGCCTGTGGATTTTCACAGATGTCAGTGGTTTTAGGAAATAATTCCCCGAAACCTAGGACAGACGTCTGTGAGGTATCACAAACATCTATGGTTTCAAAAAATTATTTTCCTGAAACCATTGACATTTTTCTATGGTCTGTGTTTTCATAATATATGCCTTTCAATGCAAAAATGTTTAACTTTTAATTAAAATTTCAAGAGAACTTTTACAGACAACAATATATAAAAATTACAATATTAGGAAAATATTTTAGAAGAAATGCTATCATAACTTTAGTTTTTGCTAGAGTGGTCGGATTGTTTAATTTGTTGCACGTCCCATGAATTCGGTTAAACTTTTGTGTCGTCGATTAACGGCTTTAATGGAGACCAACTTGGGTGAGCTGGAGTGTCAATCCAGTCTTGGTTTGATGGTCCTGGCTTGCATAAATTTCTTAAAGTAATGTGATACACTTTTACCGGAGTTTCTTGTAAACGAGGAAATTTTTGATGTATGCAATTTTTTGTTGGTGAATGACCATATATTGCTAGAATACATTTTTCAAAAATTTTTAGAAGAGATCCTTGACGTCGTTGCGCATAATACATTTCTCGGTTAACTCCCATCATTTCTTGTTGATAGTGATATGTTTCATCAACTTTGTTGTTGAGAGATGTCGATTTTAAATCAATTGACCGTTTGGCATTCTTTTCTGTAGGAGAAAAGCCAGTGTAATACGTAGGTGATGCAATGATATTTTGGGAGGCTGATGATTTGATGGTGGTGTGGATTTAGTTGGTGATACGTAGGTGCTATTCGATGAAGGTGAGCTATAGTTAATGGTCGAATAAATAGAGTCGTGATCGGAAGACATTTTAAGTAGAAATGGTTTGCAAACGAATATGTATTTAGTTTGCGGAAATTGATTTATATACAAAAGTTGTTTTACTATATATAGAACTTTATTGGTTAGAATAAAAAATTTAACCATATAATATTAACAGAAGTTAGTTAGTTTTTATGAGGATAAAATTTCTGTATTTAATTTTACAAACTTTATTCTGTGTAATTTATACGAGTAAAATAAATTTTAGTTCACTAATTTAGTGTAAGAATCTATTCCTAGATCTCGTTTTAATTTTATAAAAGTGAGTTCGCTCAGTGGTTTGGTAAAAATATCCGCAATTTGATTTTCGGTATTTACAAATTCAAGTGATATAATTCCTTTTTCAACATTATTTCTTAAGAAATGGTGACGAGTGTCAATGTGTTTTGTTCAAGAACGGTTAATAGGATTTTTTGATAAATTTATAGCACTAGTATTATCACAATATATAGGAGAATTTGTTATAACTTTACCAAAATCTAGAAGAGTTTGCTACATATAGATAACTTGTGCACATGCTAAAGCCGCTGAAATGTATTCGGCTTCACATGTCGAGAGTGAAACATAGTTTTATTTTCTACTAAACCATGAAACTAAAGATTGACCAATAAAATGATATGTGCCACTTGTGCTTTTTCAATCTGTTTTACAAACCCCAAAATCAGCATCACTATATGACACGAGTTCGAACGAGCTGTCTTTCGGGTAGAAAAGACCGTAATCGTTAGTGTTGGTTAAATACCTTAAAATTCGTTGAACCGCTCGATGATGTGATTCCTTTGGTTATGCTTGAAACCATGCACATAAACATATGCTCATCATAATATTCGGTCTAATAGCCGTTAAATATAATAGAGATCCTATCATTCTTCGATATAATTTCCGATTGAAATATTTTCCATTTTCATCTTTATTTAAATGAAGAGTAGTACTTATCGGAGTCGGTTTACTTGAGATATTTTCCATTCCAAAGCAATTTAATAAATCCTGACGGTATTTTTCTTGATTTATAAAAATTCCATTTTCTAGTTGTCTTATTTGCAAACCCAAAAAATAGTTTAACTCACCCATATGTGACATTTCAAATTCATTTTTCATAATGTCAGAAAACTCATCGCATAATTTTTCGTTAGTTGAACCACAAATAATGTTATCAACATATATTTGTATGACTAATATGTCATTTTTTTCTCGTTTTATAAATAAAGTAGAGTCTATTTTACCAATTTGAAAACTGGAATTTTGTAAATGAATTTTTAATCTCTCATACAAGCACGAGGTGCTTGTTTCAATCAGTATAGAGCCTTTTTAAGTTTAAATACATGATCGGGATATTTTTCATGAACAAATAGCGGAGGTTGTTCAACATAAACCTTTTCTTTTATAAAGTCGTTTAGAAAAGCGCTTTTACATCCATTTGAAAAGGTTTAAAATTATGATGACATGCGAAAGCAAGTAATGTTCGCATTACTTCAAGATATGCTACCGGAGCAAATGTCTCTTCATAATCAATTCCTTCTTCTTGATTATATCCTTGAGCTACCGATCTTGCTTTATTTTGAACAATGTTTCCATTTTCATCTACTTTACTTTTAAAAACCCATTTTTTTCCAATTACAGATTGATCATTTGGTCTTGGTACAAGTTCCCATACATCATTTCTTTCAAATTGAAGTTCTTCTTGTATTGCAATAATCCAAAAGTCATCTTTTGATGCTTCTTTATAATTTTAGGTTCAAAATTTGATATAAATGCAACTTGACTCATTTGATTCAATTGTTTTCTGGTTGATACTTTTATACTTAAATCACCGATAATATTAATTGGATGGTCCTTTAATATCCTAAGTGGTGAAGTTATCACATTATCATTATTATATTGATATTATTATTGTTTTCATGTATAGGTATATTAGTTTTATTTATAACTTATTCTTCATCATCATTTTTATTTTTTGTAAAGTTTTCATCAAATGATACATGCAAACTTTCTTCTATTGTTCGTTTATTAAAAATTCTATATGCTTTACTTTGATTCGAATAGCCAAAAAATTCCTTCATTAGCTTTAGAATTGAATTTTCCTAGATAGTCTTTTATGTTTAAAATAAAACATTTTGATCCATATACTCAAAAATACGATGCTTTAGGTTTCTTTTTGAAAAATATTTCATAGCATGTGTTTTTAATGTCTAAGTGTTACACGATTCAATACATAACATGCAGTAGCAATAACTTCAGCCTAAAATCTTGTTGGTAGGTTGCTACTATTTAGTAGCACATTCTTTAACGTTCGAGTTTTCCTTTCTACAACACCATTTTGTTGAGTTAACATGAAAATGTAAAATTATGACTAATACCCTTTTTGTTGCAAAAATTTGTAAATAGTTCGGTTTCAAATTCGCCTTCATGATCGCTTTGTATACTTTTAATTTTTAAGTTCATCAAATTGGTAATTTGCTTAGCAGAAATTTTGAACATTTCAAAAGTGTCACTTTTATGTTTTAAAAATAATGTCCAAATATATCTTGAAAAACCATCAATAATTACTAAAACATATTTGTTATGGCTTATTGAGCGTACTTGAGTTGGTTCGAATAAATCTAGATGAAGTAGTTCGAGAGATTGCTTTGTGGAGATTTCCAACTTTTCTTTAATTTACCAAATTGGCAAGCATCACACAAGTTTTTAACTTTGGAGTTGATCTTAAGTGATCCTCTAACTAATTCATTTTTAGCTAGTTTGTTGATATTCTTAAAATTTATGTGACAAAAACGTTTATGTCATAACCATGGATCATCATGATTTGCGGCTAAGCATAAATTTATATTGTTTTAGACATTCATGTTTAAAACATATATGTTTCGATTTCTAAATCCTTCAAAAACTAGATTTTTATTTTGGTCAAAGATATTGCATTTGTTTTTCTCGAAATAAATTTTAAATCCTTTATCACATAATTGGCTTATATTTATTAAGTTATGTATTAAATTTTTTACTAATAAAACATTATTAATAATAGGAGGGTTAGAAATACCGATATTGATGACTTCTCCAATGCCAATGACAAATCCTTTTGCATTATCTCCGAATGTCACAGTGCCACCATCGATATATGTTATATTGGATAACATATGAACATTTCCAATCATGTGCTTGGAGCCACCACTATCGAGTATCCATTTCTCTTTACTTTTTATTTTAACTTTAGGAACCTGCAAAACAGGAAAATTTTAATTGGTACCCACATTCTTTGTTTATGGTCCTACGTGTTAGTGGAAGAAAGTAGTCATATCCATGAGGATTTTGTTCCTTTAGAAATGTAATTGTTGTTATATACAACTTTCTTTAAATATTCATCAATATACTTTTGTCTAATTTGTTTATTATTTGTTTTAAGAATCCATATTTTGACCATACTTGTGTATGAATTTTTAATCTTAGCTTCTAACTTTTGCTTTTTGAATTTAGTGTATAATGTGCTATACTCCTTTGACTTTTGTTTGCCTTTAAAACCCAATCCATTTCAGTTTCTAGATGGCTTAGATATTTTAATCAAATTTTCTAAATTTTGTTTTCCTTTGTTGAATTTTGTCACATTATTTGTTATTTTATTTAACTTAATTTGGATCATAAATTTCGATTTTGCTAGAATCTAAATTTGCTTGTAATTCTAGTTTTTCTTTTTCAAGATTAACTTTTTCTGTCTTATAGTTTTCTAAATCATGTAATAAGATGTCATTTTGAGATAATAACATTGTGTAATTTTTTTGAGTAATTTCTAATTCTTCTTCTAAGATTATTTTTTCATCTTTTAATAATCCAATTTCTAATTCTGCTCTGGTTAACTTTCCTACATATTCCTTATTTAATTTTTTTGATTCTCTATATTTATCATCTAATTCAATGCTAATTTCTATTATTTCATCATAAGTAAGTTCAAAACGTACCTCATCGGTGTTAGCCATAAAATACACATTTGCTTGTTTCGAGCCGCTTTCACTATCATTGTCAGATGAAGAGAATATATCCAAATCATCTCATGTTCCTCAAAAAGATCTTTTCTTTTTTTTGAATTTCTTAAGCTTGCTTTTCTTTTTATCATTATTGAGCTGTGGACAATCCTTCTTCATGTGGCCAAAATTTTCACAATGAGGAGTTTGGTTTGCCACCATTTTGAAATCTGGTCATCTTCTTGAACTTCTTGAATTTGTTGTAGTTTTTGGCAAAAAAACAATCTCATCTTTCTCTAAGTCCGAATCTTCGTTACTTGCTTGGAATGTTATGTTTTTCTTCTTCATGATTTTGATCCTTTCTAGCCTACAAGTTAGCTTCATACGACATCAGATTTCCTATTAGCTCTTCGACTTTGAGTTGAGAAAGATCATTAGCTTCTTCGATGGCTAAAACTTTTCTTTCCCATTCATTTGTCAATGAGTTTAAAATTCATTTGACTAAATCAAAATCTGCGAATTTGACTTCAAGTGCCATGAAATCGTGTTGAATGGTTTGAAATCTAGCATACATTTCAATAATTGATTCATTTGCTTTCATTTTAAAAGATGAAAATTGGTTTTTTTAAATCGAGATTTTAGTTTGCTTGACTTTAGTTGTTCCTTCATGTATGACTTGTAAAGTGCGCCATATATCATATGCAGTGGTGCAAAGTATGACACGTGAAAACTCATTTTTGTCAAGTGAGCAAAACAGTACATTCATAGCTTTGGCATTGTTAGATGCCGCTGTTTTTTGTGCATCAGTCCAAGTGCTAATGTCGGTGTTAGGTTATTCATATTTATTTTGAGTTGCTAGCCATATTTCTAACCCATTTTCTTCCATAAAGATTCTCATACGAGTGACCAGTAAGCATAGTTAGAACTAGTAAATAGTGGAGGTCGTGCAGTTGATTGACCTTCTTGAAAAGTACTTGCCATATTAATAATTTTTCAACTACGTGTTACTGTAGATTGAAATGACCGTGCTCTAATACCAATTGAAAGTCCATAGGATCTTTATATAATGCAACTTATATATGTAAGTGTGAGAGTGTGTGTTACAAATTACACTAAGTAGAGAATAATAACCAAATATTAAGAAGGTATATAATAAAAGCAATCACACCAGATATTTTATATTGGCTCGGACCTCCCATCCTACTCCAATCCCGAAGCTCCCCTTCGATATTTCCTTTGACCAAATAACCCCCTCTTCGCCCGAAGGAATAGGCTGATACAAAAAGTATTTCTCCAACAACTTTGTGTTCCAAATAACACAGATTTTGACCAATAGTAAAATTCTTCCTATGATCTCCTTTGAGCATGTAAATGCGAGTACTTTGAGTTGTAGGAAGTGACTTAACCAAAATAATGTTTTGGTTATGATAGATTGAGAATATGTAAGCAATGTATGCACAAATATGTAAATAGAGAGTAATAAGAAATCAAGATAATAGATTAGAATCGTTAATCCAATTCTCAATCTTTAAAGTATATATAGGTTTGAGTAGATGCATATAAGGATTTGTTACTGTTTAAATAAAGTCTATTTGTTTTAATGGCTATAATCGCCGAAGAAGGGATACTATTATTCAATATGAAATGAAGCATCTTTTCAGATTGGAGCAGTTGCTATATAACAAACGTTTGTGGGAAAACCTCAAACGTCTGTGGCTTCAGGAATTAAATTCTCGAAAATATTCACTGACGTCTGTGGCTTTCCCATAGACGTCTGTGGATGGCCATATTTGAATATCATAGTTTTTTATATGCCAAAGTTGAATTATGAATTTGTGTGTGCATATATATATATATATATATATATATATATATATATATATACTCAAGGAGACCTTACAATGTTTTTCTAAGACTCTTAATATAGTATTATAACTTTACTAATCATAGCATGGTCCATAAGTCTTTGTTCGTCTTTGAGTTTTGATATCTTTGAGCATGACGATCTCTTGTAATATATACCTGTAATCTTGATAAGATATAATATATGTGATTGTATAGTTGTTGTCACTGAAAATAAGGAATGGAGGTTCTAACATTATCTCCTTTAATAATCAATATAACAATTATATCTTCTTTGTATTATTTTATAGAAGTCTCAAGCTTAAATAAAATAATGCACTTTCCTACCAATCATATTATAACTTATTTCACTTAATTCTTCTATTTAAATTAAGTTTAACTATCCATAAGGCCTCAAAATATTATATAGCACATGCATATAATTTCTATGTATATATATACACATATATCTCAAACCATTCCTTAGGGTCTAAAGTGAATAAATCACGTTATTATAATGTTCAGATTTTATAACCTTATTCAAGCCCTATTAAATAATACAATACTTCTTTGAAATTTCTAACTTCTCAAATCACCTTTTTATAAATTCATTAGTTAGTTAATTATTGATTTACACTATAATAAACCAATATCGAGACCAGATAAACTTCACAGCCATTTTTAATACAAGTTTAACCTGCCTAAATCATCATTTTAGCTTTATGGCTTATTTTAAAGGTCATACTTCTACTTTTCAATTAGTAATAAAAAATATAATAATATTTCTACCAATAACATAACTAAAAAATAGAGTTCTAATTAATTTATAACCATGTTATAAATTAATATTAACTCAATCTAATTCTATTCAATACGATAGAACACGATATTTATATATACAAGATCTCAATCAATTATCCCTATATCAGTAATAAAATATATAATAATATTTCTATCACTAATCTAACTATAATTTAGAGTTTAATTAATTTATAACCATGTTATAAATTAATATCAACTCCATCCAACTCTATTTAATATGAATAGAACATAATATTTATATATATACAGGATCTCAATCAATTATCCCTTATATGAGTAATAAAATATATAATAATATTTCTATCACTGATCTAAGTACAAATTAGAGTTTAGTTAGTTTATAGTTATGTTATAAACTAATATCAACTCTATCTAACTCTATTCAATACTAGTAGTGTAGGATCGATTTCACCCTAGAGGGGGGGTGAATAGGGTGATACTAATAATAATAAAAATTAATGCGGAAATAAATATATAATAATTACAGCATAGATAATAGCAGAATAATAAAAGCAGAAATAGAACAACACAGATTTACCCAGCTTCGGCAAAACCCTGCCTAAATTCTGCCCCCAAGGTTTCTATTAGAAATTAAGTAGTCAGACGCTTACACACGCTTACACCCGCTAATGACTAAACTAACTCTATGCTCAAAACTCTGCCACAACTCAGCCACTGAGTTGCGAATTCTCGAACTACACCACCGTAGTTCGTCTCTAGTCACACGACTAGAAAGTTACACAATTTTAAAAGAAAATTACAAAATAAAAACGAGTCAAATAAATAAAACCCTATTATTAATGACTCTAAGCCCAAAACAAATAAAGGCCGGCCCACTTAATATATTAAAAGTTCAATCTCCTTTTTCTACTCTCCTTGCCCAAAAGAAATGGGCACGTCCCTTTATTTTGCTGTCGCCTGCTTTGTTCGTGCTTTGCCCTGGGATTAGGATTTTTCTTTAAATTGGGGTGCCGCTTAGAAATTGATCGATTGAAAGTATGCTTCCACTTGATTGGCTATGTCGATCGATCACTTGGCTTTGATAGTGTTGCGGCTACTCCAATTGTCGAGCTCAAATGCGGTACCTGATTTTTCGATTTGATTATTCTATGTTTGATATGCTAGAACTTGACTTCGATTTGAGTTATAAAATTGTTTTCGATTTAAGAGTATAGTCTTGAACTCGAATCGCACAATTTGCCGATGATGATTATTGGGTATTTATATAGGGATGAAAACCCTATAATATGTTCGTATATTTCTGGGTTTGAATATTTCATGATTTTGCTTGGCCGTGATTTTTTAATCGAACTATGGTATTTATTTTTGACCTGTTCATTTCACACTCGGTTGGATTTGGTTCCGTTCTTTTCTGGCGTTTGAATTTTTTTCTCGTTCATGACTTCAATGATTTCGGCACTTTGAATTCTTGAGATAATTGACTTGATTAATTTCTTTCTGCTATCACTTGTTCATCTGGTTGATTTCACTTGATTTTTGTTCGAATTGTTGCCTTGTTCATCATGTTGAATTGTGACTCATGCAACTGCTTCACTGTTTTATGATTTTTGAACATATGTATCAATCGGTGTAGAACTTCACATGTATGCTACCACTGTTCTGATCATATGCATATGTTGTGTGTCACTCCATGTATATATGTATATATGTGTACGATCTGATGCTTTGCATTTGAAGTCTCCTCTGTTGCATACTTGTTACTGTTCTAGAGTTGTCATGTTGATTTGCTTAATTCCTTGTTCATGTGAGCATGTTTGAAGCTCTGATACTTTGTTTCGAGTTAAGCTGTGGTCTCCATGTATATACATATATACATACATGTATGTATATATGTGTGATTTGTGTTGTTTAAGTGAACAGATATATGTGTTCATCCATGTATACATATCCTTGTTAGTCTGGTGCACTGTTCTGGTTGCATGTGTAATTGTGTACATTTTCATTTGCATTTATTTAAACTGGGTTGCCTTGTTGACCCATTGCCTGATGACCTTTTCTGACTTTGTTTCACTTGAGTTTGCACTGGGTTTGGTTCCACATACTCTGATCTGGTCTGGATTCTTTGATGACCTTGTCTGGTCTAGTCTGGTTCACCAATGCTTATGCATTACATGTTGATTTGAGTCTAGACTGCATTTTTATTGTGGTTTTGTTCTTTTTGAACTCTTGTTGCATGAGAACTTGTACCTGGATTTGTTTTTGAATTTCATGCCTCATTGTTTGTCTGTGTTTCATATATTTGGGTCTGTTGCACCATGTATTCTGTTGTCTTGTACATTTGTTTGCATGTAGAGTGTAACCTTGTTCCAATGCTTCATTGAGTTCATGCCTTTGACTGGTTCGAACTCCTTTTTGCTATGTTGGTTTGTACTTATGTTAATTTGGGACTTCATGTATACATCATTATGTTGTAGTCTTCTCTGTTGTATATCTTTATGCTTGTTGTTGCATTAGTCTGGTTGCATACCTGAATGCCTGCACTTGGTTGCACTGTCCACTTGCATTAACTTGCACTGCTTAGTACTTGGGGTCTGGTCTTCACTGTTGCTTCTAATCTGGGTTCACTTTACCATGTTGTACTGATATGTGTATATGTATACATGTGTGTTCACACATGTATATATGTATGTTAGCTTGTTGTATGTGGTTCCATTATGCTTTGCATTCCTGTACATATGCACTGAATTATGGTCTCATGTCTTTGTACATTTGAACTGCTGTCTAGTTCCACTTGAAGTCTGGTCCATTGCGCTTACTTGTGTACATGTTTCTGATTCAAGTGTTCATGTGTGATCTGGTTATGTACATTTGAGTCCGGCCATTGCATTGGATTTTTGTTCATGTTGGCTGACCATTGACTCTCGTACTTGACCATTGCATTGCACCTGAGTTGACTCCACCATTTGGTTGGGTTTGACCTTGTGCTCACCTGTCCCTGCAGTTTTATCAAGTGTATATCGGTGTGCACGGCCTTGTGACATGTACAGTGATACACTATGCATGTTACAAGCTGTTCGTGTAAGATGAATTCAAAAGAAATAAATGACGAACAACCAAAATAACTGAGGCAAATAACATTTACAAAACACATACTTCATCGTACACTACAAAAATATTTTCTTTTTCAATTTTACTGCGTCAATGTTTATTTTGCAGATAATTCAGATGCTGGATACAAAACTGGAATAGAGTTTAAGATAAATACGAGTGTTTGAGTGATATGTAGTGAGATCAAAATTGTAAATTGAAATTTGTGATGTAATTAAAATTGAATTGTAATTGAAATTGTGTAAATGTAGTGAGAGCTGAAGTTTGTACTATTTAAATTTATAATAAAATATTTGTTTGAATATAAATTATGTGTTATTCATCAAATATTTATTTAATTATGTGAAAAATAAAATAGTACAATAAAAAATACATTTAAACGAATATATATATATATATATGTTTATTATCATCAAACAAAAATCATATACTAGCATATTCTACAAGTAAAACACATAATACATATATATATATATATATATGTGTGTATGTATGTATGTATGTATGCATGTATGTGTGTGTGGGTGTATATATATGGGATATTAATCAATTATCCCAAATATCTACTCAGACCAATCCAATCCAATGGGGAAATAACTACTTATATATATTATTTTACCTCTACTAGGAAATAATTTTCAATACACATAATTATAGGGATTTGTACTAAAATATAAATTCAGAGTTTTAAATCTGCTCACCTTGGCTATAATTTCTAAGATGTCTGAACCAGTCCAACCCTATACCACTTCATATATAATCTCACTACGAGTGCAACAGTGAAGACAGCGTCTCGATTGGACCTCGTATGTAAGAGATACGAATTACATACGAAGCGGGATTAATTAAACTAATTAAATAAAATAATTACCTATTTAACCCAAACTCTTTCTTCCCCAAATAAAATTCCTGTACATGAACTTTGCACGCATTCTCCTCCACCCACTCGATTCTCCATGAATCGCTACACTGTCACTTGCATCGCACTTCTCTTCGAACGTTGAACATAATGTCGTCTAAAATGCCACATATGCATCCCTATTCCAAACCATGACTTGCTGACATCACTCATAGCTTCACTAAGTCGCAACCTTCTTTAGATTATCGGACTCCAAATCATTGGTGTGGGAAGGTGCATGTCGCCATGAGAAATACAACCACGCCCTCTATTTCGCCTAACTCCCTCTCTATCGATGACAAATGACAACCCTAGTTGACATTCAAACAAGGCAGATCCTCCAGTCATCGCCACATCCTATGGAGCTACTGCAGATGCGACGATATCCATTCTACCAGTTCAGCAGATCTGGTCTCATCAATATTCATGGCATGTAGCTCTTGTGTAACGACCCGTAAATTTTAACGGTTTTTATAACGTAATTAATTGAGTTTTTCATGAAATTTAAACAATTAAATTTAGAAATGAAATTTTGATATTTGAAATGCGTCTATTTAAAAGTGGCAAATGTTAAATTTTCATCGGAGAATATGGAAGCTAGTTTTGTTGTGTAATTTTCAATTTCAATTTATAATCAGTTAAATTGATGGAAATAAAATATTTTCGAAACCTGATTATTTTTATATAATAAATTTGTAAATCATTTTTTGAGTGAGATGTCATATTTCGTTTCACTAAATTTGGACTTCTCTAGCCCCGTTTATCTTATTTTCGACGAATTTGCAGCAGATTGGCAACGAAATATCGAGTTTTGATAGGATGATCGTATCGTTCATATTTGTGTACCATTCTGTTCGTCTCGTCGTGCTGATCTCCGTAGTATATTCCTTTATGCATTTCAGCGTCTGGTACGTAGTGAAATCTGCGTAACGGTTCGCTATATCGGTTCCGCATTTGGGTCTTTTGGGCTTTATGTGTCCTTTCATTGTCAATTAGATAAAGTTAAACGCGACTAACTATTAATATCCCTAACTATTCATATATGACTTTTGCTTTTCTCTAGTTCCAACATATTATTTCTGGTTCGTTCAAATTCTCTCACCTGTCCATTCTGTTCTTGCGTGTGAAAAAATGTATTATAATTCAAAAGCTTGTTCCACTGTTCGTTCTATCCTTAATAATGAAATTATACATGAAATTTTTATTCCATGGTTTCCAGAAAAGCTTGCGTCCATGTTATAGCACTTGCTCGTCTCAAGTGGTTGCAGTCCTCTTTGTTTCGAGGAAAATTCTTATATACTTATGTTTGCTTCGATCTCCCTGACATATCCCTATCTCCACTTCTATTTTTCCACGCGGCCTAGTTCTCCTTCACAGCCGTTCAAATCACCTAACCACCAATAGGCTCCAAGTACAAGCACCACTGACCCGAAGCCACACGGCCCGAGCACCCATGACAGCCGCAAGTTTTCCCTCTACCCAAGCATAAAACCGCCTTTCTCCCTTAATTGTTGCAGTGCCCCACTCCATGGCAGCCAAACCTACAACAAACCCGACCACTGCTAGCACCTTCGAGCTCTCCGCCTAGTCACCCTTTCATAGTCGAACACAACTGTGCACTCCTCCTTATATGTATAAAAATATACATGTGTTCTTTTTTTTGCATTTGAGAACTTGTGCTCGGCCACCTCAAACCCGACCCACCATAGCACTTCACACGTCCGCCACCTAACGGATCTAAGCCGTGCCAAACACCACCACCGACCATCCATTCCCCTCGACCTTGCATGCATCCCCCTCCAAAGCACCGGCCCCACCGAACTCCCCTGGCAATTGACAACCCTGTAGCCGCAAAGTCCTCCATATATAAAAAATAGTATGTTACGTGAAAAATCCAGCCTACTCTCAACTGCCCTGTCCGCCTGGCCATAATCACCGCCACCATCGCACCTACCCAACTGCCGAATGAAGCAACTTCCCGCAGCCTTAAGGTAGCAGCATCTTGCCCCTTTCTCTTCTACTTCTATGTATATTAGTTTTATATATACAAGTATATATGAGTTTGCATATTAGTTTATATATATACATAGGTATACATGAGTTTTGACTTTCAAATGTAAAATAAGGACTTTTTAAATCTTTATATGTATTTTAATATGTAATGGCTAGAAATATATATATGTATAGATTTTATTGTAGATGTGTTTAAAGCATATGTGTTTTTATTTTAATATATGGTTTCAAACTAAGTAACGATTTTTGTATTATGATATATTTATAGATTTTTCTGTTAATATGTTTTAATATTAATCTTAAATTGTATTTGTAAAGATTTATTTGATATTGGTTTTAGAATATAGGTATATAAAGATTTTTTGATTTTTACATGAGTTTTAAGGATATAATATTAGTTTTAAATATAATATATATATATATATATATATATTGTTTCATCGATCTTTAGTCTGTCTAACTTACTTTCTCAATATCGAATTGGTCGTAGAAATTCCTAGCTCGTCGCTGTCCCGCTAGTCCATGTCCATATCTGTGTGTCTGTCTCTGTCATCTTCTTATTTCTCTAGCCTCGAAAGGTGAGCAATCACTCAGATTAACAGACTTATATCTAGTAGATTCAATTCACATGAAATGACGATTGAAATATGCTGTTAAATTTGAATTGTTAAGTTGCTTAATTGTTAAATATGATATGCCCTTATCTGAAATTGTTTACCAATGACATATGACACCATAACCTGTTGTATATATTATATTTGTTACTGATGATATATGCCTGTTGTTGATATGTTATATTATTATCATATATTTTTCTCACTCTGCAAGTTCCCTATTAGTTCAGAAATCCCTATGGGTTGAAATGATACATACCCGAATGATCTTATAAATTAGGGGAAAATCGTTATGGGTTGAAATGATAAACCCAAGCGGTTTTCATTGATTTTGAATTTTGGGATTGCATGTTGAAATAATATATACCAGTAAATATTAAATTATTGCGGATTGAAATGATAAATATCTGTATCACTTGACCATAGGATAGAAAATTATATACGGATACCGTTGGTCTATTTTTGAAATGATTTCCAAAGTCTAAAAGGAAATATATGGGTTTTAAATAGATATTAAGTTTTAAATATAATATAAAGGTTTTATTTTTATTTTAATATGTGTAAAATTTAGATTTTTAAAATTATATGTTTTGGAAAGTTTAAAATTATAAGTTAAGTTTTAAAATGTAAATTATAAAATTTTACTTATAACTTTATTATTTTTAAATATATAAAATAAGATTTAAAATAGATTTAATAATAATAAGATATAATTTAATAATAATTAATATAATAAAATTTAATTTAATTAGTATATATATAATATGTTAAAATATTTATTTACAACTTATACTAATATTTTAAAATAGATTTTTTTATAACTTTAATAAATTAGGTTGGAAGGATAAATTAAATTGATTTGTAATTAAATCTTTTAAGAATTGATTTGGACTTATTGATTTTGAGATTTTAAAGATATGAAATTTATAACTTGATAACTTGATTTTGTTAAAGGTGATTAAGTGGATATTTTCAAATTTAAATAAATTGGAATTGAATATTTTGTTTTGATTTAATCGTGTAATTTGAGATATTATTTGTAGATGTGTTTAAAGTATATGTGTTTTGATTTTAATATATGGTTTTAAACTAAGTAATGATTTTTGTATTATGATATATATATATAAATTTTTTTGTTAATATGTTTTAATAACTATCTTAAATTGTATTTGTAAAGATTTATTTTGATATTGGTTTTAGAATATAGGTATATAAAGATTTTTTGATTTTTACATGAGTATTAAGGCTATAATATTAGTTTTAAATATAATATACATATATTTTTTGTTTCATCGATCTCTAGTCCGTCTGACTTACTTTCTCAATATCGAATTGGTCATAGAAATTCCTAACTCGTCGCTATCCCGCTAGTTCGTGTTTGTATCCATGTGTGTGTCTGTGTCATCTTCTTGTTTCTCTAGCCTCGAAAGGTGAGCAATCACTCACGATTAACAGTCTTATATCTAGTAGATTCAATTCACATGAAATGATGATTGAAATATGCTATTAAATTTGAATTGTTAAGTTATTTAGTTGTTAAATATGATATGCCCTTATCTGAGATTGTTTACCTACGACATATGACACCATAACCTGTTTTATATGTTATATTTGTTACTGATGATATATGTCTGTTGTTGATATGTTGTATTATTATCATATTTGTTCTCACTCTGCAAGTTCCCTGTTAGTTTAGAAATCCCTATGGGTTGAATTGATACATACCCGAACGATCTTATAGATTAGGGAAAAATCGTTATGGGTTGAAATGATAAACCCAAGCGATTTTCATTGATTTTGAATTTTGGGATTGCGGGTTAAAATGATGTATACCCGTAAATATTAAATTATTGCGGATTGAAATGATAAATATCAGTATCACTTGACCATAGGATAGAAAATTATATACGGACACCGTTGGTCTATTTTTGAAATGATTTCCAAAGTTTATAAGGAAATATATGGGTTTTAAATAGATATTAATTTTTAAATATAATATAAAGGTTTTATTTTAATTTTAATATGTGTAAAATTTAGATTTTAAATTTATATGTTTTGGAAATTTTAAAATTATAGGTTAAGTTTTAAAATGTAAATTATAAAATTTTACTTATAACTTTATTATTTTAAATATATAAAATAAGATTTAAAATAGATTTAATAATAATAAGATATTATTTAATAATAATTAATATAATAAAATTTAATTTAATTAGTATATATATAATATGTTTAAATATTTATTTACAATTTATACTAATATTTTAAAATAGATTTTTTTTATAACTTTCATAAATTTAGGTTAGAAGGATAAATTAAATTGATTTGTAATTTAATCTTTTAAGAATTGAATTTAAATAAGAATTGATTTCGACTTATTGATTTTGAGATTTTAAAGATATGAAATTTATAACTTGATAACTTGATTTTGGTTAAAAGTGATTAAATGGATATTTTCAAATTTAAATAAATTGGAATTGAATATTTAGTTTTGATTTAATTGTGTAATTTGAGATATTATTCAAATGTTATTAAAAGTGATTAGGTGGATATTTAGAATTAAATATAACTGAAGTTAGGTATTTAATTATTGATTTTATTTAAATTTGTAATTAGAGATTTTATTTAAATGTTATTAAAATGAGTGAATATTTTCAAATTTAATTTAAAGTTGAATTTTGAAAATAAATGAAAGTTATCAAATTGTGTTATTGTAAGTTGTTTGAATATTTAATCTTTGAAATCTATTGAATTGGAAGTGGTTTAAATTTATTGTTCAAACCTGGATTTGAAATCGATATAAATTAGAAATGGTTTTAATGAGAATTTGAATTGAACCCGTAACCTTTAATATCGAAATTGATGAACTGAGATTGATTTAAATTGAATTTTGGAATTAAAGTTGATTTGAATTAATTTGTGAAATTAGAAGAAACAATTCTAATTTGAAACTATGTTCGATACAAATTCTTTTTAATATATAAACTATTTTTAAAATACAAATATATTTATTAAATATATAAACTATTTTTAATTTATAACTATTTCAATATATATAAACTATTTTCAATATTTAAACTGTTTAAGTTGGAACTGTTATGAATTATATTTAATGGATTTAAATGCGAATATTTTGATATGAAGGTTTAAACTATTTTATGGTTATGATTTTGAAAGTAACTATGATTTCAAAAGTGTTTATGATTTCGGAAGTAATATGGTCTTGAAATAAATACGATATTTTGATATGAAGTATGAACTGTTTGAAATATAAAATGACCATGGTGTGAAATAAGCGTTTGGTTATTAAAGAGACCGGGATCGGATATTGTCATACTCTCTGCCAATATCGAAAACCACTTTAACAACTGTGTACGTGGTGGAGATTCCAAAACGAAGTAGGATGGTTTGGCGACGATTTTGTATGAGGTATTAACACAGCCCTAATTCCCGCGAGTCAGCTTGATGTGGCTAAAACAGGAGCCATGCCGGGCCAAGTGAGGTCGCACCTCCGATAGGGCACATTTCTTCGGTACCATTCTATTACTTTGTGATTTGATAGGGTGCACCTTTGATTTGGGAGTGTGTCTCGAGGTGGGCGGTAGTAGCTGCTATGCGTTACCACCAGTCCGGATCCGCAAAATGGTAGAATCCTACCCTGGGCATTGCCTCGCGTGCCTTGCCACATGCCTTATCATGCCCTCTTCGAGTTTGGTTTGTGTTGTACCTATGGAGTGCTCCCTGATAGCTCACCGGTTTGGTGGAGTTTACAGTACTGTATAGACTACGGCATTTATATAAAATGTGTTAGGGGGATATGGGTAACGCCTTAACGCTATTTTAATATTTTACTTTACTATAGACATTATCTATGTAGCGTATTGCACTATGTATGTAGATAGTTTAACAGATCCTTAAGGGATGGGAATCCAAACATCCTTTAAGTTATTTTGTATTTCAGTTGACATTTCACTTGAGTTGATTTACTGGTATAAGAATGTTAATCCTGACTCGAGTGTTTTATGTTTTGCTTTATGCTCGGGTCAGGCCGAGTGTCACAGCATTTGAGACTCACCTTTGGAGCTTGGAGCTTTGCTTGAAGATATGTCTTATCTCTGTTCAGCTTTCTGTTATTTCCAATTACTTATGTTCAGTCTTGTCAGTTACTTTTGTATTTGAGACTATTCTGTACTTGAGATTCGGTTTTATCTTGTTTTAGACTTTGATGTTTATATAGTAACTTCGTGAACTACTATTTATCTATTCCACTGCTTATTGTTATTTTACCCTGTGTCTGTGATTCTGTGATTGATTTATTTACTGTATATGCTGAGTTTTGCCTAATATAAATTAACAATCTGTTGTTTTGAGCAATTCATGTCTGACATGTGTGGATGATTGTCGATTTGAATGGTTCGAAATACCGAGGCGTTACATCTTGATTTAATTCAAAAGGGGAGGCGGCCAAGCTTGAGCAAGAGCAGGAGAGGGAAGAAAGTGAGAGTATTGAAGAGATAAATATTTGAGTGGATGCTTGTATAATATATACTTCCTCAAATAAATCGCTACACATTTCAAGCTTACACGATCACATATCACATCGGATCGTCATGAAACTCTTTAGCTCATATCGCCTCAATTTTTTAGTCCCGATGGTATAAATTTCATCGCTATCCGAGACCATGCTCCAAGATGATTATTTCATGCATTTTGAGATTGTTTTGGCCATCGAATCGCCCAATTTCAAAAATTCTTCAACTATACGTCTCATTATAAAGTCCTCTTTCCAAAATCACAAGCCGTCAGTCGAGATCCGACTGGACTCGACTACGCACGTATTTTTAAAAAATACTTATAACAATATGTAAATTATAAAAATACCATGACTCCAAATATAGCGATATTTATACTCATATTAATTTGCAACATTAATCCTAACTCAATGGAAGTGGCCTTATGTCCTAATTCGACTGTATGTGAAAAATCAGATTTTGGACCTTCAATTAATTAATGGTTCAATATCTAAACTAATTATTTAAATAATATATCATTAAAATGTGGGTTGTTACAAAAATCTTCTGGAAATAAGAAGCCCGTGAAATGGGTGGTAAAGGAGAATCCTATTTAAGCAAAATACCAACAAAATGTGAATTATCCACATAACCCACTACAACCATCTTCTATTACTGGATAAATATTGTAACACCCCGAAAATGAACCATAAATAAATAAACTAAATTAAATCAGAAAATAATATTGGTTGGATATTGAAATTTTATAAATTTGAAATTTGACCAAGAAAGTTATTTTGTTGCATTCGTGGAAAAATTTTGATCTGTTTCCATATATAATATGCTGAAAACAGAGCTCAAACAAAGAAGTTATGAGCATTTAAAGTTCTTAGATTTAAATTAATTCAGTTTGAATAAATTAACGCTTAACGTTAAAAAGTTAATTAGGGAATAAAACTATATGGCAATGGAAATAAATAAACGTCCCCTGAATAAAAGGAGAGGTCAACCTGAATAGGTCAACCGGTCAACCATAGTGGTCGACCGATCGCCCAAGGGCGGTCAACCACTTGGCAACAGCAGTTGCCAGTGGCGGCTAGGGGTTTAAGTTAGGTTTTATTCGGTTGTGCGCTCCAGACTTACCATTTCCTACCTGCTTCCATCCTACGGTTCTGGTGCGTTTCAACTCCTATAAATAGAACCCTATCCTATCCACTTTTATTCATATTATTTTGGAGAATATCATGTAACTCTGTCATTGCTATCTCTCTAATAGGATTTAGAAAATCCCTAGAAAATTCAGGTAAGAATTCAACTTATTTCCTATCTGTTTCTTCTTCCTTCAATCTATGCTTATCATATTCTTCTCTAATTATTCTAAATCTAATGAATACACACACACACACCCCCCTCCTCCCTATTGTGTGTGTGTGTGTATCAAAAGAGAGAGATTCTGGAAGAGATCGGAAGGCTACAAATCCATTTGGGTAAAGCTAAGGCTAATCTGTGAGGGGAAACCTTAGTATTTCTTTCAGCAGTTGTTTAGTGTATTTGTTTTGGATTTGAATATGCCTTAGGGATTTTAGGATTTCGAAAATATGATAGATAAAATCCCCCAAAATTTCTTTTTATTTCAATATGTGAATTATATGCTGAAGTTCCAAATTATTTACATTAATTTGATGAGATTTGTTTCGTTTATGCAATCTTTGATAATTTCATAGTATATTCCACTTCTCCTTCTTCTTTCGGTTAAATTGTGATCCTTTAATAAATAGGGATAGTTTGGCACAGGTCCCTAATAAGTTTCAAAATACACAAAAACCCCAGTAAAAAAAGTTTATAAATTAGGTCCCTAGAATTAAGTTATCGAATAATGGCATACACTTATGCAATTATTCAGTGAATAATTGCAGACATTCATGCCATTAGAGAGAAGTACTCAAAAACTCTAGTTTTTGAGTACTTCTCTTATCAAAAAATTGCAGACATTTCCACAATTATTCACTAAAAAATTGCGGAACTTTCCGCAATTTTTTGAAAAAAATTGCGGAAATTTCAGCAATTTTTTCAAAAATTTGCGGAAATTTCCGCAATTATTCACCGAAAAAATTGCATAAATTAATGCAACTTTTGGATATAATTGCATAAATGTCTACAATTATTCGGTGAATAATTGCATAACTATATGCAATTACTTAGTAACTTAATTCTAGGGACCTAATTTACATACTTTTTTTTACTGGGGTTTTTGTGTATTTTGAAACTTATTAGGGACCTGAGCCTAATATTCACTAATAAATAAGGGGTTTAGACTACAAATTCTATTCGTAGTTTACACCACTTATTATTATCCATCTCTTTGGAAAAAAAGGAGTTGAATAGAATATGGGATTTAGATTGCTTAAGATATTCCATTGAATTGGTGTAATAAAGTGAGTTTCTATTTTATTTACAAGTCTGTTATTGTAGTTTTGGTTATGAATATTTATTCCCTGTCTGGACATTAGAATTCCATGAAATCTTGGGAAATTGAAGAAAAATGATTTGTAATAATAATTAGTTAGGGAATTGACATTCAACGCTAGTTTAGAGCGTAAAATCCCTGCGTTTAGAACTTATTAGGCACGAATATTTATTTTTCTCTATTTACGTAATTAACCTATAATTATTGCGTATATGGCGTAGTTAATTAGGCATTTATTTACATTTATTTCCACCATTACGAAGGTAATTGATTTTGAGACGAAAATAAGAGGAAACTCTTATATAGCCTAATTATTATTTTAAGGCGTAAAAGGAAGATTACTTATAAGGCCTTATTTATGAAACGGTGAGATGAGTGTGTGTGTGTGTATGTGTGTGCATAGAGTAAATAATTTATGGCTAAGTCATAGGTTTGTGAGGTCAATAGAGTTACATGATGGAAGTCTGCCCTTCACTTTAAGGCTACCAGCAGCTGTGTACACTTTTATTGATGTGAGATTTCCTTATGATAAATATTTGTAATGATATGAGGTTAGTTCTCAACTCTGTAGGGGAAATCTGCCCAATCTGGCTACCAGTTCCTACGAATGGCAGACTAATGTAAGACGTCATTATGAGTATATGCCATAAGACGAAGGGCTTGCTTCAGGGTTTGAGGTACTAAGTGGTTGGACTCTCCTTTTTCCCCATATGAAGTATTAAATGGCCAAAGGGTTATGTTAGGTGGTATCTCTATAGGGTTTCGCTTCTGAAATACGTCTTAAATGACGGGGTCTGCCTATTTTCCACTTGGAAGTGTTAACTGTCTTATGATATTCCATATGATGTCAGCTAGATAGTACCATTGAGGAGCATGCTTCTGGAAATAGGTCTTAAATGATGGGGTCTGCCTATTTTCTATTGGGAAGTATTAAGTAGCTTGGGTACCGTCTCTTACATTATTGACTATTTATGACGTATGATTGGGATATGGGACCTACATTTGGAATGGAAGGCATTAAGCGGTTGGACCCACCTCCTTTCCTTATAAAGAAGTATTAATTGACTTTAATGGTTTTATGTTCGTAGATATGTTCTTATTTTTAAATATACTGCCCAAGTACTAAAAAAGTAAGACTAGAGGTTTTTATTCACCAGAACATGTTTTTCTAACTCCATCCTCATTACAACACAGGTTAAGGACAGAGTGATGATGGTGACGATGCTTAAAGATGGAGAAGCTTGGTAAGTGGAAGTATTTATTATTTGCTTTCATGTGTACCCATGGATTTAAACAATTGTTGTAACGAATATTATATTATGGTTTATATGGGATTTTGTGTTATGACATTTTTATGGTTTTGAAATAAATGCGTACACTTTACTATTATATTTTGTTCCATTCGCTGTGAGTTTTGAAACTTTCGCTATGGCTCTACAATGTTATTTCATTTTATTACCAATAGCTTGCTTTAGAATGGATCTAAGTTTCGATGGTCCTTTTCTAGGTCGAAATTTAGGCCTGTTCCGAGGTGGGTTGTTACAAATTTACTACTTTTGTAGGTAAAAAGTACAACTCATATGCTTACTTAGTAGAATGACAACCATGCCAAAAGTTTCTACTATCACATATCTGCACTCTGGCATTTGCATCCACTCCCTCTTCGTGATAAGATAATCGCATTTGGATCCTATTTTTCAACTCATTGAAACCACAATCATCCCATGTTCCTTTGTACATGCACGCATGTAGGTCTAAATTGTTAACCATATCTTCACATACGTATTTGCATGGGTCGTTGGGCTTTTTACTTTGAAGCCATAATTGATTTACAATGACCCAATAACCATAATTACCATCGTGTGGAATATCTTGTAACCCAATTATATACGGCTTCATAAAATCTGACGTTTGCATCAAATGATAACCATCTACTTGACTGTTCTCCTCTTCATTTTATTCATACTTCGAGTTCTATAGCTTCGAATAGGAGTGGGGTAAGATGCACATAACAAAGAAGCTTCAACATGCTTAAAATATGTAGGATCTCTTTGGGTTAATTTATCTTTTCTAGATTGCTTTTTAGAAGGTCTACCTTTTCTAATTGTGGCCACGGAAGGTTCTAACATTTTTGTTGTCGACAAAAATGCCAACACTTTCAACTCGGTTTGCATAGTAACTTATTCATTACTAGGCATAGCATCATATCTGCATTTTAGGGCTTGAACTTTAGGTAATTCACCAAAGCTTAGGGTAACACGATGCAATGTTGGGGGTGTACAAGTTAGTTATTTCCAGAAGGAATCAATGACAGCTAAAGGAATGTAACCATATGCCAACTTATATTATGTAAGAATATGAGCATAAGGTAAACCGTTTACTTTCCACAAAACATAGCTACAACATTCGATGTTTGAACCGATTGTAGAAATGATGCCTATCTCGTTTAGAAGGAAATCGTGAACCTTTTGAGATACAAATCCATCAAATTCCCTAAACATTGGCTCATTTTAAAAATGATGCATTGGTATTGTAGCACTTATTTCAAAAGCATGTTCTATTGCCACTATTTCATTTTGTTCACATAGATGTGTATTCATCCAACACTGAACAAAATTACCTGTAGTGGAATCAAAATACATTTTCAGTCGACTATGTGCACTTTCTATAATACTCGTGAAAATATTATCATGATGTTTGAACTGTTAGTCCATGCGAACATGAATATTTTCTTATATTTAGCCAACTAATTTTTCATCACATAAGTTATCGACTTCTTGTGTTTGGACCATCACTCATCTCTAAAAGATTTTAAATTGCAATGATAGTCTTCTTCAGTCAACGAATTTATAATATTAATCCAACCATTCCAAAAAACTGGTATTCTCGTTTTCCCTCCTCATCTTCCACCGCCATCCCATTATCATCAACTATCACTATACTCTTCTTGATGAAGTTTGGTTTGCAGTTATATTGCACATTTTTGGATACATGCCATGCACATAATATGTGATGAGCCACTGGAAAAACACTACTCATAGTTTTGATTAATGCAACATCAGCATCGGTTATTATAACATTTGGAATTTCTAATTCTCTATACAATTTCCTAACATAATTAAGAGCCCAACTAAATGATTTCGTCATTTCTCGACTTCTAAAAGCAACTGCAACAGTAAATATCTCATGGTAGATTTATGAGACACCATGTGAAAGCGATGGAGTTTATACTGATTAGTTTTGAAAGTGCAATCCAAGAAAAAAAATTGATGAAAAGACTCTGCAAGATCAACACATCTAGGATGACTAAAGAAAAGGTCATATATGTAATTGGTTTTTGGTTCACATCTATGTTCAATGGAATAATGAAAATCAACCAATAGCTTCATAAATTTTTGCATGACAAATCCACCTTCAGTGTTCTGTAACTTCATTTTCATCTAAGCATTGTAGATGTTTCTAATAGTAGGTTGAATTTCGGGGTTTTCACTTTTAATGGTTGATAAAATTTGACATGGATGAGCTCCACTCTTGGTTGTAGTTTCCACAATCTTAATTTCTTCTTTCATCATTCTATTAATATAAGCATGGCTACTAAGATACATAGGACGATTGTGATTATGTCGCCCATTTTTCACACTGAGGATCTACTTTCCATCAAGCCTACAAGTCATGCTTAATTCAAATGGACATTCGCACTTCTTACTTCTAGTTCTTCTTCTCTTTTGTTGCGTTTTGGAATATAATTTTTCACTATATGATTACAATACTCCCAACTTCTTTCACAAACTAGTACCATCCACGACCCCTTACCATTCTTCTTTACATTTCTAAGTCTAGCTCTTCTAGTCACAATTACACAATTCACACTCAATCCACGGTTAATACACCAACCTCGCAATTCTTCATTCGAATCAAAATCTCGTAATACGATAAGATACATTTTATATAATTTTTAAGACTAACAATACAATACTAAAAACTATTAAAAGAAAACATACCATATTTGTTGTGAAATGATCTGTTGGATCAAGAAAACTAGAAGGTAGATCATTCAAATTTTGACCGCTTTATATATAATATTTATCCGCGTCGTCATGCTCCATCTCATCATCTTGTTCCATCTTATCATCTTGTTCTACTTCATTTACCTCATTTTCTATTAACATCAACTCATTCTACAAAATCAAAATGTGAATCAAACATAAGACATTAAACAATCAAAACATACACAGTTCGATAAGGGGAGACTGTGATGACCGCCCTACACCTCTGATACCAGTATACCTGTAAAGTGCACCCTAGAGGTACCCGGCCGATGTAAGACGGTAGCCAAAGGTGAAAAGAAATAGAAATCCAAACATAGAACCTGTAGAACATCTCACAGTACACAGATAAAATAAAATGTGATAACATAGATGTAAGACAGGTGAGATAGTGATATAACCAAATGAATCGTAAATAAGAACATTAGAGTGCATCGGGTTCACAAATTATACAAAAACCGAAATAAAGAGTTTATACATCCCAAATCTCCATAATACTCCATAACTGTCTCAAATAATACATGTACTGACATAGCTCCATAGTACTGCACAATGGAATGTAAGCGATAGTAAGCTCCAAATATAGATATATGAAAGCATAGCCTCTTGCTCGTACTCCATACAACTCCATGCGCTATCCAGACATGTTATCCCTAATCTACTCATTTAAAAGTACCCAAGAAAATAAGAAGCAAAGCATAAAACTTCGGGTCAGACAATAATATAGTGTGAGTGATACATTATCTCAAAAATACTATAAAAATCGTACATAGTAAATAAGGCATAAGGAATGAGAATCATATCTGACATATTCCTACATCCAAAGAGTTACCACATAGCAGTCAATATATGCTAATCTACTATCATGGACATATAAATGTACTACAGTCAAAGTACAATGTCCAGTGTCTTGGTATATGGTCGAAAATACCTACGTCATATGACACCCTAGGGTGATAAACAACCATGGAAAATATAGCATCCATCAAACAATCATCACCATTACTCATATACGTTGGATATATGATAACTCGTATAACACAATCGCAAACCAGGGACTCGATCGAAATCTCGCCTTCATTGGTGCTTGAATCCATGCCACTCCGAAAGGCTAGGAACCAGGCCCATAATCGCAAAGCCCAGGGTGACCTACTATCGCAAGATCCAGACACGATCGTAAATCCAGGTGGGAGCTACCTACATACCCCTTCTTTACAAGCACACTAGAAACCTTTGAGTTATCAATGATCCTTTTGCACGCATCTCTATAATGGAACACAATCATTATTCCATCACGACTATCTCCATAGTAGGACACGGTTGCAAATCCCACTCGCAAGCCCCTATTGTTAAAGTTTCCCTTGCGGATCACCATCATGACTCCTATCATTAATTCATCAATTTTGGAATGCCTCTGGACACCCATCTTAAGTGGTAGAGCCATTATACTAAGGTTCTGAAGTCGTCCTCATCATCATCGATGTCATCATGTCCAAGCTCCACGCCATCGCCTCGCTAATTGCCACACAAGATCAAAGGTCATCCCAAGTCATTTGGAGGTACTTACTCCACTCCACATCACCCCCAAGAACCTCGGAGTGCGTCATGAAGAAATTCTCGAAGTATCGTTGTGCGATGACGAAAATCCCTAACTTTTTTTTTTGGTTCGGTCACACCCGAGCCAAGCCCTAAGAAAACCTTCCCATGACTTCAAGTAGCACTATCCTCACCGGACACCAGTCGGACTAACAAAACCACCAAACATTACTCCAAGCACCGATCTGAAAATCTGGGACGGGTTCCAAATCAAGCCAACTCATAAAATCACCAGGCGCAACTCCAAGAAACCACAAAACCGCAAAACACGTTCGACCATCGAACAGAGCACCGCTGGACATCAAGCCGACTTGCAAAAACACCAGGCACGAGTCCAAGCACCGGACTGAAAATCTGGTTCGGGTGTCGAACCAAGCCGACCCACAAAATCACCAAGTATGACTCCAAGCAACCACCTAACATGACTCCAAGCAACCATCGAACAGAGCACCACCAGACACCAAGCCGACACAAAAATACCAGGCATGACTCCAAGCACCGAACCGAAACTGCTTCGGGTGTCGAACCAAGCCGACTCACAAAATCACCAAGCACAACTTCAAGCAACCATCGAACATGACTCCAAGCAACTACCGAATAGAGCACCAACGGACGCCAAGCCGACTCACAAAAACACCAGGCACGACTCCAAGCACTGGACTGAAATTCTGTGATTTCTCCAAACTCCAATTTTGCTTTGATTACATTGCTATGCTCCATTCTTCGACCCTTATGCCTTCCCTATGCATCGATACAACTCCTAACATCCTCGAGCCTATCCATTGAAAGTTTGGTTTCACGGTTCCTACCTCGAGTTCGCTTCGATGAGCGTTTTCAACCATACAAACATACAAACAAACACCATACATGGATCAACAACATTCAAACATGCAAATCACACAATCAGTCATAACAAACATCATACAAGGTGTCTACAACATAGCTAACATATATATAAGTAAACACATATCCAAATAACATGTCTAAAATACCAAAAATCCATTTATTCACATTTTACTCTAGATAGGGTATTAAAACAATAATAAAACATAATTTTAACTTCATAAATGGATCCAAAATATGTTAAAACTTATATATACATATATAATAAGGTAAGAGATGATAAATCACTCACCAAAACCTCCAAAATCCATGTTTTGCATGCAAATAGAGGTAGATCCGAATATGAATAACAAAGATGTAATTTTTCTTCCCAAAATATAGATTTGATGATCTCTAATGAATGCTCTTGTTTATCTAACCTTAATCTATGATTTAGACCTGATTTGAAGGAGAAAAGAGAAGGTTTTGGGTAAAGGAAGAGTTAGTGGAGGCTTAGATGTGAGAAGGTGTAAAAGTGATTTGGGGATGATGGTTCAGCCATATAGGGTCTCTAAACCCGAAATGGATTAGAGGGTTTGCCCCTAAACTCACTAATTACCCGTTAAGCTGCTCCAAAAACTATTAATCTTATCTCCTAGCCAAAAAGTTCAAATCGCTATTATGACCACTCTACGAAAAGAGAAACCATAATATATTTCCAATGGCAGTGGCCTCAAATGCTTATTTGGCTTCTATCAAAAATTATAACCGATACAATTTTTAACTAATACAATCGTTTGAAAAAAAATTAAATATAGGAAATGTCTCTAATAGGCATTTTCCAAAGTTATAGAGTCATATGACCTCATATGAATATCAAAATAACATTTTACGATCCTCCGACACGTACTCTCCTCCCTTTTAGGAATTTCTCCCCAAAAATCCCCAATAAAACCAAGGTAAAGTCAAACATACCTTCCATACATGCCTATCATGCACAAGCAACCATATCAAGCATCAAACTTGCACACAAAAGCAATATATGATATCTACACCTACCCTATCATGCAAGATACTAAACTACCCTATATGATATCGAAAGTGAAAGTAAGTGCAATAAATAGAAGTCTCATCAAGTAAAGAGCTACGGATAAGCAATCCTCTTGCTCTTCTCGATCTCCCAAATACAATCGCCTTCACTTTTACTCCATTGAACCTTCACTAACTCTACTTTCTTCCTCCTAAGCTGCTTCGTATCATGTCCGACAATGCGAACAGGCCTACGAGGTCTCAATGCTTCTGGTTAAATCTCGATATCACCAAGCTGATCCATTTGAACTATTATGCCTGAGCCGTGCACAAACTTCCACAAGTGAGAGACGTAGAACACATTGTGCATGCTTGCCATCTTTTGAGGTCTATAAGCCAGGTTCCCAATCCTCTCAAGTATTGGAAAAGGACCAACGAATCTCGGTGCCAACTTCCCTTTAGTATTGAATCGAATAATAGTCTTCAACAGAGAGATCTTAACAAACACCATGTCGTCGACGGAGAACTTTAAATCACGTCTTCTCCTATCAGTGTAGCTCTTCTTTCTAACCTAGGCAGCTTTCATTTGTTGCCGAATAATCTCGATCTTCTCCAAAGTTTTTCTAATCATATCTGGCCCAAGTATCAGTTTCTCACCCGCTTCCCACCAACATGAAGGATCGTTTACATGGTTGGCCATATAACACGTTGAATGGTGCCATACCGATGTTGGACTGATAAATATTGTTGTATGCGAACTCTACTAAATGCAAATGTTCATCCCAGGAGCCACCGAAATTAAGAATGCAAGCTCGCAAGAGATCCTCTAGAGTACGATTCACCCTCGCGATCTGCCTATTAGTTTGTGTGTGATAAGCTATACTGAGATGCAGTTCTATCCCCAACGCCTCTTATAAGCTCTTCCAAAACCCATTAGTGAACAAAGGGTCTCAATCGCTCACAATGCTCTTCGGCATACCATGGAATCGCACAACCCACTTCTCATACAACTCGACCAATTTACTTGACTTGGAGGGTATGAATCCAGCACTCTTTGTCAATCTATCAACTATGACCCAGACGTTATCGTACCCTCCTCTGGTACTTGACAACCAGTTCATGAAGTCCATTGAAACTTGTTCCCATTTCCACTCAGGAATGTCGAGTGGTTGTGGTAAACCACTCGGCTTCTTCTGCTCTGTCTCCACCAACTGACAATTCATGCACTTTGAGATGAATGCCCCAACGTCCTTCTTCATCCCTTCCCAATAAATGTCTGCCTCCTATCATGGTACATTTTATCGCCATCGGGATGTATAGTCAATCTCGAATGATGGCACTCGTGTAGTACCTCATCCCTCAACCCATCAACATCAAGAACAAATAATCTCCATCCTTATGGAACCAACCATCGTGGTCGATCCCATACTGCTTCATCTATTCAGACTCTACCCATTCTTCCATCTTTGCCATGATCTTCGCTAGTCCAGCATCTCGCCTCTGACTAGTACCGATCCGCTCAATCAAGGTAGTCTGATCGTCGCGCTAGCCAATACTTTAGGCTCTAGCTCACATCGAGGTCTAAAATTATAGCCAACGATAAACTCCAACTGCTTTGACTTTAGGAACATCGCTCCCAAGCAAGTATGTCTCCTACTCAAAGCATCAACGACCTTATTTCCCTTACCAGACGTGTAGAAAATGCCAAAGACGTAGGAGGCCAGGAACTCTAACCATCTCTACCGATGAAGGTTAAGGTCCTTCTGGGAGAATAGATACTTCAATGGTATTTGGTCTATATACAACTCGAACCTCTCCCCAAGCAAATAATGCCTCCATATATTCAACACGAATACTATCGCTACCAACTCCAAATCTTGAGTTGGATATTTCTTCTCATGCGGTTTCAGTTGTCGACTAGCATAGGCGACAACCTTTCCCCTTTGCAATAACACCGCACCTAGTCTAGTACCACAGGCGTCTGTGTATGCTATCAGCTCCTTATTTCCGCTCGAAATGATAAACATCAGTGCGCCCGTCAACCTATCCTTCAAACTCACAAACACGTGCTTGCACCTCGCATCCCAAATAAAAGTTTGATTATTCTTTTTCAAGTTGGTTAACGACGCTGCTACCTTAGAGAAATCCTGGATAAAACATCTATAATATCCCGCCAATCCAAGGAAACTTCTCATGTCTATAGCGGTCTTGGGTCGATCCCAATCCTATAACGCTACCACCTTCGTAGAACCTACAGCAATACCCTACTCAGAAACAACATGACTGAAAAATTGCACTTCCCTCCTCTAGAAATGACACTTCGAAAACTCCGCCTTTAATCGATGTCTTCTCAACACCTCGAGCACAATCCACAAACGATCCTTGTGTTCTTCCTTTGTCTTCGAAATAACAAGGATATCGTCCATAACATAAGTACAAACTTATTTATCAAATCCCTGAAAAAATAGTTCATAAGATCAACAAAGTATGTCGACGCGTTGGTTAGCCCAAATGGCATAAGAAACCACTCATAGAATCCAGATGGTATATGAAATTCTATAATAAGCATACTCTCCTTCGCCACTCTCAGTTGATGAAACCTCGCGCAAGGTCCAACTGAGAGAACACCCTAGCACCATGGAGCTGATCGAATAAATCATCAATATGTGCACTACAACAAAAAGATCTATTAATAACAAGCGGGGATAGCATGGAAACATGACTTGCTATGATTAGGGAGTCAGTGGCCATTTAGCTTAAAGCATAGCCCATGTCCACGCTATTATTGACAAAAAGGAAAAAAAATTGGTGGTATAATTTACTTTCCCTCCTTAGTATTTCTGTGCCCCCAGCAATCTCTCTTTTCCCCTCCACTACCGAAATCCAAAATTACAGAACCTGCTACCTTACGAACTTCACCGCCATGAATCCCCCTTTACTTGTTAATCCTTCCTCACTCACGAATCCCTTATCACTTAAGCTGAAGCTCGATTCCTCAACCAGTTGAAGCTCGATTCCTCAACCTGTTAAAGCTTGATTCCTTCACTTAAGCACGATTCCTCAACGAAGTCGATTCCTCTGCTTAAGCACGATTGCTCAACGAAGCTAAAGCACGAGTCTTCAACTTCGCTTAAGCAAGATTCCATGCAATGAAGGTCGATTCCTCCACTTGGCTTAAGCGTGATTCCTCAACGAAGCTAAAGCTCGATTCCTCAATGAAGCTGAAGCGTGATTCGTCAACTTCGGGAACTGGGCATTTTAGGTATATTTTTTAATTTCTATTTTTTTATTGGTGCGATGAGTGGTTCATTTTAGTGCTTTAACCATTACTAAACAAAAGTTCTTGAAACTGAACTCGTGGATTATGAAGAAATTTAATAATGTTTAATTTGTTAATGGTAAAAGCACGAGAAAGTATTATCTGGCTTACATATGATTTTTTAATTAAGAAATTTGAGATTTGATAATAAAGAATGCATATTTATCAGCAGTAGCTAAACTATTTGTGTATATTGTGACTATATACACTCGCATACATATACACACATAATTAGTGTGTGTATACACACACGAAAGAACAACTATGCATGAATCAATTAGTGGAGATACTATTATACTAAGAGGAAATCAAATCAACAATGTGGCATTAAAGTGTTATGTAATATAACAAACTTATATTTACATTAATGGAACAATATTAAATAGTATGGCATTAAAGTGTTGTTGGACAGTATGTTATTAAAGTGATTGGTGTCTGAATAAATAATGTAAATACTGATTTTAATATTTCAATCAAATATAATATAAGAAACTTATATTGATTGTTAAAATTAACATAACAATATTAGATAGATTTTTCATATATATGTTAATGAGAATGTGTCGATTCAGTTTCCAAATATTGCATAATCACAGACATCAAAAAGTGCAAATGAAGTATACCGAGGATAGATTCATAGAACTCAAAACATAGCATTCAAAATTTTAACCCTTTAGAGGAGATGAATGAAACAAACGTAAATTATCATATATTCACAACATGTCGGTGAAATTCATTTGGAGTTTCATTTATTATAATGATTATTGAGCAAGGTAAATCCTAAATACATACTGCTCTTCACTTTCTATGCTATTGTTGATGCCAACGCCTTCCCTTTGCTAATCCTTACAGGTAAGGCAGACTTCACGTGTTGTTAGTGTTGATTTTGTCATCACAGTCAGCAATGCTCCAGCGGAGCCACATTGACCAATATTAATGTGTTGTTAATGTCTATAGTTTCTCTGTTGAAATGATACATTCCGTCAAATTGTTAAAGCAAATAAAAGATATACACATAGAAACACACAGAAACACATCTATATACATACATGCACACACTACTACTTGAAATAGCAATAATTTGAACATGTCCTTTAGCTAATCTACTATTCAGAGTTAGTAATTGTATTGGGCTTTGACTTTTATACCCTAAGAACATGAAACAATTTTTTTTTCAAAGTTTTATTTCATATGAAAGAAATCAAATTATTTTCTAGTTCACCTTTGATGCCTAAACTTATTAGAAAATTTACTTAATTTTCACAATCGATGCCAAATTTATTAGGGAGTTCGAGTGCACTGCAAGATGATAGAGTTATTATAGCCACAAGAAGCATAATACAATTATGACACTACATATGAAGAGCAATCAAACGTAACCGGCACAACCATGGTCATGTAATAGTTTGTAGCTTTCAATGGGTATACGAACACTACTAAAATCGGTTGGCATAGCGTCGGACAGGGGCGACGGTTTGCGACGGCTAAAAAAAGCGGCCGTCGCTAGCCGTCGCAAACCGTCGCTCGACCTGTATAACAGCCAGAACCGAGCCTTCTTCTTCCCCATTCCACAAAACCTAAATAAAAAAAGAAACCCCCCCCTCGCCCCCCGTCGCCCCCCGTCTCGGTGCTCAAACGTTCGCTCTCTACTCCCCAAATCTATCTGGTATGTGTTCTAACCCTATTTTCTATTCAATTAGGGTTTAATTAGGGTTTATTTGCATGTTTATTGGGTTTAAAAATTGGTTGTTAATGGCATGTTTATGGGTTTGAGATTGGTAGTTACGTGGTATACGTATGGTGATAGTAGTATTGTAGGTTAATTTGAGAATAAAATCATTTTATTTCGACGTTGAAAACGATGATTAAAGCATACTATTATGATGTTGGTTATTGTAGAATTAACGATTGGTGATGTGATTTGGATTAAGATGGTGATAACATTTTAAGATGCTTATTGATAAGTTTATGCAATGTCGGTTGTCGATTAGGTGAAAATTTAATTATTTAGCATGCGTTAGTTATAAGTGTAATCGTGTTAAAATGTTAAATTTATTTCAATTATATTATTTAAAATATATAAACTATATAAAATATGCACGTTAACAATCACAGGGGATTCGAGGTGGAACCATCACAGTTTATTTTAGATGTCTCGAAGAAATCATATAAGGGTCGGATGTCAGCAGTTTGGCCGCATTGGGATAGCATTCCAGCTCATATTAAAAATGCTATATGGGCCGACTTGATGGTAATTACAATTTATATATTTCTATTGAAAATAATATGCTGTATGTAATTCAAAATAAATTCAATATGCAGGCTGTTGTACGAGTGGAGCCGCATGATTTAGATGTTTTTAGCAATAATTGGAACCAAAAAATGCGGAAGAATTATAGAGAGACAATATCAAGAGCGAAGAAGGCTGGCAAAAAGCCAGGTTGGATGAGCGATGAAGTCTGGAACGGATTTCTCACATATTGGGAGTCAGAAGCAGCTAAAGTAAGCTATGATGAGAATGCTTACAATTATGTTAGTTGTATTATTTTAATCGTGTATCTAAATTAATATAGGAAGTAGCAGCAAGAAACCAAGCCAATAGGAATAAGAATCCGGGTTTACATCGAGGTGGCTCTAAATCTTTCCAACAGCATAGGAGAGAATTGGTAAATATAAAATATATTTAGCATATGGTGATGCATATATTCATGTATAACATTTATGTTTATTTTCAATATATCTTATTTGTGTATATCTTCAGTTTGCAAAGTACGGAAGGGAGCCTACAATGGCTGAGGTTTTTAGAGCCACACACGCAGTTGAGTCTGTTGATGATGAGGGGAATGCGACCTATGATTGGACCGACAGCAAAGCTGAAGCAGCGATGGTAAATATGCTAACTCGTGATTCAAATTGTATATATGTAAATTTTATACCAACTATTTTAAAATTATGTTTGTAATTGCAGGGGCGATATGAGACAAAGGCATCGGCATTGACACAGGCGAGTGGAAGAGCAGAGCTTACAGTTGAGGAGTCCAACAGGATTTGGGATTCCGTTATTGCACCGCCTACTCGAAATAGGCGTTATGGTTTCGGCAATCAGGAGGTAAACCATTTCACTAACTTCATATTAAAAGATCCACATTATTCTCACATCAAAAGAATTATTTATATACTATCCAATTCATTCAAAATTCATGTGAAATGCTATCGTATTAACTTCAGTTATTTCACAGGCTGTTAATTCTCAAAGAGCTTATGGAAAATCGATGGAGGAGGAGCGTATTGCTCAGATGCAGAGGCAGCTGGATGAGCTCAACGATTGGCGAAGGGGCCAACTGGCACAGCAGATAGATGAGCGCATTGCAGCATTTTATCAGGAGCACGGCTCTATGCCTGGGGAGCAGGGAGATGGATCTGATGATGCCGAGGAGGATGATGATGCATAGTTTTACTATTCTTGTGGGTATGTATTTATGTACGTATTTAGACTAGATTTGATACTTGGGTTTGGATACTTGGCATTTTGGATGATGTTTGGGTTTGATTATATTTAGATTTGATCCTTGTACCTTGATACTTGGTTTGGTTTGGTTTGGTTGGTTTTTGTGTTTTTTTTGTTATATTGTTGAATATTGATGTTGTGGGTATTGTTGAGATGTGTTGTTGTTGATATTATTGAGGTTTGAAAAGACGGTTTGAGGTTTGGGACGAGGTTTGATGGAAGGATAGCTGCTGTGTGCACAGCAGATTTTGCCCAGACAAGCGACGGCTAGTAACGGCTTACTGGGCAAAAATAGCGACGGCTGGTAACGGCAGGCAACGACGAGTAACAGACTTGCTTTTGGAATAACTACCTGCCACGTGGCGTTGACACGTGTAAGATACCGTCGTTTGTCGTCGCTATATTAGCGACGGAGCCGTCGCTTATGCCGTTGCTTTTCCTGATGGCAACGGATTAAATAGCGACGGCAATTAGCGACGGCTAGCAACGGCCGCCGACGCATTTTTGCCGTCGCTATACGCTGCCTTTGTTGTAGTGGAAGTTGCTTTCAATGGATATGAAGTTGCTTTCAATGGGTATACGAAACTGGCACAACCATGGTCTCATTCTCATTCTGTATTATATTCCTATGTTTTTTGCATCGTCTTGTTTTTTTTGAATCCATTGTACAGTTTTTAGTTTTATGTCCAAATAATATACTCACTATACATTTCATTGGTTTATAATCATATTTGACATGGACTTTTTATGGTTCCTCTATAACTGATTGTGCCAAGGCTAGAAACAATGTACATGTGTTTGATCAATATATATAATCATATTTAGAATCCATTGAGATTTGTTAATAAAGCAAGCTAGTTGCATTGAGGTTTAAATGATTTAATTACTATATTATTATGTTAAATCTTGTAAGCATTCCCCATTGAAATACTAAATGATGAAAATTGTTAAATTTCTTTATATCCTTTCTCCTTGGAACCAATTGAGTTTGTGTGAAATTTGTGAATTCATATGACATCAGGTGTTGCTTAGCATGTGCCAAAACCAAGATCATTACCATTATAAGAGCAACTAAGCATTTTGAACACATATATCATAAAAACTTTATAATATATATTGGTGGAGGCAAAGCAAACATTTGTATTATATTATACTAAAGTGTAGTGCACTCTGCCATCATCTTGCTAGCTGTTAAATTTATCGTTTGTCTCTTGATATTCTATCACTCGAAACCTATACTATTGTAACACAATCACTTTTGGTGAACTGTATTATTTTCTTATTAATTATCACCGTGGCTTATTGGGGGTTCATGTCATTATCATGCACAGATGATTATTTGGCATACTCTCTCAATTGCACTTCAAAAATTTATTGCTATCACAATTGATCAACACACTTTATTTATTGCTCATAGATTTATCCTCTAATTCTGATTGCTATGCAAGTAGAGAGAGGTATAAAAAACTGAATTCTATAGTGCAATTCAATGATTGAGAGAAATCCCTCATTTTTAGTGGAATATGGATCTTTCTAAATTTTACACTATCATTCTTTTAGCATGTCATGGATGCTTCTTGCCAACTGGTAATCCCCACAATGTATTTTTTATTTCTCTCAGTTGTATATAGATCACATTTACTAGTAGAATATATGTTCTTTACATTGTACAATAAGCACACCAGTACTTAGGGCTTTCAAGTTTACAGGATCGACAAATTTATTTTCCTTCTATGTAAGCACTATAGAACTTCTACCTAACATACACATTATTTGATGAATTTATCAGGGAGGAATATCATTTGAGCATTCAGGTGGAAATCCTTGAGGAAACCGCTTATAGTCATGAAAATAGTTGTAAATCATATAATTCTTTCGAAATTATTAGACCCTATGGGTCTCAGTATCATTTAGAGACTGGTTCCTCCAAGTACCATTAGCCTTAGGGCACGTGCTCTTTCCAGCGTACCACAAGCATGCATCTGCCTTAACATTCATGTATGATGCAACAAATGGTGCTAGTTTCCAATCTTTTTTGACTCGACCACCTTGTGTTGACCAGTTCTCTACATCCCACAAGCTTGAGTAACGGAGCATCGGTTGAGACTTTGGACATGGGATGCCTATTGATGATTCAACGTTTTGAAATACTCTGATCGCTGTATTATCTACCTAAAAGCTGCATGAATGTTTCTTTTAAGTATTGGCTTCATCTTTTATTTGATGTTCTCACATCTATGCATGCCTAGTTTGTTTTTTAAGAGTGCAACCACTAATATATTCAAAATTCAAAAGTGCGTTATTTAAATACTGTACATTATTTGCTATGGGTTCCAAAATATTGAGTATTTTATGGAGATCTACTATAGGATCCAACCATAAATAAAATTGCTTCTCCCTGTCCCTTTCGCTTGTGAGAAAACATTAGTATGCAAAGTGAATGGTTGGCCATTGACATTTCCTAAGAATTCGAAGTCTATCTTGTCACTATATTTACCTTGTGATGACAACTTCAAGATATATAAAATAAAAACTGTAATTATGAATGTTCGAATATGCATGAACGAAAAAGGTTTTAAATTTATTTTCGACATTTTAGTGTGAGCAAAAGTTTAATTTCTATAACTATTTTCTGACAATAAAATGAAAGAAAAAATATTTTTGAAGTTTTGAAATAAATGTTGAGTAATTTCTAAAAGCCTAGGCTTCTTAATTCCTAAGTATTAGTCAATTATTAAAATGATGATATTGACAATAATATATAAATCTCCATGAAATGCTATTACGAAAAACACGTAGAACAACGTAAAAGAGTAAAAAGATGGACAATGAAAAGATAAGCTTAATTATAACGAATTAGCAAATAATTTTGCTTCTAAACCTAACAAATATTTAATTCAAATTAAAGTTAGTTTCTAAGAGAATTAAAATTAATCATTGCTGAGCAAAATTAATAAATTGCATATTCATCTTTTCATTGTATTTTTGCAAGGATGCATTGTTGGTCCAAAGTACGAAAAGAGCGGAAAAACATTTTCAAAACAAACTAAAGGGTCTGATAATAAATTTTGCTTAGGCCCCCAAATTGTGTTGAGGCGGCCCTTCCTTAGTGCTTCCATGTGGGGAAATAAAATTTAATTTTTTTTATTTTCTTGGAGCTTAACAACAATTTAAAATTGCAACATAATTACATCCAACGACAACACAAAAAATATAAGTTTATCATATCAATAATGGATCGTATAATCTTATAAAAATGTACAAACACACCTCAGTTATTTTGACTCGGTTTTAATTGAGGCAAACATGCCTCAGTTAAAATTGAACTAAGGCAAAACACCTTAGTTAATTTGACTCAGTTTTAACTGAGGAAAATATGCCTCAATTAAAACTGAATTGAGGCAACACACCTCAGTTTAACTGAGTGATGCAGCGCACCATGATAAGCAAACGAGACAAGCACGAGATATCAGGTTAACGACTCAACGGAGCGACTCAAATGGATATGGCTGTTTCTCTTAAGTCGCTTAAGACGTTAAGTCGCTTAAGTCGTTAAGTTGCTTAAGTCGCTAAGTCGCTTAAGTCGCTTAAGTCGTTAAGTCGCTTAAGTCGTTAAGTCGCTTAAGTCGCTTAAGTCGCTTAAGCCGTTAAATCGCTTAAGTCATTCCTGAAGCTGTGCCATTCTTCTTATGTCGCATTGTTCTTATGTCGCATTGTTGTTAAGTCGCATTGTTGTTATGTCGTATGATGTTGTAACTCGTATGAGTTAAGTCGTGAGTCGCATGTGTGTGTTGTAATTTCCTATAAATAGGGGTGTGTTGTCATTTGTAAAGGAGTTGAATTTTGAATAAAATTTGTTGAGAGCTTTGTGCCTCCATTAAAATTGGAAGTTGAGTGTGATCTCCTTTCTCCATCTTCGGATATTCAAGTGCGCTCGAATCAACGAATTTGAAGCCGATTCACGGAATCTCATGCGCGAGATCAACGTCGAAGAATCGTAGATCTCCTAACGCGGTATCGTGCGCGATCAACGTGTTGAAGATAGCTAGAATCCGGTATCTCGAGAGATCAACGGATTTGGGCCCTTGGGTATCATCAATTTATCTTGTTTCATCGATTCATTTTTCCACAATTTGTGATTGGATCCTGGATAGATTTGAATGCTGGTTCAGATCTACTTGCGTGCTGCGTCATTTGGTATCAGAGCAAAATCAGAGACGGAAACGATATTGTTTTAATGATCATGCCTCCGAGACGTGCTAACCGCTAACAAAATGTTGAAGATTTGTATAGAAGACAAGAAGCTGAGAAGATGGAGCGGCGTATCAATGAAAAGTTCAATGAGGGTATTGAAAAATTGGAGAAATTGATGATCGACATGAATCAAAATCAAAGGAGAACGTCACCAGTTTCGAACCAGGGTGGAAATAGGGTTTCGCTATCGGTTTCGGAAGAAAGGAGGATGTCACCCCAGTCTTATCGAGATAGGAGAGAATCATCAGTTTCAATGAGGCGAGACCACCATGGGTACCGAAATGAAGAGGGAAGAACTCAACGTGGTTTCGAAAATGAACCATATCGTGATGCTGAAAGACAAGGTAGAAGGAACATGCGTGGTCGTAGGGATGTAGATGGTCAAGATCGATATCGAAATACATCTGATTTTAAGGAAGATGGTGATGGAGGTAGTATTCATTATCGAAATCAATATCGGGATTCAGAAAATGATCGTAAATGGGAGTCAGGTATGAGGATGGAAATTCCAGAATTCAAAGGTGGTATGCAAGTAGAAGAATTTCTTGATTGGTTGTCGAATGTTGAAGAAATTTTGGAATTCAAGGATGTGCCTGAGAATCACAGAGTCCAATTAGTTGCTACAAGATTAAGGGGAAGAGCTATGGCTTGGTGGCAACAAACTAAACTAACTCAGGAGAGAATGGGAAAATCAAAAGTTGTCACTTGGGAGAAGATGAGAAAGATGATGAAAGTGACCTTCTTGCCATACAATTATCAATCTCTTATGTATCAACGTTTGCAGAATTTGAGACAAGGGACGAAGACAGTGAATGACTATGCAAATGAATTCTATCAATTGATTGCAAGGAATGATATTATGGAAATCGAGGAACAGCTAACGGCTAGATATGTTGGAGGATTACGAATGCAAATTCAAGACATGGTTAATATGTTTAATCCAATGTCTATTGCTGAAGCACATCAGAAAGCTCTAGCTTGGGAGAAACAAGGGAGACGAGGAAGTGGTGTGTTTACGAGTTCCAACAACCAGAATAAGGGTGCTAGTAGCAGTGCTAATGTTTCCAAGGCAGTCAATAAACCAATTGTCAATGAAGCCGCTAAAGCAAAGGTCAATAGCAATATCAAGTGCTATAATTGTCAGGAGTTTGGCCATAAAAGTAATGAATGTACAAAGCCAAAGAAGAGAGCATTAGTTGCAGAGGAATGTGAGTATGAGGATGTGGAAGCTGAAATTGATTATTCTCAACCACCGAAGTTTGATGAAGATGAAGAAGTTGTGTCAGGAGACGAAGGGTGTAACTTGATGATGAGGAGGTCTTGTTTAACGCCAAAACATGAGAATGATTCTAGTTGGCTGAGAAGCAATATCTTTCAGTCTACATGTACTATCTTGGGAAAGGTTTGTCGATTTGTTATTGATGCGGGAAGCTGCGATAATATTATTTCTGAAGAAGCCATCAAGAAGTTAGGGTTGAAGACTGAAAAACACCCTAGACCTTATAAACTGGCATGGCTAAAGAAAGGTGGAGAAGTGACAGTGGGAAGACGAGCATTTGTTACATTTTATATTGGGAAGAAGTACAAAGATGATATATGGTGTGATGTTGTCGATATGGATGTGTGTCATCTACTATTGGGAAGACCATGGCAATATGATAGAGCTGTATAACATAATGGTTGCACCAACAGCTACAGTTTCATGTTCGAAGGTACTCAAATCACCTTAGTTCCTAAGAAGCGTGAACAAAGTGAAAGCAAGTCAGAGAAGAAAGTGAAACCAACTAGTCTATTATCTTCAAGAGAATTTGTTAAAGAAGTGGAAAATAGTGCTGAATTGTTTATGTTGATTGGGTATGAAACAAGTGAAGATCTTGAAATTCTTGCGGAGGTTAGACCGGTGTTAAATGAATTTGAAGATGTCTTTCCTGCGGAATTACCCAAGGATTTACCGCCACTAAGGGACATACAACATCAAATTGGTCTAGTGCCAGGTGCTGTTTTACCGCATAGGCCGCATTATCGTATGAGTCCGAAAGAGCATGAAGAGTTGAGGAGACAGGTTGAGGAGTTGCTTGAGCAAGGGCGTGTTAGAGAGAGTCTCGGTCCTTGTGCTGTACCAGCTCTGTTGGTACCAAAGAAAGATGGTTTGTGGAGAATGTGTACAGATAGCAGGGCACTCAACAAAATAACTATCAGATGCAGATTTCCTATGCCAAGACTTGATGATCTATTGGATCAACTCAGTGGGTCTGTAATCTTTTCTAAGATCGACCTTAAGAGTGGTTATCATCAGATTCGCATAAGACCAGGAGATGAATGGAAGACAACATTCAAGACTCGGGAAGGATTATATGAATGGATGGTCATGCCATTTGGTCTATCTAATGCACCAAGTATATTTATGGGGGTGATGAATCAAATTTTCAGACCTTACATCGGGAAGTTTGTTGTAGTCTACTTTGATGATATCTTGATATATAGTGCTAGCACAGAGGAGCACATTCAACACTTGCGAAAGGTGTTAACTATTCTTCGTCAAGAACAGTTCTATGCAGCGACGAAGAAATGCGTGTTCATGACGCTGAGTGTTTTATTTCTGGGTTATGTCATGTCCAAGGAAGGGATACAAGTGGACCAGAGTAAAGTAGCCGTAATCAGAAATTGGCCACAGCCCAAAACTATAACAGAAGTCAGAAGTTTCCATGGGTTAGCTTCATTTTATCGAAGATTTATACCGCACTTTAGTAGTGTGATGGCTCCTGTTAGTGATTGTATGAAAGGAAAGCAGTTTTCATGGACGAAAGGGGCAGGATCTGCTTTTGAACAGATCAAGGAACTTTTAACATCAGCACCGATTCTAGTGTTGCCATATTTTCAGTTACTATTTGAGTTACATACAGATGCGTCCAAAGTTGGAATTGGAGGAGTGTTGAGTCGGAAGGGTCGTCCAATTGCCTATTTCAGTGAAAAACTTTCTAGAGCAAAGATGAGATACAGTACTTATGATGTGGAGTTTTATGCTATTGTGCAGGCCGTGAAGCATTGGAGACATTACTTGTTCCACAAAGAATTTGTTTTGTATACGGATCATGAAGCATTGAAACATTTAAAAGGGCAGAATAAAATTGCAGCTAAGCATGCATCGTGGATAGCTTATTTGCAGCAATTTACATTTGTCGTAAAGCACTAGTCTGGAGTAACTAATCGCGTCGCCGATGCATTGAGTCGGAGGAATAATTTACTAACAACCATGCGAGTAGAGGTGATGGGTTTTGACTTACTTCCAGATTTTCTTACTTCATATTCATATTTTTCCAAGATCCTAGACAAAGTCAAGCAGGGAAACATGGATGGATATATGCTGGTTGATGGTTTTCTATTCAAAGGAAATCAGTTGTGTATTCCAGATTGCAATCTGCGAATGAAAATCATCAAAGAATTACATGAAGAAGGACACGTAGGCCGTGACCGTACTATGCAGTTGATCTCAAAGTCTTATTTTTGGCCGTCAATGAGGAAGGAGGTTGAAAAATTCATTCAGAGGTGCCATATTTGTCAAGTTTCAAAGGGGACCGAAACAAATGCATGTTTATATATGCCGTTGCCTATATCTACTAAACCATGGGTGGATGTTAGTATGGACTTTGTATTGGGATTGCCGAGAACGCAACGTGGCAATGATTCTATCTACGTGGTGATTGATCGGTTTTCAAAAATGGTATATTTTATCGCATGCAAGAGGACAGCAGATGCAGTTAATGTTGCACAGTTATATTTCAGAGAGATCTATCGTCTTCATGGGTTGCCTGAATCTATTGTATCGGATAGAGACACTCGTTTTCTGAGTCATTTTTGGATGAGTCTATGGAGAATGGTCGGGACAAAGCTGAAATTCAGTAGTGCTTATCATCCACAGACGGATGGACAGACAGAAGATGTGAATAGATCCCTAGGTAATATATTGAGATGCCTCGTGAATGACAATTTGAAGAGTTGGGATTCCAAGCTGTGTCAAGCTGAGTTTGCACACAACCATGCAGTTAATCGTAGCACTGGGTTCAGTCCATTCCAGGTCGTTTACTCAACAATGCCTAAGGGACCATTAGATTTATCTACAGTACCACAGCAGAAAGGAGTGATCAAACGAGCTAGTGATTTTGTGAATGAATTGCAAGAGTGCCACAAGGTTGTGCAGGAACGATTGCTTAAGGCAAATGAGAAATATAAGCAATCCACGGATATTAAGCGACGAAATGTTGAGTTCAAAGAAGGAGATTTTGTATATGCAGTATTGACTAAGGATCGATTTCCTATTGATACTTACAACAAACTGGCTGCTAGAAAGATTGGCCCTTTGGAAATCGTAAAGAAGATTAATGAAAATGCTTATCAGTTAAGATTGCCGGATCATATCCATACTATAGACGTTTTCAACGTCAAACACTTGATTCCATATCATGAGGATAAGCATGTCGAAGAAGAGGAAAGTGTGAATTCGGGGTCGAATTCTTTTCAACCAGGGGAGGATGATGCAGCGCACCATGATAAGCAAGCGAGACAAGCACGAGATAGCAAGTTAACGACTCAACGGAGCGACTCAAATGGATATGGCTGTTTCTCTTAAGTCGCTTAAGACGTTAAGTCGCTTAAGTCGTTAAGTCGCTTAAGTCGTTAAGTCGCTTAAGTCGCTTAAGTCGTTAAGTCGCTTAAGTCGCTTAAGTCGCTTAAGCCTTTAAATCGCTTAAGTCGTTCCTAAAGCTGTGCCATTCTTCTTATGTTGCATTGTTCTTATGTCGCATTGTTGTTAAGTCGCATTGTTGTTATGTCGTATGATGTTGTAACTAGTATGAGTTAAGTAGTGAGTCGCATGTGTGTGTTGTAATTTCATATAAATAGGGGTGTGTTGTCATTTGTAAAGGAGTTGAATTTTGAATAAAATTTGTTGAGAGCTTTGTGCCTCCATTAAAATTGGAAGTTGAGTGTGATCTCCTTTCTCCATCTTCGGATATTCGAGTGCGCTCGAATCAACGAATTTGAAGCCGATTCACGAAATCTCGTGCGCGAGATCAACGTCGAAGAATCGTAGATCTCCTAATGCGGTATCGTGCGCGATCAACGTGTTGAAGATAGCTAGAATCCGGTATCTCGAGAGATCAACGGATTTGGGCCCTTGGGTATCATCAATTCATCAATTTATCTTGTTTCATCGATTCATTTTTCCGCAATTCGTGATTGGATCCTGGATAGATTTGACCGCTGGTTCAGATCTACTTGCGTGCTGCGTCACTGAGGCATATTTGCCTCAGTTAATACTGAGGTGTGTTGCCTTGGTTCAGTTTTAACTGAGGCAAACATGCCTCCGTTAAAACTGAGGCAACATGCTTCAGTTTTAACCGAGGGATATTTGCCATAAATAATAGGACTGGGGAGTTTTCCCAAAATAGCAGTGGTGAGCTTACAAACAGCCATGTTTAATGGCAAATAGGTCAAAAATAGAAAAGTAGTATTAATTTGTTGCATGTTGCGTCAAAGTATAAAACAGGAAACAACCATGGTTAATGGCAATGGGAGAGTTATAACAGCCACATGTTTTTTCTTGTAACATTTGGTCCAACAATCTTGAATCATCATTGATTATACACAGAAAACTCCATCCCAACTAGTAACAAAAGTTGCTAAAGATGGTTTATGATTATTATGCATCTGGTGCAGAGGATCAGTGGACTCTTGAAGAAAACAGAGAAGCATTTACAAGGATTCAGTAAGTTTTTCTTCTTAATTTAATAAGGTTATAGTATATTAACTATGTAATCTACCTTAAATTAAACCAAGTTGTCGTATAGCCTTCTGTTTTTGAAATATTAAAATTTACTGGTACATATATTGTAAATGAGGATTGTGCATTGATCTACTCTATTAGATGTACCACTCTAATCAAAACACTTGATGTTTTTTGTAAAAAATCCATTTTACTTTGAATCAAGTATTGTTTTCAAAATAGAAACTTATCTGTCAATCATTCACTGGAGGGGATATAGGGTATAAATAACCTCATAGTCAGATACTGGATGATTGTAGGCATGACAGCGGAAACATTCTGGGTGCCAAACAGCAGCCATACAGCTAAGAAAGCGACCATGGCCAATTTCACTATTACAACCTGCACGTATCCTGAACCCAAATGAAATGATATATAGTGATGGTTAGGAATTGTCTATGATCCCAAGAGGTATATAAGCATGAGGAGGAGAACCAACATTGGCAGCACACTTGTTTTGTAATATAGTGATTCTACTGTCCATGGTAAGGTATTTTTTTTACAGAAATAAATAAATTCATGTTATATTTTGTATTGAATTTTATCTTATGAAGTCTCTTGGCAGATGTGCTCCCTAATCTTAGATATCTCATGTATATGTATAACTTTTTTGATACATTTTTGTTAAAGCTACCTAAATAATGTAAAACAATTTGAATTAAGAAGACTTGATATATGAATCCCCTTCGAGTTGCAATTCCATGGTAGCATTTTTCATATTGCACAAATATTGATAGATGTCAAATTTTGTTCTAAATAAGAAATACAACATTAAAAAAAATGTTAAAAGAAAGCATTACAGATACCCGACGTTGCTTTTTTGTGCGTGCGTGCTTCACCAACTCTAAGACCTGCAATATCTTAAGTTATAAGCATTATATGAGGATCAATTCCTTTACAATTCTTGCTTAATCATGTGAACTTATCAACTAATATTTTTCAACAGTTCTGGAATCATAAGAAACTTATCTATTTACAACCCTTGCTTTTATAACCATATGTGTACAATTTATCTATTTATATTTGAATATATACTATGGGCTTCAATCTCTTCAAACTATATTAGACATTACAAAAATGTGAATCAAAATTCCAAAACAAAAGGATTTGAAGAATTTATGCACTATAGAATACAAGCAGAGTATAAGGAAGAACAGAAGTAACTATGGTGCTGCGTTTCTAATGAAAACATACATACATGCACACATACATATATATATATACATACTGTTGTATAAACTCGTAGTGGAATTTCCATTAAGTCATGAGATGATGCATGAATGTTAAGCAATATAATACATTTTGAATGTACAAGATTTGCCAACTTTCTACACTATTACCTAAGTAGGGTTCCGCATTTAGGTATAGCGAATTAAGCCGATACGAACACTAGAGTTGGTTTAAATTAGAATGATTGTTTTACAATTGAATTTATTTCTATCATCATTTCAAACTTGAATGTTACAATATAAGTTTTCTACTAATAAGGTCTGCAAACACCAATGAGATGAAATTTATATTAAATATAACTATTATTTATTTTGGGCTACCTCAAATTTATTGAAGTGGAAATTAGGTTGAAGGGCTTTTTATTCATTGATAATAAGTTACCCAAATTATTCTTTTTAATAATTTGCATAATTACATAACTCTTTTGTAGATTTGCACCCTAATTATTCCCTCTACTTAGCTATATTGGTACACAAAACATTCCTTTTTTATATGGAAGATTGCTAGCTAAAATTGCTAATAAAAGGTATGATTTTATGCATTTGAATGTGTACGCTATTATGAAGTATATTTTGTTATGATATCAATCCGATCTTGTTTTGATCGTGTAAATGTACATTGAATTGGGGTGTGCGGGAAAGCACTAACTGCGCAAAGGAGGTTTGTCGAAAATTCATGAAATCCGATAAGTTTATAAAAATCAACAAAGTTTATAAGAATAACTAAGTTAAACAGGTTTTATAAAATTAAATAATTTTTAAAAATTAACTAAGTTTTATAAAATTAAAATAATATCTAAATATTATCAAAAATTTATAAAATTTAAATAAATTTATGAAAATTAACTAAGTATAAAAATTTATCAAAGATAACTAAGTTATATAAAAAATAATTATAATTAAAATTAAAAAATAATTAAAATTAAAAAAAATTAACAATCGTTGAAGTTCGTTACTATTGTTTAAATGTTGCATTGTGTTAGCACATATGTACATTAAAAGAAATATTTAGTCAGAATGTTAAGAAGAAGAAATTTAACTCATAGTTGTGTCATTTTATTATTGGACATATACTGAATATTGACCAAAGGGATATATACTGCAAATTGAAAGTAAATTATTGGTTGGTACTTAATTATATTCTTGTATTGTATCACATTCATACCGGTGGTATTCAATTTTTCTTTTTCATTATCATCTTTTACAACTTAAAAGAGTTATATATAAATACGAAGCATTGACTTCTGAGATATACACGATTCGGTACTAATCCATTAATAAAAGATAAAAAAGAAAATTTTAACATATGCATAAGTTTTTATAAAATATATGTAATAATACAACTTTTGCTTTAGCATAAATATTACCAAAATATCCATATAACCTTTTTAAATTCTTATTTGAATTATGGTTAACATTTTAGTGTTAAAAACTAACTACATGTCATCTCCATAATCATCTAGATAAAGAAACTCAAAAGATTTTTAATCAGTATTTTGAAATTTAATATATTTTAATGAATTTTTTATTTATAATATTATTGATAAAATGCCTACATCTTTTCTCCATGTCAACAAGCAGCTTCTGTCAGCTTCTTACCTCGCAAACTGCAATTCATGTTTTAGCGTTATTATAAAAATTCATTCAAACATGAGGCAGCTACATATGATTTTTTTAGATGCGTATGAATCTGGATGCTAACAACAGCAACCGTATTTTAACTGTAATGGTGCAAATCAAATTTACAGTTGATACCATTCTAAGTAATTATCATGTTGCATGAATAAACTTAATCATTTGTTATTGTTGTATGCTTGCCTTGATAAGATATGTGAATCGGTGCTCAAACTCAGATACAGCAGATTGGATAAATTGGATTCTAAAATACTTGGCAAGGGAGATGGAAGGAAATTACTTTGTACTAGTTTAGCTAACTTAACTACTCTTACAGATATTAACTTCAATATTAATTCAAAATGTTAGGAATTCATTGTTGATTACATAGCAGAGGCAATGATACTAAAAGTAGTTGTGTTTAGTGATTTCCAGAATGCAAGTTCCATGCTTAGCAAATATATATTGCAGATTAATTTGGTGTTTTATCTTTAATAATTCAAGGATTTCTTATCTTTTATAGTCAAGTATTATGGTCATATGTTCCCATCCAATTTGCGTACAAAAAATATATTGAAAGCCTAATGTAATTAAAGTCATATATGATTTGAAGTTAGATTAATAATTAGAACTTCCCTAGGTTGATTAATTTATTGTCGGACAAACAACTAAGTCAAGCAATACAATACCTTTTGAACTCTGATAGCTTGAGATGGGCTTCCATAGAGGATCAGGCCTCAAAACATATGCTTCTGCCTGAGTAATGATTTGTTGTGAAACAATGAAATTTGAAGAAAATATTTTCTAAAATAAATGGGCTTATAGCTCGTGGGCTTTTAGCTTCTATACTGATTGAAATATTGTGATGAACGAGTGTTGAGTGCAGATTCTTTTGAAGTATTAATTTGCGGGTTTGAGCCGACCAACTCCAATGTTTAAAACTACATTTCAGCTGAATTCCTATGTGAAGATAAATTAGTTTCAGGGATGGGAAGCACTACTAATAACGTGAAGGTTGGTTGAAGGCCAGGTCAGAAGATGTAAGCACAACAGATATTGAGTACTATTTGGGACAGAAAGACGAGCATAGCTTTGAAGAATGTGCACTTTGAACAGCATGAACTCTAGCCCAAATACTTTTATTATTTCTTTATATAGTCATAGATATACTAGATTTTTATTTTATACTTGTGATTAAGCCCAAACACTTTTCTCATTTCTTTATATATTCATAGATATTTGTGTCCATGACCTAATAGAATTCAAGAATACTAATAATTATGATTTCTATGTTTAACTTTTCATTCTACAGGTAACTAGACATATTTGGTGCAAACCTATTCGATGCAAACACATAGCAACATGCCACTTCAAGGTGATTTATATTAATGTGTGGTGTGGTATGTATCAGTTTGGCCTAAACGCTTGTTTAATTAATAATTTGGAGTGTTAATTTTAATTTCAGAAGAGAGTTGTTGAGCAATTTAGATGGTAATTGGTTCAGTATTTTAGATTGTCGCCTGCATTTTTTATTCTTAAAGAACAAATAGAATGTTTTTACTGTTCCAAACATTCTACCTATTACTCTAGATAATATACCAAATTGTAGGCTTCTTAGGAAAATTATAAGCAGTGTTATTGATGAGTGGTAAAACAAGGGGTAGAGATTCTTAGTTTTTGTTTGAAATTATGTTGTTTAGTACTACTACATTTCTACATTATGACTAATAGACGTACATATGTGCTTCTTTTTGGCGGGTGGTGTATGATGCTTATGGGGTTACTACACGTTGGAAGGAAGGAAAAATTATTTTGTCGCACTCTTTCTCCTTCAAATTGGTCATGCTTGCATTAATGTATTTTGTATCAATGTTCATACATCTTTGCTTTTATATGTATCGTTTTGGTTAGCTACGGTTGTATGTATTTTTACTTTTCATCACATATATCTATATGCTTAAATACTCCGTGTATGAAATATTATGGATATATATATTTTGTGGTTTGGCTTATTACTCCATTTGATTACGTACATTACAATGTGATAAGTGTGGTTTTTTGAAATGTTATAATATATTAGTTGAAATAAATTTAGTAGAATTGAAAATTGTAAGCTTGAATGTATATGGCAATAAAAAAATGCAATGGAAATTTTTTTACATCATTTTAACTATGCTACGAAAAGAAAAATTGTTATAGCTTTCATATACTATAGCATTAAGCAAGTGCTATACAAAATGTTCTGCAAGCATTAAACAGTTTTCATAGCAAAAAACAATGCTACAATAGATAGTAATGAATTTTCTATAGCATTTAAAAGGTTGACACAATATTTCCACAGCATTTTTAGATGCTATAATAATATGGCATGTCAACATATTATAGCAATTAAATAATGTCATAATTGTTAGTATCATAAAACACAACTCTTTGTAAAAGTTATATAGCAAGCTTCAAAATGCTATAGAAAAGTAGTTGTACGTCTAGTCTAAGATGCAACAAAAACGCTGTTAAAAGTCCGTTTTCCATAGCAATTTTGAAACCTATAGTATCTATCAGACTTATTACAACTTGTTGATCTATGGCGTTTATAGAAACGCTATAGAAGGCTTTAATATTGGTTTTTAAACGCTATAAAAAGGTCATTTTGTTGTAGTGGTGGGAGTGGATACTATTCTTCTTCGTCACCTTATTCAGCTCATGGTGATCTACACACAATCTCAAAGAGCCATCTTCCTTAGTGGCGATAAGTACAAGTGCACCCCACTCAGATATGCTCCTAAGAATGAACCTTCGCCACAACAGGTCATTCACTTGCACCTCCAACTCCTTATGTTCTCTAGGCGCTAATGCCTATGCTTAACAATCGGTCTGGCATCCTTCACCAAATATATACTGAACTCTATCTCCCTGTGTGGTGTTAGCCCAGTTACCTCCTCGAATATGTCCGGATACTCCCTCGCTATAAGCACATATGACAACTCGCTGTGAGGGATCTCGAGTGGATACAAAAAGCTAACCATCACCTAATTATTAGGTGGATAGCATATCTCCAATCTATGCTCGTCGGTCATCCCTATCATCACCAACTCTCTCATAATCCACCATTATTTCGTACCTCTCAACCAGTCCATCCCTAGAATAATACCGACCCCAAGAAATCCAAAACAAAGCAATCACAAAAAAATAAATTTCCATGACTCGATCAAGCTAAGTCTCGATAAACCATGCACAGGCTGGCTGAGCCCCCAATAGAGTTTGCTGCAATTTAAAGGTTGGTCAACTATCTCGGGTCTTAATCCGAATCTATATACCGATCACTAAATATGTAGGAATATAAAGCCTAGATATTGAATAAAAATGCATAGGTGTATCAAAAATAGAAACATACCCTGTATAATGACACTCTTCCCCTTCTCCTTCGCCAATGGAGCACTCGATGAAGCTGGGATAGCACTCAAAGCGTAAGCAGACTCAACCTACTTGTTCCTAAGCGGTTCTGGACAATCCTTCTTGATCCAAGCTTGTCGTGGTTGTAGCACTTCTTGCCTCCTTCCTTATAATCTTTAGCAATATGGCCCTTCTCCCTATAATCATAGCAAATGGAATTCCATTTTCTATTCTTCAGACCATTCTTCATTTTTAGGGCTACGCCTCCTTAACTGGCTTTTGACAATCTGTCTTGATGTGCCCAGCCATACTACAATTGAAGCACTTCCACTCACCATCCTTTGGATCCTTACAGTCCTCACTACTATGACCCCTTTCGTGCAATTAAAGCACATTGACTCCCAATTGTCTTTCTTTTGGTCACCTTTCTTCTAGGACCGTTTCCCACCTTCGTTGTCCCTCATTCTCTTGCTACATCCCCTTACTTGTGGTTAAGCTTCTTCTTGAGGAACAACAACATACTGCGCTTGCGTTTAAGCACACCATCCACTATCCTTGTAGCTTCATTTTAGGCTACTCGCATTACACTCAACATCATATGGATGAACGTTGTCTGCACTTCTGGGTCATTAGTTATCCCGGTGACCCTTTCATCGTTAGCTTCCAATGCAGAACCTCCAGTATGCATGTCCATTCTTACCAACTATAATAAGAATGATCGGCCTCACATAGAGGAAAAATGCATTAATGGTACTTATATATGCAATGCGACTTACTATCATATACTATATATACTACTATATAGTTTTGAAACCCAAAATATAATAAGTATGCTTTCCCATATATCACTTGATCCACTCTAAGGTGATAGCTCCTTCCTTATCTCTAATGGATGCAAGTATCAATTTTGGTCGTCTACGCAACCTAACCTCTGATACCAAATGTAATGATCGCACTACACCTCCGGTACCCAATATACCTATAAAGTGCACCATGGAGGTACCCGGCCGATGCAAGATGGTAGCCAAAAATTAAAAGAAATAGAAATCCAAACACTGAACTTGTAGAACATCTCACAGCGTATAGATAAAATATAATATGACAACGTAGATGTATAATAGGCAAGACAGTGATATAATCAAATGAACCATAAATAAGAACAACAGAGTGCATCAGGTTCACAGACTATACAAAAACTGAAATAAAGAGTTTGTACATCCCAAATCTCCAAAATAAGTTGTATAACTGTCTCTAATGATACATGTACTGATATAGCTCCACAGCGGAATATAAGTGATAGTAAGCTCCAAATATAGATATATAAAAGCATAGTCTCCTGTTCGTACTTTGTACAGCTCCATGTGCTATCTAGACCCGTTATCCCTAATCTACTCATTTAAAAGTACCCGAGATAATAAGAACCAAAGTATAAACCTCGGATCAGACAATAGACTGATGTGAGCAATACATCATCTCAAAAATACTATAAAAATCGTATATAGTAAATAGGAGCATAGGGTATTAGAACCATACCCAATCTGTTCATGCATCCAAAGAGTTATCACATAGCAATCAATATATGTTAATCTACTATCATGGCCACATAAGTGTAATACAGTCGAAGTACTATGTCCAATGTTTGGGTATACGGTCGAAAGTACCTACGTTGTGTGACAATCTAAAGTGATAAACAACTATGGCAAACATGGCATCCATCAAACATCCTCGCTATCACTCGTGTGCATTGGATATATGATAACTCGTATGGCACAATCAAAGGCCACAAACTCAATCGAGATTCCAGCTTCATTAGTGCTCGAATCCATGCCACTTCGAATGACTAGGAACCAGGCCCATAATCACAAAGCCCAGGGTAATCTACTACCGCAAGATCCAGACACGATCGCAAATCCAGGTGGGAGCTACCGTCATACTATGAGTCGACGGAATAGGGATCTTAAGGCTAAATTAACACTAAAGGGAGGGTGAATAGTGTTTAATGGATTATATAAGTATTATTGAATTTATTTAAGATTTTACTTGGAATGATGGAATTAACAATCACAGAAATAATCACAGAATCAAAGTACAGATAAAAGTAAATACAGTAAAAGTAAAAAAGGAAAGAACACACCAGGATTTCATACTAGTTCAAAGTTACCCTACATCCAGTCTCGCACAATTCCTTGTACGGATTTCTTTTCAACTAGTAAATGCAAATACAATCTCGATTTCAAGGCGACGATACACACCCTCCAGAATCAGCTGCTTGATTTCCAGGCCACAAGCACACCCACTAGATTTATGGGCTACTAAGTGCAACTAATTGATTTAACCAGGCTACAATCACACCTACTTGGATTTCAGGAATACCAAGCACACCATAGAGTATAAGAGTATGATCTGATAGAGTTATAGACTCAGATCTTTGATCTTGATTACAATTATCATATAACTCTTGAATAACATTTGATCTTGAGAGAGATGAGAGAAATCAGAGAGTATATAAAAGAGAATCAAACATGTAATGATTGAAGTTGATTCTGGTTAAATTTCGGCAGAGTTTCGATAGAAATTACTTTAGAAATCAAGAGAGTGAAAAGATGAGAGAAAATAAAGAAAGTATTTATTGAAAATTTGTTTGGAAGACTGGTATATATAGGGAAACAATGGTCATGTCCATTTGCGAAGAGATACGACGAAAAGACACTTCCATCCAAATTTGAAGTTCGAAAAATACGGCTAGTATGTCGACATACTTGGAGAGGATATGTCGATATATCCCTTTGTATTTTGAACAATTACTTAATAAAAATTGTTTTGAAAATATTAAGTTTAGTAAAATATTTTGAAACTTTGTTAAGCATAGTTTATACATATTTTAATCATATTGAAACTTAATAAAACTTTATAAAACAATTTTGAAAGATTTAATAAGAATATTTAATATAATGTAAATAATATATATATAAAATCAATATAGTTATAAATTATTAAAGTATAGAAATAATTCAATATATATAAACTTAAAAACACTAAAGTAATATCTTTATAAGTATAAGAGATTTGAAAATCATTTTGGAAATATTTTGAAAAGATTATTTTAAAAATAGAATATTAAAAAAACAATTTAAAACAAAATTAGAGAAGGTAAGAGAGATCAAGAAAGTGCTATTAAGGTTTTAACATAAATTCTATGACTCTACAACTTATCTGGAATATCTTGAAGTCTTGAACTCTTCAAGACTCATGAGCCTTCATTCTTGAACTCTTAAAACTTTATATCAGTATCTTGAATCTACTCTTGATATCAGCATCTTGATAATCTACAGTCTTCTTAATCAATACCTGTCTACTATCCTGCACTATATACTATGTATATCTTGATAAAACATTAGTATCTATATTTTATATGATGTCATATAGTTGTTATCATCAAAACCAATACCTAAAGTACTAACACATACCCCTTCTTTATGAGCACACTAGAAACCTTCGAGTTATCAACGATCTCTTTGCACACGTCTTCATAATGGAGCTCAATCATTATTCCATCATGGTTATCTCCATAGTAGGACACAGTAGCAAATCCCACTCGCAAGCCCCATCGTTGAACTTGCCATTGTGGATCACTATCATGACTCCTATCGTTAAGTCGTCATCTTCGGAATGCCTCTAGATACCCATCGTAAGTCATAGAGCAATCGTACCAAAGTTCTGAAGTCGTCGTCGATGTCATCATGTCGAAGCGTCACGCCGTCGTCTCATTAATCGCCACATAAGATCCAAGGTCATCTTGAGTCGTTTGGAGTTGCTTACTCCACTCTACATCACCTCCAGCAACCCTGAAACGCGTCATTAATAAATTCCTGAAGTATCGCTGCACACACGACGAAAATCCCCAACTTCCACTTTCGGTTCGGTTATACCCAAGCCAAGCCCCAAGCAAACCTTCCTATAACTCCAAGCAGCACTATCCCCACCGGACACCAAGCTGACTCAAAAAAACCATTGGGCGCAACTTCAAGCACTGGTTCGAAAATCTGGTTTGAAATTGCAAACCAAGACGACACACAAAACACTGGGCGTGACTCCAAGCAGCCACTGAACAACAAAACTCATTCGGCCATCGAACAGAGCAACACCGGACACTTAGCCGACTCACAAAAACACCGGGTATGACTCCAAGCACCGGACCGAAAATCCAGTTCGGATGCCGAACCAAGCCAACTCACAAAATCATCAAGCATAACTTCAAGTAACCACCGAACACGACCCCAAGCAACCATCGAAAAAAGCACAACCGGACACCAAACCAACACACCAAAACACCAGGTATGATTCCAAGCATCGGTCGAAAATTTGTGATTTCTCTAAACTCTAATTTTGCTCCGATTACATCGCTACGCTCCGTTATTCGATCCGTGTGCCTTCCGTATACATTGATACAACTCCTGACATCCTCAAGCCTATCTGTTAAAATCTGACTTCACGGTTCCTACCTTAGGTTCGCTTTGATGGCCGTTTTCAACCATACATACAATCGGATGAAAGTTTGGTACATATGACATGCTAAATGGGTGTACAATTCAAAGTGTCTTCCAAGAAATGATAAAAGGGGCTTGAACTAATTTCCGCGTTTAATCTTTGATCACGGGAAAAAGAACCAAGCAAAACACGCCATCTATAATGGCACCTCCTCCTTCCTCTTCAATTGCAGGGATTTTTCATCGGTACCGTCCTTATTTTCTCACTGCCAATCTCGCGGTTGGAGGTAAACATTAAAATAATTATCTATGTAAAGATGTTTAAGGCTTTGTGATTCCATCTGTACCTTTAAGTGCCCATAGGATGTTTGATAAAATGCTACAGCTAAGATCTCATTATTTGTACAATTTTAAGTTGTATAAATCACTAGCAGTAACAATAAGATACATTAGTGACCATTCTCCTGTTTTTCCAGGTTTAAATTTGTAAGATAGTTTTCAACAATTACATACGCCTGAACTATGAAGAGTATTGCCATTGAGTCATTAGCTTCAACTTCCTACTCGATGTTACTTACGTCTCGATATCATTGATAGAAGTGCATTATTGATTTATGCAGCCGATTCTTCTCAGACCTAGTGATTAATTTGAACAAATTAACATTGCATCCAAAAACTACACTCTCTACCTTTCTATGAGATAACATATGACACAAACCATTTCCGCTTCATGTATTTGTGTGTGTTTGTGGATCCAAGATGTTATTTTTGTACGATCCATATTATAAAGGACAATATTTATTTATAGGCCCAATAAAAAAAACCTACTACTTTAGGCATCGTTCAAAACTTATTACAAAAATAGACATTTTTTTAATATAACGGCGTTTTATACATGCGCAATCTGAATTTGCGCAAGCACAAATTTTTTAAAAAAAAATTATACTTGTGCAATTTGAATTTGTGCAAGCGTAATTTATTTTCTTTTTTCAAAAAATTATACTTGCGCAATTTTAAATAGCGCAAGTACAAATCATGGCCTAGTGAAAACTAAGCATATTTTTGTAATAAATTTTGATTGAGGTCTAAAGTTGAAATATGATTTTTTTTTCCGGCCTATAAATAAAATTTGTCCTGTTATAAATGTTTGTTTCAATATATTTATATTTATTATATATGCTATTAATACAATATTATTGAAATTTTAAAGTATTTTAAACCGTGGATACATATGTATTCTTCATTACTTATAAATGGTAGTTTCTTCAGATATTAATTATAAGCGAAGTATACTTATTCAAATCCATAAATTCTACGGTGGCAGCGAGCAAGTTTGAGATTATGGCTTCTCTTTTTTTCATACTTTCAAAGCTTATAAAACAAAGTTGTAGACAACTGAATACAAACCTGCACGAACAACTCAATGCGTTATTTTAATACAAACTTCAAGTATATGTTACTAAAGGAAAAACCGTGTTCCTCAAGCAAGTATCTTGTGGTAAAATAAAGACGTTTTATTCTTGCAGTTTATGTACTAGCAAGAACTTGGATGGACGATTCACCTGAGAAGGAGAAGAAGAAAACGATAATATCGCTTCTAACTTCTAGTATGAAAACAGAATCTTCTCAATCTCATCAAGTTGGTTCTGATAAAGAAGCAGAAAGTGAAGCATAGAGATTCTGCTGAACGGAAGTAAATCGATGAAGAAAAAACATGTTTTAAACATATACTATATTCGATCATAATAATTTTTAAACATGTTTTTATTTTGAGCTTGATGCTTTTAGTAATTTTAAAGTGATTGGATGTGTATCGATCGCTGCTTTATTTGAAGTATAAACCTCTTTGTTTTTGTTTAAATCCTTGTCATATCTTGCATTAAGTAATATGATGGATAATGGTGTTTATGTTCCTGTTTAAGTTTTAATTGATGTACTGCTACCAAAGTCGTGCTGTGTATTTGGTTATGGATGATAAGTGCTTCTGATAACACAAATTGAACTGGCTAATGAAAAATGGTCTGTGTTGCAATCTGTTATGTTCAAGACTTGCTGTTTTAATTAGCTTTGCAATAAGCCAATTTGAGTGTGGAGACAGAGTGAGTAATCCATGTGTAGTTATATTTATTGTGAGGTTCAGTGAAACTCAGTTGAATCTGCACAGTTAGGTACTGATCTTGTGTCTCCTGCAACTTGTTTTAGTTTAATATACCGTTTTATCATTTTTCTTCTTCTATATAAGTATTCAGTCTAAAAATAAATAAAAATACTTGCTCATTACATAATACATATAATGATCATACAAATAAAAGATATGTAAACGAGAGGTATAAAATATTCTGTCATGATTTGATTTTTGAATTCATCTATCAATGAACCTTTCATCTAAAAGCAGTTAGGATTAAAGTAAGAATTAATTTGTGAAAGCTGAACTTGATAATGAAAATTGTATTGAAAAAGAAAAAAGGGCAAGAAAGAAAAATATATTGATAGGTTCTCTAGGTATGTAGTAAATCTCAGGACAAATGTCTTTTGCTCCTTACAAGCTTATCCACAGAAAAGGAAAAATTATTTTCTAACAGTCAAATCATCAAGTACCCTGATGATAGTCTTTGTAATATGACCTCTATATGAGATTTTAGCTGAATATCAACTCTCAAAGTTTTAATAACATAAATTTGTAATGATACAAATAATATCAACAGTTAGATCTTCACTCAATTTCAACCGCATCTATAAACACAATGAGAACCAATGATCAACGTATATTGTGCTTCAATTTATATTTTATTTCGTGTTCAAATAGCCACACCCTTTAGCAACAGTCTTTTTTACCGTTGTTTAGTTTAATCTTATTTCTTTTTCTGTAAGCAAGTTTATTGGCTGACGTTGTAAGTTACACTACATTGTTTCTTAACTGCAAACATGCTCCGAGTTTTAACCAAAGCTAGTATACATCAATGCATGATACTGTAGATTTCTCATGTACAAAATCTTAGAGCTGCAATTATTTATGCATATGCAAGATTGACTCAGCCATTTGGCACTAGCAATCAAGGGATCACATTCAGTGCATTATTTGCAGTTGGTTTTCAAATAAGTGAGAAACCAAAAAAGAAACGGTGAAGGATCAATGATGAATCACAAAACATCCAAGAAACAGTTAATTTTTCAAGGGAAGAAGACAAACTTCAAGATCTGATCATGGCAATGCTAAATGACCGTATTTGAGACAGTCCATGTTTGATTAAATTTCTTCATCTGAGGGGACCTCTACTTCCATCCATCTTCAAAGATTGATATTCACAACTTGTACATGTAATTATATCTGAATATTCCATATTTGTTGGCTAAGTTAGATCAAATTTAGTGTATTATTTTTACTGGAAGATTATAGATTTACTGGTTAATGTGGTGTCTCCATCATCAAGTTGTAAGAGGAATCATGTGATATCATATCTAATATAAAATTTACATGCTTATTAACCTTATCTTTGGAAAATTAATACCCCTGTTAAAATCTTATCTATATATGTATTCTCTCAGTCAGTGAGTTAGTACCTTAGTAGACTCAAGTCAGCTTTCTTGCTTTCCATTTAACATTATATCTGTCTATATTTTCTTCGCGATATCGATGAATGGCAACCAGAATCAGCATCAGTCGCCAATCTTTTCGATGCAACAACAAGATGTAAGTATAGTCAGTCATCTTTATTCCTTTTTTGTCATAAAATACTGATACAGTCATTTTTGTGATCCCCAAATATGATTGCTTTGGAAATTGTTGATTATCTATATTTGCGTACAGGGACCAAGCAGTCACTGCTTAGCAGATCAAACTGATGAATATGACTCGGTAAAATGGACAACGTCAAAGATGAACCTGATGAAAAAAATGCTAGGATCGGATAAAATCACTGTAAAAAATCAAAGAAAGAATCAGTATATGGAAGATCAAGACTTGCAAAATCAAGCCAGCAGTAACAACTCGCCAAATGAGATAATCAGAGTCTGTACCAACTGCAATACGACTAAAACACCCTTATGGAGAGGTGGACCTTTAGGCCCAAAGGTATTTGATAATTTTCTTTTCTGAAATTATTAGATAAACGGCCTTCATAAATCTTATATCTTGCTTTTATTGCAGTCACTGTGTAATGCTTGTGGAATAAGGCAGATGAAAGCGAGGCGTGCAATGAGGTTAGCTGCAGATGTAGATCGAACTGTTCCTTTCAAGAAACGGTTCAAGATTTTCTCTGCTTCATTGCCATCTCCTTTCCAGTTTTAAGCTTTGTACTGTATTGCTAATTGCTCTATCTTGTGATTTTATGTGATGTTAATGTAATTTGCAGGTTAGTTTCTCAGTGACAGATAATCTTTCAATGATGAGTGATATTATTGCGTTTGAGAGTTTATAATCTGAAATTTCTTGACAACAATGTAAACAAATTAACAGATTCACCACAGGAATAAGTTTTTTCTGTATCAACTCACCATTTCTCTGACAATAGACCTAGGATTTCATAAGAATGATATATCAACTTGCTCTCTTGCTATGTATTGTTAAGTTGCAGTGAAGGAATAATGTATCAAAAAACATCATGTTCAACTGAAGTGAGTACTAAGCTGTATATTTTTACTTTGAATTCAAGGAGCAGTAGTCATCACTTCATTCAGAAAATAATAGGTAAAAAGAAGAAGATACAATATGCACGCTGAAAATTTTACATTCTGTTTTGATATTACTTGGAATACAAACATAATTGTTTTGGCAAGGTAAATTTATTTATTTAACAACTCAATTATAACATCTTTAATAAAATTATCTACAACCCAGTAATATTTGCCTAATACATCCATAAATAGACAATCTACAATATAAACCTGGATGTGTAATCTTACTCTGACAAGTCACATCTACAGTTAAACTTCAACTGAATGATGGCAGTCTTCTTTTTGCCTTTACTGAGCCCTTGAGAACATCAGCAAACTTCTTGATTTTGGCTTTTTCAGGAACATCAAGGTTATCATTTTGACTCATATCACTCGAGCCATCTTCAGATATCATTCTCATATGACCTCTAGACATTCCAAGATCACTTCTACATCTCTCAACTAGCCTCTCACTGACTACGTTATTATATTCCTTTATTTTTTCATTTATAGAAGACGGTGAATTGCCCACATTATTTATCGAAGCTTTTTCCACAGAAATGCATGAGGCAACATTATCGTATGATCTCCTTCTTTCATTCATATCTTCCAATGATGAAATTTTGCTTCCATTATTCTTGCTTTTCCCCAATACTAACTTTTTAAGCTTGCTGATAACCTTTGATTTTCTGGAGTTGGTGCTTTTAGTTGAAGAAGTAACATCAAACGATGTTTCACTGTAGTCATCGCTAGATGTTTGAGAAGAAGAGCACGATTCAATATCAAAATCGAAGTGATCGATGTTTTTTGAGTTGGTATCAGATTTAGCATAATCAAGTATGAGTTTCTTGGCTTTCTTTTCGGATTCAGGACTCAAACATTTGCTCAAGTCTCTTGCTGCTACTTTTCCTTGAGCTGGTTGATAGTTTCTTAATTCGTAGCGGAGGCAAGCGTTAACCCATCTAAGGTACACTAGTTCTTCCACATCTGTACATCGATCAGTCTGAAGTTGTTCTATTTGTTTCTTCAAATTGTCATTCTCTTCTCTTAAGTGAGTATTCATCTCTAATGCCATCACCTGCATCAATTTCATGATTCATCATGCATAGTCTTAACAGTATGCACACGACTGTTGGTAACCAATAAGCAAACAAAGAAAGAAAAAAACCATAAAATATATACCATGTGTTTTAATACATGTAAACGCTAATACTTCAAACCTACGCCTTCTGTTCATTACAAATGATTGATTGTTGTTACCCCTATTTAAGTCGAACTGTGCTGTGAACTCTGTACTAGACATGTAATATGTAGGTCAACTTTAAAGACGATGACTACTGAATATTTAGCCTGTCATTGCATACTTATGCATAACAACCTGAAGGACTCAAACGTTGGTAGCTCAAAGACAATATTACTTGCAGCCAAGTACCCCACACACACACTAAATGTTATGTATGCAAGGTAATGTGTTTCCCGAATCATTATATAATTTACTACAGAGCTACAATTAATGGTCTTCATGTAGTAGGTCATATCATTGTCATTATATTATTATGTTAGCACTAATCTCTGTGAATTAAGATTAGTTATATGGACATGAAATGTGTAACCGTATGCCAGTTGTCCGCAACACACGATATCATCATATCTTTCTTTAGATCTAGCACTGCATATATACTTTCTTACAACTCTTACCCATGTCTTTGATCTTTTTATTCTGATTTTATGCATTCCAATTTTCTAACAGCGATGTCCATTTGTATTCTACTAGCATCACTAAACAATTAAGTGAATCTCAACTTTAATATATGTGTTTCTCACCTTACATTCGAAGTATTGTCGTACATTCAACAACGTTCATATATGACACATCAAATTTATGTTGTGCTTACACTCCTCCGTTACTCCGTTCATATATGACTTCCGTTCATATATGACACATCAAAGTGACTGTTCAATAATAAATATCAGATAGTAGGGCAAGTCAAATCGTTGTTCTATAACATATCTCTTATTCTAGAAGATATGTCCGCACTCCTCTGTTATACCCCAAAAAATTTAATCTCAAACGGGGATCGGCATTGCAACTTACAAAGGGAGGAAGGCTATCGAAGATCTAAGAATAAAGAGCTATCGAAGATCTAAGAATAAAGAGCCGCTAAAGGTCTAAAGGAAGAGCCGCGGAAGGTCTAAAGGAAGAGCTATCTAAGGTTTAAAGAAAGAGCAATCGAGTTTCTATTAAAAGTGCTATGGAAGGTGTAGAAATCTCCAAAAGTTTTCAATGTGTCAGTTCCTTGTTGAATCATTCATGCCACATCAGCATAAATGAAAAATGGAAGTGAAAAGGAGGATTTATATTATAGTGCCATGTGTCATTCCGACAGCATGCCGCATCATCATTCGACTAAAATGATCTCAGCCGCCCAAAGTTGCCGCATGCCATGTGTCAAAAAGCCAATGGTACGATTTTACTACAAATTGACATTTACCTTAACATAATAGGGGGCCTTTGTTCCTGAATTATATTCTTCTTCATCTTTCTTTTGTAATCAAGACATAGATAAAAAGCTTGCTTTGAGACTTTCATGGCCGTTGAGGTCAAATTGTAATTGACTAATTGTAAAGGCAGCCGGATAAACATGGAATTTGCATATGATGTCAAAGCATATTTCTAGTTTCATATTAACTTCTCTGTGAGTTCTTGAAAAATTAGGCCCAATTTAAGGCTTAACATTCTCCATTCCAACCAACAATTTTAGTTTTCTGGTATTCATCCCCAGCTATCTCCGCATCTTTTTGAAAATTCACCATAGTACCTAAAACCCTTACTCAAATACGCCCATTACAAAATGTTATGACACTCCAGTCTTTATAATGCTTAGTAAACTATAATTGCATGTACTTATTAGTCTTGTTTTGTCTACAACTGGTGGTCTTTAATGTCACAACCATTCTAACTAAACATGCTGGTGAAGTAAATTTGTAACCAATTTTAAAAGTTGAAGATGCTCTTCTAGCATGTTAATTTTAGCCTGAAATATCACACTTTCAGAATGGAAAATATATTTTAATAAACTATACTATTATAATGTTCTAAGTAGCTGTCAGGCAGCCTTTGAATATGGTTCATATTTATACTTATCAATCAGAAATATACTAACTTGCGAGAATAATGTTAATGTGGTGGTGCCACCATTGACCATAAGTACGCTACAAGTTAGCCAAATAACTATTATCATCATTTGTACTTGATAATTCACTCATTGCATATAAACTCTATGGTTTCATTGCATATAAACTCTATGGTATCATAGGAATAACCAAATCTTCTTAAATCTATGTTTCAAATGAGGCGTGAAATTAACTGTTCCATATTCAATCTGTAATATGTTTATCCTACCCAACCTACAATATCTATCAGTAATCAAATGTGTTGCCATCTGAAGTAATCTAACGATGACATATATGTGTGTGTGTGTGTGTGTGTGTGTGTATATATATATATATATATATATATATATATATATATATATATAGGAGCACAAGTCAACAGTTAAACAGAAAAAAGTAGTACAGTAGAGAATACCTCTTGTGGACTTGGTTCCTTCATCGTCTCTAACATCTCTGCAAACTTCAAATTCTCTTTGGCTAGCCTGGAGTTTACCATTCTCAAATCAGTAACCTCTTCTTCCAGTTCCTTCAATCTCTTCAACTTCATTTCATTCTCTACTCCCTCTTCTTCAACCTTGCGTTCTCTGTTTATCATTTCTGTGATGCTTGCGTGAAGTAAAGCTAATTTCTCTTTTGCTTCCTCTCCATCCAGTTTCAACTTATGCTTCAATGCCTTAATTTCTTCTCTAGCAGATTCAAGTTCAGATGCTATCTTCGGATAATCTGATACTAGAGATTTCAACTTCTGGTTATCTGTTTGCAAAGACTCAATCTTCAGCATTAACATCTTACGATCCATTACATTCACTTTCAATCGATTCTCAAGCTCTCTCAAAGAAGCACTTTGCTCTTTCAAGTTGTGATATTCGATCATTTGTAACTCAAGGTGTCTCTCTCTTTCTTTAAGAGACTCGACCATATTCTTAAGATAAGCAATCTCCTTCTCCATTTCTTCCCTTTCCTCGAACACAACTTCTTTGTTTACAGCGTCAACCTTGTTATTTTCTAGAATGGTCTCAACTTCTTGATCTGTAATGTCATTATAAGCACCATCTTTCGTTATAGTGGTTGTAGTTGAACTAGGGCTCGATGTTCCATTTATTATCTTAGCAAAAGCCTCCTCCTGGTAACGAATATCAACAGTTTATCAAGACCGTCGTAGTTTGAACTAAATAATATATCCACACACACAGACCCAAAAAAAAAAAGGAAATAAAAAAGTGTTGCTGCTTAAGCCAAATTGAAGTCTGTAAAAATAATAATTGAAAAAATTCATTTAGAGTTTTTAGTAATAATCTTTCCCAAAGCTTCATCCCAAGTTGACAGAAAAAAAACAAAATATCATCATTAACTTTTAGTCATTGATCCAGTGCATAAGCAGCTAATTTAGGTAGACTAATTTTCCAAAAACAGCTAAATTACCAAATAAAATCTAAGTATAGCACAAATTAATGAATAATTCAAATTCATATCTAAAAATACATATGAAATATTGTATAACAAGTTTCTCAAGCGTATTATAGCAGGATGTTGCAATTGAATTCGCTGTGGCATGAATCTCGTTAAGATCCGTTAATAAGAAAAAAAAAAATTCAGATGAAATATATGGAAAGGGCTGGCAAAATAAACATACTCCTTTTATAAATATCAATATAAAAAAATGCATAAATTAGAGTTTTTGACAATCTTACACTTGATAAAATGTTTAGCTCGTCTCTAATGCTTGCAGCCACGACTTTTGATGACTTAACCATAGATTTTTCCGACCCAGGATCACCTTCGACCCAAATAAAATCATATATTAATCTATTTAATAAGCAAAAATTAGACAAGCGCAAAAAAAGGAAAGATCTTTTTACCTGAAGGAGATTTGGGACAAGAGATTCTGGGCTTAAAAGTTACTTGTGATGCAATATAGGTAGCCAAAGAGAGAGCTAAAGCAAAACCCAGTTTCAAAATAAGAGGTTTGGAATCTGTTTTATTTCCTCTACTGAGAACGTTATCTTCCATTAACAAGACTCAAGCTCTTTTGCTGCTCTTTATTCTCGATTCTAATAAATTTTATTAATGATTAGGACGAATAAGAGAAGGAGAAGGAAAAGCGATTTTAAATTTAAGAAAGAAATCTCTGTTGTCATACAATTATAGGCACAATGTGACCTTCGGAGTTGGAGTAAGAACAAGGAGGAAGAAAGCAGAATATTTTATTTGGGAGTAATGAAACACGTTCCATTTTATATACTAGCACACCAAACATATATTTATGTTATATATGCTACTTTCATGCAAAATAAATTGTATTCACATTAAATGCATATATATTTCTTTATTTTGATCTCCATCGACTATTTACATAAGAATCTGAATTTTAGTTTAAATAGATGATAGATAAAGAGATTTATAAATAAAAGTACCAAATATCTGTTTATAAATAAAAGTACCGAATATCTTTGATAGCTAAAATAGAAGAACGATAAATAATTTTCTTTTATACATAAATTACTAAAATGTGAGATCTGTACAAAAAATGCATTTGAACACGTTACGAAAATTGAACCATGGTTTAGTCATTTATTGAAATAATTCCATGGAGGTAGTTACCAAAATACAAATTGATTAAATAGATGCTCATTCTTTTTTATACATAAAAGAAGTAATAATCATCGCACGTCTTTTGTTTTTTCTTCATACGCACACCATACATCCTCGTTTACATTTCTGGAACAGATCCCTGAAATTATCAAAAATCAATGAATCGAGAAAAGACAGTGGAATCGATTTTTGTATCGATTGGATGTAGCTCGACGAGTTGGTTAATGTTAGAGCTTGGCTGAAATCTCAAGTTTGGTGATCGAAATTAGATTTTTAATCATCACCAAAAATAGGGTTTTTGTACATGCGGTCGAAGGAGGTGAATGTTAGTGATGACTGGGTAAGAGAATCTTACCTCTCACCACAGATGTATTTAAATGACATCCACGTCCATTACCCGTAAGGATGGAGCAACTAACATATGTGGTCTTTGGATTCGTATTTAATGTGAAATATTGCAATTAATTTATGTATGATATTAATAAATATATATTATATTAATGTATTTATTTATTGTTGTTTATTTACAAGGTACTGATTCAGATGGAGATTTAATTGGATCTATTTGTAGATCTCATCAGATTTAAGTATCTTACCCATATAGTATAAACCTCTTCTTATTCAAAAAGGGAAATAGCCAATCAACAAATATAAGGTGAAGAATCATTCATATGCTAGAATAACTCGGGAGAGATTAATTGCTATTTATGTTAAAGGGGAATCATATCTGAAATGGAAAGTGAATTATTCAACAACAATAAACAAGGAAAATATCACACTGATTAATTCAAACAAGAAAAATACCACATTGACTAGTTCAAACAAGAAAAATATCGCATTGATTAATTCAAATAGAGAATCTTTTGCAAAGAAATTTTTTTTGGCAGTTCAAGCTATATATATTACAAGTTCTTCTTCTTATCAAAGCATCAAATCCACTACATTAACATCTTCAATACACCATTCAATCTGATCAATAATTTTTTTTATCAAACACTAAGAACTGTCATCACAAACAGTTTTGCTACATCAACAACATTCACGGACTACCATTTACATCACTTTTAGACAAGTAATTGATCATCATCAACTCAGCTTCATCAAACTGCAGTAGCTTCATCAAACTGCAGCAACTTCAAGTCTATACACAACATTGAAAATCAAAGAATGTACATCACCAAACCATGACTTAGGCAATACACTCATTAGAATCAACAATAAAATTTTCATTGTTATTACAATTGATTGAAAACTAGGAGTCGAGCATATCTTCATTACCTGGCAGAATTCCAGTGCATGACAGATCAAGGTAACCACCATTCGATATCATCCATTCTCAGACAAACAACTTTAGACGTTAAGACTAAAGCCAAACTCAATAACACCATATTCATATTCAGACGTCTCGATTTAGGAGCAGCAAACTAATAAGCATCTCATCATACAGATCCGACCCAAAAACATCCAGAGGACTTCAGGCAGCAACTTTTAAGTTCAGGCTTCGCAAGCTACACTCTATCATCAGAGTTTCAGCATCGCTCAACGACAAAGGCGTAGAAACACCATGACTCGGACTTTGACAAGGTGAAGCTTCATATCCAATGACGACAAAGTGAACAACTCACAAATACTCACGGTAGTTCAACCCTACTTTCTACGCTGTGATAATATGTAAATTTAATTAAAATAGAAATATTCGAATTCGATTTTTGAAAATTATTATTTTGAAAATAAATTCTTACTTATTTGAAGTTTAGTTAATAAAAGATTTTGTTTTAATAAATTAAATTAATTAATAAACTCTTTTCGGATAATACTTTGAAATTGAATAAAATGTTTTAATAATATAAAATAATTTTAAACTATAAATAATTTTCAAATGATTGAAATTGTTGAAAAATAAAATAAACAAATTTTGAATTGGAAGAAATTGTGTAGTTATCAAAATATAATTTGTAGAATGAAGTGTAAATCAATTTATATTGGATTGAAATTTATTTGTAAATAAATGAAGAAGTCACTTAAAATAAAATAAAGAAAATATATAAATGGGTAAATTGAGAAATTTAAAAAGCCCAAGCCCATATTTTTTTTCTAAAATCCAACAAACTCCAAACCCGGTCAACTTATTTTTCCCTATCTCAAGCCGTTAGCCCCTTATCATTCCATTCCAGCCCGAGAACCCCAAATCGAATCACACAATAAAAAAATGATTCACAAATGATCCTAGCAACATCGAACGCTATGGAGGTGCGAGATTTAAGAGGCCGCAATTGTTGGCGGCGCGTGGCATGGGGTATTCGCGAAGGAGGAGGCGCGCGACCTCACGCGATTATGAAGTTGAGTTCGTGCATGAGGCTGGCATTGAGGAATCCAGGCGGGCTTGGTTGTAGCATGATGGAGTCTGTGGTATGGTGTTGGCGACGGAAATTGGTGATGATTGTGGAAGTAGGGATGCGGCTGGCATTCAGGCATCGAAGGTGGTTGATGTGTGACTGCACCGATAAAGGAAGTATATGACTTCACTTGGAATTTTGGTGAGTTTCTAAACTCACATCTATATCTCACTATATGCTATATATTTATCTCGATTACTGATTGAATTGCTTGGTTGTATTGATTGTTTGGGATGTTGGATATGGTTTTGTGTTGACGGTTGAAATTTTATATGTGTTGGATTATCAAAATGAAAAGGAGTCGTTGTTCAAATGCATTTTGATTTGTGTAGTTTAGTTGTATATTGTGTGTGCATTGTATGGATGACCGGATTTAGATGTAATTCAACTCGAACTAGATGATAAATTTTTTATTGATGATTAGTTGATATTTTTGGAGGATTTTGCTCCATGATTTATATTTGGATGTTCTATTTATTTTCTTGTTTTAAAAAGATTTTAGAAAGATTTGGAAAATTATTTAAGGGGTTTTAAATTAGATTAAAGAATATTTACAAATAAGTAAAATTGGTTGGAAAATAAAATGATTTATTAAAAATAGTTTTGGATATAAAAGTCCTTTTGAAACTGAAAAACGAAGAATTTTCAATAGTATTGGAATGTATGGAATTTTTACAAGTAGAAACGAAGGGTAATAATATTTTCGAAAATGATTTTTATTATAAAGTGTATATAATAAAAAAGATTCAAGGGCGATTTAAAATGGGGATTTTTTATTATCTAAATCCAGTTTTAAGAATTTTGAAACATACGCCCCTTTATATATATAGTTTGGTTTGAAAATTGATTTATTTGGATATCTGTATTAAATTTTATATAATGAGATTTTGAGTAAACGATGTAGTAAACGTTCAAGTAATACATAGTGGTATTATACTAGCTTTTAGTAAACATTCAAGCAATACTGAGTGGTATGGAACGCTCAAGTAATACTTGTTCATTACTATTGGTGAGTAGACGTCACTTTCGGAAGATAGGTTAGGAATTTGTGATATTCTCTAGAGGTGACTCTTTTATAGGAACTAATAGTCGAGATTCTAGTACTCTCCAAGGGCTACAAGTTGGCGTTATGTTGTGATTTATATATTCACCCTCTAAGGACTAACTAGTCGAGTATCATTATCTACTCTTAGGGCTAATAGTCGAGGATTTATTATGTTGAGATGCTCTCATCAGGACCTGTAAAGTTGAAAGCAATTGTTGTCACTCTCATCTCCTATAGTCGAGAGTACTAGTTATTACTGTCATTAGGACTTATCTACTCGAGAGTATTATTGGGAATCTACGTTATAGGATTCATGCCACTATGAAGAGCACGTGATTAGGGTCCACCAAATGGGCCAGTATCCATCTTAGTGGTTTTGATTGTGGAGCCGCGGCTCGGATCTGTGATGTTATTTTGTTGAGTCTATAGGTTAAGGGTTATTGCTCTTATTAGAGCCAAAGCCCAAACATAACTTAAGGACCAACTGTTCATTACCAATGGCAAGTAGGAATCATGACCAATGCTCAACGTAGTATGGAAGGGTGTTTATGACATGCAAATGGATATTGATGTTGCGATTCTAAGAGTAACTAAGGAATTATAAAAAATGGTTTGCGGTCATTAGCATTTACTAGAGCAGTGTGCAGTACGTTTATCTCCCATCTAGATTACTTAAGTAGATCCATTATATACGTGACATTTGATATTATCAACCCACTCGAGATGATGATTATTCGATATTAGAGATTGACTACATGTCCATCTGTCATTTGAGATAATCTAACCTGAGACAGCTGTGTGTTGTCTATCTATGACATTAGAGACTTGCTGTGTGCTTATCTATTATTCTCTCATAAGAGATTATGGCTGAGAGATATTTTTGTATGATTTGTTGTTTCTATCTCTTAGGACCATGCAATCTAGAGGTTTGCCTTTCTAAGGACCATGGGTCGAGATAAATGGTTTTGCACATTAAGTATTTGATTGACTTTGATGTTTATTGAGTTTATGTTTCTTGATATCTCTAAGGGCCTAACAATCGAAAGTTCTCACTTTTATTAGGACTGTAGGTCGAGGTAATTATTTGGATATCGCTTTCGATGTTTTGTATGAATTGTGCTTTATTTAGATTTGTATTTTCGACAATCTCCAAGGACTAACAGTCGAAAGTCTTTACTTCTATTAGGACCGTAAGTCGAGATGGTATTCTTGGATATTGATTTCTATATATTGTAAGGATTATGTTCTATTTGATTTCCACATTTCTTTATTTATTTCCTATGGCTTAATAGTCAGAAGTTATTACTTCCATTAGGGATGTAAGTCAATATTTGTATGCCTTGTTAGTGATGCTTTGATTATATATTTGGAATTCTACATTTCTTAGTTTTTCTTTTAGGGCTTAACAGTCGGAAGTCTTCACTTCCATTTGGACTGTAAGTCAAAATAGATTTTTACTAATTCTCATACTTTGTATGAATTATGATTCATACTTTTATTGTGACTTTTATGGACATGCGATATGCTCGTCCCTAGTATTTTGTGGTTTTGATGAGTTTGATTGTATCACCCAATTTATGTGCATCGCGATTCTTATATGCTTATATGTGTTCCATGGGTGATTATTGAGATGTGTAGCATGGTATATTATTACGATGTTATGATGGATATTACATTATGCCGTATACATTCTTTGTCTTTTATAATCATACTTTATTATCATGTACTCACCTTGGATATAGATATAGTCTAACCCTTGTATTATTTATATAATACTTGGGTCAGTCCGAGATGTTTCAGGTATAGGGACATTAGCCATTTTGGATGATTGGTCTTTAAGAAGAGACACTATATATTATATCATATTTTGAGAAGTTGACTATGTATATTTTCTTTGGATGTATCCTTGTATTTGTTTTGATGATATGACCATGAGTTGTATATTGTGTATCTGACTTGATGTATATAGCCGATGTGAGTCAGAAACTCCATTTTTTATAGACTTGCCATGTTGGGTGTGTATGTATTACTGTGTATTATATTATGCTGCTATGATTCGTGGCTCCATGTTCCCTTATATATATGTTATAGTGTTCTGTCCAGGTAAATCCATGTGTTTCTTGCTTTGTATCGATACAAGGTACGTATATAGTTGAAATATTTTGAGGTAAGAATATGTATCGATGTTGGCCTAAGGGAATATTCATGTGTGGTCGCTCCTAACAAGCCTCACTCTCTGTATTACCAAACCGTATTATTTTATAATACTCTTTTGTAGTATGGGTATATTGGTAGGGCGTTACAGTTTGATATCAGAGCATGTTCAGACCAATATAGAATATATTTTACATGAGTCTTGACCTTAGAATGACTTAGAGTCCATGTTCCCCTTGGCCTTGGGTGTGTGGTATTTACTATAACAACCTGCATATTTTACGATTATATATTTAAATGATTTATTTAAATATAGCATCATTAGTTGAATTCATCGAGCGAACACATCCGCAAATCCTAAGGATTGTTCTTGGGAATCTAGAGAATTCATCGAGCGAACACATCCGGACTTACTCTCTCGTGCTCCTTAAGGTGAACTTCTCACTTTGAATTTTTTCTTTTGTGTTATTATGCTTTAGAGTGGTTGTTACTCATTATTTCCTTCTTAAGTATTGCGAGGACACAATTTCTTTAAGGAGGGGAGTCTGTAACGGTAATAACAGTGACAAACGCTTGCAACGGAAATATCCGTCAGTAATTTATAACGGTAATAACCGTTAGCAATTGAACGGAAAAAAGTGTTACAAAATGGCTTGTTTGGTGTAGTGATCGTTAGTTGAATTAAATTCCAAAATGTGACATTTTGTAAACAGTCGAATCCGGACTCGAGACCACTTCATTAAGTTCAAAACGACGTTTACAACTTGTTTAAGTATAAACATCGATATGTTTGGAGTTGATTAGGATTTTGGTATTTTCATTTGGGCTTTGGGTTGGGTTCTAGCCCACTAACCCAACAAGAGAACCCAAACTCTTCTACCTAATAACTCCCACTCCACTCCTCTTCATTCATTCATTCCATTTCTAATTTTCTAACACTCTCAAACAAAAGGAAAAATGGGGGAAAAGAAAGGAAATTAAAATTCCTAAGCCCTAGTTCTCTTAGGAAATTCAAGTTCTAGTTCTAAAATCAAAGAGAAGCTTAGGTATGCATCCTCTTCATCTTCTCCATCTCAATTCCTCTTCAATTCTTGATTTTTCCTATAACCTAACTTAGGAAATTTATTGCATTTGATAATAGATTGAAGATTCTAGAGGTGTTGTTGAAGAGAAATCAATCTTAGCTTGTTTTAGAGCATCTCATTTCTATATTAGAGTATAAAGGTGAGTTCTTGAACTCACATCTATGTTTATAGCTTTCATTTTTGTTAGGTATGAATTCCTAGCATCCATCGCTCGTTCGATCGCTTCCAGTTTGGATTTTCCCTATTTGGGCTAGGCAAATTTTTGCCTAGCAGAAAAATCCAAACATCTGGTTGGAAAAATCCAAACATCTGGTAGGGGTCTCTGGAAAAGAGAAAAAAATAACAAATACAAAAAAAATGGCAGAGCCAAAATCCAGACGTCTGGTTAAACCCAACCAGACATCTGAAAGGCTTCTGGAATTGAAAAGAAAAAGGAGAAAAAACATATATACTTCCAGAACCCAGGGCCAAACGTCTGGCTAAACCTACCAGATGTCTGAAACTGTTCAATTTTGCCTATTTTGGCTGTTTTTGAGTAGATTTCCAATTTTTATCAATTTTTGTTGTTCCAGATAGTTGTTGTCATTTATTATCGACTTTGATGACTTCTTTTATGGATTTTTGGGAATATCCATTTGATATCGATTTTTATGACTTTAATTCTCGTCATCGAATGTGGATTTTGGTGATAAATTGTTTTTACAATCATTTCTGTGATTTGTCACTTTAAAATACAAAGGTTTTTATACTAGTAGTAAATACTCATACTCTTTCCTAAAAATGATTTCAACATTACTTTTAATACAAACCTTGTTTTTAAAACCGTTTTTCAATCTACTAGTATACACAAACCTTTACCTCATTCGTATGAGAAATCCAATTAAACGACTTAGCAAAACAAGTGGTATGAAACACTTGCGTTTACTTCGTCGGTTAATTCTTAGACTTGTTCGATTGAAATCTTGTGACAATTTTCGAGTGGAAATCTACAATTTGTTCATAAATATTTAAGTTAAGCCAGTGGTTATGGGACATGAAGCTAAACTCATTTATTTACTAGCTTGATGTAATTTACACTTATTGATCTATGACGATCATTTTGAGGTTTAGACTAGCGATATGCGATGTCTCTTTGTCCGCGTGGGGGACTGTACCCCGTTTCGTTGAGCTTCGTCTCATTTTTATGGGCTAGCGACCTATGGGTTTATTTTAACCGTTTTATGGAGTTCGGTTCATCGGGCGTATCGTTGTACTACGTCGTTGTTCCGACTTATTTGAGTTTCAGGTTCCTCGGGCGTACCATTGTACTACGTCGTTGCACCGGCTCTATGGGTTAGCGACCCATGGGATAGCGTCCCGTTTGTGATACACGTGTTTGTGAGTTTTCATGCCCCCGTTTGTGATAGGCCTTCCCTTTGTGATTTCTGGATTTCTAGATTGATGATTTCTGGAATTTGTGTTTCACCAATTTTGCGATTTGCATTAATATGTTTTGTCAATATTTGACGTTTGGTGAATAAGCTAAAGAATATGATATTCTTTTGGATATTTGAGGAGATTTGAGATATTTTATGATTTTCATTGTTATCATATATTTTTGTCATATCTCTTATCCTATCTCATTTTCTATGATATTTATAGCTAGACTGATCCGTTTATTATTTTCCTTCTTAAATAATACTCGGGTCAGGCCGAGGTGTTTCAGGTGCTTCCACTTGACTTCTTAGCAGGGACTGGCTTCTGAATTTTGGCTAACTACTTTAGCTTGGTAGTTTTTGTTTTGTATACATTCGAGATAGAGACTCCTTGATGTATACATATTCTTTTGTCTAGCACTTGTACCTATTCTTTTGTGATGAAGTGGATCTTGTATGACCACTACTTTAATGTACACTTCTATGTGTTGTATTCATATCTGTTTCCGCCTTAGTGATATGAATATCTGTGACTGATTTAAGTTATGCTTATTTTATATTTGTTTTCGAAGACCACATAACCACTGTGTAGTAGCTTTGAGTTTGTAATTGATATGTCAGATTTCCTCTTGAAATGAAATGCATGACATACTATCTGACATATCGGTGCTCACACAAAGCAATTACATAGATGGTCGCTCCTCAATAGCCTTATTCTTCGTACTAATTGATGGCATTATCCAATAGTGTCCTTGGTTAGTGTGAGTATAGAGGTGGGGCGTCACAGCTTGGCATCAGAGCCAAAATTTGGAACAATATAGAATATTATGACAAGAATCATTGTCCTAAGTCTCTCTTAGGAATCATGCCTTAGGATTTAATCCGAGTCTTAGGACCCGTTCTATCCTATTTTCTTTTATGATGCTTTGTTTTACCAATCAAGCTTATTTGAATTCATTCTGAGAATAACATTTTTCCTCTTTGTTCTTTCTTTCTTTCTTAAAGAAGAAGAGATGGTTAGACCTGGCAGTCCTAGCGCTGGTCAATCCAGTGGTCCTTCTCTGGATGGCGTATTTATGTCTACCCAACAACTTTTGGATCTTGTAAAGAATCAAAGGTTTATCTGTGCTTTGAATAAGAACCCCAAAAAGGTTTTACATTTGAAATTAGAAGTGCCTTTCGACCAATTTGTAGATATCACTCTTCGACTTGAAGAGGCCGATAAAGGAAGTGATAGTGATGTTGGAGGTGCCAAGAAGGGCCTCAATAACAAGAAGAAGAGGCATATTAAGTTCAAAAGCCCTAATCCCAACAAGAAAGTGAAGCAAGCAACTTCGGTAGCAAAGACTCCTACCCCTGATCGTGGAGTATGCTACAATTGTAGTTCTAAGGACCACTATGCAAATAAGTGTCCGGAGCCCCTTACTTGTCGCTATTGCAAAAGTTTGGGTCATCCTAAATCTTCATGTCCCAAACTTCAAAGCAAGAAAGAGGGAAAACTGAATGTTGTGCAAGCCCCTAGTAACACTTCTCTTGGTCAAGGTATTTCTCATTCTTTCCTTGATGGCATTATTTTGTTTCGTGATTATCCTATTCGAATTCTTTTGATACAGGTGCATCTCCTTCTTTTATATCAAAAGAACTTGTTGATACTTTTTCTTTAAATATTATGGGCTTGATGACTTCACTGAGAATTGCGAATCTAGTTGGTGGATCCGCAACACTCAGTTTACTTTGTAAAGGTATCGAGATTATTTTATGTGATTATGCTTTCCATGCCGATTTGAATATTATGCGTTACTTAGGTTTCAAAATGATTTTGGGAATGGATTGGCTTAATCAATATGAAGCCCATATCCTATATCCCGAGAGGACTGTCCATCTTCGACATCCTCAATCTATTAAGCATATTTTTATTGTTCTTAATGATTTCGATTCCAATTCGGTGACATCATTTTATTCTTTAAACCCACATGATGAGGAAGATGTTATTTCCCTCATTCAAGTAGTTCGTGAATTTCTCGATATCTTTGAGCCTGTCTTAGGATTACCACCTAAGCGATCCCTTGAGTGGTGCTAAGGTCTTTTCAGCTCGACCTTGCCACCAGTTTTCATCAGCTACGAGATGCGGAGGATAGCGTTCCACTTACCGCATTCCGCACTCGTTATGATTTTTATGAGTGGATCGTTATGTCATTCGGTTTGACGAACCCTCCAGCTTATTTCATCCATTTTGTGAATCGAGTATTCTGCGAATATCTCGATGAGTCTGTCCTTGTATTCATTGATTATGGGTGAAAACAGCAGTTTAAAATTGCAAATCTTTCTAATAAGATATATTTATAAGTATAATTGGATTCTGTTATTAAGACAAGCAAAGAATATTTGTAAATTTTATAAGAGGCATGTTTATCATATAGAAGATGATTTTGTGTTGTATTGCCTATTGAGTGCTTTAAGAATTCTGGTCGATGCGCAACATTATCGATAGGAGTCTCCTAAACACTAGAATGAGACAGTCAGACACAGTAAATTGACTTGTAATAAGTAAATTTGTTTTTTTTAAATTATTACATAAAGTTAATCATAATTTTGAATGTCTTAGCTTTTTGGGAAAGAGGATCATGAAATAAATGATTTAGCATAGAAGCTGCTTTTCAAAAAAAAAAGAACTCCTTTCCGATGCTCCAATTCTTGTGATTCCCAAAGGGAACCAAGTCTTCATTGTTTGTACCGATGCTAGTCGTATTGGTTTGGGTGTCGTTCTCATGCAAAAGGGAACGTGTTATCGCTTATGCTTCTAGACAATTAAAGCCTGCCGAGACTAGATATGCCACTCATGATCTAGAGCTCGCGGCCATTGTTTTCGCTCTTAGAATTTGGCGTCATTATCGTTTGGGAGAGAAATTTGTTCTCTACTTCGATCATAAATCTTTAAAGTATTTATTCTCTCAAAAGGAACTTAATTTGCGTCAACAATGTTGGCTTGAATTCCTTGCATCTTATGATCTTGATATTCTTTATACTCCCGAAAAAGGGAAATCTTGTTGCCGATGCCTTTAGTCGTAAGAAACAAGCGGGTGTTTCCATGATGATATCCGAATGGAATGATCTCGAGACTTTGCCCTCTTGTGAGATTCGAGATCGTGAATCTGATTCATGTTTATCTCTTGTTTTATGTAGCCTTGAGGCTCATCCTTCTCTTTTTAGACCACATCCTTGAAGCTCAAAGGTAAGATCCCGAATTGACTCTTCTTAGCCAAAGTTGTAGGGATAAAAATAAGGTTGATGGTTTGAAAGACTTTGATATTGATGCTCGTGGAGCCATTCGAAAATTGGTAGACTTATTCTGCCTAATATTAGTGACCTCCGTAAAGACATTTTAGAAGATTCTCATCGTTCTAAATTTACCATTCATCCCGGTAGTAGTAAAATGTATGCCGACATGAAATGACTTTATTATTAGGATGGAATGAAATCTGATATTGCTAACTTTATTAAGCGTTGCATGACTTGCCAACTCATAAAGGCCGAGCATCAAAGGCCCGGTGGGTTATTGCAACCTTTACTCATTCCCGTTTGGAACTGGGATCAAATTTCCATGGACTTTATTGATGGTCTTCCTCGTTCTCATTCGGGTCATGATATTTTATGGGTGATTGTAGATAGACTTACCAAATCCACCCATTTTCTTCCCGTTCGGTCCAACCGGACTGTACCTCTTTTGGCCAAACTCTATGTTAAAGAAATTGTTAAATTGCATGGAGTTCCTACTTCTATTATTAGCGATCATGATCCATTATTTACTAGTGGATTTTGGAAGGGTCTTCAAAAAGCTTTGGGAACAAAGCTTAATTTTACCACCGCTTATCATCCTTAGTCCGATGGACAAACAGAGCATGTGAATCAAACTCTTGAAGATCTTCTTCGTGCATGTGTTCTTGATTTTGGTGGAAGTTGGGAAGATCATATTTCCCTTGTCGAGTTTTCTTACAATAATAGCTTCCAATCTAGTATTGGTATGGCACCTTTCGAGGCACTCTACGGAAGCCATGCCGATCTCCTTCGTGTTGGCTTGAAGCCGGTGAGAAGCTGGTTTTAGGTCCAGATTTTATTCGTGATGCCACAGAAAAGATTGACCTTATTCGTCATAGGATGAAAGAAGCTAAAAGTAGACAAAAATCCTCTACTGATAACCGAAGGAGGAATTAGAATTTTATGTGGGAGATTTGGTGTTCATTCGTGTTTCACTTATGAAGGGTGTTGTGTGTTTCAGTCGATCGAGAAAATTAACACCTCGATATATTGGCCCATTTCCCATCACCGAACGCATCGGTTCCGTGGCTTATCTCCTTTTATTACCGGCTCAATTTTTTGCTATTTATGATATATTCCACGTTTCTCAATTACGAAAATGCCTTAGAGATTCTGATTCTATTCTTGAGCCTGGTGTTACTGAAGAAATTGAAGTTTCACCTAATTTGACTTATGAGCAACATCTTATTCGTATCATTTCTACGGAGGTTAAACGCCTTCGAAATAAAGATGTTCCGCTTGTGAAAGTTCAATGGTCTGCAAATCCTAAGGATTGTTCTTGGGAATCTAGAGAATTCATCGAGCGAACACATCCGGACTTACTCTCTCGTGCTCCTTAAGGTGAACTTCTCACTTCAAATTTTTTCTTTTGTGTTATTATGCTTTAGAGTGGTTGTTACGCATTATTTCCTTCTTAAGTATTGCGAGGACACAATTTCTTTAAGGAGGGGAGTCTGTAACAACCCGCATATTTTACGATTATATATTTAAATGTTTTATTTAAATATAGCATCGTTAGTTGAATTAAATTCCAAAATGTGACATTTTGTAAACAGTCGAATCCGGACTCGAGACCACTTCCATTAAGTTCAAAATGACGTTTACAACTTGTTTAAGTATAAACATCGATATGTTTGGAGTTGATTAGGATTTTGGTATTTTCATTTGGGCTTTGGGTTGGGTTCTAGCCCACTAACCCAACAAGAGAACCCAAACTCTTCTACCTAATAACTCCCACTACACTCCTCTTCATTCATTCATTCCATTTCTAATTTCCTAACACTCTCAAGAAAAAGGAAAAATGGGGGAAAAGAAAGGAAATTAAAATTCCAAAGCCCTAGTTCTCTTAGGAAATTCAAGTTCTAGTTCTAAAATCAAAGAGAAGCTTAGGTATGCATCCTCTTCATCTTCTCCATCTCAATTCCTCTTCAATTCTTGATTTTTCCTATAACCTAACTTAGGAAATTCATTGCATTTGATAATAGATTGAAGATTCTAGAGGTGTTGTTGAAGAGAAATCAATCTTAGCTTGTTTTAGAGCTTCTTATTTCTATATTTGAGTTTAAAGGTGAGTTCTTGAACTCACATCTATGTCTATAGCTTTCATTTTTGTTAGGTATGAATTCCCAACATCTATTTCATGCTCAATTGTTTTTTATTTGAATTGGTTTGGTGAATTTTCCAATTTTGGTTTTGAAGTCAAAACTTTAAAGATCCTATCTTGGATGTTTGGTAATGTTATTGGTGGTGTATCGAAGAGCCTATAGGGTTGGGTTGTTGCTTGGCAAAATTCCTAGCATCCATCGCTCGTTCGATCGCTTCCGGTTTGGATTTGCCCTCTTTGGGCTAGGCAAATTTTTGCCTAGCAGAAAAATCCAGACATCTGGTTGGAAAAATCCAAACATCTGGTAGGGGTCTCTAGAAAAGAGAAAAAAATAACAAATGCAGAAAAAATGGTAGAGCCAAAATCCAGACGTCTGGTTAAACCCAACCAGACGTTTGGAAGGCTTCTGGAATTAAAAAGGAAAAGGAGAAAAAATATATATATTTCCAGAACCCAGGGCCAGACGTCTGGCTAAACCTACCAGACGTCTGGAACTGTTCAATTTTGCCTATTTTGTCTGTTTTTGAGTGGATTTCCAATTTTATAGATTTTTGTTGTTCTGGATAGTTGTTGTCATTTCTTATCGACTTTGATGACTTCTTTTATGGATTTTTGGGAATATCCATTTGATATCGATTATTATATCTTTAATTCCCGTCGTCGAATGTGGATTTTTGGTGATAGATTGTTTTTACAATCATTTCTGTGATTTGTCACTTTAAAATACAAAGGTTTTTATACTAGTAGTAAATACTCAAACTCTTACCTAAAAATGATTTCAACATTACTTTTAATTCAAACCTTGTTTTTAAAACCGTTTTCCAATCTACTAGTATATACAAACCTTTACCTCATTCGTATGAGAAATTCAATTAAACGACTTAGCAAAACAAGTGGTATGAAACGCTTGCATTTACTTCATCGGTTAATTCTTAAACTTGTTCGATTGAAATTTTATGACAATTTTCGAGTGAAAATCTACAATTTGTTCGTAAATATTTAAGTTAAGCCAGTGGTTATGGGATATGAAGCTAAACTCATTTATTTACTAGCTTGATGTAATTTACACTAATATATCTATGACGATCATTTTCAGGTTTAGGCTAGCGATATGCGATGTCTCTTTGTCCGCGTGGGGGACTGTACCCTATTCTGTTGAGCTTCGTCTCATTTTTATGGGCTAGTGACCTATGGGTTTATTTTAACCATTTTATGGAGTTCGGTTCATCGGGCGTATCGTTGTACTACGTCGTTGTTCCGACTTATTTGAGTTTCAGGTTCCTCGGGCGTACCATTGTACTACGTCGTTGCACCGGCTCTTTGGGTTAGCGACCCATGGGATAGCGTCCCGTTTGTGATACACGTGTTCGTGAGTTTTTATGCTCCCGTTTGTGATAGGCCTTCCCCTTTGTGATTTCTGGATTTCTAGATTGATGATTTTTGGAATTTGTGTTTCACCAATTTTGCGATTTGCATTGATATGTTTTGTCAATATTTGACGTTTGGTGAATAAGCTAAAGAATATGATATTCTTTTGGATATTTGAGGAGATTTGAGATATTATATGATTTTCATTGTTATCATATATTTTTGTCATATCTCTTGTCCTATCTTATTTTGTATGATATTATAGCTAGACTGATCCGTTTATTATTTTCCTTCTTAAATAATACTCGGGTCAGACCGAGGTGTTTCAGGTGCTTCCACTTGACCTTTTAGCATGTACTAGCTTCTGACTTTTGGCTAACAACTTTGGCTTAGTAGTTTTTGTTTTTTATACATTCGAGATAGAGACTTCTTGATGTATACATATTCTTTTGTCTAGCACTTGTACCTATTCTTTTGTGATGAAGTGGATCTTGTATGGCCACTACTTTGATGTACACTTCTATGTGTTATATTCATATCTGTTTCCGCCTTAGTGATATAAATATCTGTGACTGATTTAAGTTATGCTTATTTTATATTTGTTTTCGAAGGCCACATAGCCACCGTGTAGTAGCTTTGAGTTTGTATTTGATATCTCAGATTTCCTCTTGAAATGAAATGCATGACATACTATCTGACATATCGGTACTCACACAAAGCAATTACATAGATGGTCGCTCCTCAACAGCCTTATTCTTCGTACTAATTGATGGCATTACCCAGTAGTGTCCTTGGTTAGTGTGAGTATAGAGGTGGGGCGTCACATTTACCCTATGTAAAGGTATGATAGGAGTATACGATGATCACTGAGGTAATCCTTTAGGGACGTACTTGTTATTTTTCCTATTATATATATATTCCTTATTCCTACTTCTTATGTGTAATTTTTTTGTGAGAAATGGAAATGGTTGATGGATGCAGTGAAGAAAATAGTGGTTTGCCCGACGAGTAATGTCGGCATTGGTAATGTTGAGTAAACCACTGTGTGGCTTGAATATAATGAAGTAGTTCGATTAGGGATGCTGTAAAGACCCTATTTTGAATCTTGCATTATGAATACTTCACAAGTCTAAACTATGATGAGTTGAGTAAGAGGATCCAATAGTGATCAGAGTAGCCCACGAAAATCGATTGATAGTTTTACGTTGAAGGCTTTTGTTTACTTGTTTGAAAATGCATGTATTGTTGTATAATGCTTGTTTAATGTTGTTGATGGATGATGTGTGATGAATTGCATTATTGTTAATGGTTGATAAATGGAATATTTTTAGGAATTTCAAAACTAAATATTTTTATACAAGCTAGCATATGATTTAATAAAATATAAATTTGATTTTATAAAGTGGCTGAAAATGTTTTAATAGTTTATTTTGGTGTTAATTTGTCTATCGAGTGCTTTAAGAATTCTGGTCAATGCGTCTAGCCAACGTTATCGATAGGGATTCCTAAACACTAGGATAAGACATTTAGACAGAATGTTTCGAAAATTAGAGTTTGAGTGATGTTTGAGAAGGAGAATGTTTTAAATAATATTTTGAAATGAAAATAATTTTTTGAAAAGGAAGAGCTATTATTTTGGGAAGTAAGTAATAGTTTAAGATAAGATAAATAATAGTTTGAAAGAAAAAGAAATTTTTAGAGGGTAAATATTAGTAATGATTTTAGAAAAGATGGTTTAAAGATAGAATAATATTTTAAAGAAGTATTTTGAGCCATATTCTTGAAAATGAAGTATCGTATGGTATTTTGAAGTGAATAATATAGTTGTTTGAAAAAGAAATTTTCTATTATTATTTGATGATGTAAAATATAGTGCAAGTTGAAGTAAATTGTGTGTTATACTTTTGATTGTGTTGTAGCTTACATGAATGTTAAAAATATTTGTAATTATATGTACTATAATGTAAAACTTGTATTAAACTTATATATGTAGAAGTTTCCAATTTAAAGGGAGCTCAAGTCAAATTAAATTTGAAGTTAGTTATTTGAAAAAAAAATTACCTTAAATAAAGGAATAATTTTGGGTAATGTATAGGAAAAGTTAAGTTAAAACAATGATTTGTTTTAACCATAAATCTCAAACCATTGATCTGTTTTCGACGATTTTAAATTTATTAGAAATCTATGCCATTAGATAATAAATTTTACTTGAAACGCATTGTAAAATTTTGAGGTTAAGTATGGTTTAAATATGAATTAAAATGGATGTATATTGTTGTCCTGAAAATACAAACTCCAAATAACAGCTGTGACTTCATTCGACTATAACTTTATCTTGCACTTTCTGGAAAGCTAATAAGATAAGGGACAACTTCTGTTCTTATAGTTTTGTGAAATTTTGATGTTTACTATGCGAAAACTCTATCCTAAAGTAGTGGACCTGCTATGTAAATTCGATTTTATGAGATGATAGTGTTAAATAAATTGGCTATAGATTTTGGCATACAACATATTTTCATGATCCAAAAGGTTTTTTGGAAACCATTTTGACTAATCTACAACTCTACTTTTGGAACATCATGTGGTTTTATGCATTTGGCATTTTAAACTTAACTGAAACTTTGCATATATCAAGTGAACTTAGTTTCATTTCTCTATATGAATGCAATGCTTTATTATAATTTATAAACATGATCTTATATGGATATTTTTGAGTTAAGAATAGGTACATGAAGGTAACTATTTAAGGTTGAGTTGGGCATAAGCTCGCTTTTGCTCACATGAAAACTAAATAAGCTTACTTAGAATGCAAATATAAAGTTAAGTTTTATGCTAAATATATGTGATCTTGTATTGTTTCCCCATGTTTCAGGATGACCTATTGATTAGGATTATATTTATTATGATTATATCGTGTTGAGATTTTTTAGAACGCTCTTGTACAAAGGAGACTCTGTCGAAATTTTTCGAAAAATCGAACATTTGGTAAGAATTTCACAAAAACCTATCTTATGCGAAAATGAAAAGTGGTTGAATTAATGAGTCTATTTAAACTGTAGCATACGATAAGAGAAGTTAGAATGAAAGATCCACATAGAGGATTGAGTAAGTTTAAAATTGGTAGGAGATTGTAAATACAAAGAAAGTTTAGGGTATGATTTGTGTATGACGTCTTCCTATAAGAAATTGTGAGGATGCAATTTCGTGGAAGGAGGTCTATAACAACCCTGCTTTTTCTATCATAATAATATGTAAATTTAACTAAAATACAAATATTCAAATTCGATTTTTGATAGTTATTATTTTTGAAAACAAATTCTTATTTAGTTAAAGTCTAGTTAAAAAAAGATTTTGTTTTAATAAATTGAATTAATTAATGACGGATATTATTTTGAAATTGAATAAAATGTTTTAATAAATGCGTGAATGCAGTAGTGAAGGTAATATATGACTTCGCTTGAAATTTTGATGAATTTCTGAACTCACATTATATCTATATCTTATTATGTGCTATATATTTATCCCGATTATCGATTGAATTTCTTGGTTGTATTGACTGTTTGGGATATTGGATATGGTTTTGTGTTGGTGATTGAAATTTATGTATGTTGGATTATCAAAATGGAAAGGAGATGTGGTCCAAATGCATTTTGATTTGTGTAGTTTAGTTATATATTATGTGTGCATTGTATGAATGGTGGAAATTCAACGTAATTTGACTCAGGCCACACGATAAAATTTATATTGATGATTGGACGATATTTTTGGAGAATTTCGCTCCATGATTTATATTTGGATATTCCATTAATTTTCTTGTTTTTAAAAGATTTTAGAAAGCTTTGGAAAATTATTTAAAGGGTTTAAAATTAGATTGAAGAATATTTACAAATAAGTAAAAGTGGTTAGAAAATAAAATGATTTATTGGAAATCATTTTGGATATGAAAGTTCTTTTGGAAATGAAATAGAGAATTTTATTGGAATTTATGGAGTTTTTACAAGTAGAAACGAAGGGTAATAATATTTTCGAAAAGGAATTTTTTTGTAAAGTGTATATTTAATAAAAAGAATTCAAGGGCATTTTCAAAAGGGGGATTTTTGATTATCTATATCTATTTTTAAGAATTTTGAAACATATGTCCCTTTATATATAATTCGGTTTGGTATTTGGTTTATTCAGACATTTGTGTTAAATTTTACATAATGAGAATTTTGAGTAAATGGTTTAGTAAAACCAAGCAGTATGGGATATTTGGTAATACCTTTCTGATTGCTCTTTTGACTTCTCGTATGGAATATTTGATTTGTATTGTATTTTAAATCTAATATAATAAGGATATTGAATAAACAAATTAGTAATATCAGGTGGTATGGGACGCTCGGTAATATTTTTCGATCGTTCTATTGGCTCATATTATAGAATAATTGTTGTTTTGGTGAGTGTATTTTATTACTAGCTTTTAGTAAATGTTCGAGTCATAATTAGTGGTATAGGACGCTAAAGTAATACTTGTTCTATCACTATCATTGAGTAGACATCACTTATATTCTTAAGATGGGAGAGGAATTTATGATATCGTCCAGTAGTGGCTCTTTTATAGGGACCAGTAGTCCAGAGTCTATTACTCTCCAAGGGCTACAAGTTGGAGTTATGTTGTGATTTATAGATTCACTCTTTAAGGACTAACTAGTCGAGTATCATTATCCACTCTTAGGGCAAGTAGTCGAGAATTTATTATGTTGAGATACTCTCATTTGGATGCATGGAGTCGAGAGTACTTATTATTATTCTTATTAGGACTCATCTAGTCAAGAGTATTCTTTACACCCTCTAAGGATTAACTAGTCGAGTATCATTATCTACTCTTAGGGTTAGTGATCGAGAATTAAAATGTTGAGATGCTCTCATCAGGACCCATAAAGTTGAGAGCAGTTGTTATCACTCTCATCAAGAATCTGAGAGTCGAGAGTACTAGTTACTACTCTAACTAGGACTTATCTAGTCGATAATACATATTAGGAGTCTACGTCATAAGGTTCATGCCGCTATAGAGAGTGGGTGATTAGGACCCACCAGATAGGTTGTATCCATCTTAGCGATTTTCATTGCGGGGTCGCATCCTGGATCCGTGATGCTACTTTGATGAGTTTGTAGGCTGAGATTTGTTACTCTCATTAGAGCCATTGCCTAGACGCCACCTAAGGACCAATAGTCTGTTACCAATGGCAAGTAGGAATCATGATCAATGCTCAGCGTTGTTTGGCAGCGTGTTTATGACATGTAGATGGATAATGGTGTTGTGATTCCGGGAGTAACCAAGGGATCGTAGGAAATGACCTAGAGTCATTAGCGTTTCCTAGAGCAGTGCCGCAGTACGTTGATTATCCATCTGGATGACTTAGTTAGATCAATATATAGAAGACAGTTGATATTATTTGTGGAACTGGGCCAGCCCATGGTAGAAGTAATGTGTGAATTTCAAAAAAATTTACCATTTTGGATCTTTATTGGGCTTATAAAGTCTAATTTATTTAGAAAATTTCTAAATTTCTTTTAGATTAAATTGTTGTTTTATTTAAATTTATAATAAATTTTATATTATGCAGTTAATATTATAATATTTTCATGTGTGTGCCATATACATACATGTGTGTGCACACATATAACATAGCAATACATGCAAGGTATAACATGCTCGTGTATAAGTGTTGGGATTTACAACCCAACTGGCATGTTAACTCACCTAGTATACGAATATATTGTCCAAATGGATGTTTATATACTTTAATTTATGTATACAAAATATTACAAATATACACATATATATATATATGCATGTACGTACGTATGTATGTATATAACTATATTTTAAATAATTTTAAAATATATATATACATGGAATTTTAACATTATTTATATAAGTACATATATTTTAAAATAATTGTAAATAATATTAAATTTAATTATTTATTGCTACAAAGTCGAAAGAAATATATATATATATATGTATATGTAAATTTTTTAACTTATATATATTAAACACAGATACACACACATATATATATATATAATATAATAATAAATATATATATAGGGACTGACTATCTGGACACAAAATAAAACACAAATGGTGACACAAAAAGGATCTGGACCGTTGGATCTTTTTGTCCTTATATAGGAGGGTGGAATTCAGGGGGATATCTGATGGTGGAGATTCATTGTGTCAATAATTGTGTCAACAAGTTGTGTCCAAATAGATTTTCCCACGTATATATATATATATATATATTAATATTTTTCAAATATGCAAAATATATATATTAAACATATACATATACCTGATAATGTGCTGGCATTCAGGCATTGAAGGTGGTTGATGTGTGACTGCACCGATAAAGGAAGTATATGACTTCACTTGGAATTTTGGTGAGTTTCTAAACTCACATCTATATCTCACTATATGCTATATATTTATCTCGATTACTGATTGAATTGCTTGGTTGTATTGATTGTCTGGGATGTTGGATATGGTTTTGTGTTGACGGTTGAAATTTTATATGTGTTGGATTATCAAAATGAAAAGGAGTCGTTGTTCAAATGCATTTTGATTTGTGTAGTTTAGTTGTATATTGTGTGTGCATTGTATGGATGACCGGATTTAGATGTAATTCAACTCGAACTAGATGATAAATTTTTTATTGATGATTAGTTGATATTTTTGGAGGATTTTGTTCCATGATTTATATTTGGATGTTCTATTTATTTTCTTGTTTTAAAAAGATTTTAGAAAGATTTGGAAAATTATTTAAGGGGTTTTAAATTAGATTAAAGAATATTTACAAATAAGTAAAATTGGTTGGAAAATAAAATGATTTATTAAAAATAGTTTTGGATATAAAAGTCCTTTTGAAACTGAAAAACGAAGAATTTTCAATAGTATTGGAATTATGGAATTTTTACAAGTAGAAACGAAGGGTAATAATATTTTCGAAAAGGATTTTTATTATAAAGTGTATATAATAAAAAAGATTCAAGGGCGATTTAAAATGGGGATTTTTTATTATCTAAATCCAGTTTTAAGAATTTTGAAACATACGCCCCTTTATATATATAGTTTGGTTTGAAAATTGATTTATTTGGATATCTGTATTAAATTTTATATAATGAGATTTTGAGTAAACGATGTAGTAAACGTTCAAGTAATACATAGTGGTATTATACTAGCTTTTAGTAAACATTCAAGCAATACTGAGTGGTATGGAACGCTCAAGTAATACTTGTTCATTACTATTGGTGAGTAGACGTCACTTTCGGAAGATAGGTTAGGAATTTGTGATATTCTCTAGAGGTGACTCTTTTATAGGAACTAATAGTCGAGATTCTAGTACTCTCCAAGGGCTACAAGTTGGCGTTATGTTGTGATTTATATATTCACCCTCTAAGGACTAACTAGTCGAGTATCATTATCTACTCTTAGGGCTAATAGTCGAGGATTTATTATGTTGAGATGCTCTCATCAGGACCTGTAAAGTTGAAAGCAATTGTTGTCACTCTCATCTCCTATAGTCGAGAGTACTAGTTATTACTGTCATTAGGACTTATCTACTCGAGAGTATTATTGGGAATCTACGTTATAGGATTCATGCCACTATGAAGAGCACGTGATTAGGATCCACCAAATAGGCCAGTATCCATCTTAGTGGTCTTGATTGTGGAGCCGCGGCTCGGATCTGTGATGTTATTTTGTTGAGTCTATAGGTTAAGGGTTATTGCTCTTATTAGAGCCAAAGCCCAAACATAACTTAAGGACCAACTGTTCATTACCAATGGCAAGTAGGAATCATGACCAATGCTCAACGTAGTATGGCAGGGTGTTTATGACATGCAAATGGATATTGATGTTGCGATTCTAAGAGTAACTAAGGAATTATAAAAAATGGTTTGCGGTCATTAGCATTTACTAGAGCAGTGTGCAGTACGTTTATCTCCCATCTAGATGACTTAAGTAGATCCATTATATACATGACATTTGATATTATCAACCCACTCGAGATGATGATTATTCGATATTAGAGATTGACTACATGTCCATCTGTCATTTGAGATAATCTAACCTGAGACAGCTGTGTGTTGTCTATCTATGACATTAGAGACTTGCTGTGTGCTTATCTATTATTCTCTCATAAGAGCTTATGGCTGAGAGATATTTTTGTATGATTTGTTGTTTCTATCTCTTAGGACCATGCAATCTAGAGGTTCGCCTTTCTAAGGACCATGGGTCGAGATAAATGGTTTTGCACATTAAGTATTTGATTGACTTTGATGTTTATTGAGTTTATGTTTCTTGATATCTCTAAGGGCCTAACAATCGAAAGTTCTCACTTTTATTAGGACTATAGGTCGAGGTAATTATTTGGATATCGCTTTCGATATTTTGTATGAATTGTGCTTTATTTAGATTTGTATTTTCGGCAATCTCCAAGGACTAACAGTCGAAAGTCTTTACTTCTATTAGGACCGTAAGTCGAGATGGTATTCTTGGATATTGATTTCTATATATTGTAAGGATTATGTTCTATTTGATTTCCACATTTCTTTATTTATTTCCTATGGCTTAATAGTCAGAAGTTATTACTTCCATTAGGGATGTAAGTCAATATTTGTATGCCTTGTTAGTGATGCTTTGATTATATATTTGGAATTCTACATTTCTTAGTTTTTCTTTTAGGGCTTAACAGTCGGAAGTCTTCACTTCCATTTGGACTGTAAGTCAAAATAGATTTTTACTAATTCTCATACTTTGTATGAATTATGATTCATACTTTTATTGTGACTTTTATGGACATGCGATATGCTCGTCCCTAGTATTTTGTGGTTTTGATGAGTTTGATTGTATCACCCAATTTATGTGCATCGCGATTCTTATATGCTTATATGTGTTCCATGGGTGATTATTGAGATGTGTAGCATGGTATATTATTACGATGTTATGATGGATATTACATTATGTCGTATGCATTCTTTGTCTTTTATTATCATACTTTATTATCATGTACTCACCTTGGATATAGATATAGTCTAACCCTTGTATTATTTATATAATACTTGGGTCAGTCCGAGATGTTTCAGGTATAGGGACATTAGCCATTTTGGATGATTGGTCTTTAAGAAGAGACACTATATATTATATCATATTTTGAGAAGTTGACTATGTATATTTTATTTGGATGTATCCTTGTATTTGTTTTGATGATATGACCATGAGTTGTATATTGTGTATCTGACTTGATGTATATAGCCGATGTGAGTCAGAAACTCCATTTTTATAGACTTGCCATGTTGGGTGTGTATGTATTACTGTGTATTATATTATGGTGCTATGATTCGTGACTCCATGTTCCCTTATATATATGTTATAGTGTTCTGTCCAGGTAAATCCATGTGTTTCTTGCTTTGTATCGATACAAGGTACGTATATAGTTGAAATATTTTGAGGTAAGAATATGTATCGATGTTGGCCTAAGGGAATATTCATGTGTGGTCGCTCCTAACAAGCCTCACTCTCTGTATTACCAAACTGTATTATTTTATAATACTCTTTTGTAGTATGGGTATATTGGTAGGGCGTTACAGTTTGATATCAAAGCATGTTCAGACCAATATAGAATATATTTTACATGAGTCTTGACCTTAGAATGACTTAGAGTCCATGTTCCCCTTGGCCTTGGGTGTGTGGTATTTACTATAACAACCTGCATATTTTACGATTATATATTTAAATGATTTATTTAAATATAGCATCATTAGTTGAATTCCTCGAGCGAACACATCCGCAAATCCTAAGGATTGTTCTTGGGAATCTAGAGAATTCATCGAGCGAACACATCCGGACTTACTCTCTCGTGCTCCTTAAGGTGAACTTCTCACTTCAAATTTTTTCTTTTGTGTTATTATGCTTTAGAGTGGTTGTTACTCATTATTTCCTTCTTAAGTATCGCGAGGACACAATTTCTTTAAGGAGGGGAGTCTGTAACGGTAATAACAGTGACAAACGCTTGCAACGGAAATATCCGTCAGTAATTTATAACGGTAATAACCGTTAGCAATTGAACGGAAAAAGTGTTACAAAATGGCTTGTTTGGTGTAGTGATCGTTAGTTGAATTAAATTCAAAAATGTGACTTTTTGTAAACAGTCGAATCCGGACTCGAGACCACTTCATTAAGTTCAAAACGACGTTTACAACTTGTTTAAGTATAAACATCGATATGTTTGGAGTTGATTAGGATTTTGGTATTTTCATTTGGGCTTTGGGTTGGGTTCTAGCCCACTAACCCAACAAGAGAACCCAAACTCTTCTACCTAATAACTCCCACTCCACTCCTCTTCATTCATTCATTCCATTTCTAATTTCCTAACACTCTCAAACAAAAGGAAAAATGGGGGAAAAGAAAGGAAATTAAAATTCCTAAGCCCTAGTTCTCTTAGGAAATTCAAGTTCTAGTTCAAAAATCAAAGAGAAGCTTAGGTATGCATCCTCTTCATCTTCTCCATCTCAATTCCTCTTCAATTCTTGATTTTTCCTATAACCTAACTTAGGAAATTTATTGCATTTGATAATAGATTGAAGATTCCAGAGGTGTTGTTGAAGAGAAATCAATCTTAGCTTGTTTTAGAGCATCTCATTTCTATATTAGAGTATAAAGGTGAGTTCTTGAACTCACATCTATGTTTATAGCTTTCATTTTTGTTAGGTATGAATTCCTAGCATCCATCGCTCGTTCGATCGCTTCCAGTTTGGATTTTCCCTATTTGGGCTAGGCAAATTTTTGCCTAGCAGAAAAATCCAGACATCTGGTTGGAAAAATCCAGACATATGGTAGGGGTCTTTGGAAAAGAAAAAAAAATAACAAATAAAAAAAAATGGCAGAGCCAAAATCCAGACGTCTAGTTAAACCCAACCAGACATCTGAAAGGCTTCTGGAATTGAAAAGAAAAAGGAGAAAAAACATATATACTTCCAGAACCCAGGGCCAAACGTCTGGCTAAACCTACCAGACTTCTGGAACTGTTCAATTTTGCCTATTTTGGCTGTTTTTGAGTGGATTTCCAATTTTTATCAATTTTTGTTGTTCCAGATAGTTGTTGTCATTTATTATCGACTTTGATGACTTCTTTTATGGATTTTTGGGAATATCCATTTGATATCGATTTTTATGACTTTAATTCTCGTCATCGAATGTGGATTTTGGTGATAAATTGTTTTTACAATCATTTCTGTGATTTGTCACTTTAAAATACAAAGGTTTTTATACTAGTAGTAAATACTCATACTCTTTCCTAAAAATGATTTCAACATTACTTTTAATACAAACCTTGTTTTTAAAACCGTTTTTCAATCTACTAGTATACACAAACCTTTACCTCATTCGTATGAGAAATCCAATTAAACGACTTAGCAAAACAAGTGGTATGAAACACTTGCGTTTACTTCGTCGGTTAATTCTTAGACTTGTTCGATTGAAATCTTATGACAATTTTCGAGTGGAAATCTACAATTTGTTCATAAATATTTAAGTTAAGCCAGTGGTTATGGGACATGAAGCTAAACTCATTTATTTACTAGCTTGATGTAATTACACTTATTGATCTATGACGATCATTTTGAGGTTTAGACTAGCGATATGCGATGTCTCTTTGTCCGCGTGGGGGACTGTACCTCGTTCCGTTGAGCTTCGTCTCATTTTTATGGGCTAGCGACCTATGGGTTTATTTTAACCGTTTTATGGTGTTCGGTTCATCGGGCGTATCGTTGTACTACGTCGTTGTTCCGACTTATTTGAGTTTCAGGTTCCTCGGGCGTACCATTGTACTACGTCGTTGCACCGGCTCTATGGGTTAGCGACCCATGGGATAGCGTCCCGTTTGTGATACACGTGTTGGTGAGTTTTCATGCCCCCGTTTGTGATAGGCCTTCCCCTTTGTGATTTCTGGATTTCTAGATTGATGATTTCTGGAATTTGTGTTTCACCAATTTTGCGATTTGCATTAATATGTTTTGTCAATATTTGACGTTTGGTGAATAAGCTAAAGAATATGATATTCTTTTGGATATTTGAGGAGATTTGAGATATTGTATGATTTTCATTGTTATCATATATTTTTGTCATATCTCTTATCCTATCTCATTTTCTATGATATTTATAGCTTGACTGATCCGTTTATTATTTTCCTTCTTAAATAATACTCGGGTCAGGCCGAGGTGTTTCAGGTGCTTCCACTTGACTTCTTAGCAGGGACTGGCTTCTGAATTTTGGCTAACTACTTTAGCTTGGTAGTTTTTGTTTTGTATACATTCGAGATAGAGACTCCTTGATGTATACATATTCTTTTGTCTAGCACTTGTACCTATTCTTTTGTGATGAAGTGGATCTTGTATGACCACTACTTTAATGTACACTTCTATGTGTTATATTCATATCTGTTTCCGCCTTAGTGATATGAATATCTGTGACTGATTTAAGTTATGCTTATTTTATATTTGTTTTCGAAGACCACATAACCACTGTGTAGTAGCTTTGAGTTTGTAATTGATATGTCAGATTTCCTCTTGAAATGAAATGCATGACATACTATCTGACATATCGGTGCTCACACAAAGCAATTACATAGATGGTCGCTCCTCAATAGCCTTATTCTTTGTACTAATTGATGGCATTATCCAATAGTGTCCTTGGTTAGTGTGAGTATAGAGGTGGGGCGTCACAGCTTGGCATCAGAGCCAAAATTTGGAACAATATAGAATATTATGACAAGAATCATTGTCCTAAGTCTCTCTTAGGAATCATGCCTTAGGATTTAATCCGAGTCTTAGGACCCGTTCTATCCTATTTTCTTTTATGATGCTTTGTTTTACCAATCAAGCTTATTTGAATTCATTCTGAGAATAACATTTTTCCTCTTTGTTCTTTCTTTCTTTCTTAAAGAAGAAGAGATGGTTAGACCTGGCAGTCCTAGCGCTGGTCAATCCAGTGGTCCTTCTCTGGATGGCGTATTTATGTCTACCCAACAACTTTTGGATCTTGTAAAGAATCAAAGGTTTATCTGTGCTTTGAATAAGAACCCCAAAAAGGTTTTACATTTGAAATTAGAAGTGCCTTTCGACCAGTTTGTAGATATCACTCTTCGACTTGAAGAGGCCGATAAAGGAAGTGATAGTGATGTTGGAGGTGCCAAGAAGGGCCTCAATAACAAGAAGAAGAGGCATATTAAGTTCAAAAGCCCTAATCCCAACAAGAAAGTGAAGCAAGCAACTTCGGTAGCAAAGACTCCTACCCCTGATCGTGGAGTATGCTACAATTGTAGTTCTAAGGACCACTATGCAAATAAGTGTCCGGAGCCCCTTACTTGTCGCTATTGCAAAAGTTTGGGTCATCCTAAATCTTCATGTCCCAAACTTCAAAGCAAGAAAGAGGGAAAACTGAATGTTGTGCAAGCCCCTAGTAACACTTCTCTTGGTCAAGGTATTTCTCATTCTTTCCTTGATGGCATTATTTTGTTTCGTGATTATCCTATTCGAATTCTTTTGATACAGGTGCATCTCCTTCTTTTATATCAAAATAACTTGTTGATACTTTTTCTTTAAATATTATGGGCTTGATGACTTCACTGAGAATTGCGAATCTAGTTGGTGGATCCGCAACACTCAGTTTACTTTGTAAAGGTATCGAGATTATTTTATGTGATTATGCTTTCCATGCCGATTTGAATATTATGCGTTACTTAGGTTTCAAAATGATTTTGGGAATGGATTGGCTTAATCAATATGAAGCCCATATCCTATATCCCGAGAGGACTGTCCATCTTCGACATCCTCAATCTGTTAAGCATATTTTTATTGTTCTTAATGATTTCGATTCCAATTCGGTGACATCATTTTATTCTTTAAACCCACATGATGAGGAAGATGTTATTTCCCTCATTCAAGTAGTTCGTGAATTTCCCGATATCTTTGAGCCTGTCTTAGGATTACCACCTAAGCGATCCCTTGAGTGGTGCTAAGGTCTTTTCAGCTCGACCTTGCCACCAGTTTTCATCAGCTACGAGATGCGGAGGATAGCGTTCCATTTAGCATAGAAGCTGCTTTTCAAAAAAAAAAGAACTCCTTTCCGATGCTCCTATTCTTGTGATTCCCAAAGGGAACCAAGTCTTCACTGTTTGTACCGATGCTAGTCGTATTGGTTTGGGTGTCGTTCTCATGCAAAAGGGAACGTGTTATCGCTTATGCTTCTAGACAATTAAAGCCTGCCGAGACTAGATATGCCACTCATGATCTAGAGCTCGCGGCCATTGTTTTCGCTCTTAGAATTTGGCGTCGTTATCGTTTGGGAGAGAAATTTGTTCTCTGCTTCGATCATAAATCTTTAAAGTATTTATTCTCTCAAAAGGAACTTAATTTGCGTCAACAATGTTGGCTCGAATTCCTTGCATCTTATGATCTTGATATTCTTTATACTCCCGAAAAAGGGAAATCTTGTTGCCGATGCCTTTAGTCATAAGCAACAAGCGGGTGTTTCCATGATGATATCCGAGTGGAATGATCTCGAGACTTTGCCCTCTTGTGAGATTCGAGATCGTGAATCCGATTCATGTTTATCTCTTGTTTTATGTAGCCTTGAGGCTCATCCTTCTCTTTTTAGACCGCATCCTTGAAGCTCAAAGGTAAGATCCCGAATTGACTCTTCTTAGCCAAAGTTGTAGGGATAAAAATAAGGTTGATGGTTTGAAAGACTTTGATATTGATGCTCGTGGAGCCATTCGAAAATTGGTAGACTTATTCTGCCTAATATTAGTGACCTCCATAAAGACATTTTAGAAGATTCTCATCGTTCTAAATTTACCATTCATCCCGGTAGTAGTAAAATGTTTGCCGACATGAAATGACTTTATTATTGGGATGGAATGAAATCTGATATTGCTAACTTTATTAAGCGTTGCATGACTTGCCAACTCATAAAGGCCGAGCATCAAAGGCCCGGTGGGTTATTGCAACCTTTACTCATTCCCGTTTGGAAGTGGGATCAAATTTCCATGGACTTTATTGATGGTCTTCCTCGTTCTCGTTCGGGTCATGATATTTTATGGGTGATTGTAGATAGACTTACCAAATCCGCCCATTTTCTTCCCGTTCGGTCCAACCGGACTGTATCTCTTTTGGCCAAACTCTATGTTAAAGAAATTGTTAAATTGCATGGAGTTCCTACTTCTATTATTAGCGATCATGATCCATTATTTACTAGTGGATTTTGGAAGGGTCTTCAAAAAGCTTTGGGAACAAAGCTTAATTTTACCACCGCTTATCATCCTTAGTCCGATGGACAAACAGAGCATGTGAATCAAACTCTTGAAGATCTTCTTCGTGCATGTGTTCTTGATTTTGGTGGAAGTTGGGAAGATCATATTTCCCTTGTCGAGTTTTCTTACAATAATAGCTTCCAATCTAGTATTGGTATGGCACCTTTCGAGTCACTCTACGGAAGGCCATGCCGATCTCCTTCGTGTTGGCTTGAAGCCGGTGAGAAGCTGGTTTTAGGTCCAGATTTTATTCGTGATGCCACAGAAAAGATTGACCTTATTCGTCATAGGATGAAAGAAGCTAAAAGTAGACAAAAATCCTCTACTGATAACCGAAGGAGGAATTAGAATTTTATGTGGGAGATTTGGTGTTCATTCGTGTTTCACTTATGAAGGGTGTTGTGTGTTTCAGTCGATCGGGAAAATTAGCACCTCGATATATTGGCCCATTTCCCATCCCTGAACGCATCGGTTCCGTGGCTTATCTCCTTTTATTACCGGCTCAATTTTTTGCTATTTATGATATATTCCACGTTTCTCAATTACGAAAATGCCTTAGAGATTCTGATTCTATTCTTGAGCCTGGTGTTACTGAAGAAATTGAAGTTTCACCTAATTTGACTTATGAGCAACATCTTATTCGTATCATTTCTACGGAGGTTAAACGCCTTCGAAATAAAGATGTTCCGCTTGTGAAAGTTCAATGGTCTGCAAATCCTAAGGATTGTTCTTGGGAATCTAGAGAATTCATCGAGCGAACACATCCGGACTTACTCTCTCGTGCTCCTTAAGGTGAACTTCTCACTTCAAATTTTTTCTTTTGTGTTATTATGCTTTAGAGTGGTTGTTACGCATTATTTCCTTCTTAAGTATTGCGAGGACACAATTTCTTTAAGGAGGGGAGTCTGTAACAACCCGCATATTTTACGATTATATATTTAAATGTTTTATTTAAATATAGCATCGTTAGTTGAATTAAATTCCAAAATGTGACATTTTGTAAACAGTCGAATCCGGACTCGAGACCACTTCCATTAAGTTCAAAATGACGTTTACAACTTGTTTAAGTATAAACATCGATATGTTTGGAGTTGATTAGGATTTTGGTATTTTTATTTGGGCTTTGGGTTGGGTTCTAGCCCACTAACCCAACAAGTGAACCCAAACTCTTCTACCTAATAACTCCCACTACACTCCTCTTCATTCATTCATTCCATTTCTAATTTCCTAACACTCTCAAGCAAAAGGAAAAATGGGGGAAAAGAAAGGAAATTAAAATTCCAAAGCCCTAGTTCTCTTAGGAAATTCAAGTTCTAGTTCTAAAATCAAAGAGAAGCTTAGGTATGCATCCTCTTCATCTTCTCCATCTCAATTCCTCTTCAATTCTTGATTTTTCCTATAACCTAACTTAGGAAATTCATTGCATTTGATAATATATTGAAGATTCTAGAGGTGTTGTTGAAGAGAAATCAATCTTAGCTTGTTTTAGAGCTTCTTATTTCTGTATTTGAGTTTAAAGGTGAGTTCTTGAACTCACATCTATGTCTATAGCTTTCATTTTTGTTAGGTATGAATTCCCAACATCTATTTCATGCTCAATTGTTTTTTATTTGAATTGGTTTGGTGAATTTTCCAATTTTGGTTTTGAAGTCAAAACTTTAAAGATCCTATCTTGGATGTTTGGTAATGTTATTGGTGGTGTATCGAAGAGCCTATAGGGTTGGGTTGTTGCTTGGCAAAATTCCTAGCATCCATCGCTTGTTCGATCGCTTCCGGTTTGGATTTGCCCTCTTTGGGCTAGGAAAATTTTTGCCTAGCAGAAAAATCCAGACATCTGGTTGGAAAAATCCAAACATCTGGTAGGGGTCTCTAGAAAACAGAAAAAAATAACAAATGCAGAAAAAATGGTAGAGCCAAAATCCAGACGTCTGGTTAAACCCAACCAGACGTTTGGAAGGCTTCTGGAATTAAAAAGGAAAAGGAGAAAAAACATATATATTTCCAGAACCCAGGGCCAGACGTCTGGCTAAACCTACCAGATGTCTGGAACTGTTCAATTTTGCCTATTTTGTCTGTTTTTGAGTGGATTTCCAATTTTATAGATTTTTGTTGTTCTGGATAGTTGTTGTCATTTCTTATCGACTTTGATGACTTCTTTTATGGATTTTTGGGAATATCCATTTGATATCGATTATTATGACTTTAATTCCCGTCGTCGAATGTGGATTTTTGGTGATAGATTGTTTTTACAATCATTTCTGTGATTTGTCACTTTAAAATACAAAGGTTTTTATACTAGTAGTAAATACTCAAACTCTTACCTAAAAATGATTTCAACATTACTTTTAATTCAAACCTTGTTTTTAAAACCGTTTTCCAATCTACTAGTATATACAAACCTTTACCTCATTCGTATGAGAAATTCAATTAAACGACTTAGCAAAACAAGTGGTATGAAACGCTTGCATTTACTTCATCGGTTAATTCTTAAACTGGTTCGATTGAAATTTTATGACAGTTTTCGAGTGAAAATCTACAATTTGTTCGTAAATATTTAAGTTAAGCCAGTGGTTATGGGATATGAAGCTAAACTCATTTATTTACTAGCTTGATGTAATTTACACTAATTGATCTATGACGATCATTTTGAGGTTTAGGCTAGCGATATGCGATGTCTCTTTGTCCGCGTGGGGGACTGTACCCTATTCTGTTGAGCTTCGTCTCATTTTTATGGGCTAGTGACCTATGGGTTTATTTTAACCATTTTATGGAGTTCGGTTCATCGGGCGTATCGTTGTACTACGTCGTTGTTCCGACTTATTTGAGTTTCAGGTTCCTCGGGCGTACCATTGTACTACGTCGTTGCACCGACTCTATGGGTTAGCGACCCATGGGATAGCGTCCCGTTTGTGATACACGTGTTGGTGAGTTTTTATGCTCCCGTTTGTGATAGGCCTTCTCCTTTGTGATTTCTGGATTTCTAGATTGATGATTTTTGGAATTTGTGTTTCACCAATTTTGCGATTTGCATTGATATGTTTTGTCAATATTTGACGTTTGGTGAATAAGCTAAAGAATATGATATTCTTTTGGATATTTGAGGAGATTTGAGATATTATATGATTTTCATTGTTATCATATATTTTTGTCATATCTCTTGTCCTATCTTATTTTGTATGATATTATAGCTAGACTGATCCGTTTATTATTTTCCTTCTTAAATAATACTCGGGTCAGACCGAGGTGTTTCAGGTGCTTCCACTTGACTTCTTAGCATGTACTAGCTTCTGACTTTTGGCTAACTACTTTGGCTTAGTAGTTTTTGTTTTTTATACATTCGAGATAGAGACTTCTTGATGTATACATATTCTTTTGTCTAGCACTTGTACCTATTCTTTTGTGATGAAGTGGATCTTGTATGGCCACTATTTTGATGTACACTTCTATGTTATCTGTTTCCGCCTTAGTGATATAAATATCTGTGACTGATTTAAGTTATGCTTATTTTATATTTGTTTCCGAAGGCCACATAGCCACCATGTAGTAGCTTTGAGTTTGTATTTGATATCTCAGATTTCCTCTTGAAATGAAATGCATGACATACTATCTGACATATCGGTACTCACACAAAGCAATTACACAGATGGTCACTCCTCAACAGCCTTATTCTTCATACTAATTGATGGCATTACCCAGTAGTGTCCTTGGTTAGTGTGAGTATAGAGGTGGGGCGTCACATTTACCCTATGTAAAGGTATGATAGGAGTATACGATGATCACTGAGGTAATCCTTTAGGGACGTACTTGTTATTTTTCCTATTATATATATATATTCCTTATTCCTACTTCTTATGTGTAATTTTTTTGTGAGAAATGGAAATGGTTGATGGATGCAGTGAAGAAAATAGTGGTTTGCCCGACGAGTAATGTCGGCATTGGTAATGTTGAGTAAACCACTGTGTGGCTTGAATATAATGAAGTAGTTCGATTAGGGATGCTGTAAAGACCCTATTTTGAATCTTGCATTATGAATACTTCACAAGTCTAAACTATGATGAGTTGAGTAAGAGGATCCAATAGTGATCAGAGTAGCCCACGAAAATCGATTGATAGTTTTACGTTGAAGGCTTTTGTTTACTTGTTTGAAAATGCATGTATTGTTGTATAATGCTTGTTTAATGTTGTTGATGGATGATGTGTGATGAATTGCATTATCGTTAATGGTTGATAAATGGAATATTTTTAGGAATTTCAAAACTAAATATTTTTATACAAGCTAGCATATGATTTAATAAAATATAAATTTGATTTTATAAAGTGGCTGAAAATGTTTTAATAGTTTATTTTGGTGTTAATTTGTCTATCGAGTGCTTTAAGAATTCTGGTCAATGCGTCTAGCCAACGTTATCGATAGGGATTCCTAAACACTAGGATAAGACATTTAGACAGAATGTTTCGAAAATTAGAGTTTGAGTGATGTTTGAGAAAGAGAATGTTTTAAATAATATTTTGAAACGAAAATAATTTTTTGAAAAGGAAGAGCTATTATTTTGGGAAGTAAGTAATAGTTTAAGATAAGATAAATAATAGTTTGAAAGAAAAAGAATTTTTAGAGGGTAAATATTAGTAATGATTTTAGAAAAGATGGTTTAAAGATAGAATAATATTTTAAAGAAGTATTTTGAGCCATATTCTTGAAAATGAAGTATCATATGGTATTTTGAAGTGAATAATATAGTTGTTTGAAAAAGAAATTTTCTATTATTATTTGATGATGTAAAATATAGTGCAAGTTGAAGTAAATTGTGTGTTATACTTTTGATTGTGTTGTAGCTTACAAGAATGTTAAAAATATTTGTAATTATATGTACTATAATGTAAAACTTGTATTAAACTTATATATGTAGAAGTTTCCAATTTAAAGGGAGCTCAAGTCAAATTAAATTTGAAGTTAGTTATTTGAAAAAAAATTACTTTAAATAAAGGAATAATTTTGGGTAATGTATAGGAAAAGTTAAGTTAAAACAATGATTTGTTTTAACCATAAATCTCAAACCATTGATCTGTTTTCGACGATTTTAAATTTATTAGAAATCTATGCCATTAGATAATAAATTTTACTTGAAACGCATTGTAAAATTTTGAGGTTAAGTATGGTTTAAATATGAATTAAAATGGATGTATATTGTTGTCCTGAAAATACAAACTCCAAATAACAGCTGTGACTTCATTCGACTATAACTTTATCTTGCACTTTCTGGAAAGCTAATAAGATAAGGGACAACTTCTGTTCTTATAGTTTTGTGAAATTTTGATGTTTACTATGCGAAAACTCTATCCTAAAGTAGTGGACCTGCTATGTAAATTCGATTTTATGAGATGATAGTGTTAAATAAATTGGCTATAGATTTTAGCATACAACATATTTTCATGATCCAAAAGGTTTTTTGGAAACCATTTTGACTAATCTACAACTCTACTTTTGGAACATCATGTGGTTTTATGCATTTGGCATTTTAAACTTAACTGAAACTTTGCATATATCAAGTGAACTTAGTTTCATTTCTCTATATGAATGCAATGCTTTATTATAATTTATAAACATGATCTTATATGGATATTTTTGAGTTAAGAATAGGTACATGAAGGTAACTATTTAAGGTTGAGTTGGGCATAAGCTCGCTTTTGCTCACATGAAAACTAAATAAGCTTACTTAAAATGCAAATATAAAGTTAAGTTTTATGCTAAATATATGTGATCTTGTATTGTTTCCCCATGTTTCAGGATGACCTATTGATTAGGATTATATTTATTATGATTATATCGTGTTGAGATTTTTTAGAACGCTCTTGTACAAAGGAGACTCTGTCGAAATTTTTCGAAAAATCGAACATTTGGTAAGAATTTCACAAAAACCTATCTTGTGCGAAAATGAAAAGTGGTTGAATTAATGAGTCTATTTAAACTGTAGCATACGATAAGAGAAGTTAGAATGAAAGATCCACATAGAGGATTGAGTAAGTTTAAAATTGGTAGGAGATTGTAAATACAAAGAAAGTTTAGGGTATGACTTGTGTATGACGTCTTCCTATAAGAAATTGTGAGGATGCAATTTCGTGGAAGGAGGTCTATAACAACCCTGCTTTTTCCATCATAATAATATGTAAATTTAACTAAAATACAAATATTCAAATTCGATTTTTGATAGTTATTATTTTTGAAAACAAATTCTTATTTAGTTAAAGTCTAGTTAAAAAAAGATTTTGTTTTAATAAATTGAATTAATTAATGACGGATATTATTTTGAAATTGAATAAAATGTTTTAATAAATGCGTGAATGCAGCAGTGAAGGTAATATATGACTTCGCTTGAAATTTTGATGAATTTCTGAACTCACATTATATCTATATCTTATTATGTGCTATATATTTATCCCGATTATCGATTGAATTTCTTGGTTGTATTGACTGTTTGGGATATTGGATATGGTTTTGTGTTGATGATTGAAATTTATGTATGTTGGATTATCAAAATGGAAAGGAGATGTGGTCCAAATGCATTTTGATTTGTGTAGTTTAGTTATATATTATGTGTGCATTGTATGAATGGTGGAAATTCAACGTAATTTGACTCAGGCCACACGATAAAATTTATATTGATGATTGGACGATATTTTTGGAGAATTTCGCTCCATGATTTATATTTGGATATTCCATTGATTTTCTTGTTTTTAAAAGATTTTTGAAAGCTTTGGAAAATTATTTAAAGGGTTTAAAATTAGATTGAAGAATATTTACAAATAAGTAAAAGTGGTTAGAAAATAAAATGATTTATTGGAAATCATTTTGGATATGAAAGTTCTTTTGGAAATGAAATAGAGAATTTTATTGGAATTTATGGAGTTTTTACAAGTAGAAACGAAGGGTAATAATATTTTCGAAAAGGAATTTTTTTGTAAAGTGTATATTTAATAAAAAGAATTCAAGGGCATTTTCAAAAGGGGGATTTTTGATTATCTATATCTATTTTTAAGAATTTTGAAACATATGTCCCTTTATATATAGTTCGGTTTGGTATTTGGTTTATTCAGACATTTGTGTTAAATTTTACATAATGAGAATTTTGAGTAAATGGTTTAGTAAAACCAAGCAGTATGGGATATTTGGTAATACCTTTCTGATTGCTCTTTTGACTTCTCGTATGGAATATTTGATTTGTATTGTATTTTAAATCTAATATAATAAGGATATTGAATAAACAAATTAGTAATATCAGGTGGTATGGGACGCTCGGTAATATTTTTCGATCGTTCTATTGGCTCATATTATAGAATAATTGTTGTTTTGGTGAGTGTATTTTATTACTAGCTTTTAGTAAATGTTCGAGTCATAATTAGTGGTATAGGACGCTAAAGTAATACTTGTTCTATCACTATCGTTGAGTAGACATCACTTATATTCTTAAGATGGGAGAGGAATTTATGATATCGTCCAGTAGTGGCTCTTTTATAGGGACCAGTAGTCCAGAGTCTATTACTCTCCAAGGGCTACAAGTTGGAGTTATGTTATGATTTATAGATTCACTCTTTAAGGACTAACTAGTCGAGTATCATTATCCACTCTTAGGGCAAGTAGTCGAGAATTTATTATGTTGAGATACTCTCATTTGGATGCATGGAGTCGAGAGTACTTATTATTATTCTTATTAGGACTCATCTAGTCAAGAGTATTCTTTACACCCTCTAAGGATTAACTAGTCGAGTATCATTATCTACTCTTAGGGTTAGTGATCGAGAATTAAAATGTTGAGATGCTCTCATCAGGACCCATAAAGTTGAGAGCAGTTATTATCACTCTCATCAAGAATCTGAGAGTCGAGAGTACTAGTTACTACTCTAACTAGGACTTATCTAGTCGATAATACATATTAGGAGTCTACGTCATAAGGTTCATGCCGCTATAGAGAGTGGGTGATTAGGACCCACCAGATAGGTTGTATCCATCTTAGCGATTTTCATTGCGGGGTCGCATCCTGGATCCGTGATGCTACTTTGATGAGTTTGTAGGCTGAGATTTGTTACTCTCATTAGAGCCATTGCCTAGACGCCACCTAAGGACCAATAGTCTGTTACCAATGGCAAGTAGGAATCATGATCAATGCTCAGCGTTGTTTGGCAGCGTGTTTATGACATGTAGATGGATAATGGTGTTGTGATTCCGGGAGTAACCAAGGGATCGTAGGAAATGGCCTAGAGTCATTAGCGTTTCCTGGAGCAGTGCCGCAGTATGTTGATTATCCATCTGGATGACTTAGTTAGATCAATATATAGAAGACAGTTGATATTATTTGTGGAACTGGGCCAGCCCATGGTAGAAGTAATGTGTGAATTTCAAAAAAATTTACCATTTTGGATCTTTATTGGGCTTATAAAGTCTAATTTATTTAGAAAATTTCTAAATTTCTTTTAGATAAAATTGTTGTTTTATTTAAATTTATAATAAATTTTATATCATGCAGTTAATATTATAATATTTTCATGTGTGTGTCATATACATACATGTGTGTGCACACATATAACATAGCAATACATGCAAGGTATAACATGCTCGTGTATAAATGTTGGGATTTACAACCCAACTGGCATGTTAACTCACCTAGTATACGAATATATTATCCAAATGGATGTTTATATACTTTAATTTATGTATACAAAATATTACAAATATACACATATATATATGCATGTACGTATGTATGTATGTATATAACTATATTTTAAATAATTTTAAAATATATATATACATGGAATTTTAACATTATTTATATAAGTACATATATTTTAAAATAATTGTAAATAATATTAAATTTAATTATTTATTGCTACAAAGTCGAAGGAAATATATATATATATATATATGTATATGTAAATTTTTTAACTTATATATATTAAACACAGATACACACACATATATATATATTATATAATAATAAATATATATATAGGGACTGACTATCTGGACACAAAATAAAACACAAATGGTGACACAAAAAGGATCTGGACCATTGGATCTTTTTGTCCTTATATAGGAGGGTGGAATTCAGGGGGATATCTAATGGTGGAGATTCATTGTGTCAATAATTGTGTCAACAAGTTATGTCCAAATAGATTTTCCCACGTATATATATATATATATATTAATATTTTTCAAATATGCAAAATATATATATTAAACATATACATATACCTGATAATGTGCATGGCATAGAATTTTTTTTTGTAAATTCAAATATATATTTTAAAATTAATATCAAAACGAAAAGCTAGTAAAAATTACTTAAAAAATATTTTTTTGAAATATAATTTTGAATTTTAAAATTTCAGTAAAAAACTTTGCTATATTTTATCATCTGAATATTTATTATATAATTTCAAATTTTAAAAACAATTTCTAAAATCTATTTTTAATTTTTTATTGATATTTAAATATATAAATTACATAAAAAAATTCCCTGTTGAAAGTATATTAGGTATAATTTAATTTTATAAAATATAAAATGTATTTTATAATGTGTATATATATTGATATAGTTAACTTACATAATTAATTGATTGAAATAATATTTAATTATATATATATATTATTTTATTTCTACCAATTTTTTTTTAAATATGAAATTATTTATATTAAATTATAAAACTATATTTTGTATAGAATAAGATATAGTATCTAAATTATAAAGTTTGTATAGAATTAAATTCATTAAAACTTGTTTTTTGCTTTTTATTTTGAGTTGTGCATATTTATTGATAGATATCTATTAAAATAATTTTTTTAATAGATATGTAAGTATATAAACGTACAACAAATCTGATTGTGATAATATGTTAATATAATAGAATCATCACCTAACTAACAAAACAATATACATGATACAAATATTATCTACACATTAATATTCATTAATAGATTAAAAAATATACCTTATTACCAAGGCTACACTTTTAAACGATGGGATTTACTCCTTGAACAACTTTCCAATCTAGTAGAGTGCTAGTCCCTGAACTGATGACCACCAACTATCAAATCGTATTTTTTTACTTTGATTCGTGTTTGAAAATGCAAGGACGGGAGGAGTTAATTTTTGGCCAAAGATAGAGGACTTGGAGGCTTCAAAAAGTAAGAAATGAGAGTGAGTTGAAATGCTTATATAGAGGAGGAATGGAGAGAGAAGTTAGGATCAAGATCCATATTTCTCTCTTATTCTTTCTTTCCTCTTATCCATTCAACCCTATCATATCTAACCGTCACATGGCCATCCCTTATGTTGCCCATTATGGCCAAACCAACCAGCCCCATATGGGCTTCAAAATCATTTAAAGCCTGAACACAATATTTTGCATTTAAATTCAATTTAAACACATATTGATATCGTATATCGATCAATATATTTATAACTATTATAAATATATTTGACAATATTGTTCAAAAAATTAAAATTAAATTTTATAACTAATATTTCATAAAATTTAATTAATTTATAAAAATTACAAATTAATTAAATCATTTGTTCAAAGAAGTATTCATCGTTTCGGTTGTGTGACCCGTTAGGTGCAAATTTGGTCAGCGATTAATATCGAACTATCCGAGTATTAACATTCACATGTCATTTAGTAGGTGGTGGACATTTTGGTCAAATTTATCGCTTACCTGGTTTCGGTAAAATCAAATTTTACTTTTTTAAGTGTTACCCGATTGTGACTATTATTTACAGCAATTCTATTCGTCAAAACTATATCACTTTGGACTTATGGAATTTGGTTATGGTCAAAACTCCGGATCATCTGTATTCAAATCTATAGTCCAAACACAAAGTCCATGGTTCAATAATAGCAATTATTATTAACCGAACTACTCTGGCCAAAGATTTTTACTTTGACTCGACTTTATTTGACCGTGATGTTAACCCATACACCTAAGGATACAAATCCTCTCTTGAATAGTGTTCCACTTCCAATACTTACACTCGACCCAACTATGATCGTTCGATAGATGTTGTGCTATGATTTGACAATAATCAAAGTGGAGCTATTATATTGAAGATCAATGGTATCCTAAAGTCGAGAGAACTGTGTAAATTAGTCACATCGATATTTTTCGTTTAGCCATAGTTATATTAACCAATAGAAAACTATCAATTGAGTCATTCCATGGTTATCAAATAACTATTGGTACGTAATCCCTTGGTGCCCTCAGCAGTCATAATTAATATATTATCCAATATTTAGGGAGCATTACATATTCTAGTCTCAACGGATGCATCGATATCCAGTCTCGATGCGTCTTGACTAGGAATATTCAAAATGATGTGTTTATTATATTGTGATACAATACTCATGATTCCAACTATTTATAATGATAATTAAATATATTTTAATTAAATATTTAGTTATCTATAAAATATTATAACAAATATATAATAGAAAGAAACACACCATTATTACTAACGAGAATTGATTACAGAGTTAATTAATTTATAATAAATTACAAAATTGTCCTTAGGCATATCTGTAATTCTATCAGTCTCCCACTTGCACTTGAGGCTAATTATGGAATCTTAATCACATCCCTTCAATCAGCTTCTCGAGGGCAGTTTGACCTAGACCCTTAGTGAATGGACCTGCTATGCTGTCCTTGGTATCTACCTTTTGTATCATGACCTCTTTCTTCTTAATGAATTCTCTGATGAGTTAGAACTTCCAAAAAATATGTCGTAACTTCTTATATGCTCTGGGCTCCTTCACGATCTATACCGTCGCATTGTTAACATAGAATAATGCTATTGGATTCTCGGTATCGGGAATCACTCCAAGCTTACCTAAAAACTTAGGCATCCAGACTGCCTCTTTAGTTGCTTCATTGAGGGCAATATACTTGGCCTCCATCATCGAATCAACTATTATCTCTTGTTTGGAACTTTTCCAAGTGACGCCTCTGCCATTAAGTGTAAAGACAACCAGACACTAACTTTCTATCATCTATATCACTTTGAAAGCTAGAGTTTGTATGTCCCTTCATAAGGAGGTCCCCATTCCCATATTGAGGAATAAGTCCAGGATATTTCTTAAACACTTCAGTATATATTTTACAACCGTCCAATGTTTTTCTCTAGGATTAGACTGGTATCGTCTTAAGCATCCTAATGCATATGCCACATTTAGTTTAGTACATAGCATAATATACATTATGGATCCTATGGCTGAAGCATAGGGGATCCCCTTCATATGCTCTTTCTCTTTATTAGTATGAGGAGTGTCCTTCTTAGAAAGGATGATTACAAATTATGTTGAAACATTTCCATGCTTGAAATTCTCCATACTAAACCTCCTTAGTGCAGTGTCTATGTATAGGGATTGAGACAATCCCAACAACCTCTTAGGTTTATATCTATAAATTTTATACCTAGTATATAGGCTACTTTTCCTAAATTCTTCATTGAGAAGTTCTTGGAAAGCCAAGCTTTCACATATTGCAATAATGAAGTGTCATTGCCAATTACATAGATCATCGACATATCACACAAAAAATACGATGGCTTTATCATATTCCTTTCTGTATACGTATGCTTCCTATGTATGTTGATAAAAACCAAACTGTTTGATTATCTTATCAAAACACTTATTCAAGCTACTTAAAGCTTGTTTAAGTCCATAAATGGACTTTAACAATTTGCAAGCTTTGCCTTTACTCCCACTGACCACAAAAACCTCGGGCTGTGACATATAGATGGTACCTTCTAAATCACCGTTTAAATGTCGTCTTTGCAATACCATGTAATTTTTTTAAAATTAATAAATGATAATGCCGAAAAACAAAATTTTCACAAACATCAAAATTTGGCTACGAAACTTGCACCATTATGTTCGTAGCAATTTTTTGATTAACTTTCATATATAAAGTTTTCCGATCGAAATTCAAACGAAAAAGTAATTAACATTTGAAGTTTTCAAATTGAAATAAATATATATATGTAATTATGGTTATAAAAATTAGTTAACGTTAATTAATAACGTTAACGAAAACTTAACGTTAAGAAATGTTAACGTTAAATCAAATTTGAAAAGTGAGAAAAAATACATCAATCGGGTTAAACACGGGAAATAAATTGACAAAATCAAAAGACACTCTTAATCATAGCTTAAACAAATGGCATGTTGGCCCAAAATGCAACCAGGTCAACCACCGTAGGTCATGGACGGTTGACCTTTGCTAGAGTAAAATTGATAGTAAAGAATGGCCTGAATGGCTTAGATTTAAAACAATTAAATCAAACGATCGCTACTGATTTGAACCCCTATAAATATAGACATTGACCCTCACTTCCAAACTCATATTTCAAAGTGACGATGGAGCTCTGCCATTTTCTCTTCTCCTCCAAACTCTAAATTCTTAGGAACAGTTCTAGTTTATATGTATATACAATTGAAGAATCATAGAAGATGATTGAGGAAGAGAATAAGTTTGAATCAAATTGCCAAAGCTGGGGTACATTATAAATCTGGATCTAAAATATAAATCAAATTCCAAATCTCATTCCTAATCTAGATCTCTGTTAAATCTATATACGCTTATGGATTATATATCTAAACAGAGAGAAAAGGGAGCCAAACTGGAATAATAGGGATTAGATCTGGAGATTTGGAAAGCTGAAAAGGTAAGTGAAAAATTATTATTGATGCCAAAAATGGGCATCAACACCCAATAGAATCTAGTAGAGAATAATTGAAGAATGAAATTAAAACAGAGCCAATATCATAAATGAACATACAGATTTTTATAGTGGTTCAACAATCTTGGCCTACGTCCACTTCATATTTTTATTGATCTTGCACTTGATTATGATTACAAGAATGTTTGGATCAACTAGGATCCATTAATACAAGAATGAAGAATAAAAATGGAAGAGCCTTTTCAGCAGAAAGAAGGATCCTTTTTCTGACGCTATGCCTGCTATATTTATAGGGAAAGACGTGCACGGATCAGAACATAATTTTAGTAGAAGGTTCGGGAGACCAAGACGAGGCCACCCAAAAATTTTCAGACCCATCGGGACCTACAATAGGGATCGGTACCGATCCCTATTAGTGTGTCCAAATAGGCTGTGATCCCTGAAGGGTGTCCCGTGATGTTTGCTACTTGCTCCCCAAATTTCGTGCAATTCCGACGTACGGTTTGTGAGATATGTCATTTTCCATGAAGTTGTGTTGCTTGAATTCTGATTTCTACTGATCCCTCCAATGGGAGTTATGTCGATCCCTCCAACTTCCTCCAATTGGAATGAGATCCGTCGGGGGTGTTCCACATGTTGTAGCAAGCTTGTACTCCAAGTTTCATGTTGATATCATGTGTAGATTTTGAGTTATTGACCGATCATCTCTGCAAAATTGAGTTGTGGAATCGATACAATACGACCCAGCATAGTATTGAATATGGATTGTGCCCGATCCATCTTTGGGGAGTAGTAAGCTTTCATGCTTTTGCTTCATATGATCATCTATGCTTGATTTTAGGACCCTACAATCATCACTCTAGGCTATTAGCCTTGATGATAGTCAATTCTAACTTATCCAGTCAGTTGGGATATAGCCAGGTTAAAATGTCAGATAACATTTGCCACCCAAAGTACGTCTTGTTGCGTACATGACGTGCTTTGAATTAAAGAAAGTTAGAGTCACCAGAAAGAAATCCATCCAGTTCCCTGAATAGTCGCTATCCTTCTGTTCAATTATCTTCCCAATGTGTTGTATCCCTCTTTGATCGTCATGACGCTTGGTTAATTTCCAATAGTATAAATTCAGATTGTATTCCATTAGTTGCTATCTGTGTCCGGCTTTACAGGGCTTGTAAGTTTTGGCTATCTAATCCAGTCTTTTCTTTAATAACTCTTGGTAAAAATTCAATTTATGTCGATTTTAAGAAATTGAATTTTTTGAATATACACGTGCACGTTCAAGTACACCTTCTTGTCATTGGCTCCCGGATGCGTTTGTATGCTCAAAATCGTCACCAATTCCTTCTAGTTTAATTGCAATTGGATTGCAATTCCATGTTTATATATTATTTTGTAATGAAATAGGGGTTGTAATAAGTCATTCGATGAAAGGGGACTTCAAGTTCTACAGGTATGATGGCCTTGGAGTCATAAACATGGGCGAATGGAGTATGGCCAGTCGTAGACTTATGGGTGGATCTATAAGCCCGTAATGCTATTGGGTGTTCATCCACCCACTTGCCTCTAGCCTTTTCCAAACGTTTCTTCAGAATGGAATTTATGGTTTTGTTTACAGCTTCAACCTGTCCATTTGCTTGAGGGCGAGCAATTGCCGCAAATCTCTATTCAATATGATGTCGACGGTAGAAGTCTTTAAATTTAGCACTATCGAATTGGGTTCCATTATCAGTTATAATGGTTCGTGGAAGGCCAAAACGAAAGATGATGTTCCGAACTATGAAGTTGATCATTTTCTTCGTCGTGATCGTGGTTATAAGTTCTACTTCAGCCTATTTGGTGAAGTAATCAACTGTTACGATGGTGTATTTCACACCACCTTTAGAATCTGCAAGAAGCTAATGATGTCAATACTCCAAGTGGAAAATGGCTATGGACGGGCCATTGAGTAATTTCCATCGGTGGGGCTCTTGGAATTTTTGCAAACATCTAGCACTCGTCGCATTGTCTAGCATAATCAGCCATACCTTGATTGACAGCTGGCCAGTAATACCCGTAGCAGAGTGTTTTCTTTGTCAGGGTTTGCCCCCTAGTGTGATCACCACATTCTTCTTTATGGACTTCTCTCAAGACTTGTTTAATTTTATTATGGGCGATACACCAAAGTTGAGGAACGAAGAAAACCTTTCTATACATAACTCCTTCTTGGATGATGCAACATGAAGCTTTAGGGAGGTTCTGTCGTTTTTCATTCCTCCATCTAGGAAGGATCCCCATTGTAGATAGTCTTTGATAGGAGTCATCCATGACTCCTTTTCTGGCTCTGTCTCTAAGATCTAGTTGATCTCTATTTGTCAGTGCTTGGAATGTTAATTACTTCAACCAGGACAAAGTCTATTTGTTACGCATCCCCAGGACTGGCCAGCATGCCAGTGAATCGGCTTTTTCATTTTGTTCTTTGAGGAAGTGTGTAATAGTGTAATACTCGAAGTCGGCTAGTAGCTCTTGGACCTGTCCGAGATAAGGAGCAAGACGCTGCCCCCTAGCAAGATTATCTTCCCTAACTTGGCATACTACTAACCAGGAATCACAGAAGATATTAAAGTTTTCACTCCCGGTTCTCTAGCAAGTTTGAGCCTGGCAATCAAGGCTTCACAGTTAGCTTCGTTATTTGTTGCATGAAAGTCGAGTTTCAGGGCGTAGCAGATCGATTGTTCCTCACGAGTCCTTAATATAACTCCGTCGTCAGAACATCGATAATTGGAAGCTCCATTTATGTACATTTTCCACCAGTTGGTCGGTTCTCCACTGCTCTTCGGATAGTCGTCTAATGCACCGAATTTATATATGAAGTCTGCTAATGTCTGTCCCTGGATACCTCTCCGAGGGAGATAAGTGATATCGAATTGGCTTAGCTCGATATTCCATTTGAGCAACCTTTCGGACGTCTAAGGTTGTTGTAGGACCCGTCGTAACCGCTAGTCGATGTAGAGGTTGATGGGGTGAGCCTGGATGTAATGGCGAAGCTTTCGTGACGCAATCAACAGGTAGGACGCGAGCTTTTCTAGCTTTGGGTAGTTTCTGTCAGCACCTGTCAATCGCTTGCTAACATAATATACAGGCCTCTGGATGTGATTCTCTTTACGTAACAGTATGGCACTTATGGCACGTACTGACACCGCTAAATTGATTTATAAATCTTTATGATCCAGTGGCTTGGATAGGATGGGAGGTCTCTCTAAGTGACCTACCAGAACTTGAAACGCATCTATGCAATCCTGCGTCCATTCAAAGTTCATCTTCCCTCTTCTGATCAAGTCGAAGAAAGGAATACACTTGTCGGTGGCCCTGGAGATGAAGTCGCTTAGGGCAGCAACCTTCTCATTTAAGCTATGTACTTGCTTAATCATCTTTGGCACTTAGATGTTTCGAATTGCTTGAATCTTCTTGGGATCAGCTTCGATTCCGCAAGAGTAGACAATGAAACCTCGAATTTTCCTGACGCAACGCCGAAGAGCATTTCAAGGGATTAGTTTCATTCCATATTTTCGTAGAACACTGAACATCTCGCTAAGTCATCGATGTGGTCGTTTGATTGTTGTGACTTCACGAGCATATCATCCACATATACTTCCGTCGATTGCCCAATCTAGTCTTTGAACATCCTGTTGACCAGTCTTTGGTAAGTAGCTTCAACATTATTTAGTTCAAACGGCATCACAACATAACAATATAGCCCTAGATCGGTAATGAAGCTATTGTGCTTCTGGTCGGGGACATGCATTGGGATTTGGTTGTATCCAGAGTACACATCCATAAATGAAAGTAGTTCATATTTAACGGTTGAGTCTACCAACTGGTTGATCCTTAGAAGTGGAAAGCTGTTTTTCAGGCACGTCTTGTTCAGGTCAGAGTATTCGACACATGACTGCTACTTTCCATTAGCTTTTCTCATAAGAACTGGATTGGATACCCATTTCGAGTAGAGGGCATCACGGGTAAACCTATTGTTTTTGAGCTTATCCACCTCCTCTTTAAGTGCAGCAAATCCATCTGGATCCATGCCACGTTGCTTTTGTTTCACTGGGACATGCCTCGGGTCGATATTCAATGCATGGCTTGCGATAGTCGGTGAGATCACACGCATGTTAGAATGGGTCCAAGCGAACACACAAGATTCATTCAGAGAAAGCCAACTAATTCCTTGATCATCATTGCACTGAGCTGTGATCCGATCTTCAATACCCGTGATGGGTCGCCATGGCTGACTTTAATGTCGATTATCAGCTTAGCGGGTGTAGCCTTGGATTCCTTGAGTTCAAACATAAATATTTCGCGTAACAATCAACGTGAAATCTAATTGGGACGGTCAATGATGATGGTTACTCCGGTCGAATCCCTGAGTCCTGTCATGAGTTATTGAGTCTGATAGTGAAGGGCTCTAAATGCTTTGAGCGATTATCTGCAAATGGCCGAATATCAAGCTTAGAAGCACGTTGAATCAAATGTCGAGTACGGTTCAGCCTCGTGTTGCATGCAACTACATAGCTAGCTCTTGCTTTGAGTTTGAATCTGCTTGTATATTCGAGTAACCCACTTTCCATTCAACGTACTCATGATTCGTTACTCGTCGTTCGGGTTGGAGTGATGATCAGTTTCCCATGAGCTTGGGCATTGATTCAATGATTCTATCGCTAGGCATCCTTTCGGTCGTAGCCCCGAGTCGTTGTAAACACTAGCTATGAATCACAGTATTGAGCTATTGTAGTCAGTCTTTGTATGATCACACTTCCACTCCCAGTCTAAGGTTGATAAATGTACTGCATGGACAGTCGAGTCTCGTCCTAGTCATGTTTATACTCCCACCTAATCTCTAAAGACTTAGAGTTGATCGATGAATGGTCGATTCACATTCATCTTGTTTCTCGCTCGTGCCCCCAAGTCTGGGGCATACGTCGATAAGTAGGAAGGCGAGTCATGTCCAATAGGTGATTAATGCTCTCCCTGTCGGACCAAGGGCAAGGATCAGTATGCAGACGGTTGAGCCACATCCATTTCGTATTGCTCTCCTAGTTGGATCATGGTAAGAGTCAACGAATGAACGGTCGTGTTGCATTCATTCGGAGCTGGACGGTCAGTCGTGTCCATTTTGACTCATATTCTCTCGCCAGATCTAGGGATAGAGTTTGCTCAGGTGCAGTCGGGTCATTCTCATCTGGTTTCATACTCCTCCCGACGGATCGAAGGAGGGTGCTGGAGAATTAATGATCAAGTCGCACTCATTTGCAGTTTATTCTCATATCCATGCTCTGGTGACAAAAGTTATTTGATGGACGTTCGGGTCATATCCATTTGTGGTTGGTGCGGATCCATATTACCCTCGATTTGATGGTATGATATAGTCGATCATCCGTAACTTCGGATGTCAATCCAATTGGTTTTGTATTGAGGCCTCCTTTTAGTCGTTGCCTTAAGTTGTAAAGATCACCCAACCGGAGCTATTGTAAGATGTTATACTCAGCTTGTAGTAGTTTGTACTCTCATTCCCATTCTTGGGTTAGCAAAATTAGTTCACGGACGGTCAAATTCCATCCATAATGAGTTTATACTCCTTCTTTTGAGTTCAGGTCGGAGTTTATGGAATATTGAGTGGTCGAACTGCACTCATCTATTTGTTTATACTCATATCTGCACTCTGAGGATAAGAATTTGTTGACGAGTGGTCAAACCGCACCCAGTTTGTGTTTATACTCCAATCCGCATAGGGGGAGCATAGTTAATTACTAGACGGTCGAACCACATTCATGTCTTGGTTTGGATTTTGGGCTTGCCGATGTCCGGGCGAGGCTTGGACAGTTCGCTGTACCTCAGGCGCAAATAAGGTCGTGGATGGATGTATCACATCCTCTTTGGATTAGATGGTCGAACCAAATCCAATCTAGACTTGGGCTCTCAAACTGCCCTTGCATCCAGGGCAGGAGTCGATGTGTGGACGGTCGTACCATGTCCACTTCCATTTGGATCCTATTTTTTCTGAGCCTTGGGAGTAAGATGAGTGTTCTGAAGAACTTCGAGCTCGAACAGGGGAGGAGATGTCAGATCGCATCCACTTTGAGTCGTGTGTTTGCCCCAAAGTCAAGGGCAAGAGTTGAGGAGTGGACGGTCGAACCACGTCCACTTTTTATGGTATTTATACTCCAGACTGCGCTAAGGGACCAGAGTTGATCAATAGACGATCAAACTGCATATATCTTTTTGTGTTTATACTCCGGTCCATGCTCCGGGGACCAAAGTCTTATAATGGGAGGTCAGTCACACCCATTTGATTTTTACACTCCAGTCTGTGCTTTGGGAACCAAAGTTGGTCGATGGGTGGTCAGTCACACCCATTTGGTATTTATACCCTAGTCAACGCTTTGTGGATCAGAGTTCGTCGATGGACGGTCGTAGCGCATCCAATTTTTTGGTGTTTATACTCCGGTCTGCACTCTGGGGAACAGAGTTAGTCGATGGGTGGTCAGTCGCACCCATTTTTGATTTATACTTTAGTTGTCAAGTCAAGTTAAGAGTTGTCGAATGAACGGTCAAACCATGTTCATCCATTGAATGGAATTCTACTCCCAGCATCAAAAGAAAAACTTGACAAATGGACAGTCGATTCACGTCCACTTGGTGATTGTAGCTCCTCTAATCAAGTCGAGGAGGGGAGTAAGTAATGGATGGCTAGATGACATCCATGCCTATGTTGGACGGTCAGGTCTCGTCCAATTTGCTTAGTACTCCTCCCAGCAAGTCGAAGGAGAGAGTTTTCGGGTGGACGATCAAGTTACATCCACCCCAAGCTACTGTTGTGTCCACGTGTTGAGGTCGGTGGTTGAGAGTAGGCAGTTAGTCATGCCTACTTTAAGTCAAGCTTCCAAACTGTTTCTTGTTTCCAGGGCAGGACTTAATGTGTGGACTATCAAATCGTGACCATTTTAGTTGGACCTCAGTCGTGTTGAGCTTTGGGAGAGGCATAAGTATTTTGGAGAACTTCAAGTACGAGCTGGGAGTGGATGGTCGGGTTGCATCCATTCCAAGTGTTTCTCCAGTCTCCAAGTCAAGTATGGAGGTTGATGAGTGGACGGTCAGTCGTGTCCACTTTGTATTAGATTCTGACCTTGTCGAGCTCTGAGTAAGGCATATATGTTCTGTCCGAATCGAAGCACGGAGTAGGAAATGCATAGTCGAGTCACACCCACTTTCCATTTCGAGTCTTCGCCTCCAAGTCAGGGGCATATGGTAGCTGATGAGCGGTTGAATCTCGCTCGTCTTGATGATCCTCCAAAGGTCCGATCATGATCCGCGGAGGTTGGTTGGCACCCAAATCTAATTACTTGGTCACCTGCATCATTTGGAAGTAGTTTAGTTCAAGTTGGTCGTAGTTTACAACATAATTAAAAATGAAATAAATCTTATTGATAAGTGAAGCAGAGTCGAATGCTCGCTATTCCACTTTGCCCTAGCCCTCCTCGGTTGGAAGTCGGCCTAGGTGGTCCAATTGATAATCAAAGGTCATTATTGGTAAGGGTCGGATGTTCCCTGCGCACCATTCTGCTGGACTTGCACATATTGTTGAAGCTTTCCTTTTCGGATCTGCTTTCCAATCACAATTCAGAGGTGTTTGCAATCATTGGTGTTATGACCGTGTGTACCTTGAAATATACAACATTTTCAGATTTCTTCTGGGTTTCCGTGGACTCTCTCGAGGCTGGTTTCTAGTACTGCTTTGAGTCATGAGTCTCCACGTAGATGTTTTTGATTGAATCATTCAAAGGAGTATATGAGTCGAATTTTGGGATTCTGGGTCGTCTCCTAGAATCTGAGTCCTCATCTAAGGCTTCAATGCTACCCTTGCTTTGACTTCCTTCAGCCAACGGGCCGGCATCGTTCTTTTTCCTAGTCTGCTCTACGTTCTCCTAGCTTAGGTTCTGGTTCACTTTGTAACAGAAATGATTCAAGTTCATATGAGGCTCTCCAGGTAACCAATCGCCAAAGTGTGTCTCGGGGTCGATTCCCCTTATCAACGCCATTAGCATGATATTCTTGCTGGGATTGCTTACTTTAGTGACAGCGGTGTTAAATCTCTACCAAAATCTTTGAGCGGCTCGCCTGGCACTTGGGATAAGTTGGGGATAATAACATCACATCCTTAGGGCGAGTCGCATGCATTCTGAATTGCTCGGTGAACTCCTTAGCCAACCGATTAAACGAGGAGATAGACCTGGGCGGTGATCACGTAAATCACATGATCGATCCTACTCCCCTAAGGAATATAGGAAAGAAACAACATTTAATTGTATTCGTCACTCTAGCGGAATTCATATGCTCTTCATATTTCATGAGATGCTCTTCGGGGTCTGTGTTTCCAAAATACACCGGCATAGTTGGCATATTAAATCTCTTGGGATATTCTGCATATTGAATGGCTTCAGTGAATGGGCTTCGATTGGGGGAAATGCTCCATTCATCGTTAGTCCAGTCCGTTTTCAAGTTACAGCTATTTGTAATGCTTGTGAATGTTGTATGCATGATTGTCCAACGTGTGACGGATTTGTGATAATTTACTTGGAGTCCGACCCGAGAAAATTTTCCATTTGCTTGGAGTCTACCCCTGGTTCACTTGGAGTCGCTGAATTTGAAGTGTTGGGTAGGTGACGAACGGTGCTTGGAGTCAAACTGATGTCTGGTTGGAGAAAATCTTGGTTTTACCCGAGTTTGACCTTGGGCCAGAACTTCCTGGGTTTGCTTCGAGTTAAATGGGTGACTACTTCAGGTTTGACTTTGCTGATTGATCGCTATACTTTAATATGGCATAATAAGTGGCATAAGGTGGTCGTCACACAAGCCATCGTATCATAGCTCGCAATTTAGGCATTTGGAGCTGGTTAGTTGAGAGCAGTCGTAATCTACCCTAGAAGCCTGATCTAGTAACCGATCCCAGTTCATGTCATATCATCTTGGTTCTCCAGCCTTTGGGTGTACCGTTTGAGTAGCAGTTCCTTTTCCATTCCTTGGCTGCAAATTAGCAGCCACCGCTTGGTCCCCTATGCCCCGGTCAGTCACAGGATGTAAGGGAAGTAGATAAAACTCACCGTCTTTAAATTGAGTTCTGAATCCAAAATGTAAGAAAAAAAATTTAGAGCTATTTTCAAAAAATGGATCATACCCGATCCATATTTTTTATGTGTGGCAAGAAGGAGGGATCAATCCCAATCCCTTTTTGCCCCCAGTAAGGAGTGTTCGGTTAAGTTTCCTTTTTGAATGCGAAAGGGATCGGTTGGAGGGATCGGTTGTAGTTGAGCGTGGTGCAGTAATTGGTTGAACAAAGGTTTGGTTCTGGACGAACGTGACGTAGGGATCGGCATTGAATGTTTTATGAGAAGGATCGGTCATACGGAGTATGGAGGGATCGGTAGTGAATGTAGGGATCGGCTATAAGCGATCGACGGAAGGGGTCTGTCATGAAGACAGTTGTTGGCATGCGATCGGTTGCAGTGCTAAGGAGGGATCAGTGATATAGGGATAGGTATATACACCTTGCAGAAGGATCGAAATATACGCCTTGCAGAGGGATCGAAATATACGCCTTGCAGAGGGATCGATATATATACCTTGAAGAGGGATTGGTATATATGCCTTGCAGAGGGATCGGTATATACGCCTTGTAGAGGGATCGGTATATATACCTTTTGGAGCGATCGGTATATATGCTGGAGGGATAGGTATACATATATGTTGGAGGGATCGGTAGGGATCGGTATTGATGTCTTTGGAGGAATCGGTTTTGAGCATGTATATGTATTTAGGGGTCGGTCATGAAGGGACCAGTGCTAGACCCCAAGAAGGAGGGATCGGCCATTCTGGCCTTAAGAGAAGGATCGACCATTCTGGCCTTGAGAGAAGGATCAGGCATTCTGGCCTTGCGAGAGGGATCGGCCATTTTGGCCTTGAGAGAGGGATCGACCTTTAGCTAAGTTGAGTGCAAACATCAGCATCTGATCCTAAGGACTTGCATACATAAGTGAATCTGATACCTTCCAAATAGACATGAACACATGAACAACTCCAAACAAGAACACTAGCATCATCATTTCTTCCAGCTTCGCGAGAAGTTGATTTACTTCTTCTAACCATGGCTATCAGCTTCCTTTAGATTTCCTTCAAATCTGAGTAGAATAGGAAGTTTACCGGTAGTTAGCTGGATCTATCTCACGAATATGGGAATCCACAAGTAGATGATGAGATCCAATCAAGCTGAGAATTCGATTCTTAGTGAAAGCACCAAAATGTTGATGCCAAAAATGGGCATCAACACCCAACAGAATCTAGTAGATATTAAATGAAGAATGGAATTAAAATAGAGCAAATATCATAAATGAACACACGGATTTTTATAGCGGTTCGACAATCTTGGCCTACGTCCACTTCATATTTTTATTGATCTTGCACTTGATTATGATTACAAGAATGTTTGGATCAACTAGGATCCATTAGTACAAGAATGAAGAATGAAAATGGAAGAGCCTTTTTAGCAGAAAGAAGGATCCCTTTTCTAACACCATGCCTGCTGTATTTATAGGGGAAGACGTGCACGAAGCGAACTAAAATTTCGGGAGAAGGTTCGGGAGACCAAGATGAGGCCACCCAAAAATTTTCAGACCCATTAGGGCCCAAAATAGGGATCAGTATCGATCTTTATTAGTGTGTCCAAATGGTTTGTGATCCCAATAAGGGGTGTCCTATGATGTTAACTACTTGCTCCTCATATTTCATTCAATTCCGACGTACGGTTTGTGAGATATCACATTTTTCGTGAAGCAGTGTTGCTTGAATTCTGATTTTTGTCGATCCCTCCAAAGGGAGTTATGCCGATCCCTCCAACTTCCTCCAATTGGAATGAGATCCCTAAGGGGTTTTCCACATGTTGTAGTAAGCTTGTACTCCAATTTTCATGTTGATAGCATGTGTAGATTTTGAGTTATTGACCGATCATCGCTGCAAAATTGAGTTGTGGAATCGATACGATACGATCCATAGTGTTGAATATGGATCGTACCCAATCCATCTTTGGGGAGTAGTGAGCTTTCATGCTTCTACTTCATAGTATCATCTATGCTTGATTTTTGGACCCCACAATTATCGCTCTGGGCTACCGGCCTTGATGACAGTCGAGTCTAACTTGTTTAGTCAGTTCGGATATAGCCAAGTCAAAATGCCTGATAACAATTATATATTTTTATATAATGTTAGATTTATATCATTGTAGATCTATTCCTGTATGCCTGAATTATAGGTTGGAGTTGTAAGCTAAAATTGTATGCATGAAACAAGTTATAAATCCTGCCTACATATTCTGTTATTGGTAACTTGAATTGTATATTGCATGTATTTGGAAAATATTGAGTATTGATGTTCTTAAAATTTATAGAATATACGATAGTTTTAGATTCCTGAATTTAATATGACATGCAAATAAAATGATAAATTGAGTTATCTTAGTTAAACGTAGGGATTTAAGTGGTATTTTAATTTATTAGATTATATAGCATGTTGCAATGAGAATTTCTATATATTATCAAGTTTTAGATTGATAAAATAAAGTGTAACGGTTGGAATGATAAGGAATACACCTAAAAAGAAGATGTATAAAATATGAATATTTACTATATTTTGTACTGCCTATTCCAATAACTATAAAAAAACATAATTGCTTGTAATTCCAAACGTAGCACAAATTCTCTTTTTGGATATGATATAGAAAGTCACAGTGTTAACCATTCCATTTGGGAGAAACATAATTCCAATGCATTAAAATACAAAAATTCCTAAGGGTAAAGTGAAATAATAATAAATGTAATAAAAACGGTCTAAGAAAATAATATGTGCAATATAAGTAATATGGAAGTGAAATAAAAAGAAACGAAAAGATAGACAAGTCATAATTTAAAATAAAATGGGTATAAATAGTCCTTTAAAACAAGGTAGGGAATTAAAGGTTAAAAAGATATAGAAATAGGAAGTTAAAAAACGAGGATAAGGGAAAGTAAATGAGAACAGATAATTGAAAGAAAGCGGGAAATGACTTTAAATTAAATAAGATGTAAACGCATAGAAAAGTAAAGAAATATTGTCAACAGTGAATATTAAAGGCACAATCATTAAATAAGAATGAATGAAGATATATATAAACATATATACATGTATATATACATAGCCTCAAGTATCCATTATGACGGGTGTGAATTATATAAGTATGTAAATAACTTAGATTGATAAGAATAACATAGTCATTAGAATGGGTGGGAATGCGAGGTCAGTAGTGTTACACAATAGAAGTTTGCCTTCCGCAAGGGGACACTGGCAGTTGTGTATGCATTATACTAATGTGAGACATATCAAACTATAGGACCCATGGAGTATATACGCTTGCTTATAAGTGAAAGAAGACCCTCAATAGAGTCTACTTCAATAAATTAAAGGGAGGGTATTGTCTTTATTGCGTTAGGCAATCTAAATAGGATGGTGAGTGACTCGATGCTATGTCAGTATATGTTGGTACCAAATAAGGAGTAGGAACTATACATAGGTTGAGTGTGTCATCGGTCCAGACCAGTAAAAACGGGACACATAATGGGCTATGCCTCTTACAAGGGACCACGTTAGGTAATGCACTGCCATAGTTTTTTGCAAGTTTGTTTGATAGGGCGAGGCTAGTTAACTCATAAAAGTGTTCTTCCAAAAACAGATGGGGTAGTCCGAGGAGCTGAGTCCTCTATAGCCTGTAAAGCTGAGTCCATAATAGGAAGTAGAAAAGTAGTAAATACCCAAAGCAAAGCAAGAGAAAATATAGCTAAATTATAGTGACACCATTATTAGACGCTACAGGAGTTCCTTGGTATGCATGATAACAAGGACGTGATACCGCGTTGGCGATGGATCCTGACGGGGTGCCAGATATAGATACCGACGGGGATAGTATCTTAGTCAAAAGGAGGACTATGGAACTTATATATTTATATATACGTATGTAGTTATGGTCTACTTTGGGTAGATAGGGCATGGCATACCTATACGTGGAGTCGAGATGACTAAATAAAATTAAAAGACATAACATGAAATGAAAGACAATTGGAATAAACCAGTGTTAAGTGTAAAATTTATAATTTACCAGTCACCAGAACGTTGTTCTGATTCCCACCTCATTACAACACATAGGATAGCTTTTGAGGGACGGGTACTGGTGCATGGTAGGAACAGTGGAAGGATAGGTTTCCTAATGCATGCTCGGCACTGGCAATGACACTAGACATTGGAAGTGTCAACTTGGTCAGTAACTATATGTTCAATTATAATTTACTATTGCACTATAAGTTATATCGATGTGCTCTGATATGCATTTATTTATTTATCTGCGGGATACCGAATCAACAATCTGCACTTTGGTGGACTTTTACTTTCGATTTAGCGAAAATTTAAGCCCATAAGGGAGCGTATTGTTACATTTTGTATCGAAGCTTAAGTTAGTCGATCTTGAAAAATTAGAAAACGTTGAGTGAATGTAATTATATTTTTCCTATAGATACAAATATATTATACGCCAAATCCTATATATTCCGATTATAGAGTAGTTACAACCACACACTGAAATATGGATAAGCGGATTCTGAGTCGGATAATGGAAGAAGTTGAAGATATACACCTACCTGATTACCCCATGGAAAATAGTTTATATGGAAAGGCATTGACTTAAAAAGAGCATGAGTGTAGCATGTGATAAGTCCCTAAAGCTGGATAGTACGTAACTCCTTAGTTGGACTCCCAATAGCCCGATGATTGTAGATCCCCATATGATGCCAATTGATGATGTATAGAAGGTCCAGATAAAGGGCAAGTAAAAATCCATATATTGTAGATATCTGGAAGTAATTGATTTCCCAAAGGAAGGTGTGAAGTAGTCACTCCAAGATAATAGCCAAATTTTTAGTATTTGGAAGAAGGTAAGTCAGCAAATTGGAGAAAAGTCTGAAAGAAGGGACAAACAAAAATCCTCTATAAGTTTGACCCAATAGAAAATAGTTTTAAAAGTTGAGAAAAATATATAAATAACATATTCAAAATAAATATAATAATAAGTAAGTAAATATTGGGTTTCGAAAAATATTGTTGAATATATATATATAGTTAAATTGAAAATTTTCCACATATGGTTTTACAAAAGTTATCCGTTTGAAAACTTTTGTATATGGCACGGGTTCGGGAAGTGGATAGACCTATTTTTTATAAAAATGGACGTAAGGGAAGCGGATAGACCTATTTTTTATAAATATGGATCGTACCTAATTCATAAATTTTAAATAAAAAAATGGATCACGCCCGATCCATATTTTTTGGGGGTATAAGGATCGGTCAGATAGGGCTTTTGAGAGAGGGATTGGTAGTATAGGGATCGGTTGAATTGACTTGGTGAGGGATCGGTATTGAGCATGATTATCAACTTAAGCGACCGGTATAGTTTGAGGGATCAGTATATATACTATGAAGAGGGATCGGTATATATACATTGAAGAGGGATCAGTATATACATACCTTGGAGAGGGGTCGGTATATATACTGAAGGGATCGGTATAGCTTGAGGGATCAGTATATACACTATGAAGATGGATCGGTATATACATACCTTGGAGAAGGGTCGGTATATATACTGAAGGGATCAGATACATATATGTTAAAGGAATCGGTATGTACACCTTATAGAGGAATCAGTATATATACTTTTATGGAGCAATCGGTATACAAGCTTTTTGGACTGATCGGTATATAAGCTTTTTGGAGGGATCATTATACAAGCCTTTTGGATGGATCGATATACAAACTTTTTGGAGGGATCAGTTGCAGTTGAGATTGGAGGGGGATCGGCCATTATGGCCTTGTGAGAGGGATCGGCTAACATGGCTTTGAGAGAGGGATCGGCCCTTCGCTAACTTGAGTGCAAACTTCAACCTCTAATCCCAAGGACTTGCATACATGAGTGAATCCAATCCCTTCCAAATGGACATGAACACATGAACAACTCCAAACAAGAACATTAGCATAATCAAATCCTCCAAAAACACGGGATGTAGACTTAGTTCCTCTAACCATGGATATCAACTTCCTTAAATTTCCTTCAAATCTGAGTAGAATAAGAAGTTTGCAGGTTAATAACTGGATCTATCTCGCAAATATGGGTATCCATAAGTAGATGATGAGATCCAATCAACCTGAGAATTCATTTCTCAGTGAAAGCACCAAAATGTTGGCGCCAAAAATGGGAATCAACACCCAATAGAATCTAGTAGAGATTAAATGAAGAATGAAATTAAAATAGATTATAAATTGTAAATGAACACACGGAATTTTTATAGTGGTTCAGCAATCTTGACCTACGTCCACTTCATATTTTTATTGATATTCCACTTGATTATGATTACAAGAGTGTTTGGATCAACTGGAATCCATTAGTACAAAAGTAAAGAATAAAAATGGCAGAGCCTTGGCAGAGAAAGCCAGATCCCTTTTCTGATGTCATGCCTGTTGTATTTATAGGAGAAGACGTGCACAGATCGGACCGAAATTTTGGTAAAAGGTTCAGGAGACCAAGACGAGGCGACCCAAAAATTTGCAGGCCCATCGGGGCCCACAATAGGGATCGGTACCGATCCCTATAAATGCATCCAAATGGGCTGCGATCCCTATATGGGATGACCCATGATGTTAGCTACTTGCTCTCCAAATTTCGTGCAATTTCAATGTACGGTTTGTGAGATATCGCATTTTCCGTGAAGTAGTGTTATTTGAATTCTGATTTCTGTTGATCCCTCTAGAGGGATAGGTACCGATCCTTCCAACTTGCTCCAAATGCCGTACGATCCCTATGGGGTGTTCCACATGTTCTAATTAGCTTATACTCCAAGTTTCATGTTGATAGTATCTGTATATTTTGGGTTATTGACTGATAATTGTTGCAATATGTAGTGAAAGCTAAATATGGACGATCCCTTTTGATATGTGAAGTAATTTGCCCATAACTTGAGCATACGAACTCCAAATGACTTGAAACTTGAAATGTAGCCTAATGGGGCCTTCCTTGTCACTCTTTATTGATCTTACTAAGTTTGGAACATTAATTGAGAATATGTGCCAATCCCCTAAGGAAAGGGATTGGCACTGAACCCCCGCCTAGGGGAGGCATTATTCCATACTTAGAATATTCTGGAGAGTTTATCTGTTGGCCTCGGTTGATCGTCGGTTCACATCATTGCCTGCGCTTGATCTCTAAGCCTAATAATCATCTCTCCGGGCTCTCTTTATCGATGATCGTCTAGTCTAACTTTTCCAGTCAGTCTGAATATAGTCGGGCCAAAAGGCCGGATAACAACCGCTGAAACCTAGGGGTCGACCATTATTACGTAAAGTCAATATATTTGTTGATAGGGTCGACCCGATTCATTTCTCATCCCTAATTCTTTCCTCCTGAGTGATTTCTGGAACCCTTGCCCCTCTCTCTCAGCCCCCGCCGACCATCTTCAGCCACCTCCTACCCATCAACCAACGAACGTCGACCCCCATAGTTTAGTGCAACACCCAGTCTTCCCCCTCCCTAAGAAATTCATAAAGCATAGATCTAACTCAAATCCAATATCTATGGCACCTCGTCGTAGCACCCTCGTCGACTGACATCTAGGGCTGACTTCGCAAGAGATAGCATGGTGCTAGAACCATAAAAACATTGTTAAAAGTTATGACGAATCAGGCAATTTCAAGTTCTACAAGTGCGACCAGTGAACTTCTAGGATCTTGCTGCTTTTGAATTGGAGGATCTATTCACTACTACTGGATTGTTGTAGATTCTATGCCATGACACATTTTAGATGTATGCTATCTGAGGTGCGTAAGTCTATTTGACGCTAATTTGGTATCTGATTTTGGTGAGTACAGTGTCACCTTCTTATTTTAAGTGAAGGATATCGAGATTAGAATGATAGATATGCAGTTTGGTGGGATCCTACATATCAGAGCTGTAGGAAATGATTTGGAGGATACTGAGATGACTGATTCAGCCATACTAGATCAGACATCCAAATAATTTATGAGCCTAAGCATGTTTAATCATTTGCATCATCCAACATAACATCATCCCTAAGACGAGGATTCACAATTAAATTTATCCCTTCGTCCAGAAGGCCACCTATGCCATTATAAGTAATATCCAGGTGAACTAGGCTAGGGTGATTATTTCTCATTTTGCCGGGATGAGAGGAGCAGGGACCCGGAGGAGCTCTATCCCTTATTGTCATCTTTTCACCGCCATCTTTAGACAATATGGGTTGATCCTCCAAAGTGAGCTAATCCAGGTTAATGTACCCCCGCCATTGAATAAGACCTCTCTTAAGACGATAAGATAGAGGAGCCTCTTGCAGTTTTTAGAGCGCAGTAAGAGGAAGCAGAGTCGACACATATGGAGTGGGACCCTTTGCTTGACCAACAAGCCATATGATATTAGCAGCAAGCCCCTGATTATGGAACAATTCTAGAGTATCAGCGTCGAATTGAGGTCTGGCTTCAATCAGTGAGCCAGCAGCAGCAGAAGATGGAGGAGCGGTAGAAGGAGATGCAAGCAGAGCAATAACACCTGGGGTGTGAGTTAGAATGCATAGCGGCCATGACCCAATCACTTTGGTGCGGACATGGCTCTAGCTCTCGAGGAGAACCATCTCCCAGTCCATAGTCCATAGGTAGTCGTATTTTGTAGCAAGTATTTATTGTTGTATTTCCTTCCAACGGTTGTTTTTTCTTTTAGTTGGGTTGTAAGCATTAGTTGTTTCTATTATGTAAAAATGCATATGATGTTTACGGAAATGTTCCTTTTTATGTTTTTTCTGTGTAGATCGTGATATTATTGGGAAAATAATAAGATAAGAAAATTACAAGAAAGACACTTTACTAATACAAAAGAAAAGAAAATAGTAAAATGCTGGAAGTATAAAATAAATTAAGTGAATTTATTTAATTAGCTACTAAAGTAAAAGAATTAAGATTTAAGACCTAAAAAGTAGAAAATTTCTAGAAAGTAAATTTTGGCAAGTGGAGGACAAGGGAAAAGCTGTTGCGAAGTCACGGATCAGTATCCCTGTACCTTAAAAGCTAAATATTTGCAAATGAACTTGTGTGCTGATTGCTATTATAAATAAAAGAAAATGTTTTGAAATTTAAAATTTATCCCGTAAATAGATAAAGTTCATTATGGACGTTGGACTATTGACAAACCCCGATTTCTTGAGGTGTGGTATGACTTATTTTGAAATATATATATATATATATATATATGTGTGTGTGTGTGTGTGTATGAATATATATGTATAATTATGAAAATAGTAATTTGGAAAAAATATCAATGCAAAAACTTTTTGAAAATTTTGCGAAGAAAGAAATTTTAAAATCTAAAATTTTTTACCGATATTTTAAAAGTAATATAAAAATATTTTTGGGCAAAGGGAATTTTCGAAATGCCACATACTTGACGTGGAGAAATAGTTGACGAGTTAGCTAAGTATGGATTTTACTGTGCAACAGAAGTGATAGTAAAATAAAATACGGTTAGGGACAAGGAAGCTGTTTTTAGCTATGGAATATTTTCCCATATACCTTGTCGATACTGAACAAAAAGTTGGTTTTGAAATAACCCTGTTTTATAAAACATTAAACTAAAAATTAATTATGCGGACTGTACTTGGAAAAGTTGGAAGGAGATATCTGGGTAAAAGAGAAGGTTCCAAAGTACAATGGGAAGTTGGGCACCTAAGAGATAAAGGTTGGAAATATGGAATTTTCCCCCTAAACTCTTTTCCCAGCACAAAGAAAATACGTTTAGAAAATTTGATTTTTCAAACTTAGATGTTAAAAATGGTGTGCCAGGATTTTAAATGGTATGAGTTGAATGAAAAATTTGTTGAACTATGCTTCTATTAGTAGAAGTGTGGGAAAATTTGAATGCAAAAACAAGTTTTGATTTTCAAAATTTGAATACATATAGAATTCCATTATATTTAGGTTGTTTGCACCATATTTTCCAAATTGATTTAAAAGAATGCATTCATATGGAGGCATTGATTAAAATTATTCTGCATACATATCATATGTATTGTGATACACCATGCACTTGTACACGATAGGTTGCAAAATTGTTTGTACACTAATTGATTTGTTAGTTTAGGATGGTTGTATATTATGTTACATTGTTCAGTCCTTGAGGAATTTCGGGTATGAAATTCTTTTAGGAGGGAGAATGAGTTTTACAACAATTAGTAAATGATAATGCCGAAAAATAAAATTTTCACAAACGTCAGAATTTGACTATGAAACTTCCACCATTGTGTTAGTGGCGATTTTCTAATCAACTTTCATATATAAAGTTTTCCGATCAAAATTCAAATGAAAATGCTATTAACGTTTGAAGTTTTCAAATCTAAAATAATTATATATGTAATTATGGTTATAAAAATTAATTAACATTAATTAACAACGCTAATGGAAACTTAAACGTTAAGAAACGTTAATGTTAAATCAAATTTGAAAAGTGAAAAACAAAGTATATTGATCGGGTAAAACTGAGGAATAAATGGAACAAACCAAAAGACGCTCTTAATCATTATTTAAACAAATGGCAGGTCGAAACAAAATGCATCCAGGTCGACTAGTAGCGGTTGACCCTAGGTCAAGTGCGGTCGACCGTTGCTAGAGTAAAATCAACAATAAGGAATGGCCTGAATGGACCGAATTTAAAACAGTTTCATCAAACGACTGCTAATGATTTGAACCCCTATAAATATAGACCTAAACCTCACTTCCAAACTCATATTTTCAGAGTGACGACGGAGCTTTGCCATTTCCTCTTCTCCTCCAAACGCTAGATTCTTAGAAATAGTTACAGTTTATACGTATACACAATTGGAGAATCGCAGAAGGTGATTAAGGAAGAGAATAGGTTCAAATCAAATCGCCAAAGCCGAGGTAAACTATAAATTCGGATCTGAAATATAAATCAAATTCTAAATCTCTTTTCTAGTCCAGATCTCTGATAAATCTGTATACACTTATGGTGTATAAATCCAAATAGGGAGAAAAGGATCAAGCTGGAATAACATGGATTAGATATGAAGATTTGAAAAGCTAAAAAGGTAAGTGGAAAATTATTTATTTTTATATAATGTTAGATTTATATCGTTGCAGATCTATTCTTGAATGCCCAAATTGTAAATTATAGTTGTAGGCTAAAATTGTGCATGAAACAAAATTATAAATCCAACATATATATTCTATTATTGTTAACTTGAATTGTATATTAAATGTATCAGGAAAATATTGAGTACCGATGGTCCTTAAAATTTATAGAATATATGATAGTTCCATATTTCTGAATTTAATATGACTTATGCAAATAAAATGATAAATTGTGTTATCTCGGTTAAACGTAGGGATTTAAGTAGTATTTTAATTTATCAGATTACATAGCGTGTTGCAATATGAATTTATATATATATATATAATCAATTTTTAGATTGATAAATGAAAATGTAACGGATGGAATGACAAGGAATGCACCTAAAAAGAATGAGATGTATAAAATAGGGATATTTACTATATTTTATACTATTTATTTTAATAACTATGAAAAGATAATTCCTTGTAATTGCAAACGTAGCGCAATATAATTCCATTTGGGAGAAATATAATTCCAACGCTTTAAAATACAAAAATCCCCAAGGATAAAGTAAAAGAATGATAAATGGGATAAAAACGGTCTAAGAAAAGAATATACGCAATACAAGTAAAATGGAAGTGAAATAAAAAGATAGACAAGTCATAACTTAAAATAAAAAGGGTATAAATAGTGTTCTAAAATAAGGTAGGGAATTGAAGGTTAACAAGGAATAGAAATAGGAAGTTAAATAACGAGGATAAGAGAAAGTAAATGATAACGGATATTTGAAAGAAAGCGGTAAATGAGCTTAAATTAAATAAGGTGAAAATGCATTGAAGAGTGAAGAAATATTGTTAACAGTGAACAATAGAGGCACGGTAATTAAATAAGAATGAATGAAGACACACACACATACACACACATACACACCCACATACATGCGTAGCCTAAAGTATGAATTATGGCAGGTGTGAATTATATAAGTATGTAAATTACTTAAATGGATAAGAATGACATGGTCATTAGAATGGGTTGGAAGTAAGGTCAGTAGTGTTACACAATAGAAGTTTTCCCACCACAGGGGGTCATTAGCATTTGTGTATGCATTATACTGATATGAGACATATCCAACTGTAGGACCCATGGAATATGTACGCTTGCATATAGGTGAAGGAATACCATCAGTAGAGTTTGCTTCAATAAATTAAAGGGAGTTATTGCCATGATTGCGTTAGGCAATCTAAATAAGATGGTGAGTGGCTCGATGTTATGTCAGTATGTGTTGGTACCAAATAAGGAGTAGGAGTTGTAAATAGGTTGAGTGCGTCATCGGTGAAGAGCGGTCAAAATAGGAAAGACAAGGTTACACCTAACAGGCTATGCTTCCTACCAGGGTAGACCACGTTAGGTAATGCACCGCCATAGTTGTTTTTGTAGTTTGTTTGTCTGGGCAAGGCTAGTTAGCCCATAAAAGAGTTCTTTCAAAAATGGATGGGATAGTCTGAGGAGCTGAGTTCATAAAGAAAGCAGGCAAGTAGTAAATCCCCAAAGCAAAGCGAGATAGAATACAGCTAAATTACAGTAACATTGTCATTAGGCACTGAGGGAATTCCTTGGTATACACGATAATGAGAGCATGATATTGCGTTGGCGATGGATCCTGATGAGGTGCCAGGTATATATACTAGTGGAGATAGTATCTTGATCCACAGGAGGGCTGCGGTACTTATATATTTATATATATGTATGTAGTTATGCTCTACTTCGAGTAGATGGGGTGTGACGTACACGTATGTGGAGTCAAGACGACTAAATAAATTAAAAGACATAACATGAAATGAAAAAAATCGGCATAAACTAGTGTTATGTGTAAAATATATAATTTTCTAGTCATCAGAACACTGTTCTGACCTCATCCTCATTACAACCCACAGAATAGCTTTTGAGGGACGAGTACTAGGGCAGGGCAAGAGTAGTGGAAGGACTGGTTTCCTAGTGCATGCTCGGCACTGACAAGGACATTGGACATTGGAAGTGTCAACTGTGTTAGTAACTATATGTTTTATTATACTTTACTATTATGTTGTGAGTTATATTGATAGTGCTCTGGTATGCATTTATTTATTTATTTGTTTATAGGATACCAAATCAACGATCTGCACTTTGGTGGACTTGATTTTTCGATTTAGTGAAAATTCGGGTCTATTGGGGTGCATATTTTTATAATCATCACGTCCATTTTCCATATTTCATTGTCATAGAATGCTGCAATGGCCAACATAATCCGAATGGACTTAAGCATGGCTACGGGTGAAAAAGTTTCGTTATAATCGACACCTTGAATCTGATAAAATCCTTTCGCAACCAGCCTAGCTTTTTAAGTCTCTACTTCTCCTTCTGCATTTAGCTTTTTCTTAAAAATCCATTTGCAGTAGATGGGTTTTATCCCTTCGGGTAAGTCCGACAAAGTCCATACTTTGTTTTCGTTCATGGAATCCATCTCGAATTTCATTGCTCCAAGCCAGAGTGTAGAGTTTTTACTTTGTAGTGCTTGTTGGAAAGATAGAGGAGTGTCGCCATCTAAGACACATTCCTCCTTCTCGCCATCCATGAGGAAACCGTAGTATCCTTCTGGTGCGCGAGATTCCCTACTAGACCTTCTAACGGGTTGCATGTTATGTATACTGGTAAACCTGGTTCTCCCACTGTTTCAGTCTTAATTTTAGTATCTCAGATCTCATCTAAGTCTACAATTTCATTGTTAATTTCTTTTGATAAAAATTCCCTTTCTAAAAAGACAGCGTGTATGGAAATAATAACTTTTTGTTGCTCTGTGTTGTAGGAAATATATTCCTTAGAATTCTTATGATATCCTATAACTATCACAAAGTTGATCTCGCCTCAAGCTTATTAGGGCCAATGTTCTTAACATAGGCTGGACAACCCCACACTTTCAAATAATTAAAGTGGGGTTTAATTTCCATACCATATCTCATATGGCATCTTAGGCGGAGGTTTAATGGGTACTAAGGTCAGCATATGCATTGTGGTTTCCAGCGCATATTCCCAATAGTACAGAGGCAACTTAGCTTTACTCATCATCGAATGAACCATATCTAACAAGGTTCGGTTCCTTTGCTACGATACACCATTATGTTGTAGAATATATGGCGCAGTAACTTGAGAGATAATCCTATTATCTTTTACGTACTGTTGGAGCTCTTGTCTAACATACTCGCCTCTTCGATCGGACCAAAGGATTTTTATCCTTTGGTTCGTCTGATTTTCGACTTTATTCTTATACTCCTTAAATTTCTCGCAGACATCAAATTTATTCTTCATAAAATATACGTATCATAGTCTTGAGAAATCGTCTATAAAGGTAACAAAGTAGGAACTATTATCATTGGTTGCTACAAGAATTGCTCGGATCAGACCGAGTTTTTCCCAAGGTTGGCTTTGGTGATATGGGGTTATTGGAGAAGAGCTGGATGTTCACCTATTGTCGTGTTTTATTTTCGCTGTATCATATGTTATATCTGTCAACAATTTGTAAGGTCATAATTTTATAATTGTCTTGCTGATAAGGTTTGTTTTTAACTCTAATATACTCTGTATTTTGGAGTGACAGTTTTTATTATCTTTGTTATATTATATATTGTCGATTCCGCTGTGGGATTCTGATTTCCCTGTTATTTGTTCTTTTCCTTTTATTTTACCCTAACAATCTGCCTTTCCGATGATTGGATGTTCGGCATTTGAATACCGTGGATGTATTCGCTGTCGACTTTCGATGGTTGAAAAGGCATGTCGTTACAATTTGGTATCAGAACAGAACGTTAATTGAGAACCTTGGCTTTGGCGGGGTGTGGCTCACTAGAGATAGGGTTAGTAATACCCTAGAGTGAGTAACTCATTAGAGATAGGGTAAGTGACATCCTAGAATGGGTTTGAGAGTATTATATATATACGAGAGCATATTTGTTATTGTTATAAAAACATATTGTACCAATTGGTCTATTGAGTTGTTTATGAATTTTGGTCGAGACGTGGGATGCCACGGTATCGATAGGGATTTCTAAACACATGTACAAGGCAAAAGGACATAATATTAAGTTTTGAAAATTGGTAAATGAAATACTTTACCTTGGTTTATATTTTTATATATAAAGGAATAATTTTCAAAAATTTATATAGTTATAGAGTGTGTTTATTTATTTGAAAGTGATAATATTTATTTATTATCGCTATTGTTTGATCAGTCATGCTTGATTAAATTAGGAGTGTTCATTGTCATTTGTTGATTATTTGTGTTTAGCTTATTTATAAGCATTTGTTGTTTGAATGTATAAACAAACCCCTTGTGAATTTCACAATTTGGCTATAAGGTGTTCGAAGAAAATGTTAAGTTAAAGCAATCTTTTAATAAAGGTTGTTTAAAATAATCTAAATGGTAAGATAAGACATATAGAGAATAAACGTTTGAGAAAATTTTATTAGAATAAAGGGGAGTTATTATAATATGAAATGATCCTATATAAAGGTAATTTTATACAAATTTGATTTATTAAAGGTGTTTTTAAAAGGATTTTTGAATTTAAATCCGGGAGTTGTTTGAAAATATTCAAAAGGATTTTAAGAAAAATAATAGTAATATTATTTGGGAGGATTTATAGATAAATATATTTTGGAAGAGAAATTTTAAATGGAATGCCTTTTCTTTGGGGTAATTCGAGGAAAAAATCTCGATTAGTTTGGTGATAATCTGAATAACCTTCTAAGTAACAATCGGATGTTGGCTTAGGCGAACGTTGTAAGGCAGTTAGTAAATTATTCTCTTTTCTCATTGTGCAATTGAAATGAGTTCAAATCCGGATGAACCTAAGGTGAGTTTTGGTAAATAAATTGTTTGAAGTTATTTCATAAAAGAAATATAAGTAGTATGATTTCAAAAGGAATTCTGAAGAAAAAATCCAAGTTATTAGTCTTAAGTCTCCTTAAAGGAAAATGGTTTAAAATAAAACTTATTTTGAATAATAATTTGATAAATGAAAATTTAAAACTCTTGGATAGAAAATAAATAATTTAACTCAGGATTTGAATGGGTTAAATTAGATAGGAATGTTTTGGTAAATTTAGTTAATTAAAACCATATTTTTTGTTAATCATATAAGTTGTGTAAATTATTTTGTGATATTGAGCCAACCCGTAAACATCTTTCTTTAGAGCACTCTAAGGTAAAGGGATCAGATGTTTGACTCAATTTTAAAGATCCATGTTTTGTTTGGACTTCCAATTAAATTTTGAGAAAAATAAAAGTAAATAACAAATAAATAAAATATAATTGGCATTTCGTATATGCTCTTAGGATCTAGAAGGGTATTATACAAGTAAATAAAATAGAGTAAGCTTTTATTTGTTGTTTTATAAAGAATTGTCTTTGTACAATATTTATAAACTTAGGTCAAAATTTATGAAGTAATTCATAAAATAATTTTAGTGTTGACTAAAATACTAAATAGAAAATATGAGTGATTTAGAAAGAGATGGGTATTATTAAGACACCAATCGAACTAAGTACATAAGTTATAGGTAGATCATTTTATTCGCATAGTTCTTGATCTAGGATTCGAATATAGCTTCAGGATGATTCACACCAGTCCAAAAAACGATTTCTCACTTGATTCTTGTCAGCGAACACTTGATTCGGATTCTCGATATGATACTGAAGTTATCTATCATAGTTTATGGTTAAGCAAGGAGAATAGAAGTTTCTAATCGAGGAATATAATTGGATTCCACCATGGAGAGATCGAGTGAGAAAATACTAATTTGAAAGTCTATGTATTTGAGCAAGTGATCAGATCAAATATAACGTACGGATGATTTATGTATATCATACGGACTTAAGTATAATTGTATACTTAGTATGTGACTTAAGAAAATTTGTGAACTTCAGAAAAATTCTAAATCTGGTTGTTAGTCATTTGACATTTTATAATAATGTTAAGTGTTTGACTTTCTTATGGAATTTGATTGATTGATAGTATTCGTTTATTCCTATACGGAATTTGATTTGATTGGTTGTGTGATTTATGTACCGTAGTTTATAAAGCTTGAATTTATAAACAGAGGTTTTTTGAATTGTTGTTTATTAGGACTTAAATTTGGGTGGTTTTGAAATCGTTTTAAAAGAATTTTTGTAATGATTGTGAAAAGAAATAACAATTGTATGATTTGAAGTATTGGAGAAATATTATTATTTCGGGGAAAAAAATATATTTGCAAAGTGTTTTACAAATATTTTTATTTATTGCGATGAATGAGTAAAATCAAAGCGCGATTGGGAGTTTTTCCCATTTTGGGACTCGCCAGGTATATTTACTCTAATTTTTTTAGGAGATACCAAAATACCACTAGCAGCTCCATTGTTTTTGTTTAGAGTTATACCATGTTCGTACGAATGGCGCACCCTCCTAGTCATGTTGGATCTAGTTTTGATATATTTCTTTTTAAGGGAGTTTTAAAATATATTTTTGAATATAAAACCCGGACATTTAGTTCTAAATTTATCTTTTGAAATGCGCATTACTCTTTTATGGAGTATTTATTGTATTTTGTTGCATATGGTTGAAATATTGCTTTTCTTTGCATGTAGATTTATATCATGCTAGTTTTGCATGTAGAGTTGCCTTATTATGGTTAGTTACACCATATTGCATTGTTGTCTATGAATGTTATATTGTTTATGCTATTTGAATTTATGATATTTCTCTTTTGCAACGACCCGGAATTTCACTACCTTGATTTACGAATATTTAATTAATTTTAAATATTTAAATAATAGATATTATTTCAAAATAAAACTCTTTTAAATGATAAATGATGATGGTGAAATAGTTTTCAAAATCTTTTTGCAAAAATATATAGTTCAATAAAAACGAAAAATGTGACCGGAAATTGTTTTCTGATTTTTCAACGTTTCATCGTATAAATGTTGTTTGAAATGTTATTACTCTTATTTGTATTTGAAAACAACATTTAAATGTTTGGAACATCGTTAGTTAAGATAAAATAAAGCTTAAAATTTGATAAGTATAAAAATAAATATAGTTAAGTTAAATAAGTTAGAAAAATAAAATAATAAAATAATAAAATAAAAATGTCACGTCATAGGGAGACATAAGTACAATTAAGTACAAAACATGTTTTAACATGTTGGAACATGAAGTTTTAGGAAAGGGACAATGCAAGGTGAGGTGGAAAAGGATGAGTGGAGGGCAAAGGACAAAGGGTAGTTTAGTATTTTAAATTTTCTATTGCTTATAAATAGTCTTCCACTTCTTTAATTTTTTCCCCTCTTCTTTCTATCATATCTTCCTCTTCTCCGATTAAGATGGAGAATTTTTTTTAAAAACTTGTAAATTTTCAATGGCTACAACTTTTATTTGTACCACTTCTTCAAATTTTGAACTTAGCTATGTCAAAAATGCATTTCTCTCAGGCTTATTTTTAGACTCAGATTTTCTAGTCCAAAAATATCTCCTCTTCTTTTGACCATATCTCCCTCAAAACAGATCCAAATTGAATGATTTTTTATATGAAATTGTAGAGAAAAGAATTTCCGACAACTTTTCTTTAGACCGCTTTTCAAAATTATGAGAGTAATATGTCCAAAAATCGAGGAAAAATGTGTAGGATTTTCCCGTCGTTTGATTTTGAATATTTAAATGGATTTAATTTTTGGATTTGGAATATAAATTTATTTTTGAATATGAAGATTTTGGTTGAAATTATAGAATGAATTTAAATTTCAAATATAGTGATTTATCGTAATACGAAAATGGTGAATAATTGAAAATTGAGCTGAATATGAATCGAAAGTGATTTCTAATGTTGATATAAATTTTATTGGAAATAGAATTGAGTTAATGAGTTTTTAAAACAAGAATTTCAAGTGATTTCACAAATTTTTGAAATCGTCAATTTAATCGACGCGTTAAAATAACGATCTGGGGTACAGTCTCGGAATTCAACGAAACTGGTTCCATTGGATCCGTAATAGTGTATTAGTATCGGATTTCAAATTTTGTAGTGTTTGGAGTTAACATTTGATCGTACGGGATATAAACGCGTTGAAATTAACATTGAAAATTTAATATTTTAATTGGATTCAAAAAGCTATCTTCTCCATACGATCGAATTAGACCTCGAGACTTGTTCCATTGCGTTCGGAATAGGGGTATAACGTTAGGAACACTAGGCGGCACGACTCGATAGGAATTCGAAATTTTAAATTATTATAAACGAGATATTTTGGAAATTTAATAATATTTTAAATTGCAAAGTCAAACCCTATTATCTCTCGAGCCACCCTAGTTGGTCGCGCGCCACCCTATTCGTACGAAGTCGCTCTCCCTTATTAAAATCACGCGCCTCTTCCTCCATTTTCAGAAGAACGAAAACAAAGAAAATAATAATAATAATAACAATCAAAATCAATTCGAAAGAAAAAAATCTGGCGATCTTTGATTCAAGCGCGCACGTAGAGGAGGGATGGCGACGTCAGAGGAGCGGGGCTGGGTGTCATGGTTGTGGTCGGCGGCGTCCAAATTTAAAGGAGGGGGGTCACGATGGTGGCAAGAGGTGCGGCGGAGTGGGGTTTGCTTGGTGGAGGTTGTGGTGGCGGCTCGTGGCCTGAGGCGGAGGAGGCGACCGATTGTTCGATCGAGCCTGGGTTTGTCGAAGTCGAACAGGAGGAGGAAGTAGGGGCCGCGTGCGTTCATCTGGGTATCACGATGATATAAGGTTAGGGTTTTTTTTAAACGTGGTAGTTAACATTAATTACTAGCATTAAGGAGAATTAATTTTATTTTATTTTATAAATTGAATGTTTAAAAATTGATAACTTATGCATACGAGGTTCAAATCTAACGAAACAAGCGGCAACGGATTCATATCGACGAGTGCTATGCAACAAAATTAGTTTGGAGATTTTTGGAGTCAGCTAGAATTTTAGATTAAATTGAACGTCAGTTCAATTTAATTTAAAATTAGAACAGATTGCAAATTAAAAATCAAGGTGAATAAATCTCACTCATTTGGATAACTAGTTTTATTTTAAAGTGTTTAAAATTTGTATTGGTTGATTGGATGGATGGATAAATTCTTATCAGTTGGATGTTATATTATATACATAGTAGTATATATATTAGTAGTTGGGTATATTCCCGCCGATTGAAGCGGATGAGACACTATGCGCCCCGCATAATAGCGGATGACCCTATATTACCGTGATATCCCGCCTTGAAGCGGGATTGGTATTTTATGTTATATAACATCTATGGATGCAGGGAAACATGTTAGAAGGATCCAACTGGATTCCTCAAATATATTGATTGTTTTTCATATATAGCGATATATGATGTGATTGAATAATCTGTTATGGATTGTTGTATGATTTGATTTATTGGATGCTATAGTAGCACTGGCCTTGATTTTGGTATTGTAAATACCATAAATATTATTAGGAATTAAAAGGAGATTTTGGATATAAAAATATTTATATTGAATTTGGATTATTTTAAAGGAAATCGATTTGGATAAAACAATGATTTGATTTTGGGTTGTACTTAACGATTCATAAAATGTTTTAAATAGAGATTTTAAAATAATTTATATAAAGGATTTTTAACAATGAATTTTTAAATGATATTTCTGAAAATATGGAAAAGAAGTTGAAATCGATATTTAAAATAGATTTGTAAAATAAATGGGATTTATAAAGAAATGGATTCATAAATGAAGTTTTATAAATGAGATTATTTTTATAAACGAGTGAATCCCAAATGAGTTTATAAATTTATAAACGATGTTTATAAATAAGGGAAAATGATTATTAGTTGATAATTTGGAAATATAAATTTACAGTGTGAATTTATATCGAGATATGGAAATCAGTTTTTGGAAAAAATAGTGGATTCTATTTTTGAAATGTGAGAATGATTATGAAATTGAAATGTAGTCCATGTGATATGAATCGAGAGGGATTTATAAATTGAAATTGGTAATATTGGACTTAAAAATAGATTTTTGTCGAGAAATTAAAATTGTTTTAAAATGGGATTTTTATTTATTAAACTATATAGTTAAAGCTGTTTTAGTATCGAAATATTTCGAAAAGTGGATTATTCAAATATTAAATATTTATTGAAATGAATTCACACTTTTATAATAAGCTTTGTAAATCGATTAGTTTTATTTAAAAATGAATTGGAAATGAGTTATCGATGTTTATTAAAGTGTTTTAATATTTTAAATAATTACCTAAACATGTTTTAAAAATAAATTATTATTCTTTAAAAAAATACTTATCATATATATAGAGTTTTGAAATGATTGTAATTTATTTATAAATTCTCTCGAGATTTGTAAACAGAGATTATTTAACGGATATGATTTTTATAAGAGAAATCTTGTAATGGAACTTTGGAAAACTTAAGGAAAACTTCCGGAATGTTGAAATACGAGAACTTCGAAAATGAATTAGAATTCATAAAAGAAGTTAGAAATGGGTAGTTGGAATTATAGACAAGTGTAATCGATTTTGGAAATTTTAAAGAAAATTAATTAATGAATTTCGGAAACTTATAGAATTCATTATAAACGAGTTAAGGAATTTACAAATAAATTGTAAAGGATTTTGAGAAATAGGAAATAAATGGAATCTTTCCTAAGTATTGGAAATAAAATGATTTTAGGAAAATATACTTATAAACATTTCCTAAGTATTGGACTGGAAGGATTTGAAACATTTTAACTACGACATTATTATCATAGAAATATTTTCAAAGTGTTGAATTATAAATGGAATTGGGAAAAAATATTTCTAAGTATTGATATTATTCGGAAATATCCTGTTATGGATATAAGTATTTGAAACTGTTTTCAATTATTAAATATACTGGAAGAGATTTGAATATATATCTTTGTAAAGATAATTTGAAATGAATGTTTTTGAAGGATTTATAAAATCAGGCCTAGTGACTTCTTATGTGTGAAATTTGATAGTTAAATAACCGACTATCAAATCTGGCCAAATTCGTTGATCGTTTCGAAGAGACCGGAATTAGATTTAATTATCCGAAAACCACTTTGATTTGATTTGTGCGTTACGAATTGTGATATCGTGAAGATAATGAAAACGGTGATTTTGGAGATTTGGTTTGTTCAGACCTAGAACAACTTGTATGGATGAATGCTATCATTTGCATCGTGGTCTTGAAGGCAGTGTTAGCATTCCAAGTATGAATGCTATTCTAAAGGTAAAACGTAGCCTCAAGCCTCATCAACCAGGAATGACTAAAACAGGGAAGATGCAGCAGGGCTAAGTGGGTCGCACCCAAGTAGGGTATGTTATCACTTTTCTAGATACTCTCGGATATATTATAATTATGGATATGGTTGTGCATGGAAAATAGAGTGCTCAATAGGGTGGGAACACTCGGGGTGATAACATATTCGGTACTTGTTATCCCGCCTTTTGGCAAGGCCGTGATACCAAAGAATTGATTGAAAACCGAAGATAATCAGTCCCGAAGATCAGTTATACACAGGTTCGCTATGGATACTGACAAATTTTGCTCGAGTCCGGATCGAGCTACAATTGATATAGTACGACAAGCAAAGCTATAAAAGTCAACGTTCCAAATTTCAAGTTAATCGGAATTCATATGCTCAAGTTATGGATCGATCAAGTCTCAAGTGAAATATATCTGGTTCGTATCCATCAAATGCACGATTGCTTCGTATCCATCAAATGAGCACTAGTTCGTATCCATGGAAAAAGCACCACTTCATATCCATCGCATCTAATGCAGTTCGTATCCATCACCTGAGGACGTTTCGTATCAATCTTCATTTACACAATTCGTATCGATCGGTCAACGATCGATACGAAGCATGCCACCAACAAACGATACAAAACAGCATCGATACAAAATCGACCTTCAATAGATGCGAAGGGCTGGAGTTTATATCGATACGAATGAAAGTAGGAATGATCGATACGAAGTAATTTCAAATACCGATACGAAACCATCAACACAAAAAGAATACATTTGGTCGATGCGAATAAGAACACGTTCAAGAGGAAGACTCGGTCACTCGGCATGAAAAGTGGATCGATCTTGAAGTATAGCGCCACGTCACCTATTCGATGCGAACTAGAAGCGACACGCAGCCATCGATAAGAATTGTATCGATACGAACTCGGCAGTGTTTTACAATTACAAACTTGGATCAATCATAACTCAAAATCTACAAGTCCAAATGTTATCAAATTTTCGCAGAAGCTTGCGTACCACCTCTACTTGGTCTCTGATCGATCTCAGCCCAAATGGAGTCGTTTTTGATCGATACGAATTGTATACGTATCGATCACGGATCGATCCCAAATATCCAGGGATCGATCACGTGGGCCCACCCGCGTGTGAGAAGGAGTCTTCCGAGATCTTAGCCAGATATTTTCAGCCTAAACCTATAAATAGCAGTCCTAGGCCTTTAGAAAAAGGACTTTTTGGTTCTTCTACATTGTTACTCTATTGGAACTCGGTTGTAACTTGGATACTATCGATTGTACTCTTGTAATTCAATAGAAATCATCAATAAACATCAAATCCTTCAAAGTGGACGTAGGCTACAACGTCGAACCACTATAAATCTTGTCTTTCTACCGTTTTCCTTTTGATTTTTGGAGTGTTCTTCATATTTAATTCTACTACATACAATCTATCTATGATCTGTGACTGTGATTGAGTACTTTCATTTGCAATTGGGTGTTGTGATCAATTTTGGTGCAAACAATACTATCCAGCAAGGGGTAGGCCGGTCCTGTGTTGGCAGGGATCATTAGGTACGATCTCGGTACATTTTTCTAGAGGTGTGCTGTGATGGGAAGTACCCCAGTAGCCCAGTCATTGTATGAAATTCATTCTCCAATACGTGCCTGTACGGTTTTGATTGTGCCCAACTATGCTGAAACGTGAGATGCAAGCATTTCAGCTATTTTATAGTTTATTTTCTATAGACACTATTATAATATCAGATGATTTTGATATAAGAAGTTTTGGTTATCGTAAGGTAAAAAAAACCTGTCGTATTTATGTGTGTTGTGGTCTTACGAAATATCTTTTGCTTTCAAAAGATTTTGATAACAGTAATAAATCAAATTGGGTGTGTTTTCTCACGTTGGTTTTCCAAACCGACTTGGGTGTTATTTTATTATAATGCTCGGGTCAGACCGAGTATTATAGATTCAGGTTAGGATGCTATATAGCTCAGGAGACGAGCTAGAGGAGTGTCAGGCGTATTCTACGTACTTGATTATATTCCGCTGTGTGTGTATGTTGTATATTCAACGCTTGTAAGGACAAGTTATTATAACTGTCCAGATTGATTTGTTGACTGTTGTACTCTGATGATGGCATGTATATTAATAGTTACAGTTTCTTTCTATAAAGATCTGTTATTATTTATTATATATTTTCCCGCTGCGATTGTGAGATTCTGTGTTATTGTTTTCTGTTTTCTTCTATCTCTTTTTCTTCTTCACCCCTAAAGATTTTTTTTTCCGTTCAACTTGAGTTGGACACGTGTGGTTTATTATCGACTCAAATGGTACGGAGATACGGACATTTACATTTGGTATCAAAGTTGAAGGTTAAGTGAGAACCTTAGCTTTAGTGGGGATTACTCATTAGAGATAGGTCAGTAGTACCCTAGAATAAGTTTGAATGTATTATAGATATGAGTGCGTATTTGTTAGTGAATATAAATTGTTGAGTGTTTATGAATTCTGGTCGGTACGGTCTTGACAACTGTATCGATAGAGGTTTCTAAACTCTGAATAAGTTAAATCGACATAGTATTGTTTTAAAGCGGGTAAATAAAATAATTTTAGCCAAACTATATTTTGATATAAAAGAAATAATTTTCTAAAATTATTATATTATGATTGATGTGTTTGGATATTATTATTATAATCAAAACAAGATTATTGGTATTTTATGGGTAGTCGTTTACACTCTCTTTGTAATTGGTATTTTAAAATAAATAAATAGGCCCAGACGAGAAGATACCTTGGAACCATGTAAATATCATAAAGAGTGACATGCTACATGTGACAATGCAACTGAAGCTAATAAATCGTTGTTGGCCATCAAACCTTTTAAATAAAGAACTCGTGGATGACTTTTTTGGGAGTGAAATGAATTTAATTGTAATATTAGTATATTAGAAACAATGAACTAAAATAATCAACAACTAAGATTGGTTAGGTCCCATTAAATTCTCGTGTGCATGTCACAATTTAAGCATCTCTTTTTGGATGGTTCCGTGGTTTTGTTTGCATTTGGTGGCACTATCTGTTCTTTTCTTCTTTCCGCATTTCGTGGCCAAATGGTAGTTGCAAAGTGATGAGAAGAATAATGTAAACACTCCTTTTTCGTTGTTATTTTCACATGCCGGTAGCTTCTTTGTGTTAATTTAATATATTCTGACGACGTATACCAACATATACGAGTTGACAATAAATGAAATGTCAGGGTCATTACATTTTTAACATTAAGTTTGCTTTAGAAAAGATATGTCTGAAGTTCCATCCTGCTATATCTTCATATATCGCATCAAACCGTGCCATCAAACTGTGCCATACGAATGTTTCAATGGTCTTGTTCAAATTAAACATAATCGATTATAAATCACAAATGCTTTGTGTAGGTAGGAATAGTAATCAGTCCAGCAATCACTCCATCTAATTCTTTACACAACTCCTCGTTTGCAGCCGCAAGTTTTATTTTAGCGTCGTAGTCCATATCTTTTGGCTATGTAATCGCCCTGTCTATGTTAATTGCATAAAACTGATCCTGTCCAAGGATTCCAACTCCTTTTAACTCTCTTCCGCTTCGATGGCCCGAAATCGATTTTCCTTTTTAATGTGTAGTCTGGTAAGATTAAGTTTGTTAAAAATAAATAAACGATTTTTAATGTTGTCTTTTGCTTTATTTGGATGAATACCTGATAAGCATCACTTGAACAACTTTTAATATGTAGTCTTTCATTGTATCATTATCATGTTGTGTTCTATGTTATATTTCAGTTCTTTTTACCATTTTCATAGCAGTTTAATCGTATAAAATTATAAACATAAATATTCATGCAAACACTACAAAATACAATGGCTTTAGCGACGGCAAAAAAGCATCGTTGGCCGTCGCTATATAATCCGCCGCCACACAGTAGAGCGACGGCTCTGTCATCAATATAGTGACAGTTGGCGACGCATTGCTGTACACGTGACAAATTAGTTAACACCGGGATGGCGCCTCAAGTCGACGCTAGCCATCGCTAACCTGGAACCAAAAGGTCGTTGCTAACCTAGGTCAAATCGCCGTCGCTAGCCGTCGCTAATCTGAGCCAAATTTCATATCCAATTCTGCTCTATGATCCATCCAACCACACAGCCAATTTTATATCTCTTTTCAACACATATACATTCAATTTCACAACTAATACCACTCCATCCATCATATAATCTCACACATATAACAAATAATCATATATATAACGCAACATATAAATTTACATAAACATTTCATCACCATCATATAAATATATCATACCAATCGAACGGAACATTCCAAATCCATTAAACAACTTAACCATACGTACAAATACTATCCATCAATCACATGTATACACAAATGTACACTAACCCATCAAACACCACAACCAACGAACAAGTATCAAATATATACACAAATGTCACATAATTGTAAAACAAGATGATGAAAATCCGACAGAAACACAAGCATACCTACTCATCGTCAGGGCCGGTCCTAGGAGTTTTGGTACCTAAAGCGAATTGCAAAATCAAGGCTCTTATGCTATTATCGTTGATTAAATTATCAAAATATTTTTTATTGTTTATTACTAATTTTTATCATCGAATAACATTGAATATTAATAGTTATTAAAATAATAAAAAACACTTTAAATTACAAATATCTAATCAATTACTTATAATTTAGAAAAATTATTTCCCACGATAATTTGAAACAAAAATTCTTTTTAACTAGCCGATTCGACTAAAAAACATTAACTATAAATTCCTATAAAAATAAAATGAGTTATTTATCAATAAATCTTACATTATCTAGCCATTAAAAAAATTTATTAACTATTACTAAATCAATCCTTGGATACAATTATTTCAAATAACAAATTAAATACACCAATTCTAATTTAATTCTTATTATACAAATTAATCTTTAATAAACAATAACTTAAAATTAGAACATAGAGATCAAAATTGGCACTGGACATAATGCTATTTACAAATTACAAGTACAACAAACTTAAAATTAGATAATACAAACCAAAATGTTTCACATTTTTATACAAACATTAAAATTGCCTCTTGATCTGTTGTTAATACGATAATTTAATAAAGACGGTGATCAACATATCTATACAGCAGACAATTTCTAAAACAGAGTTACTAATGGAAGAAACAACCAAGTATGGTAATTGATAAGTAATAAATTAAGTACCTTTTCACTTTTCAGCAAACAAGCAGCCAAACATGAAGTAGCCAAAGTAACAACCAAAGATGGAAGAAGATTGCTTTGGAAGATGTCTGTGCGACTGTGCCCTAGCTGTGTTTGAGGCTGGAGCTTGGAGTTGCCTATTGCCATCGCAGTCGAGTCATTGTTGATTGGAGTCGCTACCTAATCACCGTCGTTTGAAGTCATCGTCGGTCATCGCTGTCGATTATTGTCGAGTGAAGTTGCGATAATTTTTTTCTTTTGCTGCGGATGAGATCGTGATTTTTTTCCTCTTTTTGCTGCGCGTTTGGGAGTGAAAATGATGCCCTAGAATTTTTGGGGCCCAAAGCCATTGCTTTGCTGGCTTTACCCAAAGGCCGGCCCTGCTCATCGTCGTCGCCCGAGCCATTCTCTCCAGGCATCGTCTCATGTTGTGCCAAGTATGCTGCAATATGTTCGTCTAACTGGTGCGCCAATGCACTCTTCCTCCAATCGTTTATCTCCTCCAACTGTTTTTCATTTGAGCAATCTCCTCCTTGGCTTAAGATCTCCTGTAAGCTCTTTGGGACATTAACGTCTGTGAAATAGTTGATATCTAGTTATAATTTATGAACATTATAAACAGTATGAACAATAATTTGACTATTTATGCGGCCAATATTTATAATTAAATGTTACACATTGGTTGCAATTTATTTATTTCAATTATTTAGGTTCCTTATTCAATTTATAATTTGTTCACTCGAGTCTAAATTCATTTGCATGTGTAAATTTATATATTAGTAAATGAAGAAGTTTACCTCCTGATTTTCGTAACTGTACCGCCTATTTCGCAAAGGCGGATCAATAATAGCATCTCATATACGGTTTGACTCCTCAAACGTTAACTCTGCCAGTCCGGTGGACTGCGCTACTCGTGCCCGCTCCGCTTCATATCTCTCATGCGATTACGAACAATAGTTTGACACGATAAATATTCAATTTAAAGTTTATGAAATGTGAAATAAAGGAATATGAAACATTGTCATTACGGATAAGTATGTTTACCATTACGGATCTAAATTTATCGTCCGTCCACTCATATGAAACGTTACCTTCTTCATCTGTCTGCTCAACAGCATGCGTGACCGTGAACACCTCGGCCATTGTATTTCAGTATAATATTTGTAGTTGTTATGCTCATTTCAAAATTATATAATTCATTCAACCATTTAAATATTTTATTTAATACATTTGAAATTTCAAAACGTATTTTAAAATTCAGTTAACAATTGAATTTTTTTTATCCATTTTGTAAACGAAAATTAGATATTAGCACTTGTAATAAACTAAATTAATTTTATTTTATGCTAACAACTAATACTTATAATGTACACACTCTAATTAATTAAAAAATATTACTTATGTTTAACCGTACTAATCTATCAACATGTTAATCAATAATTGTACACTAATTTTTGCGCAAACTATAACAAACATTGTTCTAATTAACTATAACAAATATTCACGTAAACTTATATATCCATTAGCATATCAATCAGTAATTATACACTAATTTTCGAATTATAAATAAACCCTAATTTTTAATTACAAATTAAACAATCAAACCACTTATTAACTTCCCTAATCAACTAAGATACCGTTATCATCAACTAATACATACTAATCATCTATTTCAAATCCATAATCAACTAATTTTCTAAATAAAGGTTTTAATTTTATCCCCAAATCAACTAATAAACTATTACCATCATCTAATATCAATTATTCTAACATATTCAAACCAATAATCAAATTATTTTCAGAAATTAAGGTTTAGAAATTATACCTAGAAATTAAGAAATCGAAGAAGATGGAGAAAACGCAGCAGCACCGGAGGACGACGACGGCTTCTGAAGGCGGTTGGCGTCGGTAGGAGGTGGTTGGAGGCGTGGGGAGTGGAAATTTCGACAGCAGCTTGGGAGGAAAGAGGGGAAGTAAAAATTTTCTGATCTCGACTTTCCTCTATATCCCGCGTTTAGCGACGGCTAGCGACGGCCGTCTTTTTTAGTCGTCGCTAGCATCCGTCACTAAACCAAGCATGTTTTGTAGTGAAATATCAAAAATGTTCGCAAATATAAAAATACATCGATAAATAGATAAACTGGTACGAATTTGGAAAGAAAAAGTAATACAATCTCATGCTAATATTCATAATTTTTACATCAACATTTTATTTCCCACTAGTTAACCTGCAATCAGAATAGCTTATTTTGGAGGGAATCGATTACATCATGTAGTTTTAAAGCATGGTGAACGGATTCCCAAGGGATATGTTCGTAAATCCCACTCTTTCAAAAGGAGAGCCAAAGAGAAAAGTGCACGCATTTGAAAAATTGACGACCAACACCATTACCCGTTCTGACAACAATTTACCCAAGTTATAAATCCACAAAGACAGATGTTTGATCTGGACTTGATAAGTCGTTCCTGCTCTTTTGTTTTACCTCTTTTATTGTTGTTGATTCATTTATAGTATTTGGATATTTAATAGATTTTGGGCGTATCTCATAAGATTTTTGAAAAGAACTATTGTACTTGCCCTAGTTTCGTAAATTTGGGTATGTACTTTACCCCAGTTTCTGAAATTTGGGTTTAATTTAAGTGGTATATATTATCACTAAAGTGAACATAAAATTTAGATTATTTTCCCTCAGCGACTCTTTTGGCCCACTAATCCAATAACTACGCATTCTAAATATGTCAGTGTACCCTAAAATACAGGATGGTACAATTGTAGAAAATGAAACAAAAATTTCTTCAATCGAAGAACATAAAATATGCAAGAGTGATTTTGTTCACACTTTTTCTCAAAGTGTGAACAAAACACTCGGCTCCTATTGGAGGAACTCAAGGAGTCCCATATATGACCCCCCAAATTCCTCCAATAGGAGAAAGTGCACACTTTTAAAAAAGTGTGAACAAAATTGTATTCAAAATATGCAGAGAGGCTTGAGAAAAAAGTGGACAAATTTCTAAAGCTCCAATGCAGAAAGGACTAAATGTCTAAAACCACTTGAAAATCAGATCGAAGTAAAACCACTTAAACTGTAAGGTGCCAACCTGTATAAAAAAAGAAAAAGAAAACACATGCCCAAATCGTTATGATCAACCCCCTCAGACCAAAATCCCCTCAACATACAGTTTATGGAAGAATAAAAATAGGTAGACCAAACCATACATGCTTTAATAGTAAAAAATACATACTTTTCATAGTTCAAATGCACAAACTTTCAGAGTTGTTTTGTAAATAATATTTCACCGTGGAGAACATATCAAGCCACAATCCTAATGAAATTATTTAGTGGTATTTACTGCTATAACATTTCTTTCCTAAAGCTAGCTAACAGCATACTTGCTTAAGATTACCGTGGCACAAGAAACCAGACAGACAGATAGCACTGGGTCATTAATGACCTAACTTCCTTAATATACAACATACATTACCGAAAACATCCAAATGAACATTCAAAAAGTCCATGTTACATAACTAGAATAACATGCCAATCCATTTCTTAACACAGATTACAAACGTTTATGTTTAGTTGAAAATACAACATATATTTACCGCTGCTTCTGAATATATATGAAATTCTGTAGCACTACCACCTTTAGCCTTCTGATCCCATGTAATCCTGCATGTACATGAAAGGATAACGGTCAGTCCTTGGTTGGAGAACTAATTACAGCTGATTCTGAACTGAACAGTACACCCAGCTCAAGCAACACAGACCAAAAGAAAGAACAGAACAAAACAGAACAGCAAATATGGTTTATGAAGCTGAAATAAAATTGAAAAATAAAAATAAAAATTTGCAGTCAAATGGCATAAGCTTTTGAAATTGTATAAAAATGAAATTTGGTTGAATGACTGTACTTGGATGACGCAGAGTGTTGCCAGTATTGGAAGTACCATGGAATTTTTACAATTTCCACAGCCCAACAAAAGAAAGATTGTGGAAACCGTTCCAACAAGCTTTTGACCATCAGTGCCACAAAGTAAAAGAAATATAGGAGGAAAAGTAAACACTATGAAAAAGATATCAAACAGTATTTGTCGATTTAACAACCCAAAAATTAAATACCACTGCACAAAAATTTCCTCTTGAGGGGCAGTATAAAATGAAATTTAAAACCATGAACTAAAAAAATCAATTTACAAATGGTTCTACACAACATGGACGAGTCTAAATCAACAAAAAAAAAGTTTAATCCAACGAAAAATCAGTTATAATACATGTACCTGAAAACAATCATAAACACGTCTTTTTCTTAAAAAGGATTCAAAAGCAAGATATGCAGATCTTAAAGATAAAGTAAAATAACTGAATTAAAAGAAAAGGATTATAAAAAAAAATGGCCCAAACTTATGAATCAATTTTTGTAGCTCTAATTTAAGCATCTACTAAGTTACATAGAAGCCATGCAGGGAAGACGTGGAGCACTATGATATCATTAAATGCTGGGATGCCAAAGTATACCCAGAAAAAACAAAAATAATAATAAAAAATAAGCAGCAGCTTAGATGGGGTTTTCGACAACATAGCCATAAGTAGAACAGCACAGAACTCATATAAAATTCAAACCAACCTACCAATCCAAATACGGTTGGTATGATAATGGTTGCTGCTACCATTTTACACATACCGTTACCACACCATTTTTAGCGATAACCTAAAATTGCATACTGTGGCCATTTCCGATTCATCTACACACCAAAAGCTGACATTTTGATAAACATGGGTGTTACACTAGTAAAGGTAAATTACCATTTACCTAGAAAAGATTTTTTTTTTTGATATATTCTTACACTTTAATGGCAATTCATCGTACATTTCATTGTACCACTTGATAAAGATATCGATGAGAAAGGAAAATTTTTTTTTGCAGCTAGCATCATTTAAACTGAATTCACGAACTAAACCTTATCGTTTGTTTATTGTATAAATGCCTGAGATGCAACTGATTGTACATATCTTTATTAGTAGTTGGAGTAATATTGCATTTTTATTTGATCGTGAAATTCCAAAAATACCCTTGATGTATACATAGGATGTTACAAGTACAAACTCCGACAATGACAAAATTTGACCAATGTTAAAGTCATAGATTTGTATCCCTACAATGACAAGATTTTACGTATTATTTTTTCTTTCTATTATCAATTTTTGTACTTTTTTTGTTACTCTATCAATAAATCATTGTTGCTCCTTTGGTTATTTCAGATTTAGGTTGAATGTACTTCTTATTTTGATTTTGATTAAGTGAACCTTTAGGTTTTTGTTGGAAAAAGACTCTTTTTAATGTTTGAAAATTATATACAGTTTCATCTAATCACAAATAAAATTATCTTTTTCAAATAGCATTTTGTATGACATTCAATTTTTTTCTTATACTTAAAAGCTATTTTTAAAATAAATAATATAACTTAAAAATAAGTTTATGTTATTTGTAGTCTTACACTTTTCTGATAGAAATAGAATATTTTAAAATCATTTCTAACTATACATTTCTACCAAATGTTTTATCAAATAGAAAATTAGTAATACAACATGAAAATTTTGTTGTTTTGATCAAGGTTTAAGGTTCCGACCGGAACCCCGAGATTCCGGCCACCTCGGTTCGGTTCCAGCCGGTGGCGGGACGAGATTCGGTTAAAATCTCGTCTTGCTAACCTTCAGTAAAAAAAAAACCAATAAATCGAATCAAATTGTACATAAGTTCACAAATTGGAAAGCAGAATTACTAGTCGAGGATCAAAAATTCGAGATTCAAGGAGCAAATTCAGGCGCAGCACAAATCAAGCATTGAGGGGAGAAAATCGAGCAGTCGTCGTCGTCGATTTCAGAATTGCAGGCGTCGTCGCGGTCGATTTCATAGCAGGCGTCGTCGCGGTCGATTTCATAGCAGGCGTTTTCCTTTCTGATACGGGTTGATGGTTTAGGTTAGGAACTGAATGATAGTGTGGGTGGGTTTGAGTTAGTAGGATGGATTTGGGTTTGTATCGTGGGCTGGGCTAATTTTATTATATTGTTTTAGAGAGCTTCTATTTTTGAAATTTCAATAATTTCCCTTTAACCACTCAAGCTCTACTAAACAATTCAACCATGTAGCTATTATTATCTCTTTATAGATTATATTTTGTATTTTATTACAATGCTTATTATTACTTTTTTATTAAAAATACAGAATACGGCATAGGGACCGAAACCGAAACAAAAACCGAAACTTTCGAAACTTTCGAAATTGACCGAAACCAAGTTCTCGAACCTTGGTTTTGATTAAATACGTATTTCATTCAAAAATACCTTTTCACACACAGGTGCATCTCATGTGCCAACTTACTTAAGACCTAATAGTCATAGAAAATGTTGACATAACTTAAAATGTCGTTCATTTCCAATTAAATTAGATTTTTCTTTAACAATTAATAAATAATGCCGAAGTACGCAGCTAAATCTAATAAATTGAAAAATAATTATTATCTAGTCTGATTAACATTGTGAGTTCCATTGAAATATTTTTTTATAACATTTTCAGCTTTCACATTTCATCTTTTTTCTATTGATGTCAGTATCAAAACCGGAAAGAAGATGGGAGAATATTATTGTTATAACAATATCTAAAACGTACGAGCTACTATATTATGGTTATATATTAAACATCTTTATAAACTTTACATATATTGAACTAATGTAACATTGTCAACAATTGACATTTTGACTTTTGAATTTCAAATTATAAACTTTTGTCCTTCACTGGCGTATCGTTTGTCATTTGTAATAATTATTATGTCTCACATGTAGAGCGCTTGTGTTAATTAATTTACATTTGATGAGCAGAGCGCCTAGTATTAGTATTAATCATTTTGTGTTGCACTCACCAATGTGTGCTTTGTATTAATTATTTTGTTTTACACTCACGTAACACGTGTCATTAGATCTCGTGTGAAGGATATATTGTTTTCAAAAACTATTGCCGATATTTTACCATGAAAAATGGTAAATTTACTATTATCGTTGATTGTACGGATATATTGATGTGGCTCAAAAATGATGATCAATCATCTGATAATAGCATGGTAACCAGAAACTTGCTGTTATCAGAATAGCCTTAAATCCAATTCAACCCGTAAACCCGCTCTGATACACCTTTGGATTGAAATGGAATACAATTTATAACTCATACTATGAGTAAGGTGTACTCTTTTATTCAACCCAACACATATAAACCTGAACTATCTACTAAAAGTATGCATTCTACATTGAACATTCCATATTCATTTGTAATGTACTATGTTGTCCTAATTACTGAATTTATATAATTCATTTCCATGATGCGTTCTGCGATGTATTTTGCAATTTACTATATGTGATTTTTTTTCCAGCCCTGTTATAAGTGATTCGACCCGTACCTTGTACGAAATCAGATAAAATCCAATTCCTCTAACCCAAATCTATGTGGATCAAGTGTAATATTCGGTCCAATCCTCCCTAACTTGATATTTGTGCAGTCTTTTCTACAAGGGATAAAAAAGAATGAGCCCAACAAAAGCATACATAAACAGTCCTACATCTATGTGGATCAAGTGTAATATTCGGTCCAATCCTCCCTAACTTGATATTTGTGCAGTCTTTTCTACAAGGGATAAAAAAAGAATGAGCCCAACAAAAGCATACATAAACAGTCCTACATCTTTGTTTAAGAATACAAATAACAGTAAAGATCAAGGAAATTACAATACATAAATACATACATACATACATACATAATTACTAAGAATACTTTTGATACTCTAATTATATATATTATTACTAATATTTCCTTTTGGGTAGGTGGTACTTGTCTGAAATTTAAAATAATCACATTTTTGAGAAGATGAGTTTTAGCAGTATAATGGAGTACCAAACACTACTTCACATTTAACATCTTTTTTCCACACACACTCCTATTTTTGTAATATTTGTGGAAAGGAAATGTGGATGGGGAAAAAGAGAGCGTACTTATCACTTCCTACAAAAATATATCAACGTTTTTGGTATCACTTAGAATTATATAGCTCAAATCTGAGAGGGTGTAGATGAAGTGTGATGTAAAAGGTGTAGTCTATCCCTTACTTCCTATAGGCCATAGTAAATTTATATTCACTAATAAAATATGTTTAGAAGATTTGATACTGAGGTTTCTGGTTTTATATCAAAGAGTTTTGCCACTAAACTAGATGTTAGATAATTTATATATGTTTAAGTATGTGTGTATTTGACCTACATTTCGTTATGCAAGCATGTATGGAACTTACACAAAAACTTGATGCACGTGAATCTCATTAAGTGTAGACTACACTGAGTGAGATGATCAGACTGTGTGTGTGATTGCAAGTTTGTTTGTGGAAAGACCCGTATGTAAGTGCACTTCACATAACTGCAGGTGGATGTAAGCTTGTGTCCATAAATGAATGTACACAAAACACGCATTAGCAAGCATATTTGCAAAATATTGCATCAAAATCTTGGGGAAGGAACAATTTATAAAAATTAACGAGTTACCTTTTATGCTGCATGGATGCCAATGTACAAAGGCCAAACTTATTGTACTTCAGAAATAATCTGTAATTTCACTTAACTGCAGGTACATGTAGTTTAACTTAGTTCGTGTCCATAAATGAAGGCACACAAAACACAGTATTATCAAGCATATTAACAAAATATTGCATCAAAATCTAAGGAAGGAATAATAGAAAATAACAAGTTACCTTTCACGCTCCATGGATGCCACTGTACAAGGACCAAACTTATTGTACATCTAGAAGTGTAAGCTAATAAAGCCTTCCAGTGCACTCAGGAGAACCACAAAAACAATCTTTTCTCTTAATATTGCCATTTTCATCACGGACTTGATCTAGCGCATAGTTATAGTGATAGGTTAGCTCCTTCAAGGGTGGTATATTATCAGCGGCGAAAAACATGATATGAGGCATTTTCTTCTCATCATGATCATACAACACACTTTGAGCAAAGAGGTTGGGTGTGCAGCTATGATTGATAAATCTACCCACGTTTCCAAATTTGGCAGCATCAATTGTGAATCCACCGTTTTCCATGCTTTCATGGTTGTCACTGGAATGCGCCCCTGGAATATAGCTTGGAAGTCCCTCCCAGAGGGAATGATCATCATAGTTGTTACCGATATCAAAGAGATATTCATCATTATCTCTTCTTTCAGCTTCCTCAAAATCAATCATCTCTCCCACATATTCACATATGAAAGTACCAGAAGGAATAGAGGCTAATGATCTCACACCCCATCCCCTAGTTGTTGTTTTAAAAATTTCAAGAGGTAATTTTATACCAAATTGACTAACTTTATTGTAACATGAAGCAGGACATTTGCACTTCGGACCACATTCATAAACAAGTACTTTTGCTTGAACTATTGCACCGTTGAAGTTATATGGAATTGAACCACCATTCTTCACAGCACATGCACACTTTTCAGTATCAAAACAACCATTCCTGCAATCACACCCTGCTGAAGGTTTTGGAACATACGAGGATGGGTATACCATTTTATTTATGTAATTGAATGGCATAGGCCGCTCGTTATCTATTGTGTTTACAGCGCATATACGCACACTTTCCTTCCCACCAGATATATCGTTTGCAATAACGCCAACACGTTCTCTCGAGTTCTTTACCTTCATAATTTCTTTTAGGGAAATTTCAGGTTGACCTGGAATTCTTCTTAACAGAAATTTGTAAACAGAAAAGTCATTTTTTCCGGTCTCCATCCAATATCTCTCAACTAAATACAACCCATCATAGGTAAATGTTGAGACCAACTTTGGCCTCGAGTCCGGTGCATCAGCTTTAGTGGATTCTTTTACGCCATAAATAACCCGGACAGGTGATTGAGCATCTATACAATTTTTCAATGCTAAATTACCCCTTTCAAGTGTTTGATCTCCTGCTTTTGCATTTTTTGATGTTGAAGGATTTCCTCCAGAACCCGTATATATCAAAGCATCCGAGCCATCAACATCATCAGGATAACCACCAGATGCAACTACACTTAGTGCAAGCTGTCTACCCTTGATTTTTGCAAAATCGATTCCTGCTTGGTATGGGCGATGTAACCCAACAACCGAGAGCTCTGTCCTAAAGTGAAATTCATCTCCAACTTCTACTCCAGGAACAGAACCAATGTTTGGCTCGCCATAGTTCACAAACTCATTATTCATTTTCATTATTTTAGCAGCCTCAAGATCGTATCTTCTAGGCCCGGTCTTACCTTTTGAGTTCCCACCTGATTTTTCGTCTTCTTGCAGGAACTTTCTAGCTAATATTTGATAAATCCTCAAAGCTCTTTGCACCATGCTGCGACTGGATGCTTTGTTCTTGTTACTGCTACTGCCTCCTAAAAAATTAGAGCTGACAGTTGGAATCATTGTGATACATCCTTCACGAGGCCCATTATATATAGTAAGAGCCCTGTCATTACCATCATGTTGACGTCGAACATCATCGTCCACGGAATTATTGACACTAATACGATGTTGAGGAGGAGGAAACAAGGTCCGAGAATTTGATACTTTCTTTCTTTTGAGTTTTGGAGTGGCAGAATTAGAAATGATTCCACCGGATTTTTTATCATTTTTCCATGGGCAAACATCAGAAGACGTCAGAGCTTGTACAAACAGCTTATCTGTGTAATCTTCTAGAGAATCATCTAATTCTTCATCTGTTGATTTTCTCTTGATATTTGCAGCCTCATTACCAGCTGATTTTCTTGCAACAACTTTACCAAACTTCTTTCTCACCGCAAGTTTTGCTCCTGAACTCTTCTTTCTGAGCAAGTCGACTTTAACACCTTTGCTTTTGCCATTTCCATTATCTTCTTTCTTGAGTTTTTTTGGGTTGGGTGCCTCAATTTCCATAGATTGCATCTTCTCTCCAACCAAACTCTTTCCTTTCTCGTTTTCATGATTTGTTTCCCCATCCTTGTTTTTATCTTCACAGTACTTCACAATATTCTTCACATCGTTACAAACATATTTCACAATCGCCCCAGCTTCCAACTCACCCTCCATGGACTTGCATTCAGAAGTTTTCATTCCTTCAACTACCGAACTCAACCCTCTGTTTTCAACAGAAACATTTCTACCACAGCCAACAGGAAAATGTCGAATAACCGACAACTGCCCCTTCCTTTTAACAAAATGCGGTCTATTCCTATTACTAGGTCCTACCTTGACATTTCCATTCACAAGTTGCAGTGCCTCCATTTTTCCATTAGGAAATTTCTTAGAGTCGGATATTTCTACATCATCGTCATCAACACTTCTTATAGAATCAAACTTCTCATCAACATTTTCAACCACATTTTTCTTACAATCAATTGACTCCTTGACATTTCCATTGGTAACTTTTTCAGAATCAGGTGATTCCTCGACTTTTTCATCAGTAATTTTCTTAGAATCAAACATCTCAACGACATCTTCATCAATTGTTTTTATAGAAACAGATGTCATCTCATCAACGTATTCATCCATGTTTTCTTTAGAAGCAGATGTCCCCTTCTCAACATGTTCGTTTGCAAACAAATTATAATCAAATGCCTTGACATTTTCAACTGTATTTGTTTCAGAATCAAAAGCTCCCTCAACATTTTCATCAGTGTTTATCTTAGAACCCAAAGGGTCCTCATCAACATTCTCATCAGCATTTTTCTTAGAATCAAAAGTTCTAACACAATTATGATCAATAATAACTTTAGAATCCGTTAACTCCCCAACATTTTGATTAGTAATTATTTTGGAATCAAACGATTCCTTCTCAGCATTATGATCAGCCGTCATATTAGAATCAAAAGGCTTCTGCTCAACAGTCTGATCTGAAACCAATACTACCTCCACAACATTATGATTAGTAGTCATTTTAGAATCAATAGGCTCATCCCCAACCTTCTGATCAGTATTTTTCATAGAATCAAAACATACCTCAATGCTTTCATCCATATTTTTTTCCAAACTACAAGGTTCCTCTTTTGAATGTCCATCTCTAGCTTCTTCCACGTTACACAACTCCTCCAGTTTACCATTTACCAATTTCTCCAAACTCAACTCCTCCACCACGTTTTTACTAATCTTAACTTGCTCAGATGACAGTTTCTCAGGTTCATCATTATTCTTCAAAGCTGATACGCTATCAACCTCCTTACCTTTAGTTTCTAAATCAACATCGGAAACATGATTGGGGTTAGAATTTGAGTTGAACTTGGATCTCCCACAACCTTGGGGGAAATCGCGACGTGCTGAAACGGCTCCACGTCTTCTGATGTTGATCGGGAACCTAGATATCACACCTAGCGTCATTGAGCTAAGATAGCGAAATTAAAGAGGAATTTGAATGAATTGAGTGGAATTTTGGAACCCTAGGTTGAATATGGTACCGGTCGAGTACAAAGTGGGTCGTGTGGTCTGTTTGTTTGTTTTTTCTTAAAAGAAAAATCGCGAAAGGGGACAAGTTTTTCAGTTACGAAACGGACATAGAAAGGGGTATTTTTATGAAAAGTTATGTTGTACTAATTATTGTTAATTATAATTATTTTTTAATTAGTTAGTACAACAACACAATAATAAAAGAAAACGACCGTTCAAATGTGTAATTTCAAAGAAAATTGCATTTATAAAATTTATCCTTTTTTAAGTATAGTGATAATACATAATGATTACATATTGAAAATAATTATCTACATTATTAGGAACAAAAAATATTGAATAAAATATAATAGGGAAAAACATTGACAGTGTCAATATATACATGTGTGTGTATCTATATATGTATATCTGTATATGTGTATCCTTTTGATGCACATATTTGTTCACCAATTTAGCATCATAATACAATTAGCTTGTAGTTAAGGCTGTGTTCGTAGTAATCAGTCACCATGCTCTAACGTTGGACACGAGGACTTCTCGGAGTAACTGTTGCAACCAAACCGTTTGGTGAAGCGATAGAAATGAACCGTTGGGGTTTAACATGTTGGAAGCCAATCATTTCCTCCCTTATATAAACACCTCCTCCACCTTCATCACCTACACATACACACCAGAATCGAATTTCTCTGCTGCAAAACGAGCTATTGTGGCCAAAATTTCAGGTTTCGTTTTATATGTTCACGTTTATTTCAGATATCTTTACAACGAATACTTTTCTGGATTTATTTTTGAATTATTTTAATTTGATTTTTAATTTGCAACATGTCATGTGAATCATCTTATTATTTAGCACAGTCATCGCCGAATGGACGGCCGAACGAACGCTAGCATTCACTGACATCTGTATTGATATGGTCAAAAGTTGGACTTCAAGGCCTGGGGCATGGAACGATCAGGTTGCAATCGTTCTTAACGCCCAAGAAAGCATTAACTTAAATGAATTACGGATAAATAACAAATGAGACAACCTGAAGATAGTCCGCTCTTCGCGGAATTAGGTGCTACAAATTAAAGGCGAAGTCTGGAGCGTAGAAAAAGACACTATGAATGAAGACGATGAGTGGTGGAATACCGTCACCTACAACTATAGAAAATCCATGCTTCATTCTCCACCAAAGTTTAGGAAGATGAACAAAATTGTCTGTGGTTGTTTACGGACGCCGCAATGCAAGTACATTGCCCATCCATCTCCTCCTGCTAATTTTATCACCCAATTGTATGCCGATTTCCCTAATGGGTTGGAGACTGAATTGAGTGTTGCTAATCTCATATTGTACCACAAGAGATGACACACTTGTGCTACTTCTTCATCTATGACCAGATGAGCTTGAGTAAAGACGCTCATCACACCAATTCATGACTCCGAGTTCCGTCAAATTGCACGGTGTATGATAAATAAGGAACCTGGCGACATTTATATGAATTGGGAAAGTTTATATATTTTGGCACTCTTGAAAATGAAATACATGCTTGTCCATACTATGGACAATTCTACAAATAGTTGCTAAATTACCTAGTGACAAAATTCTGTTGTAATCATTATTCGTTTATTTGCATTGTTAATTTGTATTATATTAGCTTTTTTAATTATTAAATTGTAGTGTTTTAGTTTAATTTAATTTATTGTTTTATTCGCATTAGTTTATAATTTAATATTAATTGTTAATATTTAAAATAAATAAGAACTAAACGTATAAATACAAACAATCATTCCCTTTTCATACCATAACCCCTTTAGAACACCCGTTTTACTTGACAAAAACACACCCTGATACATCGGTTTGAAAATTAACTTCGTACAATTGTTGTTCCATTAGACAGCAAAGTCCACAGAAATTAAATCCTCGCAAAAAACTTCAAAATAACTGCAAAACTTTAAAACAGTTTAGTCTAAATTAACCTTTCAATGACGACGACCATGACTTAATAGAAGGTATCATAAGTAGAGCATTCCTCTATCATGGTCGTGCAGATTATTTTATGTCATATCGAGGAAACTTTGTATTAATTAATAACATTATGTAATGAATACATGTATAAACTGCAGTATAACTCGTGAAATGAGTTTTTGAAACCAAAATAGGTTCTTACATTGATTTAGTTGCAAAGCTATAATACTAAAAATTAACGAGGTTAGTTAGGCTGAAAATGATACGACTATATAAAATATTACAAGTTAAATATCAAAACATAAGGGTGAATAATAAAAAAATACAATTTTTAAACATAACCTTAAAAAAATTTCAAACTCCACACAAACAAAAAAGCTCAGCTATCTCTGGAGCATAAACACAAAAGATTTAGTGCAAAATTGATCCATGACAATTCGAACTTTGCGTTTGTGACATGATAACCTATGTTCTCATACATATAATATATTAATTGAGGTAAGAATAGAAAAAATATGGTGTATATTCATCATATTCCTGTAAAATATTGCAGAGGAATGAATCTTTGCTAATTATACTGGGTTACAATTGCGCATATGGATATATTGTGTTTTTTGTTTTTATCTTCTACCAAATACATCGCCAGCCACAATGAAGCATAAAAAATTACATAAAATAAATTTATTGAGCAAGTCTCCAATGATAAACCTCTTACATGTCTCATTGCAATACATCTGAAAGTGGATAATTTCCTAGATTTCAACATTAGTGCATTTTATACAATATAGTGGTTTTCTTTGACTAAACAATATTTGAATTTGAATGTAGTTTTTCGTTTTCCTATATTTTTTTAGCGACAGCCTAAATGAATAATACAAGGCATCAAACTAAAAATCTTTTATCCAATACAAATCATGTAACGGTTCGCCTTTTCGACTCCCGAATGTCGACACTAATACATCCACGGTATTCACGTGTCGAGCACCTAAGTGCCGAAAAGGCAAAAAATTAGGGTAAAATAAAAAGAAATAGAACAAGAAAGAAGAGAACACAATATCAAAATCTCACAAGTGGACGGTAATATATAATATCAAAAGAATAGCACAAAGGATTGCTCCGATATAGAAATTTCAAAGTTACAAAACCTAAGTATTATCATCAGGCTGAACAGTTATGACAACCTGCCCTCACAAATGCTGATATATACAATAGTAATGCAGTCGAAATAAGAATACTACGGTAGGTGAAACATCCAACTGGTCTTCTCGAGTCCCAAGAAACATCAACGAAATTTTGCCTTTTTCAAACTACTCGAAAGAGCACACGAGGAACTTAGGGAAAACGAAAACCAAGCGTTAGACATAAGTTTGATACGGGAAACTCAAGAAATATGTAACTAGCATATAACAGTACTTTTGAGACCACATGGAATGCCATAACGGTTATTCCTTTAAAAGAACCGCCATCTAATAAGTACATAAAGTGATATAATAGATAATGTCTACGGTGTGGAATATAAATATTATAACATGGCTGTAATGGTTACATTTGTTACATTCAACAACATATTAGAATTTACAATCAAAATCGATAAGGGATGTTCACATAATGGATTTTCGGTAGAGATCTCTCTAGTGGAGCCAGATCCAACCTCCTTCATAAGGGTTAGAAAGTACCTTCCAGGCGTCGTATATCTGTAGATAAAACATACCATTTAGGTAAATACAACCGGCCCGACGTCCGAACATAAACATGAACAACGTGAACCAAATATCATCAACTCCCGCCAGCCAACAATCGCTAAGTATCTCTAGATATGGAGTTGATAATACCCTGACATGGGTTAGCTAAACCCCAGGTTGTGAGGCCTACTCTGTTTTTAGTCATTTTCGATGTTGAGGTTACGTTCAGCATCTTTCACACGGGTCTTCATTACTCGAACAGAACATGAATCCCGAATTAGATTCCCACTTCTTGAACAGATTTCAAAACCAAACATGGATTCCAGGATCTATAATAGATCCATTTCCAAGAGATAAAACACGTATCTCAGTCTTAAAGTGGTTTTCGATAAGTAAAACACTTACCGATCCTAGTCTCTTTAAGACTAAACTGACAAACTTGGTCATTCCATAATAATGAGAGCGATCGCATATGGAAACCAAGTCTTGTATACTTATCGCATTTCCGATATTTTTATCTCACACTATCTCTTGATCAAGACTGAAGCTGGTAGGTTAGAGCTCTATTGCTCATATCCCTACACGAACATCAGTCTTAATTCCCACAGCTAGATAAGCCTACTTCATTGGCATTTAGTGCTAAATATATGTAACATCCTCCTACTTGGAGGCCCAAAACTAACGGCTACAGATTCTGCAGTAACCCATAGTTATTAATCCTCGGCGACCAAAATGCGGCGGTGTTAGATTCATTGATACACAAAAACACATGAATATGGAAAAAAAATTAAACTTCAAACAAAATCACATTCCATTTCAAAATATTCCAATTCATTACATAATCCCACAATCGCAAATCACGTTTAGAGAAAATATATTTATTACAACATACGCTAAGAGCGATATACGAAGATGCCCCCTTGAATGATCAGAGTATATACAGGCAATATAACAACTTTGCCATTACAAATAACACAGCGGAATCAAATGAAAAGAGAACTCTAAATAGCTATCATGCCTCCTGCACGTCTCCGGAAGCTTATTCATCTTAAGAGGTACCTGAAAACCTCAACTCTTAAACTACTCAAAAATCAATTGAGTACCAGAGAGTTTAAGGGGAAAACATAAACTTTGAGTCAGACATAAAGCCTGGTATGAATAATAATCTACCATCTCAAATCATTTAGATATCTAGCGAGACCATGTCGCTTAGCGGAACGGGTTTTCCCCTCACTGGTATTTTAAAACCTTTATAAAACCATATACTGTGCTCCTGCATCCACAATGGTTAAAAAAATTCAAAACCGTATAATATAATGATATGCAAAACAAATTAATCAATTCTGGATTACTCATCCCCATTCATTTTTGACTATCTGTCTCAATTATAGTTTCTAGGATTACTATTAACCTATTAGTTTTCATGGGTTGACTAATAACCAGTAAATTATTTAAGGACTCCCTGTCCAATTACATAGTTTTCATGGGATCACTAAGAACCTATTGGTAACTCCAATATCTTTGCTCTTATCCTAGTTTTCATGGGTTGGACTAGGAACCTATTGGTGACCCCAATATCCTTTCTTCTTACCCTAGTTTTCACGGGCTGACTAGGAACCTATTGACATTTGTCAATATCTTAGTCCGGATATAGTTTTCATGGGCTAACTACAAACCTACTGGCCCCTACCAGTATCAAATCATAGTTTTCAAAGCTTACTATAAACCTGTCTTTTTGACATTTTCCTTTATACATAGTTTTCAAGGGCTAACTATGAACCTATTGTGAGGAATGCGGATTAAGGATCTTAAGGCTAGAATTAACACTAGAGGGGGGGGTGAATAGTGTTTTAGGAAATTTGTTAATCATTTTGAGTTTATCTTAATTTGATAACAATGTATACACTAATCAGACACAGATTTGAACACAGAATCAAACACAGATGCAAATATAAAGTAAAAGCAGTAAAGAAAAGAACACACCAGATTTTATACTGGTTCAGAGTTACCCTACATCCAGTCCCGCAACACAAGTACGGATTTCCTTTCAAAAACAATTCTTACAAATACAACCCTCGGTTTCAAGGCTACGAGGTACACCCTCCAGAATCACAATCCTCTGGGTAGAGATACTTGATTTCCGGGGCAACAAGTTCACCCAATTGATTTCCAGGGCTACAATCACACCTTCTCTCGCTCAATTGATTACAGAAAGTCTATAACTCAGATTAGCACTTGGATCTTGTAGAGATAGTGGAGAGAATCAAAACCAGAAATTCTCTAGTTAGATTCGATATTGATTTCGAAAGAGTAATGGTGTAATTTGTAAATAAGAAAGTGGAGAAGAAGAAGAGAAGTTAAATCAGAGAAAAAGTAATTAAAATTCATTGAAAACACCCTTTATTTATAGTAGATCAATAGCCATGTCCATTGGTGAAGGGATGTGGCGAATAGACACTTCTTTTAAAAAACAATTTAACTGTCACCATGTCGACAGGGGTACATGTGACCATGTCGACATGCCCTTGTAATTTTTGGTGATTTGTTTTTCTTTGAAAATAATTTCTATATTATATTATACTTATATTTAAACTTTAAAATATACTTATATATAGTTATAATACATAAATAGCTATAGAGAACAATATTAAAATATATATAATAATTTTCTATACTTTTATATTTAAATCTTAAGTATAAATATATAAAACAGCTAAATATATTAATATCAGAATTATAGTTTAAAAACTTTGGATAATAATTTAAAATCAAAGATATTTAAAATTAAGGATATTTAAAACTAAGGATATTTTTGAGGCTAAAATATATTGAAAAACCAGGACAGATGATTTTGGTTTTTAAACAGGAATATTTAAAATCATTTTGAAAAACAAGCTATATATTTTGAAAGTCATTTTGAAATAAAAGTAAGTGGATACAAAAAGATGTTTCACTAGATTTTTCGTAGGTTCCATCCTACTTAGGGTTCCATCCCTTTAACGAGCACGAAGTGGATTCCATTCCACGAATAAAATAGATTTTAAGATGTCAGTGCCTTTCTATGAGTTTTAACAATATTCCTAACTATATAACTTATCTTGGAAACTTGAACTCTTGAAATTCTTGATACTCATGAGTCTTGAATCTTGATATCTTCAATCTTTGATCTTGAATCTTTATACTGTACAGTTCTTCATTCTTTAGTACATGCAAACATATATATATATATATATATATATATCTACACAATAATGTTAGTATTATATATTTTATAATCTAATTCTAAGTAAGGTTGTTGTCATCAAAACCAACTCCTCAGGGACTAACAATCTCCCTCGTTTTGATGATGACAACCTTTGTTTATAAAATATTACTTCTATCCTAATACTTCTAATAACCCCCCCTTAATCTATGCCTAACTATCCTATTTTATACTTCTCTCCCTTTGTCATCAACAAAAACCATATAACTCCCTAATACTATATAACTCTATATAACTCCCCCTGAAACTAAGACTACATTACTTGTGATTATAATGATATATAAAAATAGATAATTAAACTGATAATCATGATAACTTAAAAGATCATATATCATTAATACTAATCATATGTATGTTATATTTTACACACATAATATCAATCCATGTTAAGTCGAATTCAAGCAAATCAAACCAAATCCTAATTAAGCAAGCAAACAAACAAAGTTAATCAAATATTACGAGGAACATCAACCCATCCTTCTTCTCCAAAGATAGGGTCTTGTTTGATGGCATCCCAATTCTCATTATCAACAGATAGAGAAACGGGAGGATGTGCTTCATTATCATCCTTGTGCAGGGAGGAAATCATCCATCGAATTGCTTCAAAATGCCTTTCTTGCTCCTTGATCATCCGCATTTGACTCAAATCTAAGTGACGCTGATTACGGAGAATGATAGAGAGAATATTCTTGAAGGATTTAAGAGTTTCTTCAAGATTTTCAGATAAATTGTAAATAGGATCGGCCATTTTTGTGAAAAAGAGAAGAAATATAGATAGAATAGATAAGTAATGATTTTGAGTAAAGATTTCTGGAAGAGAACAGGTATTTAATGGTGTAAATTTCATTTGAAATGAATAGATACAAGTTAGTTATTTAAAATTCAAAAATTAAAATGAAAAGACACTTCAGATTTTAAGCATGTCGACAGGGTGCCTTTGGGGGTTGTCGATAGGGTCGTTTGTGTTTTGATGACTTGTTTTTTGATTTTGAATAAATGTATATATATATATATATTTATATATATCATATTACCAGTTATTCTAGAGATGAGATAAGCTAGATAACAGAAAGAACTTCAATATTAACTCAAACTGGAATGATACATGGATTAAACAACATGAAATACAATAACATTCAAACTTAAAACAGACTTAAACAACTACGACAAGGTATGAAAAGATAGATCTAATTGGAGGATGATGAGGATGATAAAAGATTAAACTTCTTGCTGACTTTTGAGAAGAACTTGTTCATCTTAGAAGACATTTTATCCAACTTTTTACTAACGGATCTTTTAAGTGTCCGTTGATTTTCCACAATTATCTTTTGGTTTTGGATAATTATCTTGTTGGTTGGTTTGGAGGTGTAATCAATACTTTCAAGAGATGTTTCACCTTCCTCTTCTTCTTCTTGAATATCCATTTCATCCCCTTCTTCTTCTTCTTCTTCCTCTCCTTCTTCCATTTCTTCGTGAGCTAAACGCTCTTCCTTTTCCACAAGGGATTCATAAGGTTGAAAGATGTATGGAATTTTCATAAGTGAGATATTGGAATGATTGAAAACTTTTCTAGAAATGAATTCCTCTCCTTTAAAATTCACTCCAAAATAGTTGAAAAATCTAGTAAGGTAAATTCCATGATATAAAATCTTTTCTCCCATTTCCAAGTTTTTAGGCCGAAATTCATCCAAAATAACTTGAGCCCAATTAATATCATAGTTTCCAAAAAGAGCGAAAAGAGCTTTACAAACTTTTGAAGTAGGATTATTAAAACTTCCTTATCTCGGGGTCAAAATGTGTTGCAAAAGAAGGCTCACAATTTTTGCTTTTGGACGAAATTGCGGTTTATAAAATCAAAGTTTTCGTCACTTTCAAAAATATGGTGGAAAGTCTCACGATCACTTTCATTAAAATTGAAATTTGAAAGATCCATACCCGTACACTTACAATTTATAATTGCTCCCAAAACATCACAATTTAAAACAATTTGAGTGCCTTTTACACTACTCCAAATTTCATCATCGTTTCCTTGATAAAAGCCACGATTAAGATTTGCATAAAACATTTTCACAAGATTTGGGTAGCATACAAAATCATTTTGAGAATCGTCAACAAGACTTAAAATGTTGTTGCTAACACAAAGAGAACCGATTTCATAAGAAGCGAAATCGCCGAAAGTTGCAAACTTTCCGGGATGAACTTTTCCATAATTAGCATAGCCAATATAGGCTTTGATTGCTTCCGGATCATAAAAGAGGTGTTCTTTTAAGGTTTTGGAGAGTCTCATAGTTGATGGAGTACTTGAGGAGGCCATTGATGTAGAGAGGAGAGAGCTTGAGTTATGAAGAAAGAGTTTGAATTTGAAAAGTTAAGTGAAAAGATGAGATAAATGATAGTAAATAAATAGAAATTAAATGGACAGTTTCTCTGGTCAAAAAGTGTCCTTTCAGAGTCTCGAATGGTGTGAAAGAGTGAAGGAAAATACAAGCATTTGAATTCAAAATTTAAATTTCAAATTTTCTGTACCATGTCGATAGGTATCCGTAAATTTTGATAACTAGATACTTCTATATAATGTAATATTTATATATATATATATCTATTATTTTAATGTCTATATAATATCTGGAATATTACTAAGACTCATAAAATATTATAATATTATTAAAAATAAAAATAAAAATAAAATAATAATAAAAATATAATAAAATAATAAATTTTTTAAAATTCAAACGACACATTAATTCAAAAACAACTAATCAATCAATCAATTCAAGCATGCAATTTCAGCCAATGTATTGTGAACGTGTACCATTTTCAGAGTCCGTGTCTTTGGTAATGACTAAATCGAGAATTGCTGTGAAACACAGATTTGAATTATCTTTCTTCTGTTCATCGTCGCTGGAGGATGAGTCAGAGTCATCTAGAGTAGCAGTGAATGCACGTTTCCGTTTCTTTGTAGAATCATTGTTTGCAGGAGGGTTTTGCTTATCTGGATGCGGACAGTCTCTTTTGATATGACCTGGTTCGTTACAATTGAAGCATTTGATAAAGTTTGGTACTGTAGTCTGATTACCAGAATTCTTAAAGTTGTTTCTTTTGGAACTATTCAATTTTCTGTACTTCAGGAATTTCCAAAAATTCCTGGTCATAAATGCTATCTCTTCATCATTATCACTGTTTGAGTCTGGTCCGTCGATTAATGCATTGAATGCCATTGATTTCTTTTCAGATGCTTTGCTTTCTCTTCTCCCGATCATTTGAACTTCAAACGACATTAGATTTCCAATCAATTCTTCTATCTTTAAAGTACTGATGTCATTTGCCTCTTCAATTGCAAGTGTCTTTTGATCCCATTCTGGAGTGAGAGAATTTAAAAATTTTCTGACTTAATCTTCTTCCGAAAATTCCTTTCCCAAAGATATTAAAGAATGCACAATATCTTGAAATCAACTATACATATCTGAAATAGACTCATTAGTATTCATTTTAAATAACTGAAACTGATTTGTGAGCATGGAAATTTTGGTCTGTTTAACTTTGCTTGTTCCTTCGTGAGTTACTAGCAAAGTTTTCCAGATTTCATATGCAGACTTACAAACTGACACTCTATTAAATTCATTTCTTTCAAGTGAACAAAACAGAATATTCATTGCTTTAGAATTATTTTGTGCAACAGTCTTTTGCTCAGTGGTCCACTTTGCAAAATTAGTTGTGGGTTCAGAATATTTAGTTTGTGTGATATTCCAAGTATCTAATCCTACATATTGTAAATATATTTTCATCCTACATGCCCAATATGCATAGTTACTGCCATTAAAAAGTGGTGGTCTGGCAGTAGACTGACCTTCTACAAATGAACTCGTGTTGGTGGTAATAGCAGTACTAGTGTTAGTAGCCGTTTTGAAATTTTTCAAAATTCAGATAATGAAACTTTTGAAAACAAAGCTCTGATACCAAATGTGAGGAATGCGGATTAAGGATCTTAAGGCTAGAATTAACACTAGAGGGGGGGTGAATAGTGTTTTAAGAAATTTGTTAATCTTTTTGAGTTTATCTTAATTTGATAACAATGTATACACTAATCAGACACAGATATGAACACAGAATCAAACACAGATGCAAATATAAAGTAAAAGCAGTAAAGGAAAGAACACACCGGATTTTATACTGGTTCGGAGTTACCCTACATCCAGTCCCGCAACACAAGTACGGATTTCCTTTCAAAAACAATTCTTACAAATACAACAATCGGTTTCAAGGCTACGAGGTACACCCTACAGAATCACAATCCTCTGGGTAGAGATACTTGATTTCCGGGGCAACAAGTTCACCCAATTGATTTCCAGGGCTACAATCACACCTTCTCTCGCTCAATTGATTACAGAAAGTCTATAACTCAGATTAGCACTTGGATCTTGTAGAGATAGTGGAGAGAATCAAAACCAGAAATTCTCTAGTTAGATTCGATATTGATTTCGAAAGAGTAATGGTGTAATTTGTAAATAAGAAAGTGGAGAAGAAGAAGAGAAGTTAAATCAGAGAATAAGTAATTAAAATTCATTGAAAACACCCTTTATTTATAGTAGATCAATAGCCATGTCCATTGGTGAAGGGATGTGGCGAATAGACACTTCTTTTAAAAAACAATTTAACTGTCACCATGTCGACAGGGGTACATGTGACCATGTCGACATGCCCTTGTAATTTTTGGTGATTTGTTTTTCTTTGAAAATAATTTCTATATTATATTATACTTATATTTGAACTTTAAAATATACTTATATATAGTTATAATACATAAATAGCTATAAAGAACAATATTATAATATATATAATAATTTTCTATACTTTTATATTTAAATCTTAAGTATAAATATATAAAACAGCTAAATATATTAATATCAGAATTATAGTTTAAAAACTTAGGATAATAATTTAAAATCAAAGATATTTAAAATTAAGGATATTTAAAACTAAGGATATTTTTGAGGCTAAAATATATTGAAAAACCAAGACAGATGATTTTGGTTTTTAAACAGGAATATTTAAAATCATTTTGAAAAACAAGCTATATATTTTGAAAGTCATTTTGAAATAAAAGTAAGTGGATACAAAAAGATGTTCCACTAGATTTTTCGTAGGTTCCATCCTACTTAGGGTTCCATCCCTTTAACGAGCACGAAGTGGATTCCATTCCACGAATAAAATAGATTTTAAGATGTCAGTGCCTTTTATGAGTTTTAACAATATTCCTAACTATATAACTTATCTTGGAAACTTGAACTCTTGAAATTCTTGATACTCATGAGTCTTGAACCTTGATATCTTCAATCTTTGATCTTGAATCTTTATACTGTACAGTTCTTCATTCTTTAGTACCTGCAAACATATCTATATATATCTACACAATAATGTTAGTATTATATATTTTATAATCTAATTCTAAGTAAGGTTGTTGTCATCAAAACCAACTCCTCAGGGACTAACAATCTCCCTCGTTTTGATGATGACAACCTTTGTTTATAAAATATTACTTCTATCCTAATACTTCTAATAACCCCCCCTTAATCTATGCCTAACTATCCTATTTTATACTTCTCCCCCTTTGTCATCAACAAAAACCATATAACTCCCTAATACTATATAACTCTATATAACTCCCCTTGAAACTAAGACTACATTACTTGTGATTATAATGATATATAAAAATAGATAATTAAACTGATAATCATGATAACTTAAAAGATCATATATCATTAATACTAATCATATGTATGTTATATTTTACACACATAATATCAATCCATGTTAAGTCGAATTCAAGCAAATCAAACCAAATCCTAATTAAGCAAGCAAACAAAGTTAATCAAATATTACGAGGAACATCAACCCATCCTTCTTCTCCAAAGATAGGGTCTTGTTTGATGGCATCCCAATTCTCATTATCAACAGATAGAGAAACGGGAGGATGTGCTTCATTATCATCCTTGTGCAGGGAGGAAATCATCCATCGAATTGCTTCGAAATGCCTTTCTTGCTCCTTGATCATCCGCATTTGACTCAATTCTAAGTGATGCTGATTACGGAGAATGATAGAGAGAATATTCTTGAAGGATTTAAGAGTTTCTTCAAGATTTTCAGATAAATTGTGAATAGGATCGGCCATTTTTGTGAAAAAGAGAAGAAATATAGATAGAATAGATAAGAAATGATTTTGAGTAAAGATTTCTGGAAGAGAACATGTATTTATAGGTGTAAATTTCGTTTGAAATGAATAGATACAAGTTAGTTATTCAAAATTCAAAAATTAAAATGAAAAGACACTTCAGATTTTAAGCATGTCGACAGGGTGCCTTTGGGGGTTGTCGATAGGGTCGTTTGTGTTTTGATGACTTGTTTTTTGATTTTGAATAAATGTGTATATATATATATTTATATATATCATATTACCAGTTATTCTAGAGATGAGATAAGCTAGATAACAGAAAGAACTTCAATATTAACTCAAACTGGAATGATACATGGATTAAACAACATGAAATACAATAACATTCAAACTTAAAACAGACTTAAACAACTACGACAAGGTATGAAAAGATAGATCTAATTGGAGGATGATGAGGATGATAAAAGATTAAACTTCTTGCTGACTTTTGAGAAGAACTTGTTCATCTTAGAAGACATTTTATCCAACTTTTTACTAACGGATCTTTTAAGTGTCCGTTGATTTTCCACAATTATCTTTTGGTTTTGGATAATCATCTTGTTGGTTGGTTTGGAGGTGTAATCAATACTTTCAAGAGATGTTTCACCTTCCTCTTCTTCTTCTTGAATATGCATTTCATCCCCTTCTTCTTCTTCTTCTTCTTCCTCTCCTTCTTCCATTTCTTCGTGAGCTAAACGCTCTTCCTTTTCCACAAGGGATTCATAAGGTTGAAAGATGTATGGAATTTTCATAAGTGAGATATTGGAATGATTGAAAACTTTTCTAGAAATGAATTCCTCTCCTTTAAAATTCACTCCAAAATAGTTGAAAAATCTAGTAAGGTAAATTCCATGATATAAAATCTTTTCTCCCATTTCCAAGTTTTTAGGCCGAAATTCATCCAAAATAACTTGAGCCCAATTAATATCATAGTTTCCAAAAAGAGCGAAAAGAGCTTTACAAACTTTTGAAGTAGGATTATTAAAACTTCCCGATCTCGGGGTCAAAATGTGTTGCAAAAGAAGGCTCACAATTTTTGCTTTTGGACGAAATTGCGGTTTATAAAATCAAAGTTTTCGTCACTTTCAAAAATATGGTGGAAAGTCTCACGATCACTTTCATTAAAATTGAAATTTGAAAGATCCATACCCGTACACTTACAATTTAGAATTGCTCCCAAAACATCACAATTTAAAACAATTTGAGTGCCTTTTACACTACTCCAAATTTCATCATCGTTTCCTTGATAAAAGCCACGATTAAGATTTGCATAAAACATTTTCACAAGATTTGGGTAGCGTACAAAATCATTTTGAGAATCGTCAACAAGACTTAAAATGTTGTTGCTAACACAAAGAGAATCGATTTCATAAGAAGCGAAATCGCCGAAAGTTGCAAACTTTCCGGGATGAACTTTTCCATAATTAGCATAGCCAATATAGGCTTTGATTGCTTCCGGATCATAAAAGAGGTGTTCTTTTAAGGTTTTGGAGAGTCTCATAGTTGATGGAGTACTTGAGGAGGCCATTGATGTAGAGAGGAGAGAGCTTGAGTTATGAAGAAAGAGTTTGAATTTGAAAAGTTAAGTGAAAAGATGAGATAAATGATAGTAAATAAATAGAAATTAAATGGACAGTTTCTCTGGTCAAAAAGTGTCCTTTCAGAGTCTCGAATGGTGTGAAAGAGTGAAGGAAAATACAAGCATTTGAATTCAAAATTTGAATTTCAAATTTTCTGTACCATGTCGACAGGTAGAGATGGACCCATGTCGACAGGTATCCGTAAATTTTGATAACTAGATACTTCTATATAATGTAATATTTATATATATATCTATTATTTTAATGTCTATATAATATCTGGAATATTACTAAGACTCATAAAATATTATAATATTATTAAAAATAAAAATAAAAATAATAATAAAATAATAATAAAAATATAATAAAATAATAAAATTTTTAAAATTCAAACGACACATCAATTCAAAAACAACTAATCAATCAATCAATTCAAGCATGCAATTTCAGCCAATGTATTGTGAACGTGTACCTTTTTCAAAGTCCGTGTCTTTGGTATCGACTAAATCGAGAATTGCTGTGAAACACAGATTTGAATTATCTTTCTTCTGTTCATCGTCGCTGGAGGATGAGTCAGAGTCATCTAGAGTAGCAGTGAATGCACGTTTCCGTTTCTTTGTAGAATCATTGTTTGCAGGAGGGTTTTGCTTATCTGGATGCAGACAGTCTCTTTTGATATGACCTGGTTCGTTACAATTGAAGCATTTGATAAAGTTTGGTACTGTAGTCTGATTACCAGAATTCTTAAAGTTGTTTCTTTTGGAACTATTCAATTTTCTGTACTTCAGGAATTTCCGAAATTCCTGGTCATAAATGCTATCTCTTCATCATTATCACTGTTTGAGTCTGATCCGTCGATTAATGCATTGAATGCCATTGATTTCTTTTCAGATGCTTTGCTTTCTCTTCTCCCGATCATTTGAACTTCAAACGACATTAGATTTCCAATCAATTCTTCTATCTTTAAAGTACTGATGTCATTTGCCTCTTCAATTGCAAGTGTCTTTTGATCCCATTCTGGAGTGAGAGAATTTAAAATTTTTCTGACTTAATCTTCTTCCGAAATTCCTTTCCCAAAGATATTAAAGAATGCACAATATCTTGAAATCAACTATACATATCTGAAATAGACTCATTAGTATTCATTTTAAATAACTGAAACTGATTTGTGAGCATGGAAATTTTGGTCTGTTTAACTTTGCTTGTTCCTTCGTGAGTTACTTGCAAAGTTTTCCAGATTTCATATGCAGACTTACAAACTGACACTCTATTAAATTCATTTCTTTCAAGTGAACAAAACAGAATATTCATTGCTTTAGAATTATTTTGTGCAACAGTCTTTTGCTCAGTTGTCCACTGTGCAAAATTAATTGTGGGTTCAGAATATTCAGTTTGTGTGATATTCCAAGTATCTAATTCTACAGATTGTAAATATATTTTCATCCTGCATGCCCAATATGCATAGTTACTGCCATTAAAAAGTGGTGGTCTGGCAGTAGACTGACCTTCTACAAATGAACTCGTGTTGGTGGTAATAGCAGTACTAGTGTTAGTAGCCATTTTGAAATTTTTCAAAATTCAGATAATGAAACTTTTGAAAACAAAGCTCTGATACCAAATGTGAGGAATGCGGATTAAGGATCTTAAGGCTAGAATTAACACTAGAGGGGGGGGGGGGGGGGTGAATAGTGTTTTAAGAAATTTGTTAATCTTTTTGAGTTTATCTTAATTTGATAACAATGTATACACTAATCAGACACAGATATGAACACAGAATCAAACACAGATGCAAATATAAAGTAAAAGCAGTAAAGGAAAGAACACACCGGATTTTATACTGGTTCGGAGTTACCCTACATCCAGTCCCGCAACAAAAGTACAGATTTCCTTTCAAAAACAATTCTTACAAATACAACCCTCGGTTTCAAGGCTACGAGGTACACCCTCCAGAATCACAATCCTCTGGGTAGAGATACTTGATTTCCGGGGCAACAAGTTCACCCAATTGATTTCCAGGGCTACAATCACACCTTCTCTCGCTCAATTGATTACAGAAAGTTTATAACTCAGATTAGCACTTGGATCTTGTAGAGATAGTGGAGAGAATCAAAACCATAAATTATCTAGTTAGATTCGATATTGATTTCGGCAGAGTAATGGTGTAATTTGTAAATAAGAAAGTGGAGAAGAAGAAGAGAAGTTAAATCAGAGAAAAAGTAATTAAAATTCGTTGAAAACACCCTTTATTTATAGTAGATCAATAGCCATGTCCATTGGTGAAGGGATGTGGCGAATAGACACTTCTTTTAAAAAACAATTTAACTGTCACCATGTCGACAGGGGTACATGTGACCATGTCGACATGCCCTTGTAATTTTTGGTGATTTGTTTTTCTTTGAAAATAATTTCTATATTATATTATACTTATATTTAAACTTTAAAATATACTTATATATAGTTATAATACATAAATAGCTATAGAGAACAATATTAAAATATATATAATAATTTTCTATACTTTTATATTTAAATCTTAAGTATAAATATATAAAACAGCTAAATATATTAATATCAGAATTATAGTTTAAAAACTTAGGATAATAATTTAAAATCAAAGATATTTAAAATTAAGGATATTTAAAACTAAGGATATTTTTGAGGCTAAAATATATTGAAAAACCAGGACAGATGATTTTGGTTTTTAAACAGGAATATTTAAAATCATTTTGAAAAACAAGCTATATATTTTGAAAGTCATTTTGAAATAAAAGTAAGTGGATACAAAAAGATGTTCCACTAGATTTTTCGTAGGTTCCATCCTACTTAGGGTTCCATCCCTTTAACGAGCATGAAGTGGATTCCATTCAACGAATAAAATAGATTTTAAGATGTCAGTGCCTTTCTATGAGTTTTAACAATATTCCTAACTATATAACTTATCTTGGAAACTTGAACTCTTGAAATTCTTGATACTCATGAGTCTTGAATCTTGATATCTTCAATCTTTGATCTTGAATCTTTATACTGTACAGTTCTTCATTCTTTAGTACCTGCAAACATATCTATATATATCTACACAATAATGTTAGTATTATATATTTTATAATCTAATTCTAAGTAAGGTTGTTGTCATCAAAACCAACTCCTCAGGGACTAACACCTATTGGCCCCTGCCAATATCTTTTCCTATACACAATTTTCATGGGCTTACTGAGAACCTATTGACCCCTGCCAATATCTTTCTTTAATATTTTAGCATCCTATATTCTGTTCTACCTGACCTCGTGGATGCAATTCTACTCATTTAGGAGTTTAATCAATTTATATTCACTACTGGGTTAACCTAGCTGGTTCCTCTACCCTTTATCCCCAAAATGCAGTTATGGGTCCATTATAATGTGAATATATTTATATTTGAAGAAGCAAACATAACAACATAGCAATACCACTCTTGTGGGTTTAATATAAAACATGGTTAATCCCTTTAACCTATAATTTTATCAAGGAATGCTTCTTCTTAAAATCATTTCTAAACTCCTTTAATTTAGCTATGGGTTTTTCCCTTTAAAAATAAGTTTGGGTTTCAAAACCTTTCGACACCTTCGAAACCTCACTTCCGACTTCATAGGATTACAATATATCTTCAAAACATTAGGCTCTTGCCTTTTAAATACTTTAAAACCTTCCTTTCGAAACCTTTCAATTGTACTAAAGTATAAACATTTAACTTTTGAAGCATAGCTTCGAAACCAATTGAAAGTACCCCTTTCGACACCATTGGAAGTAACCATTCCGAAACCATTGAAAGTCCCCCTTTCGAAAGCATTGGGATTATACTTAAAACATTATTTGGGTCAAAGTGAATATAGGCAAAAGCAACTCTTTCGAAACCATCCATTTCCATACATAAAAATATTGAGGAAACACGATGGCGTTGGCACCTTCCTTTCGAAAGCATAAAACATCTAGGTAAAATAGTGGAAGGTTGGTGTCGAAACCCCTTTTGAAACCATTACCTTTGAAACCCCTAAACCTTTCGAAAGCTACAGGAACTGGCTTAAACTTATAAAACAAAGTACCTTTCGATAGCATTGATATCTTCAATACCATCGAAAGGCTAAAGAATGGCAGCAGAGTTTCGACTAGGTCGGAACCCCTTCTTTCATAACATTCTTTCATAAGTAAAGGAACCCAGTCGAAAGCAAACTTAAGTTAATGACAACCCTTTCGAAACCTTTTTTTAAAACCCTTTTGAAACCATATGCTTCGACTCCTTCGAAGGCTAAAACAAAACAAAGGCAGGCGCTTCTCTTTTAAAAACAAACCAAGGTTTCGACTCCTTCGGAAGCCATGCTTTTGACACTTAACCTTTCGCCTATCTCCAATCCACTACGTACCATCATGGTGATACCTTGTGTATTGGTTTCGACTTAGTAGATTTCGACTAGGCGGAAGGCAAAAGCTTCTGTGTCGAAAGGTACTTCCCAAAGTAGGTGGAACCCTTTTTGCAAAGTATACCTGGTTTTATACTACTTAAAGCAAATCTTTTTCTAACTAACCTGCCACGTGTCAACACCAGATGGTTGCCTTAACTTTTTCAAATTCTTTACCAGATAACTGCCGCTAATTTCATATCTAAACCATGGTTAAGTTAATCAAATAAGCCCTTCCATTAAGTAAAACAAACTTTGCAAAGAAGTCCCTCTTCTAAAATAATTTAATTTGCATAGCAAATCACTTTGGAAAAATCCCCAAAAATTCCAGAAATTCACTTTAATCATGTTAACTAACATATCAAAATCACAGACCCAAAATCCTAATATATTTTCCAAAATAAATTTATAAACCCAAATAACCATATTTTCCTTTGAAAATTCATAATAATCTTTCCATAGCTTGGAAAATTATCAAAATTGAAACCCAACTCCAAAATCATGTTCCTTGAAACATTAAATTTTCCCATGGCATTTAAATATCATTAAATCTCGGTTTTGCCCTAAAACCATGCATAACCTCTTTTAAAAATCTTGTTTAAACCATATAAATTATAAATCAAGCATATCATCATCCAATATATAATAAAAATGAATTTACCCTTAAATCCAAAATCATATGATTGGAAAAACCAAAACAGAGATGGAATTATTATTCACCTTGGTTTAGATAAGGAGATTGAATTGAGATTGATTTCCCCTAAGCTTGATTCTCTAGCTTTTAATTGAGTTCCTCTTTCTTAATGTCCAACCGTTCTTTAAGTTTTTGATTTGTGTTTCAAAATCATGTGAGTAAGAAATGAAATGGTAGGAACGAAATATATATGGGTAAGGTTTATGGGCAGCGAATTTCCTAATATACCCTTATGCAATTTCATTAACCCAAAACCATTCTTAAACTCATTAATTATTATATTAGACTCGATCTTAATTAAATTAACTCAAGTCTCAATCCCCTTATCACTTAACATTTACATTATTATATTTAATTTATTTAATTAAATCTCTTGAATAATGTTATAAAAAATTAGAGGTGTTACAGTATACGACTAAATGCTTTCCATTAACAAGTAAACATACATAGCATGATCAAGTCATACAAAGCACGACCAAGTCACACAAGCGAATTCTAATCCCCTTTTTGTTTAATTAATCTTTTATTAATAAAAACCTCTTTATTAGTAAAACATCTTTTATCTAACAAAACGTCATTATCCATTATTCATTTGTAATCTTTTCAATACTTCAAAAAGTATTCATATACTTATCTCAAATGGTCTAAGTATATTCACCAATCATTACCAAGATTTCCAACTTTTAAACCTTTACTTTTTCTATGTTTTTATAAAAGATTCCTTACTTATAATTTCCTTCAAAATATCCATTTAAAGGATCTAATTACTTTCACAAATCCATTCAAAAAGGTTTAAGACTTATGTTGCTTAAACATTGTCAATACAAACCAAAACTATTTCACTTATGCTTATCTTTAAAACATTCTTTTTAAAGATCAATTTACATTCATAAGCATAATAAAAATGGGTTAAAGATGAATGTTATTAAAACATTGTCACAAAAAACCCAAAACCATTTCATACTTGTATCATCTTTAAAACATTCTTTTAAAGATCCAAGATATTATTTAGTTAAGTTCGAAGTCTGCTATTCGATTATCTAGTAAAAACAATTGCTTATACAGATAAATGTTTGTATACTTAACTCGTTTCCAACATTTCAACTTAACCATTCCTTGTTCAAGAGTGAAGCCAGGTTTGTTAGAGCACTGGTTGCATCAAAGCCTTTCCTAGACACTTCATTCTTGAATCTCACAAATAGACAACCATACTCGTCGGCTTTTAGTGTTAAGTATAGTGTTAATGATTTCCATAAACAAGTAACAAACAATATGGTTAACCCGTTTTTGACATTTCCGACTTAATTATTCCTCTCAAGAGGGAAGCCCGGTAGGTTAGAGCTCTATTACTCCGTCCCTACTCGACATCAATCTTAACTCTCAAGAATAGATAAGCCTACTTCATCGGCTTTTAGCGTTAAGCAAAGTTAATTACCTTTTAAACGAGTAAGTAAACGACAAGATTAACACATTTTCGACATTCCAACTTAACCATTTCTCATTCTAGAAGGAAGCCTGGTAGGTTAGAGCTCTATTACTCTATCCCTACTCGACATAAATCTTAACTCTTAGAAATAGGAAAGTCTACCTCATCGGCTTTTAGTGTTAAACCTCTTCTTTACTTTTTCAAAATTTATATATAATTATGAAAAATATATTTAAACTTCAAACCAATTTAATATAATTCTGAATATGTTTAAAAACATCTCTAAAAATATTAGAGAAAAATACCAAATTTAAATATCGTTTTTGAACACTTAAAATTATAAGCAACTTACTACAGCATTTATAAATGCTGTTAAAAGTCCTTGTTAAAGAACACATTGAAAAGTACGATCTTTGTGACTAGTTTTCACCACATAAAAAATGATTTATGACTTGAAATTTCTATGGTTAGCACTATCATTAGGGTATTTTAAAACCATGAAAAGAAACCCCTAAGAATATTTTTTCATTTATTTATAGAAATTCTCGAAAACAAGGGATTTCGGAAGTGCACTTATAACGACTATTCTCGCTTCAAACACTTTCAAACTTAGTTCAATTTAACACGCAAGTTAACCAATCATTTAAACATCAAGTCAAGGCAACACCATATGTTTAAGAGGGTTGTAGAAGTGATGTTATACAATATAAACTTGTAATTTTCTTTCAAAAGCAAGAGGAGTCCAAAGTTTATAACTTTACTTAGTTAATGTCACTTTAACTTTATACTTTACACACAACATATATACACACAATATATACTTATAAGATAGTGAGATAACTCAGCTAGATCCATGCCAAACCCTAGCACAAAGCCACAAGAATCAAAGAACCACCTCCTTCCATCACCATAAGCCTAATGATCCAACCTTTTGCACTTTCAAACCAATGCCACTCCTCCCCTCTTCCTCCAATGCTCATGGCCTCTCCTTGGAACCCCCTCTTCCTCTCACATTCTCCCACTGCTTACTTTCTAATCATGCTTCCCATGATGATTTAGGCCTAAAGCCAAAGTTTAAAAGAGATTGGAGATGATTTGGTTAAGACATGAAAAAGTTAGAGAATAATTAATGGATTAGTGCTTAAGCACTTCCACCATTTTCAACTCTCATACTTCATTTCAATCTTTGTGAATTAGTAATTTATTATCAAACATATGCCTCTCCTTATATAAGCTTCAAAATGGTATAGCATAAGCTTGTTCTCACTCTCCTTTCTTGTCATGTATGGATCATCTCCCATCACTTCTCCTTTATCATTTCTTAAGAGTTAAGACTTTCCTTTTAAGCTTATCTCATAATATCTTTGATAGTATCATCCATGACATCATCCAAAAAGTTTATTTCCATAAATGGTAAAAAGTTTTTATTTTATTTTATTTTATTAATTTCCTAAGCAAATAAGCATAATTAAAAAAAATCTGAAGAACTTCTGATGGTTAAAAAGCTGTTTATCGATAAAACGATTTTCGGTCACATTATCGATATTTTTTCAAAGTATTTGTTTTTGTAAACATTTTTCCAAAATAAGCTTACCATGATTGCTTATGATTTAAAAGGGGGTTAAAAAGCTTATTAAATCATTTTAATAACATTTAATCCAAGATTCAAATATTTAAATAGTCCAGATATTTAAATACGAAGTGTCTGAAATTCCAAGTCATTACAAATCAAATAAGTTAAGAATTAATGTAATTTTCTTAGGAAATGTTTTAAATTACCCGAAGAATTTTCGATATTCTAAGATGCAACAATATGAAACATAAAGCTCAAAGATAGAAGGAATCTCTATGTAGTGATTAGGACTAAATTTATCCATGTACTAGATGATTGGTATATAATATTCTACAGACTTGTTACGAGTGTGTTTAATTCTGTTGTAATTATTCCTTGCAGACCTGTATAATATTAACTCCTTGTAACTATTTTTCGATTGTAACATTTCTAACTACGTGTTTTTGTTTTTAATAACGAGATTACATTTTAACTTTATTTTTATGACATTAACTATCAATGAATCGCCTTTTTAATCGTTCTGCTTTCATTTTTATGCCTACTACTTCTCTTACAAAAATTATATATTATATTTGACCTTTACAAATAAAAATATTCATTCAATCCCTAACATTTTATAGCATAACCTCAGGTTATGGCTCAGGTAAGGGGTCTAGTGATGTTGCAAGTAAATACTTTTCTATTGTACAGTGGGAAAAAAGAGAAAATATCTGTGTCCAGCGATCTAAAATTTTTGAACCATGAAATGAAGTAAAAAAGAAACTCCAAACTAACCGATAAGTCAAACCCAATAAAAGCATGTATGTAAACCACACAAGAATAATTACACCAAAAAATATTAATATGTCATCCAACATATATTTTATTCAAAATATATATTAATAAAAGTGTAATTTGTGTACCTGACTGTTGGAGGGTAAGCATATCCATTGGAACCTACAATTAACAAAATAATAAGCATAAAAAGTTTAGCTTTAGCTTTTGATTGTTCCCCCATCTCCAACTATTCATATCATGACTTCTATAAAACAAAAGTACTATACATGCTTGTGCTAATATTTAAAAAGTCAAATAACTTAAAAACTTTACCTGAAAACATCATACTACTATGACTAACTATATGTTATATAACATCAATAAAAACGTATCATATCATCCGTCATAGCACTACAACTAAAAATGAATATTATCGTTTCTTTTTTAAAATATGCTCAAAGGGATAGACTGAAAATAGAATCAACAATTCAAAGCACCACCACCATAAAAGGCTATTATGATTATGATATTGAGGATTCAACCCAAGATCAATATGCTTTTCTCTACCAACCAAATTTGATTGTTAATATTCCAAACCAACCATTAGTGCTAAATATTTTGCTCACTGCAAACCAAAATCCAGATTTCATCACTGTCTAGTTGATAGAGTTATAGCTATGCCCTAGGAGAAACATTGTAATTTACTGTAAATTATTAACTTTTTAATTAAATCTCGTTTGACATAAAAGATGTTTTTCTTTCTATTATATACTATATAGTATATATAGCGTATTATATAAATTATCTAATTAATTAAAGTATATGTAATAGAAAATGCATAAATGATATGTCTTGTGATAGTAATTAAAATGTGTTGTAATCATAAGCAATTTATCACAATAAAATAAACATATCATTTTAAATATTCCTAGTTAAGATGTATCAAGATCGGATATTGATATATTTGTTGAGACTAGAGTACGTAACGCTCTCTAAACGCCGGGCATTGTATCACTCATGGCTGTTGGGACACCAAGGCATTACGTACTGATAATTATTAGATAACCATGGAATTACTCACTCGATAATCTTCTTTTGGTTAATATAACTAAAGTGGGATAGTGGATATTGAATTGAAAATATTACACAGTTCTCTCGACCTTAGAATACTGTAACAACCTGAAATTTAAGCTATAGTAATTAATTAAAGAATTAATTAAAAAATAAAATAACTTTGTGAAATTATCAGAATTGAGCCATGAGAGTTGTACCATTGTGTCCGTGGTAATTTTCTGGTCAATTTCCATATATAGAACGTCAAAATTCGAGCTCGTATGTAGAAGATATAAATTAATGAAGAAACGAGAAAATAATAATTATATATATAAGGGGCCAGGTCAACCCTAGGGTCGACCCTCACATAGGCAAAGTCGACCTATAGGTCGACCCTTGCTTGTGAAGGTCGACAGGTAGGTCGACCCGCCTACCTAAGAATGCATTCTCGTACGTGGCTTCATCCAGATCGATTTTAACATGTCATTTTGCAACTTTTCTTCGATCCTGTGCGTCCGTGCTTCCATCCGACGGTTCCTATCGAGCCTATGACATGGTTGCACTAGATTTAATATCTAAATCCAATGATTTGAGATCCACAAGTGACACTATTAATAAGACCCTAGGCCTAGCTATTTTTCTCATTCAGATTTTCTCCATCTGGGTTCATTGCCTGAGGCTGGACCCTAAAAGGAATTTTTTTTTAAAGGAGAAGATCTTTTTAATTAAAATATTTTTATACCCTTCAAGTGGATCCGGGAAAGCCAAAGGAAAGAGCTAAGGACCACACGTGAGTGTTTAAGTAATTATTTTAGATTTTTAAGTAATTTAAAATAATAGGGTTTCCAATAGTTGTAGTTTTTCTACAATTTTAGGATAACCTTTATGCAAGTTTATTTACAGTTTATTTAAATTTAGACTTGTTTTCCAGTCTATTTTTTTAGCTATTCTATTTCAGTTATTTGCTATTATTTACTGTTAGCTTTTCCAATTATTTACAGTTATTTACGGTATTTACAGTTATTTACGTTTTATTTATATCTATTCTACGTTGGGATTTCTTCTGTAAATCTCAGTTTCCTTTTAATTTCCTTTTTACGCGAATGGAATAAATAGAAAAGAATAAATCGCGAATATGGACTAAAATACAAGAACAGTGAATTTACAGAAAATGGGATGTAAAATAAGATGACTGTAATAAATTGGACTTAGACTGAAATAGGCAAATTTAAGATATTTGTAAGCATAATTATAACATATAATTATAACTAAAAAGAGAAAATAGTAGATATGGCAGAAGTAGCTTATTTTTAAACTTAGATCTTGGGTTAAGTTAATAAGCAAAGTTATAACACATAGGTTATAATTAGAGACAGAACAAAAAGGGCTTATTTTTAAGACTTAGAATAAGTTAATAAGCAAAGATAGCAAGGATAACAGTAGAGGCTTATTTAAACAGACTTATACTAAGTTAATAAGCAAAGATAAAAGTAAGACCCGTACCAACAACATTCCCTTTTTCAGTTAGGTCTCATAATATATTAGGTGAGGCTAGGGCACGCTTATGCTGGAGTAGTGGTAAATAAGAGGTCAATAAATAGAAGCTCAAATCAGGAGATTTAGGCAAGGGGCGCAACTAGATTTTGTTTGTTAGGACCCGTACCAACAGCATTCCCTTTCAGTCAGACACAGGTGGTCTCACAATAGTATAGGTGAGGCTAGGGCACGCTTATGCTGGAGCTATGGTAAATAAGAGGTCAAAAGAGGGAGCAACAGATAGCGCGAGCCTAATGGTGGTCGAGCGTGCGGCCTCAGTGCAGGCTGATAAGTCGTTATTGAGTTCCAAGCGCTAAGTAGGTGTCTTTTGCGTAGGGACCAACAGGATGGGTCTAGTTTGCAGTAGGCACAGAAGAAATAGAAGGCCAATCAAAGGGTAGATTAGGATTACAACCTAATTAAAGTTGGATTAGGGGTTCAGCCTAATCAAAGCAGTTATCTAAGACAAGTGCAAACAATCTAATCGAACTATCTAAGCAAACAGTTAAACCGTATTTTATTCCAGTTTTATCTTTTCCTTTATCCCCTTTCTATACTAGAACTATTGCAAAGCCTATTATCTTTATCTTGCTTAAGAATACTAGTAATTACTTTCATTCACCAAACTTTTAGTCTGACCCACTCCTCTATTTTCCCCCTTTTCCCCATAGGCCAGCAAAGGCAAGGGCAGTAGACTTTCAACTTTCTTGGAGTGATATTCTTGGAGATTTTTCATGTATTCTTCTTCTTCTTTCCCAGTTTTCTTTTTATTTGAGCCTAGATGTACTGGTACTGATGAGAGGGATGGTTTTATTTATGTACTCTGATAATATGACTGAGATAGTACTTTCCTTTTCATAAGACATGTATTTGGTATTTTGAGACATTTTATGTATTTGGTTTCATGACTCTATTTTATGAAGTCTGATTTTGAATAATGAGATTACTATTTAAATGTTTCCGCTGTTTTATTTATTTTATCTTGTGAATCTTAGTCTCTGTAAGTTTTTAGCTATACCTATAACGCACCATATTCTTTAGTGTGCCCTTTTTGGGTATACTAAGGGATGTAGGGTGTTTCATTTGGTATCAGAGCCTAAGGTTGCAGGATTCCTAAAAACTTGTTTTAAAAATAAAGTATTTTTCCAAAAGTAACCTATTTTTAAAAAGTAGCATATCTTCAAACTAGAAGTACTTTTCAGAAAGAAACTCTTATTATAGCAATAGTTTTTCAAGTATAAAAGAGAGTTTTTATAAAAATCCCCTCAAAGTCCAGTTCAACCTTCTTTCGATTCTTTCAAGCCTAACTTCTCTTTTCTTTGCATAGTACGTCTGACTGGTTCTGTAGAGCTACGGTACCAGAGGTGCAAGGGCAAGCGCCCAATACATCACCGATAGGTGGATTAGGTGGAGATCCCTTTAATCCACCTACAACAACCAATTTTTCTAAGATATGCAAGGACTTTACTAGTCTAGGAGGTAGAACGTCTTTCGGCACAGAGGATTTTGAGAAGACACGAGCTAGGTTGGAGGATATGGAGTGAAGGTTTAAGTTGTTGAGTTGGAAGGAAGAGACGTTGGATGGATTAGATTCCGATAGAGGTTTGAGAGGAAGTTTTTGTCACAAGCAGAAGAGAGTATGCAGTTGGAAAGGTTTATTAGTTTGAAGCAAGGAAGTCTTACTGTAAAGGAGTATATCAACCAATTTAATGAGTTGTCGCAGTTTGGGATGGAGCTAGTGAATACACGCACAAAAAGGCCATGAAGTTCGCAAAGGGATTGAATCAGCCCCTCCAAGGGTTGTTATTGACTCATGTACTGATGGGAGCTATCTATGAGTCACTGGTGGAGATGGCCCTCATGTCTGATATAGCTAAGGAAGGAGAGTCTAAGGAAGTCCCTAAGTGGGAAGGTTCTAAGAAGAAATGGTGGAAGAATAATAAAGATAAGAAGAAAGGACAAGGCCCTCAGAAGCAGATCAAGAAAGGAGGGAAGTGAAATAGCTGCGGATTGCTTGGTCACTACACAAAAGACTGCAAGAAGGAGAAAATGAAGGGAAGGTGTTATAATTGTGGACAGCCCAGTCACCTTAGTAGAGCTTGTCCTCACAGGGTGAGGCAGAGAGCAAGCGCACCTACATCGCAAGTACAGGATTTGGATGCAGCACCTTCTAGTAGTGGACCGAATCAAGGTAGGAAAATCTCTGTAGAAGATTTGATTTCTATTTCAGATTTTTTCTATTCGGACTCTTTTTGACTTCAGAGCATCGCATTCTTCCATTCCTAGTTCCTTGATTGATTGTTTGCACTTAGATATCTCTTTAGTAGTAGACCTCAGAGTTGTTTCAAACCCCATAGGAGGATTGGTACATTTATCCATGATTGGTAGGGGTTTGAAGTTATTTTATACTAGGCATAGAGTTTGACTATGACGCCTATTGGGATTTTCGGGGTATGTGATGATTTTGGGGATGGATTGGGTATCCACTTAGGGAGCGATATTGGACTGCGAAAGGATAGTCGTTAGACTAGAGACATGCAGCAGTAGGACTCTCGAGGTTTCTAGCGACCCACGGGGGTTAGTCATGTTGAGCTTCCCTTATTTCCTCGATTCATCATTAACAGAGTTAGATTCAGTTCCAGTCGTCAGAGATTTCCCATACGTCTTTGAGGAAGTTAGGGGACTACCCCCTAAGAGAGAGATCGACTTTAGAATCTATCTTAATGACAATGTTAAGCCAGTGGCATTGACCATGAGACATATGGCACCTTGGGAGAGGAAGGAGTTAAGTAAGTAGATTGGTGAGCTTTTAGAGAAAGGCTTCATCAGACGGAGCATATCTAAGTGGGGAGCGCCAGTCGTCTTCGCTACAAAGGCGGATGGTTCCTTTCGACTTTGCGTAGACTATATTGAGAGTTGAATAAGCTCACAAATAAGAACCGTTACCCACTTCATAGGATAGATGATCTTTTCATCAGTTAGTTGGCTCTTCAGTATTTTCTTAGCTTGATTTAGCCACTGGAATTCATTAGCTTAGAATCGCCGACGATAACATCGATAAGACAACATTTAGGACACCCGATGGATTCTTTGAGTGGTTGGTTATGCCATTTGGGCTAACCAATGCCCCAGACTATTTTGTAGATTTGATGAGCAGTGTTTTTCGAGATGTCCTAAATAAGTTCGTAGTAATGTTCGTGGATGACATTTTGATGTTTTCCAAGAGTATGGAAGAGCATGCTATTCATCTAGAGGAGATTTTTCGTACGCTTCACGTTCATCAGTTGAAGGCAAAATTCTTACAGTGTCACTTTTGGCATAAGGAGGTGCGTTTCTTGGGGGATAGAGAAGGCCCACACATGTAGTAGTTTGAGAAACGGTTTTGTACATTTAGGTTCAGATTGTGGAAATCCAAAGAGAGGTAGGCAAAGATTGGAGATGTACAATAGATTCCGTTGATAAGAAAAGAAGAAAACCCATATGTAGATAATTGCAAAAATTATAATTGTTTTGGATAAGTGGATTTAAGGGTAGTGCCTTAGAATAAATATAAGCATAAAAGAGGAATAAGAATAAAAGACTTTTGTAAGGAAATGAGGTTTCCAAGGTTTAGGAAGGGTACTCCTAGGATAGTAAGAAGAAAATCCACTTTATGTCTAGCCCAATAAAATGAAATTATTAAAATTGATTGTTAACATCTTTAAGCAAGTAAATATTGGGTTTTTGAAAAAAAAATGGTATGAAATTTAAATTGGTTTTTATATGATGTAAATTTTGTTAAAAGTGAAATTCTTTTTGAAGAATTATGGAGCATATATATATATATATATATATATATATATATATATATATATAGCTCGCTAGTTTCTTTGTAGGTAAACAAAGATTTTAAATATAAAAACCTAGAGTGTATTAAGTATCGGAAACATAGGTTACAACATTTATTGTTGTAATAGATGTTTTCGTGAAAAATAAAGGGAGCAGAAACTATAACACTAATGTTATAGTAAGTTACCCCTAAAGGAAATGTTTTTACATAGTATATGAGATTTATTAGTATTTGTTTTAACTAAATCCATACATTAGTATTTTTGGGTTGTAGTAACAGTGTTTTATGCAATGTCTGTTTTGACCCAAATAAAAATGTGTTTTGAAAATAACTTCTAAGTACAGAAATAAAGAGGTTTGTGAGTCCACTTATTATTTAAATAAGTATAAGAAAATATTTTCTAATTATGGAAATATTAAAACAGTTTTGAGAATGAGTTTTTCTAAAAGAAAAAAAGGGGTGTAAGTTAAATATTAGGAAATTAATAAATTTCATAGAAAATGAATATAGATTAAACATACTTTAATCTATTGGAATGAAATGAATAATGATATAATTTTCTATGAAACCAGATCGCAAATAAAGATGTTTTGTGCAAGTTATAAGGAATACGTGAAAAAGATGTACAATGTATGGGAAGCACCATATTTTGTATAGCCTATTTCGAGAAATATAAAATAAGTTCCTTGTAATTTCACATAAACATGAAGTCCTCTTTTAAAGGATTCATAGAAGGTTTTAGCATTAATAATTTCTCATAAGAGAAAGTAGTTCCAATATGTTAAGGTATAAAACCATTAGGTGAAATAAGAAGATGCTTTGAAAACACGTAAGGACATTTTAAAGATATCTTAAAGAATAATGGTTTGGTGGAAAAAGTAAATAAGTTTTTGGAAGCGAAAAACTTAGTAATAGTTAAATTTAAAAATCTAGATTTTTATGGAAAGCTATAATGGTCTTTAAAAGAAAAAGAAGAATAAGTTTCGAACTTAGAATTTGTAAGTTTTTCCTTTTAGGTTTTGGGAATAATAAAAGCTGTAAGAATGCAAGTCTAGAAAGATAAAATGTTTAATAACCTAGTACCTTTGAATTTAATAGAAATTTGAAAATAACACTTTTAAAGGCAAAAAATTTGGGATTTTATGTTTCAAAATTTTTTAGAAGCTTTAGTTTTTGAAATGGAATGATAAATACCAAACCAAACTTTTAAATGTGGAGTAGATAGGAATAATTTTCTAGGTGTGACGGAAAAAGTGTAAGGCTATATAGGAGATAACAGTAATTACTTTTTAGAAGTAGTAATATAAGTTTTCGTAAAGTGTATAGTACACTAGTGGGAACCTAGGAATGTTGCTTCATTTGTGTAGACTACATAGTAAGGTGATATTAGTAAGACGCACGTGGTTGAGGATATTTATTCTTAATTTTGGAGGAACTTGGAAGGAGCATCTTCCTTTAGAAGAATTCGCATATGATATAGTTTTCAAGTAAGCATTGGAATAGCACCTTTTGAAGCTCTTTATGGAAGACCGTGCAAGTTGCCTTCGTGTTGGTTAGAGTCTATAAAGAGATTGCCACTTGGTCCCGACATGGTTAAAGAGACTTCGGAGAAGATTGATTTGATTAGGAGAAAATGCGTACCTCTTATCCCCATCTCTTTGATAGTAAATTCTGAATTTTCTATTTCCATCTTTAATTTTGAATAGGTTCTTTCCTTTATTATCCTTTGGGAGGGTAGATCTTAGGACTTAACCTATGGATGGTAGGATTTGATGTAAACATGTTATTAGAACATGTTATGTATGTTGGATACTCATAGTTGCAAATGGTTGCTAGTGGATGCTAATGGACGCATATACTTACACTAGGCACTATTATCTCTTAGGGATCGGCCTAATTAGGACACTAGAGCATATGCATATGGATGTGTGCGCATTTGCATTTTATTTTTATCTTATTTCCATGGTTGCTATAAATGGATGATTATCATATGATTGTTGCATTTAGATAATGATTGTAGCACACATATAGAACTATCAGTTATCATTAGGGAATTTTCATTCATTTGGATACATGGCATGAACATTATTGCATAAAAGGAGGTCGACTGAATCAGTAGACCGCCTAATCTTTTGAATTAGTTAGGGACATTGACACTACACTAATTGCATATGTATCATAAATCGCATTAGATAAACTTAAGGACAATGGATGTAATAGATGATGATTGAGTAGTTGGTTGTAGAACTTGGATGAAAACATTTATTTTATTCTTCTATCTTTAGAGATTTTGAGGACGAAATCCCTTGAGGGGAGAATGTAACAACCTGAAATTTAAGCTATAGTAATTAATTAACGAATTAATTAAAAAATTAAAATAACTTTGTGAAATTATTAGAATTAAGCCACGGGAGTTGCATCATTGTGTCCGTGGTAATTTTCTGGTCAATTTCCATATATAGAACGTCAAAATCCGAGCTTGTATGTAGAAGATATGAATTAATGAAGAAATGAGAATATATATATATATATATATATATTTGAAAATAGGTAAGAGCTTTATTAAGGCATTTCAGCCCAAGAATGAGACCCAAAATCACTGGCCCAAATTATACAAACAAACCATTTATATTTGTTAAAAGCAACAGAACTCTCGACCTTTCCTAAAAAAGAAAAGTAAAACCGATCTTCTGCTCCTTCTTCTTCATAGTTCATGGCGGCCGGAGGTGAGCAAGATAGCTTGTACTTGGGTTATTTGCCAATGGATAGCTCAGATCCCCTTCTCCAATTTGTGCTCCGTCTCGTTCCCGTGAGGTGAGATTCCAGTTTTTGATTCTTCGTTGCACCAGTCGCATGTCGCTTAAAGAAAGCTTACTGACTTCGGTGTAATTTCTTTGTTTGTTTTGAAATACTCGGTGATTTCTCTCCTTCCACACACTCCAAACTGTTACAGTAATAGCAATGCTACTCAATTTGGTTTCCATGTCTTCGCTGTTCCTTTTCTTAATCAGGTAATTTATTTCATCTGCTAATAAGTGAGTCTGAGTCGATGAATTTATTGAGATTTTACACAGATTCCACACCTCTGTCGAAAAATTGCAGGAAAAAAAGAGATGTTCATGAGTTTCTTCTTCTTGATTACATAACACACATATCTTATATGTTATAATCCCCCAGTTTGAAAGTCTATCCTTTGTGGGTAGTCTTTTGAGCACCGCTTTATACGCAGTAAAAGCCATTTTAGGACTATTGACATGATTCCAGATGATTTTGCTCCATTCTACTTTATTATCTTTATGTCTTACCTCATTCCAAGCTGATTTAGTGGTAAATTCATTTCCAAAATGCTTCCAAACCCAGATATCATTGTCTCGACCACTAAATATCGGCATATATTGAATTTTTTTCTTTAATTTCTTGGCTCACTGGTATCACGGAACAGTTCCATCCATTATTGTTAATTGCATCTGTCACTTTTTTATCTGGGCATCCATAATCCGAGAAGGTATTAAGCCCTAGGATATCAATTAAGGATTCTCCTAGGATCCAAGGGTCCTTCCATAAATTAGTCTCCCTGCCTGCAGCAATTTCACTTGTACAACAAGATGCAAGTGTTCTTCTTATTTTCATAATAGCTTTCCATGCAGGAGAAGCATTATTGTCTATTTGCATGCACCAGAAATTACCTCTGATATATCTTTTCCTCATCCAGTTCCCTCACAGACTCTTTCCTTTAATAATTCTGCAGGCTTACTTCAGAGTGTAGACCAATCTCATGTCTGTAAGTCTTCTAAGACCCACACCTCCTTCCTCTTTAGGTCTGCATTAGTTCTCATATTTAATCTGGTGTAGCCCTCCTTTCCATATAAAGTCTGCACAAACTTTTTCTATTTTATGTATTGAAGCATCAGGAAGCTGGCATGTTTGTAGCCAGAAATTAACTTTGGAATGAATAACTGTGTGCACCAGTTCAATTCTGCCTGCTAGTGATAGAAGTCTTGAACTCCATCCCTGTAGTCTGTCCCTAATCGAAGAGATTAAAACTGCACATTCTCTATCAGTAATCTTATTTGAGGATAGAGGAACACCTAGGTACTTAACAGGGAGTTTACCTTCTTTCATATTTAAATAATCCAAAATTTCATTTCTTCTAATGCATGTTTTGTTGAAGTAACATTTGGTTTTTTTCTCATTCAATTTGAGTCCTGTAAATCTCTCTAGATTGCAAAAAATTTCCTTTATAGCTCTAGCCGATGTCTGGTTGGATTTTATACAAATGAGAAGATCATCTGCATAGAGTAAGTAGGTCACAATAGGCTGGAAATTGTATATAGGCTGAATTAGTCTGTTGAATGTTGCCAGCTCCATCTGTAGTGAAAAATATTCCATGGCAATTGTAAACAAATAAGGAGATAGAGGATCACCCTGCCTGATACCTCTATTGGATCCTTTAAATCCTTTTGGTATGCCATTTATCAGAATTGAAAAAGTCGGTGTAGAAATACATTCTTTGACTATGTTCACAAATTTTGAAGGAAACTCCATAGCTTTTAGCATATGTATGATGAAATTTCTATTTATTTTATCATATGCTTTGTGAAGATCCACCTTTAGATAGAATTTGTCCGCACCTGGTTTGTTGAAGTTTCTAATCAATTCATGTGCCATCAATGAGTTTTCAAAAATGCTTCTGCCTTTGATGAACGCACTTTGACACTCTGATATAAGATCAGGTAAAATGAGTTTCATTTTGTTGCATTATATCTTGCTTAGAATTTTGTACACCACATTACAGCAAGCAATATGTCGGTAATCTTCAATTTTAGCTGGGTTTTCCTTCTTAGGAATAAGACATATAAATGTGTGATTAATTTCTCTCACAAATTTACCACTTTGGAAAATATCTTGCATTGCTGATAAAATGTCTTCCCAATGGACGAGGAAGAATTTGGAACCCAAACCGTCTGGCCCTGGGCTGGAATCAACATGTATGGAGTGCAAGACCTCACAGACTTCATTCATGGAAATGTTCTTGGACAACATCCGTCTCCCTTTGGCGTTTACCAACCTCCTGCACTGAATTTCTGGTATGTTGTTGTTAACTTCTCCATTGAACATGTCAGAATAGAATTTAATAGCTTGTTCTTCTATGTCAAAGATGTTGTTAATCATATTACCATCCTGATCCATTAGGTGATAAGAATTATTAATATTGTTCCTGACAGCCATTTTTGTATAGAAAAATTTAGTGCACTCATCCCCATCAATCAACCATCTTTCTTTAGCCTTTTGCTTAAGTTCAATGGCTTTTATTCTAAGTGCCTCCTTTAGCTTGCTTTGTGATTGATAATATTGTTTCCATGTGTCATCTGTAGACTCACCATTATCAATTATTGATAAAATTTCTTCACATTGTTTATGTAAAGAACTGATCTGGTCTCCTTCTTTAATTCTTTTTTTGTTCCACTCTCTAAGATTTGCCTTGGCTGTCTTAATAACCTGCACAAGTTTGTAGCATTGAGTACCCTCCTCCCGAGGAATGTTTTTGATTTGAGTGGCTTCTGTATAACCTTCTATTTCATGCCAGTGATTAGAATATCTAAAAGGCTTGCCTTTCTCAGTCAAGTTCTTTTCTTTTAGATTTATAAGTATGGGACAGTGATCACTAGTGGAAGGGGGAAGTATATTGACTTTAATATTAGATAATTTATTTATGCATGCAACATTAACAAGTGCTCTATCTAGCTTGCATGATATTTTCTTACACTCTCCACTTCTCCATGTATATTTCAGGCCATAGTGTATGGGTTCTAACAATCCAGCTCTAAGCCATAATGTATGGGTTCTAACAATCCAGCTGTAATGATGCAATTATTAAACTTTTCCAACGGGACACTCTGATGGTAAGACCGCCTTTTTTTTCTTCTGCTTTGAGAATAGAATTAAAATCTCCCATGACTATCCAAGGTTCATTAATCATTTTGCTAATCTGTGTGATAGCTTTCCAAAGATGTGTACGATAAGAGGCTAAATTACTTGCATAAACACAACTTAAAGTTAACTTAAGTCCCCTCAGATTCTTTACATTAACAGTCACTTGTTGATCATCTTTAGTCAGCAAGTTTACATCCCATACTTTTTTGTTTCATAGAAATAGAATGCGACCTTTACCACCTACGTCATTATTGTGTAAGTAATCCCAGTCAGAGTCTAGTGAATCCATAAAAATTTAAGATTATCAGCAGTAAGTTTATTTTCTAAGATACTTAAGATGGAAGGAGAATAATTTCTCCTTAGATTTAAGAGGTCTAAACGTCTAGTATCATTGTTTAGACCTCTTACGTTCCAGCTGATTATGGACATTTCGATGCAGGAGGCCGACTCCTCAATTTCATAGGAGACACCTCGCGACTTGAAATCGCCTTTTCTCTTGTATCTTTTTTCTTAAACTGATTTTCATATCGTAAGTTGGAGTTAGTGTATTTATTTTTGCTATCTCCCTCAGATTCAGTTCCTGAATCCATCTTATCAAATATAACATTATTAATATCATCCTCTTCCTCTGATGTTACAGATGAATTCCTTGCTGTGTCCTCTTCCAAACTATGGAGCATTGCATTATTCACCTCCTCTTCATTCATTGAATGACCTGTAACCTGGACTGCCTCCTCAGACCCATCATTATTTTCCACCTGATCTGTAGTCTTCAAGTTTGTTATTTCAGTATGTATATATGTATCTTCTATACTGGGATCAGTCTGTGTCATATTTTGTTGTAAATTTTGATCAGTTGTAGGTTTCTGCCTCCATACTTGTTTGATGGGGGGAGACACAGTCTTGCATTGGTCTAAGGAATGGCCAAAACATTTGCACTTGTTGCATATAGGTGGGATGTGCTCATACTCTAGTTCCTGAATGTAAATGTTACCATTTCTATCTTTAGCTCTCACCTGTTTTTTAATAGTGTCACTTGCTTTGATTTCTACAAGGACTCTAGCATACTTTAATCTTTTAACATGTCTGGTATAATCATCCATATCTAGGGGATTACCAATTAAGCTTGCAATTTTACTGATCCCCCATGCATTCCATAGAGATAAGTCTAAATTCTTAAGTTTCACTCATACTGGGTGTGATTCTAACATGTCTCTCTCAAGTCTTAGATTTGGTTCCTATCTTTTAGTAAAGATAAGTTTACTGTCTATGAACCAGGGACCCCCATCCAAAACTTTTTTACAATCTGCTTCATTACTGAATTTAATAAGATAAAAGTCGTTTTCCCGAGGAAAAACATCCCATTTTCCGGAGGGTTTCCATTCTCTTTTAATATATGCGTTAAGATGAATGTAATAAGGTTTCTTACCAGCAACATATATGTATAATGAAGTACCCCACAAACTTTTCGCAGTATTAAAAACCTCTTCATCCAGATCAGCATACTCTCCTTCATCATCTTCCATAAAGTCAAATTTATTGACCCCACCATCAATATACGTGTTTCTAGATATTGCATCTGCCCAAGATCTGATGCCTGTCCTGAATTCTGGCTTATTGGTAGACCTCACCTGAGGTAGATCCCTAGAAATCGTGTTGAGATTTGGTCCCATCTGAACAAGAACCCTAGATCTAGGACCTGCATGTGATGAAGCCCTAGAAAACAACTGCCGATCCCTAATTAGATTCACGCTTTTATTCTTGTGTCGAACCCCTGTCCAGCCCGTGTCGTCCGCTTCGTTTTCCACGGTGATAGGTTCACTTGAAGAGATCTCAGCTGCAGCTTTGTCCGCCTTGTCCGCCATTGAAATTAAGTTCAAATTATATAATAATATTACATATACATGAATATATATATATATATATATAAGGGGCCAGGTCGACCCTAGGGTCGACCCTTACATAGGCAAGGTTGATCTATAGGTCGACCCTTGCTTGTGAAGGTTGACCCGCCTACCTAAGAATGCATTCTAGTACGTGGCTTCGTCCAGATCGATTTTAACACGTCATTTTGCAACTTTTCTTCAATCCCGTGCGTCCGTGCTTCCATCCGACGGTTCCTATCGAGCCTATGACGTGGTTGCACCAAATTTAATCTCCAAATCCAACGGTCTAAGATCCACAAGTGACACTATAAATAAGACCCTAGGCCTAGCTATTTTTCTCATTCAGATTTTCTCCATCTAGGTTCATTGCCTGAGGCTGGACCCTAAAAGGAATATTTTTCCGAGGAGAAGATCTTTTAAATTAAAATACTTTATACCCTTCAAGTGGATCCGGGAAGGCCAAAGGAAAGAGCTAAGGACCAAAGGTGAGTGTTTAAGTAATTATTTTATATTTTTAAGCAATTTAAAATAATAGGGTTTCCAATAGTTGTAGTTTTTCTACAATTTTGGGATAACCTTTATGCAAGTTTATTTAAATTTTAGATTTGTTTTCCAGCCTATTTTCTTTTAGCTATTCTATTTAAGTTATTTGCAATTATTTACTGTTAGCTGTTCCAATTATTTACAGTTATTTACGGTATTTACAGTTATTTACTGTTATTTACGTTTTGTTTACATCTATTCTACGTTTGGATTTCTTCTGTAAATGTCAGTTTCCTTTTAATTTCCTTTTTATGCGAATGGAATAAATAGAATAGAATAAATTGTGAATATGGACTAAAATATAGGAACACTGAATTTACAGAAAATGAGATGTAAAATAAGAAGACTGTAATAAATTGGACTTTGACTGAATATGCAAATTTAAGATATTTGCAAGCTTAGTTATAACATATAATTATAACTAAAAAGAGAATATAGAAGAAATGACGGATGTAGCTTATTTTTAAACTTAGACCTTGGGTTAAGTTAATAAGCAAAGTTATAACACAAAGGTTATAATTAGAGACAGAACAGAAAAGGGCTTATTTTGAAAACTTAGAATAAGTTAATAAGCAAGATAACAAGGATAACAGTAGAGGCTTATTTAAACAGACTTATACTAAGTTAATAAGTAAATATAAAAGTAAAACCTGCACCTACAGCATTCCCTTATTCAGTTAGGTCTCACAATAGATTAGGTGAGGCTAGGGCATGCTTATGCTGGAGTAGTGGTAAATGAGAGGTCAATAAATAGAAGCTCAAATCAGGGGATTTGGGCAAGGGGTGCAACTAGATTTTATTTGTTAGGACCCGTACTAATAGTATTCCCTTTCAATCAGACACAGGTGGTCTCACAATAGTATAGGTGAGGCTAGGGTACGCTTATGCTGGAGCTATGGTAAATAAGAGGTCAAAAGAGGGAGCAACAGATAGCGCGAGCCTAATGGTGGTCGAGCGTGCGGCCTCAGTGCAGGTTGATAAGTTGCTATTGAGTTCCAAGCGCTAAGTAGTTGTCTTTTGTGCAGGGACCAACATGATGGGTCTAGTCCGCAGTAGGCACAGCAGAAATAGAAGGCCGATCAAAGGGTAGAATTAGGATTTCATCCCAATTAAAGTAGGATTAGGGATTCAGCCTAATCAAAGTAGTTATCCAAGACAAGTGCAAACAATCTAATCGAACTATCTAAGCAAATAGTTAAACCGTATTTTATTCCAGTTTTACTTTTCCTTTATTGCCTTTCTATACTAGAACTATTGCAAAGTCTATCATCTTTATCTTGCTTACGAATACTAGTAATTACTTTCATTCACCAGACTTTTAGTCTGACCCACTCCTCTAATTTCTCTTTTTTACCCATAGGCCAGCAAAGGCAAGGGCAGTAGACTTTCAGCTTTCTTGGAGTGATATTCTTGTTGATTCTTCATGTATTCTTCTTCTTCTTTCCCAGTTTTCTTTTTATTTGAGTCTGGATGTACTGGTACTGATGAGAGGGATGGTTTTATTTATGTACTCTGATAATATGACTGAGATAGTATTTTCCTTTTCATAAGACATGTATTTGGTATTTTGAGATATCTTATGTATTTTGTTTTATGAATCTATTTTATGAAGTTTGATTTTGAATAATGAGATTACTATTTAAATGTTTCCACTATTTTATTTATTTTGACTTCTGAATCTTAGTCTCTGTAAGTTTTTAGCTATACCTATAACGTACCATATTCCTTAGTGTGCCCTTTTCGGGTATACTAGGGGATGTGGGGTGTTTCAAATACTGTTGAACTTTATTGTGAACACTCCACTTTGATTATAGATAAACCATGACACGATGTCCATCGAATGACTACAGTTGAATCTAAGTTGAAGCATTGGAAGTGGAAACTATTCAATAGAGAATTCGCCTCCTTAGTTATACGAGGTTTGTACGAAGGTCAATAGTGATCAACTCAAAGTCAAAGTCTCTAGCCCAAGCAATTCGGTTAATAATAATAATTATTATTATTATTGAATAAAGGACTTTATGTTTGAACTATATAAGTTGAATGTAAATGATATTGGAATTCTGACCAATACAAAATTCCATAAGTCTTAATGTGATATAGTTTCGACAAAGGGAATTGGTGTAAATAATTATCGTTACAGGGACTGCTTAAAATAAGTAAAATTAGATTTTACCAGAACCTTGTAAGCAATAAATTTGGCCAAACTGTCACACCACTAGCTAAGGTGACGTATGAACATTAATACTCAAGTATTCGGGATTAATCGTTGGTCGAATTTACACCTAAGAGTTATTCAACTGCAATGTTGAATACTCCGACTACCACCCAATTTTATTAAATCATAATTGTTATAAATTAATTAAATTGATTAATATATGTAAATATTAATTATAAAATTTTATTTGATTTGTGTTGATCAATACTGAAAATAGTGCATACTTTAAATTATATATGCACGTATTGACATACGACATCGATGTACACTTTAATTTGATTTAAATGTAAATTATATGATATGGTTTGAAGTGACATGCAAGCCCAAGAGGCCTATGTCATGTTTGGCCAAACAAGAGGGAGGAACTGGGTGATATGCTAATATTTTTTGTTTGAATTGGTGGAGAAAAGGTAGGATCAAAATCCACTTTTTTCCTCTCTCCTTCCTTACTTATCTAAAACCATTGCTCCTTACATTTTTGACTTTACCTTTTGATTCTCCTCTCCTCTTACCACTGGTAGAAATTTCAAAACCATCCCCTCCCTCGTTATTTTCAAACAAAACACAAATTCAAATTAAATTAAAGAAAGGTGCGTAGATCTCTCCGGTTGCCAGCAACTTCTAAAAGATTTGGAATAGGATTCTAGTAGATTATTTGATTCAACATTTAAGGTGTAACAAAAGGCTACAGTTAAGTTAATTTTATTATACCATGATTTATATGTGTAATCATCATGATATTGTGTTTGTATTGGATATATTTATATCTGAATCCTTATATATATTTGTTGTCGACACACACACACACAGACATGATTATTAAAATTAAAAAAAGTATGTGTATATTTATCATAGAGCTTTTGACCATTTAAAAATATTGAATTTAAATATTAATTTTAAAAGGTATTTTAGATAAAAAATTAATTTTTAAAGCTAATGTAAATATACTTCAGTATATATTTTAAATTAAAAAATAGTTATTTTGTACATATCATTTCGAAAGAAAAAAAGGATTTTTATGTATAAGTTTATTTAGTTTGATACATACATACATACATACATATAGTTTTAAAATATTAATTAGTAATTTATAAATATATATATATATATATTAACATAAATATATATATTATACTATATAAAACATAATATAATTTTCACACGTAAATAAAAAAAAATTGTATGGATTTTGAAATGCCCCTTTTTGTAAACCATTAAAAAGAAAAAACTAACTTTAAATCCATATGAATTTAATAAAAAAACAGAATTTTAAACTTTTGAATGGCTATAAATAAATAAATATATCTAATATATATTATATTTTATGTGTATCTAATACAATAATATTAAAATATATAAATTATTTTGAATATTATAATTTAAAACATGTGTATATGTATTTTTGATTTTAGAAAAAAAATTGTTTCGAATATATTTATATAAATATGATATGATAATTTATAAAATTTAATTTTTAAATTCAAGTCTAGATCTACTTTTGAATTGGAATTTTAAAAGATTTAAATTTGAATTTTAGAAGTACTTTATATTTAATCATAAGTAAAAATTTGAATATGTGTATGTGTAATTATAACTAATTACACACACACATATACACAAATATAAATATATGTATGTTCTATGTTATTAATTCTAAACTACCGATAGTAAATATGTATATGGAGGGGCTAACATGTCCGTTGCAGTGTAAATTCCAATATTTGGATACGTGCATGTTAAACCATGTACACTGTATATGTTGCACGTGTACGTACATGCACATGTGTATAGTATACACATGTGCACAATATATATTATATATATAATTAAATAAAACTCTTTATTAATAGATCAAATAAAATAATGATTTTATTTATTTAGATTGGATCTGGATTAATCGAGACTTTATAGACCCAATAAGATCCAAAATGGTACCAAAAAAATTGAAATTGACCCATTTAACCCATTGTGTGCTGGCACAGTTCCAACTATGGTATCTGTAACGGTCGGGCGATTTTCGACCCCCGAAAATCGACACTAATACGTCCACTGTATAGAGTGCCGAGCAATCGAGTGCCGGAAATACCAGGTTGTTAGGGTTTTAAGAAAAAGAGATAGAATAAGAAAACATAAATAACAGCACAGAATCTCAGAACTGTAGCGGAACAAAATATAATATAAAATAACAGCATTTTTGACAAAGAAAAGCTGTAACTGTTGTCATACATACAAGTTATCATAGTACAACAAATCTGGACAATTATAATAACTTGTCCTCAACTGCTGTCTACACAGCCTATAGTACACAGCGGAATACAGTCAAATATGTGCAATACGTCCCTGCCATCCAGCTCTTCTCCTGAACTCCAAAAGAAGCGTCCTAACCTGAAATTCTATAATACTCAGTCTGACCCGAGCATTAAAATAAAGTAACACCCGAGTCAGGCTGGAAACCAGCGTGAGTAAACCCATTTAATTTGAAATACTTAAGTTATAAAAACCTTTTTAAAACCAAGCTGACTCGTACAACACGACGAGTTTTATCAGATTACAATCAACACTTTTACAGAAATCCGTTGATATTGCCATAGTGTCTAAAGTACAATACTTAGTAAAAATAGTTGAACTCGTGAAAATTAACCCAATTCTAGTCTATTAAACCCTATCATCTAACCCGTAAAGGTTCGGAGTGCTTATTAATTTGAGGCGGTTCCGGATAACACTGATATCCGGTTCTGGTCTCTTCGCATCCAAATAAAAGGGTAAATTGTTTAAAATAAACAATTTATTATTTAAGGTAGTAATATTCCAATATGGGAATTTATTACAGATGTTTATTTCAAATAAAACGTATCGTCATTTTCGTCTAACTGTTTTAACCTGTCTGACCACTTGATGGCACAGACCCGAATAATTGAAATGGACATCCAATAGAGTTAAGCCGAGATATAGATCGTTTGCTAATTTAACGATCAATAATCAATATCAAATAATTCGGACTTCAGGTTTTAATTAAATTTAATTATCCGAATTCTTTTACGTTTTAATCCAAATTAATTCCAAATCAAAGAAATTAAAAAAAACAATTTGTTATTAGTTAACCAAAGTTTAATTCTCTATTTAATATCTAATTGTAAATTTCATAAGTTTAAGCCAAATAGTGATAATAAAATTAATCAGTGGTTATAAAATATTATTAACTCTAATTTACGGATTTAAAATGAAAATAGATTCATTGTGAAAATAAAAGAAGATATAAATTATCATATATATATATATATATATATATATAAGTCCCATTTTCTCCTCTTTTCTTTTCTCTTATTTTGTTTTTCCTTTCTTTCATTTTCTTTTTATTTTTCTCCCTTTCTCTCTCTCTCTTATTTTCTCCCTTTTCTTTCTTATTATTATTTTTTCCTCTGGCCCAAGCCCGGCCCATTCTCCTTTCTTCCCCTCTTTTCCTTTTTCATTTCTCCTACCAGTTCTCTTTTCTTATTTTCCTTGCACACAGTGTCACGGTGCACGTGCACACATCCTTTCAGTCGAGCAACTCGCCGTCGACCGACCTCACAAATCCCCCTCGACCACCTTGTCACATCCAACCACCTGGAACTCGACCTAAAACCACAAACCGAGAATCGAACTCGATCCCAAACCAGGCACGAAGCCGTCCCCTTTCCCTTACCTTGTCTGGCCACCTCCGAACGCCGACACACTCCAAACTCCACCACTAGGACCCCTGCAACCTCCTCTCCCTTTCCCTCAGATGCACATCCCCCTCTTATCGCCTCGCCATCACCATTGACACGCGACCGAGACCCATAGCAACCCAGCCTAAAACCCTAAATCGAGCTTGCCTGGCCTACCCATGTGACTAAAAATTTTCGTATTATTTTTCATGAATGCACCACCCTTCCAGCCACCTCCACGCCAATTGTCGTACCACGAAATTGATTACCTCACCGGAATTTGCCATCTTCCCCAATCTTGTTCATCTCGTCTTTTCTCCCTCCATACTTTATTAAAATTTCCCAAACCAAGTGTTGGATATGTTTCATCCGGTCTCCCCGAACCAGACATGCCGGACCACCCAGAAGTTTCCCACCGAATCAAAACCTTCCTAACTCCCACCGGACCAACCCTCCTGCCGAACCAACCGGACCAACCCATTGCCGGTCCAAACCTCCTGCCGAACCAACCGGACCAACCCTCCTACCGAACCAACCGGACCAACCCATTGCCGGTCCAAACCTCGCCTCCAACCACCGAACCAACTCATTGCCGGTCCAAGCCTCGCCTCCAACCACCGAACCAAAGTCCTATCGAGCCAGAGCAGTGCCAGGCCAGATTGTAGCAGCCCAGGCCCACCAGCTGCTATATACCTCCAAGACCCCTACCCCCAGCCTCACTCTATAAATAGAGGGGCAGGGGTACAACAATGGGGGACAAGTTTGAGAGCTCAAGCACGGAAGGAACTTTCAAACAACGTTCTTTTACTTGTATCAAAGCTTTGTACTTGTAATCAGAATAAAAGAAGAGAAATAACATATAAAGTGGACGTAGGCACATTCTGGCTGAACCACTATAAATCTGCGTGTCTTTTTACAGTTTAGCCCCTGTTTTTTATATATTTGCATAAATCGCTCAAATCACTAAGAATCACATAAGATCTACTAAATCATACAACTTCGAGGTGTTTGTCCATTTTTTGTGCAAACAATTTTGGTGCTTTCACTGAGAACTAGAATCGAAGCTTCAGCTTCATCCGCTTAACAAGTTTTCCTAACAGCATTGTCCGCCACTTGGAAAACATGCCTCCCAAACAGAGAAAAGATGTTAACAAAGGAAAAAACATCGCATCCAGCAGTCTTCCAGATCCAGCTGTCACGAATCAAGTAGATCGTCCTCCTCCAGCAACAGTAACCAATGAAGAACAGGCTAACCCAACTACTCCTGCCACAGAACAGCCTGCAGCAATTACTAGAGCAGATCTGGACAGAGTTGTGGTTGAAGTAACTAACCGCTTCACGTCCCAGCAGGAAGCCTTGGTGGACCATCTCATGTCACGCTTAAGGGACGCTGAAGAATCCAACCGCAACACTGAATCATGGGGCGAGTCCCAGTCTGGAGGATCTCAAAGACAACAAAGATCTCCCTTCTTCGAAGGAGCTAACGGCAGAAGTAGCCGTGGTAGGAGCCGAGACCGGGCACAGCTCGAAGTTAGGCCTGAGGAAACGTTTGGTACCGAACCCAACAGGGAAGGTACCGGGCGAAGGTCAACTGTAGCTGAGCCTGTCATGCTGCCTAACCACAGAAACGCCAGTGAACGGGGCCGAGCTAGAGTCCAACCCGAAGTTGGACCCGAGGAAGTGCTTAGATCAGAACCCAACAGGGGGATATCAAGGCAAGGGCCAACTGTAGCTGACCCAAGCATGCTCCCAGAAGATCAAAGACAGCCACTGGAAAATATGAGGAATGATAGACGATACCATCCCTACAGGTCATCTGGACGGAATCAATCCCACAGAACAGAACCAAACTCATTTCTATCTACTCCAAGTTCTGATGAAAGGATGGCACGCTTATTCAGAGAGTGTGTCCAACGGGAGCAAAGAGATCGAGGGATAGGCGCTAGGGTAACCAGCCCTTTCGCCCGCAATATCGAAATTGCTATCACCCCCCGAGAATGGAAGATGCCAACAATGGAACCCTACAAAGGAACCTCCGATCCCGTTGTACACTTACAAAGGTACACGCAGCATATGCTCATGAGTGGAGCAACAAAGGGAGTACTGTGCAAATGCTTTCCGCTCTTCTTAGCAGATCTTGCTACCTCCTGGTTCTGTCATCTACCCCAAGGATCCATCAGCTCGTGGGAAATGTTGAAAGAAAAATTTATCAGTCAGTTCCGCATTCATGTGGAGCAACCTAAGGACGCTTATTCCTTATCCAGCGTCAAACAAAAACCTGGAGAAAAGCTGCAGCAATACCTAACCAGATTCAACGCCGCAGCAGCCGCAGTCCAAGATGCCGATGAGAAGCTTATCCTAATGGCCCTCTGCAGTGGTGTGCATCCGGACACTAAATTTGCTAGAAGGTTGACAAAAGAAAAGCCAGCTACTTTACCCGATTTCTTCCATGAAGCCGGGAAATACATGAGGCTTGAGGATGCTGCCGTTGAGGGGCAGTCAGGACAGCAAAATAAGACAACCCATGGCAACGCCCCTGCTGTGGCAAGGGACGTTCGAAGAACTGATTCCAGAGACAATGCTGGGGGCAAGAAGGGAGAAAAGCGCCTATATCGGCCAGGACCAAGATTCGACACTTACACTCCTTTGAACGAGACCGTCGAAAATATCTTCCTTGCCACCCAAGGTGAAGTTAGATACAAACGCCCACCATACAAGAAAGAATCAGATAACGCACAGAAGTCTGGAAAATTCTGCCGCTTCCACGAATCTCACGGACATGATACCAATGAATGCCATCATCTCCGAGATCTGATTGAGGAACACATCAGAAGAAAGAAACTGGAACGTTATGTAAAAGGTCAGGACAGGACCCCAGCTCCTACCAATGAAAACCCAAGGCTACCCTCACCGGGGGCCGACAGAGGAAACCGCAACGCTAGCAGCTCTAGCCAAGAAAAGATAGTGGTCCATACCATCTCAGGAGGGCCACACATCGCAGACAGAAGCTGGAAAGAGATGGAAAGATACGGAAAGTCGCTTAGAGACAATAAAGACTATGTCAATTCAGTTATAGAAGAGCGCCACCCGAAGCGGAAAGAAAGTGATGACATCACATTCGGTAAGCATGACCTAGAAGGAAGGCAGTACCCTCACATGGATCCCATGGTCATCTCTGCCCGACTTGGTCCCGCCGAAGTATACCGAATCCTGGTAGACACTGGAAGCTCGGTAAACATCCTGTTCAAACACGCATTCGACAAAATGAAGCTATCAATGAAGGATGTATCCCCCTGCGATAAACCACTACACGGCTTCACTGGAGATGCGAAGATGCCCCTCGGGCAACTGGACCTTTTTGTTGAAATTGGAAGCCATCCCCGCTCTACTGTCCGGAAACAAACGTTTGTGCTAATAGAAAACCAGTCGGCCTACAACGCCTTCTTAGGAAGGCCATCCTTGTCTGACTTCCAAATTGTATTAGCCCCATGGTGCCTAAAGATGAAATTCCCAACAGACAATGGAGTGGGGGAAGTGGAAGGAGACCAGGACGTTGCTCGAGACTGCTATGTAACTGAACTTCGCAACAACCACAGGAAGGATAAAGGGAAGGGTGTAGAGATTGCCCTCTGCACAAAAAGCCTAGAAGCATAGCAATTAAAGAAAGCCCCTCCTCTTCGATATACCAGCGACCCTTTCAATGAATTAGACCCTAGGGACAAAGAGGAGGAGGCCACCGCCGAGCCTGCAGAGGCTATGGAGTTTATATCTGTAGACAAGCACGACTCGAGTAGACTATTGAAAATTGGGTCCCAACTAAAAGCCGAATTAAAGGAACAACTCATCGATTTTCTCCGCCATAACTTGGATGTATTCGCTTGGTCACACGCTGACATGACTGGAATCTCCCCCGACATAGCCTGCCACGTATTAAACATTGATCCTACCAAGGCGCCTGTAAAACAAAAAAAGAGAAGTATGGGGGCAGAGCGATCAGCAGCACTCGATGAAGAAGTAAAGAATCTACTCGCCAATGACTTCATACGAGAAGCTATCTACCCGGAATGGATCGCCAACCCGGTGCTGGTAAAAAAGGCTAATGGGAAGTGGCGAACCTGCATTGACTTTTCCAACCTAAATGACGCCTGCCCAAAGGATTGCTTCCCACTTCCCAGAATCGACCAACTTGTAGACAGCACAGCCGGGCACGAACTCCTATCTTTTATGGATGCATACTCAGGATATAACCAAATTCCTATGCATGCTCCCGACCAAGACCACACTAGTTTCATCACCGATCGAGGTTTGTACTGCTATAAGGTAATGCCTTTCGGACTTAAAAATGCAGGAGCCACCTACCAGCGCCTCGTCAACAAGATGTTTGCAGGGCTAATAGGACAAACTATGGAAGTATATGTGGACGACATGCTGGTGAAATCACGGAAAGCCAAAGATCATGTAAACCACCTAGGCAAAATGTTCCAGGTACTTCGACAATATGGAATGAAGTTGAATCCACTAAAGTGCTCCTTCGGAGTGTCATCGGGAAAATTCTTAGGATTCATCGTCCATGCCCGAGGGATTGAAGCAAACCCTGAACAAGTCCGAGCACTAAGGGATATCAAGATACCTTCCACCCGAAAGGAAATGCAAAGCCTAAATGGAAAAGTGGCCGCCCTAAGCCGATTCATCTCCAAGGCAACGGACAAGTGCGTCCCCTTTTTCGAAGCTCTAAAGAAAGATAAAGGAAAGTTTGAATGGACGGACGAATGCTTAACCGCTTTCCTTAACCTAATCGAACACCTCCAGAAACCACCGGTACTCTCGACCCCAAGCGAAGGCGAAGAATTATACCTATACCTTGCTGTGTCATCTCACGCTTTAAGCGCTGCCTTGGTAAGGGAAGACAACCGCACACAACGACCAGTTTACTTCGTCAGTAAAAGGTTTACTGGGGTAGAAATCAGATATCCTAAACTTGAAAAGTTAGCATACTGTTTACTAATCACTTCACGAAAACTACGTCACTACTTCCAATCCCATTCCATCAAAGTTCTGACCGATCAACCACTGAGGCAGGTACTCCATCGTCCCGACACTTCCGGGCGACTACTTAAATGGTGCATTGAGCTGAGTCAATATGATATCACCTATCACCCTCGCACCGCCATCAAGGGACAAGCCATGGCTGATTTCATTGCAGAGTTCACTACCAACGAGGATAAGGAGCAACTGGAAATAACAGAAGATATCAAGTGGAATCTCTTTGTGGACGGTGCATCTAACGAACAAGGCTCGGGGGCAGGTGTGGTAATAATCACTCCCAAGGGAAATAAACTGCACTATGCTATAAGGTTGGAGTTCGCTGCCACCAACAACGATGCAGAATATGAAGCAGTGATAGCTGGACTAGAAATTGCCATAGAAATCGGAGCCAATTCTTTATGTCTTCACAGCGATTCTCAACTTATTGTTAATCAAATACTAGGAGAATTCCAAGCTCGAGAGGAACGACTCATAGCATATCTAAAGAAGACCAAGTTGCTTCTCAGCCGATTGGATCACTACTTAGTCAAACACATCCCTCGGGAAGAGAACCAAGAGGCCGACGAATTGGCAAAGCAAGCGAGTGTGAGAGACACCACCATCTTCGGGGCAGTGACCATCTCAAAGCAACTGGCCCCAAGTTTTGAGCAAGTGCATCTGATAGCTGCAACCGAAGGAGTAACTTGGATGACTCCCATCCGAGACTACCTACAAAGTGGCACACTACCCGTCGGGCGTAACGAAGTCAAGAAAATCTTGAGGAAAGCGTCCCGCTACACAATACAAGGAGACATCCTCTATCGGCGCGGGTTCTCTAACCCATTGTTAAGGTGTGTCGCCGGAAGGGAAGCCAAGGAAATCTTATCCAACATTCATCAAGGAAGCTGCGGAGATCACACCGGAGGGCAAACGTTAGCGAAAAAGATACTCCGATACGGATATTTCTGGCCCACCTTAAGCAAGGACGCCTTAGATTTCGTCAAGAAGTGTGACAGATGCCAAAAATTTGCTAAGATCCCTCGGCTACCAACAACCGAGATTACTCAGATGACCAGCCCTTGGCCCTTCGCAATATGGGGAATTGACTTAATCGGCGAGCTACCAATGGGCCGAGGCGGGGCCAAATATGCTATAGTGGCAGTTGATTATTTCACCAAATGGGTGGAAGCGGAACCTCTAAATAAAGTATCTTCAGCAAAAGTTATTAACTTCTTGATCAAAAATGTTCTATGCAGGTACGGAGTCCCACTCAAAATCATATCAGACAATGGACTTCAGTTTGACAGCGAGGAATTCGCCAACTGGTGCCAAGAACACAGAATTCATAAAAGCTTCTCATCCGTAGCATATCCCCAGGCAAACGGACAAGTCGAAGCAGTCAATAAAATTCTGAAAGCTCTGATCAAAAAGAAGCTCGAAAAGTCAAAGGGCGCTTGGGTGGATGAACTCCCTACGGCACTATGGGCCTACCGCACATCTTTCAGAACATCAACAGGGCACACTCCTTTCTCTTTGGCATACGGATCGGAGGCTATGCTCCCAGTTGAAACCATTGTGCCTTCCCACCGTAGGATCCACTATAACCCAGAAGAGAATGAAGAGCTCCTCAACATGTCTTTGGATCTAGTCGAGGAGAGAAGAAATGATGCAGTCCTTAAAGCAGCAGCCCACAAACAAAAAGTGGCGGCACACTACAACTCCAAAGTCAAGCATCGTACCTTACAGGAAGGGGATCTTGTCCTCAAGCGAATCTTCCCTCGCCCCGGAGCACTAGACCCAATCTGGGATGGACCATATGTAATTCATAAAGATCTCCACAACGGAGCCTATATTTTGTCAACAGTGGACGGAGAGGTGTTCCAGAGGGCATGGAACATCCAACACCTCCGTCGATACTTTTCTTAACTTGTATTGCCCATATGAAGTGAATTAACAAAGAGAATCGGTGGACGTAGGCATTTTCGTGCCGAACCACTTTAAAAAACCTTGTCTCTTTTTTAACTTGTTCCTTTGTATCTTGGCTGCTTGTTAACTTTATCCTTTTCTGTTGAACAAAATCCTGAGTATATAGCATTTCTATTCAAAGCACTCCACAACGCAACTTCACCTGGACAAGACCCAACAGGTACTATGCGAATCTATGCCCTCGCCAATGAGACACTTTTGCTCCAGCATCCCTCTGCTGCGGGTTAACTCATTGCTCGCGACGGCCCTTAAAGCCAACTGTAATGAGCCTATTATAAGCCACCGATAAGGCCGACTATAGCTGAGGCAGCTCATTACGGCGTTAGGCTCGCCGGCAACTGTGAACCGACTATAAGCCCCAACATAAGGTGTGGCCAGCCAGGGGCAGTTCACAGTTGACGATCGGCACCCACGCTAGCCGGCCACAGTAAATCGAATAATACCCACGATTACGGGCCATAATGGCCCGGGTAGTTACTGTGCGCGATCTCGGCTCCGATGTGTCTTAAGTGCGGCTGTGGTAAAAAAGAATTAACTCCCCGCGGAGGCGTAAGATGGGTGACGAATGTCTCCAAGACCCACAGCTAGGGAAAGTGACTAGAAAACCCGTTTGCCACGAACTTAAGCACATCGAAGGCCTTCCGTGATTGGAAGTTTTACCTTTTCACGTATTTCAATTTTACTTAAAAAGCTTTTTCCCTATCCTCTATAACAATCCCTAAAGTACATGATACAGAGTAGGAGATACTCGCCAATGGGTGTAGGGACTCACAGTGGCAGGACATTTGACTACATTCCATGCTCGGTCATACAAGATATTCAAGACTGCCATCTACGATTAAAATATGAAAGGCGGTATTTTCTTCTTTTATGTACAAATACATGACTATAATTTGTTCACACCACACGCTAATATTGCAAGTCATGAAATTATGATTTAGAACCAGAATCTGACATCAAACACAATTTAATTACAAGAATATACATAGCTATATTTCTCATACGACATGCCAAAATAACAGCAAACATTCAAAAGACGACAAAATCAGCTTAAGTTAAAGAATTACACGTCAAAAATAAGACTATTTATTACAAGTGGCAAAATATTACAACCTAAAGGCTACGTTACTATTTTTCGACTAACATATACAACACTGTCAAATCCACAAAAAGAGTTTTTCCAGGTATAATCAAGGGGCCGGCTGCAGTGGAGCTTTATCCTTGCCCTGTTGACCCCCTGTCCAGTCAGAAAAAGGACTCATTAGCAATAAGCAACCAAGTTGATGGAAAAACTAAAAAGGGAGACTTACCAGCGCCTGCTTCCTGACTATCCTGATCATCATCCTCTACCTGCACGCCTACCTCCTCAGCGGCAAGCAACCGCATACCTTCCTTCACCGCCACCTTCTCCTCCTTGGCAAACTGAGCAGTGACCGCATCCATGCTGAAGACCACGCCACCATCTTTATCCGCATCGGCCTTAGCTTCCTCCAGAGCCCGAAGATAGATCTTAGCCATGACCCTAGGATAATCATCCATCCAAGATAGGTTGCCCTGCTTCCAAGTTCGGAAGTACATGTCCTGAAGCATTTCATCCATCATCCCCTCATTCTCCTCAAACTCCCTCATCCGGGCCTCGGAAGCCGACAACCTTCCCACAGCAGCATCTCTCTCCAAACGGTATCTCGAGCAGTCAGCCTGAAGGGATTTCCGCATCGCCTCCATCTCCTCCTTCAGCCTAACCTGAGCGAGCTCTGCGGCTTCAAGTTTCCCCGACAGCTCCTCTACCCGCTCAAGATCCGCCCTCCGAACCTCATCCACTGTCGAGATGGCCATATTTATCTGTTCCTTGCAGGCGACCTCCATCTTCTGCAGTTCCGCCTTACTAGCCTCCTCCATAGCCTTCCTCAGCCGCCCGGAGGCAGTCTCATGCTGGGAAATCTGAATGGCTTGATCAGCAAGCTGTTTCGCCTTGTCCGAAACCATCAACCGTAATCGAATGTTGGCACTCCCAATTTCCTCTCCAGCCTTAACCAGCCGGGCATGATGCCCCATCAGCTTCTTAGTCTCCTCCGCCACCCGATCAATATTAGCCTTGGCCTCGTCTCCCATGGTAACTATCCGAGTAGTAAGAAGATCAAGATCTAAAGACTTAGCCTCATCGAGCACCCGTACCATGGGATTGCGGGGAAGAAGGTGCTCGCCAGTAACCTCATCAAAAGTAACATCATGGGAACTTGGATCCAGATTAGGATGACCCGCAAATGGATTACGAGCCAAGTCAGGACGGTCGATACGAGTAACAGAAGGGTTTCCGGACGGGTGCGGAGAAGGTGCAAACTCGCTATCCTCCTCCGTGATATCATGAAGAGGCTGAGCCGGGAACTGAGGACCAGGCGAAGGTTCGGATAAAGGACGACTCCTCTTTCTCTGCTGAATACCCTCTTCGATAACCCCGAGAAGAGGACGGTAGCCGACTACATCCCCGGAGCGGTGGGTCGAAGGCTTCGGCTTGACAGAAGTTTTGGAAAGCTTGTACTGTTCAAGCCTGTGCCGAAAATCTTAGGCTTTGACTGTTTTACCTGCTCCTGATATGAAGAAAAAGTGTCACAAGCATATATTGTTCTATACTTCGAGAAAACACAGCAAATTAAAAGGAGAGAAACACATCTGTGGTTGTACAAACCCTGGAGAGGAGTAGGATACTGCAATAGGTCCTGGATTTCATTCCAGGACGGGAGCGGGTCATAAAATATTCCTAAGTCCCTATCATTAGTGAAGCATGCAGGAGTCAAGAGTTCACCTTGAGTCGTCGGAGCCACCCTGGCTGGAATGGTCTGGGAAGAGTCCCTTGCACCGGTCCCGGCCTTGTCCGCTTTCCCGGTTTTCTCTACCAAAGCCGGATCTTCGTCCAGCCCCTCGAAAGCCTGGTGGAACGCATCGTCCGTCCACTCCTGAATCTCGCCCGCTTGCCCAGGAAGCAAGGCCCCGATGCCATCGCCACCTTTATCACCTTCCCGACCATCTCCACCCTCGCCTCTTTCCTCCTCTATGTCTTCCTCCTCCCGGGTAAGTGGACAATTGCTGGGGGAGGGACCGTCCGACTTCTTGAGTTTCTTACCTCCGACAGCTGGAGGTTTTGTGAAAGGTTTCCTCTTGCTACTCTCTACCGTAACACCTTCCTTGGTCTGAGCAGCCGCCCTCTCCTCCGCCGTTTCCCTCAGCTTAACTATTGACTGCTGTGGAAGGATTAAGTTATACTCCAGAAGAATCGCATTTCTGATCAAGAAGGCAGATGATCTATATTTCCCGAGAATAGCTTCTATCTCAGCCGCCGTCTGAACCAGGCGGTCAGTCTCCACAACCGCAAAGCCACCTGTCGCTAGCAAAAATGAGGAAGTATGAGAAAAAGCATCGCAATCGTAATGGAAATTATAAGTAAAAGCATCAACTTACATCCCGAAGTAAAGCGCCGAATTGAAACAGAGTCGTCCCTAACAAAGAACCATTCCCTCTTGAACATGCTGAATTTGGAATACAGATCCAAGACCGGCTTGAAGGTCACAGCTGACTCCAAGCTAATGTATGGGGACCCCTTCTTATAGCCCCTCAGGTTATATAGATACCGGATCTCTCGGTTGGAAGGAGCACGACCATACTTCCTCCGGAAAATGACGAAGAGGCTCACCAGTATAGCATAGGAGTTGGGTTGAAGCTGGAACGGGGCCACCTTAAGGTATGTGAGGAAGCTGGCTATCCAAGCGTTCAGAGGAGAGATGGCACCACACATGCAGTGGTATTTGCTGTAGGCGAAGTACCCTTCAGGAGGATCATATGGCATAACATCTCTCCCAGGCAATAGCAAGCGCGTCCTATCGATTCCAAAGGATCGGGAGATGACATCAAGCTGCTCCTCCTTGAGGGAAATAGGAAAACAATTGGGCGGGGAGTTCAGAAGTTCCTGAGGGCCGTACCCGTCCACTAGTGATCTCGGGGTTGGTCCGTGACGTTCTGGATTCGGCTGAGCTGGGGGCACGGCAGAGGAACCTCCTTCGCCCCCGGATTTCTTCTTGTCTGATCGAGTTTCCGCTTTGCGAGACATTATCTACAATACCGGAAAAACACATTGTTAGAACAGAAGATGTAAACAAGTATATGACGTCATTCAGTAAAAACATATTCGGTATCATTTTCATTCGGAATTCAAGATCCCTGAGTTCATCCGGTTACTCAAGTGTAAAACTCATTCGGCATCCCAATGTGAGAGTTCATTCGGTCAATCCAATCAATAGCTCATTCGACATCTCAATGTGAGAATTCATTCGGTTAGTCAGGGGTCCAAAATTTCCGAGTTCATTCGGTAGCCTAGCCCTAGAAGTTCGTTCGGCAGAAAACAAGCTCACCTGATTCGGCAGTTCGAAAGATTGATTCGGTTATCGCAGTTGGTAAGGAAATATGAAGGTTAGAGACTCCTATTTATAAAGCAAGGTTTGATAGCCGGACCAGATGGATCGGTCCTCAGGCCGAATATAATGGCTCAGCTGGAACAAAGCGCGGCACCTATAAGCACGTGCCCCACTTTGGGGGGGCAAGTGTTGGATATGTTTCATCCGGTCTCCCCGAACCAGACATGCCGGACCACCCAGAAGTTTCCCACCGAATCAAAACCTTCCTAACTCCCACCGGACCAACCCTCCTACCGAACCAACCGGACCAACCCATTGCCGGTCCAAACCTCCTGCCAAACCAACCGGACCAACCCTCCTGCCGAACCAACCGGACCAACCCATTGCCGGTCCAAACCTTGCCTCCAACCACCAAACCAACTCATTGCCGGTCCAAGCCTCGCCTCCAACCACCGAACCAAAGTCCTATCGAGCCAGAGCAGTGCCAGGCCAGATTGTAGCAGCCCAGGCCCACCAGCTGCTATATACCTCCAAGACCCCTACCCCCAGCCTCACTCTATAAATAGAGGGGCAGAGGTACAACAATGGGGGACAAGTTTGAGAGCTCAAGCACGGAAGGAACTTTCAAACAACGTTCTTTTACTTGTATCAAAGCTTTGTACTTGTAATCAGAATAAAAGAAGAGAAATAACATATAAAGTGGACGTAGGCACATTCTGGCTGAACCACTATAAATCTGCGTGTCTTTTTACAGTTTAGCCCCTGTTTTTTATATATTTGCATAAATTGCTCAAATCACTAAGAATCACATAAGATCTACTAAATCATACAACTTCGAGGTGTTTGTCCATTTTTTGTGCAAACACCAAGACTAAAATTCATATTTTTCAATAACTAATAGATCCATGTAATCCATTCATACAATCGTGATACTCAAATTTTAACCAAATTGAGTTATTTACTGTAAAATATGATTTCCCCTATCCATACTTCATGAAATGAAATGAAACAAATTTTAATATATTCTTTACTCAAAAACCAATAACTTTTGTTTTAGGATCATAATTTAAAACAGATTGGATAATGAGGTTTTGATTTTATTTTTTCAAGTTTGATGGTTACTGCGTTTTAACAAAACATGTAACAGAGTTGACGGAAGAAGTACAGGGTTTGTTTGTGTTATAGGTGGAATTTATCTATGCCTAACACATCATACATGTACATATTAACCTAACAATCCCAGGACATTTACTATAGATTGATGATGCTTACTTATTTACAGATAAAATATACAGATATGTAACATATGTTAACAGGTTGGGAGTGTTTACTCGCTGTTTTTAAGACATAAACCCCCTGTTATTTTTTTCTTTTCTTCAAGCCTTTACTGTCTGGGTCTTTGAAGTTTTATGGCAGATCATCTCTTTTATCCTTCTTTTTTTTGTATGAGTATGAACAAGTGAACTAGCTTGGTGATGTTATATAGAAGATGAAAGTAGACAGTGAAGTAGGGTGGCTATGTACATATAGAAAGGCAGAACATCATGTACAGGCTTTCTCCCTTTTTTTTCCATAAAAATGACTAGATTTGATAAGTTGATTGAATTGAAAACTTGAGTGACTTGATCTTTTATGGCTTGATTAAATGTTAATTTAATTTGATCTTAGGTTGATTTAACATTGGTGCTTGAATTGATGTTTTTGTCATGATGATGTTCCCCTATATATAAACATTACCCTCACACATATATATAGCTATGTGTACATTTGTACTATGTTACCATATATATTCACATACACATTTTATCATTATATATACGTCTATACATTTCCATATTCACAAATAATATATACATCGTAACCATGAATATATGTATATTTATTTTATTAAGCTTTTACATGTACATACAGATATATATATATATATATATTCTATATGTACTATTTTACGTAACATACATGCATACATTTTCACTTACATATGTTTTTCCATCATATATATATATTTACATTTTATTACTTTCACCATTCATATAACATGTATACATATGCATTTACTAATGTATATTTTGTCATTATATAAAAATACATATATACCTTCACATTATCTCCTATTTACCTATATATTAGTTCATATGGCATATATTCATATATGTACATTTATATATTTATATATTATCAACGTCATAAAGCTTGTGTATATACATATATATATATTTTTGATGTTTTATCTTAAACTTAAATGGTGGAGTTTTATTTATATTTTTCTATAAAATTCATCATACCTGGGAATTTGTTTTATTCAACTTATAAAATTAACTTTTTCAATAAATTGAAATTAGTTAATTACCTTATTAACATGCGTCAAAACCCGGGTCGTCATAGTATCAGAGTCCAATAGCCTATGTGGTCTAAGTTAGCAGTATTATGGCCAACTTATTAAGCCTACCCATTTATTAGGTTGTCTAGAAAAGCAGTGTTTAACGTTGGGTTTGGATAATCGAGTGCTCCTCCTTACATAACTATTGGCCCGGCCCGGCCCGAAAAGAACGAGGTAAGCCCAATCCCCAATATAAAGGCCCAAATTGATTTTTGGACCTTGGGCTAATTTTCAAAATTTGTTTTGAAACTAAAATAATATTTTAAATTGAAAAGGTTAAATTTAAAATAAATAAAAATAATATGTTAAATTTAAAAGGTTAAATTTAAAACAAGTAACGATTTTATAAATGTTATAAAACAAAATTATTTTGAAAATAAAATAATTATTTTCAAAAACTATTAATAAATAACTAAATTAATAAAAAATAATTAACTAAAATTTAATCAATTAAATTAAATAACACACACACACACACACTGATATATGCATCTTAAAATGTTAACGTAATATCTAAATATATATATATATATATATAATTTTTGAAATTAATTATAATCAATTAACTTTTATTTATTAAATAAGTAACTTTAAATGTTAATTAATAAATAGTATAATATATAAGATATGTGCGCATATGTTCAATTTATAATGTTTTAACCGAATAAAATAAAGTAATTTAAAATGTTAATTAATTAATTAATTAAATTAACTAAATAAGATTTAATTAATAAATTATATAATAATAAGTTAATTAAATCATAATATGCTATCCATTAATTAAAACTTACATTTATAATTAGAGGTGGAATAATAAGAAACCCTAATTAGATTTAGCGAATAAATAAATAAATATATATATATATATAGTACATATACCATAATTTCATATGTATCCAACACATGAATTACGAGGGTATTTCATAAGAAATACATTATTCCATAAGTCGATATAACTCAATAAAGTGTACTGAAGAACATGATTATTTAATATAAGTGTTGTCCTCTACCATTTTTATATTAATATATTACTTGCATACTCTGTGGTTGTTGAGCAAACTTAAGCTAGAGATGTTATGTGTAATATTATTAATACATTGACAAGGCGAGGTAAGATAACTATATGTTTTTGTTGAACAATCTCAAGGTACATATACTATATTTAGGCCATCGTGAAATGGTAGGTACGAGTGAATAATCTATTTCAATTTATTGAGCAAACTCAAGGTTAAAATGAGATTAAGATAAAGATCACGAGTTAAGAGTTGTCTATGATATAATCGATAAAGTATTATCCATCATCTGTGGGCCTATGACTTATTGAGCAAACTCAAGGACAAAATCTCAAGGCAAGCAAGTCCTAATACCAACTAGAGAATTTGAAAGGTCTCTACGTTTCTTCTTAGGGTTTTGAGAAACATAAACGTCTAGTGGGAACCTTATTAGAAAAATGAAATGGTAACGTTTAACCTTTCGAATATTGTAAAAACATCTACTATATATAAATTAAAATAATCTACAAAGATAAATTTGTGCAACTAATTGAATTAATAAAATGTTTATCAATTAAAATATACTAATGAATTAAACTAAGATTAACAAATAAAAATATAAAATATACTTACCAATAAATTTTGAATGGTGTCAATTCAAATCTTATGCACGTGCGTAATTATACACTGCTAAATATGTTTATAACTTGGTCACTTACGTGTTTATTTGCTTTAGACTTTTTATTGTGTTTTATGAGTTTCGAACTTTAAAACAATATAAGTATATAGATATTTGATCCATATTAAATCACATATAAATGTTATATGGCTAACAATCGCAATTCATAATATACGAAACCTCGATGAAATTTGTTTATTCTAAGTGAGCAAGTAAACAATAGTGCCAAATCATGTATTCAAGATGATTGATTATAGTTAGGATCTTGTTTTGTTAGATGTAACAATAAACCAAGAACTACAAGATGGATCTCAGAATTTCGATCATTTAAAACTCAGTTTGATCAGTTTACGTAAAGTATAACTTATCGATAACCTTAAATGCTAAGGATGACTGAATGCATTTTTGCTGTAAAGAGTTCTTTATGATCCTGTAGTAAAGGTTTCCTTTTGAGAGGTTCGACCATTTAGAAAGGAAATCGAATGTATGAGAGTGGATGTAACTTATGGTACAATTGGGATGATGAGAGTGATGGGCCACTTCTACTTTATGAATAGATATTGGAATAGAGGATTGTATAAAATAATAATAGATACTTAATAAGTAATGAGAAATATGATTTCTTCCTAAATGTATTTTAGTATAGAAAATTGTTTTCTATGAAATTTATTTCTTTGAGTTTAAGATATTTGTCTAAAAACTCTGGACTGTAAACTGCTTATAGTAAATGAAATAAATAGCCCATATTAAGCGGCCCAATGGAGTTTCATATTTCATATGTTATTATAGTAATGGCATAGGGGGAGCATCATATAACACTTTCGGTCACGGCATCAAGTAACACGATTAGTTTCGTAAACATACCAAGTAATATTTATGAAAAAATAATTATATTTAGCATGACTGAAAATAGACATAGTTCTATTTTAATATAAATATTTTGGATATTCATTACAAAAATAAAACTATAATAGTGGTATTTGTTTTCATAACAAAAGTGATGCATTGGAAAATACAAAATTATCTAAATTTTTTGCAATTATGGACTAGGCCACAATTTTTGAGAATTAACAATCATATGATTATGAATCATATGGTACTAGTGAATTATATCTCAAACAACAAATGGTAAAGCACCCACTCAGTGGGAGCGCATGAAAGTTGGTGAACTTTTAGGATTGATACATATCGATGTATGTAATCGTAGTTCTAATAATACCAAAAACGGTTCCTCATACTTTGTTAAATCCACCGACGAATTATCAGACATAGACGTAGTAAATAACAAAACATTCAAAAGAAACTAATATGATTCAATTTGATCGAATAGGTAAGTATATTGGAAAAAATTCCAAATGTATCTTAAAATTACTAAAGATTCAATCTCAAAAGTCACTCCGTTCTATGATGCATAATGATGTATCGATAATGAGTAATCAGACTTTGTTGAACAAAGTAATCAATAAAGAGTGAAGTTGAGTTAATTTATTTCTATAAGGTCGTGTACTTAAGAATAGTACATAAGGTTAAAATTAATTTCATCTAATGCATAGTTTACGAAATCATACAAGATAAGGATTTATAAGAAACTTCAATATATCATAATTCAAGGAGTTGATAGGTTGTACGAGTCAAAAGAGTATACGTAATAATTGTTTATGGGGCATCTTATGCGGACCACCCAAAAGTAGTTTGGAACCGATCAATAATAATTGACCAATTAATGTTTTGAACATAAGTTTCGTAAATTAAAACCAAATCAGGTCTATACAAATGGAAGACAACCCATAAAATGTTTATGAATACATATTTCATTACACCAAGAAATAATTGTTGTTTTAGGAATAGGGCTGGTAATTAGAACCGTAAACCCAAACCCAACTGACCCAGAAGACTCGAATTGAACCCGGTAGGTCTCGGGTCGGGTCTGGGTGATGAAAAATATCATAAAGACCAATCAAACCTGACCCAAATTGACTTGACTTGAATCGACCCGACCCGAAAGACCCAACCAAAAAACATTGAAATATATGCATTTTTAGTAATGTTACCCAATTGAACCCGAATCAAAGCTCGGGTCAGGTTTTAAAATGTATAGTTTAGACTAAAAAAACCCGACCTGCCTAGAACCGAGACCCATTGGGTCGGGTCCGGGTACGTTAGGTCAGGTCTAATTGCCACCCTTATTTAAGAAACACCAACTTCATGGTGAAGGAATTTCTTTTAATAAATTATTGGTAGTAAAATGTTTTTGGACATGATCCAAATATAAACCGATTACTAGGGATGAAATTAAAGTAACCAAACATAGACGAACACAATGAATTAGAATTTCTAATGAGTATTCCCTTACATTAAAGAGAAACAATAATTTTTTTATTAATGTCAAGAATAGATATTCCTCCTTTGTTAATAAACCATTACGAGTGTTGAATCTGCCATATGATATGATGCATAAATCTAAAATGGATTCCAAGTACATTATCAAAATAAGATATTGATAGTTGTACCTGAAGGGATATGATTCATTAGTCACAAATGCGTCTTCAAGATAAAAACTAATGCATTTGGAATATAGTGAGCAACATCAATAAGAATAACATCGTAAATTTCAATTGTTGAAATTAGCGCAATAGATTCATTATTCAATATGCTCAAGTTAATTTGGATTTTTTTAGCAAAATTATCGTCTGGTATGACTTTGATTTTTGGTACATATGTGTTGAAACAAAAAATTCTAAATAATGATTTAGAATAGACGTCAGCATATAACAAGTAAAGTGTCTTGAAGTCAGTGGAAGCAATATTGAGTTTGTGGATTTCTGGATATGGTCTAAGAATGGATACGAAAGTAAGATTCGATAAGGATTAGAGTTGAATAAGTATTTTGGTAGAAATATTAAATATTTTGATTTCGATCAAATTGCAGAAGAAACGTGTGTCTATAAGAAAGAATGTTAAAAGACACATAAATATTTCCAAAATATAAATAAACAACGCACCGTTGATTGTTAACAATGTGCCTATGTTAAAATCAGTTCTAGTTTGCTTATTTAATTCTCGATATATGATTTGAAAACATCTTTTATAATCAGTATAGAAGGATATTGGGAACGTCCCAAATGATATGTACAAACAACATATTAAGATGTTTAATATGATGCATGTTGATAGAGTTAGGGGTATGCCCTAATAGAAATTATGTAATTTGCTGTAAATTATTAGCTCTATAATAAAATCTTGTTCGAAATAAAAAGTGTTTTTTCAATACTTGACATAACGTATTATATTAATTAATTATTTAATTAAATTACATTTAATATAAAATCCATAAAAAATATATTTTATGATAGTAATTATGATATGTTATAATCATAAGAAATTTATCACAATGGAAATAAAAATATCATTTTAAATATTCATAGTCGTTGAACTGGAATATGTAACGCTCTTCAAATGTTAGGCAGTGTATTACTCACGCCTGTCAAGGGAACCAAAGGATTATATACTGATAGTTATTCGATAACTATGGACTGACTCATTCGATAGTTTTATGTTGGTTAATATAACTAAGGTTAAACAGAAAATATCGATGTGATAATATTATATAGTTCTCTCGACTTGAGAATACTGTTGAACTTCAATATGGAAAATCCACCTTGATTATAATTAAAGTGTGGCATGGTGTCCGTCGAACGACTATAGTTGGATCAAGTTGAAGTATTAGAAGTGAAAAACTATTCAATAAAGAATTCGACTACTCGATTATACGAGGTTAGTATCATGGTAAATTGAAATCAACTCAAAGTCAAAGTCTTTGGCTAGAGCTATTTGGTTAATAATAATTGTTATTATTGGACCAAGGAATTTGTGTTTGGACTTACAAGTTGAATGTGGACAATATTGGAATTTTAACCAATGCCGAATTTCATAAGTCCTTATATGATATAGTTTTGACGAAGAAAATTGGCATAAATAATTGTCACCACCAAGGATTGCTTAAATAAGTAAAATTGGATTTTACCAAAACTATGTAAGTGATAAATTTGGCCATAATGTCACACCACTAGCTAAGGTGACACATGAACGTTAATATTTAAATTGTTCGATATTAATCATTGATCGAATTTACACCTAAGAGTCACACAACCAAAATGTTGAGTACTCCAACTACCACCAGATTTAATTAAATTATAATTGTTATAAATTAATTAATATTTGTGAAATATTAATTATAAATTTTTTATTTGATTTTTGTTGATCAATACTGAAAACAGTGTGTATGTAAAAGTTGTATACACGTGTATCGATATACGATATCGGTGTACATTTAAATTTAATTTAAATGCAAATTATTTGATCAGGCTTAAAGTAGAATAGAGGCCCATATAGGGGCATAATATGGCCGGCTATACTTGTGAGGAGGAGGGTGTTGAGCTAAAAAATAGCACAATACCCCAAAACGAATTAAAAGCAAGAGATTACGCAAGAATAATAAATAAAACAGAGAGAACACCAAATTTTTTATAGTGGTTCGACAAATCCATAGCCTACGTCCATTATATTTTTATTGATTATAGATTATAGTCATAAGTACAAAGGTTCGGTAGATCTAAGACCCTAGAATGGCCAAGAGTAACTTCCTTAGTGACTAGGGTTGAGGAGAGATTGAAGCTGAAGAAAGCAAAATGCCAAAAGTCCTTTTCCAAATGCCATAAGTGTTGTATTTATAGGGGAATCGCCCAATAGAATCGTCAGATCTCAATATACTAGGTCTTATTCAGATCTGAAAATGTAGAAGAGAAAGATGGAATCTTAGAGCTAAATATTCATCGTAATATCGACCAGAAGTGTTCGATACAGACCTGATTTTTTGGGGGATGACTGCTCCATCTCCCTTTCCTTGGTCTTCAATCTTTGGTTCACCGTGTTTTGATGACTTTTCCCTAGAAGTTATGTTCTTTCTTGGGAATCCTGGTATCTCTGATACTTTACTTCTTTCTTTCAGAACTTCCTTGGAGTTGTCTATCTGCTCCTTCAGAATTGTACCCCGAGACGATCATTTAGGCCAACTGTTTATAATTCATATCTCTATTTTCTTATAGGAGGCATAAAAAGTGTTCTATAGCGACCATAGAGTGGTCGGTACTGAGCTCTTTACTTAGCTCCAAACCTTCCTTCAACTTATTCAAGCTTCTTGTATTATCCTTTTGAGCATGTTTCCAAGTACGTGAATCGTTTTGTCTTCACCCCGACATCAAGGTTCGTTTGAAAGCCGCTTGTTTAAGAAATTGAATATATTACCCCCAAGAGTATGCTTCTATTGGAAACAAAGCGTGCTCTAGAACAAAACAAGCGCATACCATCATCCTTATATATCGATTAGTTATCTAAGAGTTGTTTCTATTCCGTGGATATTCATCTGACTGCTTTATGTAGTAAGAATTCCTTTCTCCATACCAAGGACTAGATCTACACTCCGAAGATTATTCCACTCCTCAACTAGGTAGACACTACCTTTATACTTCCTTTCCCTTTATTTTTGGCCAATAAATTCATCTCGGTACCGATCTGTTTTGATCGGTACCAAGTAGAATTTTCCCGCCTACTTGGTATGTGTTTATAAGCTTGGTGCTTAGCTTATTTTCCTTACTCTTTACCATTTTACTTTTCCTTGCTTGAAACTTTTAGTGACCGATTCCTTCCTTCCACCGAGCTCTTGAACCTTAAATTCTTACGAACAAAATCGGTCATTACTGACCACATTGGACCACTGCCACTCGCTTCTTTTAATTTTCACCATCCGAACTCCATTCCGATCAACATTGTTCCTAAAAAAGAGCTCATCCTCAAATTCCTTACAAGCCCTAAACACAGATCTAATCTTTAAAGGTAGGTTGTGGAAGTTCTTGGCCATGGTGGCCAGGACGTTGGGCTCATGAAGGGGGGGGGGAGATTGTAACACCCCTTCAAAATGGGAATAATAGTCACACATCGTGGAAAAACACTATGAAGTGGGTGCTTATATACCAAAGCCTGCACCTCATAACAACGTCGAGGCCTTCTGAGGAACAAAACCCCACACCTTGGCTTGGCCCATGAGGCGGAGGTGACTAAGTTGGGGATAATATCTGCGTTAAGTGAGGCGCAGGCTGTTCAGTTAGTGTCAATCTCCTTGGAGTTGCCTACGGTCGATTAGTGGTTGAAAACTCTTAGTTGTGATCATTCGATGGATATGGAAATTGTAATAGCGTGCACCTTTCAAGTCAACCCAAAGCACATCCCGGAGTTAACATCTAAATAGCCTATGTATTCATGGCTTCATAGTTCCTTAGCGTTAGCTTCGAGTCATTGATGACTTTCCTTCGGGTTAGTTCTGAAACAACTTTACACCTTCTTCCTTTTACATTGGCATTGGGTTTAACTCCGCTTGATGCCAACAAACTTTACCAAAACATCGACGATCACAAGTCACTGCCTTTAGTTCTGTTGAGACGGTTCTCTTCCAAAGAATGTTTGCATTGACACGCTCCAACATCCGAATAATTCTAAAATGCAGCACTCCAAGTCACTACACAGTCCTATATTCCTATAAAAAAAACCTTCCGTGTCGCTCCGAATAGTGGTTCCATTATCGATTATTTAACGATAATGGGTAAAATCCGATGTACAGTTCCTTCGTACGATGTGCCTTGCATTTCATGCACGAGTGAGCTATCCACACAAGATGATCTGTTCGTCATGTACAAGACACATGACTCACACTACATAAACTAACACTTTCACTTGCCCCAGCCAACGTCCAGAATCTCATTGGTCGACACACCTTAACATTTGTTGGGTTTTGGGTCTTGGTCATAGGGGTTCACATTTAAAATATAATTTTGAAATAAAACATACCCGACCATGTTGAACATCAAGTTTTCCTATCTAGAATGACTCGCCACTCTTTTAGATTCAACATTGGCACTGGGTCATCAACTCCATATGTAGCTAAGTCTAACACTGCTCAGGCTTCGACTTCCACGCCTTCCGGACATAGACATTTAATTACTACTGCATTACATAGGATGATGGTACCGATGAAACCGATTCAAAAATAGCCTCCTCCTTTAAATGAACACATTGGCTTAAGAGTTCTAGATGATCCGCCCGAACAGTTGCCAACGGTCCTAACTCCCAAAACACTTCAAACGATTTGCCGCCAGCATGGAATTCTTGAAAGCAATGTATTGCTTCTTACAAGGGGCCATCAAGCACACAATCCTCCAATAGGCTATACTACTTTTAATAAAAAAATGTGCTTAGGTAGCGCCGTACCGCCTTTCAATCCATTCCTGCATATGTTCCTCTAATAGCTTGGGCTAGCTCTGACCTAAATTCATCCCAACAGATATGCCCTACTGAGCTATTTATACATACTGTTTATAAACCAATTCCAGCAACCTCCAAACTTTAGGGAGCTTACACACATCTTGAGTTTCAAACAACAACGTGAATTGCCTTCTTACATGATTATCGAAGCTTGGTGCCTCTATAAGGTCATCGAAGAGCTCCATAATAAACGTTCATACTTCAAGAACGAATATTTCTTCGTTCGATATCCATACAAATTCAATAGGCTTTGGCTTTCCAAAATTAAGATTTCATTTCCTTTTACTTCTTCCCATAGTTGAATCCCTGCCATCCAAGTGTTTAACTTAACATTCAATTCCTTCGTAGATATTTCTGCTTAAGACATAAGTGAATTCCTGCTCGAGACACAAGTGAGTAGCATGCTGAAATCCTGCAAATTCTTAAGAGAGTTAGCTTCCTACATCACACCACTGTTTACCTTCTAATGAATGAGAACCTAAATCCCTGCAACCTATTACATCCCGAACACTTTTCTGTTCCTGCCACCGCTCCTCCAAGTAGTTCTAGAATGCCTACCTGATCTTTGACCCTCACTCGCAGCTATGGCAACAATCTCTAAGGGGAAGTTGAAGGTCCATTCAGGATGACACATGTCAACAAACCAATCAATAAAGCGGTAGAAGAACATGTTGTCGATGAAGTGCCAACAAAATGAGAAGAGAGGGTCAAGATGGAAATGATCCAAGAGGAAAGAGACAGGGAGGAGGGAAGAGTGAAAGAGGAAGAGAAGAAAGCAACGAGGGAGGCGATGGCGATGACGAAGTTGATGAATAGGGAGATGAATCGTACAAAGAGGCATCTCTTAAACTCATTGAACTACTGAACTCGTTGCAGTAAAACATATAATCGACAAAACTCCAAAGCAGACTGCAAAACCAAGCATGGCGCCAATAGCCAAGGCGACTCCTCCGAATGGTTCTACAAATGACATTTTTGGCTCGTTGAGCGATTTCGATATTCCAATTGCCGATCCACTTAAGGAGGGCTCTTAGAAGTTCAGCTTCCCGTATGAAGGTATCCTAGCCGCTGGAGGCAAGACACTATCCTTATTTCCTTCCAAACATAGTTTATAGAGTTCTTAAGGGGGACACTGACACTCTACGCATTTTTAGGATCATGAACACACATGCCATGCACTTACTTGAATTCTAGTATTCCAAAACTTATATAATCCTTCTCTTATTTCAAGTACCATGGGCAGAGATAGATTCAATAATCTACAGTATGGAATTTCTAAAGAAAGGAAGCACATTTCCGATCCATATCCACCTTATTCCAGCAACCATAGAGAGCGGGAGACCAAAGAAAAAAGTTCTCAAAGAAAAGATAAAGAATAAGGGGCAGAAGAAGACCTCTAGGCCAAGAGGGACCAAAAGAAGAGTTAGGCTGAAGTGAGGCATCCCTATGATCATGGAAAAAGGCATAAGGATTCTCGAGATCACCACGATTCTTCTTTCGGCATTCCTCTACCTCAATCTCAACCCCAGCTTCCTCCACGGCAACAAACATCAACTTCACTTTCACTTACTACTATTGTTCCACCTCGATCCAAAAGAATTTCAACTCCTCCACCTCCTCCTCCAGCCCCATCTAGCTGCATGTAGGCCGCCTTCCCTGACCTCTATTTAACTAGTGTCATGTTTGACCATGACATCAAAAACATTTCTAAAGAAGAAGCATACTGCAAAGTTGGATGGGTCCAGGAGCTTGTCGATCAAGGATACGAGTGGAAGAAGCTTTGCTATGGCCTCTCCAATGTCAACCGAATCAACCAAACGAATATCCAATTATTTGAGTCTGAAAAGAAGACCTATTATAGTCTTGTTAACGTAAAAATCGACGCTAACACCCCGGTGTGAGTATTAGTAATGTGAAAGCACCACCCGTTGGTACAGGAACTAGAAATAAGCAGAAAATTGCAGAAAAGTAAAGAGACAGCAGTTTTATAGTGGTTCGGCTCAAAAATAAGCCTACGTCCACTTTATCTTCTTTATTGATGATTCGATTACAACTCTTTACAATACACTTTGATTACAACACACTTTAGACGAGTAGCTAGAACTTCGATGTAAAAGACTCTTTCGAATTCATGTTGAATATGTTTGATCTCCTCTTGAAGTTCGTTGAAGCGTCTTCGGTGTTTGGAGTGCTTGAAGTGTTGGATGAGTCGAGAAAACAGCAGAGTATAGGCATTCCAGAAATGAGCCAAAAGTCCCTTCTTCGTTGGAATAGGTGGGGTATTTGTAGGAGAATTATGGAATTAGGTCGTAGGTCGCGAGCGACCTTGGATAGGTCGTAGGTCGTAAGCGACCTAGGGAGCACGGGCTATGACAATAGTTTTGCACTGGATCATTTGTACATATTGACAAGTCATAGGTCGTGAACGGCTTAAGGTAGGTCGTAGGTCGCGTGTGACCTAGTGGGTCTGGTTTGCGGCTTAACAGGGGTGCACTTGATCTGCCTGAATGAAGTGGTAAGTTCTAGGTCGTGGGCGACCTAGGGAGTAGTCGGCGATCTAACTGTGTTGAGACATCTGGTGGAGCGACCTAAGTTGGTTCGACCTATGCTTGGTCGCTTGGTTGTTAAGTCGCTGGGCCTCTAGGTCGTTGAACCGTTCTATCCTTAGGTCACTGAAGCTTTAGGTCGCTAAGTCGCTCCATCCTTTTTCTGGAGTTAGGTCGTGAGTCGTTGAGTAGTGATAGGTCGTTGAGTCCATTAGACCGCTAGGTCGTTCCCTCCTTTAGGTCGCTTGCTCGTTAACTCTTGTAGGTCGTTAGGTTGCTTTGTGATGTTAGGTCGTTAAATCGCTTGAGGTTTTAGGTCGTTAGGTCGCTTGAGGTTTTAGGTCGTTAGGTCGCTTGAGGTTTTAGGTCGCTTGAGGTTTTAGGTCGTTAGGTCGCTTCAAAAGAGGAGTTAACACTTGCCCCTCGAAGTACAGGCTTATGTCATAGGTCGTGTGCTTCGATCTAACTCTGCTAGGTCGTGAGCGACCTAAACCATGTGCTAACTCGCGTGCCCATTCGCCTTCTTCTCTTTACCCCATATAAAATGCTAGGTCGTTTCTTCCTCTTTACTTAACTGCTTTGACGACCTTCTCTGCCATTAACGAACTTTCGAGCTTTCGAGGGTGAATCCAAGCTAATCAGTCGTCGATTCATCTTTACCATCATATCACGTAAGTGAATTCGATCTCTATTCAACCACGATCACCGCCAAATTGCGAATTCCCATTTTCTGTCCCTAATCCAATTCCGTGTGTCGCGCTTCATTTCGAGTCATGTTGCGATCGACTTTTGATCATTATTGGTCACTGTTGTTGTTGTGATTCACGAAAGCACAGCAACGAGTTGGATCTATGATAGATCGGAGATGTTTTGAATTGGCTTTCGGGTGATTTGGTGGTATGAAGAGATAATGAATTTCACGAAGAGGATGACGGATTTCATTGTGTAGGTGATAACGGGTTATCAGGTTAACAGTTAATGAGATAGCGAGCTGTTGAGTGGAGAAGAAGTTAGCGATTCAGCAGATCTGAGCGACTTAGGAACCTGGACGACCTAACGAACCAACCGACCTAAGAGTTCTCGCGACCTAAGGATCCTTCGAATCTGTGACTTAACTTTTAGGTCGCGCTGGGATTCAAACGACCTAGGACTTTGTTAAATTTGCATATGAATTCCAAGCAGAACGACTTAACAAATTAACGACCTAACTTTTTGCGGCATAGGTTTTAGGTCGCGGCCGAGCTAGGACTTGGACGAATTTGCATTGCCTTGACCTGAAGTTTCATGCCTTGAACCCTTTGACTTGCACAGTGCAACCTAAGGAAGCTCCGACCTATGCTAGGTCGCTGGACGACCTAAAGAATCCGACCTATGCTAGGTCGCTTGAAAACAGTCTGGACGACCTAGGACTTGTAAAATTCTGAAAGGACTGGATTGAACCGCTTGAACTTGAACTGTTTGAACTTTGTTGCACTTCCTTACGGATTACACTAACTTTTAATCTAACAACCTGTTAAACATAACATTTGCAGAAAACTAGGGCGAATATACTGCCATTGATTGCCCACATCGAATGACAGATTAGTCGATAAAGAATAATCAACTTAAATGAACTATGTGAATGAAATGCTGTGAATCAACAAATTCAAGTGAAGTATTAAAGCAAAGCTAAAATAATCAACTAAAGCTGATTTGTTTGTATCAACACTGTACTTGGACTTACAATAACAAGCCCTGAAACTTTATAATTGACAAATGTCAACTAATTTGATTCCAGTTATATTTGCTCGTCATTTTACTAGTTTTGCACAACACTTCACACTTTTAGGAAACGTGCACCTTCATATTTGAATATCCAGTTCCTTGTGTAGAATGACTTCTCAACAAGAAGAGACAGTTGGACAAGCTGAAGAAATCTTCCCCATAGCTAATCTCTTGGATAATCCTCCAGAATGAATTTCAACCACTCTGAATCAACGGGCGTTCAGTCAATTATGTATTCAGTTTGGTATTGCCGAAACGGACGCTTTGCTTCCTGGAGTAAACGATACTGCTGACAGGCCACCTCTTGGTTTTGTCGCAGTTAATCATCAGATGTGCTTAAGTGGAGCTATTCCTCCCTTTAACGATTTTCTTCGACAACTTCTTCTTCGATTAACTATCTCTCCCTTCCAGCTACACCCCAATGGTTATGCCATCTTGATGGGGTTGTGTGTGCTGTTCAGGAGGACGCTCGACCGTCTTCCAAGTTTTGAAGAGATTTGCTATTTGTGCACTTTTGCGAAGAACAAAGATCACCCTTCAATTATACTTGTGAGAGGCGCAAGAAACCGTAAATTGATTCTAGACCTGCCCGAGAGTGCACACGGGTTTTTAGGCCAATTTTTCTTCGTTCGCTGTCCCCCGGGGTTCTATGCTATCTGTAGAATTGGAAGTAAGATTGCCTATCTCTGCTCACTTCGCTTTTTTCCGAATTTCTTTAAACTCGAATTGCCAAGTACTTAACTTCAATCTTTACTTTTTGTAGCACTTCCTCCTCCGCTTAGAGATCCCAGCCACAAGCCAACCTTCGAAACATTAAGTGTTGTGGCTGCTGAAGAGAGAAGCATTAAATTTTTGCTGAAAGACAAGTTTTTGCACCAGTTCGGACTTTTACACCCCTCTCTATCTACTCAGATTCACGAAGTTTCTAGTTCCCAAACAGAGACATCAGATGCCCCAGTTTCTGCAGAAGAAATTGCATCGAAAGAACCTACTGTAGAGGCTACACTGGTGAAGTGTTCTACTCATGCCGATGTCGCGGGGTCATCTGGCAAGCTTACACTTTCCCCGGTAATTGAAGCGGAAGTTGAAAAAGAAAGCTCCGCTGAGCATGACGGTGGGGATACTTTTGATGAGCTAAGCGACTTAATGATAACTTCACAAGAGCTTTTTAAGGATGACCCTGTTACGACTAAAGTTATTTCTTCAGCAATTGAGGCGACATCCGCCTTGCAGCACACTCCATCAACCCAAGAGTTAACGCCAGCTGCAAAAGTTGACATTACCCCTAAGCCGAAGAGTGGTTTGTAGCTTGACGCGCATAGTTTACACGCCACACACACTTAGAATATTTTGGCACTTATACGCACTTAACTTCTTTACTTCAAAGATTTTGAAGTTTCGTATCTTTTTTATTTTCAGATTCTCCGATGGGGCGAAGCGATTCATACTATGATGACTTCCGAGGCTATGGAGGGCGTGACACTTATGATCACAGGTGCTATCTCCCTGCCCGTAGGGAAACTGACGAAGAAAGAGCTGCTAGGAAGGCTCAAGAAAGAAGAGCCCATGAGGACCGATATGAGAGAAGGGATGAACGATACGACTCTTCTCACAGAGGTGATGATTCCCATAAAAGAAAATCCCATGATGATAAAGGGAAGAGTCACATCGTTGAAGATCCAAACAAGCGGGCCAAGCTTAGTGACGCGTCTGCAATTTCTGAAAAAACCGCTGCTTCTATCCCTCTTGACATCCCCTCCGGTTCTCCTGCTCTTCAGAAAACTGATATTCAGACGATTATTAACAGGCCTCAGTATCAAGTCAAGGATGCTCCGCCTAAACTCCAAAGCCGATTCCCAAATTGGTGCTTAAGAGGAGTGCGCTTTGACTTGGATTTGGTTCCTATTGATAAGCAGGCTATGCTAAGGAATCTTGAAGCTGTTAAGCTTGACATCGAGAGAATGTCTGGATGGAAAAAGCTGGTTGACGAGCTTCAAAGGGTTAATCATAAGAATCTCGAAGCCATGTTAACTATGGAAAACGATCATTCTGAATGGAAGAAAGTTCTTAACCAGCACGATACAGAGATGAAAAACATTACCAATCATAATGAGGAGCTCGAGGCTAAAGTCAAGAAACTTGAAGATGATCTTGCCGCCTCTTCCACCTCTTTTACTCAAAAGGAAGAGGTACTTCAAAAGCAAGTACGGGATGCTCATGCCAGTCAACGAGACGCTGAGGCCAGATATGAGGCACAAGAGAAAATTGTCGAGAGTTACCGCACCGATGTTGCTCGGTTGCAAGAAAAAACCAGCTCCTAGGACATGGAAATTGAAATGTTAAAAGCTCGACTTCTTAAAGTTGAAAAAGAGCGTGATGAAGCAGTTGCCGTCAAAGTTGCAGCCGAAGAATCTCATGAAGCAACAAAAGCCAATGTCAGCTCTACTTTATTTGATTTTTATCTTCGTAGTGTTTTGGGACGCAGAAGCCTCTCATTCTTGGCCGGATCGACGGGAGAGGAGCATCCAGGGGAGGAAGCACCTTTAATTGCCCCTGTCCATACTTTGATTTCGGCTGACGTTGATATCATAGGCTCTAGTTCCCATTCTCCGCCTCCCGTTAAAGCCAAAACCGAGATTACAACTGCACAAGGCGGAGACGAAGGCGAAGAAAGCGCCGAAGCACAAGCCTATGAGATTGACATTACAAAGCCAACTTCTCCAGGTAACTTCTACGTTGAACCAGGTCAAGCGGATTGCTTGTTTGCTTCAACGGAGTTTGATGAATTTCTCGCTTGTTACTTAAGTCTCGATGAGCCACCATCTCCTCTCTTTACGAGGAATACTGATTTTGACTTTTCTTCTTCTGTAGCGGAAATACCAAGTGCTGCACAAACTTCTCCTCCTCCAGCTGCTGTTCCTTCATCTTCTCAAGTTACTCCTCCTTCTGCTTCTCAACCGGGGTCGTAGGAAAAAAAAATAGAAGCTCTTCAAGACTTGGACGATCCGGCTGCTTCGCAAGAGCAGAAGGCGGAAGAACTTGAGGAGGGCGAGAAGACCTTGGAGCAACCTTACGATGACGACACAAAGCTTTCTGCATTGGTTACTCTGGGAAGTGAGTCTTCTTCAAAGAAGAAAGGGAAACACACAGTTTCGAAGAAGAAGAAGAAAAGCACTCCCGCTGGTGAAGAAAGAGTGGAAACAGATCCCGCTACACCTCCTGCTCCTTCCTCCCCGACCCGTCCATGCCGGCTTCAGAAATTAATCATCAAGCCGGGCAAGAGCTCTAAAGGTGGCGGGAAGAAGGAGTAATGAGCTTGACTTTACGCTTCTTGTTTTGCTTTTTGCTTGTACGTAGAAGTCTGTATTGACTGGAGATTGTACGGGTGCCGACCCCCGTCTTTTGGAACCTGTACATGTACAAAATTTTTATAGTATGGAATAAAATGATTCTATTCACTTGTACAATTTCTTGTATATATTCGTGAATGCATTTATTCCTTGTTTTTGCACAAGTTTCTTTATTTACTTTATATGATACTACAGTGAGCTCGTGGTATGATGCTTGAGCACTGTTTTTATTAATTTAGCTATATTGCCCCCATACCACGGCTCGTTGCAATATTCTGAAAAGACTTGTACTCTTATTTTAGAGAATAATTCTTCCGTTTTGAGGAAATATTATTGTGCTTTTAATAGAGTATGCCTTGTTTGGGAGAAGTTTTTCTTTCTCTCTTTTTTTAGAACACTTCAACTTTCGGGGATGATCACTTTTATTTGTTGAAAAGTGGATTCCCCTACGCAGTGAAGTGAGCTTCTGAAGAATGTTTTGATCTGTTTGTCAGAAAGTTGTATTTCATCGTTGAATGGGTCCACGGGACTGGCGTCAGCTGTTTTACCAGATATTTGTTTGTTCAAATAATCATAAGTATTCAGCTGCGGCCTGGAACCTTCTTTTTTGAGAAGGTGCCCCTTTGGTGGTTCCATCAACGAAGTTTTTGGATGTGCCTCGTTAAAGGGCTTCACTTGTTTAGTGCTTTCGAAGAAGGCTTTGTGCCTTCGAAGAGGGCTTCTTGGCTTATGCCTCGGGAGAGGGCTTGTTTGATATGCCTTTGGGAAGGGCTTTTTTATTGTGCCTCGGGAGAGGGCTCCTACGAAGAGTTGTGCCTCTGAAGAGGGCTTGTGTCTCGTTAGAGGGCTTTTGTTTGGCACTTCAACTTGGTGAAGTGTGCCTCCGAAGAGGGCTTTTGTTTGGCACTTCAACTTGGTGAAGTGTGCCTCCGAAGAGGGCTTTGTTTGTTTTGCCTGAAAGTTACTTTCTCACAGTTAAATGGTCCCACGGAGCAGATGCAAGCTACCCGACTGGATGTTCGTTTGCACAAACGATCACAATCAAGTAACAAGGGCCTGGAACCTTCTGTCTTGGGAAGGTGCTCCCTTGGGTGGTCCCACCAACATTCTTGGGTGAGAGAAGCATTTCGGTTTGGGCGTGCCTCGTTGGAGGGCTTTTGCCTCCGAAGAGGACTCCTCCGAAGAGTTGTGCCTCCGAAGAGGGCTTGTGCCTCCGAAGAGGTCTTTGTTTGTGTGCCTCCGAAGAGGTCTTTTGTTTGGTTTGCTAGGAAGTTTGCATCTCACAGTTAAGTAGGTCCACGGGGCAGACGCAAGTTACCTGACTGGATGTTCGTTTGCACAAACGATCGCAATCAAGTAATCAAGGGCCTGGAACCTTCTATCTTGGGAAGGTGCCCCCTTGGGTGGTCCCACCAACATTCTTGGGTGAGAGACAAGATTCCATTTCGGCTGTTTTTGTCTGCTTATCCGTGCCTTTGCATCCACTGTTCCCGAGCGATTCCTCGTTGTCATTCTCAAGTTTATATTCTTTTCTTTAACAAGCTGTTTGATTTTTCCGGAAAAGTGTATTTCGTGGTTGAGTGAATCCACGGGCAGACGCAAGCCACTTAACCGGATGTCTGTTTGTACAAACGATCATAGTCAGTTAGCAAGGGCCTGGTGCCTTCCTTTAGGGAAGGTGCCCCTTTGGTGGAATCACCAACCGTTTGTAGGAATTGAGTCTGGAATTTTCGTGGCTTGACATTTATTTGTTGAGTGATTTATGGGAATCGCTTGGGTTTGTGATTGCCTGCAATATTAAATCGATATTTTAGCAACATATTTAAGATATTTGCACGTCGAAATGAGATAGGCCATTTAAAATAGTAAAAGACACAAGATTTATAGTGGTTCGGCCAAAAATTGGGCCTACATCCACTTTATAGCTTTTATTATCACTTTGCAATGCTTTTACAATGGCTTACAATACAAGTATGATACATTCATAATCATTTTACAAATTTAAGCATTGCTTCTAAGTAAAATATGGACGCAAGTGATTGCTGTTCCAGGCTCTCGGGATTGAATCTCCTTCGACAGTTGTGAGTTTGAAAGTGCCATCGAGAAGTTTTTTGCCTATGACATACGGCCCTTCCCAGTTTGTCCCCAACACTCCTGTTGCTGTCATGATCCTTTTCAAGACTAGATCCCCAATTTTAAAGCTGCGTTGGCGAACTCTAGAATTGAAGTGCCTGGCTATTCTTTGCTGTTGAGCTACAACTCTGAGTTCAGCTTCTTTTCTTCTTTCATCAAGCAAGTCAAGTGCTTCAAGTTGTAGCTTTTCATTTTCAGCTTGGTTGAAATGAACTCTTCTGTGTGAGGGGACTTCTATTTCCACTGGAATCATTGCTTCTGATCCGTATGCTAATGAGAATGGAGTGTGTCCAGTCGCAGTTTTGTGGGTAGTCCTATATGCCCATAGTGCTAGTGGCAGCTTATCAACCCAACCACCTTTTGCTTTTTCTAGTTGCTTTTTGATGGTTGATTTGATGATTTTGTTCACTGCTTCCACTTGCCCGTTTGCCTGTGGATGAGCCACTGCTGAAAAGCTTTTTCGGATTTTGAATCGTCTGCAAAATTCCTGGAATTCTTCGCTTTCGAATTTAGTACCATTGTCTGTTATTATCTTCTGAGGCACGCCATACCTGCAAATGATATTTTTAGTCACAAAATTTATCATCTTTTTAGAGGTAATAGTAGCCAATGGTTCAGCTTCAGCCCATTTTGTGAAATAATCGACAACAACAATGGCATATTTGATTCCGGATCTGGCAATCGGCATAGGCCCAAAAAGATCTATTCCCCAAATGGCGAATGGCCATGGACTGACAATCCGTGTTAGCACGGTAGAGGGTGCTCTTGGGATTTTTGCAAATCTTTGACATCTATCACACTTTTGGGAATAGCTAGGAGCATCTCGATTAATATCCGACCAAAAATAACCATAGCGAAGAATTTTCTTTGCAAGAGTTTGACCACCTGAATGATCTCCACACTCTCCTCCATGCACCTCGGCCAAGATTGTCTTAGCCTCTTCTTTAGTTACACATCGGAGTAATGACATCGAGAATCCACGTCTGTACAGATGGTCGCTTTGAATTACGTATCTTGGAGCTTCTCTCAAGAGCTTTTGACGTTCTTTTGAGTTTTCTGGTAAGGAGCCGTTGAGCAGATATTCCTTGATTGGAGTCATCCATGATTCCTGCTCTTGAGATACAGCCATGATCCAATCAATATCCATCTCATCAATACTCGGAGCTGTCAAGACTTCTACAGGGACCAATCCCAATAATTGTGCTTCTCCAGAGCTTGAGTATTTCGCGAGAGAATCCGCCTTCATGTTTTCTTCCCGGGGGATATGGTTTATTGTATAGTGATCAAAATCATCGAGAAGTTCACAGGCTTTTGACAGGTAAGCAAGCAGATTTCCTCCTTTAGTCTGAAACTCTTTCTTGACTTGGCAAACAATTAGTTGAGAATCACTGAAGATTTGCAACACTTTGATGCTCAGTTCTTTAGCAATCCTTAGACCGACAATAAGAGCTTCGTATTTGGCTTCGTTATTTATCGAAGGAAATTCTAATCTCAATGCATAACATAACGATCGTCCTTCGAGAGTTTGAAGCACAACCCCGGCTCCGGAACAATAGTCATTTCTTGCACCATCGACATATAATTTCCATCGGATCGGAATATCAGTAGTCACTTCTTCCTCACTGCCACCTTTATCTGTGCATTTTGCAATAAAATCTACTAAAGCTTGTCCATTGATTGCTTTTCGGGGATGGTAGGTGATATCGTATTGACTGAGTTCTATATTCCACTTCAGAAGACGACCCGAAGTTTCAGGGGGAAATAGGACTTGCTTTAGAGGTTGATCAGTGAGGACTTTAATAGGATGAGCCTGGAAGTACGGCCTCGGCTTTCTGGAAGCGATCAATAGACAATAGGCGAGCTTTTCTAACTTTGAATAATTCATCTCTGCTCCAGTGAACTTTTTGCTGATGTAGTAAACTGGACGCTGAACTTTTGCGTCTTCTCGTACCAATGCTGCACTGAGAGCATGAGATGAAACTGCTAAGTATATGAATAGATCTTCACCATTGTTGGGCTTAGAAAGTACTGGAGGCGTTTCCATATGATGGATCAACTCATCAAAAGCTTTTTGACACTCAGGAGTCCATTCGAAATTCTTCTTTCCTTTCTTCAAAGCATCAAAGAAGGGAATGCATTTATCTGTGGCCTTGGAGATAAATCGACTCAAAGCAGCGACTTTCCCATTGAGGCTTTGCAATTCCTTCTTTGTTCTAGGGGGTTTGACTTCTCTTAAGGCAGTGATCTGAGCAGGATTGGCTTCGATGCCCCTAGCACTTACGATGAAACCTAAGAATTTTCCAAACTCAACTCCGAATGAACATTTTAGGGGATTCAATTTCATCCCATACTTTCGGAGGATCGCGAACATTTCTGCCAGATGGTCCATGTGGTCTACTGCCTTCTTTGATTTCACTAACATATCATCAACGTATACTTCCATAGTCTTGCCAATTTGAGGTTTGAACATGGCATTCACGAGTCTTTGATAAGTTGCCCCTACATTCTTTAATCCGAAAGGCATAACTTTGTAGCAGTAAAGACCAACATCGGTGATGAAGCTCGTGTCCTCCTGATCTGGCTCATGCATCATGATTTGATTGTATCCTGAGTAAGCATCCATAAAAGACAATAATTCGTGCCCGGCTGTTCCATCCACCAACTGATCGATTCTGGGCAATGGAAAACAATCTTTGGGACATGCTTTATTCAAGTCTGAAAAATCGATGCATACTCTCCACTTTCCATTTGCTTTTTTAACCAACACCGGATTAGAAACCTAATTTGGATAAGTGGATTCTCTGATGAAGCCATTCTCCATGAGCCGATCTACTTCTTCTTTCAATGCTGTTGACCTTTCAGGACCTTGGGTTCTTCTTTTCTGCTTCACGGGTGTGAACTTCGGATCAATATTTAAGGCATGGACTACAATTTCTGGAGATATTCCACACATGTCAGCATGACTTCAAGCGAATACATCCAGATTTGCTTTCAAGAATGATATCAGCATATTTTGAACTGTCACACTGAGTTGTGAACCTACATTTAGCACCTTGTTTGGGTCCTTCTGGTCAACAGGTATTGGTACCGTTACTTCTACCGGCACCACTCTATTCTCCCCTGCACTGGTTTTTCTCGGATCAATTTCTTTTCGTGCACCACTGTGCTCACCAGTGCAGGGACCACCCCGTACTTGCTACAAGGTGGGTTCTTTGATGCGGAGCGGAGCTGCCGCACCCTTCCCCATTTCTCTCTTCTTCGCCTCCCACAACTCTATGAGATAACATTCCTGCCCAGCACCCTGATCTCCCTTCAAAACACCAACGCTGTTATCAGTGGGAAATTTCATAGTTAGGCACCATGGGGCGAGAATAGCTTTGAATGCCGCAAGAGTTGGTCGTCCCAAGAAGGCGTTATAAGCAGAAAATTCATCAACAATAACAAAAGTTTGCTTGCGGACCACTTTTCTTTCCCCTTCACCAAGTTCTACAAATTAGTCGACGGTTCCGATGGGTTGTTTCGGTTCCCCAGTGAACCCAACAATCTTTTGTGAAGAAGCTTGAACATCAGCCATCAGAATCTTCATTTGATCAAAGGTCTTTTTGAAGAGGATATTGCAAGAAGCGCCGCAATCGACAAGCACTCTTCTCACAATAGCTGGTCCGATACCGGCGGTTATTACCAACGGATCTATGGTAGGGGCCTCAACTCCCATAGAATCTCTAGCTCTGAATATGATGTCATCATGACAAGTTCTTTGTTGTTTCGAAGGCACAACATCTTCCAAAACAAAAATAGTTTCTTCTTTTGGGGCATGTCTCAGAGCACGAGCATATCTTTCCATTTCTCCCCAACTTCTGCCTGCTGGGTGAGGACCTCTTGTGATTACATTAATTACAGGTCTTTCAGATTCCTGCACCACAGCCTTTTCATCCGAGCCAGATTGACGAGTAGGAAGTTGTTGCCCCTGAGTAGATGAGGCAGGATCACTTCTATTTCTCTTAACATACTGTTGCAGTTTATTCTCTCTTAACAGTTCTTCAATCAAGTTCTTTAGATGGCGACATTCGTTGGTGTCATGACCAGGCTGATTATGAAACCGACATAATCTTCCGTTAGGCACGAAATTTTTCCCAAGCTTTATCTTAGGTGGCTCAGGGTAGTTGATGGCATCCTTCGTTGCGAAGAAGATCTTCTCTGGAGTCTCAGTCAAAGGAGTAAAATCCGAAAAACGGCGTGGTTTCTTCATATCCTTCTGTTTTTTCCCACCGTTATTTTCTCTTTTCTGACCACCAGATTCTTTCTTGTTAGAAGTTTCAGCCCCATTGTTGTTTTGAATTTCAGCCACAACCACCTTTGATTGTGCAGGGAGATTCTCCAGACGCATAAATTCGTCAGCCTTCTTGTAAAAATTTTCCAGTGAATTCAGTTCCTTCATCTTCAACCATTTTCCAAACTCACTTGTTTTATCGATGGCTCGCATCAAGTAAGTTAGAATCATTCAAGGCTCAGCATTATCTACTTCGGCCAAGGCTATGTTAAAGCGATTCAAGAAGGATTTGATAGATTCGCCGGAAGCTTGTTCCAGGCTGGACAGTGACATTATGTCCTTGGCCTTTGTAGCATACAACCTGAACTGATCCTTGAATTTATGGGTCAAATCAGAGAATTGATCCACAGATCGGACCGGTAGCTTTGTAAACCAGAGTAGAGCCACTCCTTCCAGATAGACAGGAAAATATCTGCATTTAATCTCATCTGTTGCCCTGGCACCTGTCATATGCCAGCCATATTTGTACAAGAACTGATTAGGGTCACTTGTTCCTCGATAGGCTGGGATAGTAGGAGGAACAAACTTCCTTGGAAATTCAGCTTTTAGAATTATTTCGGTAAACAGAGTCTTGCTTGGAGAAAATCCCCAGTCATTTTCGTCTTCATTCCTTTGCATACTTTCTTTCATAATCCGGCGAACCATTCCTGCTAGATATTCCTCATCATTCAGAGGCCTTGCCGGGCAGACGTCAGCCACCTTTTCGGAAGTCTGTGTGAACAAACGTTCGCGAAGAGGCGGCTGCGGCCTTGATCCTCCAGCTTGGGGAGGTGCCCCTTCGGCGAAGCTAGCTGCTCTTTGAGGAACATCTTTCTCTTGAGAATCATGAGTATCTTCAGCCAAGGTTGGTTCATTGTTTTCTGGTTGTCGATTCATCCCAAGCATAGCGTTTAACCTTTCCATCATCAAAGCACTTTGAGTTTCCATTTGCTGGTATAACCCTGACATAATATCGTCAAGTTCGGCCCTTATGACTCCCACAGCAGGAGTTGCCTGATTTGGCGCTGGAGAGGAAGCAGCCCTGTCATTAGCATTTCCGGATCTCGTAGATCTACTCTTTCTTCCAGGAGCCATGATTTCAGATAGACTTCTGGTTTTTAAGGAGATTCTTTCAACAAATCTTTGCGAAGCAATGGTGAGAATATTCCTGAGTTTGCTTCTCAGTGAAAGCACCAAAATGTTAACGTAAAAATCGACGCTAACACCCTGGTGTCAGTATTAGTAATGTGAAAGCACCACCCGTTGGTACGGGAACTAGAAATAAGCAGAAAATTGCAGAAAAGTAAAGAGACAGCAGTTTTATAGTGGTTAGGCTCAAAAATAAGCCTACGTCCACTTTATCTTCTTTATTGATGATTCGATTACAACTCTTTATAATACACTTCGATTACAACACACTTTAGACGAGTAGCTAGAACTTTGATGTAGAAGACTCTTTCGAATTCATGTTGAATATGTTTGATCTCCTCTTGAAGTTCGTTGAAGCGTCTTCGGTGTTTGGAGTGCTTGAAGTGTTGGATGAGTCGAGAAAACAGCAGAGTATAGGCGTTCCAGAAATGAGCCAAAAGTCCCTTCTTCGTTGGAATAAGTGGGGTATTTATAGGAGAATTATGGAATTAGGTCGTAGGTTGCGAGCGACCTTGGATAGGTCGTAGGTCGTAAGCAACCTAGGTAGCATGGGTTATGACAATAGTTTTGCACTGGATCATTTGTACATATTGACAAGTCATAGGTCGTGAATGGCTTAAGGTAGGTCGTAGGTCGTGTGCGACCTAGTGGGTCTAGTTTGCGGCTTAACAGGGGTGCACTTGATCTGCCTGAATGAAGTGGTAAGTTCTAGGTCGTGGGCGACCTAGGGAGTAGTCGGCGATCTAACTGTGTTGAGACGTCTGGTGGAGCAACCTAAGTTGGTTCGACCTATGCTAGGTCGCTTGGTTGTTAAGTCGTTGGGCCTCTAGGTCGTCGAACCATTCTATCCTTAGGTCGCTAGGTCACTGAAGCTTTAGGTCGCTAAGTCGCTCCATCCTTTTTCTGAGTTAGGTCGTGAGTCGTTGAGTAGTGATAGGTCGTTGAGTCCATTAGACCGCTAGGTCGTTCCCTCCTTTAGGTCGCTTGCTCGTTAACTCTTGTAGGTCATTAGGTTGCTTTGTGATGTTAGGTCGTTAAATCGCTTGAGGTTTTAGGTCGTTAGGTCGCTTGAGGTTTTAGGTCGTTAGGTCGCTTGAGGTTTTAGGTCGTTAGGTCGCTTCAAAAGAGGAGTTAACAAGTCTCATATAAGGATACAAGAAAGACTTGGAGAAGGTCGAAAAAGAAAGGGATGCGACTCTGAAATCCTAAATGAAGGCCAAAAATTTGATGGATGATATAAAGAAAGCCCATAACCAAGCCAAGATCGTGATAAAAGACCTATTAAAGACCACTCACGAAGATAATGCTGCTCTAAAGACATAGTTTGCCAATAAGGACTTGGCCCTCACGGCGAAGTATAAAATTATCTTACAAAGGATTAAACTATCAAGGACCAGGCGTTGAATCGAAAAGCTCCGTGCTGAAAAGGAGAAGCTTGAGTCTGAAATGCTCCTAATAAGATAGAGAGATTGAAGGCTCAAGTTGACTATACCGCAGCTATGCTCAATCTGAGTGAGCTGAAGGAGCAGAGGGCCAAGGAGAGAGAAGAATTGAATACCACCATTCAGCTGTTCTTTGCTAATGTCATTCAATACAAGAACTTAAAATGGTTGGGAAGTACATATGCTGCCACCCTCTCCGATGTTTGGGAGGAAGTGTTGCACTGCGCAGAGGTGTTCGGTGAAAGCCTCAACAAAGATGAGTTAAAATCCAAGTACCTTGATGTTGAAGATAACCTGAAACTTGAAGAGGGAAAGGCTATCCTAATCGTGAAAGATGTTGCTGCTAAAGCTGCCGCTGAAGCTTCTGTCGAACCAAGCACATCGGGTGAGGTAGAATCATCAACTCCTAAATCCCAAAGCTAGCAACTGAAATTCCTACAATTAAGGGTGCAGCTCCAAGGCTACTCAAGTTATTCCAGCTTCTACAACGATTGATCCTATTGAACCCTACATTCCTCCCTTCGTTGATCCACCAACACAGCATTCACTTGAAAATAGGGAAGTCTCTAAGTCCCTGTTCAGCAACCAGATTCAAACGAAGCTATATCCCATATTTCTCCAATATTCGAAGTCCTTCAGTTCACGCCTAAGGCTATAACTAACCTCTACTTCTCCATTTGTGAAGTTACAAGTCATCCTTCTATTACGCCTCCTTCATCGCTAATTACTCAAGGCTTGGGCACTACCGCAATTACAACCGAGTCGACCTCCATGATGCGGAACTAGTTGCTTGCAGCCCTCCTTCCAACACTATACCTAGTCCCGATTTGAAGAAAATTGCTGCGTTAGTTGGGTTGGACGACGCTTCCTAGACCATGGGGGAAGTCATTACTATAATCAGTGCCTTAGGCCCAACTGAATCCATTTCTATGGTGCAGAGTTGCAAAATTGATATGTCTAAGGCCAAGGTTAAGATTGAGACTGGTCACAAAAATCCTATAGGCACCAAAGAGCCACAATCTTCTTCTTGAATTCCTCCTATCACCATCCGTCCTTCGAAGAGCGACAACATCGGTGTTGCTATGGAGACTTCTGAGACCCCTATCAGCCATCTTGAAGATCCTACCATCATTATTAGCAAAGGCAACATCACCCCTTCCGTAGGCAGCACACCAAAAGATGAGAAGAGACAAAAGAGGCCTCGTGATGGCTCAAACAGCAAGGTTGAGAAGAAGAAGAGGAAGGGTTAGAAGAAATAGGTTCATTTCGATCCTTTAGTGACAACAAAATTGTCTCTATTTGTTTGTTTTGGAGCTGTATCATTTTGTTTTTCCAATATATATAGGACGTGTTTGTGCAAGAGCGACCTCACAAATGTTGATGTACATAAAAAGTGATGTAATGAAATACTACTTTTCCTTTGCAATCTCTTTGTTCTGTTTACATCTCCGCATTTTAATATACTGTACCTGTCTATTACAACTACTTGCATATATGTAATATAATTGCTTGTACTGCAATTTATCCTTATTATACATGTTTGTCTCCATGCACTGCTTTTATTTACTACAACTCCATGCATATAAATAAAAATTCTACAATTACTTTAGTTATATTCCACTATTTAGTCATGCTTATAAATGCTAAAGCGTTCCGTTTGGCCAAACAAAACTATAATTTAACCAACTCCGTGATTATTCCTGTTATATTCTAGGCCGAGTTTCCATTTTCCATTAAAAAATTATAAATAATCCAAGCTCCATGCTATTTCCAACCTCTGGGAAACGGCAGTCTGAATGTCTATTTCCTAACGCTCTTGACCTTACCGATAACCAGGGGTAATCATATTTATTCATAAAGTCACACTATTCAACCTCGTTGAAGCGAACCCTGCCAAGCCATGAGTGAAACCATACTTTTATGTGGTTATATCACATAGCGAGTCCTGTTTCCGGGAATCGTAGACCCAAATGCCAAAAATCGAGCATTGCGCTTCGACCTTGCCAATATTCGGGCATTGGTCGGATAGTAATGTTATGGGACAAATTATCCTATTTCCCCTAGCCTAATTTACTCTCCCTGACCCTGCTCATTGACCGGAGGAGTTCAATAGTACCTATTTTCAACTTTCAAGGACTATGCTCACTTATCCTCAACCGAGCGTGTCCTGTTAGGCCACAAGCACAATTGTGAATATTCCAACCATATACCAGTTCATATATCCATGAACCAGCATCTTTGGATGCCAATCTGTGGCATCCGCTCTCAGTCCCACCTATCTCCAACTGTTAATCAAGAGTATCCGTTGACTGTCCTCACTTATCCTCGACCGAGCATATCCTGCCAGGCCATCAGCATGGTCATGAAGTTCCTATCCGTATGTTGGTTTCTATCTTCGAAAACTAGCGCTTTTCGCTACCTGCCCTTAGATATTCCTTATCGACCTTGTCCATCTCCGAGCAATAGTCAACACTAAAGGAACATGGTTGAATTATCCAATCGAACCCTACGATCGTATTCCTCTATCCAAATCCTAGACTAAAGGAATTTGTACTTAATTGCACTGCTAATCACATAGTATAAGATTTACTTACAAGAACACAGTTCCATTGGTTCAAGAAGCTAACTTTCTTTTATAAATGAAAATTGTGGCAAGTCCTACCTTATTACATTGCCCTCCAGAATCCTTAAGTGTCTTATTTGCAGAAAATAAACAAAATGAAACTAAGTAAAATAGCACCGTAGTAAGTAGCTATTCCAGCCTGTGGAATCGGGATTCCATCAACAGTGGCCAGCTTGAACGTTCCCTATCCGAGCTTTTGTTCGATCGCACAAGGACCTTCCCAATTTGGACCAAGTGCCCTTATACCTAAGAGAACTTGTTTCAAAACGAGATCGCCTACCTCGAAGGTATGGCTCCGGACCTTGGTGTATAGTGTTGTGCTACTCTTTTTTGGCAAGCAGCCGCCCTTAATTCTGCTTCCTCTCTCTTCTCATCAACCAAATCGAGGGACTCAAACAAGAGTTCCTCGTTTACCTTTGGTTCGTAATGCCTTTTACGTTGAGAAGGGACTTCTAATTCTATCGAGGTCACAGCCTTTGATCAGTAGGTCAAAGTGAATGGCGTATGTCCAGTCGTAGACTTATGGGTTGTCCTATAAGCCCACAATGCCAATGGAAGCTCATTGACCCAATAGCCTTTGGCTTTAGTTAACCATTTCTTTAGGGTGGACTTGATGATTTTATTCACCGCCTCCACTTATCTATTTGCCTGTGGGTGTGCTACCGTCGAAAAGCTTTTTTAATCTTGTGTTGGTTGTAGAAATCTTTGAACTTGGTACTTTCAAACTGAGTTCCATTATCCATTTATAATCTTCCGAGGTATTTCGAACCTATAAAAGATGTTCTTCGTCACAAAGTTGATCACCTTTTTCGCTGTGATTGTGGCAAGCAGTTCTGCTTCAGCCTACATTGTAATGTAATCCACCGCAACTATACCATACTTAGATCTCCTTTAGCCATTGGTAGCATATCGATTATATCAATTCCTTAAAATGCGAATGTCCATGGGCTAACCATTTGCATAAGCTCTATCAATGAGGCTCTTGGAACCTTGACAAATCTCTTCCAACATTGCATTTAATGGTGTAATCACCTACATCTCGATTTATCGTTGGCCAGAAATATCCGTAGCGAAGTGCATTTTTCCGCTAACGTCTGCCCCTCGGTGTGATCACTACATCTACCTTTATGGATTTCCATGTGTATTTTCCTAGCATCATCCTTGGTTACACACCTGAGCAAGTGGGTAGAGAATTCTCTCCTGTAAGGTATCCTTGCATCATAAACCGTTGTGCCTTTTGAAGGAGCTTCTTCCTTTCATTCGTCTGCCGGGAGGATTCCCTTGAGTAAATAATCCTTGATTGGAGTCATCTACGACTCCTCTTCCTCCATAGCCTCCAAAACCATTCGACATCCATCTAGTCGATACTTAGAGCCATTAAGATTTCCACTGGTACCAAATACATTGTTAACCAAAAAAATGCATCAATACCCTGGATTGAGTGTGAAAGCACCAGCCCTGTTTATCAAAGAAAATAAGATAGAAAAAGCGATAGTAGATCGCATAAAAAGTAAAGGAACAAGAAGATTTTTATAGTGGTTCGGCTGTTAATGAAGTCTACTTCCACTTTATAACTTTATATTAATTGATTACTGTTACAAGTGAAATCAGATTACAATATGATTGAATCTCCTAAGTTAGATCAAGTAACAAGTGAAAGAGTTACTGGGGAATCACAGTGAACACTTAGGTGACTATTGTGTGGGAGGAGAAGAGTAAAGAGTAGTTTCTGAAGAGTTTCAGTAACTTGTCCAGAAGATCCTCTTCATGTTGCAAGTAGGACTATATTTATAGGGGTTGGAGAGCTATTGGGCTTGGCCGTTTTGCCAGAAGCCTACACTCGACGACACGAGGACGCACCAATTTTTTTGTTACGATCCAACTTAATGTGATGGGTCATTAGCGATCCATAGGGCATGGATCGCCAGCGATCCATAGGGCATGGATCGCCAGCGATCCATAGGGCATGGATCACCAGCGATCCATGTACTTAGGGGAATTTTGGATCATTTACTTTAGGTTGCATTCCTTACCACATGTAGATGCTCTCCATGTAATTTGGTAACTAATTGCCTTGTTTGGATGGTGATTCGTATACAGGTTGCATTGAACTATGACTGGAACCAGATGAATGCTTACTTCTCAAACTAGTTTGCTTGGAATACCATGAAACTTGGCAGACTTCCTTAGAAAAGATATTAGATCATGATGCAAGAAGTTTGGAGGGTCCATGAGCAAGCCTTATGGATCGCTAGGGTGATGAATCACTAGCGATCCATCCCCTTAGCCTATTTTTGCTTCTTTCCTTTTGGGTCATTCCTAGTTCCTTCTTCTGGTCCTTTTGGTTGATTCTTAAGATGTTTTGACTTACCATGGACGTTCTTACTTCCTTTGAATTCTATTAGGTTAAAAATCAGATTAACATTTGCCTTCTAGAGTATGCCTTCGTTGGAAACAAGGTGTGCTCTGGAATTTTGAGTTCTCATTTCATGAAGTTTAATTGATCGTGTTGAGGCTATCATGCAAATTTGGTTTTGGCTATTCAGCCATTTGTTGAGTTCCAATGTTAATCGTCGTTGCTCTTAACGATAAACCAATTTCAATCCCACAACTTTCCAAATGCTTGCAAACAACACTTAGATCATACTTGATGAGTTTGGAGAAAATTGACTGCAACTTGATGGATCGCTAGCGATCCATGGTCCATGGATCACTAGCGATCCAAGGACTTAGCAGAATTTTTTCCATTCAGTCTCCTACTTAACTTTGTTCGAGCCGACCTTCCATCATTCCATGTTTTCATTTGCAAACCAAGCCATTTTCCTTACGACCCGATCCAAACTCCCCCAAACCCTAAACTTGCTCCCACCATCGTCGTCGTCGATGTCCACCGTCAAAGCTTCTTGCCACCATCCCCACTTGACTTTGCCGTCATCTCGAGCCAGCCTTTAGTGCCTGAAACATCACCTACTTGGATCACCGTCGACCTTGTCCACCTTGGATCACCAACAACTTGAGATTCATCGTGTTCGCCTTCTGACTTGAGGTTGGTGATGTGGATTTTGGCTCTTATTTAGCGATTTGGTGATGACGTTGTGTTGGTGATGGATGAAATGGAGAATTCAAGTTGATTGCGACTTTGTGGAAGAAGATAGTAAATCGAGTCTTGAATTCTTCACAACGAAGCTCAGGTTTTGCCCCGGTGCTCGACATGTTTTGCTATCTTCATCCACAGAGTTAGAGTTAACTTGCACCAAGTTACACCATTAATTCGACATGGCATCTTGCAGAATGATTTTGGTTTTTCTAGGAGGTGATAATAGCTTAGGGTAGCGTCTTGTATGCAACTCATGCTGTTATCACTTTTCAGAGAACTGAAATCGACTTATGTTGAGAATTCTCTACTCGATTTGGACCTATTGATCTATAGTTGCTCACTTTGGATTGGTCCTGTCATTGCACAGTCGATGTACCTGGAATAGGAAGAGCTTTCCATATTGCTTCAGACAGTAGATCCGTTATCGACCGTTGATCGGTAATGGGTAAGTATAGGAGAAATAACTTTAATGAATGGCAAAAAAAGCTTTTTCCTTTCTTCGCTGCGAGTGATCTATCTACATAAGATAGAGTGTTCGTAGTGTTCAGGACACCAAGCCCATCCCACGTAGATAACACACTGCACTTGACCTAGTCAACGCTTGAAATCTGATGAGTTGGCATAAATTAATATTTTTTTCGGATTTCAAGTGTTAACTTCTGGTTATAAATAGAATTATTTGACCATGTTAGATACAAGTTCTGTTGTATAGAATGAAGCACTTGTCATCCCGTTGTAAATCCAGTGGAGGAAGTCCGGTACTTTCAGAAGCCGAATCGACATCAGTTATGCCTTCACAAACGGTTTGAACAACGCCTACTTCTTCGACACCACCAGCTAAATATGGTTAATTGGTTCCAGTTGGTCCGGTTATAGATCAAACTCCTCCAAACTTTAGAGTTTTACTCAACCCTTCAGAGAGAGCTTCCTCCGTAATCTCTGCTGAAGTCTTGCATAATATTTGTTTACAGCATGGAATTCTGGATGATGACGTATGCCTTCTTGAAAAATGAGTTTGCATACATGCCACCTTCGGGGTATACCGCCTGCTACAGGTACATGTGATTGAATGGAGCAGTGCACCCTTCAATCCTTTCTTGAGAGAGACCATCCTAAACTTGGAAATTTCCCCATTTCAGATTCACCCCAACAGGTACGCGATTTTGACTTGTCTTCACATTTTGTTTATGCGGACATTCAATCGTGCCTCAAGCTTTGATGAGCTGAGATGCTTCCTCTCATTCAAGAAGAGAGATGAATGTCCATCCCTTATAATCATTGAGGCTCAAAGAAGTCGCAAAATTATGCTGCAGCTTTAAAGTAATTTGTCCTAGTTCAAGACTTAATATTTTTTCATCCGATGTCCTAAGGGATTTAATCGCCTTTGGACGACTAGGGGTAAGTATTCTCTTTTACTCATTGAGATTTAATACGATGATGCGGGAATTTTAATAGACTGAATACTCGTAGTTATTTCGAGGCCAGACAAAGGTCCATCACTTGATCCCATCTTCCATACTCTGAAGGCCATAGACGCTAGAGAGAGATTGGTCAAGTCTTTGCTGATGGATGAGAATCTGCTTCGGTATGGGTTGTTGTATCTCGTCTCCTTCGCGTTCTAGGATTCAAACACGCTCTGCTTCATTGCATGACTCCGAAGAGGGTGATCTACCAGAAGTAGAAGGTCCATCCGGTGGGTCAACCGAGGAAATTCATGAAGGATAAGGCATTACAACCAGAGCCAGTTGCCCGATTAGGATGCCCCCGATCCCGAAGGAGGGGCAAGGGGGGTTTAAGTAGCGTGAGGGCAAGGCTGCGGTGATCACGAAAAAGGAGGAGGGTGAAATTGAGAGTAGTAGTAGCTATGATACTCCTCTAATGATGAGGAATTTGATGCAAGTTTTAGTGAAGGAGACTTTGAATCATGCGACGAAACTCCGGAAATGAGTCCGATTCTCCCAGATTCACCTCCCTAAGAGATTATTGCTAAAGATGCTCCCTTAGTAGCCGAACGACTTCATGGTTCTCCGCCTAAGGAAACCGATATCAACTTTGGGGACTTGGGCAATGTTTATATAAACATCGATGAACTCATGGGAGATGATTTCGAGTTTGAGGGATTGTCTTCTCACCCCGGTCATGCTGTGTCTAGAGTTAGCCCGATTCCCATTGTAGTGGCTTCCCGATACGGTTTGTGAAGTCCTTTTAGGCCACCTACAACACGTTACACATATCACTAGGGTCACATACACTTACATATGCATTATTTGAGTTCATTTTCTATCGCTAAAGTTCTTATTTTTTATTTTAGGTAATATGAGAGGTCGTGGACTTTATGTGGACCTTGAACAATTTACAAACACACGACGCAGGTCAAAATGGATTTCAAGCTGCCATCAGCCCCAAGAAACCGAGGAAGAGTGGAGAAGGAAGAAAGATTCAAAAGCCAAAGTTCATCATTGGGACGATAGAGATCAAGCCAGAGTTTATAGGAGTGGTTATGAGAAGAAGAAAACTCCCGACGATTGGGAAGAACCATCCAAGAAATCGAAGGTAGACCTTGGTTCTCCATCTTCCGAGCACCAAGCATTTTCCCCGGCTCCAGTCTCTATTGGAATTGAAGTTCCAACTTCTAGTGTTCAAGTCTCTCCATCAATCTAGACTCCGTTAACTCACATAGTGCTTGTTTTTGGTTCTTCACAGACACGTAGGAGGCTGGCTTATATTCTCCCATATGGTCCTCCTAAGCTTGAAGCCATGCTCCCCGGGTGGTTTCTGAAGGGAGTTAAATTTGATCGTGACTTGCTCCCGATCCGTAAAGATTCTTATATGCCCCATCTCCAGGCGATTCAAAGCTATTTGGATCAATATGAAGGATGGGAGAAGTTATGTAAGCAACTGGCGGACACAAACCGTAACAACTACCAAGAGATCCTTTCCTTCGAGTCGAAAAAAGATGATTATGAGAGGATGTTAACGGAACATGATGCCAGAATCGAGCAATTGATAAAGGAGAGGGAAGTTGCACTTCGAGGTAGCAAGGGCAATGTTAGTTTGCTGAAGGAATTGAAAGAGGCCCACACAAAAATCGAGATTATATTCCAAGATGAAATCAAGAAAGCCCATACTGATGAGGTTAAGCTGAAAAAGGAGCTTGAAATTCGAGATGAGATCATCGAAGCTTAGAAGAGAACTATTGCTGATCATGACAAAGCCGTCGAAGCTCATAAAAAGACAATTGCTGATTATGCGAGAATGATGGAATCCCGTGACAAGACCATTTCTGACCAGGCTCAAATGATTGCTTCACTTCAAGAAAAAGTCACGCAGCTTAACATTAAAAAGACCTAAGTCGGAGTGGAGAAGGCCACCGTGACAGTGGACTACTTGGAGCTGCAGGATACTTTCGAAAGGAAGATGGAGAAGATGGATAACACCATCTTGAATTTCTATGTTAACTCCTTGCTGCATCAGGGCTGCCTCAGCTATCTGGGCCCAAAATTCCCACGTACTCATTCTATGGTTTGGGAAGATGTTCTAGCCCATTTTCGAGAAAATGGGGATGTATACACTGAACAAGATTTGGAGGAAGCTATCTCAACGAAGAGTCGAAGAAGGCTTTGGTAGAGGGTCGGGAGATAATCCGGATTTAGAGGAAGTAGGAGGCTACCGATGCTACTGCAACTGCTAAAGCGTTATCAGAGGCTTTCATTTTCGGGCCTGGCGAATCATCAAAGCAGCCTCGCGATCAGTCAGGAACTATTCCGGTTTCAGCCGGTACTGCTTTGTTGTCTGCCCTTTCAGCAGCTATTTCGGAAGCCTTGGGTGATCCTGGAACTTCATCAAAGATCGTGCATCCTTCCAAAGAAAGAGACGGTGAGGAATACGAGGTCAAAATTCTCGGTCACACTTCTGATGCAGGTAACCTTCTTGTTTCTCCCAAGTTTGAGAAGTTTTAGCTCACTCTACAAGAACAAGACATATTGAATGCTTTCATTTTTCATCTTAAAGGTCTGTCTTCCTTGCCTATTGAATTGCTAATTTTTTCAGTCCCCGGGCCTGCTGCTATTTCGACCGCTTTGACCGCTTCGATGCTTGTTTCTGTAGCTGCTTCAATCACCACGCCTATGTTTGGCTCACAACCAGGGCTGGAATCCGAGAAGATTGCTGTGTTGCATTCCCTGGATGACCCTTCTGTATCTTTAGAGGGCGATTTAATCGCAGCTGACAATCGAGAGTAGGTAGACCAAACTGGCCAGCTAAGTAAAGCTGAACAACATATGGTGGCAGTTAATATGGAAAAGTTTGAGGAAAGAAAATCTTCAAGGAGCTCCCGCAAGTCCCAGAAGCACAAGACCAAAGGGGAGTCTTCCGAGGGTGTTGAAGAATAAGGAGGAGACCTGGGCATGCAGTCAATAATTGATATCTCTGGCATGACACAACTCATGGCAGGGATTCTAAGAAGAAGAAGAAACTTCCAACCAAAGGCGGAAAGGGAAGTGGTGAAAAGAAACACCGACAGGCTCAGGTGACAGTGTAGTTGGATACTGGAACATTTTGATTTGTTTGACATGTATCTTGTACAAATGTAGAGTCTGCACTTATTACTTTTGTTGTAGCATTTGTACTTTTCCTTTTATTGGCTGATATTATGTAGGTACTATCCCTATATTTTGACTTTGTATAAAAAATGTTATAAGGAATGAAAAGATTAATGTTTCAACTGTCATCTCTTCCGTGTTCTTCCTTATTTATCATGTACTTAGCTCGTTTTCTATACTACTTATGTTTGCACATGGCACGATTGCTTGTTCCGCGATTTCTATACTTCACATTGCCGTGCCGTGTTTCGCGATATATAATGCCTTTATTTCCATGATTTCACACATTATGTATGCATTTTTTAACTTTATAACTAGATTCGTTGTGATAGCCAAAATTCTTTGTTTGGAGAAACGGGCATGTGGAGTAGTTTTCCTTTCAACTTAGTGTTAGTATGTGTGTCGGGCCTGTGGAGTAGTTTTCCTTTCAACTAGATGTTGGTATATGTGTGCCCACTACTTTACAGGGTTGTTTTCTCCCAACACTTGAAAAATGACCGGTTGATCTGAGCGATTCCTCGGATGTCTGTAACCGAATTTACTTTGCGTTTCCAATCTTTGGGAACTTGTGACTCGAGCATCTCAATTCCAAAGATTCTATCGATCAACGATCGGAATTCTTTGTCGATTTCTAGTTGTGTGATACTGCTGAATTCATGTCAATTACTTTTGATAGTGAGGGTGGATTCTTGTTAGTCCTACAATAGACGAGTTTCCTGGTGTTGTCAGGACAATACCGGTACTTACAAGATCTTAATGGCTTGCTGATGGTACTGGAGTAACATCGAGTAGCGCTTGTGTAGAGTGCGTGGCTTACGAAATGCTTGGATTTTAAGAGAGTGCACGGCTTATGAAATGCGTGTTTAACGACGAATTTTCTATCGGTTTAGAAAATCGTCGATAAAATTCAAATTAAAATTTAATCGCAAGCGCACGGCGTACTATCGTAGTACGTAGCGAGTACGGGGCGATCCGTAGGGAATTTTTTTAAGATTTTAAAATTTTCTAATCAATCAAATTAGACCAAAATGAGAGAAGATTGTTAACTACAAGCAAAATAAAGCTAAAAAATAGAATTAAAATGAGATTAGAGAACAATTTAGAGGCAAATCCACTCTCATTTTTTTATAAATCAACAATCAAACAATCTATGATCTCTATTTTTGATATTAAGTGAAATAATTGTTGTATTTATCATAAGTATGGTTTATTTATGTTATTAATTAACATAACTTAAACCATCAAACTAATTCTCATGAAAATGAAGCCAAAGCAAAAGCTATTTTAAGTATGATCTATTTACTATTGTAATTAGTAATATAGATCATCAAATTTTGTTTTTACTTTCATTTCAAAATCAAAAATCAATTAGCAAATGATGATATAAATTATGTTTATGTTGAATAAGAATAGCTCATTTGCAATAGCAACATAAGCTATCAAACCCACTTGTATAAACTTACATCAAAATCACTTTCATGAAGCACAAATAAAAGAGATCATAAATCATAGAAATATTGAAATTACATAAAGTTAGAGAGCTTCATTTCCCCTAAATCAAAGGGGTTTAGCTACTCATTTGTGTTACAAAATCAACACTTGTAAATTTCAACATTAAAAAGCAAAAGAAATAGAAAATAAGAAAAGAAAAAAAATGAGATTAACTACTTGCATAAAAAATAAAGCTACACTACTTGCATTAATGTAAATCTAATCTACTAAGAAAGAAAAGAAAAGAGCATAGAAGTAAAAATGAATATAAAAGTAAAAAGAAGCATGTAGAAAAGAAAAGAGAAAGAGGTTAGGAAGCCATTTTTATTTCATGAAACATTGACATTACAACTTGCTTTCTTAATTTCCTACTAATGTGAAAGAGTAAGAAGATATTTACATGTACATAAGAGGACTATTCATACATGCATAAAACCCTAACTCAGTTTTTAGGGTGCTTCCCAAAATGCCCTTTAGGAAGTGTGGCCACCAAGTAACCATTAGCCACTGATTAATCCATTATTAAATGTGCATGAAGCTTTAACCTCCACATAGTTGTCCATTAGCTTCTAATTGTAGATTTAGGTAAGTGGGTAGGGTCCTCCATTATCATAAGCTTGAATTATTTCCTCTTCATTCCTTTGTATTCCCTTGTGCATGCACATATCTTCATGAAACCCTCTTCCATATGCATCCAAATTCCTATAAAAATTATGAAAAATGTCCAAGTAAAAAATCCCAAATTAACACATGCACAAAAATGACTATTTTTCCCCTGTATGTAGATGAATATATGATGATTTGAAAATAATTGAATTTTGGTTTTAAACATGTTAAAATACCCAAATATGACATTTATTTAAATAAAAATAGATAAAATATGGATGTAAATACATGCATATTTACGTGCATATCAAATACCCCCACACTTATCTTTTTCTTCGTCCTCGAATAAAGGAAAACTAAGATAAATCCATTTTCATAGGGAGCACGATTGCATTGTGCGTATGCAACAAGCTGTTAAACCTCTGGGTGTCCCTAGTAGGACGAGTGTTGTCTTGTAAGGGTTTTCAGTGGATACTACCCACAAAATCCGAATGCAAAGTGAAAATATTTACAAAATGCAAGATTTATTTACAAAGAGATGAATGTAAGTTTTAGAAAATATTTACAAATTAAGGATTACTTTTAAATCAACATGAATAAGTTAAATATAGGTTTGGTTATTATCTTGAAAATTATTAGTCATTTACTTGTCAAAATTTCCAATAAAAACGAAGTTATCATAACAAACAGACGATAGTTTAACTCGTTGTTTCGGTCGATAATACAGTGTAACTATGAAATAGATCCTTAGTTAATTATCAAAGTTTATCAAAGTGGTATTTTCATTTCTTTCCAATAACAAGTCAAATCAAACAAGTTAAAATGGTGCTTGAATTTCAATTGCTTACTCTCTCTTATTTGAAAATTTTATTGATATTAACAATATTTACATATGCCTAACTTAGATAAACTGAGGCCAGATATATTACCCATGCACTGCCTTGCGAACTGATGTGAGGGGAATACAGAGCGTGGCGAGTGAACACACAAGTGTGAACACTTATCGACTGTATGCGTTATTAAAAAGAATTTTTATATACATACACCTAACTCAGATAAACTGAGGCCAGATATACCGATCGTGCACTGCCTTTTGGGCTTATATAAGAAGGGTACAGAGCATGGCGAGTGAACACATGACTCTAGGTGTTAAAAATATATACATATATAATTTTTTTTGCTTATATATATTTTTGTGTTTTTTTTCTATATATATATTTTTTGAAAAGTGAGGGTTTTGCAAAATCATCTTAGCACCATTTAACTTAGAAGATAAAAATGTTATATGCTTTACTTTTAATTTACTACTTTTTTAAACAAAGATTTTCATTTAGAATATATTTCATAATTAACACATATGAATCTTCCTATATACTAGTTAAACCATTGTTATTTGTAATCAAACTTCAATTTTATTTTTGTTAAGACAAATAAATTTTCAAAAATTTCAATTTACTAACCAAAACTTATACTTATCCTATAGTGTTTCTTCAAAAACAAATCAAAATACTAAAGAGAAAATGTTTTTGAGATTTAGAAGTTCTGAGATTTTTTTTAGATAAAAGAAAATGAAAATTCAAAAATGCCATGAAACTTAAAAAAAATGACAATGGGACTCCCCCCCACACTTAATATTTAACCGTGTCCCCACAGTCAATGCACGATATAATGAGTGTAACGGGAAAAAATATGTACATATTTACAAAAGAGGGTTAACATTCTTACTAGACGTAGCTTGGCTCATGAAGAATCATGAGCTCCTCCACTTGGTTACTGGGCAATTCCAAGAAAGGTTTCAAACGATGACCGTCGACTTTGAAAATCGATCCATCCCTGGGGTTTTCTATTTCTACGACACCATGTGGAAAAACAGTTCATACCACAAACGGTCTGGTCCATCTCGATTTAAGTTTCCCAGGGAATAAATGAAGTCTTGAGTCATATAAAAGAACTTTCTGGTTAGGCGAAAACGTTTTTCTTGGAATTGACTTGTCATGAAAAACTTTTGTTCTTTCTTTGTAAATTTTCTCGTTTTCATACGCGTCGTTCCTAAGTTCTTCTAGTTCTTTGAGTTGTAGTTTTTGGTTTTCGCCAGCTTTCTCAAGATTAAAGTTTAAGTTCTTTATTGCCCACAACGCTTTGTGTTCGATTTCAACGGGTAAATGGCAAGCTTTACCGTAAACTAAACGAAATGGGGACATCCCAAGGTTAGTTTTAAAAGCAGTACGATAAGCCTAAAGCGCGTCGGTCAATTTCTAAGACCAATCTTTTCAATTTTTGTTAATAGTTTTCTCCAAAATTTGTTTGATTTGTCGATTTGAAACTTCAACTTGACCACAAGTTTAAGGATGATATGGAGCAGATAACTTGTGGGTTATCGAGTATTTTTTCGTTAAAGTTTTAAAAGAACGGTTGCAAAAATGGGTTTCGTTATCACTGATTATTATGCGAGGTATGCCAAACTTCGAAAAGATGTTTTCTTTGAGAAATTTCACAACAATTCTATGGTCGTTGGTTTTGCAAGGAACGGCTTCGACCCATTTTGAGATGTAATCGACAGCGAGAAGGATATACAAGTTTCCAAAAGAATTGGGAAAAGGTCCCATAAATTCGATACCCCACACATCAAAGATTTCGATCGTAAGAATGGGGTTTAGAGGCATCATATCTCGTCGAGAAATTCGTCCAAGCATTTGACATCGATCGCAAGTTTTGCAAAATTCAAATTAGTCTTTGAAAAGAGAAGGCCAATGGAAACCACACTGAAGCACCTTTTATGCAGTTTTTCGAGGATCGAAATGTCCACCGCACGCTTGATCGTGGCAAATTGAAAGAACATTCCTGATCTCATTATCTGGAATGCAACGTCGGATGATTTGGTCGGGGCAATATTTGAACAAGTATGGATCGTCCCAATAGAAATATTTCACTTGGGACATGAATTTGTATTTATTCTGTTTGGACCAAGATGCAGGAGTTTCTTTAGTGACTAAGTAGTTCACTATATCAGCGTACCATGGATCGATAGAAATTGAAAGAAGTTGTTCATCGGGGAAGTTTTCATTGATTGGCAAAGAAGATGGTGCGTTCGGAAGACGAGATAAGTGATCGGCTATGACATTATCGGATCCTTTTTTGTCCTTGATTGTAAGATCAAACTTTTGTAATAAAAGGATCCAGCGAATTAAGAGAGATTTAGCATCTTTTTAGTGAAGGGATATCGAAGCACAGAATGGTCCGTGTACACAGTAATGTGTGACCCTATCAAGTAAGGTCAAAACTTTTCGAGCGCAAAAACGACAGTTAGAAGCTCTTTTTCGGTTGTTGTGTAGTTGAGTTGAGCGTCGTTCAGAGTCATGCTAGCGTAGTATATAACGTGAAGGATCTTGTTGATGCGTTGTCCTAAGACAGCACCAACTGCAAAGTTTGAAGCATCACACATTATTTCGAAAGGAAGATCCCAATTGGGTGCGCAAATTATTGGAGCATAAATGAGTCTGTTTTTGAGACGTTCGAAAGAAGAGATACAATCAGAGTTAAAATTGAAAGGAACGTCTTTTCCAAGAAGAGTTGTCAAAGGACGAGCGATTTTGCTAAAGTCTTTCACAAAGCGTCGGTAAAAGCCAGCGTGTCCTAGAAATGATTGAATGTCCTTAACAGATCTGGGAATGGGTAGGTTTGCAATTACGTCAACTTTCACTTTATCTACCTCAGTGCCTTTATTTGAGATGATATGTCTAAGGACTATGCCTTTTTTGACCATAAAGTGGCATTTTTCCCAATTCAAAGTCAAATGTTTTTCTTTATATCGATTTATAACCAATTCGAGATGATGTAAAAAATCGAAAAAAAGAATCACCAAAGATAGAGAAATCATCCATAAAAACTCTAGAAAGCGTTCAATCATGTCAGAAAAGATACCAACCATGCATCGTTGGAAAGTAGCAGGAGCATTACAAAGTCCGAATGGCATACGTCGATAAGCAAAGGTACCGAATGGACACGTGAAAGTCATTTTCTCTTGATCTTCGGGAGCGATTGAAATTTGGTTATAGCCGGAATAACCATCAAGGAAGCAGTAGAATTCATGGCCGGCTAAAAGTTCGAGCATTTGGTCAATGAAAGGAAGAGGGAAGTGATCTTTTCGTGTTGCAGCATTTAATTTTAGATAATCAATGCAAACACGCCAACCAGTTTGAGTCCGAGTAGGAATGAGTTCGTTAGCGTCGTTTGTTATAACGGTAAGTCCGGACTTTTTAGGCACGACATGAATTGGGCTAACCCAGGGCTATCAGAGATAGGATATATGATACCGTTATCGAGGAGCTTAAGAATTTCATCATGAACCGCATCTTTCATTTTTGGGTTAAGCCTCCATTGCGCATCACGAGTGGGTTTGGCTTCGTCAATTAAGTGAATGCGATGTTGGACAATAGCAGGGCTAATTCCCTTAATATCGGTAATGGACCACCCAATTGCTTCTCTGTTTTTCAAAAGAAGAGAAAGTAAGGAGGTTTCTTGATCAAGAGAGAGAGAGAGTTGCGGAAATTATGACGGGAAACGTTTCGTTATCACCTAAGTATGCATACTTAAGGTGATCGGGAAGTGGTTTGAGGTCCAACTTTGGGTGTTTCTCGATCAAAGAATTAGGTTGAGATTCAGACTCAACCGGAAGCGATTCAAAAGGAAGAGTGTATTCAATCTCATTGGGTATTTCATGAAACAAATTTTCATACTCAGCTTTGCGTTCGTCATTAAGATCAAGTGTCTCATTTTCGAAGTTTTCGTGAATGGCACTAAATTCCAAATTTTGGTCACGAGGTTCATTCGATTGGCTTTCAAAATTGAAAATTTTGAGATCCAAATTCATGTTTCCAAAAGAGATTTTCATCGAACCGTTGCGACAATTGATTAAGGCATTTGAAATGACTAAGAATGGTCGGCCTAAAATCAATGGAATTTGACTCGCGGTATTTGTCATAGGTTGTGTATCGAGAACGATAAAATCAACGGGGACTATGAATTGCCCTACTCGAATGAGCACGTCCTCGATTTCTCCCACAGGCCTCTTAATGGAACGATCAGCGAATTGAAGCGTGACCTTTGTGGGTTTGAGGTCACCTAAGCCTAATTGTTCGTACACGAAGTATGGAATCAAGTTGACACTCGCGCCTAAGTCAATCAAACATTTGATAATCGTGTTTTCTCGAATTGTACACAAAATCGTAGGGCATCTAAGATCTTTGTATTTAACGGGCATGGAGTGGGACAAGACTTCACTCAAACTGGCAGCCAAGAAGACTTTTTTGGGCACTTGAGTGTGTCTCTTTTGGGTGCACAAGTCCTTAAGAAATTTCGCGTACATGGGGACTTGCTGAACGATGTCAAGAAGTAGGATGTTCACTTTCACTTGTTTAAAAATTTCGAACATCTTTTCCATTTGGTCTGAGTGTTTCTTGGGTCGAAGACGATGTGGAAATGGAACACGATACTCGGTAGGTGGGTCTACTCGAGTAGAAGAAGAATTTTGATCGGCATTTGATTCAACGTTTGGCTCCAATTTTTATTCCGATTCGTTTGAAGCGTCGAGAGAGGTTTCTGGTAAATCATTTGGGTTAACGACTTGATTATCGATTTGTTTACCGGAACGTAAAGTTATGATAGCATTTAATTGGGTGACGTTGCTATCTTGAACAACATGGGCTTGATTTGAATTTGCATTTTGATTTCTAGGATTTTGAATTGGATGGCTTGGGAATGTGCCTCGTTCACGTTCGCTCACAGACGTGGCTAATTAGCTCATTTGCATTTCAAGTTTTGCAATTGATTGGTTTGTGTTTTGCATATATGAGGTCAATAAATTTTACAAATTGCTATTTGATTAAAGGCTTTGAGTAGTTGCTTTAGCCAACATTTCAAGAGTTTTCTCAAGTGAACTTAAACGTTTATCGTCTTGGGGAGGATGAGCAGAATTTGGTTGAAAATTTGATTGTTGCAGTTGATTATGAGACGGAACCGCAAAGTTTGGTTGAAAATGGTTGGGCTGAAAGGGAGAATTCGAAGCATTATTCGAAAATGCTTGAAAATTTGGACGAACCATATTGGTGTTGGGATTGTTTTGGTTCCAAGCGAAATTCGGATGATTTCTCCAACCTGGATTGTATGTTGGAGAGAACAGGTCGTTTTTGGCTTTATTGAAAGCATTGATTTATTCGACAGAATTGGGGCACTGGTCGACTATATGATTATGATCGTTGCATTTAGAACACATCGGTTGGGAAGCTTGGTTCATTTGATTTGATGAGAAAACGTTATCGAATTTTTTAATCATTGCGTCGATCTTAGCTTCCAAAGCAAAAGAAGATCCTATCGAGTGTGCACTCGATCGTGAGTAAATTGATTTTTCGTTTGAACGTTCTCATTGGGATGATTTTTCGGCGAGGTTTTCAAGAAATTGCCAAGCATCGTCGTGATGTTGGGCAAGAAAGTTGCCTTGGCACATTGATTCGAGCATGGTTCGTGAGCTGTTTTCGAGTCCATCGTATAAGATTTGGCAAATCGTCCATTTTTCCAAGTTATAGTGTGGACATTTTATCAAAATCTCTTTGAATCTTTCAAAATATTTTCCAATGGTTCTCCCTTGAATTGATTAAAATTTACAATTTCGTTTCAGATTCTACTAGTTTTTTCCAAGGGGTAAAACTTTTTTAAGAAAGCTTTTACGAATTCTTCCCAAGTTTTGATTGAGTTTGATGGTAAGCTGTACAACCATTTTTCAGCGTAATCCGTAAGAGCGAATGGGATTAATCGAAGTTTGATTCCGTCATCGGAAGGTTATTGGAGTTTAATGGTTGCGCAAACTTGTTCAAATTTAGTCAAGAATATGTATGGGCCATCGTGTTCAAAATTTTGGAAGCGTGGCAATATGGATCAAGTGAATTTCGAAATGATTACCCTAGGGGAGGGTAACGTGATGTAAGATGGAATAGAAACTCTATCGGGAAAGATTCTATCCATAAGAGTTCGAGGGGCGTTCTCGTTCGCCATTTCGGGAGGATCGTCTGTTCGAGTTAAACGATTAGTTGTTGAGTCACAAGTACAACGATTTGTTGTTATGTCACGTGTCCAAGTACTTATGCACAAGTGAAAGTCAAGAAGAGAAAGAAGTTAGAATCGATTTAGAGAATGAAACAAGATTTGGAAAATGAAGTGAGAAATTGTTTTTGTTTTTGATTTTTTTTTTAAAAAAAGAAAGGAAACTATTTACTAAGTGAAATTTATTTTCAAAAGAGAAGTTTGATTTTTTTTTCTTTGGCTTTTCATTTTTTTTATATGTTTTTGTTTTTATTTTATTTTTTTGTTTTTTTAAGTTTTCAGATTTTCAAATATTTACCAAAAGGAAATTTTTTTTGTTTTTGTTTTTACAAAATGGGAATTTGATTCTTGTTTTTTAATTTTTTTTTTGTTTTTGGAAAGATTTTCTTTTTTTTTGGATTTCCTTTTGAATGAAAAACCAAGTTAAGTAAAATTTACAATTTTTTTTTGGATTTTGGATTTTTTGTTGTTTTTTTAATTATGCATGAAATAATGCAACTAAATGAATGCAAAGGACTTAATTACAATTTTCTGTCCTTAGTAGCTCCTAACCCAAAATTGTATGGTCACATTGTAACGACCCGATATTTTCAACCATTCGCATCCATTATAAGTGTATAGGCAGACACTCATGCCGGAGTTGAATTGCTCAAAATACCGCGTTGTAAATAAAATTTGGCAAATCTCAAAATATACAGTAAATAAATATAATCACAGATCACAGACACAAAGTAAAATAGTGCAGCGGAAGTAAAAGAAATAGTAGTTCATGAAGCTACTATCTAAATATGTCAGAGTTACATAAGATACAACAGAAGAAATAGAGTACAACAAAAGTCTCAATAAAATAACCAAGTACAAGCTGAGTAGAACAACGGAATTGAAATAGATAGGACATGACAAGCAGATAATCTCCAGCGATTCAAATCTCCAAGAGAGTGGAAATCCAAATCTGTGAATAACTCAGGCTGACCCGAGCGTAAAGCAAAACACAAAATACTCGAGTTAGGACAATATATACTTATATAATGTAAACCAACTCAAGTGAACTGTAATAAAGGTACAAGTAACTTAGAAGATGCTTGGGACCGCCCATCCTCTAAGGATCCGTTAAAATATCTACTATGTAGTAATATTCGCTATTATAATAGTGTCTAAATAAGTAAAGTATAATCATATAGAAAATAGCGTTAAGGGGATGGAGAACCTTAACGCGGTCGGATCTTAAAATCATAATCGTAGTAAAGCTCGATATGGTAGGTGACACGGCACAACTAGGCAATGCCAGGGTAGATATACCAATTACGCATCCGGACTAGTGGTGACGCATAGCAGCCACTACCGCCCACCTCGAACAACACTCCCAAATCAAGGGTGGCCACCAAATCAATCACAAGTAATAGAATGGTATCGAAGAAGTGTGTCCGATAAGAGGTGCTACCTCATTGGTCCGTCAATCGCTCCTGTTTTAGCCACCTTATGCCAACTCACGGGAGTTGGGTCCACGTATATACCTTAGTATCGTCGCCACCATCCTACTTCATTCTGGAAACTCCACCGCGTACACAGTTGTCAAAGTGGTTTTCGGTATCGACAGAGAGTATGTCCATATCCGATCCCGGTCTCTTTAACAACCAATCGTTATTATAACCCGTAGGTATAATTTAGAAATAGTTTATACTTCAAAATAGAATATCATTTCAAATCCAAATCTTTATCAAAATAAAGATTAAATCAATTCCAAACCATTTCAATATATTTAAAATATCATATCTTTTCAAAACTTCATTTCAATATATCAAAATATCGTATCTTTACAAAACTTCATTTCAAATCATTTTAATATATCAAAATATCAAATCTTTCCCAAACTTCATTTTCAAACCATTTTTATATAATAAAATATCATATCAGTTCAAATCCAAATATTCAACTTTAAATACCTTTTAAATTCAAAGATATCATTCATTTACTATCATTTCAAATCACCTTTAAATAGTTTATATTCCAATCAAAATAATTCATTTAAACCTTTTAAAAGTGTAATTATTATATTTTTAAATCAAGTATTCAATTTCCAAAGTTTCAAACCATTCTGAGTTCGTTTACTAAGTTAAAAACCCTAATTATTAAGATTTCAGCATTTCACAGCATTTAAAAACAATTGCTATAAGTTATATTTGAAAACATTTTTAATTCAGCAAAGACAGCACTTAAAACTGCTGTTAAAACTCGGTTTTAGTTGAATTATAGTTCAAAACAGAAAAGACAGCATTTCAGAAGTGCTGCGGTAGTTCAGATTTCAAAACAAGGGTTAAATTTGATTTCAACATAGACTGCAGATCATTATAGCATTTCCAAAGAATCCTATAATAGGCCTGAGTTCAATATTAGCCTACAAGTTCAACTACAGCAACTACAACATTTCAGAAATGCTGTAATAGCTCTTTTTACACAATTTTAGTTCAAAACAGAATCTATAGCATTTCTGAATGCTATTAAAAGTTAATTTCAGGTGTTAGTGTATTTCCAGCAATTAAATAACTTTGATTTAAAACACATAAACATTTTAAAAATCATATTTTAACATTTAAAATGTTCATTTACATATCATTTAACATATATCTTTTTTCACAATAAATTTCTTATAATTAAATCCAATTTTCAACAATTTACTTAATAAGTTTAAGTGTAAAAGTTCCATTCTTCACATTTCAACAAATAGACTTAACACTTCAAATTTAAATTACCACTTCACAATTTAACAAAATTTCCAATTTTATTTAATTACCTTAAACCTTTAATTAAAACCAAATTTCACATTTCCTAGTCAAGTTATATTTTAAAAGATCACTTTTAAACATTCATTTATTTAACCACTTAAATTCATAGAAAAATCAATAATACTTTAATAAATCACTTAAATTAAAATTTAATCAAATTATCATATTTACCATTTTACAAATATAATTAAATTTTTATTTTTATTTATATAGCTTAAATATCATTTTAACCAAAATTCCAAATTTCCAACTTAGGTTATATTTCAAAAATCCAGTTAAACCATTCATTAATTACATTTTTAACACATAGAAAAAAATCATACTTTTTTTCATTTTAAAACATTTCAAAATCTATTTAAATCAAATTCCATAAATTTATAATTTTTAAAATACTTAAAAATATCCAAAACACTTTATAAAATAACCACGGGCCTGTATATAATTTTCTAACTTAGGTCAAGTGATACGGATATGTATCATTTCAATCCGCAGTTAAAAAGAAAAATCCGGGTTCTATCATTTCAAACCCGCAATCCCAAGTTAAAATAATTTAAATAAAAATCGTTCAGGCCTATCATTTCAGCCCATAACAATTTTTCCCTATTCTAAAGTCCGTTCGGGTATGTATCATTTCAACCCATAGTGATTCTAATCTACAGGGAACTTGCAGTGTGATAACAGATATAAATAACAGAATAACATTAAATAACAGTAACATATGATATAACAGGTGTAATAACAGGTGTGAACATCATATGATAATAATATAAGCATATATAACATGATAATATATTTCTACAGATTCGTAGGGTGTCAATTTACTAGTTATATAGGTACATATTGTCTGGTGAGAATAACTCACCTGTTTGTGCTGGAGATATCAAAACCAATGACACAATGGAACAAAAGCACGATGACAAGACTACGGACTTGAGTGGAGAGCAAGATCCAAAGCTACAACTCTTGTATTACAACCCAAAACATACATCAAAACAAACACAATTTCAACGCACTTGAAATGGAATAACTTTTAAACGAAAAGAGATTTGAATGTCAAATCTTTTGCCTTGCTTCCTCTATTTTTTTTGCATGGTCAAGGGTTGGTTTTGGCTCTGATTTGAACAGGGAATGGCTTAGGTATGGGCATAAGAATGCATGGCCAAAGTGGTGAAGCATGGAGAAGAAGTTGCAAAGCATGAAGGTGAAGGGGCTTATGCAACATAGCATGGTTTTGGTTCACCAAAAGGGCTCGGCCATAGGAGTTTGGGCTTGGCCATTCAAGTCCAGATCTAGACAGAGGTTGGAGTGGTGTGTAAGGGTCTGGTCAGAGATGGTGGTGGTGGCCAAAGGTGGTGGTGGAAAATGAAGTGGTGAAGCAAATAGTGGTCAACAACATTGCTTTTAAGGCTTAGGTTGCATTTTTGTGGAGTTTGGTCACCATGGTGGGTTCGGCCATGTCAATTTCAGATCTGTACAGAGGCTAAGATGATGTATAGTGGTGGTAGCAAGGTGGTGGTGGTGGCTAGAGGTGGTGGCCGTGGTGTATAATGAAGGGGAGGAGGTGATAAGGTGATGGCTTGCATAGTTAAGGGTTTTCAAGGCATGTTGCATAGTTTTTATAGAGTTGTTCATCATGGAGTGGTGTGGCCTGGTCAAATCAGAGGGGTAGGTGGGTGATGGTGACAAGGAGGAGGTAGTGGAGGTGGTGGCCATGGCAAGCAAGTGGTGGCCGAGCAAACAAGCTAGAGAATCAAGGCAAAACCATAGGAAAACAATGGAAAAAGAAGAGAAAAAGAAGAAAAAGAAGGAGAGGCCATTACCTATTTTTGGATGAAGCCATGAGAAATGAGGAGCTGATTTGTTTTCACGTGAAAAGATGAGAAAAAAAAAGTGGCGGTTACACTAGGGTTTTAGATGGCTAGGGCAAAATTTGAGGAGTTAAAGAAAATGAAGGGTTTGGACAAAAAAGGCTTAAGTTTCCAAGTGTTTTACAACCTTTCATATTTCTTTTCTTTTTAATCTTTATATAAACAAAAATATTCAGAAAAATACTTTACAAACCGAAATCAATTATAAATATGAGAAAACAAATAATAAATTTTGGAAAAATATAAAAAGAATGAAGAAAATTACTTAAAAATACCAAACAGTGTTCAAAAATTATAAATAAATTACTGTCAGTCTTGAAAAACTATACACTTCATTATAAAAATATTATGAAGTGAAAATTTGAATTAAAATAATTTATTTATCATTTTCAAAATAAAATAGATAATTAAATTGGAGAAAATAGAAAAAGGATTAAAGAAAATGTTTAAAATTTACAAACAGGGCATGGAAATTTGCAAGAAAAATACTACTAACTCTGGAAAAATTCCTACCTTACTTTAAAAATATTTAAAAGCCAAAATATATTTTATATAACATAAATGTACAAATTAGAATAAAATATATCAAATAAAAATGTCATTTATATAATTTTAAAATAAAGAATATTGCTGAATAACCCAATATACACACAATATTGAAAACAGTATAACTTTTGCAATTTAAATCCGTTTTCAACGAAACGAAAAGCAGTATTCAAGTTATTAAATCTATTTTTATAATAAAAGATAAAATTCATAAATTTCAAACTTTTAAATTTTCAGGTTAAAAGTCGAAGTTTGACTATTTGACCAAAATTCACATTTTCTGGAAATATTAAATTTAGTCATATTTGGAATTCAAATCCACATACAAAATCAAAGTTTTTATATTTACAATAACAAAATTTATTCTTTTCATAAATAAAGCTTTTAAATCTGGAAAAATCAATTTAAAATTAATTTTAAAATACAGGGTTGTTACACTCTCCCCCACTCAAAACTTTTAGTCCTCGAAAAGGAACGAGGTACGGGAAAGCACCTAAAAAGATAGAATCAATAGAATTAAGACAAGATGATAAGAATATTGTAATTACACCTGATAACTATTGTTATAGGCAAGTTTAACAAGTTGGAGGTGATCAAATCAAGAACACAAACACGAAAAAGATCCTCTAGAGTCTGAATCACCCTTTTCACTTGAGCGACGGTCCATGGATGGAAACAGTGTTCAGATTCCAAAATGAGTAACAAAGATTTCAAAGATTATAAAAAGATTTCTAAACAGACTGGTATAAGTAATAGCCTTTCCATTCTGTAACAAGATAAGAGAAATAAGGACAACCAAAAGATAGTTTGAAAAAAAAAACAAAATAAGATAATAAATTTGAAACAATAATGCTTTGAAATCATAACAATTTAGGGATGTTTATCATTTGGAAATCATACTACTAAAAATCATAACACTTTGGAAATGTTATTCTTAAAAAAGAACATAATACTTAGAAAATCATAACACATTTTAAAAATAATCTTCATTTAAACCATTTTAATCCAAGATCAAACAATATTCATTTTAAAGTTCTAACATTTCTAAGTTCATTCAATTTTAAAAATTTCCAAAACACTTTATTTTCAAAGCAGCATCACTTATAAAATGCTACAGTAGGTATATTAGTACTTCAAATCAGTTTAATTCCAGAAATATTCATTTGGATATCATTTAACTTATGACTTATTAAAACAAACTTTTATGAATGGAATATCCAAATTAAACTATACTTCATTTATTAAGTCAAAAGCTCACTATTTTACTTAGCTCTAAATTTAACACATACCCTAACACTATATTTAAAATACCCATTTCATAAATAGATATTCCTTTAATAAGTTACACTTAAAATTTCCATTTGAAAACCAAATTCTCAATTATCAAGTTTTAATGATGTAAAAATACATTTTAACTATTTAAATCATAATTATTCATTTTTCAAGACATATCTATTTCATAAATAAAATATTTATATAGCAAATATAACAATCAAATTTCTTTACACATTTATTCATTTAGACATCAATTAAACTATGAATTCAAGTTAAATAAACTTTATTACCAAAAGTCCAATTCCAATGTATTTTATTTTATCTATTCAAAGATACATTATTTATTATACAACATATTCATTTTAGGAAATAACCTTTATTAAAATTCCTAGGTTAGACTTAAGGTTCCATAGTAAATCAAATTTGATTATTAAGTTATTTCAATAAAATCTCTTTAAATTCCTTTTTCACTATTTGCCTCTGTTAATCTTTTATAACTAAAATTTAAGTGTATAACATGTATTATAACCACTCAAATTTTATTTATAAATCCTTTCTATATTGTATATTATCCAATTTCATATTCAACTTCTATGTAATTTAGGTAAGTTATATTGGAATGAAATTGTGTGTTATACAAATAAAACTTTCCAATTCAATTATCTCAAGTTTGAATCATTTATTAAAATTTTTGATTTTCTTCTTATAACTGAAGTTATTTTTTTTTAAAATAAAATTTAAGAATTAAACTTCTAATTCCTTTCAAACCATTTAGAGATAAGTAATTATATATACATAATATGTCAAATCAAATTTAAATCATATATCTATATATATTATAATCCAGTCATATTTAGAAATTCAAATCAATTAGATTTTCCAAAACAAGGCTGTAGCAAGACAACAGAACGGTCTCTTCACTTCGAAACTCGAAAATGAACGTCGATGATGCTGCAGTCATCACCAAAATTATTTTCCAGCGACAAAGAGAAGAGCACTAAATTTTAAACCTTTTAAAATTCTTTGAAAACAAAATTTCTATTCGAAATACTTTAAATAATATATCCTTTTAAAACTTGAAAACACAAGGTTTGAAACCATCAGAAACTTGAATTCTCAAATTCTTGATTCAAATTCATTTCAGTTCCCAAATCAATTTATAAACAACTACTTATAAATTCATTTGTAGAATAATAAATGATAAATCAAGTATTATCATTTCAAATTATCAATTTAAATCAATTTATTAAGTTCCATAAATTTACTTATATATCAAAATTTTATTTCATTAACCAAATTTAAAATAATATTGTGTCAGTTTGTTCTGTCAAAGTGTTTTAGAAATCCTATCGATAGCGTTGATCAGACGAATCGATCGGAAACCCAAATCAACATCAACAATTCAAACAACACAATATAAAACAAAACATTAATTTACAAGTACAGTTCAAAATGTTTGGAAGATAGATTGGAACAAAAGACAAGATGATTAAACAGAGTAGAGAGATGGGTAAGCTTAGATAAATCGCGGGCAACCTTAACCGGGTCAACCATGACTTAATGGATAAGATCAAATGTGGATTTTCTGGGGTAAATCTACCTTCGATCTCAAGAGATAGAGTTTGGAATAATAAAAGATATTAGCATCTAACCAAGGATAAATATATCTCTGGTGAATCGATGCTGATTATAAAGGATTTTCACCCTTTTACAAGAAAATTAGAATATTGGCGAGACCGCCAATTCACTATAAAGATAATTGGAAGTGGAGTCATGGGATACTCCAGAATCAAAAGAACATGAACAGTAAGGGACAAGAATGAATTTTGGAACCGCAGGGAACGTTCCAAAAATTCAAAGGAAATTCGAATCAAGAGGAAAAGATTCAAACTCGAACGAAAGTGATTCTGTAAATAAATCTACTCCATATGCTGAGTTTTGCCTCAAAGCCAAAGCTCTGATACCAACTGTAACGACCCGATATTTTCAACCATTCGCATCCATTATAAGTGTATAGGCAGACACTCATGCCGGAGTTGAATTGCTTAAAATACCGCGTTGTAAATAAAATTTGGCAAATCTCAGAATATACAGTAAATAAATATAATCACAGATCACAGACACAGAGTAAAATAATGCAGCGGAAGTAAAAGAAATAGTAGTTCACGAAGCTACTATCTAAATATGTCAGAGTTACATAAGATACAACAGAAGAAATATAGTACAACAAAAGTCTCAATAAAATAACCAAGTACAAGCTGAGTAGAACAACGGAATTGAAATAGATAGGACATGACAAGCAGATAATCTCCAGCGATTCAAATATCCACGAGAGTGGAAATCCAAATCTGTGAATAACTCAGGCTGACCCGAGCGTAAAGCAAAACACAAAACACTCGAGTCAGGACAATATATACTTATATAATGTAAACCAACTCAAGTGAACTGTAATAAAGGTACAAGTAACTTAGAAGATGCTTGGGACCGCCCATCCTCTAAGGATCCGTTAAAATATCTACTATGTAGTAATATTCGCTATTATAATAGTGTCTAAATAAGTAAAGTATAATCATATAGAAAATAGCGTTAAGGGGATGGAGAACCTTAACGCGGTCGGATCTTAAAATCATAATCGTAGTAAAGCTCGATATGGTAGGTGACACGGCACAACTAGGCAATGCCAGGGTAGATATACCAATTACGCATCCAGACTAGTGGTGACGCATAGCAGCCACTACCGCCCACCTCGAACAACACTCCCAATCCAAGGGTGGCCACCAAATCAATCACAAGTAATAGAATGGTATCGAAGAAGTGTGTCCGATAAGAGGTGCTACCTCATTGGTCCGTCAATCGCTCCTGTTTTAGCCACCTTATGCCAACTCACGGGAGTTGGGTCCATGTATATACCTTAGGATCGTCGCCACCATCCTACTTCATTCTGGAAACTCCACCGCGTACACATTTGTCAAAGTGGTTTTCGGTATCGACAGAGAGTATGTCCATATCTGATCCCGGTCTCTTTAACAACCAATCGTTATTATAACCCGTAGTTATAATTTAGAAATAGTTTATACTTCAAAATAGAATATCATTTTAAATCCAAATCTTTATCAAAATAAAGATTAAATCAATTCCAAACCATTTCAATATATTTAAAATATCATATCTTTTCAAAACTTCATTTCAATATATCAAAATATCGTATCTTTACAAAACTTCATTTCAAATCATTTTAATATATCAAAATATCAAATCTTTCCAAAACTTCATTTTCAAACCATTTTTATATAATAAAATATCATATCAGTTCAAATCCAAATATTCAACTTTAAATACCTTTTAAATTCAAAGATATCATTCATTTACTATCATTTCATATCACCTTTAAATAGTTTATATTCCAATCAAAATAATTCATTAAAACCTTTTAAAAGTGTAATTATTATATTTTCAAATCAAGTATTCAATTTCCAAAGTTTCAAACCATTCTGAGTTCGTTTACTAAGTCAAAAACCCTAATTATTAAGATTTCAGCATTTCACAGCATTTAAAAACAACTGCTATAAGTTATATTTGAAAACATTTTTAATTCAGCAAAGACAACACTTAAAACTACTGTTAAAACTCAGTTTTAGTTGAATTATAGTTCAAAACAGAAAAGACAGCATTTCAGAAGTGCTGCGGTAGTTCAGATTTCAAAACAAGGGTTAAATTTGATTTCAACATAGACTGCAGATCATTATAGCATTTCCAGAGAATGCTATAATAGGCCTGAGTTCAATATTAGCCTACAGCAACTACAGCATTTCAGAAATGCTGTAATAGCTCTTTTTACACAATTTTAGTTCAAAACAGAATCTATAGCATTTCTGAATGCTATTAAAAGTTAATTTCAGGTGTTAGTGTATTTCCAGCAATTAAATAACTTTAATTTAAAACACATAAACATTTTAAAAATCATATTTTAACATTTAAAATGTTCATTTACATATCATTTAACATATATCTTTTTTCACAATAAATTTCTTATAATTAAATCCAATTTTCAACAATTTACTTAATAATTTAAGTGTAAAAGTTCCAATTCTTCACATTTCAACAAATAGACTTAACACTTCAAATTTAAATTACCACTTCACAATTTAACAAAATTTCCAATTTTATTTAATTAACTTAAACCTTTAATTAAAACCAAATTTCACATTTCCTAGTCAAGTTATATTTTAAAAGATCACTTTTAAACATTCATTTATTTAACCACTTAAATTCATAGAAAAATCAATAATACTTTAATAAATCACTTAAATTAAAATTTAATCAAATTATCATATTTACCATTTTACAAATATAATTAAATTTTTATTTTTATTTATATAGCTTAAATATCATTTTAACCAAAATTCCAAATTTCCAACTTAGGTTATATTTCAAAAATCCAGTTAAACCATTCATTAATTACATTTTTAACACATAGAAAATAATCATACTTTCTTTATTTTAAAACATTTCAAAATCTATTTAAATCAAATTCCATAAATTTATAATTTTTAAAATACTTAAAAATATCCAAAACACTTTATAAAATAACCACGGGCCTGTATATAATTTTCTAACTTAGGTCAAGTGATACGGATATGTATCATTTCAATCCGCAGTTAAAAAGAAAAATTCGGGTTCTATCATTTCAAACCCGCAATCCCAAGTTAAACTAATTTAAATAAAAATCGTTCAGGCCTATCATTTCAGCCCATAACAATTTTTCCCTATTCTAAAGTCCGTTCGGGTATGTTCATTTCAACCCATAGTGATTCTAATCTACAGGGAACTTGCAGTGTGATAACAGATATAAATAACAGAATAACATTAAATAACAGTAACATATGATATAACATGTGTAATAACAGGTGTGAACATCATATGATAATAATATAAGCATATATAACATGATAATATATTTCTACAGATTCGCAGGGTGTCAATTTACTAGTTATATAGGTACATATTGTCTGGTGAGAATAACTAAACTGTTTGTGCTGGAGATATCAAACCAATGACACAATGGAACAAAAGCACGATGACAAGACTACGGACTTGAGTGGAGAGCAAGATCCAAAGCGACAACTCTTGTATTACAACCCAAAACATACATCAAAACAAACACAATTTCAACGCACTTGAAATGGAATAACTTTTAAACGAAAAGAGATTTGAATGTCAAATATTTTGCCTTGCTTCCTCTATTTTTTTTTTTGCATGGTCAAGGGTTGGTTTTGGATCTGATTTGAACAGGGAATGGCTTAGGTATGGGCATAAGAATGCATGGCCAAAGTGGTGAAGCATGGAGAAGAAGTTGCAAAGCATGAAGGTGAAGGGGCTTATGCAACATAGCATGGTTTTGGTTCACCAAAAGGGCTCGACCATAGGAGTTTGGGCTTGGCCATTCAAGTCCAGATCTGGACAGAGGTTGGAGTGGTGTGTAAGGGTCTGGTCAGAGATGGTGGTGGTGGCCAAAGGTGGTGGTGGTGGTGGAAAATGAAGTGGTGAAGCAAATAGTGGTCAACAACATTGCTTTTAAGGCTTAGGTTGCATTTTTGTGGAGTTTGGTCACCATGGTGGGTTCGGCCATGTCAATTTCAGATCTGTACAGAGGCTAAGATGATGTATAGTGGTGGTAGCAAGGTGGTGGTGGTGGTGGCTAGAGGTGGTGGCCGTGGTGTATAATGAAGGGGAGGAGGTGATAAGGTGATGGCTTGCATAGTTAAGGGTTTTCAAGGCATGTTGCATAGTTTTTATAGAGTTGTTATTCATGGAGTGGTGTGGCCTGGTCAAATCAGAGGGGTAGGTGGGTGATGGTGACAAGGAGGAGGTAGTGGAGGTGGTGGACATGGCAAGCAAGTGGTGGCCGAGCAAACAAGCTAGAGAATCAAGGCAAAACCATAGGAAAACAATGGAAAAAGAAGAGAAAAAGAAGAAAAAGAAGGAGAGGCCATTACCTATTTTTGGATGAAGCCATGAGAAATGAGGAGCTGATTTGTTTTCACGTGAAAAGATGAGAAACAAAAAGTGGCGGCTACACTAGGGTTTTAGATGGCTAGGGCAAAATTTGAGTAGTTAAAGAAAATGAAGGGTTTGGACAAAAAGGGCTTAAGTTTCAAAGTGTTTTACAACCTTTCATATTTCTTTTCTTTTTAATCTTTATATAAATAAAAATATTCAGAAAAATACTTTACAAACCGAAATCAATTATAAATATGAGAAAACAAATAATAAATTTTGGAAAAATATAAAAAGAATGAAGAAAATTACTTAAAAATACCAAACAGTGTTCAAAAATTATAAATAAATCACTGTCAGTCTTGAAAAACTATACACTTCATTATAAAAATATTATGAAGTAAAAATTTGAATTAAAATAATTTATTTATCATTTTCAAAATAAAATAGATAATTAAATTGGAGAAAATAGAAAAAGGATTAAAGAAAATGTTTAAAATTTACAAACAGGGCATGGAAATTTGCAAGAAAAATACTACTAACTCTGGAGAAATTCCTACCTTACTTTAAAAATATTTAAAAGCCAAAATATATTTTATATAACATAAATGTACAAATTAGAATAAAATATATCAAATAAAAATGTCATTTATATAATTTTAAAATAAAGAATATTGCTGAATAACCCAATATACACACAATATTGAAAACAATATAACTTTTGCAATTTAAATCGATTTTCAACGAAACGAAAAGCAGCATTCAAGTTATTAAATCTATTTTTATAATAAAAGATAAAATTCATAAATTTCAAACTTTTAAATTTTCAAGTTAAAAGTCGAAGTTTGACTATTTGACCAAAATTCACATTTTCTGGAAATATTAAATTTAGTCATATTTGGAATTCAAATCCACATACAAAATCAAAGTTTTTATATTTACAATAACAAAATTTATTCTTTTCATAAATAAAGCTTTTAAATCTGGGAAAATCAATTTAAAATTAATTGTAAAATACAGGGTTGTTACACACACTTTGTCTTAAATCAACAAAAATATTTCTCAGCCAGGTAACGGGCAGAGGTTATCGGTGCACCACGAATCACCGTAGCAATGCAGCCGAAGGTTTAAGTACCTTCAGAGGAACAACCACTATAATATTTACGAATCATTGTAATATTTATAAATGGTTATTACTCTGCCGTAGCCTAGACACCAAGAAATAAAATTGTTCAAAGAAAACAATTGTGAAGATACAATTAAGCCCTAGATGAGCTCGCGACACCCTTAAGTCGAATGTCTAACCTTTATTATTAGTCAAATTCTACGATGAAATGCAATTTGTGGGCTAAGGAAAGGGTGATGAAATCCCTCACCTTATGTGAATTGGGGTATTGCCCTTAGAAAATAAAACAAAATGAGATGAATGCAAAACAAAAACTAAACGTGAATTTACAATGCAACTAAAATGAAGTTTGTTTTTATTTTTGGATTTTGAATTTTTTTTATTTTATATATAAATGCAAATGCAAGCAAACAACAATGCAATTAAAATGAAAACAAGGGAAAAGGGCACGATACCAGAGCGTGCAGAATTGTAAGCAATTTTTTTAAAGCAAGCAAAGGCAGTTATTTTTAGCAAGCACTTCTGCCACCTATTTCCTACAACCTGAAAATAAAAAAAACAAGATATATATACAGTTTCTTTTTTTTAAGAAAGAAGAAGTAAAACAAATAAAAAACAAAACAAATTAAACTAAAAAAAATTGAAAACTAAAAAAAGTGGAAATGAAAACTAAAACAAGTAAAAAAAATAAAACAAATGAAAAATGAAAAATAAAAAAATTGAAACTTGTTTTTTTAAGAGTTGAGAGAAGATGGATTTAAAGAAAAATGCAAACTAATCAAAACCCACCTGGCCCAGCCCGTTATCCACTAACAAATTGACAATGAAATAACATAAATCACGCTCTTCGATTTCAAAGTGAATTCTCTCTTGCCTTCTGTTTAACGACAAATTTTCTATCGAGTTAGAAAAATGCCGATAAATTTTGAAATAAAAATAACCGCAAGCGCATGGGGTACAATTTTAGTACGTGTCGAGTACGGGTTGATTCGCATGGAATTTTTATGATTTTAAAACTCTATTCAACCAAATTAAACCCAAGTGTAGAGGAAATTGTTAACTACAAGCAAAATGAAGCTAAAACTAGAATTAAAATGTGATTAAAAACTATGAGATTAGAGAATAATTTAGAGGCAAATCCACTATCATATTTTTGTAAATCAACAAACAAATAATTTATGATCTCTAGTTTTGATATTAAGTGAAATATTTGTTGCATTTATCATAAGTATGGTTTATTTATGTTATTAATTAACATAACTTAAACCATCAAACTATAATACAACAAATAAACCACTTACAAATTCTCATGGAAATGAAGCCAAAGCAAAAGCTATTTTAAGTATGATCTATTTACTATTGTAATTAGTAATATAGATCATCAAAGTTTGTTTTTACTTTCATTTCAAAATCAAAAACTAATTAGCAAATGATGATGTAAATTGTGTTTATGTTAAATAAGAATAGCTCATTTGCAAAAGCAACATAAGCTATCAAACCCACTTGCATAAACTTACATCAAAATCACTCTCATGAAGCACAAATAAAAGAGATCATAAACAATAGAAATGTTAAAATTACATAAAGTTAGAGAGCTTCATTACCCCTAAATTGAAGGGGTTTAGCTACTCATTTGTGTTATCAAATCAACACTTGTAAATTTCGACATTAAAAAGCAAAGAAATGAAACTAAGCAAAGAAAGAAAAAGAGATTAGCTACTAACTATTTGCATAAAAATTATAGCCACACTACTTGCATGAATGTAAATCTAAGCTATAAACATGAAATATTAGAAAGCATAGAAATAAAGATCAACATAAAGTAAAGAAAAACAAGTAGAAAAGAGAAGAGAAAGAGGCTAGGTAGCCATTTTTATTTCATGAAACATTATGCTTACAACTTTCATTTTGATTTCCTAACTAATTTGAAAGAGTAGAAGATATTTACATTTACATAAGAGGACTATTCATACATGCATAAAACCCTAATTCAATTTTTAGGGTGCTTCCCAAAATGCCCTTTAGGAAGTGTGGCCACCAAGTAACCATTAGCCACTAATTAATCCATCATTAAATGTGCATGAAGCTTTAACCTCCACTTAGTTGTCCATTAGCTTCTAATTGTAGATTTAGGTAAGTGGGTGGAGTCCTCCATTATCATGAGCTTGAATTATTTACTCTTCATTGCTTTGTATTCCCTTGTGCATGCACATATCTTCATGAAACCCTCTTCCATATGCATCCAAATTCCTATAAAAATTATGAAAAATGTCTAAGTAAAAAATCCCAAATTAACACATGCACAAAAATGACTATTTTGCCCCCGTATGTAGATGAATATATGATGATTTGAAAATAATTGAATTTTGGTTTTAAACATGTTAAAATACCCAAATATGACATTTATTTAAATAAAAATAGATAAAATATGGATGCAAATATATGCACATTTACGTGCATATCAATGCATGACTTTTAAGAGTCCGTGGCTTACGAAATGCATGGCTTATGAAATGCGCGGCTTTTAAGAGTGTGCGGCTGATGAAATTTGCGACTTAAGTAATTATATTTGCTTGGGCATGATTCCACAGCCCAAGAAGCGGTGCACGGCTTATAGGATCGATACGACCCGTCGATCTGGAACTGTTTGTAACATCTTAACGTTGCCAATCTTCGGGTAACATAAGGAGTTCGTGCTTCGAGAGCGTGGTTCCACAGCTCAAGAAGTAATGCATGGCTTATGGGGTTGCGCGACTTAAGTAATTATATTTTCTTGGGCCTGATTCCACAACCCAAGTAGCGATGAATGGCTTATGAAATGCGCGGCTTATGGGATCGATATGACCCGTCGATCCGGAACGGTTTGAGTCGATTTCCTTCCATTGATTCGGTGGGTAGATGGGGTGTACTTGAGCATGGTTCCACTATCTCAAGCAGCGATTGGATGATTTTGAGTTGATTTGACCCCGTCGACTCAGCAGGTTATTTTTGTGGACATAGTTTATTAGTTCAGAAAGCAAAGCAATTTTATTAATAAATGTTAGGCAAGTTTTGTCTATTCACAATTCCACTGGTATTCCAGGATGGCTTATTTGTGGCAAATAGGAAATACATAGGATAGTCTTAGATAAAGTAACGATGCAGCGACTTGCTATTCCAAGCTTGGGGAATTTAGGTTCCATCAATGGTTGTTAGCTTGAACATGCCATCCCTTAGCTTCTGGCTGATCACATATGGCCCCTCCTAGTTTGGTCCGAATGTTCCTGGTACAGGGTAGACCCGTTTAAGGATAATATCTCCCACTTTTAAAGTACAGTTACAGACTTTGGAATTGAAATATCATGCGACCCTTTTCTAGTGAGCGGCAGCCCTTAACTCGGCTTCTTCCCACTTCTCATCGACCATATCGAGCGACTCGAGTAGAAGCTACTTGTTTTGCCTTTGATGAAGTTTTGCCTTCGATGAGAGGGGACTACTAGCTAACGGGGATCATTGCTTCTAAACTGTATGCCAGGGTGAATGGGAAGTGCCCGGTTGTAGATTTCTGCATTGTCCTGTAAGCCCATAGCGCGAGTGGAAGTTCATCAACCCAATTTACTTTAGCTTTAGTCAGCCGCTTTTTGATGGTGGACTTAATGATCTTGTTCACTGCTTCCACTTGCCCGTTTGCCTACGGATGTGCAACAACAAAAAAGCTTTTCTCAATTCAGAAGCATTTGCAAAAGTCTTTTAACTTAGCGCTTTCGAATTGAGTCCCGTCATCCGTGATGATTTTTTGTGGCACTCCAAATTTGCAAATAATGTTTTAGTGACAAAATTAATAACTTTCTTTGTGGTAATAGTGGCCAGTGGTTCCACTTTGGCCTATTTGGTGAAATAGTCAACAACAACGAGAGCATATTTGGTTCCTCCTTTGGCAATTAGTAATACACTAGTCATATCGATTCCCCAGATTACGAATGGCCACAGACTGACCATCTGCGTTAGTTCTGTTGAAGTAGTTCTTTTGATCTTATTTAACTTTTTGCATTAGTCGCACCGTCGGACATAATCTGCTGCATCACGGTTTATGGTTGGACAAAAATATACATATCAAAGGACTTTCTTTACTAGGTTTTGCTCCACGGTGTGATCTCCGCAGTCGCCTTCATGAACTTCCCCGAGGATTCTTTGAGCTTCATCATTGGTCATACACTTGAGCAAGGGGGTAGAGAATCCCCTTTGTTAGAGTATCCCATCTTGTACTACAAACCGCGGTGCCTTCCGAAGGAGCTTTTTTCATTCATTCTTGTCTGCCGGGTGTGTTTCTCTGAGTAGGTAGTCTTTGATCGATGTCATCCATGTTTCTGGTTCTCCGGTTGTCTCAAAGATCCATTCATCTCGCTTACGCTTAGAGTAGTTAGTGTTTCAACTGGGACCAGTCCCAATGACTGAGCTTCTCCGGAACTGGCCAGTTTGACTAGATAGTCTACCTTTATGTTTTGTTCCCTCAAGATATGAGTTATGGTGTAATGTTCGATGTCATTTAGCAGTTCCTGCACTTTAGATAGATATAGGGTGAGATTCTCTCCCCGAGCTTGGTATTTTACTTTCACCTGGCAAACGACTAGCTGAGAGTCACTATAGATGTGGACTTTATCTCGAGTTTCTTTACAACTTTCAGCCCGGCTATCAATGCTTCGTATTCCGCTTCATTATTTGTTATAGGGAAATCCAAGCATAAGGCATATCAGACGGATCATCCTTCACGAGCTTTGAGCACTACTCCTGTCCCTGAGCAGAAGTTGTTAGATGCCCCATCGACGAACGACTTCCAACGTGTCTCCACTTCCGGAGTAATTTCTTCTTTGTTATCTCATATCGTGAAATCGAAAATGAAGTCTGTCAGCGCCTGCCCATTGATCGCCCTTCGAGGATGGTATGTGATTTTGTACTAACTTGGTTCGATGTTCCATTTGATAAGCTTTCCAGAGGTCTTGGGATGGTATAACACTTGCTTCAAGGGTTGATCTGTCAACACTTTTATCGGGTGTGCCTGGAAGTACAGTCGTAACTTTCTGGTTGCGATCTAGAGGCAACATGTTAGTTTTTCCAATTTTGGATAGTTCTTCTCGGGTCCAATGAACCATTTACTAATATAATATATGGGTCGCTGGATCTTAGCTTCTTCTCATACGAGCGCGACACTTAATGCATGGGGCGAGACTGCTAATTAGATGTACAAGTCTTCTCCATCTACCGGCTTAGACAGGATTGGCAGGGTTTCCATATGTCGCAGCAACTCTTCAAATGTAGTTTGACAAGTTTGATTCCATTCAAAGTTTTTCTTTCCCTTCTTTAGCACGTCAAAGAATGGTATACATTTGTCAGTTGCTTTTGAGATGAACCGACTTAGCGCTGCAACTTTTCGTCAAGCATTGTAACTCCTTCATGTTCCTCGAGGCCTCGACTTCCCATAAAGTGTTAATTTGTTTGGGATTTGCTTCGATGCCTCTGGTGCTTACTTTGAATTCCAAGAACTCTCCAGAGGCTACCCCGAAGTGACATTTAAGTGGATTGAGTTTCTTCCAAATTTGCAGAGTATTTCAAACATTTCAGCGAGGTTTTCCTCGTGATTTGCAGCTATGCATGATTTAACCAATGTATCGTCTACATAAACTTCCATAGTCTTCTCGATCTGATGTTTGAACATGGCGTTCCCTAGTCGTTGGTAGGTTGCCTCGGCATTCTTTAAGTCAAATTGCACCACTTTGTAGCAATATAATCCCAGAATAGTAATGAATTTGGTATTTTCCTGGTCATGTTCAATCTGGTTGTATCCCGAGTAAGCATCCATAAATGATAGTAGTTCATGTCCAGCTGTTCTGTCCACAAGTTGGTCGATTCTAGGCAGAGGAAAGCGTTCTTTTGGGCAAGTTTTGTTTAGCTCCGAGTAGTCGATGCAAGTTTGCCATTTTCCATTGGACTTCTTGACTAAGACCGGGTTGGATACCCATTCGGGGTAGGTTGCATCGTGGATAAAACCATATACCATCAGCTTATCTACTTCTTCTCTCAGCGCTTTGGACCGTTCGGGTCCTAAGTTGCGTCAATTCTGCTTTACTAGTGTATACTTTGGATCAATATTAAGTGCATGGCATGCAATCTTTGGCGAAAACCCGCACATATCGGAATATGTCAAAGCGAATATGTCCAGGTTGGCGCGAAGATATTTGATAAGTTCAGTCGCATCTTGTTTCCAAGATGTGATACAATTTTTAGGACCTGTGTTGGGTCATCCATATCGATTGCGACAGACACCATCAATTCTACTGGTGCTACCCGTTCCTCCCCTAAACTCTTCTTTCTAGGGACCAAACTCTTGTTGAATCGGCTATGGTCCCCAAGCCAGGGGCTGCTCTGTAGTTGCTATTCGGTAGGTTCACGAATGTGGAGAGTTCTCCCCACATTCTTCCCCTTTTCTTTTCTTCTAGACTCATGTAGTTCTGCGATGTAGCATTCTCTAGCGGCACATTGGTCTCCTTTGATTACCCCAACTCCATTCTCTATCGAAAATTCCATGGTTAGACGCCACTGAGCTAAAGCAATCCTAAAATCTGCCAAAGTGGGTCGACCCAGGAAAGCATTGTAGGTGGATATTTCATCTACAATCACAAAGGTTTAGATGAGGACGACTCTTCGGTCACCTTCTCCGAGTTCTACGGGTAAATTGATTGCTCCGATGGGTTGCTTAGGTTCACTGATGAGTCCCTGGATCTTCATTCGGCAAGTGGATACGTCTTTCATACTGATTTTCATCTGATCAAAAATGTGTTTGAAAAGGATATTCAATAACTACCACTATCCACCAATACTCGTCAGACCACAATTAGTCTGATTCGGGGTCGAGGATTGGAGCTTCTATTCCTTCAAAGTCTCGATTCCAAAATACTATGTCATCATTCACGGTTCTTTGCTGCTTGGTAGGAGTTCTATCTTTGATTGCGAAGCACGAATCATTTAAAGCGTGCCTTAGTGAGCTTGCATATCGCTCCATTTCTCCCCAACTCTTCTATGCGGGATATGGTCCTCCAGATATTGTTTCGATAATGAGTCTTTGGTCGGTCAGTATGGATCCCTCTTCGCTGGTTCCAGCTTTGTTTCCCTGGTCTCTAGAAGCTTGGGGTGCTAAGGGCTGGTCAGGATTTTGTGATTTCCTCACATATTACCAAAGCTTGTTTTCCCAAATCAACTCTTCAATTAGGTTCTTCAAGTGAAGGCACTCATTCGTGTTGTGACCATGTGTTTCATGGAAGTGGCGGTACTTTTCGGAATGCTTTTGCTGTACAGTCGCTTCCTTTTTAGGCGGCTTCTTGTACTCCTCAGTCACTTGTGTCGCAAGGTAGATGTTCTCTAGAGTATCATTGAGTGGAGTGTAGTCTTCGAGCCTCAATCCTTTAAGTTGCTTGTTACTTCCGTTTCGCTTGTTGGGATTCCAATTCTTCCTTTTCTGATTTTCAACCTTCCCCATGTTTCCTACAGTGGTCCCGAAGGTACTTGCATCTTGGTTTGTCGCCATACCATTCTTCCCAACGTTGGTTGGTTGTAGGTTAGCAAGTTTTCCTTCTAGCTCCTTTGCCTCTTCCAATCTCAAGTATTGGCTCACCTTTCGATTAAAGTCCTTCCTGGTGGTAGGTTGTTTTATTTTGATATATTTTCCGAATTTAGTGTCGGGATGGATGGCGCGGACCAAAGCCATGAAGACCATATCTTCATTTGGGTTACTTACTTCAGTGACTGTGGTGTTAAACGACTCATGAAGGATTTCAAAGATTCATTTTGTCCCTGGAATAGGCCCGATAAGGACATCACGTCTTTCGGTTGTGCCGTGTGAAGCCTAAACCGATCAAGGAACCTTGCTGCTAATTCATCGAAAGTGGACATAGATTTAGGTGAGAGCCTGGTGTACCACATGGAAGCAATTCCCTCCAGAAAGATTGGAAAACATCTACATCGAACAAAATTTGAAGCATTCGCTCTGTCCATGTACCAACTGTACTTGTACAAGTGAGGTTTTGGGTCTCTAGTTCCATCGTAGGATGGAGTATTCGGCATAGTAAACTTTTTAGGATATCTTTCATTCAGAATGTCATCAGTAAAGGGAGTCTGGCTTGGAGTAGATCCTCATTCATCATCTCTCCTATTCCTACTTTTGTCTATTAGGCACTTGATCATGTCTGTGATACATGCCTCGGATGTCCGGTAATCCGTGGGTTGGCTGTTAGTGACTATAACCAAGTGTTTGATTTTGCAAATGGTCTTGGTAAGTGGGCTGAAGACTAGGCTCTCCTGTCTTCGGGAGAGCCACTCCCTCGGAGTTCCGTTGGCTTGCAGTTGATCGTATAGGGGCAGTTTGGACCTCTCTACCGGTATTGAGTGCGTTAGTGTTTTCTTTAAAGTCTTCATCATCAAGTTGTTCACCATCTTTGGAGTCGGAGAGATCCACTACTATATCTTCCTGTGGGGTTTTTATCCCTAGATTCAAGTTCATGGCAGGCTACTTTGCAGTTGATGGAGTGCTTGCGTTTCCTTCTATGGTGATTCCTACAGCTCCATACTACTCCTTTTTGCTGATGCTTTCCATTTCTTCTGTTTAGGACAGAAACAGAAGAGTTTTCTAGGTCCATGGAAGCCATAGGCTCGGGCATGGTTCTCGGAGCAGCTAGTGATTGCATGGTTAGGAGCGCATTTAGTTTTTCCATAAGATCATTTTGGTTGTTCTCCATCTTTTGATTGATTTCATCAACCATCTTGTTTAACTCATCTATAGTGACAACTTCATACTGGATAGAAGATCCCGACATCGATCTTCTATGTTGGCGCCGCTGACTTTAACTTGCTTAGAATTGGTTTCCTCTCCAGCTATTACAGCTCCTATGGATCTTCCGGAAGCAGTTCTCTTTTTTCCTAGTGCCATTGATTCTCAACCGCAAATCTTCTAAGCAAAGATTGAGGATCTAACTTTGATCCTGTCTCGTCCAAAGAAGATAGCTAGATCTAAGCCCGAGTTAGATTCTCAGTGAAAGCACAAAAATGTTAACCCAAAAAATGGATCAACATCCTAGATTGAGTGTGAAAGCACCAGCCCTATTTATCAAGACAAATGAGATAGAAAAAGCAATAGTAGATCGTAGAAAAAGTTATGGAACAAGAAGATTTTTATAGTGATTCGACTGTTAATGAAGCCTACATCCACTTTATAACTTTCTATTAACTGATTGGTGTTACAAGTGAAATAAGATTACAATATGATTGAATCTCCTAAGTTAGATCAAGTCACAAGTGCAAGAGTTACTAAAGAATCATATTTGAACCCTTAGGTGACTGTTTTATGGGATGAGAAGAGTAGTTTATGTAGAGTTTCAGCAGCTTGTCTAGAAGATCCTCTTCATGTTGCAAGTAGGACTGTATTTATAGAGGTTGGAGAGCTATTAGGCTTGGCCACTTTGCCAGAAGCCTACATTCGATGATATGAAGACTCTCCAAAAATTTCATTGTGATCCAACTTATTGTGATGGATCGCTAGCGATCCATAGGGCATAGATCGCTAGCGATCCATGTACTTAGGGGATTTTTGGATCGTTTCCTTTAGGTTGCATTCCTTGCCTCATGTAGATGCTCTCCATGTAATTTGGTAACTAGTTGCCTTGTTTTGATGGTGATTCGTATACAGGCTGCATTGAACTATGACTGGAACCAGATGAATGCTTACTTCTCAAACTGGTTTGCTTGGAATATCATGAAACTTGGCATGCATCCTTAGAAAACATATTGGACCATGATGCAAGAAGTTTGGAGGATCCACAAGTAAGCCTTATGGATCGCAAGCGATCCATCCCCTTAGCCTATTTTTGCTTCTTTCCTTTTAGGTCCTTCCTAGTTCCTTCTTCTGGTCCTTTTGGTTGATTTTTGAGATATTTCGACTTGTCATGGATGTTCTAACTTCCTTTGAATTCTATTGGGTTAAAAACCTGGCTAACACCCATCATCTGTGTTTCCCTAGACCTAGCAAGCTTGGCTAACGAATTAGCCTTTGCATTATCCACTCCAGGGATGTGTGTAATCTATTAGAGATGGTCCAACCTATAGCAAAAGTTAAGAGCGAAATTTTTTTTTACCCTATTGGATCATTATTGGGCCTGTGAAGTATAATTTATTTAGAGCATTTCTAAATTACATTTAAATAAAATTTCTTATTTATTTAAACTTATAAATTATATAGTTTTATTTAATTGACGTTACGTTATAATATATACATGTGTGTGTGTATATATGTGTGTGTGTGTGTGTGTCATATACGCATGTATATATGTATGTGCATGTGTAACATATAATCTGTGCGTGTGTAACATGCTCGTATACAGATATTAGGATTTATGTCGTAACAGACATGTTAGCTAATCCGATATGCAAATATATTGTTCAAATATATGTATGTATATATTTACTATTATATATATATAAATATTATAAATATATACATATATACATATATACAAATATGTATTATACTTTTGTCTAAATAATTTTATATAAATATATAAGTACATTATATATATATAATCATAGTAATAAAATTTTAATATTGTAAATACATATTACATAAAAAAATTATTATAAATATATACATATATACAAATATGTATTATACTTTTGTCTAAATAATTTTATATAAACATATAAGTACATTATATATATATATAATCATACTAATAAAATTTTAATATTGTAAATACATATTATATAATAAACTTATTTAAATATAAACAAATATTTATAAAAATTTAGAAATAATTTTTATTAAAATAATAAGAAATACGTACATATATGTATGTATACGAATATATTAATTGTTTTTTAATTAACACATATACAAATATACACATAATAAAATTATATATATATATATATTAATAAAAATACTCAAAAATATTTTGATAAATTTGGAAGACCAGGTCTTGCACACGGCACAGTAAATATAATTTATTTTTGTTTTTGTTAATTTCAAAAGTATATTTTATTTAAATATCCATTCAAAAATTATTAAAATATTAGTTACAAAATTTTATTTTTAATTTTATATTTCCAAGAAATCTTACATGATATTTATGCTTTGAATAAAATTTACATAATTTTTTGATTTAAAAATAATTTTTCTATTTTTGGTTGCGAACATAAAATTAATTAAAAATAAAAAATGGTTTTTTTCCGAGAGTATCTTTACTGATAATATTATTTTATAAAATATAAAATATAATTTTCATAATATATTTGAATTAATATAATTTATTTATGTTATAAATTGATTTAAATAATAATAAAATATATATATGTATATAATATTTTATCTTTATCATAATTTATCATGATCTTAATTATTTACATATAAAATTATGTAACCGTATTTGACTAAAGTGTGATGTTATTATTAATTATAAACTATATTTATCAATTTAAATAATATATTAATTCAATAAAAAAGTGTTTTTTATTACAAAGTCATACTGACCGAAGTTGCCTATAACAATTTTTTTAATATATACAGAATATAACCAAACAATTTTATGACAATATTATTTGCATATTAGAATCGTTACCTAACTAATAATAAGTAATATATATGTATATAATAAAACGTTATAGTTGAGCATAAATAATTATATTATGATCTGTAATATACCTCACTTCCAATGCCTTGAAGTACACCTTGAAATGATGATATCTACCCCTCGAAACTATTTCCGATTCAACAGAGTGCTAGTCCTTGAATCGTTGACCACTAGCTATCAGATAACAACATACTTGATTTGATTTGAACTCGAAAAGGATGGAGAAAAGTATGGGAATTTTGGTCAGTAAGATATCAGTTGTGGAGGCTATAAAAGATCTATATCATACGAGGATAGAGATATTTATATAGTGGTAGGAAACGAGAGAAGTCTGAATCTCATCTCTCACTCATTCTCCTTTAATCTTAGCCATCCATTTTTAAGCCCATCTAACCATCATTTGAGCATTCCTTAGCCCTTGTTGCTATAGAAAATATCAGCCACCATAATGGGCCTTAAACCCATTTAAGCCTAAATAAAATATTATGCAATTAAATCTAATTTAGTCGCTTATTGATATCGTATATCGTTTGATATATTTATAAATATTATAAATATTTTTAATAATATTTTTCCATCAAATCATAATCAAATTTTTTTATAATTAATATTTCATTAATATTAATTAATTTATAACAATTATAAATTAATTAAATCATTTGATCAAAGGACAATTCATCGTTTCGGTTGTGTAACTCGTCAGGTGTAAATTTGGTCAGCAATTAATATCGAACTATTTGAATATTAATGTTCACACGTCGCTTAGCAAGTGGTGTGAACATTTTGATCAAATTTATCGCTCACTTAGTTTTGGTAAATCCAATTTTACTTTATTAAGCATAACCCACTTGTGACTTTTATTTACACTAATTCTCTTCGTCGAAACTATATCACTTTGGAATTATGGAATTTGGTAATGGCCAAAATGCCAATATCATCCACATTCAACTTGATAGTCCAAACATAAGTCCTTTGTTCAAAATAACAATTTTTATTAACTGAAATGCTTTGTCCAGGGACTTTGACTATGAGTTGACTTGAGTTGAATGTGATACTAACCCCATATAACCGAGGATACGAATCCTCTCTTGAATAGTGCTTCGCTTCCGTACTTCCACTCGACCCAACTATAGTCACTAGATGGACGCCGTGCCATGATTTGACAATAATCAAAGCGGAGTTTTCATATTAAAGATCGATAGTATTCTCAAATCAAGAGAACTGTGTAAATTAGTTTCGTTGATATTTTCTGTTTGACCTTAGTTATATTAACCAATAGAAAACTACCGAGCGAGTCATTCCATAATTATCCAATAACTATCAATACGTAACCCCTTAGTGCCCCCAGCAGCCATAAGTACCATCACAAAACTTAATTTTTTTTATTGTGATAAATTACTCTCGGTTATAACACTTTGTAACCACTACCACAAAACATACCATTTATGGATTTTCTATTAAATATACTTTTAATTAAATTTATTAGTTTATACAATACATTATATAAGTATATAACAGAAAGAAAACATCTTTTGTTTCGAACAAGATTGGTTATTGAGTTAGATATATGTAATAAATTACATAATTGCCCATAGGGCGTACCCTTATGTCTATCAATCTCCCCCATGCACTTGGGGTCAATTATGGAATCTTATTCTAAATTCTCCAATCGGTTTCCTTAAAAACAATCGGGTTAGTCCCTCAGTGAATGGGCATGCTATTATGCTTTAATTATCCACTCTGTCAATCAACTCTTCCCGATCCTGATATACTTTTTTAACATGTGGAACAACTCAGAGTTTGTCTCTCAACTTCTAGTGAGCTCTAGATTCTGTTATGAATTATACATTACATTGTTATCATATAACAATGTTACGAGATTCTCAACATTTGGAATTACCCTTGGCTCAGTTATAAATTTATACATTTATATTTATATACATTTCTTTTATTGCGCACTATTCAAGGCGATGTACTTATCCTTTTTCATTGAATCAGCCACAGTCTTTCATTTGGAACATTTCCATCTTAAAGATTCTTAATATGAATTTATTATTGATATATTATACTCAATATCAATTATGAAAGTTTGAGTCCGAAGACTCCTTCATAAGGAATTTGTTGTTTATGTAAACAATTCTCTAGTATTTCATAAATATACAATAAAACCTCAAACAAACATTTAATGATATCAATTTGGATTTGATATTTGCTTCATGTATCAAATACATAAATAAATCATGATATCATAGACAACATAATATGTATGATAACTTCTATTTTCAATGATGAGGAATCCATCTTACATGTTTCGTATTAAACATTTGAATAAGGTGTCCTTGCATGTAGTTTGGGACATTACCAACATCTTTTATACTCACCATAAAAGGCATCATTTATAAATCCAACATTAAGTATTAAAACAACTAAAGCTTATTTTAGTACAAGTACATCGTTAACAATCGGTGCTCACCTTGCCTCGTTGCCACTCATATAACTCGTGCTCTCTTAGACCTACTTACGCAGCTCATTCCTCGATAGAAGAATAGAATGGCCTTGTTAGAACGAATGGTTCTCCTATTGAAGATTCATATTTATGATATGGCAAAACAAATAATAAGAATTGGTTTGCGTAGGAATGGGCGTATTGGTTTACGTAAGACTGGACATAAAATACCAAAAGGAGTTATTCATGTGTGTTGTTTACTTATGGTTTAAAAATATTTATGTACCTTTTAACTTTCTTTCTTATGGGCACATAGTTCCTCTGCATTTTGATTAATAATCAAACTATTTGATATTTCTGTCAAAACACTTGTTCAATTTTGATGCTTTTCAGAATGATACTTTTGTATCCATTCTCGGATCATATCCGAAAACCCACAAACTCAATATCGCTCCCACTGACTTCGAGACACTTTGGTTGTTTTGTACAAACAGACTAGTCTAAGTCTATATTCAGAACCTTCTATTTTAACACATATATACCAAAACATAAATTCATACTAGGCGATAATTTTGTGAGTAAAATCCGAACCAATTTGAGCACATCAAATGGTGAATCTATTACATTAATTTCAAGAATCGAGATTCATGATAATATTCTTATCAATGTGGCACATTATATTCCAACAGCATTTATCTTTCTCATAAAGACACATTTGCGGCCAATGGATCATATCCCTTCGGATACAACTATCAAAATCATATTTTGATAATGTACTTGGAATATATTTCAGACTAGCGCATTGTACCATATCATAGAGTCAATACTATATAGTTTAATTAAACAACCAAGGATTACTTATTCTTGACATTGAAAAGAAACTCACGGTTTCTCTTTAATGTACAAGAATTCTCAATAGTCGTTCTAATGTATTATGTTTATTTAGGTTTAGTCAATTTCATTTTATCCCTTGCATTCAGTTTTATCCTTGGTTCATAGGCAAATCCAATTTATACCAATAATCTCGTAGAGAAATTCATTCGCTACAAAGTTGGTATTTCTTGAAACAGTAGTTGTTGCTCAGTGCAACAGAATGTGCATTCATAAACATGTTATGAGTTGTCTTATATAAAACTGGCTTTGCATTAGTTCAAAATATGTTTATGTTCAAAACATAAATTAGTCATCTAATGACTATCGTTTCCAAAATTCTCTTGGGACGGTTCATACGAAATCTCCTACGTACAATTATTGCGTGTGGTCTTTCGACTCGCACAACCTGCCAACTCCTTGGACTATGATATGTAGGGGTTTCTTATAAACCCTTATCTCGTATGGTTTGTAAACTATTCTTTGGATGATATCAATTTTAACCTTATGCATCTTAAGTAAGCACCTTATAGAAAGAGTTTAGCTCAACTTAACTCATCATTAATCGTGTTTTGTCGAACAAAGTTCGATTACTCCTTATCAATACATCATTATGTATTATTAGGAGGATTGACCTTTGAGACCGAATCTTTATTCATATAGTTACATATGGAACTCTACGCAATATACTCACTCATTCGATCAAATTAAATCATTTCTATCGTATGTTATTTTATTTACTTTCATTTTATATTCTATGAGCTTATCATAGACTTATACATGTGTATTAAATACACTTGTCCATGTATATGATAACTCATCAGTGAATATGACAAAGAATATGGAACCGTTTTGGTATTAGTAGACTTATAATTGCATACATCTATATTTACCAATCTGAAGAGTTCATCAACCCTTATGACGCTCCCACTAAATGGGTGTATAGCCTTTAATTATTTGAGATATTACAACTAGTATCATATGATTCATAATTATATAATATAAATTATTTCTCAAAACTGTGAAGACCCGTCTCCTCGACTCTCGGAAATCGACACTAATACATCCACAATATTCACGTGCCGTAAATCCAAGTCCCAGGGAGGCAGATTTTCAAGGGTAAAGTAAAGTAAAAGATAGAAACACAAAATTCTCACATTACGTTAAAACAGATAGATAGTACATACAACCACCCTTACTAGGGTACATCAGAGTTTTTGTATGAACTAACCCAGCCAGAAATAGTTATAACTGCTGCTCCAACACTTGCTGGTATTAACTAACTTTGACACAGTGGAAAAATAAAAATGGATACGTATCTCCATCGGGTGCTCCAGTTCCATGCTCCAAAAATCTCTTCCATCATGCTCCTCCCTAAAATACTCTAAACAGAATCCTGACTACTTGGCTGCCCGGGAAATAGGCACCCAGAGTTTAAAGGGAAAAAAACTCTGGGTCAGTTATGGGACTGGTGTGAAAACTCAAAATATGTGTTCTGAAAACAAAAGGGTATCCCATAAGACCACGCCGCACATAAACATAGAACGGGTTTTTACCTTATGATAACCAAAACATTCTTACGTAAAAATAAGGGATATTATTTTTACGTATATCTCTTTGAAAATATTTCCAAGTAAACTTATTTATCTTAGCCGAAATTGTTACCATTATTAAATTCCAGCATACTAGGCTCTACAAACAAAATAGCAGGCACTTATTGGATAATGGATTCCATATAAATGACTAAGTGAAGGGACTACCTTCCAGCAGTACATCTCTAGAGGAATGTACCAAGGCCCAACTAATGGTCCTCTACCAACAGAAGACCGGCCTACCTCTTTCTAGATAGTACCGAATATGTCATCACCTCGATCGTTACCAACCTATCCGAGACGTCTCTTAGCTACACCATAATAATTTAAACTCGAACGTCATAGTGGGTAGAAATATATCTAGAAGGGGACGATCATACCATAATGGTTGCGAACCACGTAGCCTTGCTGCATCCACCCTATTTCGATCATTTCCAGGTGAGAGGCCTGAGGTAACAATTACCTTTCACATAGCACATCATCTTTCTTTGAATACTACACTCCCATTCCATCGATTCCTATTGACTTCTACAAGCATACAACCTCCGAACTCATACGTCTTAGAGAAGGGTGTTAAGCTAAGAGAAGTTGCCTTCTCCACCACTAAACAGATGTATGTTTATAAAATTCAACGATGAAATCTCAAGAATGCAATGTCAGACATCCATCCATACAAGTTCGTTCTGGGACTAAATGATACCGAAGGCATTCTCCTACCACATCCAGTCGGAAATTAACCCTAGGATTAGTAGCTAGAAGTCCTTGCATCGAAGATCTTTAAATGAAGAACTATTGCTACATAATATGATATGGGAAATTTCTCCCGAGTGTCAGTGACAAGTAGCCCTACATTCCATCTTCCATAATTATCTTCATGTCTTCACTTCGAATACGTAAATTTGTCCGAAGTGGTCTTCGGACAGGAATTATCCATATCCGACCCCGGTTTCTACGAACCAATCATCGATTAAAAGCGGTCAAGTGAATAGGGAATCATTCTCTAATTGATTAAGTTCTTTTATCAAAATCTCTTTTGGAGATATACATTTATAAAACATTCTTTTCGGTATATATGGAAATATTAAACCTCTCTTATAAAGTCCCTTGATAACTTTTAAACTCCTTTTTACTAGGAATAAATTCGAAATTATTTCATTTTTCATTTAGGAAGATATTGATCCAAGTAAACCAAATTCACTATCCCCTCCGTCGGGCTAGTCCGAATAGCCAGGGAGAGCAAGAAATTGGTTTTTCAAACTCAAGCCTAGACACAATCTCTTTGACACCCATAAGGCGGTCAAGTTATTTGATCGACTCTAAATCTTTAATCATTCAAAAAATTCTTCAAATCATCTTTAAAAAACTGTATAAATCATTTAAAAATATTTATAAAAGATTTGTAAAAGAATTGTTAAGTTAAAACTATATTTCAAAAGTTATAGAAAAGTGCTACGGAAAGTGCTTTTTAAACTATATTAATCAAAACGACTTTTTATTATTTGAAAATTCATTTTTATTACTCAAATCACTTTTAAATTTTTTTAAAACATTTATAAGATTAATTCCACATTTTAAAACATCGTTTTTAAAAGAAATCCAGTTTTGGATTCCGAACTGCAAAATGGGGATTTTTCCAAAACTTGTTTTACTCATATTTCAAAATCTACTTATTGAAATCTCAATTTTCTTTCTTTGTTGGAAAATTATAGATATAATAGCTTGGAAAATTCTTATCTCGAAGAATTCCGAGCTATATTCCAACTTTTACACTTGTTTGACTTTTATAGCGCGAAATCGCGAACTACCGTTACGCGGCGCGCTTATTTTTAACTAAAATTTCCATTTCTTTTTAAACTTCACCAAAACACTTCTAAATGTTCATAAAATATTTCAGATACATTTTAAACCATTTTTAAGAGTTTAACAATTCCATATACACCATTTTATTAATTCAAGGAAAGTGATTTCCTTTGTGCTTATCGACGTGTATATTCGTGACTTGCATATAAATTCAACATTCATATTTTAACAATCTAACTTGATGATCAAAGCATATTAAACATCCATTGTAAACATCATATCATCGTCCAAAAATATAATACTATAGTTTAGGAGTTCTCACCTTGGATTTCAAACGATTTACTTAAAAATTCACTATAGCTCCACTATTCGAGTTCCGAAGCTCACTATTCTTTGGATTTTAGCTCCTAGGTGCCTCGACCAAGACTTGAGAAGGCTAGGGGGTGTACGGCCTAGGGTGTAGCAAGGAGTGGGCTCGGCCTAGAGTGGAGTGAGTGGAGTTTGTGAAGAACAAAGAGAAAATGAGGAGTTTGGAATCGTTTTGAGGTGTTTTACTATATATGACTATATATTATAATTTTAATTGCTTTTTGAAATAAACTTTGACATTATTTCTCTTAGGATGGAAGCCATTAAAGTGGAAGCAAAAGCTTAAGAAAATGAAGAAGAAGATGAATGAAAAAGAAGAGAAGAGGGTAGGGTATCTATAGGAAAAAAGAAGAGCATAAAGGAAGATATGTACACATCACCTTTTGCATCACCATTTCAAGGCTTCTCCAACACACCTCCCTCCTCAAATGCATGGCTAGAAGCCTCCCCCATGTGCATATGTTGACTTATAAAAGCTTAAGGAGTAAGTTTGCTTAAAAATATCTTATATATTTTATTTTATATATTTATACTTAATTATTTTTATATACGTATGCTTATGTGCATGTTTTCATGTATGCACATGCACATGTATATGTGTATGTAACATATCCCTCCAACTTTGCACAACTTCCACACATTGTATCGTTACAATCTCGATTCCGATTTTCGGTCATATTTTCTCTTTTAGATTAATATGCATATTTTTGTAAACAATTTGAAAATAAATTTTATTTTCATTACTAACTAATAAAAATGATCATATTTTATTTATAAAATCATATAAATAATTATTCACAAAATTATTTGTATTATCGATAAAACTAAACGTTCATTTATTTAAAGTGATATATTTACGGGTTGTTACAAAAATTATAGCTTAGTCTATAATTCCAAAATAATTTTAAATAATTTTAGATATTTCAATATTTTCTAATGCATTACTTTTGTTGTGAAAACATATACCACAATATAGTTTATTTCATAACGAATATTCATAATATTCACATTGAAATATAACTATGTCTATTTTTCAGTCGATACCGAAAAATAGTCATTATTTCATCAATGATGTTTGGTATGTTTTACGAAAATAATTTTGTAATTTGATGTAAACTATAAGTGCTATACAGCATGCTCCTATTATTTTCGTCATTACTATAAAAGCATACTAAATTCAGTGGTCTATCATCCATTTAATATATATTATTTATTTCATATACTACAACTAGTTTACAACGGAAAGTTCTTTGATCAAATATCTTGAACTCAAAAAAAATCTCATAGAAAACAATTTTCTATATGAAAATTCATTTATGAATAGAGATTGTATTTCTCATTCCAATGTTAAGTATCATTTATTATTATTACAATTCTCGTTTATGATGTTTCTTTATGAAGCAGAAGTGACTGTTCACTCTCTTCATCCTAACTGTACCTTAAATCTTATCTAGTCTTGTACATTCGTTTTTTCTTTCTAATTGGTCAAACCATTCAAAATAAAGCCCTTACTACAATATCATAACAAACTCTTTACAAAAATGCATTTGACAATCCTTAACATTATGATGCACCTTACGTAAATTGGTCAAATTCATATTTCAACGATCGAATTCTTAAATCTTCCTTATAGTTTTGATCTAGTGTTACATTTAATACAGTACGAACGTTTTGTAATCTATCAAATTGAATATTCGATCTTACAATACTATTTATTGGCTTATTTCGAATGAACTAAATTCATCGAAGTATCGTACATTACGAACAGTGACCTTTTCCCATATAACACTTATATGTGATAGTATATGGATCAAATACCTATAGTCTTGTATTGCTTTTAGAGTTCGAAACGCATAGAATGCAATACACGATCTTGGCCAAATAAACATGTAAGAGACCAAATTACAAATGTATTTAGTAGTTTTCAAATCAGGCGCTTGCATGGGTATTGAAACATTAACATGAAACAAGCATTTTTTAGCAAAGCTAACGGGGTTAACTGGACCTTACCAGATTAGCTTAGAATAAGGAGAAGAAACTTTAGTAACATGCTACCAAAGAAAATAAAAACAAAGAAAATTCGCAGCACTATACAAACATGCAATAACCATTTATTAGTAAGTACCTGTTATTTTTATATTTGTGAATATTCAATTCAGTTCATTTGCATGTCTTAATTGATAAACGTTTGATCAATCATACTAAATGGACAAATTTATTAGTGTAGATTATTATAACATTATATAGCATATATTCTTACATTATTAGAAAGGTTAAACGTTATCATTTCATTTTTCTAATAAGGCTCCCACTAGCCTTTTATGTTTCCAAACCTTAAGCGAAACATAGAAGTCTTTCGACTTCACTAGTTGATGTTAGGACTTGTCCATTTTGAAATTCTAACCTTGAGCTCAACAAATCATAGCTCTACAGGCGATGGATGACTCTTTATCGATTGTATCGTATACAACTCCTAACCCTTGGTACCTTGTCCTAATTTCACTTCGACCTTGGGTTTTCTCAACAAATCAAAATGAAATTATTCACTTGTACCTACCATATTGCGATGGCCTAAGTATAGTATATGTACCTTGAGTTTGCTCAATAAATACGTATAGTTATCTCACCTCGTCTATTCAACATATTAATAATACTATACATAACATCCCTAGCTTGAGTTTGCTCAACAACTAAGAGCATGCAAGCAATTTATTAATATATATGGTACATGACAACATTATATTGAAGATTTATAATCTTCAATATAGTTATATCGACTTATGGAATAATGTTTTTCTTATACAATACCCTCGTGATTCAAGTGTTGGACACATCAAAAATCACGGTATATTTATATTTGCGTATATATTTATTCCTTAAGTCTATTTAGGGTTTCTTAATATTCCACCTTTAATTATATATTTATATTATATAAGTTTAATTATTATATAACTTTATATTTCATATTACTTATATAATAGTCTTATGTATAATATTATATTAGTTAAATCTTATTTACTTAATTTTAATTAATTAACATTTTAATTAATTTGATATTATCTTAATATAACATTTATATTAAAAGTTATTATATACTATAACCTTCAAGGTATATCACATATATCATATACATGCAGGGGCGGAGGTACATTATAGCTGGGGAGGGCACGTGACCCTGCTAGGATCATTGTAATTATTTTACTATCATTTTGCACAATTTGCAAATAGAAAGTCTAATTCTCAAAGACAAGTTTTGCAACCCTCAAATCATTGATTAAAGCCCAACCATATCTCCATAAACCCAAAATGTAGTCCATAACCCTCCTCTTTGTTGAACCCTACCCACTAGATCGTTGAAGTGTATGAATTGCTTGCCTATCTTCGCAATCCTCAAACCTAGACATCCTTATTTAAATCGTCAAAATCACTTTGAAACGCAACCCAAACTAATTTTAATCATGTGCAAGTATGCAATTTAAGTCGAATAGGGTTTGTATTATGAATAAGTCTAGTATTGTTGTTTAATTAAAAGCTAAATAATTGTTGTTTAACCGTAGCTAAATCGCTTGATGTTTAATAGCGATTAACTGTTAGAAGTTTAACATTCCAAATAGAGTTTGCAATTGAACATAATGTTAATTAATGTTTAAAAGTGATTATCTGTTTGATGAACCTATGTTGGATTAATTATTTAATAGTAGCTTGTATCCCTTGTTTTGTTATTTGATGAAGCTTCAGGTTTATTAATACACTCAAGTTGTTGTAATTAATTGTCTAATAGAGTTAATCGATGTTTTATAAAGCTTGATGTTATTAATTCCATTAGGTTAAGATAATTTGATTTTCCCTAAAGTTGAACAAACTGTTAAATAACATTAGTTTGAATCCCTTAAAGTTGGATTAATTTGAACCTTAAATTTGAAATTTTTTAAACAAGAGTAATTCAATTAGTGTAACGATGCAGAATTTCATCGCTTTAATTTGGGAATATATTTAATTTTAAATATTCAAATAATAGGTTTTATAATTAAAATAAAACTCTTTTAAATAATAAAAAATGATGGTAAAATAGTTTTCAAAATTTGTTAACAAAAATATATAGTTTGAAGAAAAATCGAAATTGTGACCGGAATTCGTTTTCCGAATTTTCAACTTTTCATCGGCTAAAATTTATTGAAAACATTGTGAACTCTATTGTATAATATAACACATATATTTATATCCGAGTTAGGATAGATATTGGTATATGTATATTTAAATGTATATATATATATATAAGTAATGTGACATTTTATGAAAATAATAATTTATATTTAAAAATTAAAATAAAATATAAAGATGACTTAGGAAACATTTGTAAACATAAGTGCATTTGGCATTAAAAACATGTTGGCTAAGCAAAGGATAGGGGGACAAGCTTGTGAGCTGAGGTACATGAAGGTGAGGTGGCATGGTGATGTGGCAAGATGTAATGACCCAAATTTTCATCGCTTTAATTTGGTAATATTTAATTAATTTCAAAATATTCAAATAATAGATTTTATAATTAAGATAAAATGCTATTAAATAATAAATAATAATGGTGAAACAATTTTTAAAACACGCCTTTTACCAAAAGGCATGTTTTGGGGGACAAAGTGTTATCCCGCCTATTGGCAAGGCTGTAGGCAGGCGGATTTAACCAAGTCGATTTCTCGGTTATCGAGGATGGAATGCGGTAGGTTTGAGTCGACTTGATGGATAGGTAACGCAGCACGTTTTGGAGGTCGGTCGGCGTGGAAGTCGGTCGGCTTGGAAGTCGCTCGGCATGGAAGTCGCTCGGAACAGGAAGTCACTATAGTGACAGGAAGTCGCTACAGGGACAGGAAGTCGCTACAGGGACAGGAAGTCGCTCGGCATGGAAGTCGCTCGAAAAAGGAAGTCACTATAGTGACAGGAAGTCGCTACAGTGACATGAAGTCGCTACAGGGACAGGAATTCGCTCGGCATGGAAGTCGCTCGACATGGAAGTCGCTCGGAACAGGAAGTCGCTACAGGGACAGGAAGTCGCTCGGCATGGAAGTCGCTCGGCAGGAAGTCGCTATAGGAAGTCGCTCGGCAGGAAGTCTCTAACAGGAAGTCGCTACAGGAAGTCGCTCGGTAGGAAGTCGCTACAGGAAGTCGCTACAGGAAGTCGCTACAGGAAGTCATTACAAGAAGACGCTATAGGAAGTCGCCATAGGAAGTCGCTCAGCAGGAAGTCGCTACAGGAAGTCGCTTGTACCATGATGAAGGATGTTGGCTCGGTTATGGTCCTGATGGGCCCGGACTACTCAAGAAGCCCAGTAACTCGGGATTTGCCTATAAATACAACATGTGGGGGTTCAGATAAGGGATCTTGATTCGGTTTCCCTTCTTCTTCCTCATTAAGGCTACTCTGCCATAATTGTTTTGAAAACTCTGGATTGTAACTGTAATTGATTCTCCTATCAATAAAAATTAAAATTTTGGAGTGGACGTAGGCCAGAGTCAGCCGAACCACTATAAATCCACTGTTTTTTCTGCTTCCTTTTTAATTTTTACTGCTCTTCATATTTATACTCTCTACATACACTCTATTTGTTATTTGTGACTGTTAGTTGGTGCTTTCATTTATGTTTGGGTGTTAGTGACCAATTTTGGCGCTAACAGGATATTTATAAAGGAAGTTTTATAAATGATTTTGGAGATTTATAAAGAGATATATAAATGGTTTAGCTTTTTATAAAAGAGTTTTGATAAATTTAACTGGGTGATTTATAAAGAGTTTTGTAAATGGGTTTGGAATTTAAGTAAAGGAGATTCATAAATAAAAGAGATTTATGAAGAGGATTTATAGAAGGAAATTTATAAAAGGATTTGAAATTGGATTTCCTTTAACTGACCTTCTTAATTCTGGTGGTATGGACATTCGTTCCATATACAACACCGAAGGAATATTATTTGAGTTTATCTTTATTTATAATTTAAATAACATTTTTTTGATCCTTTAATATGATTTGGAAATGAGAAATATTTCACAAATGTTTTGTGAATATAGTTACGTCGGTAAGATAAGTATATGAATGTATTTGATAAACACTTTTGAAAAGAGTTTTAATAAATGAAAGATTTATTTTGAGCTTAGTGGTTGCTATGGGTAATTAAATCTGGGGATATGCTTTAAGCCTATGTGGTTCGCTACCCTTAGGGTATGGTCATCATCCAATCTAGACAGATATTATAGATCATGTATGCTAGTTGACCATATAGGTTATTCATCTCAACCAAGGTGATGACATATTTGGCGCTATCCAGTAAAGCATAGGGTCGGTCTTGACTTGTAGTGAGTCCATGTGAGGCTCTCGGTGTGTTTTATCTAGTGATGCACTGTGATAGGTGGTACCCCAATGCCTTATCATTGATGGAATCCATTTTCCAATACATGCCTTTACGTACTTAGTTATGCCCAACTACTGAAATGTGGGATGCAAGTAATTTAGCTATATTAATATATATTTATGTCTTAGACATTATTATAATATCACTGGATTTTCTATAGAAAGTGTTTTGGTTATTGTAAGGTATAAACCCGTCCGTGTTTATCTGTGGCGTGGTCTTACGAGATACCTTTGTTTTAAAGGGTTTTACAAGTTAAAGAAATAAATTCCTTATTATTTGAGTTTCTTACACTGGTTTTACCAGATTGATCCGGGCGTTATTTTTCTTATAATGCTCGAGTCAGCCCGAGCATATTTTCTAGATTTAGCTGGATCTTTGAAGCTTTTAGGAGACGAGCTGGATCCTCCAATATGTATTCACGTATCTTATATTCTTTTGCTATTCTATTTTGTTTTGTTCTTTTATGTATTTATCAGTAATTATAAGGACAGGCTGTTATAACTGTCCAGACTAGTAATAGGATAGTGTACTCTGATGTTGTGTATAAATAAAGATGATTTCTTTTGTAAAGACTTGAGTATTTTATATATTACTTGTCATCTTTGTGAGATTCTATTCTGTCTTTTCTTTCTTTTACCCCAAATGACGTGTCTTTCAGACACTTAAAAGATCGGCACATAAATACTGAGGATGTATTAAGTGTCGTCTTTAGGTGTAAGAAAGGTAGATCGTTACAATGTGGTATCAGAGCGCAAGGTTAAGTGAGAACCTTGGCCCTGCTGGGGTAAACTCGTTTGAGCTAGGGTAAGTAAGACCGTAGAATAAGCTTGAGTGTATATATTGAGTGCGTATTTGTTAGTGCTATAAAATTGTTTTATATTGTGTTGATTTATCGATTGAGTGGTTTATGAATTCTGGTCGAGATGTGGGGCACTAAGGTGTCGATAAGGGTTTCTAAACACTTAAACTAGGCAAATCAATATAGTATCATTTTAATTGTAAATGAAATAATTTTATCTAGGAATATATTTTATACATAAAGAAATAATTTTTAAATATAAAATATAGTTATATATGATGCGATTGTTGTTAGGAGTTGATAATATTTAATTATTATCATACGGGGTTTGATTAGTCATGCTCGTCTAATTTTGAGCATTGGCTATTATCTGATTTATTGGTAGTTTTTCGTTTTCCATCATAGGTTGGGTAGATAGAATGTGAAGGAACATTGAAACGAGCACCTTGTGAATTAAGTTTCACGATTTGACTATAAGGCGTTCGACGGTAGTGTTAGATTAAAATTCGATTTTAATAAAAGGTGTTTATTAAAAAGAAATATTTCAGTTGATTTTATAAATCAGAATTTTAAAATATATTTTGAAAATAAGATGGATTTTCAAAGAATTTAAATCCCGGTGACTTTGATAAAGTTTTCAAATGATTTTTAGAAAGTAGTAATAATTTTACTTAAAAATACTTAAAAGTATAAATAACTTGAAAAGATATTTTTATAGAAAGATGTGTTTTCTTTGGTTTGGTTCGGGAAATGAGTCCCAATTTGTTTTATGATGATCAGAATAATCTTCTAAGTGACAATCAGATGTTTTCTTAGGCAAACATTGTAGTACACTTAGTAAATTATTCTCTTTATAACAAATCCAAAGCAAATTGGTAATAAATACATGGTTAAACTATTTAACTGGAAATATATATAATATTGTTTCAAAAAAAAAGGGATTCGAAAATAGGAAATATTTTTATAATTAACTAGTTCGAGTGCCTCGAAAGTAACTAAGAATGGGCAGGAGGTTTGTCCAGATGGTAGAAACTTCTCTTGAGTATTACCCGTTTTGGTAAAGGGATTTATTATACTATTTGGTAGTTCCCATTTCTTTGGTATCATTTTGGAGTTACTCGGGCTATATGTATGTTTTCTTAGGGTTAAATATAAACTATCATTTCAAAAATATTTTTGAGATAAAATCCAGGTATTTCACTCCTAAGTTTTCAAAATAATAAGGTATATTGATTAAAGAATGAGTTAATATATGAAGTCTTAAAATTGGATTAATTTAATAAAAAGGTTTAATAAACTTGGTTTTATTAAACTTTGTCTTTTGATTTTAACATCTAGGAGGTGAAAAATTATTTGATGTTATTGGGCCAGCTAATAAACGTCTTTACCTTAGAGGTATCTAAGAAAAAGTAGATTCTAGGACGGAGTTAGGATACCAGCATCCTACTCTTCTTAGCTACTTACCAGAAGAATTGGGTAAAGAGGTTAGATTGGTCGACTCAGTTTAAAGATCTGAGATTTACCTTGGGCCTACGTCTGAATAGTTAAAAGATGTATAGGATTTAAAGTCAAATGTTTTGTATATACTCTTAGGATGTATGAGAGTATTATACAAATAATAAGGTAAAATGATTTTGTGAAATGGTTTCATAATAAGTTGTATCATTTTAAATACTTGAACCTAAGTAGAAATTTTTATGAAATGTTTTCATTCATAAATATTGTTGGAAAGGTAAAAATAATTAGGTAGTAAGAACCTATAGATGGGTACGTAAGTGGTATGTAGATCATTTTCACTTTCTCACATAATTCTAGATTCAAGATTCGAGTACATAACTTGAGGATTTTCAAACCATTTTGAATAAGGATCTATCACTCGATTTTTGACGGTAAACACTTGGTGAGGGTTCTTAATCTAGAATCAAAATTTTCTATCACAGTTATGACTATGTAAGAAGAATAGGGGTTTCTAATTGAGAAGCCTGATCCAAATTCGCACTAGGAAATCGAGTGAGCGATACTAGTTCAGAAGTAAAGTTATGTATTAAAGTGAGTGATCAAAACAGATTTTTGCATAAAAATGATCTATGTATATCATACAGACTAATGCATAGTATTCTTGGTTGTTTTGTGTTTTGGGTTAGGTTGTGGTAAAATTTTGGGGTCGAAATTCTTTTAAGGGGGAAGAGTGTAACGACCCAGAATTTCACCACTTTAATTTGAGAATATTTAATTAATTTTAAATATTCAAATAATAGATTTTATAATTAAAATAAAACTCTTTTAAATAATGAATAATAATCGTGAAATAGTTTTTAGAATTTGTTTACAAAAATATATAGTTTGAAGAAAAATCGGAAATGAGACCAGAATTTGTTTTTTGAATTTTCGACTTTTCACCGGCTAAACGTTATAGGAAATGTTGTAAACACTTTTATATAGATATACACATTGTAAATAAGTTAGTGTTCACATTCATTTGCAGATAAGTAAAATCATATACATGTATACATATATGTATAATAATGCATTTAGTTAAGTTAAAATTAAAGAAGTTAAAAGATGCCTTATGAAACATAAGTAAGCACAAAGTAGATTTGGCATTAAAAACATGATGGCTAAGGAAAGGAAAGGGGGACAAGCTTGAAGGCTGAGGTACATGAAGCTGAGTTGGCATGATGATGTGGAAAGAGGAGTTGGAAGGCAAAGGACCAAGGACATTAAGGCAATTTACTTTATTTCTTGCTTATAAATACCTCTTTCATTTCTTCAATTTTGCAACCTCTTCCTTTTACCGAATCTTTCTAATATCTTATCCGAATGGAGGTTTTCTTTTTTCAAACTGTATAAAATTTTAGTGGCTACAACTTTCATGTGTACCACTTTTCCAAATTTTGAGCATAGCCATGCCAAAATCTCATTTCTTTCAGACTCATTTTCAGACCCAGATTTTAAAGTCCGAAAATACCACTTCTTATTTTGACCATATTGTCCTCAAAACTGATCCAAATTGAGTGATTCGTTTTTCGAAATTGTATAGAAAATAATTTTCAAGAACATTCCCTTTGATAACTTTTCCAAATTCTGTGAGTTACTTGTCCATAAATCAGTTGGAAGAAGACCATTTTCGGGTTCGATTTTTGTGAATTCGATGATGATCCGAAGTCCCCTACCTTTTAAGGCCGAGCTCCACCACCCTTGGGCAGTGTGCACCATACCTTGGCCGAACCATAAGTCTACCAAATCTTGTTCTTACCAAAGTCAAAGTTAGGATCTAGGTTGATCTAAAGTTCTAGTGGATGTACGGAGTGGTTTGGTAGCTTTTGGGTGAGTATACCTCATGAATTCATTTAAAAGTTCTAATTTTAATTACAATTCTTACTTTGATAATGAAATCATTATTGATGGTTTGTATATTGATGTTGATTAAAATGCTTACATATATGTTTATGTGATGTTTGGTTCGACTTAGAGATCAAAGTTGAAATGTTTGTTTGAATGGAAAGTTATGTTTTTCGCTTGGTTATTTAAACCATGACATGTATATGTGTTGTGTTTGTATTGTATATGCTAAAAGTTAGCACTTGAGTATGTGGTTATATTTTAAAGGAATGTTAGTAGTTAGTGTTTAGTTGTGACTTTGAAATCCTTTGGTCGAAAACTAGTTTTTTAACTTTACTTTCTAGACATGTCTTGATAAAGCTTAAAAACCTTACCTTTATTTTCAAAACATTATTCTAGGTCATAAAGGTAAGTTAACATTAAAAGGTAGAGTTTTTGGAAGTGGTTTGGAATATAAATCAAGTTTTGAAATTACGGGTCATATAGCAATAGTCGCTATAAATGCAGTTCGTAAAATGAACTCCTTTTACAAATTAAAAGTGTTTTTCACTTAAATATATTTTTGAAAACTGTTTTCAAAACATATTATAAGTAATAAAAAGTAATTATTTTTATTAATTAATTAATTATTTATTGATTATTTAATTAATTAATTTAGTAAGGTAATTGGTACTTAATCATTAGTTAATGAGGTAATTAGTACTTAAGTATTAATTAAGTGTTGAATGGGGTTATAAATAAGTATACTGGGTTTTGGAAATTGTAAAAGGGAATTTATTAATGATTCTGGAGACTTATGAGATAATTTATGAAATATTCTCTAAAGCATTGATATTTGAAATGATTTTGGAAAATAAGACTTATAATGTTTTCCTAAGTATTAAAATGGAAATTTGGAAATATTTCAATGTGTTGAAATGGTTTGAGAATATCCTGTTATGGATTTAAGTATTTGAAATTATTTTCAAATATTGGAATATGCAAAGGAATTTGAATATATACCTTTGTAAAGGTATTTTGAAATGAATATTTTGGAAGAAAATTATAGTATGGGCCTAGTGACTGCTTATGGATGTTATTTGATAGTTAAATAACCGACTATCAAATATTGGCCAATTTCGTTGAACATTTTGAAGAGACCGGGGTCAAATTTAATTATTCGAAAACCACTTCGATCCGGTTTGAACGCTACGAATGAATTTCGTGAAGGTAGTGAAGACGGTGATTCGGTTTGTCCAGACCCAGGTCAACTTGTATGGATGAATGCTATCAGAACATCATCAGTAGAGGACGATGAGCATTCTAAGTGGAATTGTTCTTGAAAGGTAACGTTAGCCAAGCCTCACAACCGTGAATGACTAAAACATGGTAGATGCAGCAAGGCTAAGTTGGTCGCACCCAATTAGGGTATGTTATCAGCTTTCTAGATACCCTCGAAAATATAGATATATTATGGATATGGTTGTGCATGGAAAAGTGAGCGCTCGATTTTTTTAAGGGTGGGAATACCCATGGTGATAACATATTCGATACTATCCAGGTAAGGGGTAGGCCGGTCTTGTGTTGTAGGGGATCCCGGTGAGGTCCTCGGTACATTTTTCTAGAAGTGTACTATGATGGCGGTACCCTGGTAGCCCAGTCATTGTATGGAATCCATTCTCTAATACGAGCCTTTACGGTTTTGTTTGTAGAGCCTAGTATGCTGGAATTTAATTAATGTAACAAATTCGGCTATTTGGATAAGTATTTGTACTTAGACACTATTATAATATCACGGGATTTTCTATAAAACGTTTTGGTTATCATAAGGAAAAACCCGTCGTGTTTATGTGTGACGCGGTCTTACGAGATACCTTTGTTTTCAAAGGATTTTGATAACTTTAAATAATTCAAATTAAGTGTGTTTTCTCACGTTGGTTTTCCAGACTGACTCGGGTGTTATTTTATTATAATGCTCGGGTCAGACCGAGTATTAAAGATTCAGGACAGGATGCTATGGAGCTCAGGAGATGAGCTGGATGATTAGGGAGTATTTCCGTACTTGACTTATATTTCCGCTGTATGAGGACAGGTTATTATAACTGTCCAAATTGATGTATTGATTGTTGTACTCTGATGATTGTAAGTATATAAACAGTTACAGATTCTTTTGTGTAAAAATATGTTATTATATATTATATTTTGTTCCGCTGTGATTGTGAGATTCTATGTTGTTGTTATATTTTCTTCCGCCTCTTTCTTCTACACCCCTAAAGATTCGTATTTCCGTTCAATTTGAGTTGAACTGATGTGGATTATGGTCGACTCCAAGGGTACGGATTTGTGGGTCTTTACATTTGGTATCAGAGCTGATGGTTAAGCGGGAACCTTGGCTTTGGTGGGGATTACTCATTAGAGATAGGGTCAGTAACACCCAAGAATGAGTTTGAGTGTATTAATAGATTTGAGCGCGTATTTGTTAGTGAATATAAAATGGTTTTATATTGTGTTGATTAATCTATTGAGTGGTATGTAAATTCTGGTCGAGTAGTGGGACGCCACGACATCAATAAGGTTTTCTAAACACTTGAATAGAGTAATTCGACACAGTATGGTTTTGGGAGTGGGTAAATGAAATAATTTTACCCAAAATTATATTTTGATATAAAAGAGATAATTTTATGAAATTATTATAGCATATTGATGTGTTTGGTTATTATTATATAATCAAAACAAAGTTAAAATTGGAAATGGTTTATTTAAACCAAATTAGAGTGTATAAGAATGAATTATATGAATGAGTTAAAAACTAAAAATGGATTCAAACCAGAATTTGGAAAATTAGATTTCGAAGATTTTTTTGGAAAGGTTTTCCAAGGCATTTTGGAATAAATAATGGTGATATTATTTTTGGATTAGAAAATACTTTAAATTGGATTTAAAAATGGATTTTTGAGGTGATAAAGCACTGAACTCACTTCAGTCGCTAGAAAATAATTCTAGTGATAACGGCCGCATCATCAGTATTCATTTTCGAGTTACTAAGTGACGAATTGTTACCAGGGTGGTTTGATATGGAAATTTTTGGGGAAAAGCAAGTGTTGTTTTGGAATTTTCGAAAGGAATTGTTTTGAAAAAAAAAATCAGGTTGATTTTGTAAATCCAAGGAAGTGGTTTGTAAACCAAAGAGAGAGTGTGTGTGTATATATATATATTTGATTTCAAAGTGATTTGAAATAAATACCAGGTATTTGAATTTTGAAATCCTTATTAAATGTTCTAGAAATATCCGAAAATAAGTTATGAACTTATAAATGGTGAATGATTTTAAAGAAAAATATGAAAATTGAATTTTGGAAATGAATTTTAACTTAAGTAAGTTAAAATGAATAAAATTTAACTTGAGCTAAGTTAAATAAAAATTTAATTGGAATTAGAAATGATATCGAGTGGAACTGTATAAATAACTTGGATGCTAAAGTGATTATATAACTATAAGTTATAAAATTTTGATGGAATAAAATTTAAAGTGGAAAATTATGGAATTGTGAAGAAAATAAGTGTGTAACTTATAAAATTGAAAAGTGAAATAGAAAACCCAAAATAAAATGGTTTGATATTTTAGTGAAGGAAATAAAATCCAAACTTGAATTATAAAAATGAACTTGAACTCAAGTAACTTAAATGTAGTGATTTTTGAAAATAAAAATCAGGTATTGAATTATAAATTGGAAGTGAACTAATTAGATGAATTAATTATTTAATTGAATATTGAAATGAAACTTAACTTGGTTAAGTAAATTGGATTGTGGATTAAAAGTGAGCATGAGAATTGGAACTTGAGTTATAAATAAAATTCGACTTAAGTGTAAGCGAACTAAATATATTTTAAAATGTGGTGGAATTAAATAAAATGAAATTGGATTGAAATATCAATGACTTGAGTATAAATAAATTCAATTTAAGTGTAAATAAATTGAATATGGCCTTGGATATTGTTTAAAATGAATTCGAGCTTGAAGTTAAGTGAAGTGGATTGGCTGGATGAACTAATTAAATTAATTAGTAAATGGAATGGAATTTGATTTAATAAAAATCAAATCAAAAACATTTGAATTGGAATTTGATGGCAAGGGGGCAAACTTAAGTATATGATTGAATTAACTAGAAATAAAATGAATTAACTTAAGTTAATATTGTTGGATGAAAGCTTGGCTCAAATAAATTATGAAATGGTTATTTAATAAGTTATCATGGAATGATCCCGGGCTTAATAAAACGAATTTGAAAGTAATGAATGTGGATATGAATGGAAGGCAATTGAATTGATTGAGAATAAATTTGAAATGGAGTAAAATTGAAAATAAATTGATTCAGAATCAATTTAAATAGCTATAAACTGAAATGGTTATTTTATTAAATGAATATAGCCGAATTTACATGGAAATATTGTTGTTCGACGCAAATGAAAGTAAATAAAATTCTATGAATGAATAGAAAGTGAATAAATTGTTTTTTAAATCAATTTAGAATGGATATGAGTTTATTTGGTATAAATATGGATTGAATGCAAATAATTAGGTTGTAAATCATTCGAATTGAATGAAATGGTATATGAATCGATGTAAAGTAATTAAATTAGTATCGGAACCCTATAATTGCTTATGATTATATGTTAGAATGCATTGCTTATGAAATTCATGTGTTAACTAGTTAAATAAATGAAATATTATTAAAATATCATGTTTTTGGTACTCACGTGTTTAAAATTGAGTAAGTATAGGTACATGGAGTTGTTTTGCTTGAGTTTGATTGCGGAAATTGCATATAAAATAAGCCGCTCGTTTAAAAATGCTAAAATAAGGTACGTTTTCGGATTAAATACTACAAAAGATATAAATATTGATATATATTGTGTTTTCCGACCGTATGGGTCAATGCATATATTTTTATCTCTCTTGTCATATTGCAAAAGGCTCTCTGTACAAGGGAGACGTTTCCAAATTTTTTTGGATATTTAAGGTGCTAGAAAAATTTTGAAAGTTTTTGGAAAATTTTGTTAACGACAATTTGATTTCGAATTGTAATTGGGATAAAAGGTTTGGAATTTGGATTGAAAAAAAATTGTTTTGTTTGAAATTAAAGGATTTAGAAAGGTGGAATATCGAGTTTTAACTAAGTAAATTTTGTTAAGTTACTAGGTTTGGAGCATTTTCCTCCCTTAGCAATTTCGGGGACGAAATTCTTTTAGGGGGGAGGAATGTAACGACCCGGATTTTTCATTGTTTGATTTTGAATGTTTAAATAGTTTTAAATATTGGATTTGGAATTTTAATTTAGTTAGTAAGTTTTTAAAATTGAAATTTCAAGTGATTCCGCAAATTTTTGAAATCGTCAATTTGATCGACGTGCTAAAATAGCGATCCGGGGCACAATCTTGGATTTCAACGAAACCAGTTCCATTGGATCCGTAATAGGGTATTATTATCGGATTTCAAATTTCGTAGCGTTTGGGTTTACCGTGCGGTCGCATGGTCTGAAAACGCCTAGAAATAATTTAATAGAATTTAATTTAAATAGTCAATTTAAAAAGCTATCTTCCACATATGATCGAATTAGGCTACGGAGCTTGTTCCATTGGGTTCAGAATAGTGGTATAACATTAGAAACACCAAGCGGCATGCCTCAATAGGGATTCAGGATTTTGAGTTAGGTAAACGAGATATTTTCATTTATATAAAAAAAAGTTAGAAAATCAAACACGCCACCTTTTCTCCATTCAAACACGCGACCCCTCATTTCTTTCAGTTCATAAATCACGTCTTCCCCCTCCTTTATTCTTTCAGTTCGAATCGCCTTCATCTCAAATGAAAAAAAAGAACGAACCAATTCGTTCATTTAAAAATAGAAAGAAATCGAGCTCGACTTTCAAATCGCTCCCGTGGAATCTCACATGGGGAGGGGGACAAGGCGAAGCCGCACGTGGAAGCCTAGTCACGATTTGGGGGGGTGCATGACTGTTCTGAGGCGCGCTAGGGATTTTGGAGCATTCGAGGGGGCTGCAGGCGACGAACTAAGGGGAAACAATGTCGATTGATGTGCGCGTCTTGAGTTGTAGGCTGCGGCGTGGAGTGGTGTGCGAGGCTCCTGTAGCGACAGGGGCAGGCGCAGTTAGGGTTTCGGTCTGGTTCGATGATGGCGCGAGCTGGGAAGGTCGCGGGTTGGAGCAAGGTCGCGCTCGATGGTGGGGTGTTTGGGCAGAGACACTGGTCGTGGGATGGTGTCTCGAGTCGATGGACGGCAGTTGCAGGAAGGGGTCGCTGTTAGGAGTTTGAGCGCGTTCAAAGGAAAAGTGGCAGCCTAAGGATACTCGATCGAGTCAGTGTAAGATTTACAAATTAAATAAGTTTAGATTTTATATTAAGTTTAAGTTAAATTCATAATCTTCCTCTTTATTATAAATTCATAATCGATGATTGTAAAATTCATAATTTATTTATGCAAGGTACAAAAATCAGAAATTATTATTTGGAATTAATTAGAGATTTTAGAGGCAACTATTAATTAAAATTTGGGACGGATTGCAATTTGAAAATCAAGGTGAGTAACATCTCACTCATTTGGATTGCTAGTATAATTTAAAAATGTTGAATTTAAATTATTGATTGTTTGGATGAATTTATAAATTATGCTCAGTTTGGATGTTATATATATAGTTGCATATATATTAGTAGTTGGATATATACCTGCCGATTGGAGCAGATGAGACCCTATGCGCCCCGCATAATAGCGGATGACCCTATATACCGCGATATCCCCTTAGAAGTGGGATTGGTATTATTATGTTGGATTAACATCTGTGGATGCCGGAAAACAGGTTGGAGGGATCCAACTGGATTCCTCAAATTTATACTTATTGTTTTTCATATATAATAATACATGATGTGTTAGAATAATCTATTATAGATTATTGTTGTGATGTGAATTATTGGATGCTATAGTAGCACTGGCTTGAATTTTGGTATTTTAATACCATAAATATTATTTTGGAATTTGAAGGAATTTAAAAGGAGATTTTGAATATAAAATATTTATATCGAAATTTGGATTATTTTAAAGAAAGTTGATTTGGATAAATAATGATTTGATATTGGGGTTGTACTTATCTATTCGTAAAAACATTTAAAATAACGACTTTAAAATAATTTATATAGAAGATTTTTAAACGATTTCTCTGGAAAATATGAAAAGAAGTTGAAATCGATATTAAAAATAGATTGCAGAAATGAATGGAATTTATAAGGAATTGAATTTATAAAATAGAATTTAATAAATGAGATTATTTTTATAAAAAGTGAAACTCAGAGAAGTTATAAATTTATAAACGATGTTTATAAATAAAGGAGATCGATATCAGATGAGAATTTGGGAATATAAAATTCATAGGGTGAATTTATATTAGAATATGGAAATAGGGTTGGGAAAAATAGTGGATACTATTTTGAAAAGTGAAAATGGTTTAGGAGATCGGAATGGGATCGATGTGTTATAATTTGAGAGGGATTTATAAATTGAATTTGTTATTGATATTTTTTTAAGAAGTTAAGTTTTGATTTGAAAAGGGAAATTTTATTTATTTAACAATGTAATTTTAAACTAGTTAGTATTGAAATACTTCGAAAGTGAATTTTGTTCAAATATCTAATATTAATTGAAATTAAATTCTAATTTTATAATTGGCTTTGTAAATCGATTTGTTTATCTAAAAATGAGTTATTGATATTTATAAAAGTGTTTCGATATTTAAATAATTACTTGGACCATCTTTTTTTTAAATAAATTATTATTCTTTAAAATACTTATATATATATAGAGTTTTGAAGTGATTGAAAATTTTATTTATAAATTCTCTCTAGATTCGTAAATGGGGCTTATAAATGGATATGATTTTGAGGAGAGGAATTTTATAAGGGATTTGGAGGAAATGGAATTTAAAAATGTTGAATATTGGAACTTCGAAAATGAAATCTGAATTCTTAAAAGAAGTTATAAATTGTTGAATGGGGTAATAAATAAGTATACTGGGTTTTGGAAATTGTAAAAGGGAATTTATTAATGATTCCGGAGTCTTATGAGATAAGTTACGAAATATTCTCTTAAGCGTTGATATTTGAAATGATTTTGGAAAATAAGACTTATAATGTTTTCCTAAGTATTAAGATGGAAATTTGGAAATATTTCTAAGTGTTGAAATGGTTTGGGAATATCCTGTTATGGATTTAAGTATTTGAAATTGTTTTCAAATATTGGAATATGGAATTCAATTTGAATATATACCTTTGTAAAGGTATTTTGAAATGAATATTTTGGAAAAAAATTATAGTATGGGCCCAGTGACTGCTTATGGATGTTATTTGATAGTTAAATAACCGGCTATCAAATATTGGCCAATTACGTTGATCATTTCGAAGGGACCGGTTTGAACGTTACGAATGGATCTCGTGAAGGTAGTGAAGACGGTGATTCGGTTTGTCTAGACCCAGGGCAACTTGTATGGATGAATGCTATCAGAACATCGTCATTGGATGACGATGAGCATTCTAAGTGGAATTTTTCTTGAAAGGTAACGTTAGCCTCAAGCCTCATCAACCAGGAATGACTAAAACATGGGATATACAGCAAGGCTAAGTGGGTCGCACTCAATTAGGGTATGTTATCACATTTCTAGATACCCTCGGAAATATAGATATATAATGGATATGGTTGTGCATGGAAAAGTGAGCGCTCGATATTTTTAAGGGTGGGAACACCCGGGGTGATAACATATTCAGTACTATCCACATTAGGGGAAGGCCGGTCTTGTGTTGTAGGGGATCCCGACGAGGTCCTCGATACATTTTTCTAGAACTGTACAGTGATGGGTGGTACCCTAGTAGCCTGGTCATTGTATGGAATCCATTCTCCAATACGAGCCTTTACGGTTTTGTTTATAGAGTCTAGTATGATGGAATTTAATTAATGTAACAATTTTGGCTATTTGGATAAGTATTTGTACTTAGACACTTTTATAATATCACGGGATTTTCTATAAAACGTTTTGGTTATCGTAAGGGAAAAACCCATCGTGTTTATGTTTGACACGGTCTTACGAGATACCTTTGTTTTTCAAAGGATTTTGATAACTTTAAATAATTCAAATTGAGTGTGTTTTCTCACGCTGGTTTTCCAGACTGACTCGGGTGTTATTTTATGCTCGGGTCAAACCGAGTATTATAGATTCAGGATAGGATGCTATGGAGCTCATGAGACGAGCTGGATGACAGAGGCGTATTTCCGTACTTTACTTATATTTCCACTGTATGAGGACAAGTTATTATAGCTATCTAGATTGATGTATTGATTGTTGTACTATGAGAATTGTAAGTATATAAACAGTTACAGATTCTTTTGTATAAAAGTCTGTTATTATATATTATATTTTGTTCCGCTGCGATTGTGAGATTCTTTGTTGTTGTTATATTTTCTTCTGCCTCTTTCTTCTACACCCCTAAGATTTGTATTTCCGTTCAATTTGAGTTGAACTGATGTGGATTATGGTTAACTCCAAGGGTATGGATTTGCGGGTCTTTACACTTCTTCTCCTCTAGTTCTTCTATGACTTGCTCTTCTTCTTCCTCGAATCATTGTTTCTTCTAAAACACCACTTCACCATGGCGTCCCTGCCACCAGAGTCATCAATTTTCCATCATCGGATGACTTCAAATTGAGCTACTTCAAAACCCAAGCCATTGCCATCCACCATCAAATCAACCACTCTTGCAGCCAACGCCATCGCAGCAACTGCCCTCGCCGACAACGCCGTTTAAGCTTGACGTGCTCCAGACTCATTTGTGTGTTTGTCCTGGTCGCTAATTTCTTGTCTTGCCTTCGAATTGAAATTCAAAAGTTGTCCTTCATGCTAAAATATTGAAGGCCGGTCCTTGAGGCTAAAATATTGAGAAATTTGTTCTTTGATACTATTTTCCTGTTATAGTATTTTACAGATGTAACGACCCGTAAAATTTTCAATAATTAAAATTTTAAGTTATAAATTTTAACATAGAAATGTTGTATTAAGTTTAAGACATTATTTACAGTGATTTGTATATACATATTTGTGTGCGTTAATTTGACTTAAGATTTATAAGATGGACTTGTATGCAAAGTTATAACTTTTTAATCTTAAACCCTTTTAATCTGGAGATTAGGTTCAAAATTGTTGTCTTTAATTTTAGGCTCATAAAATAGTGAAACTTAATTTTAACACATTTATATGTATAAGTCTAGTATATATATATATATACGTATACGTATATGTTTTTAATAATAATACTATGACCAATAAAGATATATATGAAGGAAACATCATCTTTGTACACAATCTAGTATATTGCACTTACATAATTTACTATAGAATACATTTGGACATAGTTACATTCCATTCCATGAATAAATAGCTTGTTAATGACATTTAATTAATCAATCAATTTGATTAGAGAAAGAATGAAAGGTTTCTCTCTCCATATACATAATTAAGCTCTAAATTAATTACCTGTTTTTAGGGAAAGAAAAGAAAGGTTGCCTTAATTCTTACCTTTTTGTTTTCCTAACATTTATTCCTTTTCTAGGCATTCATTCCTTTAGTTTAGCCGTATACTTTGCCTTGCAATTCACGTACAAGTTTCTCATTTTCTCATCTTCTTTATTTTCTCATTTCCTAAGAGAGAGAAAAGTATTACAAGCTCTAATTTTTCATCGCTTCCCTTCTTCTTCTTTTTCCTTTTTTTGTCCTTTGCTAAATTTAGCTCGCCCAAGATTTTTATTTATAAGAAAACTCTAAAATGCATATTTTGGTTATAAATTTACGTTCATCGGAATCTAAATCTTTTTCTAGTTTTCAAATCTGTTAGTTTAATTGAATAAATTCACAACAACCTTTATTTCACTTTTGTTCTTTAAAATAGATTTTATACCTTTTCAAAATAAAATTATTTATACCGTTACTTATATACACTTTTGTAATAGATTTTGGGTAAATGATAAATGAATGAATAAAAAACCCAGTGTAAACAAAACATATCTTAATAATAATAAATTTCAAGATTCATAGTGTGTAAAGAAACGGTTTAAGTATGCATTTAAAGGGCACGTTATCTGATGGAGTAAATAATGTATATAAGAAAACGTATAAGAATTTAGGCGTCATTTTGAGCGTAAAATTTTGAGTTAGTTATTGCGTCTATAGTGCGCATTCCAAATGTGTATACCGTAACTTAAAATGGTTAAATAAATCAGTAAACGTACATTTTTGAGTAAGAATGAAGCATATCCATTTCAATTTTCCTTTAACCGTGACTGGCCATTTACCTTTTAGGGACATCCCATTTCTCTTTTGCTGCAACTATTTTATTTGGTATGAAATCTTTGATTTTTCTAACATTCATATCCTTAATTTGTGCGTTCCTTATTTTATCTATCAGTAAAACTTTCATCTTTTAAACTAAATCATCAATGCAAGTTTCTTGTCACGTAAGCAGTATATTTTTTTTCCTATCAGCTTGCCTTTTTGTTCCCATTTGATTTGCACACGTTACTTTTCCTTGCGTGCAAAGCTTCTTCCTATAAATACAAACCTCATATCACATTTCCTCACCTCAAAATTTTTCTGCATCTCCATTTGCTTTTTTTTCCGTGAGCAGGGAAATCAGGTAATGGTTTTATTCATTTTTTTTCCTTCCTTCTTCTATTGTTTGTTATATTTTTGTCGTCCACTTCATGCTCATCTACACCCTACCTTCCTCTCTCCATCTAGTGAAGTGGTCAAGTCAAAATTTGATTCCATTCGTTCAATTTATTTCGAAATTTTTGTGTTAAATTTTACTTAGTTTTGATGTTGAATTTATTCGTTCCTTTTCAAGAATAAAAAAAAATCTGGTCGCAGCCTTCGCAACTATTTGATCGTGCTTCTGTGCATTCTCTTTTCAAAGTGTTACCATCATTCTTGAATAAAATCTTCAACGGCAATAAGGTGAGTAATTCTCACCAGACAATGTGTACTTATATAACTAGTAAACTGACACCATTTGAATCTGTAAAATTATATCATCCTGTTATAACTGTTATATTATGATCATATAATGTTTACTCCTGTTATTACATATGCTATATCATCTATTACTGTTATATGATGTTATTCTGTTCATTTTATCAGTTTATCACACTGCAAGTCCCCTGTAGATTAGGTTCATTATAGGTTGAAATGATACATACCCGAACGGACTTTAGAATAGGGAAAGATCGTTATGGGCTGAAATGATAAGCCTGGGCGACTTTTTATTTATTTTATTTAACTTGGGATTGCGGGTTGAAATGATAGAACCCGGTTTTTCTTTGTAAACTTGTAACGACCCGTATTTTTACGGATCGAAAAGTTCGTTCAAATCTGGAATTTTCAGCATTTTAAGTCGTTTCAGATTTTAGGTAGAATTTTTCTAAGTCCTAGGTCGTGAACGACCTAAGTGATAGGTCGTGACCGACTTATAGGATTGGCGACCTAAGGGGTAGGTCGGCAGCGACTTAAGGAAGTTGATGACCTAAGAGTTTTGGTGAGTTAAGTGTTAGGTCGGCAGGGCGAGTTACCGACCTAAGGAACTGACCGACTTAAGGAGATGGCGACTCAAGGGTAGGCAGACCTAGTGGAGTTAGCGACCTAGTGGTTACCGGGTTAGCATAGTTAGGTCGGTAATGACCTAGAGGAGCTGGGGTAGCAGGTTAGCGACTTAGTAGAGTGAGCGACCTATGGGATTGACCGACCTAAGAAATAAGCTAGTTAACGACTTAGTAGTTAAGTCGTTGGACGACCTAAGGGGTTAAGTATCTGGTCGTGTGGACTAAGTCGGAGTGGTTGGCTAAGTCTTAGGTCGCGTATTGGCTTAAGTGTTAGGTCGCGTAAGCGCTTAAGTGTTAGGTCGTAACACTGTTAGGTCGCGTGGGTTGCTAAGTTGTTAGGTCGCAAGGTTTTATAAGTTGTAGGTCGTAACTCAGTGAGTTGTTAGGTCGTAGAGGCACTCTGCGTTAGGTCGCTGGGTTTTGTCTAAGTGTTAGGTCGTACCTATTGTTAAGTCGCGTCTAAGTGTTAGGTCGCGATCTGTGTTAGGTCGTAAGTCGTATACAAGTGGAAGCGCACGTGCATATCTGTTAGGTCGGAGAGGCTTAGGTCGGAGACGACCTATGGAGATAGCCGAGTTACGACTTAGTGAATTTTCAGCTATAAATAGGAAGGGTTTTTCTCACTTTTTGGGATCCGGATTTCGAAGCGACGAAGTGCTGCCATTTTGAGAGCTCGACTTCTACACTTCTTCACTTCTTTTCTCCACTCTAATCTAGTGCTTCCATCCATCCAAGTTGAAGATCAAATTGAAGATTCAAGAGCTTAGATTGAAGATCTTCATCCATTGAAGTGAGATTTCATCGTTTGAAGCGGATTGGTGATAGATCGAGATTGATCCTTTGCTGTCCAGATCTGAAGCGTGTTGATTTGGGTTTGTTTAGGTGATTTGGTGAGTGATGATTATCTCTCACACGAATCCAAAGAAGTATATCGGATTGTTGGCTCGATTTGGTGTTAAAATAGTGATTTCCATGCATTTTCTTCATCCTAAGTGTAGATCCATATAGATCCATTGTTCATGATGATTTGACAACAATTTTACTACATGTTAACCTATGCAAGTTCATTCATCAAGATTATAGAGACATTGCTCATGTTTTCATGCTTATTTGATTTTCGACTCTTTAATTACGAAATTGCCATTATAGTGATAATTGTCTACATAGATCATATTTGAATGCTTGATTGCTTGGATTAATGTTTGACTTGATTGATTGCTATAAATTAGATGATTGATGATTTGATTTAGACCTAAGATGATTCAAAAGCTAAGAGAAAGGCTCTTGAATTGGGAAAGCTGCTTGTGGCATATGTAGCGGGTGATGAAGCTCTTATGCATAGATTCGATGATGATGATGTGTAGATGAGACTTTGCGAGGATGTGATGAAGCAAAGTATGATATGAGATAGTCTTGGTCTAATCCAGACGGGATCATTCCAAGCACGTTGGTAACTCGGTGATATGATTCGAGTTAAGGGTAATGGATGCTTGAGAGGCGCTTGAGCTAGTATGGAAATAGTCGTCAAGGAGGATGACTAGGAGGCTTGGATAGCATCGTTGTTGAAGGTTCTAGCATGCTCTAAGCAAGAGTACGTTTGGGCAGATTCGATAGTCCCAACGGCCAACTGTTGATGGTCGAGTACTCTGGGCAGATTCGATAGTCCTAGGCACGGGCTGCGACGACGTGCGGGAGTTATGTCTAAAACCGGGGTTTCCTTTAGCCCTTGACGGACGGTTGAAACAATGTGCCGGTCATTCAATTAACGGTGATATCGAAGCAATGATAACAGTGATAGCCAGAGTCATGGATGTTTGGTTGTATCGTCATTCGGTCTCAAGAGCAGTGTTTTCTGGGTGCTTATCTGATCTTGGTTTAGGCCTTGGGGGTTTGTGCTTGGAAAACATCGCCCTTGACTCGAGTGATAATTTCTTTACTTTACATTGTATGCTCTGTTATGTTTGCTTCTGCTTAGTGTGTGTCTGGGGGCTATCACTGTAGAAAGAGGTGGGAGTGGGAGGGTTGTATTCCTATTCCTTTTCCTTTATGCTCTTTTGGTATGTTGTTAGTTAATTTACTGCTCACTAAGACTGTTGTCTGACTCAAGGCTTTATGTTTTAATTCTTATTGCCTTGGACTGTTCGTCCATTTTGGGACGGGCAGACTAGGTAGCATGTGACAGGTGCTGTTCTAGCTTTTCACGGTGCTGATATCGAAGACGAGCTGGTGTATTGCATATTATTTCTTACTATATGTACTGGATGTTCCACTGCTTTGTATTCTCTGAGTGATATGTAGTGAGGCTTGTTGTATTGACTATTCAGATGCTTGTATTCAACTATTATGAAGTTTTATATGATGACATTCTATTCTGTGAAGCTTCTCTCTATATATATTTTATTGTATTTTGTCTATGCGCTGTGAGTAATACGATAGATTCTGCTGTTTTTAATTCTACCTTGGCAATCGTCCATGGTCGCCTGGCACACTTTACAGCGCACTATCTCAAGATTCGGTGCAGGGGTCATGGGCGGTCGTCACATTTGGTATCAGAGCATTGGTTAATCGATCTTACCCAACGCTCGCTGACGTAACTACGTATGAGAGACGTAATTGTATTTTGATGGATGAATACTATATATAATATAGTAGTTTAGTTGAGTTTGAGTCCTTTATGCAGTTGTTTCTCTAGATGTTCTGATCATTCCTTTTTGTAGATATTGAGAATGAGTCGAAGAGGGAGACCAGCTGCTAGGGAAGGCCGTGCTACTGAGGGGACTGCTGATTATGCAGCTATGTTCGAAGCTATGATGACTTCGATCATGAGAAGGATACCAGTTCCGTAGGCAGCATTAGATGTTGGAGTTCAAGTCCAAACTCCGAAACCAGTGGATTTTGCTAAGTTGTGCAAGGACTATACTGCTCTTGTAGGGAAGGTTTTCTTGGGAACAGAATCAACTATTGAGGTCCAGAGGTGGATAGATGCTTGTAAAAGGATCTTTGGTGATTTGGGAATTGAGGATGCGACTAAGAGGAAGTTGGCATCGAGACAGCTTCAAGGGAGAGCTTCTGATTGGTGGAACTCTATTACCATCAATACTCCAGAGGAAGAGATTACTTGGGAGCAATTCCAAGTTAGGTTTGAAGCTAAGTTCATTTCTACGGCTCAGAAGTCTGTTCTGTTCAAGAAGTTTGTGGAGCTCAAGCAAGGTGGAAGACCAGTTCTTGAGTATGTTTCTGAGTTTGAAGCTTTGTCCAAGTATGCCCGGTCGTATATCGAATCTGCCTATCAGAAGAATGAGAAGTTTGTGACAGGCTTGGACAGTTATCTTGGGAGACAGTTGGTGGATCATTTGGATGATTCATTTGAGAAACTTGTGGAGAAAGCTCTCAGGCATGAGAGTCTGTTTCCTAAGGAAGGATCTGTTGTTGCTGTGACCAGGGAAGAGTCTAAACCTCAGCAAGGTGGAAACAAGAAGAGGAAGCAGCAACAGCAGAAGGGTAAGGATGGCCAGAAGAAGCCGAAGGGCGAAGTGACTTGCTACAATTGTCAGTAGAAGGGCCATTTCTCTAAGGATTGTAAGAATCCGAAGGCACCGATGAAGTGTCACAACTGTGACAAGCCGGGTCATTTCAGGAAGAATTGTCCAGAACCGAGGAGGGACAAGCAGATTGTGCAAGCTTATGCTTTGGGAGCTGTTCCGTCGTCTTCAAAAGCTCCTACCGCTGAAGAAAAAGGAAAGAGTGTGGTTGTTCAAGGTACTCTTTTCCTATGTGGTGTTCCAGTTAGAGTTCTGTTTGATACCGGAGCGTCGCATTCGTTTGTTTGTAGTGAACTCGTAGGCTGGTTAGGTTTGGAACCGGATATTGTTGATAGGCCATTGGTTGTGACTAATCCAGTTGGGGGTTCGTCTTGTTTGTGTATGTTATGCCGTGGTCTAGTTGTATCGTGTCATGATTGCTCTTTTGTTTGTGATTGTTTTGTTCTGAACTTTGCGGGGTTCGGAATTATTTTGGGAATGGACTGGCTTAGAAGGTATGCGGCAAAGGTTGATTGTGAGAGGCTGGAAGTGACAGTCGAGAATGTGGAGGGGCGAAAGGTTGTGATACGATGTAAGCATGAAGAAGGCGTCTTCATGAGCTTCATGTATTCGCTAGTTGTTCCACGGGATGGACTGTCATCAGTGCCGATCGCTAATGGATTCGAGGATGTCTTTGACGAAGTCAAAGGGTTGCCGCCGCATAGAGAGATCGAGTTTCGTATAGATCTAGTTGAAGGAGCCAGACCTGTTGAGATGCCTCTTAGGCGGATGGCGCCTAGGGAACAGCAGGAGTTGAGGGTGCAAGTTGATGATCTTTTGCAGAAAGGATTCATTCAGCGTAGTGTGTCCGAGTGGGGTGCACCAGTTGTGTTTGCAACCAAGGCAGATGGGTCATTGAGATTGTGTGTGGATTATCGTGAGCTGAATAAGGTGACTAAGAAGAACAAGTATCCATTGCCGAGAATAGATGACTTGTTTGATCAGCTTCACGAAGCCAAGGTGTTTTCTCAGATGGATTTGGCAACGGGATTTCACCAGTTGAGAGTGGCTAAGGATAGTGTGCCGAAGACTGCTTTCAGGACACCATCCGGTTTCTTTGAGTGGCTGGTAATGCCGTTTGGATTGACTAACGCGCCAGCATATTTTGTGGATCTTATGAATAGAGTGTTCAGAGATCAGTTGAACAAGTTTGTACTTGTGTTCGTGGATGATATTCTGATTTATTCCAGAACTGAAGAAGAGCACAAGACACACTTGCGTATTGTTTTGGAAATCTTACGGAAACATCAGCTAAAGGCTAAGTTTTCGAAGTGTCACTTCTGGAAGAGTGAAGTGAGGTTCTTAGGCCATGTGATTTCTGGAAATGGAATAGCGGTTGATCCCGCTAAGGTGGCAGCAATCCAGGATTGGGTCAGACCTAAGAATGCATCAGATGTGAGGAGTTTTCTTGGATTAGCAGGATATTATCGACGGTTTATCAAAGACTTCTCCAAGGTAGCTGCACCGTTGACAGGATTGACGAAAAAGAACCAAGTGTTCAGTTGGGATGCTAAGTGTGAGCAAGCTTTCGGAATCCTGAAAGAGAGATTGACGAGTGCTCCTGTTTTGACTATTCCAAGTGGGAATGATGAGATGGTGGTTTACACCGACGCATGTGGTACTGGACTTGCAGCAGTGCTGATGCAGAAGGATAAAGTTGTTGCGTATGCCAGTCGATAACTGAAGCCGCATGAAAGGAATTACCCGACTCATGATTTGGAATTAGCGGCGATTGTTTTTGCTCTGAAGATGTGGAGACATTATCTATTGGGAGTTCGATTCGAGTTGTTTACAGATCATAAGTCGTTGAAGTATCTTTTCTCCCAAAAGGATTTGAATCTTCGGCAGCAACGTTGGCTAGAGTTTTTGGCATAATATGATTTTGGTATAGCTTATACTCCGGGAAAAGGTAACGCAGTGGAAGATGCGTTAAGTCGAAGACATGCAGGATTGGGAGCCATGTTTTCAGAATGGAAGAGTCTCGAGTATTTAGCCGGATTTGACTTCAGGCCTAGATGTGAATTGGAACCTGAGATGTTGGCAAACTTATCAATAAGACCGTCTCTTGTGGAAAGAATTGGCGAGAGCCAAAAGAGAGATGATAAGCTTGTCAAGATTATCCGTGATTTGGAATCTGGATTGGATCTAGAAAAGGATAAAGGATTCGAGGTCGATCGAGAGGGTTGGCTTCGGAAGCAAGGACGACTAGTTGTTCCCGATATAGATGAATTAAGGAGTGAAGTTCTAAAGGAAAGTCATCACTCGAAGCTGACAATTCATCCAGGTGGAAATAAGATGTATCGGGATATGAAGAGAACCTACTACTGGGAAGGTATGAAGAAGGATGTTGGAAATTTTATTTCCAAGTGTATGAACTGCCAGTTGGTAAAAGCCGAGCAGAAGAAGCCAAGTGGATTGCTTCAGCCATTAGAAGTTCCTACATGGAAGTGGGAGCAAGTGTCGATGGATTTTATTGATGGATTGCCTAGAACCAGAACGGGAAATGAAGGGATTTGGGTCATTGTAGATCGCCTGACTAAGAGTGCAAGATTTATTCCTGTTCGATCGACTAGGACTGCATCAAGGTTGGCTGAGTTGTATGTTAAGTGGATAGTTCGATTCCATGGTATTCCGAAGAGTATAGTGAGCGATCGAGATCCATTGTTCACTAGTGGATTTTGGAAGAGCTTCCAGGAAGTTTTGGGAACCGAGTTGTGTTTGAGTACAACTTATCACCCTCAAACAGATGGTCAGACCGAGAGAGTCAACCGAGTTTTGGAAGATCTTCTTAGAGCATGTGTTTTGGACTTCGGAGGATCATGGGAAGATCACCTTCATTTGGTGGAGTTTGCGTACAACAACAGTTACCAGTCAAGCATTGGTATGGCACCGTATGAGGCATTGTATGGAAGACCGTGTAACTCTCCGACATGTTGGATAGAGACTGGAGAAAAGCTGATGCTTGGGCCAGAGATGATTCGACAGACTACGGAGTGTATAGAGATCATTTGGCAACGAATGAAGGCAGCCCAAGACCGTCAGAAGAGTTATGCCGATAAGCGTCGTAAGGATTTGGAATTCGACGTAGGAGATATGGTTTTTGTGAAGATTTCTCCACTGAAGAATGTTATCCGATTCGGGAAGAAAGGAAAATTGACTCCGAGATTTGTTGGACCATTCCCGATCATCGAGCGAATTGGAAAGCTCGCCTATAGACTGGAGTTACGTGGGAAGATGTCGAGTGTGCACAATGTTTTTCATGTATCATATCTACGGAAGTATGTGCACGACTCGAGTATGGTGGTTTCTGCTGATAGCTGTGAAGATTTTGAAGTCGATCCAGTCGATAGAAGACCTTGTAAGCCGCTTCGTGTTGTTGAAACCGACACGAAACAGCTCAGGAGGAAGGTAGTTAAGTTGCTCAAGATACAATGGAGTGACGATGATAACGACTGTACATGGGAGGTGGAAGAGAGGATGAAAGCAGCTCATCCCGAACTCTTCAAGGTATGGCCCTAAGGTGTCGCGTCATCTCACGATATTGTAACTTGTTCTAAGTTTTAGAATTCTGCATGCTAAGCTAGAATTGGATGCATGGTTGGCTGATTGCTATGGATGGTAGGCATGCAGAATAGTCTTTGATTGCTTTGTTTGTTTGGAATTTCGGGGGCGAAATTCCTAAGGGGGAGAGAATGTAACGACCCGTATTTTTACGGATCGAAAAGTCCGTTCAAATCTAGAATTTTCAGCATTTTAAGTCGTTTCAGATTTTAGGCAGAATTTTTCTAAGTCCTAGGTCGTGAACGACCTAAGTGATAGGTCGTGACCGACTTATAGGATTGGCGACCTAAGGGGTAGGTCGGCAGCGACTTAAGGAAGTTGATGACCTAAGAGTTTTGGTGAGTTAAGTGTTAGGTCGGTAGGGCGAGTTAACGACCTAAGGAACTGACCGACTTAAGGAGATGGCGACTCAAGGGTAGGCAGACCTAGTGGAGTTAGCGACCTAGTGGTTACCGGGTTAGCATAGTTAGGTCGGCAACGACCTAGAGGAGCTGGGGTAGCAGGTTAGCGACTTAGTAGAGTGAGCGACCTATGGGATTGACCGACCTAAGAAATAAGCTAGTTAACGACTTAGTAGTTAAGTCGTTGGACGACCTAAGGGGTTAAGTATCTGGTCGTGTGGACTAAGTCGGAGTGGTTGGCTAAGTCTTAGGTCGCGTATTGGCTTAAGTGTTAGGTCGCGTAAGCGCTTAAGTGTTAGGTCGTAACACTGTTAGGTCGCGTGGGTTGCTAAGTTGTTAGGTCGCAAGGTTTTATAAGTCGTAGGTCATAACTCAGTGAGTTGTTAGGTCGTAGAGGCAGTCTGCGTTAGGTCGCTGGGTTTTGTCTAAGTGTTAGGTCGTACCTATTGTTAAGTCGCGTCTAAGTGTTAGGTCGCGATCTGTGTTAGGTCGTAAGTCGTATACAAGTGGAAGCGCACGTGCATATCTGTTAGGTCGGAGAGGCTTAGGTCGGAGAGGCTTAGGTCGGAGACGACCTATGGGGATAGCCGAGTTACGACTTAGTGAATTTTCAGCTATAAATAGGAAGGGTTTTCTCACTTTTTGGGATCCGGATTTCGAAGCAACGAAGTGCTGCCATTTTGAGAGCTCAACTTCTACACTTCTTCACTTCTTTTCTCCACTCTAATCTAGTGCTTCCATCCATCCAAGTTGAAGATCAAATTGAAGATTCAAGAGCTTAGATTGAAGATCTTCATCCATTGAAGTGAGATTTCATCGTTTGAAGCGGATTGGTGATAGATCGAGATTGATCCTTCGCTGTCCAGATCTGAAGCGTGTTGATTTGGGTTTGTTTAGGTGATTTGGTGAGTGGTGATTATCTCTCACACGGATCCAAAGAAGTATATCGGATTGTTGGCTCGATTTGGTGTTAAAATAGTGATTTCCATGCATTTTCTTCATCCTAAGTGTAGATCCATATAGATCCATTGTTCATGATGATTTGACAACAATTTTACTACATGTTAACCTATGCAAGTTCATTCATCAAGATTATAGAGACATTGCTCATGTTTTCATGCTTATTTGATTTTCGACTCTTTAATTACGAAATTGCCATTATTGTGATAATTGTCTATTTAGATCTTATTTGAATGCTTGATTGCTTGGATTAATGTTTGACTTGATTGATTGCTATAAATTAGATGATTGATGATTTGATTTAGACCGAAGATGATTCAAAAGCTAAGAGAAAGGCTCTTGAATTGGGAAAGCTGCTTGTGGCATATGTAGCGGGTGATGAAGCTCTTATGCATAGATTCGATGATGATGATGTTGAGATGAGACTTTGCGAGGATGTGATTAAGCGAAGTATGATATGAGATAGTCTTGGTCTAATCCAGACGGGATCATTCCAAGCACGTTGGTAACTCGGTGATATGATTCGAGTTAAGGGTAATGGATGCTTGAGAGGCGCTTGAGCTAGTATGGAAATAGTCGTCAAGGAGGATGACTAGGAGGCTTGGATAGCATCGTTGTTGAAGGTTCTAGCATGCTCTAAGCAAGAGTACGTTTGGGCAGATTCGATAGTCCCAACGGCCAACTGTTGATGGTCGAGTACTCTGGGCAGATTCGATAGTCCTAGGCACAGGCTGCGACGACGTGCGGGAGTTATGTCTAGAACCAGGGTTTCCATTAGCCCTTGACGGACGGCTGAAAGAATGTGCCGGTCATTCAATTAACGGTGATATCGAAGCAATAATAACAGTGATAGCCAGAGTCATGGATGTTTGGTTGTATCGTCATTCGGTCTCAAGAGCAGTGTTTTCTGGGTGCTTATCTGATCTTGGTTTAGGCCTTAGGGGTTTGTGCTTGGAAAACATCGCCCTTGACTCGAGTGATAATTTCTTTACTTTACATTGTATGCTCTGTTATGTTTGCTTCTGCTTAGTGTGTGTCTGGGGGCTATCACTGTAGAAAGAGGTTGGAGTGGGAGGGTTGTATTCCTATTCCTTTTCCTTTATGCTCTTTTGGTATGTTGTTAGTTAATTTACTGCTCACTAAGACTGTTGTCTGACTCAAGGCTTTATGTTTTAATTCTTATTGCCTTGGGCTGTTCGTCCATTTTGGGACGGGCAGACTAGGTAGCAGGTGACAGGTGCTGTTCTAGCTTTTCACGGTGCTGATATCGAAGACGAGCTGGTGTATTGCATATTATTTCTTACTATATGTACTGGATGTTCCGCTGCTTTGTATTCTCTGAGTGATATGTAGTGAGGCTTGTTGTATTGACTATTCAGATGCTTGTATTCAACTATTATGAAGTTTTATATGATGACATTCTATTCTGTGAAGCTTCTCTATATATATATTTTATTGTATTTTGTCTATGCGCTGTGAGTAATACGATAGATTCTGTTGTTTTTAATTCTACCTCGGCAATCGTCCATGGTCGCCTGGCACACTTTACAGCGCACTATCTCTAGATTCGGTGCAGGGGTCATGGGCGGTCGTCACAAAACTTCGGATTGAAATGATATATATCTGTATCACTTGACCAAGGCTAGAAAATTATATACAGACCCGTGGTTTATATATATTTCTGAAATTTTAAAATATTTAAAAATGTAAATATTATGATATTTTGATTTAAATTTTATTAAAATGATTTCTATAAATATTAGTCATTTTCTACAAATTAAATAAGGGAATTAAGTAGATGGTGAAGTAGAATTTGATATATAAGTTAATTTTGGAATTTATGATTTTGTTTATAAATGGAATTTATGTAAAGTAAGAATATATGACAGATTTGATTTAAAGATGAATTTAATGATTTTTATTAAGTAATAATAATTTTTTAAAGGTGTTGATGATTTTGTATAAATTAAAATATGGAATAAATGAATTTTAAGTTGAAATTTTGAAATATAACTTAAATTGGGAGATTGTGAATTTTGTTAAAAGTGAAATTTTAATTAAGTAAAATAAATGTAAAAAAGTCATATTTTGGAAATTTAAACTTAGTTGTTAAGTTAAGAATTTATTTAAAGAAATGAAAATTTAATTGTTATTTAATTTGATTTTTGTATTGAAATTTGACTTTATAAAAATCATAGGAATAAAGGTATTTAAATGATTGTTTTTAAATATGGAAATATATGATTTTATAAGTTAAATGATTTTTATTAAAAGTTAATTATGTGTGAAATTGTAAATAAAACTTTGAATTTAATTTGATAGCATTTTTGAAATATAATGTAAAGATATTACAGCATTGGAAAATGCTGTGACGACCGCCCATGACCCCTGCACCGAATCTAGAGATAGTGCGCTGTAAAGTGTGCCAGGCGACCATGGACGATTGTCAGGGTAGATCAAAATTACAGGATCTATCGTATTACTCACAGCGCATGGACAAAATACAATAGAACATATGTATAGTGAAGCTTTACAGAATAAAATGCCATCATATAAAACTCCATAATAGTTGAATACAAGCATCCAAATAGTCAATACATCAAGCCTCACTACATAACACTCAGAGATTATACAAACAGCGGAACATCCAGTACATATAAGAAGATAATATGCAACCCTCTAGCTCGTCTTCGATATCAGCATCGTGAGAAGAGAACAGCACCTGTCACCTGCTACCTAGTCTGCCCGTCCCAAAATGGACGAACAGCCCAAGGCAATAAGAATTAAAACATAAAGCCTTGAGTCAGAAAACAGTCTTAGTGAGCAGTAAATTAACTAACAACATACCAAAAGAGCATAAAGGAAAAGGAATAGGAATACAACCCTCCCACTCCAACCTCTTTCTACAGTGATAGCCCCCAGACACACACTAAGCAGAAGCAAACATAACAAAGCATACAATGTAAAGTAAAGAAATTATCACTCGAGTCAAGGGCGATGTTTTCCAAGCACAAACCCCCAAGGCCTAAACCAAGATCAGATAAGCACCCAGAAAACACTGCTCTTGAGACCGAATGACGATACAACCAAACATCCATGACTCTGGCTATCACTGTTATCATTGCTTCGATATCACCGTTAATTGAATGACCGGCACATTCTTTCAGCCGTCCGTCAAGGGCTAATGGAAACCCCGGTTCTAGACATAAATCCCGCACGTCGTCGCAGCCCGTGCCTAGGACTATCGAATCTGCCCAGAGTACTCGACCATCAACAGTTGGCCGTTGGGACTATCGAATCTGCCCAAACGTACTCTTTCTTAGAGCATGCTAGAACCTTCAACAACGATGCTATCCAAGCCTCCTAGTCATCCTCCTTGACGACTATTTCCATACTAGCTCAAGCGCCTCTCAAGCATCCATTACCCTTAACTCGAATCATATCACCGAGTTACCAACGTGCTTGGAATGATCCCGTCTGGATTAGACCAAGACTATCTCATATCATACTTCACTTCATCACATCCTCGCAAAGTCTCATCTCAACATCATCATCATCGAATCTATGCATAAGAGCTTCATCACCCGCTACATATGCCACAAGCAGCTTTCCCAATTCAAGAGCCTTTCTCTTAGCTTTTGAATCATCTTCGGTCTAAATCAAATCATCAATCATCTAATTTATAGAAATCAATCAAGTCAAACATTAATCCAAGCAATCAAGCATTCAAATAAGATCTAAATAGACAATTATCACAATAATGGCAATTTCGTAATTAAAGAGTCGAAAATCAAATAAGCATGAAAACATGAGCAATGTCTCTATAATCTTGATGAATGAACTTGCATAGGTTAACATGTAGTAAAATTGTTGTCAAATCATCATGAACAATGGATCTATATGGATCTACACTTAGGATGAAGAAAATGCATGGAAATCACTATTTTAACACCAAATCGAGCCAACAATCCGATATACTCCTTTGGATCCGTGTGAGAGATAATCACCACTCACCAAATCTCCAAAACAAACCCAAATCAACACGCTTCAGATCTGGACGGCGAAGGATCAATCTCGATCTATCACCAGTCCGCTTCAAACGATGAAATCTAACTTCAATGGATGAAGATCTTCAATCTAAGCTCTTGAATCTTCAATTTGATCTTCAACTTGGATGAATTGAAGCACTAGATTAGAGTGGAGAAAAGAAGTGAAGAAGTGTAGAAGTCGAGCTCTCAAAATGGTAGCACTTTGTCGCTTCGAAATCCGGATCCCCAAAAAGTGAGAAAAACCCTTCCTATTTATAGCTGAAAATCTCTCTAAGTCGTAACTCGGCTATCTCCATAGGTCGTCTCCGACCTAAGCCTCTCCGACCTAACCCTCTCCGACCTAACAGATATGCACGCGCGCCCCAACTCCTACGACCTAACACTTAGACAAAACCTAGCGACCTACCAATACTACGACTTAACTCCTCAGCGACCTAACACATGAGTGTTTTCTCACGACCTAACAACTACAGAAGTCAACGACCTAACTTAGTTACGACCCATGACTTAGCTGCTTAACACCCTACGACCTAACATATCGCAGGCATGCGACCTACCGACCTAAGTCCAAGCGCACTTACGACTTATAAATCACGCGACCTAACACTTAAGCTATCCTTGCGACCTAACAACCCACACTACAAAACTACTCACGCGACCTAACTCTTTAAGTCGCCTAATTCTTAGGCCGCTAATACGCTAACCCTCTTAGGTCGCTAACACGCTAACCCTCTTAGGTCGCTAACACGCTAACCCTCTTAGGTCGCTAACACGCTAACAATTAGATCGCTAACTCCTATAGGTCGCGAACTGCTATAGGTCGCTCCAACCGACCTAGTACTTAACCAATCCACTACCTTAGGTCATCTAGACGATCTAACAACACAACTCCCAACCTTAGGTCGCTCACACACTAGATCGCACTTCCCCTTAGGTCGCTTACGACCTAAACCAAGACGTCCTAACCTCTAAGTCGCTCCAATACTTCCTTAGGTCGCCTAACCCACTTAAGTCGGTCACGACTTAACTCTTAGGTCGTGTACGACCTAGAACTTAACAATATTTTGCCCAAAAATCTGAAATGGCTTAACAACACTAAAAATCCCAGATTTTGACAAACTTTTCGATCCGTAAAAATACGGGTCGTTACATTCTCTCCCCCTTAGGAATTTCGCCCCCGAAATTCCAAACAAACAAAGAAATCAAAGGCTATTCTGCATGCCTACCATCCATAGCAATCAACAAACCATGCATCCAATTCTAGCTTAGCATGCAGAATCCTAAGACTTAGAACAAGTTACAATATCATGAGATGACTCGACACCTTAGGGCCATACCTTGAAGAGTTCAGGATGAGCTGCTTTCATCCTCTCTTCCACCTCCCACGTACAGTCGTTATCATCATCACTCCATTGTATCTTGAGCAACTTAACTACCTTCCTCTTAAGCTGTTTCGTGTCAGTTTCTACAACACGAAGCGGCTTACGAGGTCTTCTATCGACTGGATCAACTTCGAAATCTTCACAGCTATCAGCAGAAACCACCGTATCCGAGTCGTGCACATACTTCCGTAGATATGATACATGAAAAACATTGTGCACACCCGACATCTTCTCCGGTAACTCCAATCTATAGGCGAGCTTTCCAATTCGCTCGACGATCGGGAATGGTCCAACAAATCTCGGTGTCAATTTCCCTTTCTTCCCGAATCGAATAACATTCTTCAGTGGAGAAATCTTCACAAAAACCATGTCTCCAACGTCGAATTCCAAATCTTTACGACGCTTATCGGCATAACTTTTCTGACGGTCTTGGGCTGCCTTCATTCGTTGCCGAATGACCTTTATATAATCCGAAGTCTGTCGAATCATTTCTGGCCCAAGTATCAACTTTTCTCCGGTCTCTAACCAACACGTCGGAGAGTTACACGGTCTTCCATACAATGCTTCATACGGTGCCATACCAATGCTTGACTGGTAACTGTTGTTATACGCAAACTCCACCAAATGAAGGTGATCTTCCCATGATCCTCCGAAATCCAAAACACAAGCTCTGAGGAGATCTTCCAAAACTCGGTTGACTCTCTCGGTCTGACCATCTGTTTGAGGGTGATAAGCTGTACTCAAACACAACTCGGTTCCCAAAACTTCCTGGAAGCTCTTCCAAAATCCACTAGTGAACAATGGGTCTCGATCGCTCACTATACTCTTCGGAATACCATGGAATCGGACTATCCACTTAACATACAACTCAGCCAACTTTGATGCAGTCCTAGTCGATCGAACAGGAATAAATCTTGCACTCTTAGTCAGGCGATCTACAATGACCCAAATCCCTTCATTTCCCGTTCCGGTTCTAGGCAATCCATCAATAAAATCCATCGACACTTGCTCCCACTTCCATGTAGGAACTTCTAATGGCTGAAGCAATCCACTTGGCTTCTTCTGCTCGGCTTTTACCAACTGGCAGTTCATACAATTGGAAATAAAATTTCCAACATCCTTCTTCATACCTTCCTAGTAGTAGGTTCTCTTCATATCCCGATACATCTTATTTCCACCTGGATGAATTGTCAGCTTCGAGTGATGACTTTCCTTCAGAACTTCACTCCTCAATTCATCTATATCGGGAACAACTAGTCGTCCTTGCTTCCAAAGCCAACCCTCTCGATCGACCTCGAATCCTTTATCCTTTTCTGGATCCAATCCAGATTCCAATTCACGGATAATCTTGACAAGCTTATCGTCTGGCTTTTGGCTCTCGCCAATCCTTTCCACAAGAGAAGGTCTTATCGATAAGTTTGCCAACATCTCAGGCTCCAATTCACATCTAGGCCTGAAGTCAAATCCAGCTAAATACTCGAGACTCTTCCATTCTGAAAACATGGCTCCCAATCCTGCATGTCTTTTCGACTTAACGCATCTGCCACTGCGTTACCTTTTCCCAGAGTATAAGCTATACCAAAATCATATGATGCCAAAAACTCTAGCCATCGCTGCTGCCAAAGATTCAAATCCTTTTGGGAGAAAAGATACTTCAATGACTTGTGATCCGTAAATAACTCGAATCGAACTCCCAATAGATAGTGTCTCCACATCTTCAGAGCAAATACAATCGCCGCTAACTCCAAATCATGAGTTGGGTAATTCCTTTCATGCGGCTTCAGTTGTCGACTGGCATACGCGACAACTTTATCCCTCTGCATCAGCACTGCTCCAAGTCCAGTACCACATGCATCGGTGTAAACCACCATCTCATCATTCCCACTAGGAATAGTCAAAACAGGAGCACTCGTCAATCGGTCTTTCAGGATTCCGAAAGCTTGCTCACACTTAGCATCCCATCTGAACACTTGGTTCTTTTTCGTTAATCCTGTTAACGGTGCAGCTACCTTGGAGAAGTCTTTGATAAACCGTCGATAATATCCTGCTAATCCAAGAAAACTCCTCACATCTGATGCATTCTTAGGTCTGACCCAATCCTGGATTGCTGCCACCTTAGCGGGATCAACCGCTATTCCATTTCCAGAAATCACATGGCCTAAGAACCTCACTTCACTCTTCCAGAAGTGACACTTCGAAAACTTAGCCTTCAGCTGATGTTTCCGCAAGATTTCCAAAACAATACGCAAGTGCGTCTTGTGCTCTTCCTCAGTTCTGGAATAAATCAGAATATCATCCACGAACACAAGTACAAACTTGTTCAACTGATCTCTGAACACTCTATTCATAAGATCCACAAAATATGCTGGCGCGTTAGTCAACCCAAACGGCATTACCAGCCACTCAAAGAAACCAGATGGTGTTCGAAAAGCAGTCTTCGGCACACTATCCTTAGCTACTCTCAACTGGTGAAATCCTGTTGCCAAATCCATCTGAGAAAACACCTTAGCTTCGTGAAGCTGATCAAACAAGTCATCTATTCTCGGCAATGGATACTTGTTCTTCTTAGTCACCTTATTCAGCTCACGATAATCGACACACAACCTCAGCGAACCATCTGCTTTGGTTGCGAATACAACTGGTGCACCCCATTCGGACACTTTACGCCGAATGAATCCTTTCTGCAAAAGATCATCAACTTGCACCCTCAACTCTTGCTGTTCCTTAGGCGCCATCCGCCTAAGAGGCATCACAACAGGTCTGGCTCCTTCAACTAGATCTATACGAAACTCGAACTCTCTATGCGGCGGCAACCCTTTGACTTCGTCAAAGACATCCTCGAATCCATTAGCGATTGGCACCGATGACAGTCCATCCCGTGGAACAACCAGCGAATACATGAAGCTCATGAAGACGCCTTCCTCATGCTTACATCGTATCACAACCTTTCGCCCCTCCACATTCTCGACTGTCACTTCCAACCTCTCGCAATCAACCTTTGCTGCATACTTCCTAAGCTAGTCCATACCCAAAATAATTCCGAACCCCGCAAAGTTCAGAACAAAACAATCACAAACAAAAGAGCAATCATGACTCGATACGACTAGACCACGGCATAACATACACAAACAGGACGAACCCCCAACTGGATTAGTCACAACCAATGGCCTATCAACAATATCCGGTTCCAAACCTAACCGGCCTACGAGTTCACTACAAACAAACGAATGCGACGCCCCAGTATCAAACATAACTCTAACTGGAACACCACATAGGAAAAGAGTACCTTGAACCACCACACTCTTTCCCTTTTCTTCAGCAGTAGGAGCTTTCGAAGACGACGGAACGGCTCCCAAAGCATAAGCTTGCACAATCTGCTTGTCCCTCCTCGGTTTTGGACAATTCTTCCTGAAATGCCCTGGCTTGTCACAGTTGTGACACTTCATCGGTGCCTTCGGATTCTTACAATCCTTCGAGAAATGGCCCTTCTGTTGACAATTGTAGCAAGTTACCTCGCCTTTCGGCTTCTTCTGGCCATCCTTACCCTTCTGCTGTTGCTGCTTCCTCTTCTTGTTTCCACCTTGCTGAGGTTTAGACTCTTCCATGGTCACAGCAACAACAGATCCTTCCTTAGGAAACAGACTCTCATGCCTGAGAGCTTTCTCCACAAGTTTCTCAAATGAATCGTCCAAATGATCCACCAACTGTCTCCCAAGATAACTGTCCAAGCCTGTCACAAACTTCTCATTCTTCTGATAGGCAGATTCGATATACGACCGGGCATACTTGGACAAAGCTTCGAACTCAGAAACATACTCAAGAACTGGTCTTCCACCTTGCTTGAGCTCCACAAACTTCTTGAACAGAACAAACTTCTGAGCCGTAGAAATGAACTTAGCTTCAAATCTGACTTGGAATTGCTCCCAAGTAATCTCTTCTTCCGGAGTAGTGATGGTAATAGAATTCCACCAATCAGAGGCTCTCCCTTGAAGCTGCCTTGATGCCAACTTCCTCTTAGTTGCATCATCAATTCCCAAATCACCAAAAATCCTTCTACAAGCATCTATCCATCTTTGGACCTCAATGGTTGATTCTGTTCCCAAGAAAGTCTTTCCTCCAAGAGCAGTGTAGTCCTTACACAGCTTAGCAAAATCCACCGGCTTTGGAGTTTGGACTTGAACTCCAACATCAACTGCTGCCCCTGGAACTGGTATTCTTCTCATGATCGAAGTCATCATAGCTTCGAACATAGCTGCATAGTCAGCAGTCCCCTCAGCAGCTCGGCCTTCCCTAGCAGCTGGTCTCCCTCTTCGACTCATTCTCAATATCTATAAAAAGGAATGATCAGAACATCTAGAGAAACAACTGCACAAAGGACTAACTTACTTCTAAGCTACTATATTATATATAGTAATCATCCATCAAAATTACAATTACGTCTCTCATACGTAGTTACGTCAGCGAGCGTTGGGTAAAATCGATTAACCAATGCTCTAATACCAAATGTGACGACCGCCCATGACCTCTGCACCGAATCTAGAGATAGTGCGCTGTAAAGTGTGCCAGGCGACCATGGACGATTGTCAGGGTAGATCAAAATTACAGGATCTATCGTATTACTCACAGCGCATGGACAAAATACAATAGAACATATGTATAGTGAAGCTTTACAGAATAAAATGCCATCATATAAAACTCCATAATAGTTGAATACAAGCATCCAAATAGTCAATACATCAAGCCTCACTACATAACACTCAGAGATTATACAAACAGCGGAACATCCAGTACATATAAGAAGATAATATGCAACCCTCTAGCTCGTCTTCGATATCAGCATCGTGAGAAGAGAACAGCACCTGTCACCTGCTACCTAGTCTGCCCGTCCCAAAATGGACGAACAGCCCAAGGCAATAAGAATTAAAACATAAAGCCTTGAGTCAGACAACAGTCTTAGTGAGCAGTAAATTAACTAACAACATACCAAAAGAGCATAAAGGAAAAGGAATAGGAATACAACCCTCCCACTCCAACCTCTTTCTACAGTGATAGCCCGCAGACACACACTAAGCAGAAGCAAACATAACAGAGCATACAATGTAAAGTAAAGAAATTATCACTCGAGTCAAGGGCAATGTTTTCCAAGCACAAACCCCCAAGGCCTAAACCAAGATCAGATAAGCACCCAGAAAACACTGCTCTTGAGACCGAATGACGATACAACCAAACATCCATGACTCTGGCTATCACTGTTATCATTGCTTCGATATCACCGTTAATTGAATGACCGGCACATTCTTTCAGCCGTCCGTCAAGGGCTAATGGAAACCCCGGTTCTAGACATAACTCCCGCACGTCGTCGCAGCCCGTGCCTAGGACTATCGAATCTGCCCAGAGTACTCGACCATCAACAGTTGGCCGTTGGGACTATCGAATCTGCCCAAACGTACTCTTGCTTAGAGCATGCTAGAACCTTCAACAACGATGCTATCCAAGCCTCCTAGTCATCCTCCTTGACGACTATTTCCATACTAGCTCAAGCGCCTCTCAAGCATCCATTACCCTTAACTCGAATCATAACACCGAGTTACCAACGTGCTTGGAATGATCCCGTCTGGATTAGACCAAGACTATCTCATATCATACTTCGCTTCATCACATCCTCGCAAAGTCTCATCTCAACATCATCATCATCGAATCTATGCATAAGAGCTTCATCACCCGCTACATATGCCACAAGCAGCTTTCCCAATTCAAGAGCCTTTCTCTTAGCTTTTGAATCATCTTCGGTCTAAATCAAATCATCAATCATCTAATTTATAGCAATCAATCAAGTCAAACATTAATCCAAGCAATCAAGCATTCAAATAAGATCTAAATAGACAATTATCACAATAATGGCAATTTCGTAATTAAAGAGTCGAAAATCAAATAAGCATGAAAACATGAGCAATGTCTCTATAATCTTGATGAATGAACTTGCATAGGTTAACATGTAGTAAAATTGTTGTCAAATCATCATGAACAATGGATCTATATGGATCTACACTTAGGATGAAGAAAATGCATTGAAATCACTATTTTAACACCAAATCGAGCCAACAATCCGATATACTCCTTTGGATCCGTGTGAGAGATAATCACCACTCACCAAATCTCCAAAACAAAACCAAATCAACACGCTTCAGCTCTAGACGGCGAAGGATCAATCTCGATCTATCACCAATCCGCTTCAAACGATGAAATCTAACTTCAATGGATGAAGATCTTCAATCTAAGCTCTTGAATCTTCAATTTGATCTTCAACTTGGATGAATGGAAGCACTAGATTAGAGTGGAGAAAAGAAGTGAAGAAGTGTAGAAGTCGAGCTCTCAAAATGGCAGCACTTCGTCGCTTCGAAATTCGGATCCCCAAAAAGTGAGAAAAACCCTTCCTATTTATAGCTGAAAATCTCTCTAAGTCGTAACTCGGCTATCTCCATAGGTCGTCTCCGACCTAAGCCTCTCCGACCTATGCCTCTCCGACCTAACAGATATGCACGCGCGCCCCAACTCCTACGACCTAACACTTAGACAAAACCTAGCGACCTACCAATACTACGACTTAACTCCTCAGCGACCTAACACATGAGTGTTTTCTCACGACCTAACAACTACAGAAGTCCACGACCTAACTTAGTTACGACCTAGGACTTAGCTGTTTAACACCCTACGACCTAACATATCGCAGGCATGCGACCTACCGACCTAAGTCCAAGCGCACTTACGACTTATAAATCACGCGACCTAACACTTAAGCTATCATTGCGACCTAACAACCCACACTACAAAACTACTCACGCGACCTAACTCCTTAAGTCGCCTAATTCTTAGGTCGCTAATACGCTAACCCTCTTAGGTCGCTAACACGCTAACCCTCTTAGGTCACTAACACGCTAACCCTCTTAGGTCGCTAACACGCTAACAATTAGATCGCTAACTCCTATAGGTCGCGAACTGCTATAGGTCGCTCCAACCGACCTAGTACTTAACCAATCCACTGCCTTAGGTCATCTAGACGATCTAACAACACAACTCCCAACCTTAGGTCGCTCACACATAGATCGCACTTCCCCTTAGGTCGCTTACGACCTAAACCAAGACGTCCTAACCTCTAAGTCGCTCCAATACTTCCTTAGGTCGCCTAACCCACTTAAGTCGATCACGACTTAACTCTTAGGTCGTGTACGACCTAGAACTTAACAATATTTTGCCCAAAAATCTGAAATGGCTTAACAACACTAAAAATCCCAGATTTTGACAAACTTTTCGATCCGTAAAAATACGGGTCGTTACAAATGCTGTGGTTGTTTTAAATGAACCAAATAGCAAATTTGAACTAAGGGTTATTATAACACTTTGTTAGTGCTATAGTTGTTAAATATAACTAAAATTTTAATTGAAACTAAATTAATAAATTACAGCATTTAAATGCCGTCTTTTGTTAATGAACTGTTTTTAAACATAACATTTCATAGCCTTTTTCTAAGTGCTGCAAAAGTTGAATTTTCTTTGTTTAATAAATTCAAATGAATAAATGATCTTTGGAAAAAAGATTAAATTTTGGAAATTTAATATTTAATTATTAAATATAATGAATTGACTTTAAATGATTTAAATGGAATAGTTGATTTTGGAAATACAACTATTTTGAAATATGATTAATGGTATTTAAATATAATAGATGATGTTTTGAAATGATATTTTGATATTTTGAAATGAATTTGAAATGATATTAAATCTTGGAATAAATAATTGAAGTTTATATTAGTATGAAAACATTTGGTTTACTTGAAATTTAAATCTATTTAAAAGATATTAGACTTGTGAAATATAGATAATAAAGCTTGGAATTATTTTATAAATTGGAATGGTTATTTTGTGGATTAAATCTATATTTGAAATTTATAAGATTTGAAATGGTCTATGGAAATTTAATTGAAATAAATGATTGAATTGAATTGAAACTTTGGAAATTTTAATACTTGATTTGAAAGTATAATAATTACACTTTTAAATGGTTTAAATGAATTAATTTGTTGGAATATAAACTATTTTAAAGGCAACTTGAAATCATAGTAAATGAATGATATCTTTAAATTTAAAAGTATTTAAAGTTTAATATTTAGATTTGAACTCAAATGATAAGTTGATATATTAAAATGATTTGAAATGAAGTTTTGGAAAGATATGACATTTTGATATATTGAAATGATTTGAAATGAAGTTTTGAAATGATATGATATTTTAAATATATTGAAATGGTTTGGAATTGATTTAATCTTTATTTCGATAAAGATTTGGATTTGAAATGATATTCTATTTTGATGTATAAACTGTTTTTAAATTATAACCACGGGTTATAATAACGATTGGTTGTTAAAGAGACCGGGATCGGATATGGACATACTCTCTGTCGATACCGAAAACCACTTTGACAACTGTGTACGCGGTGAAGTTTCCAGAATGAAGTAGGATGGTGGCGACGATCCTAAGGTATATACGTGGACCCAACTCCCGTGAGTTGGCATAAGGTGGCTAAAACAGGAGCGATCGACGGGCGAAGGAGGTAGCACCTCTGATCGGACACACTTCTTCGATACCATTCTATTACTTGTGATTGATTTGGTGCGCACCCTTGATTTGGGAGTGTTGTTCGAGGTGGGCGGTAGTGGCTGCTATGCGTCACCACCAGTCCGGATGCGTAATTGGTATATCTACCCTGGCATTGCCTTGTGTGCCGTGTCACCTACCATATCGAGCCCACTACGATTTTGGTTTAAAGATCCGACCGCGTTAAGGTTCACCATCCCCTTAACGCTATTTTCTATATGATTATACTTTACTAATTAGACGCTACTGTATATAGCGTATATTACTACATAGTAAATAGTTTAACGGATCCTTAAAGAATGGGCGATCCCAAGCATTCTTTAAGTTACTTGTACCTTTATTACAGTTCACTTGAGTTGGTTTACATTATATAAGTATATATTGTCCTGACTCGAGTGTTTTGTGTTTTGCTTTACGCTCGGGTTAGCCTGAGTTATTCACAGATTTGGATTTCCACTCTCTTGGAGATTTGAATCGCTGGAGATTATCTGCTTGTCTTGTCCTATCTACTTCAGTTCCGTTGTCCTACTCAGCTTGTACTTGGTTATTTTATTGAGACTTCTGTTGTCCTCTATTTCTTTTGTTATATCTTATGTAACTCTGATATATTTATATAGTAGCTTCATGAACTACTATTTCTTTTTCTTCCGCTGCATTATTTTACTCTGTGTCTGTGATCTGTGATTATATTTATTTACTGTATATTCTGAGATTTTGCCAAATTTTATTTACAACGCGGTATTTTGAGCAATTCAAGTCCGACATGTGCGGATGCGAATGGTTGAAAATATCGGGTCGTTACAACAGAATTATAGATTTATTCTTTCCTCATTACAATTGGCATATTGCTCCTATTTTTCAATCTTTTGTTTAATTTAAGTTTATTTCTATTTATCCCCACATAATTTAATAGTAATGGTAGTATTAATAAGAATAATAATAAGACTAGTATATCATCATGATAGGTTACAAATTGAAATAAAGAACAACATAAATACCACCTTAAACAGGTTAATTGCGAGATACCAGTAAATAAGGTTTCTAAAATGGAATTAAAATCGTAAAGTTCAAACATTAAATCAAATGGAATTCAAATCATAAATTGTACATTCAAATGATCCATATTTTAAGCTTTGTACACATTTCAGAATTGATTTTGATGTTTGAACTTCTACACATAAAATTACCTTTTTACCTTCAAATGAAGTTGAATAAATGATGAAAAAATAACAAAGAATTATATCCTTATTACTATACACACAAAGAATATAAATAAATGAAGGTAAATAAAAATCAAATAGTAAAGTGTGATGTGCAAATTGCTCATTGGAAGAAAGTGATGGAATGGTAAAGGCTAGAAGGGGTAATTTTGTTATTCAACTAGACACCATTTAATCTATGAAAGTAGTTCCCTCTATTTCATTTGAAAATCAAAAAAATTTGCACATCAAATAAAAACTATCATATTGCAACCAATAGTTCCCATTAATTAAATCAGTTGAGTTGACTTTATTGAAATTAAGAATTACTTCTAAAAATAAAAAGTTTACAATGTGCCGAAAATTAAAGTTACCTTTTTTTCAAAATTAATTAAAGTTCCTTTTGTTGAATTTTAACTTAATTTATTGGTAGAAATTTCTTATTTTCTACGAACTAGTTTGAGTTGTGTTATGTGTTTGTGTTTGTCATAGGATAATATAATAAGCTGATAAAAAATAATTGACAACATATCATATATGTTATAACATGTTAGTATGTCTTCTAGTATAGACAAACAGTGGATGAAAGAATCTGATCGAAGAACTACATGATATGTGGAAGGAGTGCATAAGTTTATTGACTTCGTTGCGGAAAATGGTAGTAATAAGGAAATCTATTCTTGTCCTTCCGCACATTGCAAAAATATGAAAATGAAGATTAAATTAGATGACATTCATTATCATCTACTTAGATGGGGAATTGTCCAATCATATACCGTTTGGCATTTTCATGGGAAGAGTTGGCGGGGAAGCAAAAACAATCCGTTAGTCAAGCCACAAGTGCCAATGAGTCTAAACTTCCTAGGATGGAAGATCTGGTCAATGTTGCCGATAGATTTCATCATTTTCAACCTACAAGTTCGTTGCCCGATAATATTGGAGAATCACCAACAATTGATGTCGATTGGCAAGCCAATCAAAGTAGGAAGTATAAATCACTTTTTGATAGTGCAAAATAGCCATTTTATCCTTCATGTGGGATAACAAAATTGTATGCCATTATGAAGCTAAATAGCTTGAAAACTCAGTACGGCTTTTCCGACAATGGTGTGACTGCACTCCTCGAATTTATAAAGGAATTACTCCATGAAGGTAACACACTACCAACAAAGTACTTCGACATGAAGAAGTTGATTAAACAAGTTGGGATGGATTTCAAAACTTATGATGCATGTAGGAATGACTGCATTTTATACTGGAAAGATGATGCAAACAGAGTTTCTTGTCTAATTTGTAATGAACCAAGATATAAGACAACATTCAACGAAGAGAAAAGAGCCACCAAAGTACCTCAGAAGACATTGAGACATTTCCATTTAATTTCTATATTGAGGAGATTGTATACTATACCATGGATAGCAGATGCTATGACTTGGCATGGTCGTGCCAAGTCTGAATCAGCTGTAATGCGTCACCCATGTCACATTTCTCAATGGCGAGCTGTAGATTCTTTTGACAAAACGTTTGCTGCTGAACCACGAAATGTCACGCTTGGAATAACAACGGATGGTTTCAACCCACATGTATCACTAGCTAACCGTTACAGTTGTTGGCCAGTAATTGTAATACCGTATAATCTTCCTCCATCCATGTGCATGAAAAGAAGTTTTCAATGTTGACATTGTTGATTTCTAGGCCAAAACAACTAGGGAAGGATATTGATGTTTATTTGCAACAATTGATAGACGAGTTTAAGTAGTTATGGGAACGATTCATTGCATTTGACTTATTTAGTAAATCCGAGTTCACAATGAGAGCTAGGGTGTTGTGGGCAATTCATGATTATCCTACACTTGGGACTTTATTGGGGTGCACAACTCATGGCTATTTTGCATGTCCTATATGTGGGGAAGACACTTGTGCTTATTATCTTCCTAAAAGTAAGAAGATGTGTTACACGGGACATCGAAGATTTCTTCCTTCCAAACACAAGTTTCAAGAAGAAAAAACAAACTTTAATAACAAACAAGAATATCGTCGTCCTCCATGGCCATTAAATGGTTATCAAGTTGAAGAGAAGGTAGCAAATATCAAGATGAAAGTTGGTAAAAACAAACCAAAAATCGGTCGAAAATGGAAAAAGAAAACCGATGAAGAAGAACTTGCCAATGTTCATGCATGGTATAAGAGGTCCATCCTCTTTGATTTGCCATTTTGGAAAGCAAATTTGGTCCGACATAATATTGATGTTTGCATACTGAGAAGAATGTCATTAAGCATCTCATTAGCACAATTATGGGTCATAAAGACAAGTCAAAAGACAGCATCAACGTACGCAAGGATTTGAAAACCATGGGTATAAAACAAAAATTGTGGGTGATGGAAGATCCCGAAACAAATAAAATAACCATACCATAGGCAACTTTCACCTTGAGCAAAGAAGAGAAGTTACAATTTTGCACCATTTTGAAAAGCCTGAAAGTGCCTACCAAATTCTCTTCCAACTTCCTTAACAATGTGAACATCAATCCTTCTGAACTAACAAATATGAAATGAACATGAAACACAGACCAAGTGTAACAACCCGCAAAATTTGAAAATATTTTAAATGATAATTCATTTGAAACTTTGAATATAATTATTTTAAAATTTGATAAATTTGGAAATTTAATGTAATATTTTGGGATTTGATGTGAAATATTCTTCCAAATTTAATAAAATAAATATTTGTCTTAAAATGCAAATTTTGGTCAACTTTGGTCAAAGTTTGACTTTCTGTGAAAATTTCAAAATTTGAATTTTGAACATTTACTCTTTTTTATGAAGATGGATTTAATTCTAACATTTTCTTTGTTTTTCGTTTTGTAAAATTTTGATTTCTACTTCTCAAAATTTACAACTTTTGGCATATTAAACGCAGTTATTTTCCCTTAACATTCATCTTATTTACATTGTGACTTTGGGCTTCTACTAATGGGCTAGGAATTCCTTTAGTTATATGAGAAGACACCTATTTAGATGACTATATAATATCCTAGGGGTTTCTAGACTCCTCATCTTTTCATTTGTGCCTCCGCAAATTGATGTAAGTTTTCTTCTTCTTCCTCACATTCTTCTTCTTCCCTAAAATTTTGTTTTCCTCTACAATTTTCCTCCTCCTCTCCTTAACAAATTTCGGCCATGCTTGTCTCTACACCCATCTCCTCTTCCTTCAACCAGAAACCCTATCCAAAACTACATCTTCTCCTTCCTTTTCCCCTTTCCTCTTCACCAAATTTGGCCTCCACCTCCTCTTCCTCCAACCAAAAACCCTATAGTCGAATCCCTTCCTTTTTCCCCCTTTTCTTCTTCATTTATTTCGGCCATCACCATCATCCTCCTCTCCAATTGCCAAACCCTAACCCTAGCCTTGCCATAGCCTATGGCCGAACCCAAAACCTAGCCAAACCCTAACCCTAGCCTTGTAGCCACAAACCCTAGCCTATAGACCAAACCCTAACCCAAATCTAGCCTAGACCGAACCCAAACAAACCCTAGACCAAACCTATGTGTTCCCTAGACAAGCCCTCTTCACATGTTTACAAATATATAATTTTCTATGTGAATTATTTGTTTACGTATGGATTTTTTTTAAGTGTCGGATTTGGATTCTCCTCTCACTCAAGCTTGTCCGTAATTTGTCGTGCTTGTGGTAGTCATTGTGTTGCGTTTTGAATCACTTCTCTAACCAAAGAAAGGTGAGTAATCACTCTTGACAACGTACTTATATTTTGGTGAATTGATTGTAGGATCTAGATTAACCCTAGAGGAGGGGGGGTGAATAGGGTTATCGCAAATTTTCTCAAATTAAACGCGGAAGCAAACAACAGATAAATAAATATGCAGTAAAGTAAATCACACACAGAATTTACCCAGCTTCGGCAACCCCTGCCTACTGCTGCATTCCCAGATTTCTATTAGAGTTAAACAGTATCCCGCTTACAAACACTCTGACAGACTCGCAGACACTCGCTCCCGCTCACAAACACTCCTACAGACTCGCACACCCTGCTCCGCCTATAGAGTTTCGTTTACTCGCAAACTCTGCTCCCGCCTATAGAGCTTTGCAAACTCGCAGCCTCCCTGCTCACTGAACTAACCCTAACTAGACAATCTGACAACACCTAAACCCTAGGTGGTGATTAACTCTAACTGGACTTTGACAATACAAACTGAAATACAAAATACAGTTTGAACCCTAGGGCAAAATATAGATTGACAGTTTAAAACACTTTTGCCCTCAGAATAAATTTGGCCTAAAAACTAGATCAATAAAACCTGGCCTAAATTAAACCCCTATAAACTCAAATTTAAACTAAATTTAAAACCCTATTTAAAAATTTGACCGGCCCATTATTATTTGATTAAACACGTCAGCCCGCTTCTTTGCTCAAACTTCGGCCTGCTTCCTTTTATTTCTTCGATCCTTTTCTCTGGAAAAATAAATGGCGACTTGCTAATTAGGGTTATGGCGATTCTTCGATTGCTTGTTTTCTCTGGCGATTCTACTCTTCGATTCTCTGTGAATCTTAAAGTCTTTTCCTCTGTATTACTTGCTTGATTGAATTTGGCCTAGCCCTAGTTCGTTTCTCTGGCAAGTTTGAAGCTTTGGAATTAGGACTTTTTAATTTTGAGGCTTCAGCTCTAACGATCTTTGTAACTCTGGCTTGCGATTCTCTTTGTGGATTTGGAGCTTCGGCTCTGAAATTGGTATGTTTCCTTTTTCTGAGAATACTTGTACTTGGTTCGGTTGATCTGTTGTCGGTGATGATTGGGTTTAGCTTTTCTGTTCTTCACCACACCTTGTCAATGATGATTTGGGTCCTTTATATAAACGTCTGATTTGGTTAAAACGTGTTCTTCATGTTGTTGAGACTTTCCTGTTTTAATCTTTGTATTTTTGGAAAATCCTTTCGATGCACGGCTTTATTTTTGTGACGTTCGATCCTTCTTTGATTTTAAACAGTCGAATCTTTCCTAATTTTAAACTTTGACTATTTCAAAAATTCAGCACTTGAATTTTTGACTTTCCTCTTTTGATTTTGTTCGACTGTTTCAAAAACAAAAGATACGCACTTGATTTTTTTTTTCATTTGACTTAGAGTAGAATTTTTATCTCGGTCAATTATTGTATTCGTGAATTTCCATTTCATCTCGACTTGCATCTGTATTAAATTTGAATTTGTTTACTTCCATGATGTGTTGCCTTGATCTTCTAGCCACTGTGAACTTCGTCTCTGGTCATCTATTCTGTGCTTGAGCATTGCACAGTGGTTTCATGCCTTGTAGTTGCATTCTGGACACTGTTGTAACTTGTTGTCTGCATAGCTGTTTGTATTGCTGTGAGTTTGACATTGTTGTTGCATTGCTACCAGTTTACTTGGCCATTTGTATATGTCTGTATGTTAGTGCATTGCTCTGTGCTTTGACATTGTAATCTTGGCCTTGATGTTCTCTGTTCTGTATTGACATTTATGTATGGCTTCACTTGCATCTGGTCTCACTGTGTTGTACATGTGTACTTTGATGAGCTCTGTATTCTCCCTGGATGTATATTCAGTCTTCATTATTCATGTTGTAGCTGTGCACATTTACATTGATGCACTGTTTTTTTATTTCCTTGCTGTAGATCTCACTTCTTAGTTCATCTGGACATTTTGGTCCCTGTCTGCATTGCATACATGCAATTGCATTTGTTATAGATAAGTTGAAGCTTGGTCTGATGAACTTGATCATGTTGGACTTTGCATATATGTGCTGCCCTATATTGTCACTTTGATGCATTCATTCCAGTATGCATTGATGCTCATCTTTTGTTACTCTGTTGTCTTGCTCAGTTGCTTGTATCCATGTAGATGTTGACACTGGTTGTACGGTGTATATTCATGTTGGTACATGCTTTTGTTGTTGTTCAGTTTGTACTTGTCTTGTTGAACTTGTACATGCATTTGCCTTGTTGCAGTTACACTTTGAATTTTGATCGAGTCTATTGGCACTTTGTGTTGAATCTGATATAGATTTGACCTTGTGCACTCGAGTTGGCGAGGCAGTGCACACGTGCATACGTGTGTACTGCAGCCACTCGTAAATACCTGTCCCTGATATGAATACTGATATGCACAGATATTACACAATCAAAGATGATGACGTTAACCCATATATCTGAGACAGCTATAAAAAACAGATTTTATATTCTTGCAAATTTAAATTTGTTTCTGTTCAGATTACTGCTGTAGATTGTCAATTATACAGGTACACAGGAAACAAGACAGATACTGGAACTGGTCAGTGCAAATGCAGACAAACAACTGAGTGTATGAGTGATGTAGTGAGGACTGTGACTGTAAAATCAAATTGTGATGTATACAGAAATTGTACAGTTATAGTGAGTCAGAATTTGTACCATTCAAAATTTGTAATAAAAGATTGTTTGAATAAAATTTCAGTTTGAATTCAAATTCTGTGTTGTTAAAATTTCTGTATATGTATAATCTGTAAACACATCTAAAATACTATATATATAGTTTGTTATCATCAAACACTAAACACACATCAAACAATCTCCCCCTTTTGATGATGACAAACATATATTAAAGATTTTGAAATTCCAGTAGATGTGTTTAAACATGACTATATTTAGCTCCCCCTACATGTATGCTCCCCCTACAACTGAGACTATTCCATATTCAGTCGAATAAAAGAACTATAGAAAATAACTAACAACATTTAACAAATTTGGTGTAGTATTCCAAAAATACTTATTTTCTTATCAAAATCTCTTCCTTCTCCCCCTTTTGTTATCATCAAAAGACTGACAAAAATAATGAAACAATAGGAGAAAACAAATGGAAAAAACCATAATATATCATAACAAGATAACAATTTCCACATTTTAGAGAATGGATCGATGATTTGATTTTTATAATGAGAAGAGAGATGTTCTATTCTATTTTAATTTTAAAAAGATTTGACATTTAAGCAAAAAAAATAAGCACTTACTAACCACGCATAAACATAAGGACTTTTAAATGGGATTAGCAGTTACTCATTAGTTATCAAGCTCCATCCATGCATAACCATAAGGACTTTTAAATGAGAATGGAGTGATGATAACCTCTCATGATCCATCCATGCATAACCATAAGGACTTTTAAATGAGAATGGATGCATGAGGAATATTTTAAAATTTCTTTTAATTTTTCCTTTTTAATTTAAAAAGCAATTCACTCTTCTTATTTTTCAAAACCATTATGAATGATAGAAAGATGGTAGAAATAGAAATGGTCGTGGAATAAGTTACCAAATTAATCATATTATGAAATTTCATAAACCAAACGTATTTCCACTACTAAATACCATATTCGAATCAATCTTTGAATGATATCCAAAAACAGGTTTGAATTCAAGAAATTGAAGTTGAAAATAAATATCCAAGAGTATTTCGACCAAAAATTGAAAAATGATTAGTCAATTTCCATAATCCCCAAGTCCAAACGTAATCTGGAAAATCTGTCTTCGGGGAGGGGTTTTGTGAAAATATCAGCAAGTTGATTCTCAGTTGAAATGAATTCAATACAAATGTTTTTCCTAGCAATGTGATCTCTAAAAAATGGTATTTCATATCAATGTTTTTCGTGAGTGAATGATGAACAGGATTATCAGACCATGAAATGAATATTCTAGCATGAAACATGTCCCACTAGTATTTTTCCTATCAACCAATGAACCCGCATAATCAGCATCAGAATAACCAACTAAATTACAGTTTTCACACGAAAGATATCATAGTCCAAATTTGTGTGTGTGTGAAACATATCTCAAAATTTCGTTTAGTGGCATTCAAATGTGATTTTTTAGGGTTAGATTAAAAACTTGCAAACACAAACACACAGAAAATATAATATGGGGTCTAGAAGCAATTAAGAGATCCATTTCAACAGTATCGGATTTAACTTCAGAAATAAAACACTGTGACAACGAAACGTACACAAACTTTTAACAAATGAAGAGCGAGTGTGTGTACCTTCTGTAGAATCTCAGTTAAAGCATTAAAAGTAATTTGAAGTTTTCACCAGTAAATTTTCAACAGTTTCAACAGTTTCTAAAAATACTTTTCAGAGCATGAGTAATCAGCAATCAATCATAGTTTGACCAAACAGATTAAGTTCAAGAAGAAAATGATGTCATTAAAGATCAAGCAAGATAGATTCTATCAACCATCACAATTACTTCAAGCAAGATAATTGGTTAAAAATCAGAATTATCAATCATAACTGGCTGATTTAATTCAGATTACGGTGCAGATTCTTACCGGTTATCTATCGTGTGAAAATAAAGATAACTACCTGTTTTACCTGTACGATAATCATTCGTTGTTTGCTCATAGTGAATCTGTCACCTTTATACTAGGCTAAGGAACGTTGATTTGACACCCGTTGTATATCTGGAACAGCCAGAATCCAGATAACACTAATGTTGTTCCTTAGCCTGCCACCACACCTACACGGTTAAAGATGTATGTGACCTTTTTATAGGTCCATGGTTGTTAGTGGCAGAATAATTATGAATAAATAATCCCTTTGGAACCCAAACTTGTTTTGTCTTTTCATTTTTGTTCCAATAGACATGAAAATTGTTTGTAGAATTTCTAGGAACCCAAACTTGTATAAATTTTGTGTTCTTGTTCCTATGACTACAATTTTCAGCACGATGTCCAATAATTCCACATTTTACACATCTAGAAAAGACACTCCTTCCTTTAGCACTATCCTCAACTTGTGTTTTTCCAAAGCCTAGTCCTTTTCTATTGTTAGCAAACAATTGATTTCCTAACAGCATATTGAATGATTTTTCTCCTCTAGAAAAGTTATTCAGTGATTTCTCAAGATCTTGGACTTTGGTTTTCAGTGTGGAGTTTTCAGACACAAGTGAAGTGCATCTATTTATAAAATCCTTTTTCCTAGTTTCAATAGTTTCCTTTAGATTCAGGTTTTCGTTTTCAAGATCCTCGAAGCTATTCTTCAATTTTGATAATTCTGAATCTATAGCTTTACCGTTTTTACATTCTAGGTTTTGGATTTTTTCAAGTTCAGTTTCTAGCCTGAAATTTTCATGGACAAGCTTTTTCTTATCAGATTTCAGTTTTTCATTTTTAGAACCAAGAGCTTCAACTGTTTTAGTAAGATCGATGCAGAAATAAACAAGATCTTTATAAGAGTAGTTTTTTACCTCATTGGATTCCTCTGAGCTTGCTTCTGAATCTGATCTTGATTCCTTTGAGCTTGCTTCTGAATCTGATCTTACCGTAAGACACAGATTAGCCTCCTCTGAGCTATCAGTTGAAACTTCCTCTCCTTCCTCGTCATCCCAAGTTGCTGCGAAGGCCTTTTTCTTCTTTTTCTTTCCCTTGTTGTTTTTGAGAAGTGGACAGTTTTGTTTGAAGTGACCAGGCTTGTTGTAGTTATAGCAGGTTAATTCATTTTCAAAGTTGTCAGAATCTTTTGACCTATTACTACTGGTTTTCTTTTTGCGTGGCTTGAATCTTCTTCTAAGATTATTGACAGCCATTGCAAGCACTTCAATTGGATCGTCTTCCTCTCCATCACTCTCTTCTCTGCTCTTTAAGGCAATTGTCTTCTTCTTTGGTTCGGAATTGATGCGTTCCTCCTTTGCTTTTAACTCAAGCTCATACGTCATCAGATTTCCGATCAAATCCTCCATGCTCAGTTTGCTTAAATCTTTCGATTCTTGTATTGCAGTGACTTTTGCCTCAAAGTTCATCGGTAAGACTCGTAGTATCTTCCTCACTAGCTCTACTTCAGAGAATACCTTTCCAAGCGCTCTAGCATTGTACACCAAGGTTGAGAAGCGTCCAAACATATCCTTTATGCTCTCGCCTTTTTCCATCACAAAGTTCTCGTATTCATTGCTGAACAGGGCTAGACGAGACTCTTTGACTTGAGAAGTTCCTTCGTGTGTCACCTCCAAAGTATGCCAGATTTCCTATGCTGTTTTACAATGAGAAATTCTATTAAATTCAGTTTTATCAAGAGCACAGATCAGAGCATTCATGGCTTTAGCATTAGTAGTTTTTAACTTCTTATCATTAGCATCCCACCTATCCTTCGGTTTAGGAATCTCAGTATCACCAACAGTTATAGTGGGAGGTGTATAGCCAGTTTCAATAATATCCCAAACATCATAATCAACAGAACTAAGATAAATACTCATCCTAATCTTCCAGTAAGCATAGTCACTCCCATTAAACATTGGTGGCCTAACAATAGATTGCCCCTCAGAAAAAGCATTATTTGATAAATTCATGACTCTAGAGTTAAAAAGAAATTACCTCGCTCTGATACCACTTGTAGGATCTAGATTAACCCTAGAGGGGGGGTGAATAGGGTTATCGCAAATTTTCTCAAATTAAACGCGGAAGAAAACAACAGATAAATAAATATGCAGTAAAGTAAATCACACACAGAATTTACCCAGCTCCGGCAACCCCTGCCTACTGCTGCATTCCCAGATTTCTATTAGAGTTAAACAGTATCCCGCTTACAAACACTTTGACAGACTCGCAGACACTCACTCCCGCTCACAAACACTCCTACAGACTCGCACACCCTGCTCCGCCTATAGAGTTTCGTTTACTCGCAAACTTTGCTCCCGCCTATAGAGCTTTGCAAACTCGCAGCCTCCCTGCTCACTGAACTAACCCTAACTAGACAATCTGACAACACCTAAACCCTAGGTGGTGATTAACTCTAACTGGACTTTGACAATACAAACTGAAATACAAAATACAGTTTGAACCCTAGGGCAAAATATAGATTGACAGTTTAAAACACTTTTGCCCTCAGAATAAATTTGGCCTAAAAACTAGATCAATAAAACCTGGCCTAAATTAAACCCCTATAAACTCAAATTTAAACTAAATTTAAAACCCTATTTAAAAATTTGACCGGCCCATTATTATTTGATTAAACACGTCAGCCCGCTTCTTTGCTCAAACTTCGGCCTGCTTCCTTTTATTTCTTCGATCCTTTTCTCTGGAAAAATAAATGGCGACTTGCTAATTAGGGTTATGGCGATTCTTCGATTGCTTGTTTTCTCTGGCGATTCTACTCTTCGATTCTCTGTGAATCTTAAAGTCTTTTCCTCTGTATTACTTGCTTGATTGAATTTGGCCTAGCCCTAGTTCGTTTCTCTGGCAAGTTTGAAGCTTTGGAATTAGGACTTTTTAATTTTGAGGCTTCAGCTCTAACGATCTTTGTAACTCTGGCTTGCGATTCTCTTTGTGGATTTGGAGCTTCGGCTCTGAAATTGGTATGTTTCCTTTTTCTGAGAATACTTGTACTTGGTTCGGTTGATCTGTTGTCGGTGATGATTGGGTTTAGCCTTTCTGTTCTTCACCACACCTTGTCAATGATGATTTGGGTCCTTTATATAAACGTCTGATTTGGTTAAAACGTGTTCTTCATGTTGTTGAGACTTTCCTGTTTTAATCTTTGTATTTTTGGAAAATCCTTTCGATGCACGGCTTTATTTTTGTGACGTTCGATCCTTCTTTGATTTTAAACAGTCGAATCTTTCCTAATTTTAAACTTTGACTATTTCAAAAATTCAGCACTTGAATTTTTGACTTTCCTCTTTTGATTTTGTTCGACTGTTTCAAAAACAAAAGATACGCACTTGATTTTTTTTTTCATTTGACTTGGAGTAGAATTTTTATCTCGGTCAATTATTGTATTCGTGAATTTCCATTTCATCTCGACTTGCATCTGTATTAAATTTGAATTTGTTTACTTCCATGATGTGTTGCCTTGATCTTCTAGCCACTGTGAACTTCGTCTCTGGTCATCTATTCTGTGCTTGAGCATTGCACAGTGGTTTCATGCCTTGTAGTTGCATTCTGGACACTGTTGTAACTTGTTGTCTGCATAGCTGTTTGTATTGCTGTGAGTTTGACATTGTTGTTGCATTGCTACCAGTTTACTTGGCCATTTGTATATGTCTGTATGTTAGTGCATTGCTCTGTGCTTTGACATTGTAATCTTGGCCTTGATGTTCTCTGTTCTGTATTGACATTTATGTATGGCTTCACTTGCATCTGGTCTCACTGTGTTGTACATGTGTACTTTGATGAGCTCTGTATTCTCCCTGGATGTATATTCAGTCTTCATTATTCATGTTGTAGCTGTGCACATTTACATTGATGCACTGTTTTTTTATTTCCTTGCTGTAGATCTCACTTCTTAGTTCATCTGGACATTTTGGTCCCTGTCTGCATTGCATACATGCAATTGCATTTGTTATAGATAAGTTGAAGCTTGGTCTGATGAACTTGATCATGTTGGACTTTGCATATATGTGCTGCCCTATATTGTCACTTTGATGCATTCATTCCAGTATGCATTGATGCTCATCTTTTGTTACTCTGTTGTCTTGCTCAGTTGCTTGTATCCATGTAGATGTTGACACTGGTTGTACGGTGTATATTCATGTTGGTACATGCTTTTGTTGTTGTTCAGTTTGTACTTGTCTTGTTGAACTTGTACATGCATTTGCCTTGTTGCAGTTACACTTTGAATTTTGATCGAGTCTATTGGCACTTTGTGTTGAATCTGATATAGATTTGACCTTGTGCACTCGAGTTGGCGAGGCAGTGCACACGTGCATACGTGTGTACTGCAGCCACTCGTAAATACCTGTCCCTGATATGAATACTGATATGCACAGATATTACACAATCAAAGATGATGACGTTAACCCATATATCTGAGACAGCTATAAAAAACAGATTTTATATTCTTGCAAATTTAAATTTGTTTCTGTTCAGATTACTGCTGTAGATTGTCAATTATACAGGTACACAGGAAACAAGACAGATACTGGAACTGGTCAGTGCAAATGCAGACAAACAACTGAGTGTATGAGTGATGTAGTGAGGACTGTGACTGTAAAATCAAATTGTGATGTATACAGAAATTGTACAGTTATAGTGAGTCAGAATTTGTACCATTCAAAATTTGTAATAAAAGATTGTTTGAATAAAATTTCAGTTTGAATTCAAATTCTGTGTTGTTAAAATTTCTGTATATGTATAATCTGTAAACACATCTAAAATACGATATATATAGTTTGTTATCATCAAACACTAAACACACATCAAACATTGATGACAATGGAATTGTATGGATTTGTATACGCAAGTTGAGAATTTCACGTATGTTTATATTATGTTATTTCATATCATATTTACCTATTATGATCATATGCCATGATATATTGAATATTGTTATGTTTATTTAATATTCTGTTCTCACACTGCAAGTTCCTTCACTATGGGTTAAAATGATACATATCCGAATGATCTTTAGATTAAGGAAAATTGTTATGGGCTGAAATGATAGGCCTGAGCAATTTTATTTGACTTGGGATTGCGGGTTTGAAATGATATAAAACCCAGAAAATTAATAAATTGCGGATTGAAATGATATATGTCCGTATTTACTTGACCCTAGGGTAGAGAATTTTATACAGACTCCGTGGTTGATTTAAAATGATTTTCTAAAAATTATTAAATATTTTGGATTTCTATAAATGAATCTCAACTAAAATTTAATGTAATAATTTTTGGGAATTTGTTTACATGAGTTAAAATATTTATAAAAAATAAATAGTTGGAAATGTAAATTTTGGAATCTAATTTACAGAATGAAAGTTAATTGATATTTAATAATCCGATTTGACTTAATAATGGTATTTTATTCTAACCTATAAATTGTAAGTTTTAATTCATGTAATAGTGATTAAAATGATAAAATGGTTTTTTTTTGTGGAAAAATGTAAGTTAAAACGTACATTTGACATGTAAGTTTTAACTAATGTAAATGGTATAACTTGGGTAATAAAATGATAAATGTTATTTACTGAAAAGAAAATAAAGTGTAAGTTAATAACGTACTTTTAACTTAGCATATGGATTTCAGCTTTAAAATTTGACATTATAGCAACAAAGTTATTTAACTAAAGGTGTGGTTTCTTTAATGACCAAATAGCTAAAATTAGAGTAATATAATAAGAATGATATAATGACTACGATAAAAACTGTAAATATATGTACTATTTGATTATATAAACTATTATAGTAGGAGTATTACAGTAACAATTCAAAACTGCTGCGATTTCTTACGGTAACAATTCAAAACTACTGCGATTTCTTACCGTAACAATTCTGCACTGCTGTAGATTCTTATAGCAACAATTCTACACCGTTGTGAATTCTTACAGTAACAATTCTGCACCGCTGCGAATTCTTATAGTAGCATTTCTATACTATTGCGTTTTCTTAAAAGTGACATTTCCAGAATGCTACAAAATTTTCTGAAGGGTTATAGTTTCGAATGTTATGGTTCTAAAGGTTACATTTTTAAAGTGCTATGATCTCTAAATTTTTACATTTCAAAGGGGTTATAATTAAATGAATTTGGAAGTGTACGACTTTGGAAAAATGAATAATATTTTAAAGAATAATGATATGGAATTTATATGGTTTTGAAAGAAATATGTTTGATATGAAAATAAACCATTTGAAATTGAATAACCACGGGTTATAATAACGTTTGGTTGTTAAAAAGACCGGGATCGGATATGGGCATATTCTCTGTCGATACCGAAAACCACTTTAACAACTGTGTACGCGGTGGAGATTCTAGAATGAAGTAGGATGGTGGCGACGATCCTAAAGGTATATTTACATGGACCTAACTCCCGTGAGTTAGCATAAGGTGGCTAAAACAGAAGCAATCGACGGGCCAAGTGGGGTAGCTCCTCCGATCGGACACACTTCATCGTTAGCCATTCTATTACATTGTGATTGATTTGGTGCGCACCTTTGATTCGGGAGTGTGGATCGAGTTGGGCGGTAGTTGCGGCTATGCGTTACCAACAGTCCGAAAGTGTAATTGGTATATCTACCCTGGCATTGCCTAGTTGTGCCGTGTCACCTACCTTAGCGCGCCTTTTACGAGTTTGTTTTATGTCGTACCTTTGGGGTATCCTCTGGCGGCCCCAGTTTACGGGGAGTTACGGTATTGTATAGACTATTGGCATTATAAAATGTGTTAAGGGGGATGGGTAATGCCTTAACGCTATTTTAATAGTTTACTTTACTTTATACATTATTATAATAACGTATATTACTACATAGTAGATAGTTTAACGGATCCTTAAAGGATGGGCAATCCCAAGCATCCTTTAAGTTACTGATGCACTTCTTTCACAGTTCACTTGAGTTGATTTACATTTTATAAGTATGTATGTCCTGACTCGAGTGTTTTATATTTTTGCTTTACGCTCGGGTCAGCCTGAGTTTCACAGCTTTGGTTTCATCCTTTTTGGAGCTAGAGATCCACCGGAGATTTAGCTGTCTATCTGATATTTCTATTCCACTTATTTCCACTTAGTTTTTGCTTTTGTAGAAGAAAAATTATGTATCTAAACTTTCCGTTGTATTTGTTTTCAGACTTGGGTATTATGTATTAGTTTGAGACTATGTATCTAGGAGCTTCATGAACTCTTATGTTTATTTTATTCCGCTGCGAATTATTCTGATATTTTGTGTCTGTGATTCTATGATTGATTTTATTTGCCCCAAATTTTATTAACAATCTGTTGTTTTGAATTATTCAAGTCTGACATGTGTGGTTTTATTGTCGATTTGAATGGTCCAAAACGGCGGATGTTACACCGAGTGTTGTAGAAAAAGTCCGAATTCCACATATTATTGCTTATTTTGTTGTACAAGCCTTTATTACTAATTGACTCATGAGAAGCTCGACCTTAGAAAAGTAGCAATCAGCCATTACTGCAATTTATTTTAGTTGACTTACTAGTTCATAATATCCAACACGCTACTAAATATACGAGTTTATATGTAATAATGCATATATAAGATTGCCTGTTTCTTTTTTATACTAATTGTATTGTTTGTTTGACCAGTTTCTTTTAGCTTGCTTTGTACAGTATTTATGTTAATTCTTGTCTTGTTTAAAAAAATTGCCCATTTCCTTTTTGGTTGCAGGCTAGTGCAAATCTAGAAAAAGAAATCACACGTCGTCAAGTATGGGAGAAAACACACATGAAAATGGATGGTACCATATCAGATTCGACTTCTTCATACTTCGTAAGTTAAACAATCTATTGTTTTAGATGATAAATTAATAATGATTTATTATTATGACATATATGTTTACATGTTTTATCAGTCTATTGTTTTAGATAAGTAACCTATCAATTAATAATAATATCTTAAGTATTATCATATTTTAGGGTAAAATTGCAAAAGCGAAGGAAACAATCAATGATGTTGATGAAGAAGATTTGCCATTGGATGAAGACGTCTTGTCTTTGGCAAGGATAAAAGAGGCCGGACTCGCAGTATTGGAACCAAGATATCAAGAGCACAAGTTAAGGCTTCTAATATTGCACGTAAACAACTCAAAAAGACCAAAGGAGACCCATAAGACTTGAAAGCTAGGATGGACAATATGGAGGGTACACTGAAGTCATTGGTCGACTTGTTCAAGGGATACGTGGATAAAGGAAAACACATACCAAACATTCCTTCCAATGAAGGAGGAAGTGGGACACTTCAGGAAAGTATTGGAGGAATGCCGAACAACGATGTTAATAATCCATTGAGTTCGTCTGGTTCGACAAATCAAAAATGTGAAATCCTGAACATTGATCTAGAGGTCATTGCAACAGGTTCTATATGTAGAAATTCGAAAGCATCCATCATACATTGGAAACTTGTACCTTAAACACATGAGAATTTGGTTGTGGACAGTAAACTACTACCAGATGAAAACACAGCAAAACAAAATCATCCACTTGCTACGACCTTTGGTGAAGTTGGAATCGGTGGTTTTGTGTGCCATCCAAAGGTATCAATTCGATATCTTTAGACGCGTAATCAGGTATATATTATTATGCTTTGGTAATTTAACATAGTGATGAACCTTTTTACAATTCTTCCTACTTATGAATTACAGAAGTCAAGAAGTAATCATCTCAGCATTAAATAATTTAATTACAGCGAATTATGCTTGTGGATTTCATAATAGAGCAATTAAAAATAGTCCTGTAATTACTAAAAACAATTACCGTTTTAAACAACCTTAGATAGAAAATTTCCCAGAAAAATATTAGCAATTGTGTATTGAATTGTAATAAAATGTACGTTTTTATATCGAGTAGTAGCAAAAAAATTATAATAAAACAAGCTTCCTAAAGTGTTTGTTTCGAGGTCAGAAGTGTCTCTACAAACACTACTACATCTATCCACTCCACTGTTTGGTTTGATATAATAAATAATCACGTGTAATGAATATGATTAACAGCTGGCTTATACGTCTCAATTATATATGAAGTACTATTGCAATATATTTATAATATATTCAATTACCATGATAAGCATTGTCGAATTGTCCCTTTCCGCCAATCATTAGAGTTTTCGTTTTGTATATATGTAGAGTTTTGTTGGACTTTATAAAGCAATACAAAGTATTCATTACGTATCGATGAATTAAAACATACTAGTATTTGTGTATAGTAAAATGTTGTTGGGAATGTCTATCTATATCTTATTCTTTAATGGAATTAAAATATAATTCAGAAAACCAATTATATTGTTTCATGTGTTCACTGTAATTTATAGCAGGTTATTCATTCTTAACATGTCTCTGGTATAATTTATCTTCAACAAAACATATAGATTTTGTATATATTGTAAAATCCCACTAACTATCCACTTTGTGCACACTAAAAGTCTACAACATGGTGTTGTAATTAACCATTATCCATTCTTTTACATGGTCAATGATTTAATATGTAATCCATAAAAACAGAATGAATCATTTTTAGCCAACGGTTGATATAAACAACGAAAATTGGGTCACATTTAACACCGCATAAAAGAACCAAATCATACACAAAATATATTAAGATTGTTTAATGATTTTGCAGGTTAGGTTAGACTGCTTGTTGGTTTGCTAAAGTGTGTTGGTACTGGTGAAGTGCCTGTAGGCAAATGTTAAACGTGTTCATTTTATCTTAAATTACATTGCTTTTAGCATGCATTTTTTTTCTTCAAAAACATAACATGAGTTTTCTTTAGTAATACACTGCGATAGAAGAAATATTGAATGAAAATCAATTACTGCTACAAGTCCAATGGCTCCTGGTTGTGGTCTTTATCTTAGAAATATTAAATACAATATTCCAAATTTTCCTAAGATATAACTTATTATGGGTTTTCTTAGAAGAAGATGAAAAGATAAACTTATGGAGCATTTTCACAAATTACAGCCAAATCCTTGACTTCTTTTAATACTGCATATTTATTCTTATGCTTGACTCCCACTTCTCCTTTTATTACTATCATATATATTCTTATGCTTGTCATATTTATATTGCAAGAATTAATTATTATAATATCAATTAACATTCAAAATCTACTACCTAAAATAATCGATCGTGTAAATCGGCCAGATCAGATCAAACAGAGTTGTGTACAGTTTTATGATTATATATAAAACTTAAATGGACACAGATAAAATGAGATTTTAATTAGAACATACTTCGAGATAGATGAACAATAAAAAAATCATCTACATCTTGGACAAATAAAATTTCGTACATTATTCCTATTTTAATTCATGTCATAAATAAAAACTGAATGGATAAAATATACAACCTTTAGTTGTGTGCGCAAAATAAATGATAAGAAAATCCCAAAAAGATTAGCTTAAGGGAGACAGTTAAGTTTTGATTAGACTCGGTTTAGTTGTTAATGATCTATATTGTTCCTCTGATTAAGTTGATTTGTTTCAGTTGTATATGCTTGCAGCGGCCTTACATGGCCAACTATTTTCATTTTTAGCAATAATAAGTCGCATTCTATTATATTTGTATATCTTATCTATTTACTTTCTAATGAATTGAATATAATCAGTGTATTCAATATAAATAAGTTGATTTGTTTCAGTTGTATATGCTTGCAACGGCCTTACATGGCCAACTGTTTTCATTTTTAGCAATAATAAGTCGCATTCTATTATATTTGTATATCTTATTGAAGAGAAAGATAAAAGAAGAATAAAATGAATTTTCAATTAACCCCATTCTGTTACAAAGTGCGGTCCATATATACAAGAAAATCAAATACAAAATGAAATACAGCCCAAAATAAAAGCCCATAAGATTGTATACAACTCTACACTCTCCCCTCAAGATTGACCTTATCATAAAAAGAAGGCCAATCTTGAGCATAAGACTGAGAAATCATTCCCAACTTATACACAAGAGACTTGTGTTGATCAGCACCGAGTGGTTTAGTCATAATGTCAGCTAACTGAAGAGCAGATTTGACATATCTGGTGGCTAAAAAACCTGATTGAACTTTCTCCCTAACATAATGAACATCCAATTTCTGATGCTTATTTCTCATATGCTTGGTCTTCTCATGAAAGCAAGGGTCTTGAGCAATATGCATAGCAGAAAGATTATCACAATAAAGAACAATGAGAGTTGGAATATCAATATACAAATCTGCCAGCAATCTCTCAATCCAAACAATCTCACTGGTAGTGTAGCTCATGCTCCTATATTCTGCTTCAGTACTACTCTTAGAAACAACTTTCTGCTTCTTTGTTTTCCATGAAATTAAAGCATTACCCAGAAAAACACAATATCCAGTCAAAGATTTTCCAGTATCATCACACATTCCCCAATCAGCATCACAATATGCACTGAGTAACAGTTCAGATTTTGAAGGAAATGACAAACCCAGATTAAGAGTCCCTTTTAAGTATCGAAGAACATGAAAGGCAGCATCCATATGAGGAATACGAGGTGTCTGAAGAAATTGACTTAGCTGTTGTACTGCATATGATATATCTGGCCTTGTCAGATTCAAATACAAAAATTTTCCAATCAATCTTCTATAAATTTCTGGATCTAATAGCATATCACCTTCATACTTGCTGAGTTTTAAACCCTTTGCCACAGGAAAATTAGTTGGTTTACACCCTTCCATGTTATGATCTCGAAGAAGATCTAGAATGTACTTCCTCTGATTTAAACATATACCAGAAGTAGATCTTGATACTTCAATGCCCAAAAAATATTTAACTTGACCCAAATCTTTAATTGTGAAAGTTTTGTGCAGAATAGATTTCAAGTTAGACATAATAGAAGAATTGTTTCCAGTGATTAACAAATCATCAACATAAGCCACCACAATAATAAAAGCATTATCCTTCTTCATGATAAACAGAGAATAGTCTTGCTTGGACTGAATGAAACCAAAATTAATTAAAAACTTACTTAATTCTTGATTCCAACATCTAGAAGCTTGTTTTAAACCATAAATGGATTTCTTTAACTTGCAAACTTGACCTGAAATAGCCTTGTTATATCCTGGAGGAGGAGACATATACACTTCTTCTTCAAGATAACCATGTAAAAAAGCATTGTTTATATCCAATTGCTGAATGTCCTAATTTTTTGTAGCAGCTAAAGCCATAACAATCCTTACTGTAGTAAGTTTAGCCACAGGGCTAAAAGTGAACTTATAATCTTTGCCAGAAATTTGTTTATCTCCTCTTGCAACTACACGAGCCTTGCATCTTTCTACTTCCCCAGTAGGTTTAAATTTTGTTTTAAAAACCCATTTAGAAGCTATTGGTTTCTTGTCAAATGGAAGTTGAACTAACTCCCAAGTATCATTGTCTTCTAGAGCACTTAATTCTTTATCCATAGCTTGAACCCATTCAGGATGATTTTTAGCTTGATTATAAGAGGATGGTTCAAAAAAAGACAAAACATTTGAAAGACTACATAAGTCATTTTCATTTAAATGTGCAACAGACGGTTCAGCAAAAATATTATAAGAAGCAAAGTTCTGAACTTGAGAAGCATTAATTTGTCTCGAAGGCAGCTTTCCAATAATGAAATCATTGTATTTCTTTGGCATTTGAGGGATTCTAGATGAATTTCTAATAGGCATAATTTGAGGAGAACTAGAAATATCATTTGAATTTGAGGATAATGAGTGATCACTAGACAAAGAACTAGAAGAATTATTTTGTTCATTTAAATAATCATGATGATGACTTGGAGAAGACTGTAGAATTTGGTCTGAACAAAATGTTTGAGGGATACTTTGATCTAAAGCTGGATTAACAAGCACATTTTGTTTATCAAGCTGAGTATCAACAGGAAGAACAGCAGATGTTTGTTTGAGGGGAAAAACATTTTCTACAAAATGAACATCTCTGCTAAAAACAACTTTATGTGTATCTAAATCATAAAGTTTGTATCCTTTTTGTCCATGAGGATAACCAATTAACACACATCTTTTTGCTCTGTCTGCAAATTTATCATGCACATTTTGAAAAGGAAAACATAAACATCCTATAACTCTAAGATGTTCATAAGCAGGAGTTTTACACATTAACAATTCAAAAGGTGTTTTCCAATGTAAAACTGAGCTTGGCATGATATTAATAAGATGAGTAGCAACAAGAATACAATCACCCCAGAATTTGTAAGGCAAACCTGAATGAATCCGAATTGTTCTTGCAGTCTCCAACAAATGTCTGTGCTTCCTTTCAACTCTACCATTTTGCTGTGGATTACCTGGTATAGATCTTTGATGAATTATTCCTTTTGATGCAAACAGTTGTGTACATGCATGTTGAATAACTTCTGTTCCATTATCAGACCTGATAACTTTAATCTTCTTTTGAAACTGAGTTGACACATATTCAATAAAAGCAGCAATCATAGACATAACTTGGACTTTAGAATGAAGTAAATATGTCCATGTATTTCTAGTGTGATCATCAAGAATTGTTAAAAAATAACTCTCACCACAAAGAGCTGGTCGATGATATTTTCCCCATAAATCAACATGAATTAAATCGAAAGGAGATTCAGCATAATATTCAAAATTACAAAATGGTAATTTATGATGTTTTCCTAACACACATGCTTCACAAGTAAAATCACTATTAAGTATTCTGCCTGATACAATATTTTGAATATGTTTCATTTTGGTAAAAGAAGGATGTCCTAACCTAGCATGCAGAATGTCAATGCTAGGTTTGTTACATGATGTTATAGTATTATTGAGAGAAACAAGAAAACAGTTACTGCTAGATACTGAAGGAAAAGCTGAATGATTATTGAACATAGATGAAAAGGAAAGTTTATAGAGGCCTGAATTCCTTGATCCAATAGCTTGAATTTGCTTTGAGTTAAGGTCCTAAAAATAACAAGAAGAATGAGTGAAATTTGCAACAATGTTATTTTGATCAAGGAATTTTCCTACAGATAAAAGATTATTTTGAAAAGTAGGAATGTATAAAACATTTTGTAGTTGCAATTTTGAATTCAAATTCACATTTCCAACATGATTCACATCAATATTAGATCCATCAGGCAGAGAAACTTTTATAGGATTTTTTACTTTATGAAGTGAAGCAAATAGTGTTAAATTGGAACTTATATGATCAGTTGCTCCGGTATCAACTATCCAGGAATTTTGATCATAATGTTTACTGGATAACTGATTACCTGCATAATTGATTGAAGAAGCAAGAGGATTATCTTCCATGTTAATAGAAGGATTTGAGTTCTACACCATCCTCATCACTTGATTATAGAGATTAGAAACCATCACAGGATCAAATTCTTCATTTTGGGACGAAACAGAGTTCATAGCAGCAGTTGAAACATCAGCAAATTGTGGTTTGTTACCAAGAATTCCTTGACTTGTAGAACCATTAGCCATATTAGTAGTTTTTTGAGCTGATTTTGTTTTTCCAAATCCATCCTTGTGCCACCAATCAGGGTATCTAACTATCTTAAAACACTGCTCAGTTAGGTGTCCTTTTCTTTTGCAATGTTCACAAAAATATTCACTTTTCTGCTTCTTTCTTTCTCTATTTATACTTTGAAAATTTGGCTTAGTAAAAGTCTTGATAGCATTGAAAGCATTCATTTCTGGTTGATTAACATTCTTATCACCAAGTTTGTTTTTATGCTCGACTTGTTGTAGAGTATAATATGCTTTATGCACAGTAGGATGAGGATCACAACTTAAAATGTTTGTTTTAACATGATCATACTCTTTTGTAAGTCCAGAAAGTAGCTGCATCAATTTGTTTCTCTGATCATTTTCAAGCATTTTCTTGAGAATTCCACATGAAAAGTTCCTTAGAGCTCCACAAGTACATTCTGGAAACCCTTCGAGCATTTGCAGCTGATCCCATACACTTTTCAACTGAGAATAATATTCTGCAATACTGAGCTCGTTTTGATGTGTAGATGTTAAATTCTGATGCAACTCAAAAATTCTAGGAGCTGTTGTCTGTCCAAATCTCTCTCCTAACTCTCTCCATAGTTGAGCAGAAGAATCAACAAACATAAAACTCTCTAACAACACTTTGTCCATAGAATTTAAAATCCACGACATCACCATATAATCGTTTCTAATCCATTTTTGATAATCAGGTGAAGAAATAGGAGGTATAGGTAGGGTTCCATCCACAAATTTAAGTTTATTTCTAGCAATCAATGCCATCCTAACTGTTCTCGTCCAAGTAATATAATTCGATCCAAGTAAAATATGGTTTCCGAGTTGCATACCTGGATGATCTGCATTTGAAAGGTAATATGGATCACTAAAATTGATTCCCTGGCTTATTTGAGAAGGATTCTCGCTTGCAGATGAATCTGTAGATGTATTCGTCATCTCGAAACGAGAATTTGATTAGAAGAAGAAAAGAGAAAGAAGAAGATCTTGATTTGGAAAAGAAGAATTAGGGCATAGAAAAATCAGAGGCAAGATCGCCTCGAAGCTCTGATACCATGAAGAGAAAGATAAAAGAAGAATAAAATGAATTTTCAATTAACCCCATTCTGTTACAAAGTGCGGTCCATATATACAAGAAAATCAAATACAAAATGAAATACAGCCCAAAATAAAAGCCCATAAGATTGTATACAACTCTACACTTATCTATTTACTTTCTAATGAATTGAATATAATCAGTGTATTCAATATAATTTGGGTTGTCTAAAAGGAACACTGCACTTAATTATATAAATGATACAATGTAAGTAGTGATAATAGGATAAAGCACTTATAACTTCTAACCTTCAAATAAAAAAGAAAAGTTATAACCACTTTATTGAACTACTGTATAGATGAAAAGAGCATTTATTTTTGTTGTCAATAGCTACGAATAGGTAAAAAATGAATGATACCTAAAATTTAAGGAGATAGTTTCCATGAAGTAGACATTGTAGAGTTGCATTTTCTACCGCAGCTAATCCCATTTCATTTCCAATATAATATTTATTTAACATTGAGAACTGAGCTGGGCTTTACCAAAATGCATGCTTTGTCTACTGTGCTATACTCTATGCACGGTATATTATATCTGGTCATTTTTTCATTGATATTTAAATTAAGACATTGTCGTTTTGAAGTGTGATCGTTTTTTCTCACAGCTTCATCGACGACTGCCTTGCAAGTTCTTCCCCACAGCTTCGTCGGCAACTGCCTTGCAAGTTCTTTAAGGCTTCGAGACAATGAAATATATATACCGATGAACTATGTACCGACGAACTATATATGTACTGTGTATATTGTAGTACTATTGTTGCTGCTGCGTTAAACTATGTAGTGTAATTTATTAATTGTTTTTGAACATTGTAATGTCAAGTTTTGTTATGAAAAGTCTTCTTGTTGACTCTATAAAAAAATATGTGTTTAATAATCTTTCTTTTGTCATATTATGTTAAATTTGCAAATGTTTTTATCGAGTATGCTAACTGAATGACTGTTAGAATAGGAGTGTCGAAATAGTAGTTTTTTTTAAAAAATTATGAAAATTAGCAACGGCTAAAAGCCATGGCGAAACCTTAAAAAAAATGAAAATTAGCAACTGCTCCAAGCCGTTGCGAAACCAAATTCAGCAACGGCTCAAAGCCGTTGTAAAATTTGCTAAATTTGGTTTCGCAATGGCTAGGAGCCTTTGCTAATTTTCTGCCACTGTCTGTTTAGCAACAGCTCAGAGCCGTTGCTAAATCCATTTGCAACGGCTCAAAGCCGTTGCGAAATATCATTTTTGGTGTAGGATTTATATCTGTTTGGTAGAATATATCACCATTCTATCATAGTTCACCAAGTAGATTATGTTGACATCTATTAGGAAAAATAAAAACCCATTCTTTCATTATATTAACTTAAACATATGTCTATCAGAACAAATCTCCATCTGCTATCTTGGTAACTTGGACATTTACTTATATGATTGGTTGTTATTGACTGATTCCCTTATACATATCTTCTTGTTATGTAAATACCCATGTTATAACTTGAAAAGTAAACTCAATTAAGTAAGAATGATTGTGGTCACTAAGCCTCTTTCTGGTTTTGTGAAATAAAATATTTCATTCTACCGTTTTGATAATGGTATCAAATTAAGTAATGATTTTATTAAAGGTGATTTTGAAGTTAATAGAATTCTTTTTAAATGATTGGTTAAATTGTTTGGTTAATATGGTTTAAAGAAAATTTAATGAAGGATACTTTTAAATAATAACTTGTTTAAAGGTGTTTTAAATAATTGTTTTGTTTATGAAAAGGAACTTTATTAAATAAGATTTATTTAATGAGTTTTGTTTTAAATAAGGAATATTTATAAGAAGTTTTATAAATGATTTTAGATATTTATAAAAGAAGTTTTATAAACAATTTTGGAGATTTATAAAGAATTATATAATGGTTTTGATATTTATAAAAGAGTTTGTAAATTAACTCGGTGTTTATAAATTGGTTTGGAATTTAAGTAAAGGAGATTTCATAAAATAAAAGAGATTTATTAAAAAGATTTGTCGAAGTAAATTATAAAAGAATTTGAGAATTGATTTCCTTTAACTAACCTTCTTAATTTTGATGGTATGGACATTCGCTCCACACATAACATTGAAGGAATAGTGTGTGAGGTTATCTTTTTCTCCAGTTTAAATAACTTTTATTTGATCCTTTTCATATGATTTTGTAATAAGAAATCTTTCACAAATGTTTTGTGAATATACGTATGTCTGTGAGATAAGTATGTGAATGTTTTTTGTAAACACTTTTGAAAAGTGTATTGATAAATGAAAGATTTATTTTTAGGCTTATTGATTACTATGGGTAATTAAATCTCTGAATTGTTGCTTGTTTGTTTCTTAGATAGTTAAATAACCAACTATCAATTCTAGACCAAAATATAACTCCCGAAATATCTAAGAGAAACACGTGAGTTATATGTTACAGTCATCTTCGATGATGTTGTACTGTGCGTATAAATCTCATTTTGTTCTCCTAGGACAAATTATAGGGAGATCCATCCACTTAAACAGTTACAAGCTGATCCCTGTTCTTATGTGTTGTCTGATTATTTCCAAAAGAACCGAGGTTGAGTTTATCGAAACTATTGAATGTTGTTTCGAAGAGATCGGGATCAGATAAGTATAAATTATCCGAAAACAGCTGCGATCCAACTCAAGCATTTCAAACTGAAGATGATTGAAGCTTTTGAAGTGCAAGGGTTATTTGCTACTAATCCTGAGGGTGATTCCAAAATGGATGTAGTATAGGTAGTGCCTTCAGTTTCATTCAGACCCAGAACGGACTTATATAGATGAATGCTAGCACTACGTTGATTGTATACCTATTATGCTGGAATTTAATAATGTAACAATTTTGGCTATGATTAATATGTATTTGTATTTTAGACATTATCATAATATTATTGGATTTTATATAAAAATGGTTTGGTTAACGTAAGGTAAAAACCCATCCGTGTTTATGTGCGGTGTGGTCTTACGAGATACCATTGATTTTAAATAAGTCTTACAAGTTAAATAGATAAAATTCCTTGTGATTTGAGTTTCTCACACTGGTTTTACCAAACTGACTCGGGCGTTGTTATCCTATAATGCTGGGTCAGCCCGAGCATATTTTCAAGATTTGGTTGGACATTTTGGATCCTTCAGGTGATGAGCTGGATTATCCAAAATGTACTCTCGTACCTTATATTCTTCCGCTGTTCTATTTTGTTTTTTTCTTGTCTTTATTTATCAGCGATTGTAAGGACTGGCTATTATAACTGTCCAAGCTGATAATAGGTTAATATACTTTGATGTTGTGTAAGATAAATATGATTTCTTCTTGTAAAGATCCTATGTATATTATAAGTTACTCATCATGTCTGTGAGATTCTGTTCTGTCTTTTCTATCATTCAACCCAAATGACATGTCTTTCAGTCAGTTAAACGATCGGCACATGAATACCGCAGATGTATTAAGTGTCATCTTTAGGTATAAGAAAAGAAGATCGTTATAATTAGTTGGTAGTCAATAGTAATAAAAATTTTAGTCTGTGAGTTTGTGAATAAAATTATTATTTTGAGTAATGAAGTTGGTACTATTTTTACTTCAAATTTATAGAACTATTTTAGGAACATTCATATATATCTCCAATGATGTGAAAAATGATCTACAAATTTGAATGAGAGATGAATGGTTGAATAACAGTTGCATCACATATGTATAGAAAGATATATTCAATGAGATTAGAAATGATGTAATCGTCGATAGATTTTAAAACACAATAACTCAACGTAGGAAACTTTTGACTGGTAGTATTTATATATGGTTGTTTTAGTTTGAAAGGTCAATAAATAATCATATTTTAGTGGCTTATTATTATATAACTATTTAGTTGTGGTTGATTAATGATTTTTTTGTGATTTTATATGCACTTATCAGATACCGAAAAAATCAAGGGCGATATTCTCACTTTATGACCACCCCAGCTTTATTTTCTGGCTACGCCACTGTATACATGTGTATATTATTTAATTAATTAATTTAATTAAACTATTTCAATTAAATTATGTTAGTTTCAAAAAATCATTTCTTATACATCAAGGTATACTTATCACTACTAGAAAAGGAAATTATTCCGACAACATCAAGCGATGGCTTCCGACGGCTAATTTCCGACCATCGAAAGCCGTCGGAAAATCGCGAATTACAGGGCTCAGCCGAGCCTTCTTCCTCATTTTCATACGAAATTTTTTAACCCAAAATCCCAAAATCTCTTCCCCAAGCTTCCAATCATCAAGTTCGAGCTTTCAGATCCTCCCCGGCTGCGTAATCAACGTCTATTGCTCTCTAGCTCAGGTATAATCTCTTATTTTCGCCAAAAATCTAATTTTTACCCTAAATCCAGTTTTGCATAAGTTGTTAAATTAGGGCTAATTGGTGATTGAAATTGTTTCCAATAGTGTTATAATAGTTTCTAGCGTTCCATGGTATTCCTATTTCATCTTTTATCGTGAAATTGTGAAAAACATGTATAATTTGTGGTTGTTCGTGTATATGTAAATCGTTGTGTATGCCTTGATTCTATGATTGTATATGTATGTAGCGCTGCTATCATTGTATTGTGTTAGTTGGAATAAGATAAAATGAATGCACGAGCTAGGAATATTATATTGTGCACGTATTGACTTATGCAACAAAAAAATGCGTCGAATGAGCCTTAAGTTGATGTAATACGTCGAATAAATGTGTTAAATTAAAATATATTTTTGTAAATGTGAACAGTTAGTAAAACTGTATTTTTTCGTAAAATGCGCACATCTAATTGACAAGTGTCCCTTAGAGAGTTTTTGGCCCCGTCTGACGAGTGTTGTACATGATCGTTGTATAAATAGTCGTTTATTTCGAAAAACGACCATTTATATTCATCTGGTACAATGTTTGTTGGATTTGTCCCTGTATTGGACAAGTTATGAACACAATTACATTTTGTATACTACTTCGTCTCAAACGGTTCATAAAATTTTGGCCTAACTTTTCATTTTTGTTTCCTGCGTACACGCATTGTGTACAATGCAGGGAACAAAAGGGAAATGCTGCCGAAATTTTGTTGAATCGTTTGAGACGAAGTAATATACGAAATGTAAATTCATATTGTGTTTGTAATTGGAAGTAGGATGCCTGACCATGGAAAAAAATATTTTTGTACAATTTTTTGTATCGATACGTTAAAAACTAAAATGTGCCCTATTTGAAAATATTTTTAAATTTATGAAGTAGTTCTTTAAATTCAAATATTATACGACCATGAAAATAATCTTTTTCGAATTTGTATTCTTAAAAATAAATATTAAATTTTGAACTTCTCATTTTCTCAAATAGGAAAAATGATTGATTATTTTGTTGATCGGAGGAGATGGATGTACCAAAGAAAAGGACCGAGGGGCTCAATAAAAGAAGATTTTTATAATGGTATAAACGTATTTGTTGAATTCGTTTTAAGTAACAACGGAAACGATCCAGAAATTCGTTGTCCGTGTAGTGGGTGAAGACATTAGATGTGTTGACTTTAAAAATGGTAGATTGAGCAGAATGAAAAGTCACGACTATCACATAATGATGGAAAATTTATTTCCCGTTATGTTCAAAGAACTACTACCGTTAAAAGTTTGGAAGGTAGTAACGGAGCTTAGTATGTTTTACAAAGAGCTTTGTTCGACTACTTTAAAAGTGCAACGTTTACGTAAACTTGAAGTGGATATTCCTATATTGCTTTGCAAATTAGAGAAAATATTTCCGCCAGGTTTTTTTAATGTAATGGAACATTTACCTGTTCATCTCCCATCTAAAGCACGACTTCGAGGTCCTGTCCAATATGGATGGATGTATCCATTTTAGAGGTATGTAATATGTTATCACGTAATTTAATTGCATTTGAAAGATGAAGTTAATATAAATTAATTTTGCATAGATATTTGAATCATCTGAAGAAAAAAGTGAGGCAAAAAGCACGAGTTGAAGGTTCGATATGTAAATCTTACATCGAAGAAGAAGCTTCGTTCTTTTTCTCTCACTATTTCAGTGACCATGTGAATATTTTATTTGAAAGTGTTCCTCGTAATGACGAAGGTGACGAACAAGAGTCCTCTCAAGCAATGTTATCTATTTTTAGACAACATTGTCGGCCTTTTGGAAAATGTGTAGAAATATGGCTAGACGATAAAGATCTTCATGTAGCACACACTTATATTCTTCTAAATTGTGCCGAGGTTGCACCGTTTGTTAGGTAATCTGAAATAATAATTTGTGTTTTATTCTTTTCTATAATGCATGCGCGTGTATAACCTAATGTAATAATTTGTTTATATATACACTGTTTATGAACGTGAACATCCGAACGGAGATCTCAGTAAAGAATTTTCTGGTTGGTTTTTAAATTACGTTTATGAGCCGAGAAATTGTGTTGTTGACGAAGGGTTGAAACATCTTGCGATGGGACCAAAAAGAGTGGTCAAGACATATCCAATATATTTCGTCAATGGATATAAATTTAACACCAAAGAATACGGTGCAGAAAAATTAACAAATAATACTGGTGTATTTGTTAAAGGTAGTGACGATCCAGAAAATCACTTAAATGATTTTTATGGCATTCTAACACAAATTTTGCAATTGACATATTTCTCACGACCCGCGGAGGAGGTGTTTCTATTTAGATGCAATTGGTTTAGCAATGTTCCAGGTTCTGGAATTAATGTGCACAAGGATTATAATCTTATCGAAATAAAGCATACATCGCACTATCACAAGTATGATCCTTCTGTACTAGCCAAACAAGCATTGCAAGTTTATTATGCTCCTTATCCATCTCTAAAAAGAGATAAAGCAGATTGGTATGAAGTTTTTAAAACAAAGGCCAAATTCACATTCGATGGGAAAAATATTCCGAACGAACAAGCTTATTAGGCAGATCTTGAGCAAAATAACGAAATAATAATTACAGACGATCATACAGATTTTGGTCCTTTGATCAATGAATCAAATGTTTTAGTAGAAGCATTTGACAGTGTAGAGGAAAATATCGTAGAAAACGAGACCGAATCTGAATCAGAAGACGATAATGACTGATATAAATCTGAATCTGATTTTTTTGCAATTGATGTAACTATGTTGAATTCTTGATGTATTATGAAATTGATGTGACTATGAAACCAAATCTGTTTACCATTGTTTACATGTTTTATGTCATTTCCATTTGTCATTTATTTATCAATTTTTATTAAAAATGCAATGAAATCTGCTTATCGTCGGAACAGTAGACCCATTATGAATCAGGGTATAACACACCCCCATTTTCTATTTCCATTTCAGTCATTAATTAAGCAATTTATATCGTTGATGTCATGTACATACGAAATATATTTCATTATCATGTTATTATTCTCTTATATAATGATGTGTATATATGTCACAGGTTTATCATAATGTCATATAGAGGTAGGAGCTCCTCCCGATCATCAGGAGGCGATGGCAGTGGCCCATCGCAAGATCCACAGCGTCCAGTAGTTTCGTTAGTCCTTAGAGCAGAGGGGTAAGAATTAAATTTTATTCAGCATCTTATTTTTTTTATGATATACATACGTACTTATCTGTATCGTATTTAAAAATAGGGGTTTGCCCTACTTCCCTCGCAGGTTGTGCTGGATGTCTCTAGAGCTTCTTATCGCAGTAGGATGAGTGCTTGCTGGCCGAAGTGGGATAACATCCCTCCCTACATCATAGAGTGTATATGGCAGGATGTCCTAGTATGTATATTTTTCTATTTTCCATTTGAATTCGTTTTTGTCATTTTTCTACTATTTATCATTTACAGTGTAATCTTTTTTTTGCTTTTTATTGTGAAACACAGGCTGAGATAGACATCCAGATAGACGATATGCTACTGGCACGAGGATACTAGATGAAGAAGATGCACAAGAACTATAGGGACTCGATATCTGAAATTAAGAAATCTGGTAAAAAACCACGGTGGATGAGGGAGAGCGTATGACAAGCATGGTTGGCATACTGGGAAACTGACGAGGCGAAGGCAAGTATACCAAATTTTTTTGAATTATTAATTTGACGTGATCAAAAAATAATGTATCAAATTTTGAATGTACAGGCAGAGTCGGATAGAAACTCTGCAAACAGAAATAAAAATCATGTCACTCATCGCGGAGGGTCGAAGTCATTTCAGCAATATCGGTAGGAGTTAGTAAATTTACTGAATGATAATTGTAAATAGTTTATGCTATATAATTTTAAATGTATAATAATTGTATGTAAAAATCAACTTCAGGAAGTTGAGGCGCATGGTCCCATGGGCTATATGGACGTGTTCACTCGTACGCATGCTGTCGAGCATGTAAATCCGGACGGGACTGTTTCATATACATGGCACGACGATAAATCTAGCAGGAGCCATGTAAGCATATTTCATTTTATGCAGTATTAGTAATTGTTCTGCTTGTTAAACTATAATGAAATAAGATATGATATTAATTTGTTAATGCAGGAAAAGTTTATGGAGCAGCGCCAGAAACTCCTTGCTGATACGGGTCGAGATCAGCTGACGACTGATGAGGAGGATGCTAATTTTAAGTCCGTTATGGATCCATCAGAGCATGGCAGACGATATGGATTTGGCAATCAAGCGGTAAATAATTTATTTTACTGCTAATTTGATATTTAAGTCATAATTAATTAAATAACATTATCACACAACTAATCATTCACATACCTGCACATACACTTACAGAGATCACACAGCTAAATTAAATATTTATTGCAGGCCAGCAGTCAGAGACGGGGTCGACAGACTAGAGCTCAGATCGATCTAGCAGAGATCGAAGATTTGCGGGCTAGAGTGGCCCAGCTGGAGGAGCAAAACCGCCGACAGGCCATACAGACCACACAGTTGCTAGACCAGCGTATCGCCGAGTACATGCAGCAATATGGTGGCCGCTTCCCTTCCTCTGCTGGCTCTGGATCTGGAGGAGAGTGATTGATTTCTTGCTTTTTCAGGTCTGTTTTTTTAGTTTTGTATGATTTGGTAGACGGTGGAGGTAGTTGTTGATTTTTGTATGATTATGTTTGATACACTTGGTTATGTGGTTGTATGATGATGTGGATGTTGATGATTTTGTGTTATACTGTGTATGTATGACATGGTAGAACACTTGTTGTTGGGGTTGTTGTGAATGTTGGAATGGTTATGTATATTATGTATTTTATTTTGATGTAATTTGATGTATTTGTGTGTTTGATGAATTTTGTGTACTTTGGGTTTTGATATTTGGTTGGAATATTGTATACTGGATTCTCCAGTATTGGTGTAATAGTGTTTGGATGGGAAATGTGGATGGAAGGCTATATTGCAGCAGGAATATAAAAAGTATACAGCAGATTTCCGACAGCTTCCGACAGCTTCCGACAACTTTCAAGTAACAGTTTTCCGACGGCTTCCGACAGCCTATAGGCCATTTTTTCCAACGGTTTCCGACAGCGTCCGACAAGTGTCGGAATCTGTCAGAATCCGTCGGAAGCCGTCAGAGGCCGTCGGAAAAATGTTCGGCGCCCTATGTTGGAATCCGTCGGAAACATTGCGCCCCGACACCTTATTTTCCGACGGCTTTCGACGGCCGCCGACGGTTTTCAGCCGTTGGAAACTGTCGTTTTCCTTGTAGTGTATGTTATTTTAAACATTTTAAAACAACATAACATATATCATAATATGTAATACATGTATATAATCAATTAACTTATTTGTTTAATTTATTTTACTAATCTTATTAATAAATTTTAAAAATTTTGAAATTAATTTATATTATTTTTTAAACATTTTGAAAAATCTTATTATATTATAACTTTTATAATATGTATATATTTACTTTAAATTTAACTTTTAAATTTAAAATCTTATAGCAATTTTGAACATTATCCCAAGACACAATTCAAATTCGGCTTTTTCTATTAGAGACAACCTTTGGCCTCACATCTGTTCGGGCCAGGCTGGTAGTCAGGTATGGTAGAGTACTTGATTACCTAAATCCAATTCTTAGAAAGTACCTTTCTAGACACTCTATTATCTGGGCTGTGAGCTTAATAGCCAACCTTAACACGACTAATTTAGACTGCATAGGCTATTGGACTCTAAAGCGGAAGTTATGGGTGAATTTAAATTCTTTTTACTATATGGGATAATTATTGGGCCTATAAAGTCTAATTTATTTAGAACATTCCTAAATTTCACTTAAAACCTATTATTTTATTTAAATTTATAAATTATATGGTTTTATTTAATTTATGATGTGTGTGTGTGTATCACATATGCACACACATATGTGTGCGCGCATGCGTGGCATATAATCCACCTAAGGTATAACATGCCCATGTATAAATGCTGGGATTTACATTGCAATAGACACGTTAGTTCTTCTAATATGCAAATATATTGTCCAAATATATGTATGTATATATTTACTATTATTCATATATACATATTATAAATATTTACATATATACAAATATGTATTATAGTTTTGTTTAAATAATTTTATATAAATATATAAGTAAATTATATATGTATATTTATATATATAATCATATTAATAAAATACTGTAAAGAAATTATTTATAAAAATTTAAAAATAATTTCTTTATTTATTAAAACTGTAAGAAATACATGATATACATACATACATACATACATACATATATATACATATATATATGTTAATAAAAATACTCAAATTCTTTTTGATTAATTTGGAAGACCAGATCTTGTGCACGGCCCATTAACTATAATTTATTTTTATTTTTTAATTTTAAAAGTATATTTTATTTATATATCCTTTAGAAAATTATTAAAATGTTAAACTAAAATTAATCACAACATTTTGCTTTGAATTTTATGTTTTCGGTAAATCCTAAATGATATTTTATGCTTTGAAATTTTTTTTGCAACTTTTCGATTTAAAAATAATTTTTCTATTTTCGACTGCAAGCTTAAAATTAATTTAAAAATATAATTTTTTTTATTTTTCCAAGACTATCTTTACTAATAATATTATTTTATTAAATATAAAATATAATTTTCATAATAAATTTGAATTAATATAATTGATTTATGTAATAAATCAATTTAAATAATATATATATATATATAATATTTTATCATTTTCGAAAATTACGTAGCTTTAATTCATTACATATAAAATTATATAGCCATATTTGACTAAGTATAATTTTATTATTAATTATCAACTATATTTATCTACTTAAATAATCTATATTAATTCAATAGAATAAATAAATGTTTTTTTATTACAAAGACCTATAGACCTAAGTTGTTTATAATAATTTTCTTTTCAATATATATATACAAATAATCAAACAATTTTATGGCAATATTATTTATATATCAAAATCGTCATCTAGCTAACAACGGATAATATATGTATATAATAAAACATTGTAATTGAGCATAAATAATTATACTATGATTAGTGATATACCTCACTTCTAGTGCCTTGAAGTACACCTTGAAATGGTGATATCTTTCCCTTGAAACTATTTTCGATCCACTAGAGTGCTAATCCTTGAACCATTGACCAGAAGTTATCGGATAACAGCCAACTTAATTTGAACTCTAAAAGGATGGAGAAAAGAGTGGGAATTTTGGCCAGCAAGAGATCAGTTGCGGAGGCTCTAAAAGATCTATATCATATGAGGATAAAGATGCTAATGTAGTGGTAGGAAAGGAGAGAAGTATGGATCTCATCTCTTACTCGTTCTACTTTAATCTTAGCCATCCATTATCCAGCCCCTCAATCCATCATTTGATCCATCCCTAGCCCTTGTTGCTATCGAAAATATCAACCCCCATGTGCCTGAAACCCATTCAAGCCCAAATAAAATATCATGCAATTAAATTAAATTTAATCGCTTATCGACATCGTATATCGATTGATATATTTATAACTATTACAAATATATTTAATATTTTTTCGTCAAATCACAATTAATTTTGTTATAATTAATATTTCATAAATATTAATTAATTTATAACAATTATAAATTAATTAAATCATTTGGTCAAAGGAGAATTCATCGTTTCCGTTATGTAACTCGTGAGTTGTAAATTTGGTCAGCAATTAATATCGAACTATTCAAATACTATTGTTCACGCATCGCTTAGTAGGTGGTGTGATATTTTGGCCAAATTTATCACTTACTTGGTCTTGGTAAAGTCCAAGTTTACTTTATTAAGCGTTACCCACTTAAGACTTTTATTTACACCAATTCTCTTCGTCAAAACTATATCACTTTGTACTTATGAAATTTGGTAATGGTCTAAATTCCAATATCATCCACATTCAACTCTATAATCCAAACATAAAGTGTTTTGGTTTAATAATAATAATTATTAAACGAAATGATCTGGCCAAAGACATTGACTTTGAGTTGATTGTGATACTAACCCCATATAATTGAGGAGATAAATCCATTCTTGAATAGTACTTCACTTCCAATACTTTCACTGGACCCAACTATATTCACTCAACGGACGCTGTGCCATGATTTGACTATAATCAAAGTGGAGCTTTCATATTGAAGATAGACAATATTCTCAAGTCGTGAGAACTGTGTAAATTAGTCACATCAAGATTTTCTATTTGACCTTTGTTATATTAACCAACAGAAAACTATCGATTGAGTCATTCTATAGTTATCCAATAACTATCAGTATGTAACTCCTTAGTGCCCCCAGTATTTGGAGAGCGCTACATTCTCTAGTCTCAAAGGATGTATCGATATCCAGTCTTGATACATCTTGATTGAGAATATTTAAAATGGTATATTTATATTATTACGATAAATTACTCACGGTTACAACACTTTGTAACTATTATCACAAAACATACCATTATGGATTTTCCATTAAATATACATTTAATTAAATTGATTAATTAAAATAACAAATTATATCAAGTATGTATTAGAAAGGAAACACCTTTTATTTCGAACAAGGTTGGTTATCAGTTAGATATATGTAACAAATTACATAATTGCCCATAGGGCATACCCCTAACTTTATCATAATCATGTAATGCTCTATATCATCCAACAGTTCTAGTGCCTTTATTAGGTAGGGAGCAAGTCTTGCGCCCTTAGCCTGATATTCCTCTCTCACTTGAAAACCACCAACTGGGAATAACTGAATATATGCAATGTCCTTATTCCCAGCTCCTTCGCTATCCTTAGCCCCACTATTATTGTTTCATACTCAGCCTCGTTGTTAGTGGTAGGAAATTCCAACTTCAATGCATAAAAAATCGATCGTCCTTCCAGAGTCATAAGCATTACTCCTACACCTTAATTGCGTTCGTTCGAAGCTCCATCAACAAACAGTTTCCAATGAGAAAGTGCAACTATATCGTCTTCCTCTCCATTATCTTGTGCGATATACCCAGTAAATGAAGTTCGTCAATGCCTGTCCATTTATCGCTCTCCTTAGGTGGTAAGTAATTTCATACCGAATCAACTCGATGTTCCACTTCAATAACCTTCCCGAAGTCTTGGGTCAGTACGCCACCTACTTCCAAGATTGATTCATAAGCACCTTAATCGGGTGAGCCTGAAAATATGATCGTGCCTTCCTCGATGCAATCAGCAAGAAATAGGCAAGTTTTTCCAACTTCGGGTAATTCTATTCAGTCCACTAAATCGTTTGCAGATATAATACATGGGCTTGAATCCTCGCCTCCTTACGCACCATTGCTACACTCAATGCATGAGTAGACACTGCCAAACAGACAAACAAGTCCTCTCCGTCCAATGGTTTGGATAGAACTAATGGCATATCCATACGCCTTAATAACTCATGAAGGCGCTATAACATTCTGACATCCAGTCAAAATTCTTCTTTCCCTTTTTCAGGGTGTAACAACATACCCCCAGAGCATACCTAAATTTCGACCCATAAAAAGGCCCGTCGAAACTTAGATCCATTCGAAGGCAAGCTGTTGGTAGTTGTAGCAAGAAAATGCCCCGTCGAAACAACACTTATAAGAAATTTTAAGGTTCCATTACTAATTTAATTGCTTTCAACCAATCCATATACTATTTCATTCAATTCGAATGATTTTCAACTAAATTCTCTTGCCTTCAAGTCATTTTTAAACCAAACAAACTTATATCCATTCCAAATTGATTTACAAATCAATTTATGTCACTTCTATTAATTCATAGAATTTTATTTGCTTCTGTTTACGTCAACGACAAATTTTTCTATGCCAATTCGGCGATATTCGCTTGATAAAATATCCACTTGAGTTTATAGCTATTTTAAATTGATTCCAACTCAATTTATATTTTAATTTATTCCATTTTAAATTTATTCTCAATCAATTTATTTACATTCCATTGATATCCGCCTTCATTTCTTTCAAATCCATTTTATTTAGCTCGAAAACATTCCATGCTGTTTTATTTAATGGCCATTTTACAAATTTATTTGTGTCAAGCTTTTATTCAAAATATTTACTTAAGTTAATTTATTTACTTCAAACTATTTTCAACTCCATAACTTCAGTTTATATTTCTGGTGAACAATTTCCAATTCAAATTAATGATTTGATTTTTATTCAATCAAATTTCATTCCGTTTACTAATTAATTTAATTAGTTCATTCATCCAATCCACTCCAATTTTAATTCCGAACTCAATTCATTAAAATAATATCCAAGGCCATATTTAATTCATTCATATTCAAATTGGATTTATTTGCAACTCAACCCATTTCTATTTCAATCTAATTTCATTTTATTCGACACGTTTCTAATTATATTTAATTCGCTTACAATCTGAGTTGAATTTTATTTATAAATCAAGTTTCATTTTCAAATTCCATTTTTAACTCACAATCCAAATTTATTCAACCCGGTTAATACCCATTTTATATCCAATTAACTAATTAATTATCTAATTAGTTCATTTCCTCTTCATAATTCAATATCTGATTTTTTTATTTCAAAAATCACTTCAACCAATTTACATGAGTTCAAATTTATTTTATAATTCAAGTTAGGTTTTTATTTCGTTTCCAAAACATGAACTCTTTTTATTTTGGCTTATCTATTCCAATTTTTAATTTTATAAGTCACACAACTTATTTTTCTCATTTCCATCAATTTTATACTCGAATATATTCACACTTCATTTTTAACCCAAAGTTATACATCGCTTAATAGCTTTAATACATACTTTTATTTCATTAATTCCAAATTCTATAAGCTTTTGAAATTTATTTATTCCAATTCAATTTTTTTTATTTAACTTAACTTAAGTTAAATTCAAATCCCTATAAATTTTATTTTACCAATTCCATTTATTTAACTTTCATAAGTTAAATTCAATTTATACAATCCATTTTAGTTAATTCTCTAATTCCTTTTTATTATTGCCATCACTTCATTTATTTATTTCATTTGCTTTGCTTAAGTTTAAGTTTATCCATTTTAACTTTACTCAAGTTAAAATTCATTTACAAAACTCAAATTCCATATTTTTCTTTTCTTATTTAGAATCATTCTCAATTTATAAGTTTATAACTTATTTACTGATGATCTCTAAATTATTAAATAAGGATTCCAGAATTTTTAAACACCCGGTACTTATTTCAAATCATTTTGAAATCTCAAATATTCCAAATCAAACCCCTTTTTTTTCAAATTTTTAAACCAACCCTGGTTTTTTTTATCCAAAACAAATTCGCTTCGGAATTTCTAAAAAAAACTGGTTTGCACAACAAATTTTGAACAAATCAATTACGGTAGCAATCCCTCACTTAGAAACTCGAAAATGAATACTGATGATGCTGCGCAGTCATCATCAGGATTATTTTCCAGCGACCGAAGTGAGTTCAGTGCTATTATCACTTCCAAAATCCATTTAAAACAATTTTCTTTCAAAAATATCTCCAAAATAATATTACTATTATTTATTTCAAAATACTTTGGAAAACACTTCAAAAATCTCCAGGATTTAATTTTTCAAACTCTAGTTTTAATCAAGTCTTAGTTTTAATTCAATTCTATAATCCATACTTATACAATTTCCATTTGGTTATATATAACCAAATCCAGATTTTATAATCTTGTTTGATTATAATATTATCATCCAAACACTCCAAATATACCACATTAATTTTAGAAAATTATTCCTTTTATATGAAAATATAATTTGGGTAAAATTATTTCATTTACCCGCTTCAAAACCATACTATGTCAGTTTATCGCATTCAAGTGTTTAGAAACTCCTATCGAATTAGTGGCGTCCCACTACTCGACCAAAATTTATATGCCACTCAATCGATAAGTCAACACAATATAAAACCATTTATATTCACTAACAAATACGTGCTCATATCTATTATTACACTCAACTCATTCAAGAGTACTACTGACTCTATCTCTAATGAGTAATCTCCTCCAGAGCCAAGGTTCTCGCCTAACCTTCAGCTTTGATAACAACTGTAGCAACCTGCAGTTCCATACCCCTTGAGTTGATAATAATTCTCCTCGCTCAACCCAAAGTGTATGAAAGAGCGAATAACTAGGGTAAGAAGAAGAAAAAGGTAGCAGAAAAATAGAACAACCACAACATAATCTCACAATCGCAGCGGAACAAAATATAGTATATAATAATAGATTTTTATACAAAAGAATCTGTAACTGTTTTTGTAACAACCCGCATATCTATCGATTTTATATTTAAATATTTTATCGTTAGTCGGATGTTAGTCCGAAAAGCTACTTTTTGCATACGGTCAAATTAGGACTCGAGACCACCCCCATTGAGTTCAAAATGACGTTTGCGATCTTTTTGAGTGTAAACTTCGATATGTTTGGAGATAGTGAAATTTTCGTCACTTTTCCCACTTGTGACTTTGGTTGGGACTGCACCTTCTTAACTCAGCCCAACTCCCTCTTCTCTTCATCACTTCATCAAATACTTCAAGCTTCTTCAAAAATGGTGGAGGGAAAGAGAAATTAAAATTCCAAGCTCGAGATCTTTAGTGAATTCAGCATCAAACTCCGACTTCAAGGTGAAGAACATAGATTCAAGCTAGGGGTTGATTCTTGCTTTGTTCTTAAGCTCTCCAACATCAATTTCGTGGAAAAGGTGAGATTTTTAATCTCACATCTCGCCTATAACTGTCATTGGGTTGTTGGAAATGACTTCCTATCACTTTAGCATTAATGTTTGCAACTGGTTTGGATTGAATTGGTGAGAAACTCAAGTTTCAGTGCTGTTTGCAAAATTCTGGCCCTAGGTCGTTCTGCCCTCCTTAGGTCGTCCAGGCTACTAGCTCGCGTGTTGAAAAGTCTTCACTTTCTTAGGTCGTTCACGAGTTAGGACTTAGGTCGCTTGCGTGCTTAGGTCGTTCTGGCTTAGGTCGCAGGGAAATAAGTCGTAGGTCGAAAACAACTTTAAGTCTTAGGTCGTTGCCGACCTAAAATTCCAAGGCAAACCACTAAGTCGCTCGAATTTTGTTAAGTCTTAGGTCGTTGCCGACCTAAACTCCCCAGGCAAAACGTTAGGTCGTTGCCGACTTATAATCTCCAAGCAAAACGTTAGGTCGTTGCCGACCTATAATCCCCCAGGCAAACTTTAGGTCGCTCGCACTGGCTTATCTCGTAGGTCGTCTCCGACCTAAGCTTCTTTTCCATAAGTCGTTCGCGAGTCAAATGTTAGGTCGTCTCCGACCTAACGCCCTCGTCATCTTAGGTCGTAGCTCGTAAGTCGCTCGACCCTGCTAAGTCTTTAAGTCGCTCGAGTTAGGTCGGCCAGTATATCTCGTAGGTCATCTCCGACTTATCCTCCAGTTAAGTCGTTCGACCCTCTAGGTCGTTCGAGTTAGGTCGTTGGACCATTTACCTTAGGTCGCTTGACCTTAAGTCATAGGTCGTCTCCGACCTATGCCCCACTAAGTCGCATCCCACTTAGGTCGCAGGACTCTGTAAGTCGTAGGTCGAACCCTGTATTACTCTGCGTAGGCAATCTCTTCTGAAAAACATTTATCAGAATTTCTACTTTGATGGTTTTGGGATTGACTTCTTTGGACTTTACTCATGTTTTCGAACGTGAATTGATTTGTTTCTACAATCGTTTTATGACTTGTCACTTTAAAGATATATGAAGGTTTCAATACTAATAGTAAATATCAAAACTCTTTCATCAAAGCGATTTCAACACTATTTTAAATATCAAAAGTTCGTTTTCTCAAACCAATTTTCAATCTACTAGTATATACAAGCCTTTACTTCACTCGAATGAGAAATCGACTTAAACGACTTAGTAAAACGGGTGGTATGAAACGCTTGCGTTCACTTCGTCGGTTAGCTCTTGGACTTGTTCAATTGAACCCCTTTTGTGACAATTTCCTAGTGAAGATTTACAGCTTGTTCGTAAATATTTAAGTTAAGCAAGTGGTTATGGGACATGAAGCTAAACTCATATATTTACTAGCTTGGTGTGATTGACACTTCCTTATGATCATGACGATCATTCTTGTGATTTACACTAGCGATTGAGCGATGTCTCTTCGTCCGTGTGTTCGGACTTGCCTTCGGGCCATCCGTGTGTCGGAAAAATTAAATGGATAGCTTCCATGAGATAGCTTCTCGTCCGTGTGTTCGGACTTCCCCCTTTTAGTGATTTCTGGATTTCGTGTGTTGATTTCTGGGATTTGTTCTGGATTTCGTGTGTTGATTTCTGGATTTAGTGCTTCACCAACTTTTGTGGTTTTCACTGATATGATATCAGTTTTTGTGTATTGGTGAATTTGTGTGTCATTACCTTTTTATGTGTTTGGATCTTTGAGAAGATTCTTGTGACATTGATTAATCCCTTGTTGATTATCATTTACATACTTATAGTAGTATGCCATCATGGTTATTATATGTTTATGCCATACCCCTTATCCTATATCATGTCATCTGATATTTATAGTTAGACTGATCCGTTTATTATTTTCTTATAAATAATACTCGGGTCAGACCGAGATGTTACAGGTGCTTCTGCTTGACTTCTCTTCTTGATTACTCTGACTTTTGGCTAACTACTTAGATTAGTAGTTTTTGGTTGTACACATTTGAGATATAGACTCTATGTTGTGTATCTATTCTTTTGTATAGCACGTGATGCTATTCTTTTGTATTATCGTGGATCTTTCTGACCACTACTCTGATGTACACTTTCATGTGTTATATATTTATTCATATCTTCTTCCGCCTTTGTGATATGGATGTCTGTGACTGATTTATGTTATGATTATTTCTATGTTTGTTTCCGAAGATTATATATAGCCACCGTGTGATAGCTTTGTGTTTGTATCGGTACGTCGGATTTCCTCCTTAAAAGATATGCATTCTATTCTATCTGACGTATCGGTGCTTGCAAAAAGAAGTTACATGGATGGTCGCTCCTCCACAGCCTTATTCTCCGTGCTAATTGACAGCACTACATCGTACTGTTCTTGGTTAGCGTGGGTATAGAGGTGGGGCGTCACAGTTTTATAATTACAATCATCGGAGTACAACAATCAATACATCAATCTGGACAGTTATAGCAATTTGTCCTCATATAGCGGAAATATAACCAAATACGAAAATACGTCTTTATCATCCAGCTCGCCTCCTAAGCTCCATAGCAATCTATCCTGAATCTGTAATACTCGGTCTGACCTGAGCATTATAATAAAATAACACCCGAGTCAGTGTAACATCTTGAAATTTTCAACCATTCGCATCCACATATGTCGGACTTGAATTGCTCAAAATACCAGATTGTTATTTTATATTTGGCAAAACTCAACATATATAGTAAACAAACTAATCACAGAATCACAGACACAGAGTAACAATGATAAGCAGCGGAAATAAAAGAATAGTAGTTCATGAAGCTACTATATATATAACAGAGTTAAACAAGATACAACAGAAGTCTCGAATACATAGATGTCTCAATACAATAGTCAAATACAAGATCTGAATAAATCACTGGAATCAACTGAATAACTGATAGCAGAATCGATAGATAGTTGGGTCTCTAAGCGAAGCTCCAACTCCAAAGGTGAGTCTCAAATGCTGTATCACTCAGTCTGATCGAGCGTAAAGCAAAACACAAAACACTCGAGTCAGTATTAACATTCTTATATCAATAAATCCAACTCAAGTGAAATAACAACTGCAATACAAGTAACTTAAAGGATGTTTGGGATAACCATCCTCTAAGGATCCGTTAAACTATCTACTATGTAGTAATATATGCTATTATAATAATGTCTATAATAAAATAAACTTACTTTTAAATAGCGTTAAGGAGTGACCCAATATTCCCCTTAACACATAATAGTGCCAATAGTCTATACAGTACCTGCATACCTCGAGAGGCTACGAGAAGATACTCCATAGGTACGACACAAATAGAAACTCGTAGTAAAGCTCGATATGGTAGGTGACACGGCACAACTAGGCAATGCCAGGGTAGATATACCAATTACGCATCCGGGCTGGTGGAAACGCATAGCAGCCACTACCGCCCACCACGGAACACACTCCCAAATCAAAAAATCGAAGGGTGGCCACCAAATTAATCACAAAGTAATAGAATGGTATCGAAGAAATGCGTCCGATCAGAGGTGCTACCTCATTGGCCCGTCGATCGCTCCTGTTTTAGCCACCTTATGCCAACTCACAGGAGTCGGGTCCACGTATATACCTCAATAGGAATCGTCGCCACCATCCTACTTCATTCTGGAATCTCCACCGCGTACATGGTTGTCAAAGTGGTTTTCGGTATCGACAGAGAGTATGCCCATATCCGATCCCGGTCTCTTTAACAACCAACCGTTATTATAACACCGCGGTCATTTCAAAATAGTTTATACTTCAAAACCAAAATATCATTTCCATTTCAAAACCCAAATCAATACGATATCATGTCCATTTCAAATATATCCATTTCCAAAAATCATATCACTTTCCAAAGTTATAACGCTTTCGAAATCATAGTCTTTTAAAAATAGAAAAACTTTGGAAATCACAACTTTGAAATCATAGCATTTTGGAAATCATAACACTTTCCTCTTAAATGGTTTAGATATTAAAATTAGTATATATAATAAAATAGTTTATAAATAAAATAGTTTATATAAATAGTTATAAGTTAAGATAGTTTATAAATAAAAATAGTTTATATAAATAGTTATAAGTTAAAATAGTTTATAATAAAATAATTTATATTAAAAATGATTTATATTAAAATAATTTATAAAGTAAAATATCCATAGTTTTAAATATAACTTAAAATTACTTTATAAAATAAAATAGTTTCCTCGACTTTCACAAATCGATTCAAATCAATTCAAATTCCAAATTCAAATTTAATCAAATCTAAATCATCAATTTCAATTCCCATTTCAATTAAACCTTTTCAAGTTATACCAATTTTAAATACCGATTTGAATCACAATAAACCATTTCAATTTCAAAATATTTCAAAGCTTCAAATATTCCATATTTCAAAACTAAATTCGATAATTATATATATATATATATATATATATATATTAATTCACCTTTCTGTTGTTTAGTTCTGAAATATTTACTTAATTATTTCAATATCATTTGAATACAACTTCAATTTACAAAATATCCCATTTAAATTTATATAAGTTTGAAATATCTATTTAAGTCACCTTTAATCAAATTTCAAGTTGTAAAACACTTCTTTAAAATTTCAAATTAATAAATTTCAAATCAAACTTATTTAAGTATAATTCTTAAATAAATATAATTTCAAATCAATTTCAAATTTATCTGTACAACACGAATCATTTCAAACTCTATATTCGAAAATATAAATTTTAAATAAATACTTAAACTTATTATATATCAACTTTATTAAATCAACTTTAATAAATCTTAAAAAAATCAATATTTAATAAATCATATACTTCTTTCCAAAACCATAGAAATCATTTCAAAATATTTATATATAGACCAACAGTGTCTGTATATAATTTTCTATCCTATGGTCAAGTGATATGGATATTTATCATTTCAATCCGCATTTAAAATATATTCGGGTATATATCCTTTCAACCCGAAATCCCAAATTCAATTTAATGAAAATCGCGTGGGTTTATCATTTCAACCCATAATGATTTTCTCCTATTCTACAGATCGTTCGGGTATGTATCATTTCAACCCATAGTGAATGCTATACTAACAAGGAACTTACAGAGTGATAACAGATATGATAACAATATAGCAGGCATATATCATCAATGTAAATAATAGATAAGAGTGTCAGATGTCACAGGTGAACAGATACAGAAAAGGGCATATATATAGCAATGTAAATAACTAACAACATCATATTTCAATTGTCGTTTCAATTGAAATCAAATTTAATAAATATAAGAACATTAATCGTGAGTGATTGCTCACCTTTCGTGGCCATATAGATTTGTCACAGAAATGAGCTATGAAATGCAAACACGACTTCCAAAGCAAAGCTAGATTGGATGTGAATTCAATGATCAAGGCTGATAACAGAAATTGACGAGACATCGAATCAAACTGGATTGATGAAGATAAATGGTATAAGTGAATTTATTTCTAGATATTTATAACTATAAATAACTATTTATGAAATCATATCCTCAATTCAACTCATTTTAAATTTAAATATATATATATATATGTGTTTAAAGTCATTGTTTAAATAAACATATATATATATATATACTTAATAAAATGGAAATTACTTATATATATAGAGTATGTTAAATTGCAATTATCCAAACATATATTTAAAACCAAACATATATAACAGGACAGGAAACATCTAACACCATCATTCACTGAACAATATATATATATATATATATATAAGTACCACTATAATATAATATAGATATATCCTGCACTTGAAACAGTATTATATTAATAAGGTACTTAAACCATATTATATTACTTGCCAAACTGTTACCAAACCATTTTTTATATGCGAATACATATATATTAAAACTGTAAGTGAAATATAAATTAAGATCAAAAATTTCTATTTACCAATCTAAGACCCAAACCACCATATATGACCTACACATATAATATCATTAAGATTTATATTTTTAAAATAAGATTAATATATAAAACTTCAACAAATTACACTGTTCAAATCTCATTTTATAAACTATTATATATAACATCTTACTATAAACCAAATGTGACATATATATAATAACATGTACAGGTAAATAAACTTATACAACATAAAGCTAATATGTAGCCGAAGCCAGAAACACTTATATAAAGTAACAATAAAATATATAATAAAGCAGTTTATATAAATAAATAAAATTATATAACCTTATAACTTTATAACTATATAACATATATACTTTAGTTTCAGTTATTCAAACCGAGAGAACAGATCAACAAAGCAATTATGTATTATATATAAACTATATATGTATATATGTATATATATATGTAAAAGAACAGACTCAGGTATATTTTTACCTCACAAGAGAATATACTCGGCCGAAGCTTGGGGAGGAGGAGGGAGCACGGCGAGGTGGCCAGAGCACGGGGTACGGGAGAGATGCTCGGCTGTTTTGGTGGTGGATGAGGTGGAGAGGATATATGCCGATGGTGGTGAGGACGCGACGTGGTCAGGGAATGGCCGCGTTGCTGGAGATGGCTCGGAGGCGATGGGTTTCGGGTTCACTACGCCATAAATGGCCTACTGCAACACAAAAAAAATGTTGGCTCAGGCCCGAAAAATGTTGCCATAGGTCTATGGCAACACTTTTAGGGTGATGCAATTTTTGCCGTTGCCTTAGACCTCAAAGGCAACATTTTGACTATCTAAGGCAACATAAGTAATATTGTTGCAATAGAACCCTATTTGGGTCTATGGCAACACCCATAGGTGCTTGTAGCAACATTCAAAAATGTTGCTATAGATATTAACTTTCTGAATTTGTGGGGCCCACAATGTAGAGCACATTTGATTTTTTAATAGAAATAAATATTTATTTAATAAAATGCTATTTGCATAGAATTTGATATTCAAACAGTAATTTATTTAAATAAATATTTTATTTCAGCATTTGAAATTGTACAAATTCCCGACTCCACTATTTTACAATTCAATGATATATAACACTGATATTCACATATACAGATATTCCTCACTACATCACTCAGTTCACTCATTACATATGCAGTTTCAATTTATACAGACACTGACAAATATATGACGAGCCGAATGCCGAGCCGAAGGCGAGCCGAGTGCCGAGCCGAAGGCGAGGCGAGAAGCGGGTCCGGGCGCAGCGCCGGCGGGGGTCCGGGGCACCGCAGTCCCGGCGGGGATAGACCTTCTTTGAAACGACGTAAAATGATGTAAAATGATGCACAAATGAACACCTCCTACGAATTTGAACACCTCCTCGATGATTGACTTTTGCAACTCTTTCATGGCTTCTTCTGAATCATCCGACCTTTTTCCAGCCATCATTCTTAGCTCTGCCTTGGTAAAAGACCTGAAACCATGATAAATAAAAATTGACATTTCATCGAACATGTTGCGTGTTAATAAGTAATACATTACCCTTCATCGAACATGTTGCCTAATCACCTAATCACAATCGCTGGCATAACCACCCATTCCTTCCTTCCACAAAACAGTAACAGCAACCTACCATTCCACCACCAGCTTTCTTTCACCAATCCAAACTGCCTTAACCCAAACTCCTCCCTGCTACATTTCAAGCAACAACAACCTTCTCAAGCAACCACTACATACTTCATTATCCAAACCCCTACCAGCAAACTGCATTTTCTTCCAAACTACCATCTCACAACCAAAACATCCCAAACGCGCAACAACAAACAAAGCTCTAACCTGTCACTTCATATACTTCAACCTCCATCACACCTTCATATCCAACTTCTAAAAACTGCGACAACCAGATTCACCATCCAGCTACAATCAGCCACAAACTCCTGCCCCTATCACCTAACGAACTCGAACCATTTCTGCACATAGCACAACAAATCCCTTCCTCTACAATCTGTCACAACCAATTCGCATCTCCTCACTAACCCTATGCCTTCACCATCACAACAAACACCTACCTGCCTTCTCTGACAACCCGAACTACCCCTACACCCTAACTTCCTCACCAATCAAACTGAAAACCAACCTGTTAAAAACTCCTCCAAATCGCGAACCCACCAGCGCCTCCCATATCAAATTCAACAACCCATCGACCAGAACTACCTTAAATCACCATTGGCCTCACCTCCATCGCTTGAAATTTCAATCGCAATCACCCACTACCGTAACCCAGTCCAATCATGACCTAACTCCAACAACAATCGCCGATTCACAAGCCGAACAGACATTTCCAGATCTTGACAACAAAGCAAACGGGGCTCGACATGTAGGCAAACAACAGCGAAATTGGAGGTGAGAACGAAATGGGGAACGAAGCTTGTCTGAGATCACTACCAACCTTTGAAAAAAGGACGAGATTTTGTTTTTGGAAGAAAAAAAAGAAACGAAAATATGATTTGAAAATTAGGGATTTGGAAATTGGGGGTGAGAACGAAAATGATATGAAAAGTAAAGCGGGAGAACGAAAATTTGGAGCAAATTGTAGCGGTGATCCAGTTTAACAATCGGATTAAATGTAGACCGTTGGATCGTATTCATGCGGATTGCTAATTTTATTAATTTTTTAATCTGAATACATCTATAGCAACACTATATAAAAATGTTGCATCGTGTTACACTTTTTTAGCTAGAGCAACACATTTTTATGGCTAAGGTAACACCATAAATACAACGTTACAGTAGGACCAAAATTTTATATCTATCGCAACATTTTAGCTGGCAACACCTTGCAAAAATGTTGCAGAAGGTCATTTATGGCGTAGTGGTTGCACGAGGAAGTGAAGTAGCGAAAAAAAATATACTTAGCTTTATAAAGTCCCTTTTTTCAAAGTAAAATTAGATTCAACTGGGAAGAGATACGAGTAGGTCTCGAAGTAAAATAATTGACATCCTTAGCTGAAAAAATTTCAGAACAAAAGTAGACGAAAGAAAGAAGGCATAGCAAAGAGCACACATATATACACCGAGCAATGGGATGGGAAAAGTCAGGAAAGAGCAAAGATCGAAACATGAATTCAGGTAAGAATTTAAAAGTAAGTGCCGTTAGGTTACACATTGGAAAATGAAAGGACGAGGAAACCTAAAAGACTCGGTTGTGGAACCGATACGACGGATCGTTTTTGCCAATTTCGTCATGCATTGGTCATCAAAATACAGAAATAAATATACCGTGGAGATTAGCATGACGAGACGATCAAAACGGTATACAGATATCAGTGGTACGATCATCCTATCAAAAGTCGATAATCGGTACCCAAAATGCTGCTATTCTGTACGGAAAAATCCAAACGGAGCTAGAAACGTCCGAATTTCGCGAAATGAATTTCACAGTCTGATTCAGAGTGTTCTAAATAAATTTTCTCATGTTGACATATTTAGGTTTCGGAACACTTTTAAATTCAATTGTTATTAACTGATTTAAATTGGAATAAATTACACAAGAAAATAAACTTTCATATTATCTGGTGAAAATTTACCAGTTGCTATGTTTAATAAGACGTATTCCAAATAATAAATTTTTATTTCAAAATTTTATTGTTTAAAGTTTCACAAAATTTCAATTAAATATATAAATAAACAAATAAATTTATCTAAAATTTACGGGTCATTACAGTCAGTCTGGAAAACTAGCGTGAGAAAAACACACTCAATTTGAATTATTAGAGTTATCAAAATCCTTTGAAAAACAAAGGTACCTCATAAGACCGCGTCACACATAAACACGACGGGTTTTTCCCTTATGATAACCAAAACATTTTATAGAAAATCCAGTGATATTATAATAGTGTCTAAATACAAATACTTATATTCAAATAGCTGAAATTGTTACATTAATCAAATTCCAGCATACTAGGCTCTACAAACAAAATAGTAAGCTCGTATTGGAGAATGGATTCCAACGAATGACTGGGCCACTGGGGTACCGCCCATCACAGTACACCTCTAGAACAATGTACCGAGGACCAAGCCGTGATCCCCTGCTACACAAGACCGACCTATCCCTAACCTGGATAAACCGAATATGTTATCACCCCGGGTGTTGCCAGCCTTACTATCGAGCGCTTCTTCTTTCATGTATACCCATATCTAAGATAAATAGGGTTTCGAGGACATCTAGAAAAGTGATAACATACCCTACTTGGATGCGACCCACTTAGCCTTGCTGCATCTCCCCTGTTTTAGTCATTCCCGGTTGATGAGGTTCGAGGTAAGCGTTACCTTTCAAGAACAATTTTTCTTAGGATGCTCATCGTCCTCCAGTGACGATGTTATAATAGCATTCATCTATACAAGTTGTCCTGGGTCTGGACAAACCGAATCAGCGTCTTCATCATCTTTACGGTATTCATTCGTTACGTTCAAACTGGATCAAAGTGGTTTTTAGATGATTAAATCCATTCCCGATCTCTTCGAAACTACTAACGAAATTGGCCAATATTGATAGTCGGTTATTTAACTATCAATAAAAACATCCATAAGTAGTCACTAGGCCCAAATTTTACAAATCTCCATGCCAAACAGCTTCACCAAGATATATATTCGATCTCTTCCAATATTTCTATATTTGAAAACAATTTCAACCCTTATATCCCTAACAGGATATTCCACCATTTTCAATACTTAGAAAATTTTCCAACTTCCATTTTTACAACACTTAGAAAATATTTTCTATTCCAAATCTTTACCACTAAAAATATTTTCCACAATTTTCCTTCCAATACTCAGGAAAATATTTATACGTATAATTCCCAAAATCATTTTTAAGATTTAACTTGGAAATATTTCACAACTTATCTCATAAGTCTCCAGGATTTTAATAAATTATTCCCAAGATTTCCAAACCGGTTATACTTAGTTATAATTCTGACCAACCATTTTTAACTTCTTTAAATGAATTCACATTCTTCCCGAAGTTATCGCATCTAAGCATTTAAAATTCTCTTAAGTCTCTAGAATTCCATTTATAAGATTTCTCTTATAAAATATCCTCCTTAAAATAAAAACTGTCTACACATCTCGAGAGAATTTCATAAATAAATTTTCAATCATTTCAAAACTATATATTTATAATGATCATTTTTAAAGAATAGTAACTTATTTTTATTTTTATTTTAAATATGTTTTAATTTATTACTTAAAAATATTGAACATTTTTGATAAATCATCGATAACTCATTTAAAATAAAGAAAATCAATTTACAAAGCTAATTATAAAAATTAAAACTTTTATTCCAATAAATATTAAATATTTGAAAATCCATTTTCCGAAGTATTCCAATACTAACTAGTTTAAAATTTCATAGTTTAAATAATAAAGTTTTCCCTTTGAAAAACGAACTTAACTTCGTAAGAAAAATATATATTTTAAAATCTCAATAGCCAATTTAATTTATAACTTCCTCTCGATTCCACAATATATCGGTTCATTGTCGATTTCCTAACCATTCCCATTTCAAAAATAGAATCTATTATTTTTCTCAACCCTGTTTCCATATTCTAATATAAATTCACCCTATGAATTTATATTTCAAATTATCATCTGATATCGAATTCCTTTATTTATAAACATCGTTTATCAATTTTATAATCCCTTGGTTTTACCTATTTATAGAACAAATCTTATTTATAAAATCACTTTATATACATTCATTTCTTATAAATTCCTTTTATACTTCCAATCTATTTTAAATATTGAATTTAACTCCTTTTTATATTTCTAGAATATCATTTATAAATTCTTTTATATAATTCATTTTTTTAAAATTCTCCATTTACTAATTCACAATAGTTAAGTATAACCAAACTCAAATATATTTTTCTAATTCAATTTCTTTAAAATAACTCCAATTCCAATATATATTTTTATTATCAAATTCCTTCAATTCCATAAATTTTAAAAATACATTTATAGTATTTAAATTATCAAAATTCAGGCCAGTGCTACAATAGCATCCAATAATTCCAAATCACTACAATAATATATAATAGATTATTCTACACAAATCATATATCACTTTATATGAAAAATAAACAATAAATTTGAGGAATCCAGTTGGTCCCTCCAACCTATTTTTCCTGCATTCACAGATGTTAATACAACATAAAAATACCAATCCCACTTTGAGGGGGATATCGCGGTATACAGGGTCATCCGCTATTATGTGGGGCGCATAGGGTCTCATCCGCTATAATGTGCGGGAATATCACACCAAATACTAATATATATACTACTATATATATATTTAACATCAACAGATAATAATTATATAAATTCATCCAAGCATCCAATAATTTATTTTATCTATTTAAAATAAAATTTTAGTAATCCGAAAGAGTGAGAATTTTTCTCACCTTGATTTTTATCTTGTCGAACATCCGGATTTTAAAATTTCTAAAATCCAAGCTGACTTCAAAAAATCCCAAATTGACCTCGTACAAACAATTTACGAATTTAATTTACATCGGGATAATTAATTAAAATTAACCTTAAATTAATAACACGATTAAACAAATTACCCTCGTTTCATGCTCGAGCACACTTCCAGGTGCGAGAACACAGGATCGAACTCACTCGACGATGCTCCAAAACACCACCATATTGTCGTCGTTCGTCATCTAAGCTCGCTAAAACCCTACCGAAGCTCCGCCTTGTCGTGCTCCTCCATCTGCCGCAGTTCGGCCCTCACCAAGCTTCGCCGACCTCCTCACTTGCGAACGCGAGCCTCCCCTTCACTCAGTTCACTCGCACGACTCGTGACCTCATTCCCCCTCCACTCGCGATGAGTCTCGACTACGTGCACTTCCGCAACCCTTCCCCTTGCCCGCGACTTTACCTCGATCAATTTTTCCCCCTTCGATCGCCCATAGCTGCCCCAAGTCCATCCCTAGATCGCAACTTCGAACGAAATCATAGGCGAGCGACTCCTTCCCTCTAGGTGACTCGCCATTTTAGTTTGTTTTTTTTTGAATTGGGTTTTTTCGTAGATCAGCGTTTCAAAGAGACGAGAGAGAGGGAAACGCGAATTTAAATAAAGGTGGCGGCTTCGTTCAAGCCATTTCTTTTTTTTAATTGTACTGTTGCGTGAAGTATAAAGGAGAAGGAAGATTCGATTTTGCGTGTTTGAATAGGCTAAGGTACAGTGATTTGGAAAGGGAGAAAAGAGCCGATGTGAATATATGGGTCAATTAATATAATTATATATATATTATTTAAATTTTAAACGTCTCGGTTTTCGTAGCTTAAAATTTCGAACCCCTATCGAGGCGTGCCACTAGGCGTTCATAATGTTATACCCCTATTCCGAACGCAATGGAAAAGGTTTCGAGTGATAATTCGATCGTATGGAGAAGATATATATTTGGACTCAATTATTATATTGATTTTTCGATATTAAATTCAGCACGTTTATATCTCATACGGCTAAACGATAACTCCAAAAGTTACGAAATTTGAAATCCGATAATAATACAATATTACATATCCAATGGAACTGGTTTCGTCAAAATCCGAGACAGTGCCCCGGATCGCTATTTTTAAATGTCAATTTGAACAAACTATTTTTATAATTGAACAGATCACTTTTAAATTCAATTTTAAAACCTTTATTATCATCATTATTATTAATATAAATTTTACAAGCCTTTAAATTATTTTTATCGGGCTTAAAACTCAAGATACAATAATTTAACCAATATTCAATTATAAAATTCAAAAATTAACTTATCTAATAAATCGCTATTTAAATTCTGAATTTATTTTATAAATTAAAAACCAAATTTCCATATTCAAAGTCAACCTATATTTCAAATTCAATATTTAAAACCATTTAAATATTCCAAATCAAACGTCGATAAATCCGGGTCGTTACAGTAGTAAAAAGAAATAACATTGTAGAGCCATAAATAAACTTTCCGAACTCACAACGGATGGAACAAAATATAATAGTAAAGTGTATCCGTTTATTTCAAAACCATAAAAATGTCATAACAAAAAATCCCATAAAAACCGTAGTATAATATCTGTTACAACAATTGTTTAAATCCACGGGTACACAAGAAAGCAAATAATAATAAATACTGCCACTCGCCAAGCTACTTCACCTTTAAGCATCATCACCACCATAACTCCATTCTTAATCTATGTTGTAACGGGGAAGGAGTCAGAACAACAAATGTCTAGTGAATAAAAACCTTGAGTCTTACCTTTTCAATACATGAGCAGTATATTTCAAAATAAGAATATGTGTACGAACATAAAATCATTTAATACTTCTTTATAAGGAAAGGAGGCGGGTCCAACCACTTAATATTCCATTCCAGAAGTAAATCCCATATCTCAATCATACGTCATAAATAGCTAATAACATAAGAGATGGTACCCAAGAAACTTAATACTTCCCAGTGGAAAATAGGCAGACCCTGTCATTTAAGGCCTAATTCTAGAAGCGTGCTCCTCAATGGTACTATCTAGCTGATATCATATGAAATCTCATAGGCCACTTAATACTTCCATGTGGAATATAGGCAGACCCCGTCATTTAAGGCCTAATTCCAGAAGCAGACCCCTAAAGAGATACCACTTAACATAACCCCTTGGCCATTTAATACTTCATTTGAGAAAAAAGGAGGGTCCAACCACTTAATATCTTAAACCCTAAAACATGCCCTTCGACTTATGACCCATACCCATAATGACGTCACATATTAGTCCCCTGTTCGTAGGAACTGGTAACTAGATTAGCTGGGTAGATTTCCCTTACAGAATTTGGAACTAACCTTGCATCATTACAAATATTTATCATAAGGATATCACACATTAATAAGAGTGTACATAAATGCTGGTAGCCTCAGAGTGAAGGGCATACTTCCATCTTGTAACTTAGTTGACCTCGCATCCCTATGACTTAGCCATAAATTAATTACTATATATATATATAGTCTCTCATCGTTTCATAAATAAGGCCTTATAAGGAATCTTCATTATTATTCCTTAAAATAGTAATTAGGCTATATTAGAATTTCCTCTTATTTTCATCTCAAAATTAATTTCCTTCCTAATGAGGGAAAATAAATGTAAACAAATGCCTAATTAACTATGCCATATACGCAATAGTTATATGATAATTACGTAAATAGAATTGAATAAATATTCACGCTTAATAAGTTCTCAATGCACGGATTTTACGCCCTAAACTAGTGTTAAATGTCAATTCCCTAACCAATTATTATTACAAGTTCTTTTTCATCAATTCCCTATGATTTCATGGAATTTTAATGTCCAAAACAGGGAATAAATTTTCATAATCAAAACAACAATAACAGACTTGTAAATAAAATAGTAACTCAATTTATTACACCAATTCAATGGAATATCTTAAACAATAAGAATTGCAATCTAAATCCCATATTCTATTCAAATCCTCTTTTACAAAGAAATAGATAGGAATAAGTGGTGTAAACTACGAATAGAATCCGTAATCTAACCCTTTATTTTATTGAAGGATAAAAATTCGACCCAAAGAAGAAGGAGAAGTGGAATAGACTATGAAATTATCAAAAATTGCATAAACAGAACAAATCCCATCATATTAATGTAAATAATTAATAATATCAACATAGAATTGACACTTCGAAATAAAAAGGAATTTTGGGGATTTTATCTATCATATTTTCGAAATCACCAAAATCCCTAAGGCATATTCAAATCCAAAAGAAATACAATAAATAATTGCTGAAAAGAAATACTAAGGTTTCCACTCACAAATTAGTCTTAGCTCTACTCAAATGGATTTGCAGCCTTCCAATCTCTTCTGGAATCTCTCTCTTTTGATACACACACAGAATAGGGAAGAGGTATATATATTCATTAGATTCAGAATAATTGGAGAAGAATAAGATAATAAAAGATTAGGGGAAGAAGAAACAAATAGGAATTAAGTTAAATCCTTACTTGAATTTTCTATGGAGTTTCTGAATCTTATTAGAGAGATAGAAATGGCCGAGTTTCGTCGTATTCCCCAAAATAATATGAATAGAAGTGCAGAGGATAGGATCCTATTTATAGGAGTTGAAACACACCATAATCGTAGGATGGAAGTAGGTAGCAAATGGATAAATCTGGAGCGCACAACCAAATAGAACATAACATAAAACCCTAACAGCCACTGACAACTATTGCCAAGTGGTCGACCCCTCTTGTGCAACCGGTTGACTGCTACGGTCGATTGGTTGACCTATTTAGGTCGACTGCTCTTTTATTCTGGGCGTTTATTTTTTGTTTCCGTTGCTGAATTATTTTATTCCCTAATTAAATTTTTAATGTTAAGCCTTAATTAATCGTTTACTTGGCCCCTAAGCTAATTTTTGAAATTTAAATCCTAAATTTGGTTTCTCATTTGAATTTGAATTCAAACTAAATTAATTCAAATCTGAGAACTTTAAATGCTCGTAACTTCTTTGTTTGAGCTCCGAACATATTATATATGGAAACAGATTAGAATTTCGCCACAAACACAACGGAATAACTTTCGTGGTCAAATTACAACTTTTATAAAATTTCCATATCCAACCCTTATCATATTTGATTTAATTTACTTTATTTATTTATGGTTCATTTTATGGGGTGTTACATTCTTCCCCCTAAAAGGATTTCGTCCCGAAGTCTTCCAAGGGGCAAAAAGCGCAACTTGAAATACAACCATGTTGTACAACCAAGTTCTCTATACAACCATTTACTCATACGTTAGTGCAATGTGATTATGTACTACATACATGCTAAAATGAGCTCAATCCAAGTGTCGGTGTGTGATCGTATCATATAAGTATATATGCAGTTATCCTAAACATGCATAAAAATTTCTAAATGAGTGTAAAGTGATTGTGAAAAAGTGTAATAGCCATCTCCTACCATCCAATCTAGCAACCACGATGCAACCAAAATCCTAATTTTGAAGAGAAGAATTACCAGTGAAAAGCTCTTGGTGAGTGTTCTTCATCTTCTCCTTTGTCTCCCATGTGCTTTCCATCGATTGTCCCCCCATTGTACTTGGACTAATTTAAATATTTTATTGCAGAGTCTCCTAGTACCTTGCCTCACAATGCGTGCGGTGGCATGAGGCAAAGTCAGCTCCATCTCAAAATCCCCCAACTAATCAGGCTCCACTCTACTAGCGGTGTCATGAAGGTATTTCCTAAGGTAAGAAACGTGGAAAACATTATAGACTCCTGCCAACTTGTCAGGAAGCTCCATACGGTATGCCAATTTTCCTATTCCTTCCAGAATTCTAAGTGGCCCAATAAATCTTGGTGCTAATTTTTCAGACTTGCCAAATCTAACAACTTTCCTAAGAGGGGAGATTTTAACAAATACCATATCTCTAACCTCAAATTCAAGCTCTTTCCTTCTTTTATTTGCATAAGGTTCCTGACGGTCTTGCGCTACCTTTATCCTCTGCCTGATCAACTCTACTTTTTCCATGGTATCATGGATGAAACCGAGTCCAAGCAACACTTTGTCAGTGGTTTCCCAGCAACAACTAGGCGATTTGCATGGCTGACCATAAAGTGCTTCAAAAGGGGCCATAGCAATCGTAGTTTGATAGTTATTATTATACGCAAACTCAATTGGAGGTAGATGCAGCTCCCAATGTCCTTCAAAATCCAAGACACAAGATCTTAATAAGTCTTCCAAGATTCTATTCACCCTCTCTATTTGTCCATTAGTTTATGGGTGATATGCCGTGCTAAGGTTCAAAGAAGATCCCAGAGCTGTTTATAAGCTCCTCCAAAACTCGCTAGTGAATAAGGGGTCATATAACTTACTATACTTATAGGAATCCCATATAGATGAACTTCTCTTTAATATAAATCTAGGTGAGAGAGGTTCTAGTCCTATTTCTCTTAATCGGAACAAAATGAGCACTCTTAGTGAGTCTATCTATAACAACCCAAATAGCCTCATTGCCCTTCTGACTTTTAGGCAATCTTTCCACAAAATCCATTGAAATATGCTCCCACTTCCAAGTTGGAATTTCCATAGGTAGTAATAATAATCCACCAGGCTTTCCTTGCTCAGTTTTTATCTTTTGACATGTTAAACACCTAGCAACAAACTCAGCCATGCTCCTCTTCATTCCATTCCCAAAGAAAATTCTCTTCATGTCCTTGTACATCTTATCTCTTCCAGGATGAATGGTCATCCTTGAGTAGTGACCCTCCATAAGCACATCTCTCATCAAGTCATTAATCATTGGGATGCAAAGACGTCCATCTCTTCTCAAATATCCCTTCTCATCAACCGAGTATCTCCTAACATAAAGAAAATGCTCTCCTTTCCTTCATTTTTCGAAAATCTCTACCAACTCCTTGTATTTTACTTGCTCGTGCCCCATATGATCAATCAAGGATGGTCTAACCTCCATAACTGATAGAAAACCTTGGATGCGTTCTGTTGACAGTTGGAGGTTAAAATTCAAGAGAAACTCCAACTGTCTTCATTCATATATAGCACCTAGGGTAGCGTGTCTCCTACTAAGGGCGTTGACGACTACGTTCCCTTTTCCGAGGGTATATTGAATACCAAATTCGAAGGATGCTATCAACTCCATCCACCTTTGCTGCCTAAGATTCAAATCTTTTTGGGAAAATAGGTATTTGAGTGATTTTTGATCAGTGAATAGCTCAATCCTTTCCCCCAAGTGATAATGCCTCTACATCTTCAAGGCAAAAACAATGGCTGCCAATTCTAAATCATGCACTGGATACCTCTTCTCATGATCTTTTAGCTATCTACTAGCATATGCAACTACATCCCTTCTTGCATAAGAACTACTCCTAATCCTATGCTACATGCATCCATGAAAACCGTAAACGGTTTAATTCCATCTGCAACAGTTAGCATGGGTGCGCTAGTCAATGACTCTTTAAGCTTCTCAAATGCCTTGGTGCACTTATCATCCTAAACAGAGACTAGATTCTTCTTAGTCAATCGGGTTAAAGGGGCTGCTATTTGCGCAAAGCTCTTGATGAACTTCCTATAGTAGCCTGCCAACCCTAAAAAACTTCTAACCACTAATGCATTATTATGAGCCTTCCATCCTTGGACAACTTCCACTTTAGTAGGGTCCACCGCCAATTCTTTCTCCGAAATAATATACCCAAGTAACCTAACTTCATTTTTCCAAAAGTGGTATTTAGAAAACTTGGCTTTGAGTTGGTTTCTTCTCATGGTCTCCACTACCTCCCTAGGGTAGTCCTCATGCTCCTTGCATTTGGAGAAAACCAAGATATCATCAACAAACACCATGACAAATTTATTAATTTGCCCTCTAAATATTCTACTCATCAAATCCACGAAGATGCCGAGGCATTTGTTACTTCCCACTCATAGAGTCCATCTGGAGTATAGAAAGCGGTCTTCGGCTTGCTTTACTTTGTAATCCTTAACCGATATAACCTCATCGCTGTCTAATTGGGAAAAGACTTTAGCTCCTGCAAGTTGGTCGCACAAGTCAAATATTCTAGGTAGAGGGTACCTATTTTTCCTTGTTAACTTGTTCACCTCCATATAAGCGATGCAAAATCTTAATGAACCATCTACATTAGTAGCAAAAACAATAGAGATTCCCTACTCAGAAGTACTCCTACGGATGAATCCTTTCTTATAGCTCTGAGATTTGTTTATCCAATTCCCTTCTTTCTTTGTGGGTCATATGTCTCAAAGGTAGAGCGACGTGTCTTGCGTCCTTCTCCAAATCGATTCGGAACTTGATCTCCTTATGGTGTGGGAGACCTGAGGCCTTCTCGAAGACATCAAGAAATTCACAAACTATAGGTACAGATAGTGGTTCTCGATCAACAAATAGATTTAGTAGTATAAATGGCTTTGGCTTAACTCAACTAAAGCTTTGGGTGTACAAAGAACTTCTAGGTCACGACCTCGACAACGCCTTAATCATACTACCCTTTTGCCACGGTCAAGAATGGCTCCATAACATGACAACCAATCCATTCCCAAGATAAGTCCATACCCATCGAAATTTAGAACGTATGCAATACATATGAAATTAACATCGCATGTCTAACACTAGGTCTTTACAAATAAGAGAAAGATGGGTCGAACCCCTAATGGGATTGAAAACCTCTATTGGGCTATTGACCATCTAGGTTTTAAGGTTAAAGGAATTAACTACATCCCTAGCTATAAACGAGTGTGATGCCCCCGAATTGAATAGGGTACGAATAGTAACCCCAAAAATGAGAGTTATACCTTCTAGAGGTACTTTTCCTTGGTCGCTTTGTGGGTTACTGGCAATAGGGACAACTTCAATAGCGTAGGCTTGTCCGCTTAGTCCTTCCTTAGCAATCTTCGAACATTGATTCTTGTGATGCCCATCCTTATGGCAGTTAAAGCATTTTCCTTTAAAGGCATCCTTCATCTGACTCACCTTTTAATCTTTAGCTTCGTGACCCCTCCTTTGGCATCTCTTACATACCTTTAGTTCCTTCTTAAACTTCCCCTTCGACTTCTTGTTGGTGCAAAAACTCCCCTTCTTAGACCTCCTTACTTTTGGGTCTGTGCGGACTTCTTTTTCTCTCTCTTACCTTCCTCACTGGCCATGTGCAGCATCGCTGTTTCTACTAACATCTCATACATGGCCCCCATAGGTACTTGGGTCAACAATATTTCTCTTAGCGGGGAATTTAAGCCCTTTACCAACTTCATGGACTTTTTCATAGATGTGTCTATCAGGTTCATCCTAAGTTTAGCCAATTCAGTAAACTTAGCTATGTACTCCTTAAGGGTAGTATCTCCTTTCTCAACTGAATGAACTTTTTCAATTGCAAGCTAACCTATGCTCTAGACATGAATCTCATCTCGAATTGGTCCTTGAATTCATCCCAAGAGAATATCTTTCTCGGGTGCTCATCGGTTATAAAGTTCCACCAATTTAAAGCTTCTTCCCTGATTTACCAAGCTACCATTCTTCTTCTTAACTAATCATCCCAACCAAGCTCTCTAAATATCTTCTCACAGTTACCAATCCATGCTTTAGCTTCCGAATATCCTTCAGCTCCAAAGTATGTCTTCCCTTATATATTAAGAAAGTCCTTACATAGCTTAGGAAAGTCGGCAGGACATGGTGCTGCATCAGTGGTCGGGGCAGTGGGTGCTACCGGTGCAGTTGGAGGAATAGGAATCTTCCCAACAGTCCTAAGATATTGTTTAAACCATTCGAGCATTCCACAAATGGGTGGTCTTCTGTGAGTAGGGTTCCCTTGTTCGGAAGAAGATTGATTATCATACATATCAACTATCAGTAGGTTAAACCTTTAGTGATGATTTCTAAAGATAGTATTTACATGCTGAAAGAAAAGAAAAGTTTGCCTAGTGTATGTGTGCATGTTCAAGAGGAGGGGGTATAGGTGTATATATATAGTAAGAATTCTTCTGAAAATTCTTTTTGAAAAACCTTTTTCAAAATAACAAATACATCTTTCATACATATAGTCTTTCCCCGTTGATCAGGTAACCTAGAGCTCTAATACCAAATGCAATAACCCACCCCGGAACATGCCTAAATTTCGACCTAGAAAAAGCCTGTTGAAACTTAGATCGATTCTAAGGCAAGCTGTTGGTAGTAAAAATAAATAACATTATAGATCCATAACTAAACTTTCAGAACTCATAGCGGATCGAACAAAATATAATAGTAAAGTGTACCCATTTATTTCAAAACCATAAAAATGTCATAACACAAAATCCCATAAAAACCGTAATGTAATACCCGTTACAACAATTGTTTAAATTCATGGGTACACATAAAAGCAAATAATAATCAATACTGCCATTTGCCAAGCTTCTTCACCTTTAAGTATCATCACCCCCATCACTCCATCCTTAACCTGTGTTGTAATAAGGAGGGAGTAAGAATAACAAGTGTCTAGTGAATAAAAATCTTGGGTTTTACCATTTCAATACTTAGGATGTATATTTCAAAATAAGAATATGTCTATGAACATAAAACCATTAGAATCATTGAATACTTCTTTATCAGGAAAGGAGGCAGGTCCAACTACTTAATACCTTCCATTCCAGAAGTAAATCCCATATCCCAATCATACGTCAGAAATAGCTAATAATGCGAGAGACGGTACCCAAGCCACTTAATACTTCCCAGTGGAAAATAGGCACAACCCGTCATCTAAGGCCAAATTCCAGGAGTGTGCTTCTCAATAGTACTATCAGCTGACATCATATGGAACCTCATAGGCAATTTAATACTTCCAAGTGGAAATTAGGCAGACCCCATCATTTAAGGTTTGATTCCAAAAGTGGACCCCTATAGAGATACTACCTAACATAACCCCTTGGCCATTTAATACTTCATATGAGGAAGAATGTGGGTCCAACCACTTAACACTTGAAACCCCGAAGCAGGCCCTTCGTCCTATGGCCCATACCAATAACGAATTCTCACATTAGTTCTCTGGTCATAGAAACCGGTAGCCATATTAGCTGGGTAGATTTCCCCTATAGAATTTGGAACTAACCTCACGTCATTACAAATATTTATTATAAGGATATCATACATTAATAAGAGTGTACACAAATGCTAGTAGCCTCAGAGTGAAGGGTAGACTTCCGTCTTGTAACTCTATTGACCTCGCATCCCTATGACTTAGCCATAAATTAATTACTATATATATAGTCTCTCACCGTTTCATAAATAAGGCCTTATAAGGAATCTTCCATCTTACACCTTAAAATAATAATTAGGCTATATAAGAGTTTCCTATTAATTTCACCTCAAAATCAATTTCCTTTCCAATGGTTGAAAATAAATGTAAATAAATGCCTAATTAACTACGCCATATACGCAATAGTTATATGTTAATTACGTAAATAGAATTTAATAAATATATATACACAATAGTTATATGTTATTACGTAAATAGAATCTAATAAATATATATATACGCAATAGTTATATGTTAATTACGTAAATAGAATTTAACAAATATTCGCAGTTAATAAGTTCTCAATGCACGGATTTTACACCCAAAACTAGCGCTAAATGTCAATTCCGTAACCAATTATTATTACAAGTCCTTTTTCTTTAATTTCCCAAGATTTCATGGAATTCTAACGTCTAAAATAGGTAATATATATTCATAATCAAAATGCAATAACAAACTTGTAAATAAAATAGAAACTTAATGTATTACACTATGACGACACACATTTCTAAAGGTTTAAATCGACAATAATCCACATATGTCCAACTTAAACAATCCAGAACATAGATAATCAATGGGGTTAATTAAGAAAAATAAGAAAAGAAGAAGAAAACAAACACAGAATCTCATAGCAGAATGACAAAATATAATAATCAAATAAACAGTTCATGAAGCTGTTTACTATACATTTGATTATAATTTATACAACATTTATAAGAGTTATATATTCAACAGAAACAAAATATAATGTAGCAGAACAACAAGATGCAGGGAATAATAATAGTAATAATATACCAAATCTTCGTATTCGTCCTCCAGAAAATGATCTTCAATGCTCTGAAATACTCAGGGATGACCCTAGCGTAATGAAAAGACAAAACACTTGAGTCAGGACTAAAATATCCTTATGTGAGTTAAATCAATATCACATTACATGAGTGTAATAGTGTCAGAGATGTTTACAGGATTTTACATCTCCTATCCAGTGTATAACATGCGTGCAATAACTCAAGAGATGTTACATGATTTTCCATCTCTTAAGGATTCATCAAATTATTTATATATAGTAGAATACGCTATATATGTAATGTCTAATCAGTAAAATAAATATTTTTCTTAGCGTTAAGGCTACATTAATCCCCTATAATGTGATTTTAAGCATTGTCGTATAGTTTGCACATAACGCCCCAGTAGCACATCGGGGGATAGGGATGCGCCGTGATACGACAACACTAAACCAAAATTGTAGTGGTCTCGTATGGGGATACAAGTATGACAAGGCACGTGAGGCAATGCCCATGGTAGGATACTACCAGTTCGGGTCGCAGGGCTGGTGGTAACGCATCATAGCCATGATCACCCACTGCGTCCATCCATCACATATCAAGTCGAAGGAGGTTATCTCAAAATCAAGGTGCACCAATCGAAACTAACATCAAGAGCAATAATACGGACAAAGACCAAGAAAAAAATCAAAGAATGGATGTCCGCTAGGGGTAGTTAGTCCGCTTGGCCCTGTCAAGCCGTCCTGTTTTAGTCATTTCAAATTGGCACAAGTGCCGGGGTCTATCCATCATCATTTTCTTTCTTCAAATCCAGCAAACGTATGCCAAATCCAACCACTTCGTTTTGGAGTCTCCTCTACGTACACAGTTGTTAAAGTTGTTCCAATATTGACAAAGAGTATGCCAATAAGAGGCCTCGGTCTCTTTAACAACTAAACGTCATTTTACACACCGTTAGTACTTTTATATTTCGAAAACGATTCATATTTGATATCAAAATATCATGTTCGCTTCAAAATCAATTTCATTTCAAAATCATCATATTTACTTCAAATATGTCGATTTTCACTTGAAAGTCATTTTCATTTCAAAATTAGATTTGAATTACAATTTAGGTTATAACTTCAATTTAACCCAATTCTCATTTAAATCCATGATTTAAATATAAACATTCCACCCTTTGACCAGTTTAAATTTTTAGAAAATAGTTTGAATTTTTTTAAATATATTAAAAAGTTAAAATAGTTTGATATAAAATAGTTTAATAAAATAGTTTATATATTAAAATGGTTTATATAGGAGATAGTTTGGAAAATCAAAATAATTTGAATATATAAAAAGATAGACTTTAAATAGTTTATATATTGAAATAATTTATTTTATAAAATAATTTCAAATCAAATTGTCTCTATCCATTTCAACAAATCTTAACCCAAGTCCAAATTCCAATCAACTGATTCAATTTCAATTATTCCAATTCAAGTCATTTTCAATTTCAATTTAATTCAAATCAACTCAATTTCAATTTCAATTCGAATTGACTTCGATTCCAATTTCAATTCAAATCAATTTCAGTTTCGATTTCAAATTAATTTGATTTCGCTTTCAATTCCAATTAAATTCAATTTCAATTCCAATTTGAATTAATTTCAATTCAATTCTCAATCTTAAACCATTTCAATTTATATCAACTTCAGGTTCACTTTCAGAATATCGATTTAAATCATTTAAATTAAACTTAACTTCGATGTTCAATTTAATGTTCAAATATTTTAAAATAATTCAATTCTGAGTTCAAATTTGAAATATCCATTTAAATTACTTTTGCTTGGATTTATTTCAAAGTTCGAATAAAAGTTCAAATCATTTAAACAAATAAATTTCCATCATTCAAATGACTTCTCAATTATAACTTCCAAATTTCAAACTCGATTCTTTAAACAATTCCATTTCAACATTTCGATCTCGACTTTGAAAATAATTCCATTGCCATAAATTCGATTTTATTTCTTTAAATCAAAATCATTTAATAAATTCAAATTCAAGAATTTAAAATCATTTAACCAATCCGGTGTCCGTATATAATTTTCTATCCTTTGGCCAAGTGATCAGTTATTTTAATTTAATTTCAGGGATGGATATATATCATTTTAATCCAAAATAAATGTCATAGGTATATATCAACCTATTTCTTAATTTATTCGAAATAATTCACATAACAGTTTATGTACTGTCAATTAATTTACAGGGTGATACAGGATATATACAAAATAAATAAACATCCAATCATCTAAAATTTCAGCCAATTGGCATCTATCACAATCAATCATCTAAACAGTCAAAATATGACAACAATTAACTGGTTATCAATAATCGAGAGTTTACTAGTAATTTAATTCCAATTCAATTTAACTGTCAATTCAAATTTTTATCAGTTAATTCAGATGTCAATTTAAGTGTCAATTAAAATTATCAAACAACAATCGATAAATTTAAATCACTTCATAATTTGAAATTTAACTAACATAAATATATTCTAGTTCATGAGCATTATAAAACACTCACCTTTATTTGAAACTAAAAATTCTTCAGAGTCAAATAAATTTCAAACCAACTCCATGATGTAGCCTTCGATGATACGAACCCAACGCAAATTTTTTTATTCAAATCGGACCTCGCATGAAAAAGTTATGCAATTTATTAATAAACGATTAATTAAAAGTTTAATTAACATATTAATAAAATAAAATAAAAACACCTGTACCCTCTCTTCTCCCACACGATCAAACCAGCCGAACCCAACAAACGCAACCACCCATCAACGCGTGCACAACCCTCGAGACACCGTAACACGATCGGCCTCCACCACGTCGACCGCTAGCTCAAGAGACACCAAAGCCTGAAACCGAAGCCCCTCCGCCGCTGCCATTTTCTCAAAAAAATGAGGAAACCCGTGCCTCCTTCTCGGCCAAAATCTGGCGAAATAGTGCAAGCTTGCAACGATCCAACCTTACGATACATAGATCTCAACGAGATCTACGACTTTGCTTTTGGAAGTTTTTGATTTCAATGCGCAGATTAGGAGAAATCAAGGGAAGAAGATGAGAGATTTTCGGCCATTAAACAATTTCAGAGATGCGGCCGTGTTTTCTTAGGTTAGGGTTACGCGAATTAAAACGAAACGCGGCTTTATATACAAATTTCCGACTCAATCTATCTGCGAACGTTCCGAACTCCAAACGAAGCGTGCCGCCTGGCGTTCTACATGTTATACCCCTATTTCGAACACAATGGAACTAGTTTCGGGAGCCAATTCCATCATATTTAGAAGATAGCATTTCAAAATCAAATTATTTTAATTAAATTCCTTTAATTAATTTCTATGCGTTTCAAGCTCACACAGCTAAACGATAAGTCCAATCGTTACGAAACTTGAAATCCTATAATAATTCACTGTTATGGATCCAATGAAACTGGTTTTGTTGAAATCTGAAACAGTGGCAAAAATGGTTGTTTTTACACGTTAATTAAGACAAGAAATTTCAAAAATCAATTTAATCACTTTAAATTCAATTTTTAAATTTAATAATTTTCGTTCTTGTTCCAATAAAATTTAAATCAACTTTTGGCATCATTTTCCTTCATATTTAATTTAGAATTCAATTATTTAAATAATTTCAATATTAAATTCAAACGATTTAATTTTTCAATAAATCACCATTAATAAATAATTCAACATTTATTAACAATTATTTTATTATCATCTAAATAATTCAACATTTATTATTCAATGACAGACATCGATTACAATCACATTCAATAAATAGAATTTCATTTCAATAGTTGTTATTGCCTAAATCTTCGAAATATATTATTTCAAGATTTTACTCAAGTTCATATTCAATAACTAACATAAATAAAACATTAAATTTTTATTTCCAACCATTTTTTATTCAATGATCATATTAAATTTAATAATTTAAAATAGTTAAAAATACGAGTCGTTACACTCTCCCCCACTAAAAAACTCTTCATCCTCGAAAAGGGGTTAATTAGTGAATTTAACACTTGATATATTTTATTCAAAATAATTAACATACGAAACTTTAAAATCTTATTTACAAAACCTTTACTACGCTTATACTACACCACTCCGATATCAGTTTTACCGAAATTACAACTAATTTTATAAAACAGGTTATAAAATTTTAAAATCTCAAAATTTTTCTAACACCTGGATCTACGGAAAATTTTGGCAGAGTCCCGTTTGCACGGCTCGATCGGAAATTTTTTACAATATAATATATATCACAAATATATACCAATATATCAAATATACATCTCATCTCAATGATGAGGCATCCCGTAGGGAAAAATATAAAAGTACGGTATGTAATCTGAGATACGTACCTTATTATTATTAGTACGAGCGAGTTCGCTCGTATTAAGCAAGCAAAAGCAAATATAATCTGCGTATACGTCCAAATAGTCTTCGTATGTACCTATCTCAACTCAATTTAGAATATTAGTTGCATATCAAAGATATAGAAGCATGTATGAGTTTAATAGACCATATAACATGAAATTTGAATCCAAATCATAAGCATTAGCACCAATACACAACATACAACAGTCATATGCAATCGAAGCAGTTACAACAATGATTCACAATAAAAGAAACCATCCAACAATTAATATACATCTAATTAATTCATAACTATATGAATTTACGTTATTCAATGTCAATATTTAATTTATACACTATCATTTCTTTTAACATCCAATTTTTATTAACATTTAATTGGCTCATTTCAACTTATTTGTATTCAACCAACTTACATTCAATTTGATTCACATCCAATTCATTTTCATTCAGTTTATTTACTTTTGTAACAACCCGCATATCTATCGATTTTATATTTTAAATATTTTATTTAAATGTTTTATCGTTAGTCGGATGTTAGTCCGAAAAGCTACTTTTTGCATACGGTCAAATTAGGACTCGAGACCACCCCCACTGAGTTCAAAATGACGTTTGCGATCTTTTTGAGTGTAAACTTCGATATGTTTGGAGATAGTGAAATTTTCGTCACTTTTCCCGCTTGTAACTTTGGTTTGGACTGCACCTTTCTTAGTTCAGCCCAACCCTCTTCCTCCCTTCATTCACCATTTGTTTCACATTCAAGCTTCATCAAAAATGGTGGTGGGAAGTGGAAATTAAAACTCCAAACTTATATTCTATTGCAAATCCGAGATTCAACATCAAATTCACGTGAAGAACATTGATTCAAGCTTGTTGGTGTTCTTGCTTTGCTCTCAAGCTCCATCTTCATCAAATTCCGTGAAAAGGTGAGATTTTTAATCTCACATCTTGCCTATATTGTCATTGGGTTGTTGGGAATGATTCCCCATCGCTTTAGCATGCATATTCGCTTTTGGTTTGGATTGAATTGGCGAGAAACCCAATTTTTCAGCATTTTTGGCAAAATCTGGGCTATAGGTCGTTCTGGCCATTTTTAGTTCGCTAGGAGTTAGGTCGCTCACGAGTTAAGTGATAGGTCGTTCACGAGTTAAGGACTTAGGTCGTTCTGGCCATTTTTAGCTCGCTCGGAGTTAGGTCGCTCACGAGTTAAGTGTTAGGTCGCTCACGAGTTAAGGACTTAGGTCGTTCTGGCCATTTTTAGCTCGCTCGGAGTTAGGTCGCTCATCCTTAGGTCGTTAGGTCGTATAGACCTTAGGTCGTGCACCTTTAGGTCGAAGCATTTTAGGTCGCTTCCCCTGGACCTCGTTAGGTCGTTCACTTTAGGTCGCGCACCCTCCTTAGGTCGCAAGACCTTAGGTCGCGAACCAGTTAGGTCGCACCATCCTTAGGTCGCGAACCAGTTAGGTCGCACCCTCCTTAGGTCGCGCACCCTCCTTAGGTCGCAAGACCTTAGGTCGTGAACCAGTTAGGTCACACCATCCTTAGGTCGCGAACCAGTTAGGTCGCGCACCCTCCTTAGGTCGCGAATTTTAGGTCGAATACCTTCGTTAGGTCGCGCGCGAGTTAGTACTTGGTCATTTAACCTGTTCTTCTGCTAGGTCGCACGGCAGTCTTCCCTTAGGTCGTATGACCTACTTTTCCTTAGGTCGAATACCTTCCTTAGGTCGAACCCCGTATTACTCTGCGTAGGCAATCTCTTCTGAAAAACATTTATCAGAATTTCTACTTTGATGGTTTTGGGATTGACTTCTTTGGACTTTACTCACGTCTTCGAACGTGAATTGATTTGTTCTACAATCGTTTTATGACTTGTCACTTTAAAGATATATGAAGGTTTCAATACTAATAGTAAATATCAAAACTCTTTCATCAAAGCGATTTCAACACTATTTTAAATATCTAAAGTTCGTTTTCTCAAACCGATTTTCAATCTACTAGTATATACAAGCCTTTACTTCACTCGAATGAGAAATCGACTTAAACGACTTAGTAAAACGAGTGGTATGAAACGCTTGTGTTCACTTTGTCGGTTAGCTCTTGGACTTGTTCGATTGAACCCTTTTCGTGACAATTTCCTAGTGAAGATTTACAGCTTGTTCGTAAATATTTAAGTTAAGCAAGTGGTTATGGGACATGAAGCTAAACTCATATATTTACTAGCTTGGTGTGATTGACACTTCTCGCTGATCATGATGATCATTTTATGGTTTAGACTAGCAATGTGCAATGTCTCTTCGTCCGTGTGTCGGACTTGCCTTTGGGCCATCCGTGTGTTCGGAAAATTTAAATGGATAGCTTCCATGAGATAACTTCTCGTCCGTGTGTCGGACTTCCCCCTTTTAGTGATTTCTGGATTTCGTGTGTTGATTTCTGGGATTTGTTCTGGATTTCGTGTGTTGATTTCTGGATTTAGTGCTTCACCAACTTTTGTGGTTTTCACTGATATGATATCAGTTTTTGTGTATTGGTGAATTTGTGTGTCATTACCCTTTTTATGTGTTTGGATCTTTGAGAAGATTCTTGTGACATTGATTAATCCCTTGTTGATTATCATTTACATACTTATAGTAGTATGCCATCATGGTTATTATATGTTTATGCCATACCTTTTATCCTATATCATGTCATCTGATATTTATAGTTAGACTGATCCGTTTATTATTTTCTTATAAATAATACTCGGGTCAGACCGAGATGTTACAGGTGCTTCTGCTTGACTTCTCTTCTGGATTACTCTGACTTTTGGCTAACTACTTAGATTAGCAGTTTTTGGTTGTACACATTCGAGATATAGACTCTATGTTGTGTATCTATTCTTTTGTATAGCACGTGATGCTATTCTTTTGTATTATCGTGGATCTTTCCGACCACTACTCTGATGTACACTTTCATGTGTTATATATTTATTCATATCTTCTTCCGCCTTTGTGATATGGATGTCTGTGACTGATTTATGTTATGATTATTTCTATGTTTGTTTCCGAAGATTATATATATAGCCACCGTGTGATAGCTTTGTGTTTGTATCGGTATGTCGGATTTCCTCCTTAAAGGATATGCATTCTACTCTATCTGGCGTATCGGTGCTCGCACAAAGAAGTTACATGGATGGTCGCTCCTCCACAGCCTTATTCTCCGTGCTAATTGACAGCACTACATCGTAGTGTTCTTGGTTAGCATGGGTATAGAGGTGGGGCGTCACAACTTTACTCACAATGTCTAGCTGAAGCAAAGCTTCAAAAAATTGTAACACCCTTTCAAAATGGGAATAATAGTCCCACATCGTGGAAAAACACTATGAAGTGGGTGCTCTGATACCAATGTAACAGCCCGCACCTCACTTAACGCAGATATTGTCCCCAACTTACTCACCTCTGCCTCATGGACCAAGCCAAGGTGTGGGGTTTTGTTCCTCAAAAGGCCTCGACGTTGTTGTAAGGTGAAGGCTTTGGTATATAAGAACCCACTTCATAGTGTTTTTCCACGATGTGGGACTATTATTCCCATTTTGAAGGGGTGTTACAATTTTAAAAATAAACCACTATTTATTTTAAAAATAGTGATATTTAAAACCCTTATAATGTTTTCAAACTTATTATCCATTCTAAGAAAATGAAAAGACTAAAGGAAAGGTTGAGGAATGCGATAGTGGGAAACTATGTTATCACTTGTATTATACTTGGACGTACTGCAATACGTGTTTCTGTTCTGTGTTTATCATTTTTTATTCCGAACTCAGCTCTGATACCAAGCTATGACGCCCCACTCTAAGACCCATATTAACAAAGAGTATTACGAGGTAATACCGTCTGCTAATGCGGAGAATAGAGCTGAATAGGAGCGACCATTTATAGCCTTGTCTTAACTATCTACTGAATACGTCGATAAGTGATATATATATATTTTTTCTTCTCAAGTGGATCGACATATCCAATAAATATTTAATACAAAACTATAATGGCTAACGGATCTATCAGAACAAAACATAACAACTCAAATGTAAATAACATCACAGAACAATAGAAATGCATACATATGCATAAGTACAGATACAATCACTAGTACAATCCAAAATGATACATCAAAGTGGTATGATGACCACAACCCAAACATGGGTCAAAAGAATATACATTAGAGTGCCAACAAAAAGGACTACACAAAAAGCTATAACAAAAAGAGCTAGCAGAATAGTCCATGCAGAAGCAGAACAGGCTAAGTCCAAATGTACCTAACCTGAAACACCTCGGTCTGACCCGAGTAAAAAATCCATGGGTCAGTCTAACTAAAACATATCAGTTAGAGTGAGACAAGATGGTGATATGAGTACAGACAAGATAACAATGCTTCTTAAATGAGAAGTAAACAAAGAGAGTCTATATGGATATCATAAAAGAGAATACATCTCATAGTAACAATAAAATCTATAAAAGCGATAAATCAAGATCCAATAAACTCAAATAACAAGCCTTATATCATCGGGAACTCAAAATATACAAAGGATATAAATATCCCAAATCAAGCCAAAAAGGAAAACACAAATGCCAATGAAGGCATCACAAGATTCCACAAGGTAATCGTTGTGTATCGAGTGGTTCAAAGGACCAACTCCGAAAGGCGATACTCTAGGGAAATATAAATATCAATGAAACAAAAGATGCACATGCTCAGTACTGTATATACAAGGATCCACAAGCCCGAAGGTGACAAACCCAAGTATCTCTCGAGCGGTGACGAAGGACCAAATCCAAAAGCGATACTATAGGGCAACAAACCTGAAGGCAACAAACCCGAAGGCAAAAACCCGAAGGCAATAAACCAAGTTGTGACGCCGCACTCTGAGACCCATATTAACAAAGAGTATTACGAGGTAATACCGTCTGCTAATGCGGAGAATAGAGCTGGATAGGAGTGACCATCTATAGACTAAGTAAAAAGGAGACTCATGGGCCAAGCCAAGGTGTGGGGTTTTGTTCCTCAAAAGGCCTCGACATTGTTGTAAGGTGAAGGCTTTGGTATATAAGCACCCACTTCATAGTGTTTTAACACGATATGGGACTATTATTCCCATTTTGAAGGGGTGTTACAATCTACTCAATTGATCGAACATATCGGTTATCCTAGGTAATGCACTTATCAACATTAATGAATTCACATTCTATTAATTTACATTTGTTTGTAGTTACATTCATTTTTCACTTCCATTAGTTCATTTCAGTAATTCATTACATTAACTACACTTAAGTAAATTTTGATTTCATATCGCATTTCATATTTTCTTTTCATATCATTCATATTTATCAAATCAATAAGTTATAAAAATTTAGCTTTTATGTTTTGCAAAACATTTAAATTATAATGTTCATATTTCTTTTTCACATCAACATCATTTATGAATTTATGTCTTATATCATTACTTAAGTTCCTTTTACAACTTAATTCATATTTATCTTCACATTTTCATTTAATGCTAAATTTATTTGTGAAACACTTCATTAATCATTTTCTTAAGTTTATAAACATTTTATTAAGACTCATTTTCTTTTACACAGTTTTATTCAAATTTACAATTACCTTAGAAAGTCACAATTTAATTTCAATACCCTCTGCAAGTTTACTTTTTATATTACCAATTTACAGAGATATGGTTTTATTTATTATTTATTAATTTACTCTTAAGTTCATATTCATTTACTTGTTCAATTTAAATTTTTAAACATTTCATAACATTAACCTAAGTTTATAGAATTTTTTTATTTTATAAAACTTATCTTTATTTATAGCATCGCATAATTTTTAATCAATTCAGAAAGTTGCAATTTTTTTTACAAAACATTATATTAGCTTAAGTTCATGTTCAAATAGTATTTTCTTTTACTTCTCAAATTATCCATTTAATGTTTCTTAAAACATTAACTAAGTGAATAACAACTATTATAACACCTTAATTCTTGTATTAAAATCATTTCTTTAAACACACATTTACATTGAAACTTTTTTTACTTATATAATATTCCATTACATATTCATATTAACATTTAACTTTTTAAACATTTCCGGTAAGTTATATATATGTTTTTAGAATATAATTGAATGTTATACAAATTTATCTTATTTAATTTAGTTAACAAGAATGCTCAATAATTTAGACAAGTTTAAATTTCCATTATCTTGAAATTTAAGAGTTATAATTTAACTTCTTGTATTTTATTTAACACTTTGCTTATATTTCTTATTTCTCATTTTAGAAGTTGTCAATTATTCAAAAACTCACTTTATTTTTACAACTGAAAATCATTAATTAACAAGAACTTAAGAATTCAAATACCAGGTTCATTTCAAACCATTTTGAAAATTTTTATATATTAATATATATCAAATCATATTATGAAATTTTACTGTTTGTCGAATCAAATGCGTAGCAAAGCTACTAAGTGGCCTCCCCCACTTTGAAACTTTAAAATGAATGTCAGTGATGCGGCCGTCATCACCGAAATTATTTTCTAGCGACAGAATTGGGGAGTACAGGATTTATTTCTATTTAAATCCTTTTTGAAATAATTTCTATTCGTAAATATTTTTAAATAATACTAATATTTTTTTGTTAAAATCTTAGAAATTTTTCAGAAGCACCCGAATTCAAGTTCCCAAATTCCAGTTTTTAAATCCATTCTTTTAACTTAACTAAGATTAGGATTTTTATTTTTATTTCATAACTCATTACTTAAATTTATAAACATCCATAACTCAATTTAGTTAAGTTAGTATTTCCAACTTGGTTTTTCAAACTAGTTACTTCATATTCAATTTATTTTATAAATCTATGTTGAGTCATAGATTCTATGAAGTTTTGATTTCTGACAAAGAAATAAAGGCGATCGACAAAAAGAAGACATCATGACTATATAGAGGCACAAAAGAGCTACATATGGTACTCTAGATTATAGGTTGATTATTTGATGTTGTAATAGTGTTAAACTTGTTAAAATCTATCCTCAAATAATCATGCACCACAATATAATCAATATATATACGTTTGAATGGCATTGCACATTCATTGTGCAAGTTGACAGGGACCGGTCGACCGGTATTAAACCAGGCGGTCGACCGTTTCTGTGTAAATTGCACAATGAACGTGCACACATGCACATAACGTCTATATATTTGAAATCCTGTCTACCGACCATTTTTGACCTGTCGACCGTTTTCAAACAGAGAGCAACCTTTCGTATAGACACTTCATTTTCTTCAACGGTTGCTTCTCTTTCTCTTCACCAATGATCATGACCTTTGTTTGTACCTTTTCACAAAGGGTTACAACTGTTTATTTCTTATATAAACATCATGAAATCATTATTCCAGATAACCAATTCTATTATTCTAATCTCTATTCTATTGATCTCTGTCTTGAACTCTCAAACATTTCAATTGCTTATTGAATCATTGAAATTATTTCATATCTTTTGATTCAATAAGTAATATACTTCCTTCAATCTTCACAAACATCATTCACATATTTTGAGGATAAGATTATAGGAAGGGTGTACTACAAGTGACAAATCAGTGTTATCAAGAGCACAAGTTGTCAACGGCAATTGTATTTGTTTTTGTTGAAGTCCTCGTTGTTGTAAGAGGCACGAAATCCCGTTCGGCTGTTCGGGTGTTGTAAACCTGTTCCTTCGGGTGAAGCGAGCTAGTTGGTAGTGAAAATCCAGAAAGAAGTCTGGGACTGGACGTAGGACGGGAGGTCTGAACCAGTATAAAAATCCCTGGTGTGATTTTTACAGTTTACTGCATTTACTATTCTATATCTGTGAATTGCTATATAGTTAGTTTATTGATTATTTACTTGTATAGCAATTGTAAATAACTTTCCGCATATATTGTTAGTCCATATTACACGATCCACAATTAGGGTGCACAAGCGTACACGCTTTCAATCTATCCATTTCATAATTTAAACTTATATTTCTTACCTTTTATAATTAAGTGTATCAACATTTCTTTATTTAACATCCACTTATTTCATATTTAATTAGTTAACCTTCAATTTATTAAACCTCATTTTACTTACATTCAATTTATTTACATCCAATTTGCATTTCATTTTATAATTCAAGTTCGTATTCATTTTATAGTTAAATGAAATTAATTCACTTTACTAATTCATCTGGTTCAATTCAATTTATTTAATCTTTATTAAGTTAAACTTTATTTCATTTACACTATTTTAAAACAATATTATGTCGACTTGCCTCGTTTAAGTGTTGAGAAACCCCTATCGATAACATGGCGTCCCATGCACCGACCAGAATTCATAAACAACTCAACGGATAAGTAAACAGAATATAAAACATTTTATAACACCAATAAGTATGCGCTCTCATATATACACACTCAAACAGACTCATTCTAGGGTATTACTGCCCTATCTCTAATGAGTCAAACCCCACAAAGCTAAGATTATCGCTAAACCAAAGCTCTGATACCAACTGTGACAACCTACATTTCGGAAGGTTTAAATTGAAAATAATCCACATGTGACGCCCCACCTCTATGCTCATAATAACAAAGAGTATTAAAAGAAATACTGTCTATTATTACGAAGAATAAGGCTGGATAGGAGCGACCATCCGTAGTTGGCCTTACACTAATATTGGTTATCTCGATAGGAGTGGTATATACTTTTTGTTTTTCATCTATTATTTATTTACTCCCATCGACACACCCAATTATCAGTATAAAACAAACTACGATATTTCATAATAATTTAGGACATTAGATATAACAATAACACAGATAATATAAATGCGGAACACAGATTAACAAAAATCTCATATATATATAACCGATGTCAGTTACAATATAGTTGACACGATACATATGATACAACTACAACTGTCGACTCTAGAAGTTATATATACAAGTACATTATCAACTAATATACATGAATACATATCGTTCTATACAATGACACGAATACTACAAAAGGACAATGACAACTTCAGAAGATGTGAAAAGTCTTCAAATCCCGAACTGCAACTCAAAGAAAGAAATCTACAACCTGAAATAACTCGGGTCTGACCCGAGTATTACATTCAAACGAAAATAATACACGGGTCAGTCTAATTCAAACTCAGTTATTAGTGCATATAAGCAATAATAATCTCAAATAGATGACAGTCACAGAAATCACTTATATCCGACTCCTCGATAAAAGAATCGGATAACGACAGATATAACACTAAACAGTGTTAAGCAACAAATCAGCAATCCAATCAATTTAAACAATTGAAATGTCAACTTAAAAACAACAATGCTGATTGGCTGCAGTACACGCTAGCGTGTACTGCCTCGCCAATACAGTCTATAAAATACTCAGAAGATCAATGAATCTAAAAGCCAACGGATCTAACTCAAATCAAAATGAACCACTTCAAAATATTTAATTGAACCAACGAAATAATTTAACAATTGAAATATCAACTAAATCTGTCAATTCTGCTACGGCTGCAGTACACACACGCGTGTACTGCCACGCCACTAAAATAATGCAAACAAACTCGACTAATAGACCAAAGAACTGCAAGGGTAAAACTGCACCCAAATACAACTGGCAAAAGTGAAGACCATACAACATGGCTCAGGTGGGACTGCACATACATACAGAGGCAGCCACCATGACAACAAGTACGACAGGGATGAGCAGATGCAAGCAACAATGACACATGAATATGCAGTGTATAACCAAGTCGAGGCCTGAGATATATAAACAGTGGCAACACGTCACAGTAAAGATCAACATGAAATGATGTTTGTATGCCAAAAGGTCGGAGGCAATGCAAACACAAATATCGATTAATGCCAACTGTCTCGAACCAATAACCACGTCAAGTGGATAACTAATGCAACAGCTTAGGTCAATGAACACTTCCTATATGCAGACCATAATCACAAGACTCGAATACTATCAAAGGCACAATGACATACACTCGAGTATACTGCAGTTAAGTAAACAATAGACAAAGGCTGCACTCCAAGTGAACTAATGCACAGTGATGTATAACATCAAGACCAATTGCAAATGTATAATGCAATGAATCAGTTTCAAATATATGCTCAAGTACAAATGAAATATGGACCTGACAGTACACAGTGATACTGTCTCGAGGTAAATAACTTCCAACAACTCAACAAAGCATGGTGAAGCCCAACTATAATAAACAAGTTGACACTGTCTCCAAGCTAACAGTTACAAAGTAAATTCATGAAAACAGGGACATTACTATGTTCAAAGAAATGCAATATACAAATATATGAAGTGCAGATTAACTTAAACAATGCGAGCAAAGCTATCACTACAGGGCAACAACTGTGGCAACAACCATCGACGACCAGACAAGTATGCAAACATATGCGTACAGACTCGACATGCGCCTGAGCCACCAAATTTAACAGTGAAATGATTATTTAAGTGACAACATCAGAAATTTCAGGCAAAGTTCTCTCCAAGGTGGATCTTATAATCATATATGTGACCCTGGAATCAAACAGCACTGCACTAGATTCAAAACTATGATATGCAGACTCAGATGAACACATGGCCGAGAAACAAAATCAAAAGCATTGTATAGAAGCACATGAACAACTACAAAAGGAAAATTACATCAATATGCACTGAACTGAGAGCAATTGAATACAAAACTAAATGACATGACATTATATGAACCCAGTATAGCCGAGGTAAAGTACCAGAAACAAAAACAAAGTCGAACAATTCAATCCAGGGCAAAATCACTATCTTGAATTCGAAGTCTGCCGAAGTCACATGGACAAAATCACACAAAGTACAGTTTCAAACGCATCTATATAGTGAACAAAATCAAGTAACCATTGGTTACAATTTCATCAAAGTCAAGGTCGAAATCAACCAGAGCAAGCCAAGGTCGAAATCAATTTAAGTAAACAATGTCGAAGTTCAATTGATAAGCAAATCAAAGCCGCGAACCACAAAATCAAGACTGAAGTCAACATGAAATCAGGGAATTCAAAGCCGAGAGTATCAATGAATCAAACAGCGAAAATCACAATTTGAACAAGCCAGAAATTCGCTAAACTTTGAATTAGAGGTGAGTAGAGATTACTCACCTTGTCGACGAATTGAAGCAGTCGAAATGAGGCCGAAGCAGTCGAGGATACGAACGAAGTTAGCAGCATAAACTGCGGCAGCCCTAATTTTCGAAGAAGCCGAAGCCACCATTTTTTTTTCTTTCTTGAAAGAGAACTGAATCGGGTGGAGGAACGAATGAGTACGAGATTTGAAGCTGCCATTTATTTATTCTCGTTCGTATGTTTTAGGGTTAGGCTTCGAATGAATGAAAAGTGAAGGGGGACCGGGTCGAACAAAATAAGAAAGGGGACGGCATCCACTCAGATAACACAATACAACACCCATGGGCCAACATTCAAAGCCCAAAATATTTATAAAGCCCAATTAGCAATTTTTAACAACTTATAAAAGAGTTTTAACTCTAAAAATCCAATTGCAATTTTAATAGCAATTTTATCAAAGGATTCCAACTGATCTAAAACTCAATCGAGCAATTAACTATCATTCTAGTCGTTTAATGACGATATTAAATTTTCACAAAAGCTCGGGTTGTTACAGACTCCCCTCCTTATAAAAATTGCGTCCCCACAATTTTCATAATTAAGGTCGTCAACAATTATTATTCTTCTAACATAAACTGGTTAAGTTAGAAAAATAAAGATCGGGAACACCAATACCAAAGAAATCTTTCAACTTCCTAAGGGAATTTTACTAATTCTCAACAAAGTCTGATTTTCGGATAGATAATCATAAAACAGCAGAACTGAATAAATACAATTATCAGCACAATCAATTACCAGTTAGATATTCAGAAACACAGAAATCTCAAAACAACAATATCTAATCATCGATACGATAATCAGAAAACATCAAATTATCAAATATCTACTTACTAAAAACGACAATTAGATTTCAAATCAACAAATATTCGAGTATCCAGAATGATAATCAAATTTTCAATCAACAAATATTCGATTATCACAAACGATAATCAAACTTCAAATTCAACAAATATTCGATTATCACAAACGATAATCAAATTTCAAATTCAACAAATATTCGATTATCAAAAACGATAATCAAATTTCAAATTCAACAAATATTCGATTATCAAAAACGATAATCAAATTCCGCATTCAACAAATATTCGATTATCAAAAACGATAATCAAATTTCAAATTCAACAAATATTCGATTATCAAAAACGATAATCAAATTTCAAATTCAACAAATATTCGATTATCAAAAGCGATAATCAAATTTCAAATTCAACAAATATTCGATTATCAAAAACGATAATCAAATTTCAAATTCAACAAATATTCGATTATCAAAAGCGATAATCAAATTTCAAATTCAACAAATATTCGATTATCAAAAGCGATAATCAAATTTCAAATTCAACAAATATTCGATTATCAAAAGCGATAATCAAATTCAAATTCAACAAATATTCGATTATCAAAAACGATAATCAAATTTCAAATTCAACAAATATTCGATTATCAAAAACGATAATCAAATTTCAAATTCAACAAATATTTGATTATCAAAAGCGATAATCAAATTTCAAATTCAACAAATATTCGATTATCAAAAACGATAATCAAATTTCAAATTCAACAAATATTCGATTATCAAAAACGATAATCAAATTTCAAATTCAACAAATATTCGATTATCAAAAACGATAATCAAATTTCAAATTCAACAAATAATTGATTATCTCAAGCGATAATTAAATCTAAAATCAACAAATATTTAATTATCTCAGGCGATAATTAAATCTCAAATCAACAAATATTTAATTATCTCAGGCGATAATTAAATCTCAAATCAACAAATATTTAATTATCTCAAGAGATAATTAAATTTCAAAACAGCAAATATTTAATTATCAAAAGCGATAATTAAAAACAACAATTATCCGACTATCAAAAACGATAATCGGAACTCATATCTACAAATATCTAATTATCACAAGCGATAATTAGAAACAACAAATATCTGATTATCAAAAACGATAATCAGAACTCATATCAACAAATATCTAATTATCACAAGCGATAATTAGAAACAACAAATATCTGATTATCAAAAACGATAATCAGAACTCATATCAACAAATATCCAATTATCACAAGCGATAATTAGAAACAACAAATATCTGATTATCAAAAACGATATCAGAACTCATATCAACAAATATCCAATTACCTGCAGATAATTGGAAGCAACAAATATCTAGAAATCAATTAAGAAGACTAGAAAATCAACATAAAAGCTTGGATCGATCCCATCAGATGGCGAGTTTTTAATTCGCCGCACGTGCAACAACATATGGCCGAAGCCTACCAAGTACTCAACATAATTTTGGCGCCCAAAAAATGACCCGAAGGTCCGCAGAGTGACCCGAAGGTCTAGTACTGGTATTTGACCCGAAGGTCCAACATATGACCCGAAGGTCCAACATAGTGGCTCGAAAGCACACGAAAACATCAAATATTTCAATTAACGAGTCCGGAATTAACCAAAATAGTAAACGCACATGTCCCATAACCACGAGTTTTACTAAATTGTTTAATTCTCTTCATCGTTTCCTTGAAAGTGTAGAATCATCAAAACAACAGATATTCAATTAACGAGTCCGGAATTAACCGAAATAGTAAAAGTGTGGTTCCATACTCCGCACTTTTGCTAAATCATTTAAATCACTTCATCGTTTCCTTGAAAGTGCAAAATTGTGTATTTTGTAAAAATACACTTTACATTCTCAAACGGACAAGTCCGGAATTAATCGAATCAGTAAAAGAAAGGGGTCATAGTCCTCGATTTTGCTGAAACGTTTAAATCGCTTTCTCATTCTTTTGAAATCGCAAACTGTAAAATTTCCGAAAACAATTTTATTCATTTTGTAAAAATAACAATTCACATTCTCAACTGAACAAGTCCGGAGTTAAGCGAAACAGTAAAAGAAAGGGGTCATAATCCTCGATTTTGCTGAATCGTTTAAGTCGCTTTCTCATTCTTTTGAAATCGCAAACTGTTAAAATTTTTATAAAACAATTTTCATTTTAAAACGATTTTCCAATCACGTGATTAAAGCAGCAATATTAGTAACAATTTCGATAAGGAAATTGTACTTCTCAAAATACCGTAAAAACGGTCACAAATCAGTATTGCGGAATAACCGCTTGAAAATCCACTTTTAAAACTTGACGGTTACTGAAGCCAAGGTGACAGAAATTTTTAAACGTCAAAATCTCATCAAAATAATTTACATCAAAATGTAATATCAGTGAATTTTCATTCATCAAAATGCCACAAAACACCGTGCTTCAAAATATGGCATTGGTGTAAAATCCCATTATAAAAATAACGGCAACAAATACGTTTCATAACCAAGCATCGGTTCAACGTAAAATAAATGCAATAACGTGCAATTCAAATTTTGCACGTATTATAAAATGAGCAAAGAAATCATTCGAATGTATCTTCAGTGAAGATAATTCAAAACAGCAAAAATCTAATCAATAGATGATTAGTACAAAAGAAAGCCAGCGAAAACTTCAACAAAAATCACATATCAATTTCGTATTTCGATTTTTAAATCAAAAATATTATCAGTTGTACTCAGCGAAAACAGTTTCACTGTTTCCGCTGCGCACTCTGATAAACAGAACACAAATCAATCAAATCATCAGAACACAATTTAATCAAAACAACAAAACACAATTCCACTCTTATTTTTAAATAAAGATATTTAAAAATTTCATCAAAATTTCAAAACTTTAGTTTTGACTCAAATCACAGATAAAACATCGACTAATAGTTGTAACATATGTTCCATCCAAGTTATGTTTTATATTATGTCCATAAACCCCAAGCTCTGATACCAACTGTGATGCCCCACCTCTATGCTCATAATAACAAAGAGTATTAAAACAAATACTGTCTATTATTACGAAGAATAAGGCTGGATAGGAGCGACCATCCATAGTTGGCCTTACACTAATATTGGTTATCTCGATAGGAGTGGTATATACTTTTTGTTTTTCATCTATTATTTATTTACTCCCATCGACACACCCAATTATCAGTATAAAACAAACTACGATAGTTCATAATAATTTAGGACATTAGATATAATAATAACACAGATAATATAAATGCGGAACACAGATTAACAAAAATCTCATATATATATATAACCGATGTCAGTTACAATATAGTTGACACGATACATATGATACAACTACAACTGTCGACTCTAGAAGTTATATATACAAGTACATTATCAACTAATATACATGAATACATATCGTTCTATACAATGACAGGATTACTACAAAAGGACAATGACAACTTCAGAAGATGTGAAAAGTCTTCAAATCCCGAATTGCAACTCAAAGAAAGAAATCTACAACCTGAAATAACTCGGGTCTGACCCGAGTATTACATTCAAAAGAAAATAATACACGGGTCAGTCTAATTCAAACTCAGTTATTAGTGCATAGAAGCAATAATAATCTCAAATAGATGACAGTCACAGAAATCACTTATATCCGACTCCTCGATAAAAGAATCGGATAACGACAGATATAACACTAAACAGTGTTAAGCAACAAATCAGCAATCCAATCAATTTAAACAATTGAAATGTCAACTTAAAAACAACAATGCTGATTGGCTGCAGTACACGCTAGCGTGTACTGCCTCGCCAATACAGTCTATAAAATACTCAGAAGATCAATGAATCTAAAAGCCAACAGATCTAACTCAAATCAAAATGAACCACTTCAAAATATTTAATTGAACCAACGAAATAATTTAACAATTGAAATATCAACTAAATCTGTCAATTCTGCTACGGCTGCAGTACACACACGCGTGTACTGCCACGCCACTAAAATAATGCAAACAAACTCGACTAATAGACCAAAGAACTGCAAGGGTAAAACTGCACCCAAATACAACTGGCAAAAGTGAAGACCATACAACATGGCTCAGGTGGGACTGCACATACATACAGAGGCAGCCACCATGATAACAAGTACGACAGGGATGAGCAGATGCAAGCAACAATGACACATGAATATGCAGTGTATAACCAAGTCGAGGCCTGAGATATATAAACAGTGGCAACACGTCACAGTAAAGATCAACATGAAATGATGTTTGTATGCCAAAAGGTCGGAGGCAATGCAAACACAAATATCGATTAATGCCAACTGTCTCGAACCAATAACCACGTCAAGTGGATAACTAATGCAACAGCTTAGGTCAATGAACACTTCCTATATGCAGACCATAATCACAAGACTCGAATACTATCAAAGGCACAATGACATACAATCGAGTATACTGCAGTTAAGTAAACAATAGACAAAGGCTGCACTCCAAGTGAACTAATGCACAGTGATGTATAACATCAAGACCAATTGCAAATGTATAATGCAATGAATCAGTTTCAAACATATGCTCAAGTACAAATGAAATATGGACCTGACAGTACATAGTGATACTGTCTCGAGGTAAATAACTTCCAACAACTCAACAAAGCATGGTGAAGCCCAACTATAATAAACAAGTTGACACTGTCTCCAAGCTAACAGTTACAAAGTAAATTCATGAAAACAGGGACATTACTATGTTCAAAGAAATGCAATATCCAAATACATGAAGTGCAGATTAACTTAAACAACGCGAGCAAAGCTATCACTACAGGGCAACAACTGTGGCAACAACCATCGACGACCAGACAAGTATGCAAACATATGCGTACAGACTCGACATGCGCCTGAGCCACCAAATTTAACAGTGAAATGATTATTTAAGTGACAACATCAGAAATTTCAGGCAAAGTTCTCTCCAAGGTGGATCTTATAATCATATATGTGACCCTGGAATCAAACAGCACTGCACTAGATTCAAAACTATGATATGCAGACTCAGATGAACACATGGCCGAGAAACAAAATCAAAAGCATTGTATAAAAGCACATGAACAACTACAAAAGGCAAATTACATCAATATGCACTGAACTGAGATCAATTGAATACAAAACTAAATGACATGACATTATATGAACCCAGTATAGCCGAGGTAAAGTACCAGAAACAAAAACAAAGTCGAACAATTCAATCCAGGGCAAAATCACTATCTTGAATTCGAAGTCTGCCGAAGTCACATGGACAAAATCACACAAAGTACAGTTTCAAACGCATCTATATAGTGAACAAAATCAAGTAACCATTGGTTACAATTTCATCAAAGTCAAGGTCGAAATCAACCAGAGCAAGCCAAGGTCGAAATCAATTTAAGTAAACAATGTCGAAGTTCAATTGATAAGCAAATCAAAGCCGCGAACCACAAAATCAAGACTGAAGTCAACATGAAATCAGGGAATTCAAAGCCGAGCGTATCAATGAATCAAACAACGAAAATCACAATTTGAACAAGCCAGAAATTCGCTAAACTTTGAATTAGAGGTGAGTAGAGATTACTCACCTTGTCGACGAATTGAAGCAGTCGAAATGAGGCCGAAGCAGTCGAGGATACGAACGAAGTTAGCAGCATAAACTGCGGCAGCCCTAATTTTCGAAGAAGCCGAAGCCACCATTTTTTTTTCTTTCTTGAAAGAGAATTGAATCGGGTGGAGGAACGAATGAGTACGAGATTTGAAGCCGCCATTTATTTATTCTCGTTCGTATGTTTTAGGGTTAGGCTTCGAATGAATGAAAAGTGAAGGGGGACCGGGTCGAACAAAATAAGAAAGGGGACGGCATCCACTCAAATAACACAATACAACACCCATGGGCCAACATTCAAAGCCCAAAATATTTATAAAGCCCAATTAGCAATTTTTAACAACTTATAAAAGAGTTTTAACTCTAAAAATCCAATTGCAATTTTAATAGCAATTTTATCAAAGGATTCCAACCGATCTAAAACTCAATCGAGCAATTAACTATCATTCTAGTCGTTTAATGACGATATTAAATTTTCACAAAAGCTCGGGTTGTTACACCACACATGTCCAACTTAAATAATCTGGAACATAGATAATCAATGGGGTTAATTAAGAAAAATAAGAAAAGAAGAAGAAAACAAACACATAATCTCGCAGTGGAATGACAAAATATAACAATCAAATAAACAGTTCATGAAGCTGTTTACTATACATTTGATTATAATTTATACAACATTTATCAGAGTTATATATACAATAGAAATAAAATAAAATGTAGCAGAACAACATGATGCAGGGAATAATTAGTAATAATATACAAAATCATTGTCTTCGTCCTCTAGAAAATGATCTTCAATATGCTGAAATACTCAGGGCTGACCCAAGCATAATGAAAAGACAAAACACTCGAGTCAGGACTAAAATATCCTTATGTGAGTCAAATCGATATCACATAACATGAGTGTAATAGCATCAGAGATGTTTACGGGATTTTACATCTTCTATCCAGTGTATAACATGCGTGCAATAACTCAAGAGATGTTATACGATTTTCCATCTCTTAAGGATCCGTCAAATTGTTTATATATAGCAAAAATATGCTATATATGTAATGTCTAATCGGTAAAATAAATATTTTTCTTAGCGTTAAGGCTTTACATTAATCCTCCTTAATGCGTTTTTAAGCATTGTCATATAGTTTGCATATAACGCCCCCAATGGCACATAGGGGAATAGAAATGCACCGTTATACGACAATACTAAACAAAAATCGTAGTGGTCTCGTATAGGGATAAAATATGAAAAGGTACATGAGGCAATGCCCAAGGTAGGATACAACCAGTTCGGGTTGCAGGGTTGATGGTCCCACATCGTAGCCACGATCGTCCATCGCCTCCATCCATCACATATCGAGTCAAAGGGAAGTTATCTCAAAATCAAGGTGCACTAATCGAAACCAACATCAAGAGTAATAATATGGACCAAGTCCAAGAATAAAATCAAAGAACGGATGTCCACTAGGGGTATCTAGCCCGCTTGGTCCTGTCAAGCCGTCCTATTTAGTCATTTCAAATTGGCACAAGTGCTGGGGTCTATCCATCATAGTTCTCTTTCGTCAGATCCAGCAAATGTATGCCAAATCCAACCACTTCGTTCTGGAGTCTCCTCCGCGTACACAGTTGTTAAAGTGGTTCCAATATTGACAGAGAGTATGCCAATAAGAGGCCCCAGTCACTTTAATAACCAAACATCATTTTACACAGCGGTTGGTACTTTTATATTTCGAACACGATTCATATTTGACATCAAAATATCATGTTCACTTCAAAATCAATTTCATTTCAAAATCATCATATTTACTTCAAACATGTCAATTTTCACTTGAAAGTCATTTTCATTTCAAAATTCGATTCGAATTACAATTTAGGTTATAACTTCAATTTAACCCAATTCTCATTTGAATCCACGATTTAGATATAAACATTCAACCCTTTGACCAGTTTGAATTTTTAGAAAATAGTTTGAAAATTTTTAAATAGTTTAAAAAGTTAAAATAGTTTGATATAAAATAGTTTAATAAAATGGTTTATATATTATAAATGGTTTATATAGGAGATAGTTTGGAAAATCAAAATAATTTGAATATTTAAAAAGTTAGACTCTAAATAGTTTATATATTAAAATAATTTATTTTGAAAAATAATTTCAAATCAAACTGTCTCCATCCATTTCAAAAATCTGGACCCAAGCCAAATTCCAATTAACTGATTCAATTTCAATTATTCCAATTCAAGTCATTTCAATTTCAATTTAATTCAAATCGACTCAATTTCAATTTCAATTCGAATTAACTTCGATTCCAATTTCAATTCAAATCAATTTCAGTTTCAAATTAATTCAATTTCACTTTCAATTCCAACTAAATTCAGTTTCAATTCCAATTTGAATTAATTTCAATTCAATTCTCAATTTTAAACCATTTCAATTTATATCAATATCGGGTTCGCTTTCAGAATATCGATTTAAATCATTTAAATTAAACTTAACTTTGATGTTCAATTTAATGTTCAAATATTTTAAAATAATTCAATTCCGAATTCAAATTTGGAATATCCATTTAAATTACTATTGCTTGGATTTATTTCAAAGTTCGAATAAAAGTTCAAATCACTTAAACAAATAAATTTCCATCATTCAAATGGCTTCTCAATTATAACTTCAAATTTTCAAACTCCATTCTTTAAACAATTCCATTTCAACATTTCGAGCTCGAGTTCGAAAATAATCCCATTACCATAAATTCGATTTTATTTATTTAAATCAAAATCATTTAATAAATTCAAATTCAAAATTTTAAAATCATTTAACCAATTCGGTGTCCGTATATAATTTTCTATCCTATGGCCAAGTGATCAGTTATTTTAATTTAATATCAGGGATGGATATATATCATTTCAATCCAAAATAAATGCCATAGGTATATTCCATTTCAACCTATTTCTTAATTTATTTGAAATATTTCAAATAATAGTTTATATACTGTCAATTAATTTACACGGTGATACAGGATATATACAAAATAAATAAACATCCAATCATCCAAAATCTCAGCCAATTGGCATCCACCACAATCAATCATCCACATAGTCAAAATATCACAACAATTAACTGGTTATCAATAATCGGGAGTTTACTAGTAATTTAATTCCAATTCAATTTAACTGTCAATTCAAATTTCTATCAGTTAATTCAAATGTCAATTTAAGTGTCAATTAAAATTATCAAACAACAATCAATAATTAAATCACCTTATAATTTTAAATTTAACGAACATAAATATATTATAGTACTTTGTGAGCGTTATAAAACACTCACCTTTATAAACTGAAAAATTCTTCAAAGTTAAATAAATTTCATACCAACTCCATGATGCAGACTTCGACGATACAAACTCAACACAACTTTTTTTGTTCAAATCGGACCTCGCATCAAAATGTTATGCAAATTATTAATAAAAGATTAATTAGAAGTTTAATTAACATATTAATAAAATAAAATAAAAACACTCGTACCCTCTCTAATCCCATGTGATCAAACCAGCCGAACCCAACAAACGCGACCACTCATCAACATGTGCATAACGCTTGAGACATGGGAATACGATCGGCCTCCACCACGTCAACCGCTAGCTCAAGAGACACCAACGCCTGAAACCCAAGCCCCTCCGCCGCTACCATTTTCTCAAAAAATGAGGAAACCCGCGCCGCCTTCTCGGTCAAAATCCGGCGGAATCGTGCAAACTTGTGACGATCCAACCGTACGATGTGTAGATCTCACCGAGATCTACGATTTTCCTTTTGAAAGTTTTTGATTTCGATGCGTAGATTAAGAGAAATCAAGGAAAGAAGATGAGAGATTTTCGGCCATTAAACGGTTTCAGAGATGCGACTGCGTTTTCTTAGGTTACCGTTATGCGAATGAAAACAAAACGCGGCTTTGTATATAAATTTCCGACCCGGTCTATCCGCGAACGTTTCGAACTCCAAATAAAGCATGCCGCCCGGCGTTCTACATGTTATACCCCCATTCCGAACACAATGGAACCGGTTTCGAGAGCTAATTCCATCATATTCAGAAAATAGCATTTCAAAATCAAATTATTTTAATTAAATTCCTTTAATTAATTTCTAGGCGTTTCAAGCTCGCACGACCAAACGATAAGTCCGATCACTACGAAACTTGAAATCCTATAATAATTCACTATTACGGATCCGATGAAACTAGTTTCGTCGAAATCTGAGACAATGGCCAAAATGACTATTTTTACACGTAATTAAGACAAAAAATTTCAAAAATCATTTTAATCACATTAAATTCAATTTTAAAATTTAAAAATTTTCATTCTTGTTCAAATAAAATTTAAATCAACTTTTGGCATCATTTTCTTTCATATTTAATTCAGAATTCAATTATTTAAATAATTTCAATATTAAATTCAAATGATTTAATTTTTCAATAAATCACCATTAATAAATAATTCAACATTTATTAACAATTATTTTATTATCATCTAAATAATTCAACATTTATTATTCATTAAAAACATCGATTATAAACACATTCAATAAATAGAATTTCATTTCAGTAGTTGTTATTGCCTAAATCTTTGAAATTTATTATTTCAAGATTTCACTCAACTTCATATCCAATAACTTACATAAATAAAACATTAAATTTTTATTTCCAACCATTTTTTTTCAAAAATCATATTAAATTTAATAATTTAAAATAGTTAAAAATATGAGTGGTTACTTAATTCAATGGAATATCTTAAACAATAAGAATTGCAATCTAAACCGTATATTCTATTCAACTCCTCTTTTACAATAAAATAGATAAGAATAAGTGGTTTAAACTACGAATAGAATTCGTAATCTAAACCCCTTATTTTATTAAAGGATCGCAATTCAACCCAAAAAAGAAAGAGAAGTGGAATAGAGTATGAAATTATCAAAAATTGCATAAATGAAACAAATCCCATTAAATTAATGTAAATAATTGAGAATCTCAACGTAGAACTGACACTTTGAAATAGAAAAGAATTTTGAGGGATTTTATCTATCATATTTTCGAAATCCAAAAATCCCTAAGGCATTCAAATCCAAAAGAAATACACTAAACAATTACTGAAAAGAAATACTAAGGTTCTCACTCACAGATTAGCCTTAGCTTTACTCAAATGGATTTACAGCCTTCCGATCTCTTCCAGAATCTCTCTCTTTTGACACACACACAGACACGCACATAATAGGAAAGAGGTATATATTCATTAGATTCTAAATAATTGGAGAAGGATAAGATAAGAATAGATTGAAGAAGAAACAAATAGGAAATAATTTGAATCCTGACCGGAATTTTCTATGGAGTTTCTAAATCTTATTAGAGAGATAGTAATGGTAGAGTTTCGTTGTATTCCCTAAAATAATATGAATAAAAGTGGAGAGGACAGGGGCCTATTTATAGAAGTTGAAACGCACCTGAACCGTAGGATGGAAGTAGGTAGGAAACAGATAAATCTGGAGCGCACAATCGAATAGAACATAACATAAAACCCTAGCCACCACTGGTAATTATCGTTGCCAAGTGGTCGACCGTCCTTGCTACGGTCGACCGGTTGACCTATTCAGGGCGACCGCTCTTTTATTCTAGGCATTTGTTTTTGTTTCCTTTGCCAAATTATTTTATTCCCTAAATAACTTTTAACGTCAACCCTTAATTAATCGTTTACTTGGCACCCAAGCTAATTTTTGAAATTTAAATCCTAAATTTGATTTCTCATTTGAATTTGAATTCAAACTAAATTAATTTAAATACAAGAACTTCAAATGCTCATAATTTCTTTATTTGAGCTCCTTTTTCAGCATATTATATACGAAAACAGATCATAATTTCGCCACGAACACAGCGGAATAACTTTCGTGGTAAAATTCCAACTTTTATAAAATTCCCACATCCAACCCTTATCATATTTGATTTAATTTACTTTATTTATTTATGGTTCATTTTATAGGGTGTTACGGAGGGTATCGATGAATATTATGCACTTATCCGTTGCCTTTGAGATGAACTGACTCAACGCGGGAACCTTTTCATTCAAGCTTTATAATTCCCTCTTCACAGTTGGAGCGGTCACATTCCTCAAGTCATTAATTTGCTCTAGATTAGCCTGAATTCCTCTCGAATTCATGATAAAACCTAAAAAAGTTCCAAATGCAACTCCAAAAGAGAATTTCAATGGATTCAACTTCATTCCCTACTTCCGCAATACCTCGAACGTCTCAGAAAAGTCATCCATGTGATTCCTTGATAGTTGTGATTTCTCGAGCATATCATCGACGTATACCTCCATTATCCATCCAATTTGCTTCCTAAATATAGAATTCACCAACCTCTGGTATGTAGCTCCCGTATTCTTCAAACCAAACGGCATAACCTGATAACAACACAATCCTGAATCCATTATGAAGCTTGTGTGCTCCTGATCTGGCACATGCATCGGTATTTGGTTATAACCAGAATAAGCTTCCATGAAAGGGAGCAACTCATGTCCTACGGTTCCGTCTACTAGTTGATCCATCCTAGGCATTGGAAAGCTATCCTTCAGGCATGCTTTATCCAAGTCAGAATTGTCAATACAAGTTCTCCACTTTCCATTTGATTTCTTGATTAACACGGGTAGATACCCATGTTGGGTATAAAGCATTGCGAATAAAACCATTCGCTTTCAATTTATCTACTTCCTCCTTCAACGCAGCGGATCTTTTTGGACCTAGATTGCGCCTCTTTTACTTCACAAGTGGAAACTTCGGGTCCACATTCAATTATCCCACACATATTCGAATGTATCCAAGCAAACACATCCGAGTTTGCTCGTAGAAAACTAACCAACTCCTTCCTCAATCCTGTGTTGAGTTGAGATCCGATCTTAAGAGCCCAAGTAGGATCATCCATATCGATTGGAACATTTACCGTCAACGCAGTCGGTGCTGCTCACAATTCCTTTGACTTCTTCCTAAGCACTCTCTACATTCTTTCCTTTCTCCCATCGCTTTGCCTCTCTCAGCTCAACGACATAACATTCCTTATCTACGCTATGGTCTTATATAATTAATCCGACCCTATTCTCCATAGGGAACTTCATCATTAAGCACCAAGGAGCCAATGCTATCCTGAAATCAGCAAGGGTCAGATGGCCCAAAAAGGCGTTGTATGCTAAATATTCATTAACTATAGCAAACTTCTAAGTCTGCATTACCTTGTGGTCTCCGTCCCCCAACTCCACGGAAAATCGATTATCCCTATCAGTTGTTTTTCCTCGTCGGTAAATCCCTAAATCTTGGACTTACAATGCTTAACATTCTTCATACTAGTTCTTATCTGGTCGAATGTTCTTTTAAACATGATGTTCACTAAGCTTCCACTATCCACCAAAAGTCGGCACATCATAGTAGGGCCAACAACAATCGTAACCACCATGGGATCGAAGATAGTCGATTCGACTCCATCAGAATCCCTGTTTCTAAACACAATATCAAATGTTACAATCTTTTCCTACTTAGCAGGAGCTCCATCCTTGATGGCAATGCAACTCTCCTATGGTACGTGCCTTAATGAGCTCGCGTACCTGTTTGTACCAAAAATGGGCACAACACTCTTCGGAAGTCTTTGAAGAGATAAACGCGCAGAGTGAAAATTAAAACTGTGGATTATCTAACAAAAACTCCAAATATCAGAAAGTAAATTGCAAAGACAAGCGATTTAGAGTGGTTCGGCGTTTTGCCTACGTCCACTATGAAGTTTGATGATTTTATTGCTTGATTACTTGATGATTACAGTAGTTGATAATGTAATACAACTAAATTCAAATGCTAAGTGTCGATCTAAAGCAGCGGCGGTGTTCTGGAGTAAATCTGGCAGAATCTGGGCGCTCTTCAGTACTTAGAATTCTCCGACCCCTTTTCTGAATGACCAGGGGGTCTATTTATAGGTGTAGGAGGCTGGTATTTCGCCCAAAATGTGGGGAGACCAGTTCTGGTACGTCAGGGGGCCCACATGGCCGAAATCTAGAGACCCGGGCCCACTTTGGGATCGATTCGACCCTTGGTTCGAATCGATCAAGAAATCATCCAATCGAGTTGAAATTTGGTGTGTACATTCTTCATCATGTATTCGAGCATCTGTGAAAATTTCATGGGATTTGGACTTGTAGAACTCGAGTTATGATCGATTCAAGTTGGCGTTTTTCGTATTCTGGAGTCGTTCGAATCGATATGCTTGAATCGATTCGTTCGAATCGATCTTCCTGCTTGTTTAGATGGTGACGTGGTGCGCTTTCTTCGAATCGGTCCGCTTTGCACTCCGCTTTGACTGGGTCGAATCCACGACATGGATTCGAAGATGGTGGAGTCGAGGGCAAGCTGCGTCTCCCGGATTCGAAGTGAAGCTATCTCTTATCGATTCGAAGTGAAGCTTTGTCTTATCGATTCGAAGGTAAGCTTTGTCTTATCGATTCGAAGGTAAGTTTCCACGATGGATTCGAAGTGAAGCAATGTCTTCTGGATTCGAAGTTCCCTCTCTTGATGGATTCGAATTGTAGAAAGCTCCAATCGATTCGAACTCAAGGTATCGTTCGAATCGATTCGAAGTACAGCTAACTACTTGGTCCGGCTGGATTCGAACGAGAGCTTCTAGGCTGATGGAGTCGAAGCAAGGGAGAGCTGCTGGAGTCGAGGCAATGGAAGTTCGATGGATTCGAACTATTTCCTGGCTAATGGATTCGAACATAGGCGAAACCTATGGATTCGAACTAAAGGTGCCCTACTCCATCTTTTGTCGACGATATCTCGAGCATACGAACTCGGATTGACTTGAAACTTGGATCGTTGGTTCCCAAGGCTCTGCTTGACGCGTCTTATCAATTGCAGCCCGAACTGGACTCGGGCAAAATCCATCGATATCCGTAGTGATCCTCACGTGTAACCGACTTCCGAGACAATCTGTTACCGGTATCTAGTCAAGTCCTTGGTGTCACGGCCTTGCCAAAAGGCGGGATAACATTTGCCCCCCAAAGTACGTCTTGTGTAAACATGACGTGCTTTGAAAAGTCGCAGTCTCTCACTGGACAGCTATGACACGCTTTACCGAAAGTTGCATTCTGTATCGCTGTTATCGACCGTAGTACAATAGTGACTGGCCGTCAGTTTTTTTTTTTTTTTTGAGTCATGACGAGATGAACATTCGATCCTATCGAAATCTGCATCGGTCCTCTCCTGGACCGATTTGAGATTCGAATTAGAACACTGCTCTTATGATTATCCACGATCACCCTCTCGTACTGATCCTCTCCTGAATCGGTATAAGAGTAGACAAGCAATTTTAAACATTGAGACTATTCGTCCATTTTCATCAGTGGTTGGCGATGGATTCGAAGCTGTGCCCCTTCGAATCGATATCGCGTGGATTCGATGTTCTCTGAGTTGATGGAGTCGAAATTGTAAGTGCTCGAATCAATGTCGTTTCGTTTCGATGCTGCTGGAATGGATCCGATGTGGCAAAGGATTCGAAACCGGATGGATTCGAACTAAAGAAGGGATTCGAACTGGTTGATCGACGCAGTGCTTCGAGTCAATGCTGCGGATTCGAAGATAAAGCCTCGAAGTCGTCTGGTGTAGGTATTCGAGTCTGAGTCGACGAGGTCGCCTGGTCAGCTTCGAATCGATTTGGACCTGTGGCGATGGATTCGAAGATTCTGCTTCGAATCGACGAGTTAGACCCGTTATTCCCGGTTGCGCTTGACCGGGAGGCGAATGGTCTCGTTTCTCCTATATATACCGGGGTCCTGTTCACTTTTTTACTTTTTACTTTTCACTGTTTTGAGAGCTTCTTCTTCGAATCGTTTTTTCCAAGACCAAGACAAACCTGCTTTCCTTAAAACAATCGATTCCTTCCACGCTTTTACTCGAAATCCAAACAGGTATTCAATGGACCGATTCGAGATGAGAAAAGCGAACTATCTTTGCCTTAGAAAATTCTGTGAAGTGACGAGATCTGAATGGAATGGGTCGACTCGACGGAGTCGAGGAGTGATGAGATCTGAATGGAGTGGGTCGTCTCCCGTTGCTTCGCATCGATCCAGGAATGACTGGTTCGAATCGATTTCGAGGGCAAGGTTTCGAATCGATGACTTGGAGGGAAAGGGTCGATTTGATCGATTCGAAGTGATGTCATCTAGATCGATTCGAAAGAATTGAATCCTGATCGATTCGAAACAATGTGGAGCCTACGGATTCGAAGAGCTCCTCTATCACAAAGTTATATCGAGTCGAACCATACGGATTCGAAGTACCTGGTATCGAACTCCATCGATTCGACCCTTATCGATTCGAAGTCGATGGATTCGAACGTCTTCGTCCTCTGATATCATTGCTTCTTGACTTGCTCCATCATATGAACCACGACCAGTTTCAAGTTATTTTCTGATGAACTCAATGAACTTTGGCATACTTGACTCCGACGAGCTTCGGCCTTGCATAATCGAACTTGATTAACAGACTTGAACCTGAATTTCCTTTGAAGCTCGTCGATGGAACCATGACTTAACCAATAATACAACTGATTTATACTTGAAGTTGGTCCGTAGCGTTTGGATGGTGCGGAAATGACGGTCAGCGATGACGGTCACTTTCTTTCTTAAATTCCCAAGTTATGTTGTACGAACATCTCGCTTCATTCTGTTAAATTTGCTCGAGTGATGTATAATACTTGCACTGCACGACACGTTCACACACACTACACTGGGGCATGCACGGGCTTGTTCATAAACTTAATGTTGCTTTCTAATGAGTTAGCTAATTATGGAATCTTCGAGCTCCCAACAACAAGAGGTGCAGAGCTCGACTCCTCCCGTGCTTGAGATTCCGGACATTCCTGCCGACGTAATCGATCCGGCTCCAGATGAATTGCCGGAGGCGATATTTATTGAGGACCCTGTTGATTCGGTTCAGTCCAACATATCTGAATCCTTGTTGGGACGAATATGTCTAAAGCATAACATATCTCTGGGTGACGTATTATTGCCCAGCGCCACCGATAGACCGCACAATCCGCCTGAAGGATACACAGCATTCTACCGTCATGCTTGTGCGGCTGGAACTCTTCCTCCCTTCAATCAATATATCCGAAGGATGCTATCATACTTAGGGATCGCTCCTTCACAACTTCATCCCAACGGGCACGCGCTGCTGAATAGTGTCTTCGTGATATTTATGGACTGTCTTTTTCGCCCGCCGAGGCCCTCTGAAATCAGACATATATTTAACTTCAAAAGCAGGGGTGATAGCCCGTCGTTTACATTTTTGGAGGCAGTTAGAAATTGCCAAGTTGTAGTTGGAGCTTGGACGCGACTGAGCTACTTTAAGAACGAATGGTTCTACGTTCGATGCCCCCCGGGTTTTGCTAGGCGATGGTTGTCTAGACGTAAGCGCCTTAACCTGTTTCTTTGACCAATATCTCTTCGGTATTAAGATTGACATTCCATTCCTTTTACAGCTATTATCTCTAGGCCCGATGGAGGGCGTTTCAAGGGCACTGTCCGAAGTCTTCAAGAAGTCCCAAGCGAGCTGAGGCATATTGACTCGGTGCTGAACGACTACAACTTAAGAGTTCTGGGTTTGATTGACATTAATCAAAGCATAGTTGTTGAGGGATTTTCAAAGTCCGTCTCCAAGAAGGAAAATAAGAAGAAACCCAAGAAGAGAAAAGCGAAGAGGTCACTCGGGATCAGAATAATCGAAGCGAGTGACGAAGAAAGAACCCAGACGGATTCAGAGCTAATGGCCGACCTTTCGGGAAACTTGGAGGAATCGGGAGAAAAACGGAAAGGCAAGGCCGCCGCTTCCAAAAAACTTAAGTCAAAGGGGGGGAAATCCGTAGATGTGTTTTTTCCCGCTTCTGGAGTTATGATTTCTGAGGCCGCCCCTTCTCATTCGAGAGATTCTCTCAAAGGGCTTGACGATATTCCTATCCCAGATTATATACCGATCTCTCATAATCCTGGGTTGGAGGAATTACAAGATGTCCTAAATATGAGCGAGCCCTTTCCTTTAAGTGCGGTCAACACTTCCGGTCGGTTTGGGGGTTTACACATTTACACACACTTCCACGGCACTTCATGACTTATGCATAGTAAACATTGCTTTATGGGATTTTAATCCGTAATTCTTTCTTATCGCAGGTGAGATGTCAGGACGTGGCTCCACTCTAGACAGGCTTAGGAATGTGCGCCAATCTTCTCCATTTTATGATTCCCGTAGGAGAGAGACGGATAGGGACCATGGGCGAGGCTACTCGAGTCAAGAACGTTACGATAGAGACAGAGATTACTCGCGTAACCGTTCTGGCTATGATTACTCTGACAGAGATCGGGGGTACCAACACCGACCCCGATCTCGCTCTCCTCCGCCTCCCAGGGCTCCAGTAGACCTCCCAGGGCCATCTCATCAGCAACAGTTGCCTTCTCAGTCTTCTCGGCCTGATGTTCAACGGCCAAGAGTGGAACCAACGGCAGCTGCTATAATTGAACAAGCTCCGGCCGAGCTGACAAGCGAGGGAGCTGCTAAACTCGCTCAAATGAAGAACGACTACCCGGAAATTTGCATGGATGGCTATATCTTCCCTCCTAACTTCAAAAGAATTCCTCCGGAAGCTGAGACCACCGCTCATAGTTATATTCACGACTTCTACGCTCAGTACAAGGAGTGGTACAAGGCAGCCGTGAAGGCTTCTAGAGTGGCTTTTGACAGGGCGAAGATTATTGTTGAACGCGATGCTGAAATTGCTAAACAGAAACGCATCATTGAAGTTCTTCAATCTGAAATGGAGACGTCCCGGAGCTCTAAACTTCAAGCTCTCCAGAAACACGAGGACGCCGTGGCCAAAATGGCTAGGATGCAACAGGAACATTGCGCCACGGTAGAAGAGATGGGCCACCGCAACACCACCGTTGCAGCTGAGCGAGACTTAGCCGTTAAAGAGCTGAACGAGCTCAAGGCCAAATTCGCTGAAATGGTGAAGGAGAAGGATGACGCAAACGCCACCGCACAAGAGGCTTGCAACCAAGCGGTATCTCTTAGGGCCGAACTTGATGCGGCGGCGGTCAAGTCTAAGTCTGCGGAAGCAGAAATCCAGGAAAAGATTTTGGAGGAGAGGTCCAGGCTGGACGCTGAGTTCGACCATCTCCTTGTCACGTACAACGCTAATGTGCTGGAGCATAGAAATTTAGCGTGGCTGGGAGATGACTCCATGATTTTGTACAATGCCTGGACCCGGCTGGTGAATGAGAAGAAGGCAGTGCATCCAGATGAAACATTTGACGACTTTGAGCTGGAGATGCGTTTGCTCACTGACGATGAGAGGAAGACTCTTCATGAGGTGGTGATCTCCATGGCGAAGGAAAAGCTTGGCGTTCAATCTCTACAGACAGGCGAAGGTTCGGGGACCGCGCATCACGAGGCAAGTGTTGGAGCTGTACTCCCAACATTGCCCGAAACCACTGGTGCGGTAGACCCCCAATCTGTTCCTGCATATAATCCTGACCAGCCGTTATTATCTTCTGCCGATGATTCCACCCATGTTTCGGTCCAGACCAAGGAAGGTATTTGAACGCTTCTCGTAGTTTAGTCGTGAAAAACCTTAAGCAACACACTTGGCTAACAATCTTCGTTTTGTCGCATTTCAGTGACTGAAGTTATTGTGTCTGCGCCCCTTGCTCTATCAGCTTCTCGTCAAACACAAGGGGTTGTTTTTTCTGAAGCCGTCACGACTTCCACTTTGATTGGCGAGGAGGGAGATGCGAATATGTTTTCTTTCAGCGCTCAAATGATTGAGGAGCTTCTCAATGAACCCATCAACCCCTCTGCCAACCCGTCCGATACTGTGAGTGAGGCTGCTTCGGCTGTTAGTTCATCTATGCCAGCTATTGGCACATCTGATGCGGCCCAAGTATCTCGTGAGGACGATGTTATTGCTGAGATTGCTGCCGAGATGACAGCATGGAATGTTGGTGTGAATCCGCCCGGGCCTGCCCCGTTAATGGTGATTTCACCGGGCGGTACAGTAATGATTGAGACCGCTCCTGCCCCTCCTCCTGCTACTACTCCTATGCCTCCATCTCGTCCTCCTAGAAGGACTTCCGTCGCCTCCAGCTCTGAGGATGATGTCGACATTATATCGCTGCCGGAGGGCAAGCCTGAAAAGAGCAAGCGATTGAGGAAGAAATCGGGCAGCGGATCGGGTGGAGCTACCCCGAAGAAGAAGATAAGGAAGAAGAAAGATTGAACTCTTTCTTTAAATCTCTGTTGTGTAGGGTAGCATTTTGTTGATTCTTCTATAGCCGTGTATAGATGTGGATTCGGCTCCCACTAGTAGCAGTTTCTTGAACCATTTTGTAATCAGATTCTTTTTGTTGATAATGGAAATGAAAATGTATTCACTTTTGTCTTCAACTTGCTATGTGTTATGGTTCTGCCCCAGTATCGGGGATTAGTGTGGAGTTGATGTATGTTTGTACTCTGCCTTGCGTACTGGAAGCACGGAGTTAATTAATGTTTATACTCCAGTTCGCGTTCTTGGAAGCTGGAGTTCGTTAATGTTTATACTCCAGTTCGCGCTCTCGGAAGCTGGAGTTTGTTAATGTTTATACTCCAGTTCGCGCTCTCGGAAGCTGGAGTTTTTAGGAGAATATTTATACTCCGCCTCGCACTCTGGGAGTACGGAGTTAAGTAAAAAGCTTTGTACCCAGCTCGCGCTCTCGGAGTTCTCTGGGATTTTGTGAATGTTTATACCCCGCCTCGCACTCTGGGAGTACGGAGTTAAGTAAAAAGTTTGTACCCAGCTCGCGCTCTCGGAGTACTCTGGGATTTTAGGAAAAGTGTTTATATTCCGCCTCGCACTTTGGGAGTACGGAGTTAAGTAAAAAGTTTGTACCCAGCTCGCGCTCTCGGAGTACTCTGGGATTTAGGAAAATGTTTATACTCCGCATCGCACTCTGGGAGTACAGAGTTAGTTAATGTTTATACTCCAGTTCGCGCTCTCGGAAGCTGGAGTTCGTTGATATTTATGCTCCGGTTCGCGCTCTCGGAATCCGGAGTTAGTTAATGTTTATACTCCAGTTCGCGCTCTCGGAAGCTGGAGTTTGTTGATATTTATACCCAGCTCGCGCTCTCGGAGTACTCTGGGATTTTGTAAAAATGTTTATACTCCGCCTCGCACTCTGGGAGTACGGAGTTAGTTAATGTTTATACTCCAGTTCGCGCTCTCGGAAGCTGGAGTTTGTTGATATTTATACCCAGCTCGCGCTCTCGGAGTACTCTGGGATTTTGTAAAAATGTTTATACTCCGCCTCGCACTCTGGGAGTACGGAGTTAGTTAATGTTTATACTCCAGTTCGCGCTCTCGGAAGCTGGAGTTATGGAAAAAGGTTGCCGTGTATCAACCCATTTCTGGCCTGATGTGATGGCTTGCCCCCGAGCTCGGGTTTCATTTGGTGAGTGGTTGATTGCTTCATAGCCACTCCCTACTTGAATAAATTCCATTGCGTGATGGAATTTAGCTCTTCGTGCATCGTGATGTTGTACATTGTATTTAATGAATCACAGCTCTGGCTCAAAGAGATGGCATTTTATTGCTGAAATAAGAAAACATGGCAAAGTCAGTTGCCTTATTACAAATTCTAATTTCGAAATGCAGAAACAAATTCTAAAACAGAATTGAAACTAAATAGATAAACACAGCCTGTTATGTGTGATGGCGACGAAGTCTTTCGCTATCCAAGGCATCTGGCGAAGCTAGACCATCAGCGGTCGTCATCTCATATACATCATCCCCGAGCTCTTGCTTAAACTCATGTGATCCCTTCCATGTTGGTTTCATGTGCAGCAGTGCTGGGTATTCTTTTTTAATGACGATCTTATTGCGTTCAAAAGTTTTAAGTCGGTCCTTGGCATCGCGTAATCGGGCGATTCGTTTTCGGTGTATGACTGTTCTCAAGTCAACCTGATCGCCCTGGACGACTCCAACTCCGTTGACAGTGGGAAACTTTAAGGTCAAGCACCATGGGGCAATTACAGCTCTGAATTCAGTAAGGGCAGGTCGTCCTAAGAAGGCGTTGTATGGCGAGACTATGTTCAACACAGTGAACTGTAATGTTCGAACTCTCCAATGTTCCTTAGATCCCAACCTAACTGGTAACTTCACCACCCCAATAGGTACGGTAGAGCTACCGTTGAATCCATGGAGGTGAGTTTGGCAAGGTTCCAAATCCCTGGGATTCATCCTCATTTGATTATAAGCATGTATAAAAAGGATATTCACGGAACTCCCGCAGTCAATTAGTATCCTCTTCATCCAAGCTGGACCTACTTGTGCCGATATCACGAGTGGGTCCGTAGTCGGGCTTCCGACATAACCAGTATCGTTGTCTCGGAAAGTGATGTCGTTAATTGTCGCTCTCTTTCGTTTGGTCGAAGGTTTATTGACTAAGTTATCATCGTACTCAAAGTCTGTTCGTCTAACCAAGTTGTTATACGATTTCATTTCTCCCCAGCTTCGCTTCGCTGTACGAGGACTATCACTTACAACATTAATTACCAGTCTTCCTCCGACACGACCTGGTTCTTCCTGTCTTTCTGGATTATGTACATGATTTTGATTTGAGGGGCCCGCCCCTTCAGACTGCGGTGCCCGCACAAACTGATCTAACTTCCTTTCTCTAATTAACTTCTCAACGAGGTCTTGCAAGTGTCGACATTCATTGGTGTTGTGGCCATAACTTTCGTGGAATCTACAGAACTTTCCTGTTTGAATCTGCCTCTCCGACGATTGCTTCGGAGCCGGTTTCTTGTATTTCATAGTATTGCAAGTCTGTAGGTACACATTTTCCAACGATGTATTCAATGGTGTGTAATTATCGAACATTGGGGCCTCACGTCGTGGACCCCGATTTGGATCTCTTTTCTTATTCTGACCATTGTTTCCTCTTGGCTGCGTTTGCTTGTTTTGTATGTTCAACTGAACGTTTCCGGAATTGTCTCCTGATTGTTTTACTGCTACATTGCTCTGTATCCCTTCACTCTTGGGTCCCGCATCGTCTTGCTTCCTAGACTGTTTTGCGTCCTCTTGTCGTAGGAATTGCGCGGCTTTGGAGTAGAAACGATCCAATGATGCGGGCGGTTTTCCCGCCAACCAGTTCCCAAATTCAGAATCAGGGTCAATTCCCTTTGTTAATGCCATTAAGATTGAGTTATCGTTGGGATTACTAATCTCCACACATGCCGCATGAAATCTTTCTAAGTAACGCCTTAGCGTTTCCCCTCGAGCTTGGGTAACACTGGATAGGGTGTTGACATCTTTGGGTCTAGCGACATGCATGCGAAATTGTTCCACAATTTTCTTAGCCAGTTGATCAAATGAAGAGATAGACCTAGGTGGCAATCTCGTGAACCACATCGTTGCAATTCCACCTAGAGAGATGGGGAAACTACGACATTTTACTGCGTCATTGGCCCTTGCGGCGCTCATTGACCACTCATATTTCAAGATGTGTTGATTGGGATCAGAATTTCCTTCGTACATAGGAAGGGTTGGCATTCTGAATCGCCGGGGAGGTTCAGCACTCAGTATCTCGTCTGTGAAGGGAGTGTGACTACGGGAAAGTCCCCAGTCATCGTTGGTAAGGCCTTGGCTTTCGCGGATCATCTGACGTATCATAGTCGAGATGTCTGGCATTGCTACATTTTGAGCTTGCCGAGCTAAGGTGTGGTCGGGTTCCACAGCGCGAGTTCGGACCGGGCGCTGTCGACGGTCCAAATTCTGCCTCCTTGGCTCAGCGTCATCCAAGACGTACGGTTCAGGAGTACGTCCACGTTGCCGATTATTTGGCTCTGAAAGATTTCGGGTATCAACCCTTGTTTCTATTGTGGCAGCTGCGGCATGATTGTCTGCGGTATGCTGGGTAGTAGGGCCTCCTTGCGTGGAGGGCCCGGCCTGAAAGCTGGTTGACGGTCCTGCCATCAACTGTCCAATAGTTAAAGCGGGTTGATATCCGATCGTTTGTGCATGACTCCCGTCTAATCGAGGACGGGTGGATCTGTGATAGTAGTCTGATGAAGCAGAACTTTCAGTGGATGAGCGGGAGACAACATCCCTTCTGGACCTCCTACGCCCCTGGTGGTTCAGTTGGTTCGTCAATTCGATATTGGCACGCAACTGTTCGGCTAATTGCTGCCGACTTTGAGTCAGCTCTTGTAGCAATACTTGGAATTCTTGTCTAGTGACTGCCCCAGACGGATCTGAGTGGGCAGTGTTGTCTTGGTTGGATGGCTGCTGCTGAGTAGGATTCTGTCCATCCCTACCTTCTTGTCCAGCAGCTGTAGAAGTGGTTCTTGTGCTAACCATTTCGAATGATGAATCCTTTTCCTAGATTTTACGCAAATCTGAGTAGAATGGAAGGACTGTGAATCAAAGATCTGGATCTTCCTCTTGGATTTGTGCAATCCGGTATCGATGGTAGATCCAAGGAGCAGGAGAAAAAAGCTGGTTTTTTCTCAGTGAAAGCACCAAAGTGTTTGTACCAAAAATGGGCACAACACTCTTCGGAAGTCTTTGAAGAGATAAACGCGCAGAGTGAAAATTAAAACTGTGGATTATCTAACAAAAACTCCAAATATCAGAAAGTAAATTGCAAAGACAAGCGATTTAGAGTGGTTCGGCGTTTTGCCTACGTCCACTATGAAGTTTGATGATTTTATTGCTCGATTACTTGATGATTACAGTAGTTGATAATGTAATACAACTAAATTCAAATGCTAAGTGTCGATCTAAAGCAGCGGCGGTGTTCTGGAGTAAATCTGGCAGAATCTGGGCGCTCTTCAGTACTTAGAATTCTCCGACCCCTTTTCTGAATGACCAGGGGGTCTATTTATAGGTGTAGGAGGCTGGTATTTCGCCCAAAATGTGGGGAGACCAGTTCTGGTACGTCAGGGGGCCCACATGGCCGAAATCTAGAGACCTGGGCCCACTTTGGGATCGATTCGACCCTTGGTTCGAATCGATCAAGAAATCATCCAATCGAGTTGAAATTTGGTGTGTACATTCTTCATCATGTATTCGAGCATCTGTGAAAATTTCATGGGATTTGGACTTGTAGAACTCGAGTTATGATCGATTCAAGTTGGCGTTTTTCGTATTCTGGAGTCGTTCGAATCGATATGCTTGAATCGATTCGTTCGAATCGATCTTCCTGCTTGTTTAGATGGTGACGTGGTGCGCTTTCTTCGAATCGGTCCGCTTTGCACTCCGCTTTGACTGGGTCGAATCCACGACATGGATTCGAAGATGGTGGAGTCGAGGGCAAGCTGCGTCTCCCGGATTCGAAGTGAAGCTATCTCTTATCGATTCGAAGTGAAGCTTTGTCTTATCGATTCGAAGGTAAGCTTTGTCTTATCGATTCGAAGGTAAGTTTCCACGATGGATTCGAAGTGAAGCAATGTCTTCTGGATTCGAAGTTCCCTCTCTTGATGGATTCGAATTGTAGAAAGCTCCAATCGATTCGAACTCAAGGTATCGTTCGAATCGATTCGAAGTACAGCTAACTACTTGGTCCGGCTGGATTCGAACGAGAGCTTCTAGGCTGATGGAGTCGAAGCAAGGGAGAGCTGCTGGAGTCGAGGCAATGGAAGTTCGATGGATTCGAACTGTTTCCTGGCTAATGGATTCGAACATAGGCGAAACCTATGGATTCGAACTAAAGGTGCCCTACTCCATCTTTTGTCGACGATATCTCGAGCATACGAACTCGGATTGACTTGAAACTTGGATCGTTGGTTCCCAAGGCTCTGCTTGACGCGTCTTATCAATTGCAGCCCGAACTGGACTCGGGCAAAATCCATCGATATCCGTAGTGATCCTCACGTGTAACCGACTTCCGAGACAATCTGTTACCGGTATCTAGTCAAGTCCTTGGTGTCACGGCCTTGCCAAAAGGCGGGATAACAGTACCACTCTATTTTCCTCTAGCTTTACTCTACTAGATAAGGTCCTCCCATTATAGTATTTATAACTATTCTTGCATTAGTACGTCTGGTCCCTCTCCATTGGGTCCAAGTTGATTTCCTTAGGCAACCAGCTCTTGCATTTTGGCCGCTATCCTATGTCTCTCTCATATACTATTGTAACTTTTTCTTTCTTATCAACTCGTCGATGAAATCCCTAAGATGTCAGCACTCATTCATGTTGTGTCCATGAGTTTCATGGAAACAACAGTTCTTTCCTGAGCGCCACTCTTCCTCAGTCGCCACTCTCCTATGTGGCTTCCTATAGCTCTCCGTGCCTTGCATGGCAAGGTATACATTTTCTAACCTATCATTCATAGGTGTATACTTAGCTGACCATATATTTGTTGGGCGCTTCTTGGCTTTATTCTGACTACCTCCAAATCCCCAATTTCTCTTTTTCTAATTATTAGAATTTCCTACATTTATTGCCGCATTACCAGAACTGCCATCAATTTGCTTAATCTCCACATTACATTGAATTATTAAGACCTCAGTTAATTATTTTGATGATGATAACAACAATATACATTCATGTAAAATATATTACTAATGTTTTTCCAAGTTGTATAGTGTATTGTGCTGGATATTACACAAGTGTTGAACTGAAGACTGCATAGTATAAAGACTCAAGAAAGACTCAAGAAATGGACATGAAGACTCATGAGTACAAAAAACCAAGATATGAAGATCTCAAGAATACAATATAGTATATATGGTCATAGTAAATTGTTAAAGTCCCTAGTAACAATCTTTGATCTCTATCTCTTATTTTTCTACCTTTTATATTTTAAAAAAAAAATTCAAAATATATTTGAAAATATTTTATAAAAGTTTTTCAAAGATCAAAATGTTTATAAACTATGTTCAAACCATTTTACAAAGCATCAATTTTTTTTTACAAAGTGTAAGATTTTCAAAACATTTTAAAAGAAATAAGTTTTCAAATTCTATATGCATATGTCGACATATGCCCAGATGATATGTCAACATACATGCCGCCAAATGGTTTTTTTAATTTTAAAAAGAAGTGCCAATTCATTGCAACTCTTCATGAATGGACACATCTATTTATTCACTGTATAAAGGGAAGTTCAAATGAATTTTTCGATAGTTATTAGCTTATTTTCTTCCCTCTTCTTACTCTCTTGAAAACTCCATTATATACACACACACTCTATTCTCTTTAAAATTATGTAGAATCAATTCAAAGTTCATTGTATTAATTTACTACTACTTTCATACTGTCTTAGAATCATCTCTCCCTTAAATCAAAGATCAAAGTGCTATCCAAGAGGTTATGGGATCTATTATATCCAAAGTTCAAAAAATTGTCTTTGGAAAAACCATCAAACTCTATTTGTATTTTGTTGGGGTATGCTTGTAGCCCGTTCAAATTAAGTGGGTATGTCTGGTAGCTCAAAAAAATCTAAGTGGGTGTGCTTGTAGCCCGTTCAAATCAAGTGGGTGCACCCTGAGCCCGAAAATTTAGGAGGGCGTGTCTCGTAGCCTTAGAATCGAAATTGTAATTGGGTTTGCCTTCTACCTATTTAAAGATTGGAATTTAAAAAGAAAACCATATAAGCAATTGTGCGGGACTTGATGTAGGAGAAATCCAAACTGGTATAAAATCCCTGTTGTCATCTCTCCAACTCTTTCCTTTGCTTTACTGCTTTTATTTTTATCCGTGATTGCATTTGTGACCATTTAGTAGTTTAATTTTGTGTTGTTAATTTGAGATTTAATATCAAGCTTGAAAGAAATTTAAAAAGATTTAAAAATTTAGAGAAACATTATTTACCCCTTTTAGTTTTTAATAAGTCTTAAGATCCGTAATTTCACAACCCACATTTGGTTTCAGAGCACTAGGTTTTCAGAATCTCGTAATTTGATTTTTGAAAAGTTTTAATGGCTAGCAGCATTATTAGTACATTTGTTAACACTTTTGTTGAAGCACAATCTACTGCTAGACCCTCACTTTTTAATGGTGGTAATTACACTTATTGGTCATGTAGAATGAAGATTTATTTACAATCTAACAGTTTAGATATTTGGAATGTTACACAAAATGAGTACACTGAACTCCAAACTAATTTTGCACAATGGATCGCTGACCAAAAGGTACTTGCACAAAATAATTCTAAAGCCAAAATATTTTACTTTGTTCACTAGATAAAAATGAATTTAATAGTGTCTTTATTTGTAAGTCTGCATATGAAATTTGGAGAACACTACAAGTCACAAATGAGGGCACTAGTAAAGTTAAACGGACCAAAATTTCCATGCTAACCAGTAAGTTTCAATTGTCTAAAATCCAAATGAGTCTATTTCTAACATGTATTGTAGATTTCAAGATATACTGCATTCTTTAATAACATTAGGTAAAAACTTTTATGAACCAAATCACACTCTTCAGAATAGGATCAAAAGGCACTAGCAACAGAAGAGGCTAATAAAATTAGTACTCTAAAAATTGAAGAGTTAATAGATAATTTAATGTCATATGAAGCACAATTGCAGGGCATAAGAGAAATAAGGCAACAGAAAAGAAATTCATCGCTTTCAATGCAATTAGTGAAGAACATGATTCAGACGATGACAATGACGAAGAAATTGCTTTCATGACTAGAAATTTCAGAAAGTTCCTGAAGTATAAAAAGATGAACAACTATCAGAGACCTAAAAAAAAGACTCCTGTAACTAGAACTGCAATTAGATGTTTCAACTACGATGAACTCGGTCAACTACAACGAGACAATTTGCATCCGAAGAAATCAAAGATCTCACCAGTTACTGATTCATCCAGAAAAACAAAAGGGCTTATACAGCAACATTAGATAATCTAGTTACTTCCTTAAGGGATAATGAACCAGATACTAAGGATGCAAACATGTGTTTTATGACAGTAGTTGATTAATCAAACAGGTCAAAGAAAAGGAGCAAAAAGCGATACTTTTTACATTTAATTTTTATTTCATTTTCTATGTGTTTTTACGAATAACATATAGATTAATAATGATATTGGATGAATATAAGAATATAGATATATATAGGAATATTTTATATAGTTTTATTTTTGAAAATTACGGCCTATATGTTGGCATACATAGAGCACATACATCGACATACTTATCAGAAATTTGAAAATTGAAATTTCATTTCAAAAATAAAAATTCGAACTTCCCACTCTTTTTGCACTTACTCCCATGTTCTGAAAATGCATCTTTTTGACTAGAGAACATGACTCTTCACTCTCTATTAATTCAATCTATCTCTATCCATTCATTCACTCACTTTATTTCAAATTTTAAATATCTCTTCATTCTCTTATCTCCTCAAATTCTCAAACCTCAAGTCAAACTCCTAAAACCATAAGGCTCTCTAAAAGAACCAAAGGACTTCTCTTCAATGAAAAAGAAGCCATTGATACCTATATGGAATATGCTACATTTGGAAAAGTTCTTCCCAGATGATTTGCCAAATTTGAAGATTTTTCTTCTTATGGTCTTCAGGAACTTGGTGTTCAAAATGAAAATTTTGGTTTAATTAACTCTTCTCAAAATGATTTTGTTTGTTATCTGGATTTCGTCAAAATGCTTTTATGCAAATTTAAATGGAATTTTTTTCCAAAAGAAGAGGGACAAATTTGGAGTAGTGTAAATGACACTCTAATTGTTTTAAATTATGAACTTTTGGGTCATATATTTGGTTGCAAATCTAGTGGAATTGACCTCTCTATTTTTCAAATTGATGAATAAAATCGTGAAGTTTTCCATGAAAATTTTGAAAGTGATGATGAATTTGATTTTATATACAAGAATTATTGACCAAAATCGAGACTTATGAGTCTCATTTTACAACAAAGTATTACTCTAAGGATGTGTAATTACAATAACCCTACTCAAAAAGTTCAAATTCATGTTATTTCCTTATGACATCTAGTTTTGTATTCCTTAGTAATATATGCTTTTAGTTTAAATTCATGTTATTTTCATGTATTTCATTTAAATCCATGTACTTTTCTATCATTAGTAATGAAATCTTGTTCTTATTGTTATATATAGTTCTAATAGTCTCTGGAAGTTATAAATATATAATGGTATAAGATAAAAATAAATACTATAATAAAAACAAAAGTTTTACAATTTTAGGTATGTATGTTGACATACATATATGTCATATGTCGACATATGTTAGCCGTTGGGCAATTTTTTAAAATGAAATAACTACCACATATTCAATCTTTCTAAACAACTTTTCACTGCTATATAAGCCTATTTCTTCCAGAAAATTTCATGTCGACATATGTTAGCCGTTGGGCAATTTTTTAAAATAAAATAACTACCACCTATTTAATCTTTCTAAACAACTTTTCACTGCTATATAAACCTATTTCTTCTAGAAAATTTCATTATTCATTATATCCTTTCATCCCCTTTCATTCTCAAACTTCTTTCTTAAAAATTTCTTCCCCACATCGAAAATTGCATGAAAATCTTGAAGAAACACTTCAATCTCTAAAAATATTCTCATCTTTATCTTAAGAAATCAAAGGCATTTAAAGTTAAGTCAAATGCAGATGATCAAAGAGCAAGAAAATCATTTCGATGCTCTTCGATGGTTGGTTTCCTCCTTAATCAAAGTTGATCAGACCAACAACCCATAATGCTATATCAACAAGGATAATGAAGATTGGGATGCCATCAAAGAAGATCCAGACTTTGGATCCGACCCTTGGGCTAAAGTTCCTAGGAATGTCTAATTTTCGGTTTGTTTTATAAATATGAATGCATAAATTTATTTAAAAAACTCTTAGGATTTGATTTTGTTTGGTGTGTGTATTTGGATTAATTAGTATTCTTAGGTTTTGATTTGGTTCGGATTGTTAATGATAAGTTATGAATTATTTGGTTTAAATGTATGCTTTGATTGTACACTTAGTTTTAATTGAATAAAATCTTATCTTATTAATCATTGATTTCATAATAATACTTAATATCATCATACTTAATACGCTTCAAGTATTTTAGTACTCGATTATTGATTTTGACTCTATAATTTCTAAATATTTTATTTAGGGGGAGTTTTTGTTTTTCTCCTATTTTTTTATGACAAAGGGGAGAAAAATATAAAATATACACATGTATATATTCGGGAGGAGTTATCTAACTCTGGGGGTTATATCTAATTTTATATACAATAATATTTAATGGTTGTCATTATAATAAAGGGGGAAATTGTTAATACCCCAGTTATTGATTTTGATGCTTACAACCTTGATAACAATAATATACATTCATATATAATATATATATTAATGTTTTGCTAAGTTATATAATATATAGTGCATGATATTACATAGGTGTTGAATCGAAGACTGTACATTATAAAGACTAAATAATGGACATGAAGACTCACGAGTACAAAAGACCAAGATATGAAGATCTCAAGACTATAATATAGTGTATAGAGTCATAATATATTGTTAAAGTCCCCGATAGCAATCTTTGATCTCTATCTTTTATTTCTCTATCTTTTATATTTTTAAAGCAAAATAAATTTTCAAAATATATTTGAAAATATTTTGTAAAATTTTCTCAAAGGTCAAAATGTTTATAAACTACTTTCAAACCATTTTACAAAGTATCAAATTATTTTACAAAGTATACAATTTTCAAAACATTTTAAAAGAAACAAGTTTTCAAATTCTACATGCATATGTCGATATTTGCCTAGATGATATATCGACATACATGCCGCCAAATGGGTTTCTAAATTTTAAAAAGAAGTGTCTATTCATCGCAACTATTCGCGAAGGGACACATCTATTTATTCACTATATAAAGGGGAGTTCAAATGAATTTTTTAATAGTTATTAACTTATTTTCTTCCTATAATGACCCATATTTTACGTATCGAAGGATAGTAAAATATTTTTATTTGATTCATATGAGGTCATATGAATCTAAAATTTTGGAAAGTGAATCTAAAATAAAAGAAAGCCGGGTCGTTATTGAACAGAAAGTGTATTTTAACCATTTTCTGGTGATCGGAGGTGCAGCAAGGCTTCGTGGGTAGCACCCACTGAGAGCAAGATAGATCCCTGTCTAGAGGTCCCTTTTCTTTTATTCGGCTTAGTGTGTGGTTGGTCGCGCCAACTACGGGATTGTCTTGTTCGGAATTATCCAGTAAGGGATGGTTCCGGCTTTGTGTTGCAGGGGAGCGGGCGTACTCCTCGGTACGGTGATCTAGGCCACGTACTGTGACGGGCGGTACCCCAATAGCCCTGCCATTGTATGGAATCCAAACTCCAATAAGTGCCGTACGTATTAGTTGTGCCCAACTATGTTGGAATGTGAGATGTAAGCATTTCAGCTATTTCTGTATTTTACTTGGAAACCCTAGACCCTATTATAATACAATCGGATTTCCTATCAAATGTTTTAGTTAGCGTAAGGTAAAAACTTACCCATGTTTATTTGTGGGGAGTCTTACGTGATACTTTTGTTTTCAAAGGTTTTCAAAGTTAAGCAATTTAAACCGTTTACTCACACCAGACCCATGTCTGACCCAAGTGTTTATTTTCTGTTTTATTAAACTCTTGGGTACTCAATATTGTATTGAGTAGTCGAGGGATTCAGGTTAGTCTTGACGAATACTGGAGGAGCTGAGGAGCAGGAGGCTTCAGCGTGTAGATATATAGAGTTTCCGCTGTGTATGTTGTATTGTACTGATGTACTTGTGATGTATAATAGACAGAAGTTTATAACTGTCTATTCTGTGTTGTATAAATTGTATACTCTGATGTATATGATACTATGTAATATCTTATGTGATATAATATATTTCTCGTTCCGCTGTGAGATCTCTGATGCGTTGTTGTTCTTTCTTCTTTTCTTTTCTTCTTCTATCCCTTTCTTTCTTCATAACGATGCGACTTTCTGTGGAGAAAAAGTCGGGTTGTTACATTTGGTATCAAATTTCTATGTGACCGGTTTGACCGGAAAATCTTTGGACTACAAATTTGGACAGGAGCTAAATTAGGGTCTCAAACCATTTTTATTGCTTCTAGATGATGGTTTCCTATTCCGTAGAGTGATCATAATAAAAAAATGGACTTATCGTTTGAAAGTTATAGCTTTTTAAAGTTTGGCTGCTGCTAGTCAATTTTAGTGGGTAATTAACTAAGCCTGTGCTTAGGTCCACTAACCCAATTCGAAATTTGTGCTAAAGGAAGGCTGTAGGAACTGATCTAGTTCATTTCCATCTTCCCCAAAATTGTTCTTAACTTCCATTAACCCTAATTTCATCAAAAATAACATCTTTTCCTTCTAATCTTAACCAAATCATTGATTAGAGGTAATTTGCGTATAAAAGCTAGAGATTATAATTTTGGGTGATTTGAATCCTTCTCCTTTGCTGTCAACTTCTGATCTAAGGAAAAAGATTGATAGTTTGGGTATTTGGTGAGGGGTCCTTTACCTCTCACTCTACATTGCATGTTTATATAGTTAAAAATGATGTTTTGATATGATCTCAATTTAAAACTTTTTCTAGTCAAAATCATACTTTTATAAATGTTTAAAAATGAATTTTTAAAGTCTAAGTGATTTTTAAATGGTTTTGCAATTTCTAGTAATCATATGCATATGCTACTATAAAAGTAGATATATGTTAGAATTGGCTTGTTTATCACATTCTTGTGCATTGCTTGTATGAATTGATGTATATGCATGTTATTCTATGCTTGTATGTTATGCTTTGATATTGTTTGCTAGTGTTTTGGATGCTTAGGTATATAGGTTGATGAACTTGGCAAATTGGAGGCAAAGTTGGTCGGAATTAGACGAAACTTGGAGGAGAGGCTCTGGAGCATAGAGAGAACCAGTATTTCAAATCACAAGTCCAAATTGACTAAGTACACAACTTGATGTCGAATCATTTAACTCGGTACTGAGTTATTTTTATTACTCGTTTGGAATGGTCAACTTGATGGATGGATAGAGCATGGCCAGTAAAGGTTATTTATAGCATGATGCAAGAGATTGGCAAAGTATTGGATATTATGATGAGTTGTTTCTAGAAATTGAAGTTGAATGCTTAGGAGTAAGGACTGAGTTGTTTTGATGGATGGGTCGGGGTCTAAAGCATCTGGGAATTGAGTACTAGAAGCAAGGAAGGAGAGTTAGCCAAAATTAGCTAAGTACATGAATCTTGCCGAGTTGATCAACTCGGTATCAAGTTGTTTTGTTAGGTCCAATGGATGTTAAAATTCTTGGAGGGGAAGCAGAGGCCCTGTAGATTGTCCTGAAGGTGTTTGTTCGTTCACTTGGGGTTTGATGGCGACATAGTGGCATAATAATGGTTACAGAACTTTGATGACAACTCGATGGTGAAAGGAGTTAGGTTCCGATGATGGTGGCTCGATGTTGAATGGAGTTGTGAGAATGGTTATCCATAAAGGGCGGGTTCTACGAAAGGTGAACTGTGGATTAAACGGTTGAATGGTTCTATCATGAAATGGAGGAATGTAGAATGGTTCCTCAAGGATAATGAAAATTGGATGGAGCAAAGAAAGGGCTTGGACACACATACTAAAGGATCGTTCATACTCGGAGTGTTTTCTAATGTAATCAAAGCAGGGGTATTATGAGGACGCTCATGGGCATGTTGAAAGGCTACCCTAGATCGGTTGAATGGATCCGTGCACCCTGGACCGGTTGAATTGGTCTAGTATTAGCTTTGGGCTAAACAGAGTACACTGAAAACCGGAATGTCCATTAGTCGCTGGCAGTTGAAAGGTATTATGAGTTATCATGTATCCAGAGCACATTGAGTGATAGTGATGATTTGATGAATGCTATGGTTGTCTTAATTGTTCTTTCATAGATTATCACTCTAGGAATGTCATTGTAAATAGGTATTGGAGATAGGGATACCTAGACACCGGTCATCACACTTGGTTTGAAGTGTACTTTTACTGTACTTGTAGAGTAGCATATTCTGTTTTTGTGTGCTAACTCTTTGATTATAGGGACGGGTTAGGTATGATTCGTATACCTTTGTTCCTTATATAACGACTTGTATAGTATTTTGAGATTCATTTATTGCTCATACCAGACTATTATCCTACTTGAGGTTTTATGCTTTGCTTCTTATTATCTCGGGTACTCTTAAATGAGTAAACTAAAGAGCTGGTCTAGGTGCGACACAGTAGATGTGGAGAGGACGAGCTAAATGGAGCTATCTTATATTATATATGGATTTCTATGCTTATTCTTATGTGCAACACTATAGAGCCTTGCAGTGCTTGCTTGTTATTAGGAGACGACAGTTATTTGAGTTTATTTCTATTGTATAAACTTTATTACTAGTTATATAACTTCGTGAATCTTTACTGATATATGGATTACTTAGTTATTACCGTCTCTCCTGTTTTATATCTGTTTGCGCCAAAAATGGTCACAAACACCCTGTTGTATGTGAAAGCACCAATATCCAATATTTAGATCGAAACAGAGAAGTATAGATTCATAGATCACAGAATAGATTGCAGAAAAGTAAATGAACAAGAAAGTTTTATAGTGATTCGACAAACTTCGGCTTACATCCACACCAATAATCTTTTATTTATATTGTAAGATTACAAGTATAGTTGTTTTTGCCTTAGAAAAATAATGGAGAAAGAGATAGGTAGTGGTGAAGGAGAGCTCCCAAAAAAAGTCCTTTGCAATGAGCCAAGTCCGCCGTATTTATAGGGAGAGATGAAGAGATATTTAGCTAATATTTTGGCAGAAGGCTCTCTAGGTCCATAGGGGCCCACAATAACGATCGGCTAACCTAACTCGGCGATTTGGAACGATCGGCCAAAGTTTAGTCGATCGTTATTTTAGCCTCCAATTTACATCCGATCGTTTCTAGAGGGTCCCTATGCCACTTGAACTTGTCCCTAAAATATAAAGTCAATCTGAGCTGTATATTGTGAGATATGGATCAATCTTTGCAAAAATTGGATTATGCACTGGGAGACACCGATCGTTTTTAGGACTTGGTAAAAATGATCGGCCAATAACGATTGGCTAAATCCTAAATGCAACTTTAGGACTCGCGATCATTTTTGGGGGGGTCCCATATGTCTCTTGACACTACTTCTGAAATATGGGATCATTCTGACTTGTAACTTAGGAGATATAGATCGATCTTGGTTGAAATTGGATCGTTCATTGAGTCGTATTGATCGTTGTTAAGGATCTGCAAAAACGATCGGCCTAAAACGATCGGCCATCCTTAAATTTCAATGTTTTAACCTACGATCGTTTTTGTAGGCTCCACTCTTCATTTTATTGATGCTCTGAAAGTTTCAAGTTAATTGGTCTTATGGATCTTGTGATATTGATCGATCTTCGTCGATTTACACTGTTTTATGGATCGTTCTAAATCGATCTATATAAATTCTTGATTTGTTCATAACTCGAACATACGAACTCCGATTGACTTGAAATTTAAAATGTGGCCTCATGGGGCCTTCCTTGTCACTTCATACTGATTACACCTTGATTGGGTACTTAGCCATTTTTTGAGCGTTGTCCATCCAAATCCATTCAACTATCGTCCTTAGTTTCAACTGTAATCGATTTCTAATCCATTCACTTTAGCCAAATCCATGATATCTCGACCTAACGAAAAGGCAGGATACCAATATCTATGATGTATATTATATTTTGTTCCATGCGCTGTGAGATATACAATAGGTTCTATGATGTTTATTTCATTTTAAAACCCTGATAATCGTTCTACATCGGTTGGGCACGTCAGCATCGCGCTATCTTATGTATATTGGATGCAGGTGGTGTAGGATAGTTGTCACCTTTGATATCAAAGCGTAGGTTATGCGATTAACCTAAGTTGATACAATGGTCCAGTAGAGATATGGAAGGAGTTATCACCCTTGATTAGTTCGAGAGTATATATATAGGAGAGAGTGTGTACTTGTTATATATTTTGGTTTTCAAAACTATACAGTAGTATATATAGTAAATAATTCACATGTACACACGAGTACCATTGACATAGTTATCTTTTTAAGAGGCTGATCATTTTCGTTACAGATCAAGAATGAGTCGACAAACAAGAAACATGGTGAGGAGCTCCATCTTCGGAGTTGATGAAGGAGCAGGATCGGGGGCTGCTAACCTTGACTTGCAAGCTATGTTCAACATGATGATGGAAAACATGCTTCAAAATGTCCAAGCGGCTGCTCCAAATGTTGTAGTTGGTGGTGGTGCTCAAGTGCAAGCACCGAGAGCTAACTTTGCCAAGTTATTCAAAGATTACTCTACCTTAGGAGGAAAACCATTCCTTGGAATGGAGTCGGCTATCGAAGTGCAGTATTGGTTGAACACTTACGAGCGTATCTTTGGTGATATGGAAGTAGATGATGTTATGAATAGGAAGCTGTCCTCTAAACAGCTTAAACTGAGGGCCATGAACCGATGGAATGTCATTATCATTGCTACATCCGAGGTTTAGTTTACTTGGGACCATTTCAAGGCCAGGTTTGAAGAGAAGTTCGTTCCGGCTGCTAAGAAGTCAGTACTATTCAGGAAATTTGCTGATTTGAAGCAAGGAGATATATCTGTCTCTCCAAATATATATTTGAGTTTGATGCTTTGTTGAAGTATGTGATGTCCTTCATTGACATTTTTTCGAGAAAGAATGAGAAGTTCATTATGGGTTTGGATGACCACTTAGGGAAGAAGTTGGTTAGTCATATCGATGAGCCATTCAAGAGACTTGTCAGGAAAGCACTTCACCAGGAGATTTTTTACCCCAAGTCCAAATCAGCTGTGGTTGCTAAGCAATAGCCAACATCACAACAAAGTGGTGGAGGCGAGAAGAGATAGAATGGAAAGAGGAAACAATCTCAGGGAAAGAACTCTCAAAAGAAGGCTAAATAGGATCCTATTTGTTATGGTTGTGGAGACAAGGGTCACCTAATCATATATTGCAAGAATGATGGGAAGAAAAAGTGTTATAATTGTGATAGACCTGGACATATACTGAAGAATTGTCCGAAACCGCCGCAGTTGAAACAAGTGGTGAAGGCATATGCTTTGGACGCTGTTCCGACTTCATTGAGTGCTCCTTCGGCAAAAGAGAAACGAAAGAGAATTGTCATTCAAGGTATGCTTTCCATTTCTAATGTTCCCATATGTGTTTTATTTGATACTAGGGCTTCACACTCCTTCATATCTAGTGATTTAGTAGATAGGCTAGGATTGAAACCTAAAACAGTTGACTGACCTTTGATTGTGACGAGCCCTATTGGAGGCTCCACTAGCTTGTGCATGTGTTCTCGTGGTTTGACCTTATCGAGTAATGGATGCTCTTTTGTTTGTGATTTTTTGTTTTGAATTTCATCGGGTTTGGGATTACCTTGGGAATGGACTGGCAAAGGAGGTATGCGGTAGTAATGGAGTGCAAGAGGTTGTTGATGATGATTGGGGCTATGGAGGGGTGGACGATATTGATTAGCTACCTGCCGAAGAATAGAGTTATGGTTAGCCTTTTATATTCACTTGAGACTCCACATGATGGATTTTCTTAGATGTCTATCGTTAAAGAGTATCCGAATATGTTTAAGGAAGTAACTGGATCACCACCGTATAGAGATATTGAGTTTCAGATAGACTTAGTGAAGGATGTAAGGCCGATAGTTATGCCTTTGAGGCATATAACACCCAGAGAGCAAAAGGATTTAGAGGTGCAAGTAAATGATCCATTGAAGAAGGGGTTCATTTGTAGGATTATATCTAAGTAGGACGCACCCATAGTATTCGCCACTAAGGCGGATGACTCTATGAGGTTGTGTGTAGATTACCGTAAGCTGAATAAAGTGACGAAGAAGAACAAGTATCCACTCCCATGTACTAATGACTTGTTGATCAACTCCACGGTGCAAAGGTGTTCTCTCAGCTGGATCTAGCAATGAGATTTCACCAGTTGAGAGTTCCGAAGGAGAGTGTACCGATCACCATGTTTCGTAAGCCGCTTGGTTTCTATGAGTAGTCGATTATACCGTTTGGGCTAACAATGCTCCGACATACTTTGTTGACCTTATGAACCATGTCTTTAAAGATCATCTAAACAAGTTCGTGCTTGTATTCATGGATGATATTCTGATCTATTCTAGGGCAGAGGAGAAACACAAGATGCACTTGTGGTGTTGTGAAAGCATAAGTTGAAAGCGAAGTTTTCGAGGTGTCACTTCTGGAGGAGAGAGGTGAGATTCTTAGGTCATGTTGTCTCGAATCAGGGCATCGCAGTAGATCCTACCAAGGTGGTAGGAGTTCAGGATTGGAACCAACTTAAGAATACTACAAATGTAAGGAGTTTCCTACATTTGGCGGGATACTATAGACATTTTATCAAGGACATCTCAAAGGTAGCGGCACCATTGACCAATTTAACGAAGAAGAATCAAGCTTTTGTTTGGGACATGAAGTGGGAGCGTGTGTTTGTAATTTTGAAAGAGAGGTTGACGAGTGTATCAGTATTAACCATTATGAGCGGAAATGAGGAGCTGACAGTATACACAGATGCCTTGGTATTGGATTAGGTGCAATGTTGATGTAGAAGGGAAAAGTTGTCACCTACGTTAGTCGACAGCTGAAACTGCACGAGAGGAAGTATCCAACTCATGATTTGGAGTAAGCAGCTATAGTGTTTGCTTTGAAAATTTGGATGTACTATCTATTAGGGGAAAGGTTCAAGCTATTCACGGATCATACATTCTTAAAGTAGATTTTCTCCTAGAAGGATCTCAACTTTCGCCAGCAGCAATGGTTGGAATTCTTGGCTTCCTATGATTTCAGCATTTCTTATACACCTGGTAAAGGGAATGCGGTCGTCGATGCATTGAGCAGAAGACATGCTAGTTTGGGAGTGATATTTATAGGTGGAAACAGTTATAGTATATTGCTGGTTATGACTTCATATCCCATTACGAGTTAGAGTAAATGATATTGGTGAGTTTGACTATCAGGCCAACTGCGATTGAGCAGATTGGTACTAGTTATAGATGAGATGCTAGACTAGTGGAGATCATAATGAAAATAGAAGGAGTAGAGTCTGAATATATGAAGCAATATGGACTCGATCGAGAAGGTTGGCTCCGTAAGGATGGGAGATTGTTTGTTCCCGATGTTGATGGATTAGGAGATGAGGTGCTACAAGTGTGCCACTATTATAGGTTGACCATACATCTCATTGGTAGTAAGATGTACCGCGATATGAAGCAAACCTATTATTGTAAGGGGATGAAGAAGGATGTTGGGACATTCATCTTGAATGCATGAACTGCCAGTTGGAGAAGGCAAAGCATAAGAAGCCAAGTGGGCTATTGCAATCGCTTGAAGTTCTCGAATGGAAGTAGGAGCAGGTATCAATGGACTTCATTGATGGACTGCCAAGGACTCGACAGCATTTGGGTCATAGTCGATCAATTGGCAAGAGTGCTAAATTTATACTCATTAAGCCAAGTAGAAGGCAGCCAAACTGGCCGAGTTGTATGTGAAATGGGTATCTGATTTCATGGTGTGCCGGAGAGCATTGTGAGCGACCGACACCCATTGTTTGCTAGTGGGTTTTAGAAGAGCTTACAAGAGGTATTGGGTACCGAGTTGCATCTCAGTATAGCTTATCACCTGCAAACTGATGGGCAGACCGAGAGAGTGAATCGTACCTTGGAGGATCTCTTGCGAGCTTGCATTCTCGATTTCAGAGGCTCGTGGGATGATCACTTGCATTTTGTAGAGTTTTCATACAACAAAAGCCATCAGTGCAGTATCGATATGGCACCATATAAGGCATTGCATGGCCCACCATGGAATGCTCCTTCATGTTGGTGGGAAGTGGATGAGAAACTGATACTTGGGCCAGATATGATCAGGTTTCTTGAAGAAGATAGAGGTCATTCGATAACAAATGAAAGCTGCTCAGGATATGCACCGATATGAGATGTAGAGATTTGGAATTCTCCGTCAGTGATATGGTTTTTGTGAAGATTTCTCCTTTGAAGAATGTTATTCGATTCGGTAGTAAGGGGAAGTTGGAACCGAGATTCGTAGGCCCTTTTCCAGTAATAGAGAGGATTGGGAACCTAGCATATAGGGTCAACTTACCTCAGAAGATGGCGGGTGTGCATAATATCTTTCACATTTCTCACTTGTGAAAGTTTGTGCATGATTCAGGCGTGATGATTAAACTGGATGATATCAAGATTGAACCAGAAGCTTCGAGACCTCGTAGGCCGGTTCGTATTGTCGGACGCAATATGAAACAGCTTAGAAGGAAGATGGTGGAGTTAGGAAAGGTTCAATAGGGCGAAAGTGAAAGCGATTACATGTGGGAAACCGAAAAGAGCATGAGAGCCACTCATCTGGAGCTCTTTGTATAGTAAGGCCTACGTTTTATCGCATTTTCTTTCCCCTTTGATGTCATATAGGGTAGTTTAGTATCTCGTACGCTAGGATAAGTTTTCTTTTTATTATTTGCATGACTACTTATTTGATATGTTTGATGGTTGCATGTGATTGATAGGCATGCATGGTAATCATGGTTGACTATTCCCTGATTCATTTTGGGTTTTTGGGGGTGAAATTCCTAAAAGGGGGAGAGTGTAATGACTTGTGTTTTTCGTATCAGAATATCATAAAATATTTTTATTTTATTCATATAAGGTCATATGACTCTAAAATTTTGTTAAGTGGTTCTTAGGGATATTTTCCACGTCTATGATTTTTACCAAATTCCTATCTTATTTTGAAATTTGTAATAAGGGAAGGTTGTAGGAACTAATCTATGTTATTTACATCTTCCCCAAAATAGTTCTAAACCTCCACTAACCCTAATTCATCAAAAGTCACATCTTTTCCTTACTAATATTAGCTAAATCATTGGTTAGAGGGGTGATTAGCATATAGAAGCTGGAGATTATCATTTTGGATGATTTGAGTCCTTCTTCTTTGCTGTCCACTTCAAATCTAAGGAGAAAGGTTGGTATTTTGGGTATTTTGTGAGTGGTTATTGACCTCTTACTCTACTATGCATATCTATATAGTTAAAAACGATGTTTTGATTTGATTTCGACTTAAAACGTTTTCTAACCTCAATCATACTTTTATAAATGTTCAAAAATGAATTTTGAAGGTATAATTGATTTATAAATGGTTTTGCAATTCCTAGTAATCATATGCATATGCTAGTGTAAAAGTTAGATTTAGGTTAGAATTGGCTTATTTATCACATTCTTATGCATTGCTTATATAAATGGATGTATACGCATGTTATTCTATGCTTATATGTCGTGCATTGATGTTGTTTGCTAGTGTTTTGGAAGCTTAGGTAACTCGGCGCCGACGCATTTTACTCGATATCGAGTCATTTTTATAGCTCGGTTGGATCGGTTAACTTGATGGATGAATAGAGCAGGGCTAGTAAAGGTCTCCATAGCATGATGCAGGAGATTGGCTAAGTATTGGATACTATGATGAGTTGTTTTTAGAACTTGAAGTAGAATGCTTTGGATTGAGGACCGAGTTTTTTTGATGGATGCGTTGAGGTCTAAAGCATCTTGGAATGGAGTACTAGAAGCAAGGAAGGAAACTTAGCCAAAATTGGGTAAGTATATGAGTTTGTGTTGAGTTGATCAACTCGTTACCAAGTTGTTTTGTTGGGTCCAATGGATGTGAAACTTTCTAAAGGGGAAGCAGAGGACATGTAGATCGTGCTGAAGATATTTGTTCGTTTACTTGGGGTTTGATGGCGATATAGTGGCACGATGATGAAAGGAGTTAGGTTCCAATGATGGCGGCTTGATGTTGAACGGAGTCGTGAGAATGGTGATCCACAAATGGCAAGTTCTAAGAAAAGTGACTTACGGATATAACGGTTGAAATTTTTATCGTGGAATGGAGGAATGTATAATGTTTCCTTGAGGATAATGGAAATTGGATGGAGCAAAGAAAGGGCTCGGGCACATGTGCTAAGGGATCGTTGATACTCAAGGTGTTTTCTAATATACTCAAAGTAGGGGTATTGTGAGGTCACTTATGGGTACGTTGAAAGGCTATCCCGGATCAGTTAAATGGATCCATGTACCCCGAATCGGTTGAATGGGTCTAGTATCAGCTTCGGGCTAAAGAGAGTACACTAAAAACCGAGATTTCCATTAGTCCCTAACAGTTGAAAGGTCATACGAGTTATCATATATCCAAAGCACATCAAGTAATAGTGAGGATTGTTTGATGGATGCTATAGCTGTCTTAGTTATTCTTCTGTAGACTATCACTCTAGGAATTCCATTGTAGATAGGTATTGGAGATAGGGATACCTAGATACCGGTCATCACACTTGGTTTGTAGTGTAACTTTACTGTATTCGTAGAGTAGCATATTATGTTATTGTGTGCTAAAACTTTGGTTGTAGGGACAGGTTAGATATGATTCATACACCTTTGTTCATTACTATATCGACTTGTGGTATTTTGAGATTCATTTATCACTCACGCCGAACTATTGTTTGACTCGAGGTTTTATTCTTTGCTTCTTATTATCTTGGATACTCTTAAATGAGTAGACTAGAGAGCAGGTCTAGGTGCGATGCAGCAGCTATGCAGAGGATGAGCTGGATGGAGCTATCTCGTATTATATATGGATTTCTACGCTTTTTCTGCTGTGCAACACCGTGGAGCCTTGGCGGTGCTTGCTTATTATTATGAGAGGGGTTATTTGAGTTTATTTCTGCTGTATAAACTCTATTACTAGTTATATAACTCTGTGAATTTATACTCTGATAATTGGATCACTTAGTTATTACCGTCTCTCCTATTTTATATCCGTGATATATACAGTATTTTATTCCATGTGCTGTGAAATATATGATAGGTTCCGTGATGTTTATTTCATTTGAAAACTCTGATGATCCCTCTACATCGATCGGGCACGTTAGCAGCGCACTATCTTATGTATATTAGGTGCCGGTGGTGTAGGATGGTCGTGACACTTTCCTCCTCTCACTCTCTTGAAAACTCTATTAAAAATATACTCTATTCTCATCAAAATCATATATAATCAATTCAAACTTCATTGTATTGGTTCGCTACTACTTCCACACTGTTTTAGAATCATCCCACTCTCAAACCAAAGTTCAAAGAGGCTATAGAATCCATTGTATCCAAAGTTAAAAAATTATCTTTGGAAAACCCATTAAACTTTATTTGAATTTTCTTAGGTCTATGCAATTAAATCCCCGCTAAAGGCTCGTAAAATCGCTGATGTAGCATATAGCGCCCTTCGACCGCTACATTATTTCAATCTAGCACTATTAAACAGTAGATCTACTTTAAGCCCTCTTATTTCCACCGCACCCGCTAAATCAAGGCATTTTAATACCCACTTTACAAATATTAATATAAAAAGGTTGATTTGACTAGTTCTTTTTTAAACCAAATAAATAAAGTAAAGGTAAAGACCTAATTTTAATGCATTATTGATTAATAAAAGTTAGAAATCTATTGTAGTCACCAAATCTAATCTGTATAAATCATGATTTCTTTGATTTTGTTATAAAATATTAAACAATATAAATTTTCCTACACAAATGATGTGAGAATGAGAATAAATTAACTTTAAATATTTGTTGTTACATCTAATGAAGTATTTTGCACCTCCACTACTTTCCTATATATCCACGCTTTATACCTGCTATAACTTTTTGCACCTCTCCTGCTATAGAACTGCTAAGTGATTTAACTACATAGGGTTGGGTGTGCTTGTAGCCCGTTTAAATCTAACGGGTGTGCTTGGTAACCTGAAAATCTAAACGGGTGTGCTTATGGCCCATACAAATCAAGTGGGTGTACCCTAAGCCCGAAAATTCAGAAGGACGTGTCTCATAGCCTTGGAATCGAGATTGTAATTGGGTTTGCCTTCTGCCCATCTAAAGATTGATATTTGAAAAGAAATCTGTACAAGCAATTGTATGAGACTAATGTAGGAGAAATCCGAACCAATATAAAATCCTTGGTGTCATCTCTCTGACTTTTTACTTTGCTTTACTGCTTGTTTTTTTATCTGTGCTTGCATTTATGGCTGTTTAATAGTATAATCCGTGTTGTTAATTTGATATTCAATATCAAACTTGAAAGAAATTTAAAAATATTTACAAGAATTAGAAAACACTATTCACCCCCCTTTAGTATTTAATTAGACTTAAGATCCATAATTCTGCAACCCACACGAATCACCTCCTTTGATGATCCACCATTAGTCTTTCTAATAGCCTGACTTACTTCTCAGTCGCAAGAATTAATTGGCCTTTCTGTGGAATTCCTCTATAGTTTCCATCTGCTTCATCTTTAGCCATTTTCCAAAGTCCATGTCCAGATGTATGCACTGGACCAATGCCTTAAACACCAAATCCTACTTTGGATTATTAACCTCCGTAACTTCAATATTAAACCAGTCAAAACCCCTTCAATGACTCCTGAGGTCCTTGAGAAAGGCTCAACAAGGACATTACATCCTTAGGTCGAGTGGTGTGGATCTTGAACTGCTCTAGAAACTTCTTCGTCAGTTTATCATATGTTGATATGGATTTTGCGCAAGCTAAGTAAACAACATTTATGCTACAACTTCCAGAAAAATAGGAAAACATCTACATTGAACCTCTCGCTCTAACACCATCTATAGCCATTCATATTTAAACAAATGATGCGTGGGATCGGTAATCCTATTATACGATGGCATCATTGGTACCGTAAACCTCCTGGGATACTCCTCCCTTGGAATATTCTCCATGAATGGAGTTCTGCTTGGTGTAGAACTCCAATCCTCATTTTTCCTTCATTTATTTTCTTCCACCAACCACTTAACCATATTCGCTATGTACTCCTCACCAACATGGAACTCTGAAGGTCGACTTTTAAGAGCTACACCGAGTGTTTTGCTCTGCAAACGGTCTCGATTTGCTCATTGACGTCTAGGCTCTCCAGTCTTCAAGAGAACCACTCCTTTAGGTCTTCTCTGACGCTTGATTAGATTTGTAGCAGTTGTTTGTACACTAGCATCTCGAACATTAACATCCAGTTTACAACCATCTCCATCATGTTGCAGATCATCCTCATAATCAGATAAGTCAACAGCCTCAGCTCCCTGCCCTTTTAAGGGTACAGATTCATCTCGCTACCGGCCCGATTCTTGTCGGTACCGATATGAATCCCCTTAGAGGGAGCTTTCCTATTTCCACCAATAACTCCCCATGCTATTCCAATAGCATTTTTCTTATGCTTTTCTTTTCCATCTCACATATTATAACCAAATGCAAAGGAATTCTCCTCTTCAAATCCAGCAGGTAAAGTCTCCCTCCTACTTCTCCTAGTTCTTTATGACCAATGCGTTAGCAAAGCCATGCTAGCATCATGGTTGTAAAAATCACTAGGCGAATGCTAGGCGGTTAGTATAGACTAGAGATTAATCGTTTAGAAGAGGATTAATTGAAGGTTAATCAGAGCTAGGAATTTCCGATAACTCGTGAATTTTGTATAAAATTTGATATTTTGTTTAGTATCGATTGATATAAATTAAAATTTTGAGATTTTGAATGTGATTAGGAGCTGCCAAGGAGGCAAAATCATCTAAATCTAGCACATTAATGGTTATATGTGGTATTGAATCTTAAATAATGCCTAACGACTGCATAAATATAAGTTTTGATTCTTACATGAGGCAGTAAACCCTGTCTAGGTGGGTCTAGGAAAATCGTAAGGCGGTAAGCCTCACCTAGCGCCTAGGAGGAGGCCTAGAAGGATTTTTACAATAGTGGTTAGCGTCTATCTTGTCCAACAGAGCCTTCTAACTGTCAACCATCCATTGATTCAACTCTGGCATCATCTTATCAAACTCTACCCTTGTGACCATCTGCTTAGGAGAAGATGGTCCTGGTAATGCCACTGCCTGTTGGTTGCTAACCTCCATATGAAGAGAAGCCACTTCAACTGCATCATTTATCGCTTCAGATCTACCCGACATTCGTGATGGTGCCATTGATTCCAATATGCAAATCCTTTAAGTTTCTTAATGAAAATCTTCTGGATCTAACCTCTAGACACTCCAATCCATAAGAGATAGCTAGATCTACACTTAATAAATGCCTTTCTCAATGAAAGAACCAAAATGTTTAGCCGAAAAATGGTACAACACCCAAAAATAAAAATAAAAGAAAGTGATCTAGCAAGAACAATAAATAAAACATAGAGAACACCAAATTTTTTAAAGTAGTTCGGCAAATGAAGGCATAAGTCCATTGTATTGTTATTGATTAAAGATTATAGTCATAAGTACAAAGGTTTGGCAGATCTAATATCCCCGAACGACCAAGAGCAACTTCCTTAGTGACTAGGGTTGATGAAAGATAGAAGATGAAGGAAGCAAAGTGCCAAAGGTCCTTTTTCAAATTCCATAGGTGATGTATTTATAGGTAAATCACCCAGTATTGCCGGATCTTAATATACCAGTTCTTACTTCAGATCCGAAAATGCAAAAGAGTAAGATAGAGTCCCCAAAGCCAAATACTCATCTCGGTGACAGAAGTGATCGGTATTGATCAGATTTTTTGGGTTGGTTGCTCCATCTTGATAGAGTTAAGGGTATGCCCTAGGGGCAATTATGTAATTTGTTACATTTATCTAACTCAGTAACCAATCTTGTTCGAAATAGGTATTTTCTTTCTATTATATACTTGATATAATGTGGTTATATTAGTTAATTAATTTAATTAAAATTATATTTAATAGAAAATCTATAAATGGTATGTTTTGTGATATTAGTTACAAAATGTTGTAACCATGAGTAATTTTTCACAATAAATAAATATACCATTTTAAATGTTCCTAGTCAAGATGCTTTGAGATTAGATATCGATGTATCCATTGAGACTAGAGACGTAACGGTCTCCAAATGTTCAGTAGTATATTACTTATGGCTGTTAGGGGCACCTAGAGGTTACGTACTGAGAGTTATTGGATAACTATGTAACGACTCAGTCGATAGTCTTTTGTTGGTTAATATAACTAAGGTCAAACAGAAAATATCGACATGATTGATTTACATAGTTATCTCGACTTGACAATACCGTAACGACCCGCTTTTCCGTATAATCCAAGCTGATAATAAACCATAAATGTCCAACCCAAATAAAACGGAAAGACGGATATTTAGGGAAAAGAAAGAAGAAAGAAGAAGAGAAGAGAAGAGGAAGAGAGAAGAAACGAAAAACAACATAGAATCTCACAATCGCAGTGAAACAACATATAATATAATATCAATGATCATTACAAAAGAGAAACTGTTATCTACATACATCTATCAGAGTACAACAACAATCATAATCATCAGCCTGGATAGTTATAACAACCCGTCCTCATAATTGCTGATGATTTCAATACAAAATAGCAGAAATAAAGATATACGTGAATACGTCTCTAAGCCTCCATGTAACGACCCATAAATTTTGTTTGGTTTTAATAACATATTTAATTGAATTTTTGTAAAATTTTAAATAATTGAATTTTGAAATAAAATTTTTATATTTGGAATACGTATTTAAAAACATAGCAATTGGTAAATTTTCATCAGAAAATATGGAAGTTTATTTTATTGTGTAATTTTATCTCAATTTAAATCAGTTAATAACAGTTGAATTTAAAATTCTCCCGAAACCTAAAAATGTCAACATGAGAAAATTTATTTAGAAAACTCTGGATCAGACTACGAAATTCGTTTCGCGAAATTCGGGCGTTTCTAGCTCCGTTTGGATTTTTCCGTACGGAATAGCAACGTATATCAGTACCGATTATCGACGTTTGATAGAATGATAGTACCACTGATATCTGTATACCATTTTGATCGTCTCGTTGTGCTGATCTTTGCGGTATATTCAATTCTGTGTTTTGAAGTCCGATACACAGTGGAATTCGTAAAACGGTTCACCGTATCGTTGTCAATTTTGGTCCTTTGAGTTTTCCCGTGTCCATTCGCTTGTCCAATGGTTGAAAAATAAATGGGCATTGCTTTTAATATTCATAAATTTAATATTTGACCCTTGGTTATCCCCTTGATTTGATCTTTATTTTTCGGTTATTATTTCTTTCATTTTTTATAAAGATTTGTTCGTATGCGTTATTTTCTTATATTGCTCTTCTTCTATTCATTTTACTGAAGCCATTTCTTCAATGCCGTGTGTATCCTCTTGCTCCTTCCCTGGAAACCCAATCTCGTGCTCATCCTCGAACGCACCCAAGCCAGACCGAAGCTTTCCCTTTCATCACCGAGAACCGCCGCATCACCATCCTCCTCCACCATGCGCACGATTCTTTTTCCCGCGAGACCCTGCTTCCTCCGCTTCCCACGTCGGCACAACAACCCACCAAGCCTCACCGACCCGAACTCGAATAACCCAACTCGCCACCTCCACACCTTAGTAGTCGCTCCTAGCCCTCTCCGCCCCGCCTTTCTCCCTCTGCACTCCGTAGCTTCAGCAACCTCCTATCCAACCGAGCCTCTCCTCCTCACGAGGTGCCTTCGTACTTTTGTTGCGGTTCACTGGGTAGGCAGTTTCTGTATAACATATAGTTAAGTTTATTTATATACCTATAAGTTACTTTCATATTCAAGTTATAAAGTTAAAGAGTTGTTTTGCATATGTTGTTCATATATAAGTTGTAAGTGAAACAGGTTATAGTATATTTTTGTTAAAGGTTACAGTATATTTTGCATATCATATATACCGTACCTGTGACCACGAATTTTGTAAAGTATATATTATATATTTATATTATTGATCTTAAAGTATGTTTATATGAATTGTATATATCTTAGCAGCCTATTCTTTAGTGTGTAGTTATAGATTAGTATATATTTTATATAAAATGATATTAGACTTGTTGTATAGAAGTAAGTTGTGTAGTGTATATATATAATTATTATCTACAAGATCTGGACATAAGTCTTTCATTTGGTTATAATATATGAGCTATACAACTTGTATATGTGTTTCGTTTATATAAAAATGAAATACTGTGAATATATATATATATATATGTGAGTCTTTACGTTTAAATTTAAAGTATATATTTTAAATACAAGGTATATATTATATATTTATAAGAGAAGTACATAAATATTATATAGTAGTTGTACTTGTTTTGTTTAAATATATATTTGATTTCAATGAATATATATATATATATATATATTTATTTAAATTAAGACTTATTTAAAATGTATATGTACTTTAAATTGAATAATGGGTTTAAGGAAGATAATAATATAATATACATCTCGTCTAAATTTTAATATTAAGCTAATTTGATTCGATCTCGTCGATTTCTCATTATCAGCTTTGTCCGTCGTGCCTGTTTTCTTCATCGAATCGTGTCTATCTAGCATTGCTTTGGAATTCGTATCTCATTTCTTTGTCAAGTCTATCTAGCCTCGAAAGGTGAGCCATCACTCACGATTATCGTTCTTATATTTATCAAATTTGATTTCAATTGAAACGACACTTGAAATATGTTGTTGTAGTTATTTAAATTGTTATATATGCTATTATCTGTATTTGTTCACCTATGGGATATGACACCATATCCTATTGATTATATTATATTATTATTGATAATATATGTCTGATATTATTATCATATCTGATATCACTCTGCAAGTTCCCTATAGTTTAGAATTCACTATGGGTTGAAATGATACATACCCGAACGAACTTTAGAATAGGAGGAAATCGTTATGGGTTGAAATGATAAACCCAAGCGATTTTCATTTGAATTGAATTTGGGATTGCGGGTCGAAATGATATCTACCCGTATATATTTAAATTACGAATTGAAATGATAAATATCCGTATCACTTGACCATAGGATAGGAAATTTTATATACAGACATCGTTGGTCCATATATAAATATTTTGAAAATAAATTCTATGGTTTTGGAAAGAAATATATGGTTTTAATAAATGTTGATTCTTAAATTATTATATATAAATGGTAATGGTATATACAGATTTAATAATAATGTTTAATTTAATTAAGATTGATCTAATACATATAATGAGTTTAAGTATTTAAATTTATATTTCAAAATAGATTTTGGTAATAATTTGAATAAGTTAAGGTTGGGAAGATAATTTGAATTTAGTTGAAATTGTATTCAATAAAGAATTTTATTTAGTTAAACCGATTTGAAACTCGTTGAAATTGAGCTTTAAGATATGATTTATAACTTGGTATTGATTTAAGTAATTTAATGAATATTTCTCGTTTAAATAAATTTAAGGAAATATTTAGTAAAAATGTAATTTAAGGCTAGTTAAATGATATTGAATTTATTAAGTGAATATTCCCTGACTAAATAATAATGAAGTTAAATCAAGATCTATATGAAACGATTAAATTTAACTTTGAAAATGTTGAATATTAAAGCTTTGAAATATATTGGAATTTAAATGGTTTATTTGTGGTTCAAATCTATATTTGAAATCGATAAAATTTGAATTTGTTTTGTCAGAAACTGAGTCAAATGGAAATTGATAAATGGAGATTGAATTAAATTTGAATGGGAAAGTCGAGTTGATTTTGAAGCGATTTGTGAAGTTTGGGAAAATTAAAAATACTCTACTTTATAAATTATATAATATAAATATACTATTTTGGAAAATAGATATATTTGAAATAAAAATGATATCTTAGCTTTGAAGTATAAATTAATTTGAAATGGCCATAGTGTTGTAGTGTATATTTCTACATTGTAGATAATTCCACGGATCCTTAGAGGATGGTTATCCCAAATATCCTTTAAGTTACTTGTATTTCAGTTGATATTTCACTTGAGTTGGATTTATTGATATAAGAATGTTAATCCTGACTCGAGTGTTTTGTGTTTTGCTTTACGCTCAGGTCAGACTGAGTGATACAGCATTTGAGACTCGCCTTTGGAGTTTGGAGCTTCGTTTGGAGATCTAACTATCGATTCAGCTTTCAGCTTTTCCAGTTGATTTGTCCAGAGAGGGCATCTGTTTGTACTGGAGACTTCAGCTTATTTGAGATATTCTGTTGTATTTTCTCTTAAAAACTCTACTGTTTATATAGTAGCTTCATGAACTACTATTTATCTATTCTGCTGCATTATTTCATATTACTCTGTGTTTGTGATTCTGTGATTGATTTATTTACTGTATATGTTGAACCTTGCCAAATTTAAATTAAAAATCAGACATTTTAAGCAATTCATGTCCAACATGCGCGAATGCGAATGGTTGAAAATAGCAGGTCGTTACACTCCAGCTCGTCTCCAGAAGCTCCAAAGCATTCCAACTAAATCTGTAATATGCTCAGTCTGACTCGAGCATTATGATAAAATAACATCCGAGTCAGTTTGGAAAACCAGCGTGAGAAAACACACCCAACTGGATTTTTAAAGTTATAGACCTTCAAAAATCAAAGGTATCTCGTAAGACCATGCCGCACATAAACACAGACGGGTTTTTACCTTACGATAACCAAAACATTTCATATGAAATCCTCTGATATTATAATAGTGTCTACTATACAAGTACTTATTAATCATAGCTGAAATTGTTGCATTAATTAAATTCTAGCATATTAGGTTCTACAACCAAAACTGAAGGCTCATATCAGAGAATGGATTCCAACAATGAAAGAGTAAGGGTCTATCCACCGAATCCGTACACCTCTAGATAAAATGTATGGAAGGCTACAACACGTTGCACATCTGCTACTCAGGACCGACACTACCGCCTTATCGAGTAGCACCGAATATGATCACCCGTTGGTTGCAATCAACAACCACACAATGGGATCCTGAAGCATACATTAATATCGTTCTAGACTTGGGATGATTATACCCTACTTAGGTGCGACACACTTAGCCATGCCGCATGTCCCTGCTTTATTTATTTCCCGGGTGTGAGGCTCGAAGTGGCCACGCTCTTACCATTTCCTCCTAGCAAACCATCTTGGAATGCTAATATTGCCCTCCAGGCAACCAATGCAATAACAACATTCATCCATACAAGTTCGTTCTGGGACTGAACGAAACGCTTGAGAACTCCATCTCCAATTCCATCATCTTCAAGATGTCTTTATTTCGAACGCTTGAGTTGAATCGAAGTGGTTTTCGGATAACAAATCTGATCCCGGTCTCTTCGAAACAACATTCGACATTTTCCGGTAAACTCAACCTCGGTTCTTTAGGAAATAAACGGTCAAAGATAAGATGGAGATAACCTCCGAATCGTTAGTGGATGGATTTCCTTATCATTGTCCTAGAAGAATGAAACGTGATTTACACGCACCTGACAACATCATCAGAGATGACTTTACCACATAACTCACATGTCCCTTGTAGATATTTCCAAAGTTACATTTAGGTCCAAATTCGATAGTCGGTTATTTAACCATTGAATAACAAACATTCAATCAGTGATTTGATTTCATAGGAAAAACCAACATTTTGTTAAGCATCAAGCAGCACTAAGCCTTCTTGATTAATCTTTTCATTAATTAAAACCATCTTGTAATGCTAGTATCAAAATACTTTTAAAAAGATATATTCACAAACCCTACTATTTTCAATACTTAGAAAATATCCATATACTTATCTCAACGGTATAAGTATATTTACCAAACACTGAGGAAGATCTCTCTTTTACCAAATTCTAAAATCATTTATAAACTCCATTATAAATTTCTAAAACCATTTATAAATCATTTATAAATTATTTTCCAAGTCATTTATAAACCCTTTATAAAACCATGCAATTATTTATAAATTCCTTTTTATAAATCTATCAACCCATTTCTAAAATCCATTTACAAATATTCATCTATTTATAAACCTCTTTACTTCTAAATAATCTTCCTTTAAATCTTCAAACCATTTTATATGTTCCTTTTATAAAAATCCGAGTTTGTTTACAAAACTCTATTTATGAATCTCAAAACAATCATAAATAAATAATTATTATTAACTTTTAACCTCTCAAAAATAATAACTAATAATTCAAAATATTATGAATAAACAATCGTTAAATCTTCACCATACCAATAATAATGACAAGTTACCAAAATATTAATAATAATTATTTTTACTAATTCCAAACCATATTAATAATTTAAATAATTAACCCTTTAATAAACAACCTTAAGCAATATTAATATGAGTAACCAACTTTTGGAACATAACCTATTTCCTCGATAAAAATCCATACTTAAATCTTCTACTTAATCATTCCTATATTTATAAAACTATTTATATAAATTTCCTTTCGATTTTATAGAATTTATATTTTATAAAGTTCCATTATTTACAAAGTTCTATTTATAAATCATTTCTTTTATAAACTAATTTTACTATCAAAACCCACTTATAAATCCATTTCTTTATTAATCAAATTTATTTATAAAATCCATTTATAAATCCATTTACACAATATTTATAAATTTCGATTATAAATCTATTTCTTTATTTATAAAATATTGCTTCTATAAATCCTTTTTTTTATTAACTTATTTAAAAATCCCAAATCAAAGTATTTCTCAAAACTATACTTTTATAACATCAAAGATCATAACTTTTTATCTGTTTAAAAACAAATCCATTCCTTTTAATAATTAAAAAATCATTAAAACATATATACTTTCAAAAATCACCCCGAAATCCTTTTTACATCAAAATTATCATTTTTAGTATTTCAAAATACCAAAATTAAGGCCCAGTACTACTAAAGCACTAATTAAGCAAAATCATATCCATGTCATCAATATAACATTCAACCAGTCATATATCACTATATATATGAAATAAAATCAACATTGTGAGGAATCCTATTGGATCCCTCCAACCTGTCCCCCTGCATCACATACAGTACATAATCATAAAAATATAAATCAACCGCTTCGAGGCGAGATTCGTGTACAAAGGGTCATCCGCTCTTACACAGGAACGTAATAGAGTCTCATCCACTCCAAGGGCGAGGATATATCCAAACCAACTAATAATAATTAGTAAATTATCCTAACGGTCAATAACTATCAATAATAAATATCCAACATCAAATAGATAATTTTATTGAATATATAAATTTTCTGATTAACCAAAAGGGTGAGATTAACTCACATTGATTTTAATAGTTGCCAAATCATTTCATTTTGAATTAAATTGAATGAACGTCCAATTTTAACCCAAAATTCCAACTAGCTCTTCGTCCAATCCAACTCCATAGCGTAGCCTTCATCGATATGATTGCAACGCGACTCGTCACACTCGATTGGACCTCGTATGAGTTTGATATAGGTTAACGAACATTTAAATCAATTAAACTATAATTAACTTAAAATAAATAAATTTAAACTATTAACTAATTACACTCACCCCTCCCTCTCGTTCAAAGCACCAACGATAATCCAACATTGCAAACCACAATCGATGGCCGCGGCTAGCTGTCATCGTTCCATGCACCCACGACCACGCTGCCATCATGCGCACCTCCCCTCTGCTACGCGCGCCGCTGCTCGTCGTTGCCAAACCCCTAAAATCAAGCCCAGTTCGACCACGAACGTGGCCCATTTTCTACTGCCACGCCAACAACGATCTCCACCGTCAGATCGCTTCTCCTCGACGAGGCACACCTTTCAACGGTTGGGGTCGAGGCATGATTCGACCTCTGGTGGTCCAATCAAACCACGACCGTTCGATCAAGAGAGGGATTTAAAAATTTTAAATCGAAAAGAAAATGGTCAAACTTTGGTTTGGTTCATGATTTATAATAAGGGAGGTATGGGTCGGCATGCTTGGGTATGTGCTGGGTTTTAGGTATGGCTAAAGCATTGTTAACAACACACACACACACACACACACACACACATATATATATATATATATATTATAAAATGTCTGTCTATTAAACATCCAAAAATTTTGAACTCCAAATGAGACATGCAGCTTGACGTTCTATATGTTATACCCCTATTCTGAACGCAATGAAGCTAGTCTTGGGACCTAATTCGATTATATACAGAAGGTAGCTTTTCAAACCGAATTATATTAAATTAATTTCTACACGTTTCGATCTCACACGCCCAAATGATACGTCTGATCGCCACAAAATTCGAAGGCATATATTAATTCACTATTACGGATCTAATAAAACCGGTTTCGTCGAAATGCGAGACAGTGCCCCATAAGGCTATTTTTACACGTTAATTAAGGAGGATAATTTCAAAAATCAATTAAATCACTTTTAAATCAAATTTAAAAGTTTACTATCTTCCTTCTTATTCAAATAGTATTTAAATCAACTTTAGAAATTGTTTTCATTCACATAAAATTCAAGATTCTTTTATTTAAGCAATTTCAAATATTCAATTTAACAATTTAATTATCAAATAATTCGCTATATTTGAAATTCATGTTATTTAACCTATAAAATTAACTTTTCAATATTTAAAATCAATTAAATATTCCAAATTTGAACGACTGAAATTATGGGTCGTTACATTCTTCCACCCTTAAAAACAATTTCGTCCCCGAAATTTCCAAGGTAAGAAAAATGCCCAAGCCCATTAACTTTTCAAAAACAATTAGTTGAAATAGATTACCAAATTCATTTAAACCTTTTAACTTTCGAAATCAATTAGTTAAAACTTCTTATAAAAACTTTTCTAAATCTTTCAAATCAATTCATAGTTACTAACTAATACCATTTAGAGTTATAAAGCCAAAATCCAAATTTTAGTTATCAAAATTTTTCCCAAAATTTTCAAAAAATTTCTAACGCTTTAAATTTACAGAAAATTTCGCCAACGCCTCCTTTGCGTGGCTCGATCGTAAAACTTTACAATATATATATAATCACAAATATACACCTTATCTTTGAGGATGAGGCATCCCGTAGGGAAAAATATAAAAGTACGATATGTAATCCGGGATATGTACCTTTTTTTGTATTAACAAGCATATACAATTAATATAATGCGAAAGCGAGCTCTAAATGCAAAGCATACGCCATTCGCACCTACTAATCACTCAACAACAATGAGAATATGTACATAGAAAATAATATCACTATATAACATAGACTATACCATAACTATATGCAATTTTAATAAATGTAACAATAGAACTTATTAAACAAATAACATCCATCAAATTTATTTGTCAACGTATAAATTTGCACTTCCAAATGTCAACATTATACACTTCCATTTCTTATAACCTGCTATTGATTCATTTCAATTTATTCCCATTCAATTGATTTACATTCAATTTTAACATTCACTTTAATTACATTCAATCTCAGGTTAACGACAATTCACTTACATTCACTTATTTACATTTCTTATTTACATCCAAGTTATTCATATCCAATTCATTCATGCCAATTTTATAGGTTAATCCAATTGAATGCAGATTAGATAAATGTGAATAGATGGGTGTAAGAACCAAATTCCATTATTCATATTAATTTCACTTACATTCCATTCATTAACATTCACTTATTAATATTCACTTTAAATTCAATTTATGTTTAACAACATTTCGTTCCATATTCAATTCACTTAGTATATTTCTTTAATACTAGCAACACTTAACATCCATTCCATAAAATTATTTACTTAAGTTCATTTTAAACATTTTATACAACTCTAATGTTTATTTTTACTTCATAACTTAAGTTCATATTCAATTATATTAAACTAAATATTTAACCCATATTCAATTCACTAATTCATTTCATTAGCTCAATTCAATTCATTCTACTAGTTCACTTTACTAATTTATTTCATTACTACAATCAATTTTATTTAACTTTTCTTTAGTTAAATTTCATTTCAAAATTCATTTATTAACTTAAGTTAAGTTAAATTTCATTTCATAATTCAATTTTCAAATTTTCTCTTCTCAACATTTATATTCAAAAAATTTAAAATTTGTTTTTAGCTTAATATACTTCAAATCTATAAGTTATACAACTTATTTACTTAAAATTTCATGAAATTTATTTGACTCAAGTTTATTCACATACTATATTTACAATTCAGGGTTATATAATCACTTTACGACTTAAGTATATATTCATTTCATTATTTTATCTAATTCATTTCAAATCCCATTTCAATTCCATTTAACCCTTTACTCAATTTATTTAACTTAACCAAAGTTAAATGTTAATTTAATATCTCAATTCCAAATTCTTTTCTTATCCATACTATTTTCAAATTATAAGTTCAAAAACTTATTATCTTAGGTTTTCTCAAAACATTTAGATACAATTTCAGGTTTTTAAAACCCGGTTTTATTTCAAATCATTCTGAAATCATATATATATAAAAACTTCTTTATATATCGAATCACACTTTTGATTTTTTTTTTAAAAATAAAAGCTTGTTTTATCACAACAAACCACAATGGTAAATTACTCAGGTAGCAATCCCTTACTTAGAAACTCGAAAATGAATGCCGATGATGCTGCAGTCATCACCAGAATTATTTTCCAGCGACTGAAGTGAGTTCAGTGCTTTCTATTTCTATAAATCCAATTTTAAAATATTTCTAGCCAAATATTTTCAAAATATTACTATTATTATTTTTCTAAAGCTTTTCAAATTTTTTTTCAAAATCAATAGGTTTTAAGTTCTCAAACTTCTTATTTTAAACCTGTTTTTATTAAAAAATCAATTTATAAATATACTTAGGCGATTTCATTTCCTTTTCATTTATAAATCATGTTTATAAATCATATTTATAAGATATCTTCCTATGTAAAATTATTCCACAAATGTTGATTATTTTAAGTATAATCAATATTCTATAATTTATACTTATAATTTAGTCTCTTATATAACTATTTTTCCAAATGTTTGTCTTTGTTACTGTGACGCCCCACCTCTATACCCACGCTAGCCAAGAACACTACGGTGTAGTGCTGTCAACTAGCACGGAGAATAAGGCTGTTGAGGAGCGACCATCCATGTAATTGCTTTGTGCGAGCACCGATATGTCAGATAGAATAACATGCATTTCATCTTTTAGAGGAAATCCGACATACCGTTACAAACTCAAAGCTACTACACAGTGGCTATAATAGTTTAGGACAATAAATATAAAAATAACACAGATAACATAAATGCGGAATACAGATGGAACGAAAAGTCTCATATATATACAATAACTGATATCAGTTACAATACATTTGACACAATACAAATGATACAACTACAACTGTCGACTCAAGAAGTTATATATACAAGTACATTATCGACTAATATACATGAATACATGATCATCTTAAAACAGACGCACTGACTACTACAACAAGACGAAGACCACTTCAACTGATATAAAAAGTCTTCATAGCTCTAGCAGCAACCCAAAGCTAAAAAAAATCTACAACCTGTAAATACTCGGTCTGACCCGAGTATTACATTCAAAAGAAAATAATACCCGGATCAGTCTAATTCAAACCAGTTTATTAGTGCATATAGGCAGTAATAATCAATCTCAATATAGATGACAGTCACAGAAATCTTGTATATCCAACTCTCGGTACGAGAATTGGATAACGGCAGATGTAACACTAAACAGTGTTAATCCACAAAACAGAAATCCAAAGCAGTTTAAATAATTGAAATGTCAATGTAAAAAAATATCAATGCTAATTGGCTGCAGTACACGCTAACGTGTACTGCCTCGCCAATACAGCCTACGAATTACGCAACAGATCGATGAATTAAGGATAAAAGAGGTATCGATTAAAATCTGTCAATTCGGTGTGACTGCAGTGCACGCACGCGTGCACTGCCTCGCCACAACGGAATATAAAGTCACCACACGGGACAAGGGTAAAACTGCTACGAAAATGCAGCAGGTCAGCAAGTGCTCAAGGATGAACAGATGCAAGTGAAAATGACACATGGATATGCAGTGTCAAAGTGAACATACATCTGAATACATACTTGAAAGTATGTATACAAATGGTCAAGTGAATCAGAAGGCAATAGAACAACTACAAATTCAAGTAGCAGCAGTAATGCAAATCTAGAATGCCACAGCAACAAGACACATGCGTGTACAAGTTCAACAAGGCAAGTACAAACTGGAATCATACAGGCTATACGAACGAATGAAGTCAAGTCCAAAAATATCAGAACACATATACAGGAATGCAACTGTAAAACATGTATATGAGCTCGAAACAAGTGACAGAAGTATGAAACTAAACCACAAAGAAGTCAGTGCAAATGCAATATCATGCTACAGACCAACTACAGATCAAATGCCAAGTCGAACAACTACAACATCAACATCTACAACAGCAATGTGTGCATCAGGTCGAAGTGCTCAGGAATAAACAAGAAGACAGGACAAGTGCAACTGGCTACTGCACATCAGTTTTGCAAACCAAAGTTGCAGTAGAACAACAAAAGGCTCCAGTCAATATATATACAGTCCAAATTTGCAACAAAAATGGGACTGCGACCACAACAAAATACAAGGCAAACTGCAAAAAAACTCAGATGCAAGCCCAAACTCGAAATGATCTGAGCATAAGCAAGAAGGCTCAAAGTTGTGCAGTGGAACCAAAAGAATAAATGAGACAGAGAAGGCACCTGGATGTGCAGATCAAAAGATGTAACTAAAACATTGTATCAATGGTGAACGACACATACAAGTGTAGCAATAACATGAAAGTATCATGAAGGAGCTCAAATGATATCAAGTAAAGAACTCGAGTCACAGGTGATAGAATTACAGTGGTATGCAAATGCAAACAGCGAAGAACACTATAATGTTGCTTTTATGGCAAAAGTAAATAACAGAGACATGTTAAACTCTGCTGTACTACTGAACAAGATGAAGACTACACAAATAAGCTCAGCTAACACATCAAACCAAGGTCAAACCCAAGTCTCAAAATAGGTTCAACTCAAGGCCAACGAACATCAAAAGTTCAACCGGAATGGTATCAAATTCAATACAACATGGTACAACAGCAAAGCAGGGTAGTTCAGGTATCACCGTTGAGAATAAGGCACGGTACCAAAACAAAAGGCAAAGGCCCAACACATTGGAACGGTCAGAACCACTATCAAAGCAATGGTGATCACTAACTATAAGACAAAGTCATGGAATTTCCTTTACACAATCAAGTGACAGAAGTTAGTGGGTGTCACGAGATAAAGCAATGGACAATGTAATTCGACAGTAAGCCATAAAACCGAGACAACTCACGAAATCCTTCAAAGCCAAGGAAAACAACGGCCATACCAAAAATCGAAGAAAGCATTGACCATTTCAAAAATTCAAAACGAAGATCGCGTGGCAGAGCAGAAAAAAAACAACAACATTGAACGAAATCGAACAAGTTGAGAAACCTGAACCATCACAATTCAAAGACCATATACGAATGAAGACGAGGGGTTCAAACCCAAATTAAGCGAACCATCAATTACTAAATCACTTAAATCCCAAGTCACGAAAATCGAACATACGAACGAAGTCAAGATAATCATGTAACAGTTCGAATTAGATGTGATTTTAACTCACCTCAGTTCGGTCGAGAGTTGAAGTCTTGAAGCTTCAATCCAGCTGAAATCATCTCGCGTGACGATGATTTGAAAACGAGATCGCGTAGCCCTAATTCCTTCTCGAATAACCATCAACGCGATCGAAGAAGGAACGACACTTCGAAAAGCCCAAAAAAATCAGAGCGCAAGAGGAACGAAGTCCCCAATTTTTCCACAAGCCCTAATTCAGTAGCTAACCCGCCATCATTTCTCTCAAAGAAGAATAAGAGAAGTAACGAGCTAAAGTAAAAAGGAGGAAGGGCCGGCTGGTCTAGATGACTATCACGGCAAAAGGAAATAGCATGGGCCAAAACAAGTTTCAAAGCCCAAACTATTTTATAAAAGAATTTCACAACTCTAAAAAGGATTGAAATCGATTCGAAACTGCAATAGCACTTAACAATCGATTTCAATCGTCTAGAGACGAAATTTAATTGGTACGAAATACTGGGTTGTTACAGACTCCCCTCCTTAAAGAAATTGCGTCCTCGCAATCATAAGGAATAAATAGATAAAAGGGTAACAACCATAAGAGCATGGCAATGTCGAATGCATAAGCAAAGCAAATGTCAGCGGGGAAGTATCAGATATAGAATCAAAAAGGTTCGACTGATTCAAATCAAAAGAATCAACATCGTGGGGATCAAGGAGTCAAAATCAGACGACTATCGAAAGCAAGAATCAATCGAGTTCTAGCAATTGAAAGAAAAGGAATCAGAGCAGAAATCACGTACTTCACGAATTGAATGTGAGTAAATCAAATTACTCACCTGAATCGTCAGAGAAAAAGACGAAGCTCAAATCTCAAAATCGCAAATATTCAATCATCAAAAACGATAATTGAATTTTCAAAAATATCTGATTATCAAAAACGATAATCAGAAATCACAAAGATTCGATTATCAAATCGAAAAATATTTAATTATCTCAAATGATAATCAAATTTCACAAATATCTGATTATCAAAAACGATAATCAGAAATCACAAAGATTTGATTATCAAATCAAAAAATATTTAATTATCTCAAACGATAATCAAATTTCACAAATATCTGGTTATCAAAAACGATAATCAGAAATCACAAAGATTCGATTATCAAATCGAAAAATATTTAATTATCTCAAACGATAATCAAATTTCACAAATATCTGGTTATCAAAAACGATAATCAGAAATCACAAATATTCGATTATCAAATCGAAAAATATTTAATTATCTCAAACGATAATTAAATTTCACAAATATCTGATTATCAAAAACGATAATCAGAAATCACAAATATTCGATTATCAAATCGAAAAATATTTAATTATCTCAAACGATAATCAAATTGGAAAACATTTAATTATCACAAATGATAATCAAATTTCACAAACATCTGATTATCAAAAACGATAATCAGAAACACAAATATTCGATTAATCAAATCGAAAAATATTTAATTATCTCAAACGATAATCAAATTTTACAAATATCTGATTATCAAAAACGATAATCAGAAATCACAAACATCTGATTATCAAAAACGATAATCAGAAGTCATAAATATTCAATTAACGAGTCCGGAATTAACCGAAGTAGTAAAAGTATGGTTTCATAGTCCGTACTTTTGCTAAATCGTTTAAATCTCTTTATCGTTTCCTTGAAAGTGCAGGATTGTGTGTTTTAAAAATGACATTTCACATTCTCAAACGGACAAGTCCGGAATTAAGCGAATCAGTAAAAGAAAGGGGTCATAGTCCTCGATTTTGCTGAAACGTTTAAATCGCTTCCTCGTTCTTTTGAAAATTGTAAACCGTAAAAATTTTGAAAACAATTTTAATTTATATTTTTGAAACAACTTTTAAAAATAAAGAATTTTGAAAACACGTGATTAAATTAGCAATATCAGTGTTGCGGGAGAACCGCTTGTAAATTCATTTTAAAATTGACGGTTACCGAAGTTAACACGTCAAAGTCTCATTAAAATAACTGGCATCAAAATATAATACCAAATGAATTTTCATTCATCAAAGATGTCACAAGAATCTTCTCAAAGATAGAAAGGGATATCATACCCTAAACTTGTATTCATAACAAGTCAATAACACATGAATTCACCAATACACAAAAATTGACAAAACTTGTCAATAGAAATCACGAAAATTGGTGAAGCACAAATTCTAGAAATCATCACATGAAATCCAGAAATCATAAAAAGGGGGGAAAAAGAGCCTATCAGAAAACGGGAGTATGAAAACTCCAAAACACCGGTTTCACAAGACGAGACGCTATCTCATGGTGGCTAACCATTAAAGTTTCGCACAGGAATGGTCCGAAGACCGTGGGTCGCTATCCCACGCGTGTGAGTCGGAATCACACAGATTGAGGTCTAGGCTAACCTCGCGGAGAAAGAGACATCGCACATTTGCTAGTCTAAACCATAAAAAGGAAAATGGAAATGCCTATCACAAAATGGGAGCATGAAAACTCCAAAATACCGGTATCACAAGATGAGACGCTATCTCATGGAAGCCATCCATTAAAGTTTTACACAGGAATGGTCCGAAGACCGTGGGTCGCTATCCCACGCGTGTGAGTCGGAATCACACAGATTGAGGTCTAGGCTAACCTCGCAGAGAAAAAGACATGGGTGAGTGGAATCACACAAATTAAGGTCCAGACTAACCAAAAAGCAAAAAGGTATGTGTGAATGGAATCACACAAGTGGTGTCTAGTCTAACCTCGCAAACAAAAAGATATGTGTGAGTGGAATCACACAAATTAAGGTCTAGACTAACCAAAAAGCAAAAAGGTATGTGTGAATGGAATCACACAAGTGGTGTCTAGTCTAACCTCGCAAACAAAAAGACATCGCACAATGGCTAGTCTAATCATAAAATGATCGTCATGATCAACGAGAAGTGTCAATTACACTAAGCTAGTAAATATAAAAGTTTAGCTTCATGTCCCATAACCACTTACTTGACTTAAATATTTACGAACAAACTGTAAATCTTCACTAGAAAATTGTCACAAAAGGTTCAATCGAACAAGTCCAGGAGTTAACCGACGAAGTAAACGCAAGCGTTTCATACCACTTGTTTTACTAGGCCGTTTAATTCAATTTCTCATACGAGTGAAATAAAGGCTTGTATATACTAATAGATTGGAAAACGGTTTAGAAAAAAAAGAGCTTTGTAGTAAAATAGTTTTGAAATCGTTTGGAAAAAGGATTTTAATATTTACTACTAGTATAGAAAACCTTTATATTTTTAAAGTGACAAATCACAAAAATGATTGTAGAAACAATCAATCACAAGAATTCACATACGAAGATGTGAATGGAATCCAAAGAAATCGATACTGAATCCATCAGAAAGTATGTTCACAAAAATCCCGAAGAAAATGTCATCAAAGTTGCTAATAAATGATAGCAACAAATCGGGGAAATGATCAAGAATCGATTAAATTAGGAAACCAAGTCAGTTCACTAAAATTTCACGTTCGAAGACGTGAATAAAATCCAAAGAATTCGATTCCAAATTCATCAAAGTAGGAATACCCAAAAATTCCAGAAATAGAAGTTATCAAAATCGACAAAGGTGATAACAACTAATTAGAAAAGAAGAATCGATTATCAATTGGAAAAACAAAGCAAATCGAGCAGAAATGCATAAATGACTTCAACAAAAGTAAGAATCAAGTCAATGTCGAAGTCAACAATTAATAGCCGCAGTCGAGTACAAAATGAATCAATCATCATTATCAAAGAAACCAACGGCAAACAAAATCAAAGTCTTGAAAATCAAGAAATTAGCAATTTCTCAAAAACAAAGTGACCGAAGTCGAATGGAATTCAAGATGAGGAAAACACAAAATATCAAGTTCAAAATCGCTGAGATTCAAACTAGATGTGAATGAGAAATCAAAATCACTCAGTTTGCAACTGGTCCAGCTATTTTTCATCACAGTGTAACAGGTACACAATGACACTCATAGCATAGAACAAAAGTGGAACAAAGTCCAAAAGTCAAAATGGCTTTAATTTGCCAAATTAAAACAAAATCAACATCGGCTAAATCAATTCAAAGCCGAAAACACAAGAATAAGCGTTAGGAATTCATACCTAACAGTCAAAAATAGTCATATGTAAAGATGAGAGATAAAACATCGACAAATAGTTGTAACACATGCTCCATCTAAGTTATGTTTTATAATTGTCCTAAACCCCAGGCTCTGATACCAAGCTGTGACGCCCCACCTCTATACCCACGCTAGCCAAGAACACTACGGTGTAGTGCTGTCAACTAGCACGGAGAATAAGGCTGTTGAGGAGCGACCATCCATGTAATTGCTTTGTGCGAGCACCGATATGTCAGATAGAATAACATGCATTTCATCTTTTAGAGGAAATCCGACATACCGTTACAAACTCAAAGCTACTACACAGTGGCTATAATAGTTTAGGACAATAAATATAAAAATAACACAGATAACATAAATGCGGAATACAGATGGAACGAAAAGTCTCATATATATACAATAACTGATATCAGTTACAATACATTTGACACAATACAAATGATACAACTACAACTGTCGACTCAAGAAGTTATATATACAAGTACATTATCGACTAATATACATGAATACATGATCATCTTAAAACAGACGCACTGACTACTACAACAAGACGAAGACCACTTCAACTGATATAAAAAGTCTTCATAGCTCTAGCAGCAACCCAAAGCTAAAAAAAATCTACAACCTGTAAATACTCGGTCTGACCCGAGTATTACATTCAAAAGAAAATAATACCCGGATCAGTCTAATTCAAACCAGTTTATTAGTGCATATAGGCAGTAATAATCAATCTCAATATAGATGACAGTCACAGAAATCTCGTATATCCAACTCTCGGTACGAGAATTGGATAACGGCAGATGTAACACTAAACAGTGTTAATCCACAAAACAGAAATCCAAAGCAGTTTAAATAATTGAAATGTCAATGTAAAAAAATATCAATGCTAATTGGCTGCAGTACACGCTAACGTGTACTGCCTCGCCAATACAGCCTACGAATTACGCAACAGATCGATGAATTAAGGATAAAAGAGGTATCGATTAAAATCTGTCAATTCGGTGTGACTGCAGTGCACGCACGCGTGCACTGCCTCGCCACAACGGAATATAAAGTCACCACACGGGACAAGGGTAAAACTGCTACGAAAATGCAGCAGGTCAGCAAGTGCTCAAGGATGAACAGATGCAAGTGAAAATGACACATGGATATGCAGTGTCAAAGTGAACATACATCTGAATACATACTTGAAAGTATGTATACAAATGGTCAAGTGAATCAGAAGGCAATAGAACAACTACAAATTCAAGTAGCAGCAGTAATGCAAATCTAGAATGCCACAGCAACAAGACACATGCGTGTACAAGTTCAACAAGGCAAGTACAAACTGGAATCATACAGGCTATACGAACGAATGAAGTCAAGTCCAAAAATATCAGAACACATATACAGGAATGCAACTGTAAAACATGTATATGAGCTCGAAACAAGTGACAGAAGTATGAAACTAAACCACAAAGAAGTCAGTGCAAATGCAATATCATGCTACAGACCAACTACAGATCAAATGCCAAGTCGAACAACTACAACATCAACATCTACAACAGCAATGTGTGCATCAGGTCGAAGTGCTCAGGAATAAACAAGAAGACAGGACAAGTGCAACTGGCTACTGCACATCAGTTTTGCAAACCAAAGTTGCAGTAGAACAACAAAAGGCTCCAGTCAATATATATACAGTCCAAATTTGCAACAAAAATGGGACTGAGACCACAACAAAATACAAGGCAAACTGCAAAAAAACTCAGATGCAAGCCCAAACTCGAAATGATCTGAGCATAAGCAAGAAGGCTCAAAGTTGTGCAGTGGAACCAAAAGAATAAATGAGACAGAGAAGGCACCTGGATGTGCAGATCAAAAGATGTAACTAAAACATTGTATCGATGGTGAACGACACATACAAGTGTAGCAATAACATGAAAGTATCATGAAGGAGCTCAAATGATATCAAGTAAAGAACTCGAGTCACAGGTGATAGAATTACAGTGGTATGCAAATGCAAACAGCGAAGAACACTATAATGTTGCTTTTATGGCAAAAGTAAATAACAGAGACATATTAAACTCTGCTGTACTACTGAACAAGATGAAGACTACACAAATAAGCTCAGCTAACACATCAAACCAAGGTCAAACCCAAGTCTCAAAATAGGTTCAACTCAAGGCCAACGAACATCAAAAGTTCAACCGGAATGGTATCAAATTCAATACAACATGGTACAACAGCAAAGCGGGGTAGTTCAGGTATCACCGTTGAGAATAAGGCACGGTACCAAAACAAAAGGCAAAGGCCCAACACATTGGAACGGTCAGAACCACTATCAAAGCAATGGTGATCACTAACTATAAGACAAAGTCATGGAATTTCCTTCACACAATCAAGTGACAGAAGTTAGTGGGTGTCACGAGATAAAGCAATGGACAATGTAATTCGACAGTAAGCCATAAAACCGAGACAACTCACGAAATCCTTCAAAGCCAAGGAAAACAACGGCCATACCAAAAATCGAAGAAAGCATTGATCATTTCAAAAATTCAAAACGAAGATCGCGTGGCAGAGCAGAAAAAAAACAACAACATTGAACGAAATCGAACAAGTTGAGAAACCTGAACCATCACAATTCAAAGACCATATACGAATGAAGACGAGGGGTTCAAACCCAAATTAAGCGAACCATCAATTACTAAATCACTTAAATCCCAAGTCACGAAAATCGAACATACGAACGAAGTCAAGATAATCATGTAACAGTTCGAATTAGATGTGATTTTAACTCACCTCAGTTCGGTCGAGAGTTGAAGTCTTGAAGCTTCAATCCAGCTGAAATCATCTCGCGTGACGATGATTTGAAAACGAGATCGCGTAGCCCTAATTCCTTCTCGAATAACCATCAACGCGATCGAAGAAGGAACGGCACTTCGAAAAGCCCAAAAAAATCAGAGCGCAAGAGGAACGAAGTCCCCAATTTTTCCACAAGCCCTAATTCAGTAGCTAACCCGCCATCATTTCTCTCAAAGAAGAATAAGAGAAGTAACGAGCTAAAGTAAAAAGGAGGAAGGGTCGGCTGGTCTAGATGACTATCACGGCAAAAGGAAATAGCATGGGCCAAAACAAGTTTCAAAGCCCAAACTATTTTATAAAAGAATTTCACAACTCTAAAAAGGATTGAAATCGATTCGAAACTGCAATAGCACTTAACAATCGATTTCAATCGTCTAGAGACGAAATTTAATTGGTACGAAATACTGGGTTGTTACAGTTACTGTAACGACCACGGCTTTCTCTCCATAGAAAGTCGTATCGCTAATAAGAAAGAAAGGGATAGAAAAGAGAAAAGAAGAGAAAGAAAGAATAACAACACATCAGAATCTCACAGCGGAACGAAACAAAATATATTATATCACATAAATATTACATAGTATCATATACAACACTTATCAGAGTTACATAGATTACACATCATATACTAGACAGTTATAATCATCTGTCTAGTTATTACATCTCAATCCAATACAGAGATCAATACAAAATCAACACAGCGGAAACTACTATCTATCTACAACGCCGAAGCCTCCTGCTCCATTGCTCCTCCACAATTCGTCAAGGCTAACCTGAATCCCTTGGCTACTCATAAAAATTTGAGTACCCAAGAGTTTATAAAATAGAAATAAACAACTTGGGTCAGACATGGGTCTGGTGTGAGTAACAGGTTAAACTTGTTTAACTTCAAAACCTTTTGAAAGAAAAAGTATCACGTAAGACTTCCCACAAATAAATATGGGTAAATTTTTACCTTACGCTAACCAAAACATTTGATAGGAAATTCGATTGTATTATAATAGGGTCTAGGGTTTTCAAGTAAAATACAGAAATAGCTGAAATGCTTACATCTCACATTCCAACATAGTTGGGCACAACTAATACGTACGACACTTATTGGAGTTTGGATTCCATACAATGGCAGGGCTACCGGGGTACCGCCCGTCACAGTACGTGGCCTAGATCACCGTACCGAGGATCACTCCCAATCCCCTGCAACACAAGGCCGGAACATCCCTTACTGGATAATTCCCGCACAAGATACCTCACGGTTGGGATCAGCAACCGCACCACTAAGTCGAAAATAGAAAGGGACATCTAGACAGAGGTAACCTTGTCCTACTTGGGTGCTACCCACTAACCTTGCTGCACCTCCCCTGTTTTAGCCATTCCCGGTTTGTGAGGCTTGAGGTCACGATTACCTTAGAAAAGAACACATCACTTAGAATGCTCATCGTCCACCTGACGATGTTCTGAAAGCATTCAATCCATACAAGTTCGTTCCGGGTTCGAACGAAACCGAAGGCATTATCTCGTTACACTCGTTTTGGAATCACCCTCAGAGTTAACGACAATAACCCTTGCACTCTGAATCTTCATCTTCACTTGATTCACGACCTATCGTAAATTTGGATCGATGTGGTATTCGGGTCTCCAGACCTGGAAATCCGGTATACGGAAACCCGATCCCGGTCTCATCGAAATCCAAAGCGTATCTTTTAAGGCCAAGTTGTTTTAAAGGTTAAAACAATTCAATTCATTATCTTTATACACAAAGAAAGATAATTCACAACAGATAATCAACATTATCAGATAATCCATACAATTCAACTAACATCCATATCACACAGCATATATCTCATCAGAGATATCAATCAATGCCAAGTATTCAGTATTATCATCCATCCATAAGTAATGATTTATATCATCTCTAATTAATTTAAAGTGAATTAAATTAATTACTTCATTTTATAAATCCTTCTTACATAACCATTAATTAATTACAAATTAATTAATTATCCTCTAATTACCTTTTTCAATTAATCATCTTTGATTAATTATCTTTTAATTACCTTCAAGTAATTTATCCTTAATTAATTACTCAAATTAATTATCCTTAACCACTTATTGTAATTAACCTTTTATTACATCATTAATTAATTAACTAAAATTAATTAAGTTAATCAACTATAATTAATTACATTAATCCTTAATTAATTACATTGATTAATCACTTCATTTATTAATTATTACTTAATTAATCAATCTTAATTACATCATTAACTATATCAATTAAGATCCTTAATTACAACTTAATATTTATTAATCACCTTGATTAATCTTCAATCAGTAATTAACTACCCTTAATTACTTTCACTAACTAAATTAATTACTCCTTAATTAATTCCTTAATTTATCCCTTGATTAATTATTCAAAGTAATTAACTCAAATTACTTTCCTTCAATTAATTACTTTCAGTAATTATCTATTATTTACTTCCCTAAATAATAATACCTTATTAATTACATTAAGTAATTATTAATCAAATCATCCATTGATTATTCTAAATTAATTAAACTTAATTAACTTAACTAATCACATTAACTTCCTTAATTACAATGAGTAATAAATTCTGTTAATTACTTCCATTAAGTAATTCATTTAAAACAAATTCTATAATTGATTATCTTTAAATTAATTAATCTAATTAAAAATTAATTACATTAATTAATTATTTAATAATCCATAGTTAATGACCTTCATTAACTATTAACAACTCTTTAATTACTTTTCTTAAGTAATTATCTTAGATTAAGTATTATTAATTTCAAATTAATAAATCTTTATAACCAATTAATTAATCTTTAATTATTTAATTAATTAAGTGTTAACCATAACTTAATTAATATTTAATTACTCTACTAATTAATTCTTAACCATTTATTAATACTCTAATTTATAATCCTTAATTATAAATTAATTATTCCTAATTAATTAATCTTAATTATTAATTAATTTGTTTAAACCTTTAAGTATCTATTAATTAATCCAAATGATTAATTAATCAAATAAATAAATTATCCAATAAATTTTCTAATTAATTCAATGAACACAAATCTCTAATTACTTTAAGATAAAACATTTTCTTATCAAAGGTTAAATTATCATTCTTAAATACATTTGAAGACATCCATTTCAAATTAACTTTTAAATTTCATTTTAAATTCTAGATTTAAAATGAATACTAATTTATCTTTTACAATGTTTTAAACAACATTTCTAAAACTCTTTTAATTTACAAGTTAAAGAAATACTCATTTATAAAGAAGTTTTAAAAGGTGCTAACAAATTCATATTTAAATTTATAAAACTTATTTTAAATCTCAATCTAAGATTCAAAACCAAACTTGAATCCATATATTTAAATCTTTGATTTAAATTTCTGTTTTACTAATTCTTTACAGTTTTAAATTTAGTTTAAAGTTTAAACAGACAGTTTTCTTAAAAACCTGGCAACAACTAAAAGTACTCGAGCCCACCTTATTTTACTTCGAGTCGCAACCCTAATTTCTCCGAGCCTCTCACGAACAAAACCCGAGAACCACTCCTCTGTTTAAAACCCAAACTTCACCAGATATCTCAGTTTCACTGTGCACGTGCACCAGAAATGCGGTCGCCTCCGATCATCCACGACTACGTACGCAAGTCGACGATCATCTCCCAACCTAATTCCGATCATTCAATCTTCAATCCACTCGCGAAATCGAAATCGAGATGAATTTCGAAACCTAGAACAGAAAGACTCAACCATCACCAAAACCTGTCAACACTTCACTCACGTCACTCCGTCCATCAGCGATCTTGAAACTCCGGCCATAAACTCGTCCATGACCATACTTCCATTTTCCCAAACCTCACTGCACTCGATCCATCATAGAAATCGTGATGATCTTTTTACCCAGACTAATTAAAACTAGGGTTAGGAATTTAAATCCTAAATCCAATCTTCCTTAATGCTTTAAAAATCCTTCTGATAATTTTTCTCGAGTCTCTGATCACCCTACTATCTTCAGATAGAAACCCGATCCCCCAGACCAGCTAGATTCCCAGTTCTTCCCAATTTCACCTTTTTAGTTCATCACAAAACTGCTCTCCAAATCCTATACTAAAAATTATGATTTATGTTTTAAAAATCAAGTTTTAGTATAAGAAAACAATTCATACTCCTGGTTTTACGAATTACAAGGTTTGAGTTTTCACCTTAATGTATATGTACAGGTATATTTCTTTTTTACAGAGACATTTGGGTTTTAAGTTGACTTAATTAAAAAAAATTTAAACATTCCTCTATGATAAATCAACAACTTTTGTTTGTAAGTTTAATACTAACAAGAACTAAATTTAGTGGTAAAAGATTTAAAAGAATTCCTGTGTCTGGCAACAAAGCAGAACAGAATTCATATACATACATGCATACACCATATATATATATATACAAACAGGAAAATGCACTTATTCATACACCAATACATATATATATGACAGAGATTTAACATGCAATCCTATTTTACTTTTAAGTATAAAAGTTACTCACCTGATTTGTATGAACAGAGGTAGTTTAACTTTGAAATAGCTTTTGCATTTTAAAAACTTGAAACTGAGAAACTTGGATGCTTCTTTTAATTTGATTCTAAACTTTAGTTGTTGAGCTTAAAACTGCTTTGAACCACATGCATGCTGGTTTCCAGAGTTGAAGAGATGAATGCAAGCAGGCTTGAGATGATTCCAGATTGAAAATGAATGCAGACTGGCCTTGTTTTGGTATTTAAAAATTGAGATTACAGGGATTGATTTCTCTTGAATTTGAAGGATGAGATTATAGGTTGTGAATCTGGTTTTTGTGAGGAGTTTGGATTATTGATTTTCAGATTTTGTATTAGAGAATTGGTTTGTTACAGGCTTTGAAAATGAATTGAAATTGTGGTTTTGAGAGGAGTTTGAAAATCAGATTTTAATCTCAGATTTTAGACTAGAGAATGTTTTGAGAAGTGGTACTGATTTGGTTTTCAGATTTTTATTAGAGAAAAAGGTTTTGAGTTTCTTGTTTTTGAAAAGAAATTTGAAAGAATGAAGTAAAGGAAATGTATATGTTTATATAAATAAATTTATGATTTTATAAAAATAAAAGAAAATGAACATAATTAAGACACTTGTCACATATACTTGTTACTTAAATTACACTTGTTAAAATGAAACCTTAGGATAATGACACTTGTCTTTTTAAGTATTTTATTTATTTTAAAAGTAGATAAAACCTTTTCTTGATTTATTAAACACTTATCCTATATATAAATTACTTTTTAAAAGAAACAAAACTAACTATATTTATAAATAAAAGTTTATACAAATATTCTAAAATCCAAAACAATTTAAATATCTATTCTTTTGAATTTCAAAACTTAAATTCAAATTCAAGTTAAATTAGATCCTAAGATTCAATTAAAATATACAATTATTTATCAATTTAAAAATAACAATTCCTTTTAGCATTAAAATTCATACATATAAAAAAAATACATTATATTTATTATTTGAAATTAACATATTTTATAATTTAAACAAGAGATTATATTATCAAGAAATATTTAAAAAGAAATAAAACAAACCATTTTTGTAAATCTTATTTATTTAAACTTTAGTAAAAATATCTTAAACCAATTAAATATTTTCTTGAAGTATTTTAAAACTATAAAATTACTTATTTAAATATCTTTGAAAGTCCAGATTAAATTAAATATAAATTCCCAATTTATCAAAGCTTTTATTTACAATATATATAAATAAATATATATATTCAAATAGAAATATCTTATTAGATTTTAAAAGATAAAATCATCAATTAATACTAATTTAATCAGATTATTAAATTAAATTCAAATCTTATTATCAAAGATTATCCATATCAATTTAATTATTCAACAGATTATTAAATTGATATTGTTAAAATTTCCGGGATATTACATTCCTCCCCCCTTAAAATAATTTCGTCCCCGAAATTTAAACAAAGGTAATTTAATAATCTTATTAAAGATTTTAATTTAAAACACAAGCATATACTATCATCCATATTCTAACAACCATAGCAATCAATTCATCCAATCAAACAATTCTATCTATCTAGACTAAATTCTGGATAAAATACCTCGAGTTTCCCCAAGTATATATATATACCGGGATACTCGCTCTACAAACAATCTAAACTATCAATACTACTAAGCTATAGATCTCCTACTCATCTAGATCTACAGAACTAAACAGAATATCAGACTACAGACGAGTCTGACTCAACTACCAAACTTCCCAAAACTGCAGATTCTAAAACCAGAGATAGATCAAATACGTATTCCCTCAGAGATACGTAAAACTCAATGAATTCCAGTTATCCAAACTGACAATTCAATTCAGAAGACCAAATACTTATCCAAATCAGAACAGAGACGAGATCCAAACATACTCTACTTCACAATTATCCGTAGATTCCAAACTTACTCCTCCTATCCAGAGATACACTCCAAACTGCTTTCGCTGCTCAATTCTGATCTGAGGTAGAACACAAGCACAGACTGGACAACTCATTCCAGAAATAAGGTTCACTGATCCATAAATAAAACTCAGATACTCCAGCAAAACTTGAGCTGCTTCACCAAATCCATCTCTAGGAAACATCCTTCCACTAGACTGAACCACCGGTATCACTCCTGGAATCCAGTCGATAAGAAAACTCAATCTTCAGATGCGGACAAACTTCTGACTTCTCTGAAGACATCCAGAAAAACTCTGACAACCCAAGAGAACACTCAGATAATCGCAAGTCACTTTTGCGATCAACCCAGCCTAATCCCAAACAGACTGTTCTCTCTTTACCAATCAGAACAGCTTACACTTAACTATCCAATTCATCGAAGAAATGGATCCACTCTGCTGCTTCTGAACTTCACTTCCAGAAAAACTGCTCATCTAGAAAACTTCCTGCCATCACAGAATACTCCGAGCTGCACTGCTGATACTGATGCCAAGGACTTCCTACTCCAAAGATCTTCGAGAAACTCGAACTCCAAACCAAACAGAAACACCATGCTGAACTCAGCCACAATACCAAAGCATACACACTTCCTTAATCTTGTTCCAAAGAAAACATCTTCGGGAACATCCATCGTCACTGTATCTCATCATACAGCTACTATTACCTGAGGTATCAAGGTACCATCACTCGCTTTTGCCTCATCGACAGATCCAACTCTACTCATCCACACTTCAAAGATAAACTCCAAACCATTACAGTTTCCTTCGGAGATCGATGAAATCCTTCACCACAGCAAAGCTTACTCGAGACGGTATTGGGTTTACAATCTCGATATATACTTCCAACCTCAAACATTCAAACTCCAACTATTGGTAATTGTGTTACACACATTACCACCTTATCTACCTTTATAACTTATATTGGAAAACCCGAACAGGTAACCCAATAAATAGGTAGAAATATATATATATTTAAAATGATACTTTTTATATAGAAATTATTTCTGGGTAAAATTATTTCATTTACCTCTTTAAAACAATATTGTGTCCGTTGGCCTGGTTCAAGTGTTTAGAGATCCCTATCAATAACGTTAGCTACTCGTATTGACCAGAATCCATATACCACTCAACCGATCAATTAACACAATATAAAACTATTTTTATATAATTAACAATTACGCGCTCTCATATATATATATACACTCGGACTCAAACAGGTTGTTACAGATCCTATCTCTAATGAACAATCCTTCTGAACCTAGGTATTCACTCAACCTAGTGTTCTGATATTCAATTAACCAAAAGCTTAGGCATTCGCTCAACCTATGCTCTGATACCACTGTAACGACCACGACTTTCTCTCCATAGAAAGTCGTATCGTTAATAAGAAAGAAAGGGATAGAAAAGAGAAAAGAAGAGAAAGAAAGAATAACAACACATCAGAATCTCACAGCGGAACGAAACAAAATATATTATATCACATAAATATTACATAGTATCATATACAACACTTATCAGAGTTACATAGATTACACATCATATACTAGACAGTTATAATCATCTGTCTAGTTATTACATCTCAATCCAATACAGAGATCAATACAAAATCAACACAGCGGAAACTACTCTCTATCTACAACGCCAAAGCCTCCTGCTCCATTGCTCCTCCACAATTCGTCAAGGCTAACCTGAATCCCTTGGCTACTCGTAAAAATTTGAGTACCCAAGAGTTTATAAAATAGAAATAAACAACTTGGGTCAGACATGGGTCTGGTGTGAGTAACAGGTTAAACTTGTTTAACTTCAAAACCTTTTGAAAGAAAAAGTATCACGTAAGACTTCCCACAAATAAATATGGGTAAGTTTTTACCTTACGCTAACCAAAACATTTGATAGGAAATTCGATTGTATTATAATAGGGTCTAGGGTTTTCAAGTAAAATACAGAAATAGCTGAAATGCTTACATCTCACATTCCAACATAGTTGGGCACAACTAATACGTACGACACTTATTGGAGTTTGGATTCCATACAATGGCAGGGCTACCGGGGTACCGCCCGTCACAGTACGTGGCCTAGATCACCGTACCGAGGATCACTCCCAATCCCCTGCAACACAAGGCCGGAACATCCCTTACTGGATAATTCCCGCACAAGATACCTCACGGTTGGGATCAGCAACCGCACCACTAAGTCGAAAATAGAAAGGGACATCTAGACAGAGGTAACCTTGTCCTACTTGGGTGCTACCCACTAACCTTGCTGCACCTCCCCTGTTTTAGCCATTCCCGGTTTGTGAGGCTTGAGGTCACGATTACCTTAGAAAAGAACACATCACTTAGAATGCTCATCGTCCACCTGACGATGTTCTGAAAGCATTCAATCCATACAAGTTCGTTCCAGGTTCGAACGAAACCGAAGGCATTATCTCGTTACACTCGTTTTGGAATCACCCTCAGAGTTAATGACAATAACCCTTGCACTCTGAATCTTCATCTTCACTTGATTCACGACCTATCGTAAATTTGGATCGATGTGGTATTCGGGTCTCCAGACCTGGAAATCCGGTATACGGAAACCCGATCCCGGTCTCATCGAAATCCAAAGCGTATCTTTTAAGGCCAAGTTGTTTTAAAGGTTAAAACAATTCAATTCATTATCTTTATACACAAAGAAAGATAATTCACAACAAATAATCAACATTATCAGATAATCCATACAATTCAACTAACATCCATATCACACAGCATATATCTCATCAGAGATATCAATCAATGCCAAGTATTCAGTATTATCATCCATCCATAAGTAATGATTTATATCATCTCTAATTAATTTAAAGTGAATTAAATTAATTACTTCATTTTATAAATCCTTCTTACATAACCATTAATTAATTACAAATTAATTAATTATCCTCTAATTACCTTTTTCAATTAATCATCTTTGATTAATTATCTTTTAATTACCTTCAAGTAATTTATCCTTAATTAATTACTCAAATTAATTATCCTTAACCACTTATTGTAATTAACCTTTTATTACATCATTAATTAATTAACTAAAATTAATTAAGTTAATCAACTATAATTAATTACATTAATCCTTAATTAATTACATTGATTAATCACTTCATTTATTAATTATTACTTAATTAATCAATCTTAATTACATCATTAACTATATCAATTAAGATCCTTAATTACAACTTAATATTTATTAATCACCTTGATTAATCTTCAATCAGTAATTAACTACCCTTAATTACTTTCACTAACTAAATTAATTACTCCTTAATTAATTCCTTAATTTATCCCTTGATTAATTATTCAAAGTAATTAACTCAAATTACTTTCCTTCAATTAATTACTTTCAGTAATTATCTATTATTTACTTCCCTAAATAATAATACCTTATTAATTACATTAAGTAATTATTAATCAAATCATCCATTGATTATTCTAAATTAATTAAACTTAATTAACTTAACTAATCACATTAACTTCCTTAATTACAATGAGTAATAAATTCTCTTAATTACTTCCATTAAGTAATTCATTTAAAACAAATTCTATAATTGATTATCTTTAAATTAATTAATCTAATTAAAAATTAATTACATTAATTAATTATTTAATAATCCATAGTTAATGACCTTCATTAACTATTAACAACTCTTTAATTACTTTTCTTAAGTAATTATCTTAGATTAAGTATTATTAATTTCAAATTAATAAATCTTTATAACCAATTAATTAATCTTTAATTATTTAATTAATTAAGTGTTAACCATAACTTAATTAATATTTAATTACTCTACTAATTAATTCTTAACCATTTATTAATACTCTAATTTATAATCCTTAATTATAAATTAATTATTCCTAATTAATTAATCTTAATTATTAATTAATTTGTTTAAACCTTTAAGTATCTATTAATTAATCCAAATGATTAATTAATCAAATAAATAAATTATCCAATAAATTTTCTAATTAATTCAATGAACACAAATCTCTAATTACTTTAAGATAAAACATTTTCTTATCAAAGGTTAAATTATCATTCTTAAATACATTTGAAGACATCCATTTCAAATTAACTTTTAAATTTCATTTTAAATTCTAGATTTAAAATGAATACTAATTTATCTTTTACAATGTTTTAAACAACATTTCTAAAACTCTTTTAATTTACAAGTTAAAGAAATACTCATTTATAAAGAAGTTTTAAAAGGTGCTAACAAATTCATATTTAAATTTATAAAACTTATTTTAAATCTCAATCTAAGATTCAAAACCAAACTTGAATCCATATATTTAAATCTTTGATTTAAATTTCTGTTTTACTAATTCTTTACAGTTTTAAATTTAGTTTAAAGTTTAAACAGACAGTTTTCTTAAAAACCTGGCAACAACTAAAAGTACTCGAGCCCACCTTATTTTACTTCGAGTCGCAACCCTAATTTCTCCGAGCCTCTCACGAACAAAACCCGAGAACCACTCCTCTGTTTAAAACCCAAACTTCACCAGATATCTCAGTTTCACTGTGCACGTGCACCAGAAATGCGGTCGCCTCCGATCATCCACGACTACGTACGCAAGTCGACGATCATCTCCCAACCTAATTCCGATCATTCAATCTTCAATCCACTCGCGAAATCGAAATCGAGATGAATTTCGAAACCTGGAACAGAAAGACTCAACCATCACCAAAACCTGTCAACACTTCACTCACGTCACTCCGTCCATCAGCGATCTTGAAACTCCGGCCATAAACTCGTCCATGACCATACTTCCATTTTCCCAAACCTCACTGCACTCGATCCATCATAGAAATCGTGATGATCTTTTTACCCAGACTAATTAAAACTAGGGTTAGGAATTTAAATCCTAAATCCAATCTTCCTTAATGCTTTAAAAATCCTTTTGATAATTTTTCTCGAGTCTCTGATCACCCTACTATCTTCAGATAGAAACCCGATCCCCCAGACCAGCTAGATTCCCAGTTCTTCCCAATTTCACCTTTTTAGTTCATCACAAAACTGCTCTCCAAATCCTATACTAAAAATTATGATTTATGTTTTAAAAATCAAGTTTTAGTATAAGAAAACAATTCATACTCCTGGTTTTACGAATTACAAGGTTTGAGTTTTCACCTTAATGTATATGTACAGGTATATTTCTTTTTTACAGAGACATTTGGGTTTTAAGTTGACTTAATTAAAAAAATTTGAAACATTCCTCTATGATAAATCAACAACTTTTGTTTGTAAGTTTAATACTAACAAGAACTAAATTTAGTGGCAAAAGATTTAAAAGAATTCCTGAGTCTGGCAACAAAGCAGAACAGAATTCATATACATACATGCATACACCATATATATATATATATACAAACAGGAAAATGCACTTATTCATACACCAATACATATATATATGACAGAGATTTAACATGCAATCCTATTTTACTTTTAAGTATAAAAGTTACTCACCTGATTTGTATGAACAGAGGTAGTTTAACTTTGAAATAGCTTTTGCATTTTAAAAACTTGAAACTGAGAAACTTGCATGCTTCTTTTAATTTGATTCTAAACTTTAGTTGTTGAGCTTAAAACTGCTTTGAACCACATGCATGCTGGTTTCCAGAGTTGAAGAGATGAATGCAAGCAGGCTTGAGATGATTCCAGATTGAAAATGAATGCAGACTGGCCTTGTTTTGGTATTTAAAAATTGAGATTACAGGGATTGATTTCTCTTGAATTTGAAGGATGAGATTATAGGTTGTGAATCTGGTTTTTGTGAGGAGTTTGGATTATTGATTTTCAGATTTTGTATTAGAGAATTGGTTTGTTACAGGCTTTGAAAATGAATTGAAATTGTGGTTTTGAGAGGAGTTTGAAAATCAGATTTTAATCTCAGATTTTAGACTAGAGAATGTTTTGAGAAGTGGTACTGATTTGGTTTTCAGATTTTTATTAGAGAAAAAGGTTTTGAGTTTCTTGTTTTTGAAAAGAAATTTGAAAGAATGAAGTAAAGGAAATGTATATGTTTATATAAATAAATTTATGATTTTATAAAAATAAAAGAAAATGAACATAATTAAGACACTTGTCACATATACTTGTTACTTAAATTACACTTGTTAAAATGAAACCTTAGGATAATGACACTTGTCTTTTTAAGTATTTTATTTATTTTAAAAGTAGATAAAACCTTTTCTTGATTTATTAAACACTTATCCTATATATAAATTACTTTTTAAAAGAAACAAAACTAACTATATTTATAAATAAAAGTTTATACAAATATTCTAAAATCCAAAACACTTTAAATATCTATTCTTTTGAATTTCAAAACTTAAATTCAAATTCAAGTTAAATTAGATCCTAAGATTCAATTAAAATATACAATTATTTATCAATTTAAAAATAACAATTCCTTTTAGCATTAAAATTCATACATATAAAAAAAATACATTATATTTATTATTTGAAATTAACATATTTTATAATTTAAACAAGAGATTATATTATCAAGAAATATTTAAAAAGAAATAAAACAAACCATTTTTGTAAATCTTATTTATTTAAACTTTAGTAAAAATATCTTAAACCAATTAAATATTTTCTTGAAGTATTTTAAAACTATAAAATTACTTATTTAAATATCTTTGAAAGTCCAGATTAAATTAAATATAAATTCCCAATTTATCAAAGCTTCTATTTACAATATATATAAATAAATATATATATTCAAATAGAAATATCTTATTAGATTTTAAAAGATAAAATCATCAATTAATACTAATTTAATCAGATTATTAAATTAAATTCAAATCTTATTATCAAAGATTATCCATATCAATTTAATTATTCAATAGATTATTAAATTGATATTGTTAAAATTTCCGGGATATTACATTCCTCCCCCCTTAAAATAATTTCGTCCCCGAAATTTAAACAAAGGTAATTTAATAATCTTATTAAAGATTTTAATTTAAAACACAAGCATATACTATCATCCATATTCTAACAACCATAGCAATTAATTCATCCAATCAAACAATTCTATCTATCTAGACTAAATTCTGGATAAAATACCTCGAGTTTCCCCAAGTATATATATATACCGGGATACTCGCTCTACAAACAATCTAAACTATCAATACTACTAAGCTATAGATCTCCTACTCATCTAGATCTACAGAACTAAACAGAATATCAGACTACAGACGAGTCTGACACAACTACCAAACTTCCCAAAACTGCAGATTCTAAAACCAGAGATAGATCAAATACGTATTCCCTCAGAGATACGTAAAACTCAATGAATTCCAGTTATCCAAACTGACAATTCAATTCAGAAGACCAAATACTTATCCAAATCAGAACAGAGACGAGATCCAAACATACTCTACTTCACAATTATCCGTAGATTCCAAACTTACTCCTCCTATCCAGAGATACACTCCAAACTGCTTTCGCTGCTCAATTCTGATCTGAGGTAGAACACAAGCACAGACTGGACAACTCATTCCAGAAATAAGGTTCACTGATCCATAAATAAAACTCAGATACTCCAGCAAAACTTGAGCTGCTTCACCAAATCCATCTCTAGGAAACATCCTTCCACTAGACTGAACCACCGGTATCACTCCTGGAATCCAGTCGATAAGAAAACTCAATCTTCAGATGCGGACAAACTTCTGACTTCTCTGAAGACATCCAGAAAAACTCTGACAACCCAAGAGAACACTCAGATAATCGCAAGTCACTTTTGCGATCAACCCAGCCTAATCCCAAACAGACTGTTCTCTCTTTACCAATCAGAACAGCTTACACTTAACTATCCAATTCATCGAAGAAATGGATCCACTCTGCTGCTTCTGAACTTCACTTCCAGAAAAACTGCTCATCCAGAAAACTTCCTGCCATCACAGAATACTCCGAGCTGCACTGCTGATACTGATGCCAAGGACTTCCTACTCCAAAGATCTTCGAGAAACTCGAACTCCAAACCAAACAGAAACACCATGCTGAACTCAGCCACAATACCAAAGCATACACACTTCCTTAATCTTGTTCCAAAGAAAACATCTTCGGGAACATCCATCGTCACTGTATCTCATCATACAGCTACTATTACCTGAGGTATCAAGGTACCATCACTCGCTTCTGCCTCATCGACAGATCCAACTCTACTCATCCACACTTCAAAGATAAACTCCGAACCATTACAGTTTCCTTCGGAGATCGATGAAATCCTTCACCATAGCAAAGCTTACTCGAGACGGTATTGGGTTTACAATCTCGATATATACTTCCAACCTCAAACATTCAAACTCCAACTATTGGTAATTGTGTTACACACACTACCACCTTATCTACCTTTATAACTTATATTGGAAAACCCGAACAGGTAACCCAATAAATAGGTAGAAATATATATATATTTAAAATGATACTTTTTATATAGAAATTATTTCTGGGTAAAATTATTTCATTTACCTCTTTAAAACAATATTGTGTCCGTTGGCCTGGTTCAAGTGTTTAGAGATCCCTATCAATAACGTTAGCTACTCGTATTGACCAAAATCCATATACCACTCAACCGATCAATTAACACAATATAAAACTATTTTTATATAATTAACAATTACGCGCTCTCATATATATATATACACTCGGACTCAAACAGGTTGTTACAGATCCTATCTCTAATGAACAATCCTTCTGAACCTAGGTATTCACTCAACCTAGTGTTCTGATATTCAATTAACCAAAAGCTTAGGCATTCGCTCAACCTATGCTCTAATACCACTGTAACGACCACGACTTTCTCTCCATAGAAAGTCGTATCGCTAATAAGAAAGAAAGGGATAGAAAAGAGAAAAGAAGAGAAAGAAAGAATAACAACACATCAGAATCTCACAGCGGAACGAAACAAAATATATTATATCACATAAATATTACATAGTATCATATACAACACTTATCAGAGTTACATAGATTACACATCATATACTAGACAGTTATAATCATCTGTCTAGTTATTACATCTCAATCCAATACAGAGATCAATACAAAATCAACACAGCGGAAACTACTCTCTATCTACAACGCCGAAGCCTCCTGCTCCATTGCTCCTCCACAATTCGTCAAGGCTAACCTGAATCCCTTGGCTACTCGTAAAAATTTGAGTACCCAAGAGTTTATAAAATAGAAATAAACAACTTGGGTCAGACATGGGTCTGGTGTGAGTAACAGGTTAAACTTGTTTAACTTCAAAACCTTTTGAAAGAAAAAGTATCACGTAAGACTTCCCACAAATAAATATGGGTAAGTTTTTACCTTACGCTAACCAAAACATTTGATAGGAAATTCGATTGTATTATAATAGGGTCTAGGGTTTTCAAGTAAAATACAGAAATAGCTGAAATGCTTACATCTCACATTCCAACATAGTTGGGCACAACTAATACGTACGGCACTTATTGGAGTTTGGATTCCATACAATGGCAGGGCTACCGGGGTACCGCCCGTCACAGTACGTGGCCTAGATCACCGTACCGAGGATCACTCCCAATCCCCTGCAACACAAGGCCGGAACATCCCTTACTGGATAATTCCCGCACAAGATACCTCACGGTTGGGATCAGCAACCGCACCACTAAGTCGAAAATAGAAAGGGACATCTAGACAGAGGTAACCTTGTCCTACTTGGGTGCTACCCACTAACCTTGCTGCACCTCCCCTGTTTTAGCCATTCCCGGTTTGTGAGGCTTAAGGTCACGATTACCTTAGAAAAGAACACATCACTTAGAATGCTCATCGTCCACCTGACGATGTTCTGAAAGCATTCAATCCATACAAGTTCGTTCCGGGTTCGAACGAAACCGAAGGCATTATCTCGTTACACTCGTTTTGGAATCACCCTCAGAGTTAACGACAATAACCCTTGCACTCTGAATCTTCATCTTCACTTGATTCACGACCTATCGTAAATTTGGATCGATGTGGTATTCGGGTCTCCAGACCTGGAAATCTGGTATACGGAAACCCGATCCCGGTCTCATCGAAATCCAAAGCGTATCTTTTAAGGCCAAGTTGTTTTAAAGGTTAAAACAATTCAATTCATTATCTTTATACACAAAGAAAGATAATTCACAACAGATAATCAACATTATCAGATAATCCATACAATTCAACTAACATCCATATCACACAGCATATATCTCATCAGAGATATCAATCAATGCCAAGTATTCAGTATTATCATCCATCCATAAGTAATGATTTATATCATCTCTAATTAATTTAAAGTGAATTAAATTAATTACTTCATTTTATAAATCCTTCTTACATAACCATTAATTAATTACAAATTAATTAATTATCCTCTAATTATCTTTTTCAATTAATCATCTTTGATTAATTATCTTTTAATTACCTTCAAGTAATTTATCCTTAATTAATTACTCAAATTAATTATCCTTAACCACTTATTGTAATTAACCTTTTATTACATCATTAATTAATTAACTAAAATTAATTAAGTTAATCAACTATAATTAATTACATTAATCCTTAATTAATTACATTGATTAATCACTTCATTTATTAATTATTACTTAATTAATCAATCTTAATTACATCATTAACTATATCAATTAAGATCCTTAATTACAACTTAATATTTATTAATCACCTTGATTAATCTTCAATCAGTAATTAACTACCCTTAATTACTTTCACTAACTAAATTAATTACTCCTTAATTAATTCCTTAATTTATCCCTTGATTAATTATTCAAAGTAATTAACTCAAATTACTTTCCTTCAATTAATTACTTTCAGTAATTATCTATTATTTACTTCCCTAAATAATAATACCTTATTAATTACATTAAGTAATTATTAATCAAATCATCCATTGATTATTCTAAATTAATTAAACTTAATTAACTTAACTAATCACATTAACTTCCTTAATTACAATGAGTAATAAATTCTCTTAATTACTTCCATTAAGTAATTCATTTAAAACAAATTCTATAATTGATTATCTTTAAATTAATTAATCTAATTAAAAATTAATTACATTAATTAATTATTTAATAATCCATAGTTAATGACCTTCATTAACTATTAACAACTCTTTAATTACTTTTCTTAAGTAATTATCTTAGATTAAGTATTATTAATTTCAAATTAATAAATCTTTATAACCAATTAATTAATCTTTAATTATTTAATTAATTAAGTGTTAACCATAACTTAATTAATATTTAATTACTCTACTAATTAATTCTTAACCATTTATTAATACTCTAATTTATAATCCTTAATTATAAATTAATTATTCCTAATTAATTAATCTTAATTATTAATTAATTTGTTTAAACCTTTAAGTATCTATTAATTAATCCAAATGATTAATTAATCAAATAAATAAATTATCCAATAAATTTTCTAATTAATTCAATGAACACAAATCTCTAATTACATTAAGATAAAACATTTTCTTATCAAAGGTTAAATTATCATTCTTAAATACATTTGAAGACATCCATTTCAAATTAACTTTTAAATTTCATTTTAAATTCTAGATTTAAAATGAATACTAATTTATCTTTTACAATGTTTTAAACAACATTTCTAAAACTCTTTTAATTTACAAGTTAAAGAAATACTCATTTATAAAGAAGTTTTAAAAGGTGCTAACAAATTCATATTTAAATTTATAAAACTTATTTTAAATCTCAATCTAAGATTCAAAACCAAACTTGAATCCATATATTTAAATCTTTGATTTAAATTTCTGTTTTACTAATTCTTTACAGTTTTAAATTTAGTTTAAAGTTTAAACAGACAGTTTTCTTAAAAACCTGGCAACAACTAAAAGTACTCGAGCCCACCTTATTTTACTTCGAGTCGCAACCCTAATTTCTCCGAGCCTCTCACGAACAAAACCCGAGAACCACTCCTCTGTTTAAAACCCAAACTTCACCAGATATCTCAGTTTCACTGTGCACGTGCACCAGAAATGCGGTCGCCTCCGATCATCCACGACTACGTACGCAAGTCGACGATCATCTCCCAACCTAATTCTGATCATTCAATCTTCAATCCACTCGCGAAATCGAAATCGAGATGAATTTCGAAACCTGGAACAGAAAGACTCAACCATCACCAAAACCTGTCAACACTTCACTCACGTCACTCCGTCCATCAGCGATCTTGAAACTCCGGCCATAAACTCGTCCATGACCATACTTCCATTTTCCCAAACCTCACTGCACTCGATCCATCATAGAAATCGTGATGATCTTTTTACCCAGACTAATTAAAACTAGGGTTAGGAATTTAAATCCTAAATCCAATCTTCCTTAATGCTTTAAAAATCCTTCTGATAATTTTTCTCGAGTCTCTGATCACCCTACTATCTTCAGATAGAAACCCGATCCCCCAGACCAGCTAGATTCCCAGTTCTTCCCAATTTCACCTTTTTAGTTCATCACAAAACTGCTCTCCAAATCCTATACTAAAAATTATGATTTATGTTTTAAAAATCAAGTTTTAGTATAAGAAAACAATTCATACTCCTGGTTTTACGAATTACAAGGTTTGAGTTTTCACCTTAATGTATATGTACAGGTATATTTCTTTTTTACAGAGACATTTGGGTTTTAAGTTGACTTAATTAAAAAAATTTTAAACATTCCTCTATGATAAATCAACAACTTTTGTTTGTAAGTTTAATACTAACAAGAACTAAATTTAGTGGTAAAAGATTTAAAAGAATTCCTGAGTCTGGCAACAAAGCAGAACAGAATTCATATACATACATGCATACACCATATATATATATACAAACAGGAAAATGCACTTATTCATACACCAATACATATATATGACAGAGATTTAACATGCAATCCTATTTTACTTTTAAGTATAAAAGTTACTCACCTGATTTGTATGAACAGAGGTAGTTTAACTTTGAAATAGCTTTTGCATTTTAAAAACTTGAAACTAAGAAACTTGGATGCTTCTTTTAATTTGATTCTAAACTTTAGTTGTTGAGCTTAAAACTGCTTTGAACCACATGCATGCTGGTTTCCAGAGTTGAAGAGATGAATGCAAGCAGGCTTGAGATGATTCCAGATTGAAAATGAATGCAGACTGGCCTTGTTTTGGTATTTAAAAATTGAGATTACAGGGATTGATTTCTCTTGAATTTGAAGGATGAGATTATAGGTTGTGAATCTGGTTTTTGTGAGGAGTTTGGATTATTGATTTTCAGATTTTGTATTAGAGAATTGGTTTGTTACAGACTTTGAAAATGAATTGAAATTGTGGTTTTGAGAGGAGTTTGAAAATCAGATTTTAATCTCAGATTTTAGACTAGAGAATGTTTTGAGAAGTGGTACTGATTTGGTTTTCAGATTTTTATTAGAGAAAAAGGTTTTGAGTTTCTTGTTTTTGAAAAGAAATTTGAAAGAATGAAGTAAAGGAAATGTATATGTTTATATAAATAAATTTATGATTTTATAAAAATAAAAGAAAATGAACATAATTAAGACACTTGTCACATATACTTGTTACTTAAATTACACTTGTTAAAATGAAACCTTAGGATAATGACACTTGTCTTTTTAAGTATTTTATTTATTTTAAAAGTAGATAAAACCTTTTCTTGATTTATTAAACACTTATCCTATATATAAATTACTTTTTAAAAGAAACAAAACTAACTATATTTATAAATAAAAGTTTATACAAATATTCTAAAATCCAAAACAATTTAAATATCTATTCTTTTGAATTTCAAAACTTAAATTCAAATTCAAGTTAAATTAGATCCTAAGATTCAATTAAAATATACAATTATTTATCAATTTAAAAATAACAATTCCTTTTAGCATTAAAATTCATACATATAAAAAAAAATACATTATATTTATTATTTGAAATTAACATATTTTATAATTTAAACAAGAGATTATATTATCAAGAAATATTTAAAAAGAAATAAAACAAACCATTTTTGTAAATCTTATTTATTTAAACTTTAGTAAAAATATCTTAAACCAATTAAATATTTTCTTGAAGTATTTTAAAACTATAAAATTACTTATTTAAATATCTTTGAAAGTCCAGATTAAATTAAATATAAATTCCCAATTTATCAAAGCTTCTATTTACAATATATATAAATAAATATATATATTCAAATAGAAATATCTTATTAGATTTTAAAAGATAAAATCATCAATTAATACTAATTTAATCAGATTATTAAATTAAATTCAAATCTTATTATCAAAGATTATCCATATCAATTTAATTATTCAACAGATTATTAAATTGATATTGTTAAAATTTCCGGGATATTACAGTTACATTATAACAATAACAACAAACAACAAACGATAATAACCAAATATTATCGTTCATTAACATCCAAACACACCACATATAGCTTATAATAATTTCTGAAAAATTATTCCTTCATATATAAAATATAATTTAGGTAAAATTATTTCATTTACCCAGTTTAAAATAATACAATGTCGGTTTGTCTTGTTTAAGCGTTTAGAAACCGCTATCGATATTGTGGCCACATATCAACCAGAATTCATAACCACTCAATAGATAAATTAAGATAGCATAAAACATTTTTATATCACTAACGATTACATGCTCATATATATACACTAAACTCATCATAGGGTCTTGCTTACCTTATCTCAAATGAGTAAATTCTCACCAAAGCCTAGGTGTTCGCTCAACCCTAGCTTTGATACCACGTGTAACGACCCGCTTTTCCGTACAACTCAAGCTGACAATAAACCACACATGTCCAACCCAAATCAAATGGAAAGACAGATAGTTAGGGGAAAGAAAGAAGAAAGAAGAAGAGAAGAGAAGAGAAGAGGAAGAGAGATGAAGCTAATAACAACACAGAATCTCACAATCGTAGCGGAATAACATATAATATAATATTAATGATTTTTACAAAAGAGAAACTATTATATACAAACATCCACCAGAGCACAAAGACAATCATAATCATCGGTTTGGACAGTTATAACAACCTATCCTCATAATTGCTGATGATTTCAATATAAAACAACGCAAATAAACATATATGTAAATACGTCTCTAGGCCTCAGCTCGTCTCATGAAGCTCCGAAGCATTCCAACTAAATCTGTAATATGCTCGGTCTGACCCGAGCATTATGATAAAATAACACCCGAGTTAGTCTCAAAAACCAGCGTAAGAAAACACACCCAACTGGATTTTTAAAGTTATAGAAACCTTTCAAAAATTAAAGGTATCTCGTAAGACCACGCCGCACATAAACATGGACGGGTTTTTACCTTACGATAACCAAAACATTTCATATGATATCCTCTAATATTATGATAGTGCCTAATATACAAGTACTTATTAATCATAGCCGAAATTTTTACATTAATTAAATTCCAACATACTAGGTTCTACAACCAAAACCGAAGGCTCATATTAGAGAATAGATTCCAACTATGAAAGGGTAAGGGTCTACCCACCGAATCCGTACACCTCTAGATAAAATGTATGGGAGGTTACAATACGTTGCACCTCTAATACTCAGGACCGACACTACCCCCTTCTCGAGTAGCACCGAATATGTTCACCCCTTGGTTGCAATCAACAACCACACGTTGGGATCTCCAAGCATACATGAATATCGCTCTAGACTTGGGATGATCATAACTTACTTGGGTGCGACCCACTTAGCCTTGCCACAATACCCTGCTTTATCATTTCCTGAGTGTGAGGCTCGGAAAGGCCACGCTCTTACCATTTCTTCCTAGCAAACCATCTTAGAATGCTAATATTTCCCTCCAGGAAACCAATGCAATAATAGCATTCATCCATACAAGTTTATTCTGGGACTGAACGAAATGCTTGAGAACTCCATCTCCAATTCCATCATCTTCAAGATGTCTTTACTTCGAACGCTTGTGTTGGATCGAAGTGGTTTTCAGATAACAAATCCGATCCCGATCTCTTCGAAACAGCATTCGACAATTTCCAGTAAACTCAACCTCAGTTCTTTAGGAAATAAACAGACAAAGATAAGATCAGAAATCACCTCCTAATCATTAGTGGACGGATTTCCTTATCATTGTCCTAGAAGAATGAAATGAGATTTACACGCACGGTACAACTTCATCGGAGATGACCGTGCTACATAACTCATGTATTTCTTCTAGATATTTCCAAAGTTACATTTGGGTCCAAATTCGATAGTCGGTTATTTAACTATTGAATAACAAACATTCAATTAGGGATTTAATTCCGTAGGAAAAACCAACATTTTGTTAAGCATCAAGCAGCACTAAGCCTTCTTGATTAATCTTTTCATTAATTAAAACCATCTTGTAATGCTAGTATCAAAATACTTTTAAAAAGATATATTCACAAACCCTTCTATTTTCAATACTTAGAAAATATCCATATACTTATCTCAACGGTATAAGTATATTTACCAAACACTGAGGAAGATCTCTCTTTTACCAAATTCCAAAATTATTTATAAACTCCATTGTAAATTTCTAAAATCATTTATAAATTATTTTCCAAGTCATTTATAATCCCTTTATAAAACCATGCAATTATTTATAAATTCCTTTTTATAAATCTATCAACCCATTTGTAAAATTCATTTATAAATATTCATCTATTTATAAACCTCTTTACTTTGTAAATAATCTTCCTTTAAATCTTCAAACCATTTTATAAGTTCCTCTTATAAAAATCCGAGTTCGTTTACAAAACTCTATTTATGAATCTCGAAACCATATAAATAGATAATTATTATTAACTTTTAACCTCTCAAAAATAATAACTAATAATTTAAATCATTAGGAATAAAACAATCGTTAGATCTTCACCATACCATTAATAATGATAAGTAACATAAATATTATTAATAATCATTTTTATTAATTCCAAACCATATTAATAATTTAAATAATTAACCCTTCAACATATTTAAATATTAATAAACAACCTTAAGCAATATTAATATGAGTAACCAACTTTTGGAACATAACTTATTTCCTCGATAAAATCCATACTTAAATCTTTAATCCAGGTGTTCCCATATTTATAAGAGTATTTTATATAAATCTCCTTTCAATTTTATAGAATTTCTATTTTATAAAATTCCTTTATTTACAAAGTTCTATTTATAAATTAATTTTACTATCAAAATCCACTTATAAATCTATTTCTTTATTAATCAAATTTATTTATAAAATCCATTTATAAATCCATCTACCCAACAAACTTCAAATCCATTTACAAAATATTTATAAATTCCGATTGTAAATCTATTTCTTATTTATAAAATATTGCTTCTATAAATCTTTATTTATAATCTTATTCAACAATCCCAAATTAAATTATTTCTCAAAACTATACTTTTATAACATCAAAGACTATAACTTTTTATTTGTTTAAAAACAAATCCATTCCTCTTAATAATTTAAAAATCATTAAAACATATATACTTTCGAAAATCACCCCAAAATCCTTTTAACATCAAAATGTCATTTTTAGTATTTCAGAATACCAAAATTAAGGCCTAGTGCTACTAAAGCACTAATTAAGCAAAATCAAATCCATGTCATCAGTATGGCATTCAACCAGTCATATATCACTATATATATGAAAATAAAATCAACATTGTGAGGAATCATGTTGGATCCCTCCAACCCATCTCCCTGCATCACATATAGTATATAATCAGAAAAATATAAATCAACCGCTTCAAGGTGGGATTCGTGTACAAAGGGTAATCCGCTCTTACATGGGAACGTAATAGGGTCTCATCCGCTCTAAGGACGGGAATATATCCAAACCAACTAATAATAATTAGTAAATTATCCAAACAACCAATAACTATCAATAATAAATATCCAATATTAGATAGATTATTTTATCGACTATATAAATTTTCCGATTAACCAAAAAGGTGAGATTAACTCACATTGATTTAATAGTTGCCAAATCATTTCGTTTTGAATTAAAATTGAATGAATGTCCAATTTTAACCCAAAATTCCAACTTGCTCTGAATTCGTCCAATCCAATTCTATAACGTAGCCTTCGTCGATACGATCGCAACGTGACTCGTCGCGCCTTATTTGGACCTCGTATAAGTTTGATATGGGTTAACGAACATTTAAATCAATTAAACTATAACTAACTTAAATTAAATAAATTTAAACTATTAACTAATTACACTCACCCCTCCCTCTCGTTTCAGGCACCAACAATAATCCAACATTACGACCCTCAATCGATTACCGCCACTTGCTGCCATCATCCCATGCGCCCACGATCACGCCGCCACCACGCACACATTCCCTCTGCCTCGCGTGCCGCCGCGCGTCGTCGACGAACCCCTAAAATCGAGCTCAGTTCGACCACGAACGCTGCCTATTTTCTACAGCCTCACCGCGTCAACAACGATCTCCACTATCTGATCGCTTCTCTTCAATGAGGCACACCATTCCACAGTTTGGGTCGAGGCATGATTCGACCTCTGGTGGTCCCATCGAACCACGGCCTTTCGATCGAGAGAGGGATTTTAAAATTTTAAATTGAAAAGTAAATGACTAAACTCTGGTTTGGGTCGTAATTTATAATAAGGGAGGTGTGGGTCGACATGCTTGGGTATGGGCTGGGTCTTAGGTATGGCTAAAGCATGGTTAACTACATATATATATTATATTATAAAATGTCCATCTTTTAAACGTCCAAAAATTTTGAACTCCAAACGAGACGTGTCGCCTAGCGTTCTATATGTTATACCCCTATTCCGAATGCAATAGAACTATTCTTAGGACCTAATTCGATCATATACAGAAGATAACTTTTCAAACCCACTTATATTAAATTAAATTCCTTTAATTAGTTTCTACAAGTTTCGGTCTTGCACGTCCAAACGATACATCCGATCACCATGAAATTCGATGGTATATAATAATTTACTATTACGGATCCAATGAAACAAGTTTCATCGAAATCCAAGACAGTGCCCCAAAAGGCTATTTTTACACGTTAATTAAAACAAATAATTTCAAAAATCAATTAAATCACTTTTAAATCAAATTTAAAAGTTTACTATCTTCCTTCTTATTCAAATAGAATTTAAATCAACTTTAGAAATCGTTTTCATTCACATAAAATTCAAGATTCAGTTATTTAAGCAATTTTAATTATTCAATTTAACAATTTAATTATATAATAATTTGCTATATTTGAAATTCAACTTATTTAACCTATAAAATTAACTTTTCAATATTTAAAGTCAATTAAATCACTACAAGAAAAAATACCATCAACAGCACCTAATGTCAGCGTTTGTGACTTAAGTGCGGTCATTAAAAATTTTGGGGGGAAAATTTTCCGTGTGAACGCTGACAAAAGTTAAATTATACAATTTTTGCGCCATTTTTTTCACTTCCCCTAATTCCTCTTTTCATCCTTCCCTACCTTGAAACATTTTCATCACGTAAAAAGAAGAAAACATCTCTTCCAATCATCAAAATTCGCCTACATCACCGTCGCTTCATTAAACTTCTCCATTCATCATTCAGAGATCTCGTTCATCTTTCAGATATCGTCTACAGGTACAACGCCATCAATTTTTTAGGTTTAAATGGGTTGTTTGATTCTATATAGGTTTAAAATGGGTTCTTTCAATTTTGAACGTATTTTCAACACGTTCAAACATCATTCATCAATCGCGATTTAGAATTGAAGTATTTCCGTATTTCCTTTTCTTTGTGTCCAATTTTAGTTCTTCGATTTTCTAATATTAGTATTTTCAACATCGATGAGTTGGGTACTTGTACTTCTCACTTTTCACCTTATTCATTATCTAATATTCTCGTTGTTGATTTAGCTGAAGTAAGAAAATTCATGATTAAGTTGATTCATAGGGAGAAGTTTGTTCAGAATTAGTCGCCCACTGTAGTGCAAAACTGAAGAAAGGTTATTTAAAACTGAGATACAAAATTATTACCTTTCATATTTAAGTTGTATCTTGAATAATGTGTAATTGTTGGTTGTATTCAAGATATTATGTTAACTATATTCTTTTAAAAAATGAATTTTGATAACATCAAGTCATATGCTCATCTACATTATCAGGCGTTGCCATGATGTTAACTATATTTATTTATTGCAATTTTTTAACCACTGAGATTAATTTTCCCATCTGGATGCTCCTTTTTGGCCCACCTGATAAAAGAAAAATGATGCTAGCCAAAGCTGCCACTTCAGAATAAGATGCTACATTTTTCAATATTTTTGCACCTTCCTTGACATTAAAAAGAGTACTTATTTGGTAGAAAATTTTATAGTGTTTAATTTCAGTTTAACCATAGAGTTAAAATTTGGGTTCCTTGAGTTATTTTGAATTATTCTCTAAAACTACTACTGAAAAAATATATAGTATTTTAAAGCTTAAACAACCAAATCTAAAGCAAATAGGTGAGTAAACACGTGCAGTTCTAGTTTTGATTCTCTTGCATGTTGTTGTTTAATGGATGGTGAGTGGTTGAATAATTTCTGGTTGTTGATCTTTGTTGTTGTGCACTATAACATGCATTTTCTTTATTTTGTTTACTATAGCTCATTACCATCATCTCAACAGGGATTGTTGATATATATCATTGTTTGATATGCATGTAATTTAGTCAGTTCCCAAGCTATGCCTGTTTGCTTTATTTTGTTTTTTTACAAGCAGTTAATATTTGCTTTATCATGAAAATATTCCCAATGCTGCAATGGTTTCAATTTTGCCCAGTCGTTCCCAAGCTATGCCTGTTTGCTTTATTTTGTTATTAAGTCTGAGTGATTAAACACATTTTTTTTATAAAGTGAAATCCTTTAAATTATCTTTATTCTGGATTAAAAATACTAAGCATCATGAACATATGGATGCCCTGAGTTTGATCTTTGCATTGTGCATTGGGTAAAGGGGATCAGATTGTTTTAGCCCTTAAGAGTTTCAAATAAAGTTTGTTTTTCCTAAATAAAGTGGCATACTGTATATTAACATGGTTGCATGGTTTCAAACTTTTTGGGTATTCATGGCTTTCTTTCGCAATTGGTTTTGAAACACATGGATTTGGGCATAGTTAAGACTTTAAAAGGGATCATAGGGACTTTTGAATATCTACTTTTTTCTAGCAAAAGCTATGGTTTTATGAATTTGAAGTCTACATAATATTAAGATAATTACATTCATTATTTCTAATTGGGCATTAGCAGTTTAAAAGACACATGGTTGTCATAATATATTTTCTATGGTTTTATGGTTTCCTGCTTGATATTATATTTTCTAAATGCAGTTGTAGAAAATTGGAAATTTTGAGATAAGATGTCAATAATACTTGTGTAATAATTTTGGAAAAAAATTCCCTTGGAAAGATAAATAGTCAATTAGAATCAAAGATGGAAAAATATTACTTCATGCTACAAGCAGAGAAAAAAATACAAAGAACACATAACAAATTCCACATTCAAAAGCACATAAGAAAATATTAAAGGAAGAAAAAGATTTTACAATAACATTGCAAAAAAATTTCTAATCAGTAGTTATGTTCAAATAAATTTACAAAATTCATTTATAATGCTTCATATATTTTGTAGACCACAACCTAAATTTTTTATTTTTATCAGTAATTAGATTTTAATATTTGTAGCAATCCTAAGTATTTCTAGTTGAATCTCACTTTTTTTACCTCCTCTTTTTAAGCTTAGAATCCATTTTAGGAAAATTATAAATACTGATGAAAAAAAGTATTCTCAATTTTAATTGGCATTTGTAAAATAACATAGTACATGTTTTAAAACTTAGCATTTGAGATGATATTAATGTTTAATCCATTATTAATTTCAGATCTCAAATTTTAACCAAAAAATAATTTTCATAACTGTTTTTTTGTTCTAATTGAAATATTTTTAATGTTTAGAGTTCATCTTCTAAATTCATGAAATTTGGATTTGAGAAACAACTGAACTAATGTCAAATGAGGTCTCAGTTTTGAGGAGCTCAGTTTTGTTAAAACTGAGCATGACAAAACTGAGGTCTCAGCTCTCAGTTTTGAGGAGCTCACTCAGTTTTGAAACAAAAATGAGCTGACCTCCTCTTTTTTTGAGATATAGAAGTTACCGGATGGTGGGAAGGTTGTTTGGAATTGTTGAGTTGCTTCTAGTTATGATGGGGAGATGGTTGAGAGGTTCAGGGAAAGTGCTGTGTTGTCTGGTTGTTTATGTGTAGTGGCAGTGAATGGAGGTTATGAAGCTTATGAGTGTAGGGACAGTGAATGTACGTAGGGACAGTTTCAAATGAATTAGCTGACATGTTCATATTTCATGGTTCAAGAATATGTCATCTAATATCAAAAAGAAAAGAGACGTCAAAATTGAGATTAAGAATAATATTAGAGCATCTCCTGTAGACGATTACATAATGTAATACATATACTACGAGCACCTCTCCGGCAGCGATTACATAATACAATCGGTTACATTTCGAGGCTATTTAGTTACAAATTTATAATCAGTTTGAGCGTTTGTTGAGCAAGCGCTCGGTGTTCAGACGTTTGCTGAACAAGCGCCACTTCATGTACCTTATGAAACGTAACATCGATGCAACTTTTTTTTTTTGGTGAAAGAGTGGTCCTCTTACGAGGAGAGCATGAATAATTTTATTAATTAATAACCTGAAATTTGTTCAAGTGTCCGATGGGTACAACAAAAATCAATATACAGGATCATAATTGCGATGATCAACAAACAAGACTGGAAGAGCAAAACATAAATATATTTACAATTATTTATAATGGAAAACTACTGAAAGGGGCTGTGAGAGATCGATGAAAGAGCTAATGCCTTAGAGATGCATGAGTAACTATCAAGGAGAATATTTGTATGATGATGCCTCTACTTATAGGGCCAGGCTGTTAGCAGGTTGTACTATTCTTTTATTTTCACAGTTGAAGTTCTATATGAATGGTAGTCCTGTTGTTAGTTCGTATCATTTGTGGCTTCAGTCTTTGCTGCTTGTCATTCTCTGTTGATTTTTTTTACAAATACAGATAGTAGAATTGGGGAGGTTTTCCGTCCTTCATGATTATGTGAAGTTTACTAGCTTACTGTTGTAGTTGCAGTTGATGCTCTTTATTTACATTCGAATTTGAAATTACTAAGAATGCACTACTTGGAGTAGGTTTCTTAATGGATATCCGAAAAATTCGAAATCCATCCGCATTCTAAAAGCAGATAAATATCTGATATTCGAACATGCGGATGCGAAGTCATTCGCATCTGAAAATTATTCGTTCATTTTTTGTTAAGATTATAGTTTAAAATACAATACTACAATCAAAAATATTTATTTATTGTTTTATTAGGTTGGTGGTTTCTATTATATGTACTTAATGTATGTTAACTGCTCAAAACTATTTATTACAATCATATTTATTTATTTGTAACACATTTATAACCAATGAGATTGAAATCTTTTTTACGTTAAAATAAAATTTCTATTTATATTTCTTTATTAATAGGTGGTTGTTGGTTGATTGGATGATTATTTTATTTCCGTCTGTATCCGCGGATATGGACATTCATGTGAATGAAATGTGTACAGATATATGTGAATATTGTTATGTTTCCTACTGTCATCCTCTTGTAGAAGAAAACTGAAGATACTTATGGGATCAACAATTGTTGCTGGGTGATGGTTGTGGGTAATGTTTATTATGCATTGAAAGTTTAATAATTAAAAGGGAAGACTAACATAACCAGTACTGTTCTTTTATTTTCACAATTGAAGTTCTATGTTGATGGTAGTCCCGTTATTACTTAGGATCATTTGTGGCTTCAGTCTTTGCTGCTTGTCATTCTCCATTGATTTTTTTACAAATACAGATCGTAGAATTGGGGAGGATTGGCGTACTTCATGATTATGTGCAGTTTACTAGCTTGCATTTGTATTTGCAGTTGATGCTTGTTATTTACTTATGAATTTGAAATTATAAAAACTACACTATATAATTACTGTTGCTATACAATAACTAATGTTCTAAGCTCTAAATATTTTCATATATCCACGTTTTGGATTATTTTTAGTTAAATTGCATTACCGGGAGATTGCTTAGTATATTATTATTATTGTTCACTACTAACCCCTTTTATAAGCCTAACAATAATAATATTATTCTGGTCTACTTAATCGGTCCTTTAGGCTTATAAAGTCGATTAGCATATTATTATTATTGTTCACTCAGGCTTATAAAGGGGGAGTGTATTATTACTAAAATGATTTAGGGTCCGCAAGCTAATTGAATAACAATGATAAAACTGAATTTTGGCGGGTGAAACAAGCAGTTGTTCATATGCAATTGTAACGTAAACCTGGTGAAATAAGCAGTTGCTCATATGCAATTGTAACGTAAACCTCTAATTATAGTTGTATCTTTGTACATTAAAAGTTGACGATTTTGGTCTTTTCCGTGGCAACCGTTTTTAAGTGCGTGTGCATTTGTGGTATTCTTGTGATGTCGTGAATAAGATTTGATAAGAAAGTACTTTCACCGGTGGACAACAGTCATTGAAATTTAGTGTGTGATCTTCATGAATGGTAGGAAGAAGAGAAATGGCTTTGATAACAGGGTGGACAACGCTCCCACAACAGTGTTGGAGATGGGATTAATAACGATGAGGGTGTTTCCATTGATAACAGGGCAAAAAATGGCTTTGAACGGCCTTTTAGTCTGCTGGTTCCTTTGATTTCGTTATACTGACAGAAAGTCATAAAGAAGGAAAAATAATTGGAAAGTTAGCATCGCTTGGATTTTGTTTGGTTTGGATGATTGATTTTGATTAAGCCTAATTTTTTTCTAGGTAAGGATAACATATTATATTATTTGAAAAAAAGATGCATGTCAAATGGACATAAAGTCTTTTCACCTGAAAAGAGGACAACTTGTTTTCTAGTATGAAGGACGGCAGGAAGTCTTATTTTGAAATTAGAAGATATAATTATATTTCAATAGTCTATAAAACACATAAATTGTGAACTAATTTATAGATTACACAAAACACCAAGAGGTTGTTTTCATGGTTACTTTAGAGAAAGTTTATACGGTTGATCTCTTCTACTATAAATGAAGAGTCGGAAAAAAAAATTTAAATAAGGTATTGATATACTAATATCTGTCCTTTGTTCAAAAACACGTTTCTTCTACTTTTTAAATATAGGCAATCGTTAGTGAAATAAAGAGTAAGTTATTTTAAACAAGAGAAAATAACTTGCACAATTTGATTATTTTTTGTTCCAAATTAATAGTAGCAATGTGAATAGTAACCTTTTTGTTTACTGTATATACAATTGAAATCTATTTTTAATAGGATGAGTAAATGGTGAGACAAAAGCATAGGCTAAAACTCTCGAATGGAATGAAAAATGCAACTACATCAGCGCAAATATTGTTGTACCAAAAATTAAGGATCATTGGCGAACAAGGAGTCAACAATAATATATGAAACTATAATCATATGTTGCAGAGTTGCAATGAATGCAAGATTTACAAGAAACTTGACAAAAATAAGAAATTGGTTGGTTCATCCTTAAAGCATGTTAGATGAGCATAGTTACTTAAATGGATAACCTACACCATTCCACAAAGTATTTACAAATATTGATCTTATTAACATAATTTTTATTCATTTACAAATCCATACGAAGCTGGACCAGCTCTCTGACCTTCAAATAAATGTATCACGGCATATACAAATTCATTGGATATTGTGCTTGATGTTTACATAATACTTTTCTGAACCTATACATGGTAGAAAATGCAGCTCGAGTCCAATGAAGATCTTCGGTAAAGGTATTGAACTTTAGATTAATAATTCATATTATGTATTGTGTAGTTGCAAATGTCAAGACTATATCCGTCAAACAATTAAGTCAAAAACAATAATCTACCCGGTTATGGCCATAGTCATTTGGTAGAGAAATTTGGTGCATTTGAGCTGCAACCAAGACTTTAGCTTGGTTGTACCTTTTCCAACTTTATTACATAAAATTGACAATTAATGGTGAAAATGTATTGAATAAATTTTTAGCATAAAAAATTATATACCTCTTCAACTGAAATATTAGTTATCAGTAAATGAGATATATTTCTATATGGATGTCATAATTTCAATGTTACGGATTTTTTTTGCAAATGTATATAGATTTGATTTGGAACAACTAGTAGTGGAGCTAGAATTAGAAATTATTTTCCACAAGGATGGTAGCGCGAAAGAGTGACTGTGCCTTTATTTGTGTTATTAGACAATAAGGCGGCAATGCATAAGTCTATTGAGGTTTTATCTTTAGATTGCTTTATTTTGGATATCTGCACATTCAATTTAGGATATGTAGCCAAAATGCTCCTCTTCAGAATTTGGGATTTGGATGTTTTTCAATGGGACATTGACATAAACTACACTAACGTGGAAACTACATGCCATGCTACCAGAAAGATGGTTGGCACTCAAAAAATAAGATACTCTTTAGATTCCACTTTTTGGTACAATCATGCATTCTCAATCAGATTATGCATCCTAATGAGACTTTCTTTTATGGGTCACCATAGTTTAAATTAAGTTTAGCTACGTTTAAACAATTAAAACTGGGGGATTCAAAAATTTAATTATGATTTCGACTTTCGATTCAAAGGTCTAAAATACGAATCTGCAAGAAAAAAATTGATCAAAATGTTCGATTCATTTGTCCGTATTTCTACATGATATAACTAACTGTATGTTACATGACTTATGCACAATAACATACATTACCAAATGGGACTGTAACTTTCGTGAAAATACATCGAATGATAATATAAGAAGTTTGGCTTCTGAAAAAAAATTATAAATGGCAATTCCTTTATGCATTGTCACAAGGACTCCATATTCAGTTATGAATGGGCTTTTTTAATGAGGTCTGTAACGACCCGTATTTTTACGGATCGACAAGTTCGTCAAAATCTGGAATTTTTGCATTTTTAAGTCATTTCAGATTTTTGGGGAAATTTGTCTAAGTCCTAGGTCGTGGACGACCTAAGAGCTAAGTCGTGACCGAGTTAAGGACTTCGGCGAGTTAGTGTTAGGTCGTGGGTTAGTTGGAGCGACCTATAGAATTGTGCAACCTAGGATTTAGTTAAGTAATTAGGTCGGCAGGGCGAGTTAACGACCTAAAGACTGACCGACTTAAGAGGTCTAGGCGACCTAAGGAAGAGTAGTGGGCGACCTAAGTATTCTGGGGTTAGGTCGTGGGGTAGAGTTAGGTCGGCAACGACCTAAGGAATGTGGTGAGCGACCTAAGTGAAGTATTGGATAGTTAAGTCGTCTAGACGACTTAGTAGATAGGTCGTATCCCAGTTTGTTCGCGACTTATGTTAGGTCGCGTAGATGTTTAAGGGTTTAGGTCGTAGACGACCTAAGAGATAGGAGACTTAAGAGTTTCTGGCGAGTTAAGGTTTCGAGCGACCTATAGGATGTACTTAGTATAGTTAGGTCGGCAACGACCTAGAGGAGTTGGGATAGCAGGTTAGCGACTTAGTAGTTAAGTCGTTGGACGACCTAAGGGGTTAGTATCTTGTTGTATTGGCTAAGTCTTAGGTCGCGTATTGGCTTAAGTGTTAGGTCGCGAGATTGTTAAGTCGCGCATAGGCTAAGTCGTTAGGTCGAAGACTGTTAGGTCGCGTGGGTTGCTGAGTTGTTAGGTCGCAAGGTTTTATAAGTCGTAGGTCGTAGAGAGGCAGTCTGTGTTAGGTCGCTGGGTTTCGTCTAAGTGTTAAGTCGTGCATAGTTAAGTCGCGCAGTGTTAAGTCGAATGGTGCTAAGTTGTTAAGTCGTCCAGGCGACTTAGGAGTGAAGCGCGCATAAGTTAGGTCGGAGGCTCTGTTAAGTCGTAGGGGTTTTTAGGTCGTAGGTCGGCATAGTGTTAAGTCGGCAGCGACTTAAGGAGATAGCCGAGTTACGACTTAAGGGCAGTTTTCAGCTATAAATAGGAGAGCTTCTCTTCATTTTTGGGATCCGGATTTTGAAGCGACGAAGTGCTGCCATTTTGAGAGCTCGACTTCTACACTTCTTCACTTCTTTTCTCCACTCTAATCTAGTGCTTCCATCCATCCAAATCGAAGATCAAGATTGAAGATTCAAGAGCTTAGATTGAAGATCTTCATCTTTTCAAGAGAGATTTCTTCGTTTGAAGTGAGATCTTGTCGGATCTAGCTTCGTTCTTCGCTGTCCAGATCTGAAGTTGTTATCTTTTGGATTGTTTAGGTGATTAGGTGAGTGGTGATTATCTCTCACACGGATCCAAAGGAGTATATCGGATTGTTGGCTCGATTTGGTGTTAAAATAGAGATTTCCATGCATTTTCTTCATCCTATGTATAGATCCATATAGATCCATTGCTCATGATGATGTTACATCCATTTTATCATATGTTAACCTATGCAAGTTCATTCATCAAGTTTGTAGAGATATAATCCATGTTTTCATGCTTATTGGACTTTCAACTCTTTAATTACGAAAATGCCATTATTGTTATAATTGTCTACTTAGATCATTTTTGAATGCTTGATTGCTTGGATTGATGTTTGATTTGATTGATTGTTATGAACTAGATGATTGGTGATTAGATTTAGATCGAAGGTGATTCAAAAGCTAAGGGAAAGGCTCTTGTATTGGAAAAGCTGCTCGTGGCATATGTAGCGGGATGATGAAGCTCCTATGCATAGATTTGATGATGTGAAGTTGAGATGAAGCTTTGCGAGGATGTAATGAAGCGAGGCATCATATGATGAAGACTTGGTCTAATCCAGGCGGGATCATTCCAAGCATGTTGATAACTCGGTGATATGATTCGAGTTGAGGATAATGGATGCTCGAGAGGCGCTTGAGCTAGTATGGCAATAGTCGTCGAGGAGGATGACTAGGAGGTTGAGATCGCATCGTTGTTGAAGGTTCTAGCATGCTCTAAGCAAGAGTACATGGGGACGCCCAAAAGACTAAGTTGATGGTCGAGTACTCTGGGTAGATTCGATAATCCTAGGCACGGGTCACGATGACGTGCGGGAGTTATGTCTAGAACCGGGGTTACCATTAGCCCTTGACGGACGGCTGAAAGAATGTGCCGGTCATTCAATTAACGGTGATATCGCAACAATGATAACAGTGATAGCCGAGTCATGGATGTTTGGTTGTATCGTCATTCGGTCTCAAGAGCGGTATTTCCTGGGTGCTTATCTGACCTTGGTTTTAGACCTTGGGATTTGTACTTGGAAAACATCGCTCTTGACTCGAGTGACAATTGCTTTACTTTAAATTGTATGCTCTGCTATGTTTGCTTCTGCTTAGTGTGTGTCCGGGGGCTATCACTGTAGAATGAGGTTGGAGTGGGAGGGTTGTATTCCTATTCCTTTTCCTTTATGCTCTTTTGGTATGTTGTTAGTTAATTTACTGCTCACTAAGACTGTTGTCTGACTCAAGGCTTTATGTTTTAATTCTTATTGCCTTGGGCTGTTCGTCCATTTTGGGACGGGCAGACTAGGTAGCAGGTGACAGGTGCTGTTCTCTTCTCACGATGCTGATATCGAAGACGAGCTGGAGGGTTGCATATTATCTTCTTATTATATGTACTGGATATTCCGCTGTTTTGTTTTGTTTTCTCTGAGAGATATGTAGTGAGGCTGGATGTATTGACTATGTGGATGCTTGTATTCAACTATTATGGAGTTTTATATGATGTCATTTTGTTCTGTAAAGCTTCACTATACATATGTTCTATTGTATTTTGTCCATGCGCTGTGAGTAATACGATAGATTCTTTCATTTTAAATCTTACCTTGACAATCGTCCATGGTCGCCTGGCACACTTTACAGCGCACTTTCTCTAGATTCGGTGCAGGGGTCATGGGCGGTCGTCACATTTGGTATCAGAGCATTGGTTAATCGATTTTACCCAACGCTCGCTGTCGTAACTAAGTATGAGAGACGTAATTGTAATTTGATGGATGATTACTATATATAATATAGTAGTTTAGCAGTAAGTTAGCCCTTTATGCAGTTGTTTCTCTAGATGTTCTAATCATTCCTTTTTATAGATATTAAGAATGAGTCAAGGAGGGAGACCAGCTGCTAGGGAAGGCCGTGCTACTGAAGGGGCTGCTGATTATGTTGCTATGTTCGAAACCATGATGACTTCGATCAGGAGAAGGATGTCAGCCCCGGGGCCATCAGTAGATGTTGGAGATCAAGTACAGGCTCCAAGATTGATGGATCACTTGGACGATTCATTTAGGAAGCTTGTGGAGGAAGCTCTCAGACATGAGAATCTATTTCCTAAGGAAGGATCTGTTGTTGCTGTGACCAGGGAAGAGTCTAAACCCCAGCAGGGTAGAAACAAGAAGAGGAAGCAGCAGCAGCAGAAGGGTAAGGATGGTCAGAAGAAGCCGAAAGGCGAAGTGACTTGCTACAACTGTCAGCAGAAAGGCCATCTCTCCAAGGATTGCAAGAATCCGAAGGCGCCGGCGAAGTGCCACAACTGTGACAAGCCAGGGCATTTCAGGAAGAATTGTCCAGAACCGAGTAGGGACAAGCAGATTGTGCAGGCTTATGCTTTGGGAGCTGTTCCGTCATCTTCAAAAGCTCCTACCGCAGAAGAGAAGGGAAAGAGTGTGGTGGTTCAAGGTACTCTTTTCCTATGAGGTGTTCCAGTTAGAGTCTTGTTTGATACCGGAGCGTCGCACTCGTTTGTATGTAGTGAACTTGTAGGCCGGTTAGGTTTGGAACCGGGTATTGTTGATAGGCCATTGGTTGTGACTAATCCAGTTGGGGGTTCGTCTTGTTTGTGTATGTTATGCCGTGGTCTAGTTGTGTCGAGTCATGGTTGCTCTTTTGTTTGTGATTGTTTTGTTCTGAACTTTGCGGGGTTCGGAATTATCTTGGGTATGGACTGGCTTAGGAAGTATGCGGCTAAGGTTGACTGTGAGAGGCTGGAGGTGACAGTCGAGAATGTGGAGGGGCGAAAGATTGTGATACGATGTAAGCATGAAGAAGGCGTCTTCATGAGCTTCATGTATTCGCTAGTTGTTCCACGGGATGGACTGTCATCAGTGCCGATCGCTAATGGATTCGAGGATGTCTTTGACGAAGTCAAAGGGTTGCCGCCGCATAGAGAGATCGAGTTTCGTATAGATCTAGTTGAAGGAGCCAGACCTGTTGTGATGCCTCTTAGGCGGATGGCGCCTAGGGAACAGCAGGAGTTGAGGGTGCAAGTTGACGACCTTTTACAGAAAGGATTCATTCGGCGTAGTGTGTCCGAGTGGGGTGCACCAGTTGTGTTCGCAACCAAGGCAGATGGATCATTGAGATTGTGTGTCGATTATCGTAAGCTGAACAAGGTGACTAAGAAGAACAAGTATCCATTGCCAAGGATAGACGACTTGTTTGATCAGCTTCACGAAGCTAAGGTGTTTTCTCAAATGGATTTGGCAACGGGATTTCACCAGTTGAGAGTGGCTAAGGATAGTGTGCCGAAGACTGCTTTTAGGACACCATCCGGTTTCTTTGAGTGGCTGGTAATGCCGTTTGGATTGACTAACGCGCCAGCATATTTTGTGGATCTTATGAATAGAGTGTTCAGAGATCAGTTGAACAAGTTCGTACTTGTGTTCGTGGATGATATTCTGATTTATTCCAGAACGGAAGAAGAGCACAAGACGCACTTGCGTATTGTTTTGGAAATCTTGCGGAAACATCAGCTGAAGGCTAAGTTTTCGAAGTGTCACTTCTGGAAGAGTGAAGTGAGGTTATTAGGCCATGTGATTTCTGGAAATGGAATAGCGGTTGATCCCGCTAAGGTGGCAGCAATCCAGGATTGGGTTAGACCTAAGAATGCGTCAGATGTGAGGAGTTTTCTTGGATTAGCAGGATATTATCGACGGTTTATCAAAGACTTCTCCAAGGTAGCTGCACCATTAACAGGATTGACGAAGAAGAACAAAGTGTTCAGTTGGGATGCTAAGTGTGAGCAAGCTTTCGGAATCCTGAAAGAGAGACTGACGAGTGCTCCTGTTTTGACTATTCCAAGTGGGAATGATGAGATGGTGGTTTACACCGATGCATGTGGTACTGGACTTGGAGCAGTGCTGATGCAGAAGGATAAAGTTGTTGCGTATGCCAGTCGACAACTGAAGCCGCATGAAAGGAATTACCCAACTCATGATTTGGAATTGGCGGCGATTGTATTTGCTCTGAAGATATGGAGACATTATCTGTTGGGAGTTCGATTCGAGTTGTTTACGGATCATAAGTCGTTGAAGTATCTTTTCTCCCAGAAGGATTTGAATCTTCGGCAGCAACGTTGGCTAGAGTTTTTGGCATCGTATGACTTTGGTATAGCTTATACTCCGGGAAAAGGTAACGCAGTGGCTGATGCGTTAAGTCGGAGACATGCAGGATTGGGAGCCATGTTTTCAGAATGGAAGAGTCTCGAGTATTTAGCTGGGTTTGACTTCAGGCCTAGATGCGAATTGGAACCTGAGATGTTGGCAAACTTATCAATAAGACCCACTCTTGTGGAAAGGATTGGTGAGAGCCAAAAGCGAGATGGTAAGCTTGTCAAGATTATCCGTGAATTGGAATCTGGATTGGATCCAGAAAAGGATAAAGGATTCGAGGTCGATCGAGAGGGTTGGCTTCGGAAGCAAGGACGACTAGTTGTTCCCGATATAGATGAATTGAGGAGTGTGGTTCTGAAGGAAGGTCATCACTCGAAGTTGACAATTCATCCAGGTGGAAATAAGATGTATCGGGATATGAAGAGAACCTACTACTGGGAAGGCATGAAGAAGGATGTTGGAGATTTCATTTCCAAGTGTATGAATTGCCAGTTGGTAAAAGCCGAACAGAAGAAGCCAAGCGGATTGCTTCAGCCATTAGAAGTTCCTACATGGAAGTGGGAACAAGTTTCGATGGATTTTATTGATGGATTGCCTAGAACCAGAACGGGAAATGAAGGGATTTGGGTCATTGTAGATCGTCTGACTAAGAGTGCACGATTCATTCCTGTTCGATCGACTAGGACTGCATCAAAGTTGGCTGAGTTGTATGTTAAGTGGATAGTTCGATTCCATGGTGTTCCGAAGAGTATAGTGAGCGATCGAGATCCATTGTTCACTAGTGGATTTTGGAAGAGCTTCCAGGAAGTGTTGGGAACCGAGTTGTGTTTGAGTACAGCTTATCACCCTCAAACAGATGGTCAGACTGAGAGAGTCAACCGAGTTTTGGAAGATCTCCTCAGAGCTTGTGTTTTGGATTTCGGAGGATCATGGGAAGATCACCTTCATTTGGTGGAGTTTGCCTACAACAATAGTTACCAGTCAAGCATTGGTATGGCACCGTATGAGGCATTGTATGGAAGACCGTGTAACTCTCCAACATGTTGGTTGGAAACTGGAGAAAAGATGATGCTTGGGCCAGAGATGATTCGTCAGACTTCAGATTGCATAGAGATCATTCGGCAACGAATGAAGGCAGCCCAAGACCGTCAGAAGAGTTATGCTGATAAACGTCGTAAGGATTTGGAGTTCGACGTAGGTGATATGGTTTTTGTGAAGATTTCTCCTCTGAAGAATGTTATTCGATTCGGGAAGAAAGGAAAATTGACTCCGAGATTTGTTGGACCATTCCTGATCATCGAGCGAATTGGAAAGCTCGCCTATAGACTGGAATTACCGGAGAAGATGTCGAGTGTGCACAATGTTTTTCACGTATCGTATCTACGGAAGTATGTGCATGACTCGAATGCAGTGGTTTCTGCTGATAGCTATGAAGATTTTGAAGTTGATCCAGTTGATAGAAGACCTCGTAAGCCACTTCGTGTTGTGGAAACCGACACGAAACAGCTTAGGAGGAAGGTAGTTAAGTTGCTCAAGATACAATGGAGTGATGATGATAACGACTGTACGTGGGAGGTGGAAGAGAGGATGAAAGCAGCTCATCCTGAACTCTTCAAGGTATGGCCCTAAGGTGTCGTGTCATCTCACGATATTGTAACTTGTTCTAATTTTAGAATTCTGTACGCTAAGTTAGAATTGGATGCATGGTTTGTTGATTGCTATGGATGGTAGGCGTACAGAATAGTTTTGATTGCTTGGAATTTCGGGGGCGAAATTCCTAAGGGGGAGAGAATGTAACGACCCGTATTTTTACGGATCGACAAGTTCGTCAAAATCTGGAATTTTTGCATTTTTAAGTCATTTCAGATTTTTGGGGAAATTTGTCTAAGTCCTAGGTCGTGGACGACCTAAGAGCTAAGTCGTGACCGAGTTAAGGACTTCGGCGAGTTAGTGTTAGGTCGTGGGTTAGTTGGAGCGACCTATAGAATTGTGCAACCTAGGATTTAGTTAAGTAATTAGGTCGGCAGGGCGAGTTAACGACCTAAAGACTGACCGACTTAAGAGGTCTAGGCGACCTAAGGAAGAGTAGTGGGCGACCTAAGTATTCTGGGGTTAGGTCGTGGGGTAGAGTTAGGTCGGCAACGACCTAAGGAATGTGGTGAGCGACCTAAGTGAAGTATTGGATAGTTAAGTCGTCTAGACGACTTAGTAGATAGGTCGTATCCCAGTTTGTTCGCGACTTATGTTAGGTCGCGTAGATGTTTAAGGGTTTAGGTCGTAGACGACCTAAGAGATAGGAGACTTAAGAGTTTCTGGCGAGTTAAGGTTTCGAGCGACCTATAGGATGTACTTAGTATAGTTAGGTCGGCAACGACCTAGAGGAGTTGGGATAGCAGGTTAGCGACTTAGTAGTTAAGTCGTTGGACGACCTAAGGGGTTAGTATCTTGTTGTATTGGCTAAGTCTTAGGTCGCGTATTGGCTTAAGTGTTAGGTCGCGAGATTGTTAAGTCGCGCATAGGCTAAGTCGTTAGGTCGAAGACTGTTAGGTCGCGTGGGTTGCTGAGTTGTTAGGTCGCAAGGTTTTATAAGTCGTAGGTCGTAGAGAGGCAGTCTGTGTTAGGTCGCTGGGTTTCGTCTAAGTGTTAAGTCGTGCATAGTTAAGTCGCGCAGTGTTAAGTCGAATGGTGCTAAGTTGTTAAGTCGTCCAGGCGACTTAGGAGTGAAGCGCGCATAAGTTAGGTCGGAGGCTCTGTTAAGTCGTAGGGGTTTTTAGGTCGTAGGTCGGCATAGTGTTAAGTCGGCAGCGACTTAAGGAGATAGCCGAGTTACGACTTAAGGGCAGTTTTCAGCTATAAATAGGAGAGCTTCTCTTCATTTTTGGGATCCGGATTTTGAAGCGACGAAGTGCTGCCATTTTGAGAGCTCGACTTCTACACTTCTTCACTTCTTTTCTCCACTCTAATCTAGTGCTTCCATCCATCCAAATCGAAGATCAAGATTGAAGATTCAAGAGCTTAGATTGAAGATCTTCATCTTTTCAAGAGAGATTTCTTCGTTTGAAGTGAGATCTTGTCGGATCTAGCTTCGTTCTTCGCTGTCCAGATCTGAAGTTGTTATCTTTTGGATTGTTTAGGTGATTAGGTGAGTGGTGATTATCTCTCACACGGATCCAAAGGAGTATATCGGATTGTTGGCTCGATTTGGTGTTAAAATAGAGATTTCCATGCATTTTCTTCATCCTATGTATAGATCCATATAGATCCATTGCTCATGATGATGTTACATCCATTTTATCATATGTTAACCTATGCAAGTTCATTCATCAAGTTTGTAGAGATATAATCCATGTTTTCATGCTTATTGGACTTTCAACTCTTTAATTACGAAAATGCCATTATTGTTATAATTGTCTACTTAGATCATTTTTGAATGCTTGATTGCTTGGATTGATGTTTGATTTGATTGATTGTTATGAACTAGATGATTGGTGATTAGATTTAGATCGAAGGTGATTCAAAAGCTAAGGGAAAGGCTCTTGTATTGGAAAAGCTGCTCGTGGCATATGTAGCGGGATGATGAAGCTCCTATGCATAGATTTGATGATGTGAAGTTGAGATGAAGCTTTGCGAGGATGTAATGAAGCGAGGCATCATATGATGAAGACTTGGTCTAATCCAGGCGGGATCATTCCAAGCATGTTGATAACTCGGTGATATGATTCGAGTTGAGGATAATGGATGCTCGAGAGGCGCTTGAGCTAGTATGGCAATAGTCGTCGAGGAGGATGACTAGGAGGTTGAGATCGCATCGTTGTTGAAGGTTCTAGCATGCTCTAAGCAAGAGTACATGGGGACGCCCAAAAGACTAAGTTGATGGTCGAGTACTCTGGGTAGATTCGATAATCCTAGGCACGGGTCACGATGACGTGCGGGAGTTATGTCTAGAACCGGGGTTACCATTAGCCCTTGACGGACGGCTGAAAGAATGTGCCGGTCATTCAATTAACGGTGATATCGCAACAATGATAACAGTGATAGCCGAGTCATGGATGTTTGGTTGTATCGTCATTCGGTCTCAAGAGCGGTATTTCCTGGGTGCTTATCTGACCTTGGTTTTAGACCTTGGGATTTGTACTTGGAAAACATCGCTCTTGACTCGAGTGACAATTGCTTTACTTTAAATTGTATGCTCTGCTATGTTTGCTTCTGCTTAGTGTGTGTCCGGGGGCTATCACTGTAGAATGAGGTTGGAGTGGGAGGGTTGTATTCCTATTCCTTTTCCTTTATGCTCTTTTGGTATGTTGTTAGTTAATTTACTGCTCACTAAGACTGTTGTCTGACTCAAGGCTTTATGTTTTAATTCTTATTGCCTTGGGCTGTTCGTCCATTTTGGGACGGGCAGACTAGGTAGCAGGTGACAGGTGCTGTTCTCTTCTCACGATGCTGATATCGAAGACGAGCTGGAGGGTTGCATATTATCTTCTTATTATATGTACTGGATATTCCGCTGTTTTGTTTTGTTTTCTCTGAGAGATATGTAGTGAGGCTGGATGTATTGACTATGTGGATGCTTGTATTCAACTATTATGGAGTTTTATATGATGTCATTTTGTTCTGTAAAGCTTCACTATACATATGTTCTATTGTATTTTGTCCATGCGCTGTGAGTAATACGATAGATTCTTTCATTTTAAATCTTACCTTGACAATCGTCCATGGTCGCCTGGCACACTTTACAGCGCACTTTCTCTAGATTCGGTGCAGGGGTCATGGGCGGTCGTCACAAGGTCGGCACATATTACATCATAAAACTATAGCGAATTTTATAGTTTTTTGGATGAGAATATTCAATATACAATCATATTATTTTACTACCTTTAAATCCAAAAAATGTTCAAAATTTAATATATTTGTTGTTTAATTTTGTTCACCCGTTTATTAAAAACCCTCACAACCATATATAAAGTCCCTTTAGCAATGAACATTTAGAAAATGTCTTTTGTCATGGCCAACTACTAAATTTAGATAAATTGTTGACATCACAATGAAGACTTTGAGATATTTAACACAAACTATCGACATCACAATGAAGACTTTGAGCTTCTGAAACTTGAACGTCCATTAAATCGATGTGTAGTTTTGGATGGTCCGTTAAATAGACGTCCAACCTTAATTCATTAAACCGAATCAGAAACTATAGATTGCGCTGAATTTTCAGCTTGAAGTGCGCTGTTGAAGAGCGAAAGCTAAATATTTCAACCTGAATGCGCGCTATTGTAGATGCTCTAAGAAGCATATTAAATCAACTAGAAATATGAATTCGTAAGGTTCATTGCACACAAATTCTTTAAACGGTCATTTTGACGTTCGGTCAAATTCTCAAATTCTTTTCTTATATCGTAGATGTTACGTTGAATACTTATAATTTAATTATATTTCTTTTTATGTCCAATTATTGTAGGATGCAAACTTGATTTTGCGACTTTTACTAACGACTGGCAATAATTGACTTTCTGATCGTGTGGCAGGTAAGTATTACATCTGGACTTTGAATTGCTGTTTCATTTGAAAGTAATATTGAATGCTATATTCCCAAGCCACATCTCTCCTGGAACTTTTAAATCTGCCTTGCTTGTATAGCGTCTCTCTGCCTACAGTGAACGGTTAGGTTTGATGCTTGGGAGAGGGTTCATGCCTCACTTTGCAGCATCAAATAAGCTGTTGACTGGATTGTGTGAGGTTGGAAAGGTAAATGATACAACTGTTGCGTTGTTTGGTTTGGTTGAGATGGGGTTCGTACCAGAAGTTGACTCATCGGTTATATTGTCTGTAAAGCAATCAGTATATAAGTTCTCATGTGGTCACTCTACCAGTGGCACATCATCACTTATTTTGCTTATAGATTGTGCTTCTGTTACTGTTCAGGTACCGTTGTCAAAGCACTTCATCAAGAAGAAAAACAATCAAAGAATGTACTAGTATAATTATCAAACATAGTGTTATAGAATCACCACGGACCTCTGCAACATGTTTCTCAAGGATCGTCTACCCTGGTCATTCCAACTTACAAAGAATGTAAAAAATGTTCATTGCTTTATCAAACACTCTGTATCTCCATATCATTCTGTTCTTTGATGATATTTAAAACTATAGCACCGACAAATATATGTTACAATATAACTGAGTAACTGAGTACTCTGCGCTCTTGTGTTTATCCTTGCATCGTCGGTTGATTGTATTTATAAAAAATGTTAAAATGATAAGCCGATATTTTACAACATATATTTGACAGGTTTTCAATAACAGGTTGTAAGCGAGAACATCCAAGCCTTCAATAACATATTATGGACAATGCACATACGAAGAAATCGTGAATACTCAGTGCAAGCTAAAGTTTAAAGAACAATCCAGTTGACTGTAATCCCCATCAGGTTTTTCATGCTCACTCTTATAAATTGCAATTTTAAGTATAAAGAACAATCCAGTTGATTATTTTTGGTTGTTAAGTTGTGTTTGCCTTTTTTTTCTTTTTCTTTTTTCTTCTTCTTTTTTTACAGTTCAGAATCATATTAGATGGATGTATCTTACTGGCATCTGATTGCTTGGATTTTGTTGGCATCATTTCCACTATTAGGTATGCTTGATTCATTTGTTGGACAAAATATAATTTGATTATCAATTCATTTTTCCCTGTGCTGTTAAATTGAAATTGAATTCTAGCTTAAAAATTTCCTCTCCATTGCACTTCCAACAAGGGTCTTTTTATTATTTATTTTTTGATTTTCCTATATAAAGTATTAATACCAAATTGGTATACAATCTTTTCCGACCCTTCAATTCTCATTTGATTAGAATTTATTACTAATTCATCTTCTTACTATTTGCTTAGAAAACATGTTACCATCTTTGTTTTTACTTCTCTCTTCACGTCACCCATGTGTTCATCGTTTGTTGATAGCAGAACATAAAAGCAAACAATAATGATGTAGCTTTGCATAAGACTTACGTAAATAAATGTGAATAGTTTGTAAAACACATAAATGATGTATTCATGTACACACTCAAATGAAGGGAGATCTGAGGGAAAAAATGTGAATGGAAGTAATATTCGATAGTACTCATGGCAAGTAAAAACAAAACAGATCAAAACATCAGAACATGATAATAAATATATGTATCAGTTTGAAATCAAAGAGTAAATGTTATAGGTGGAAGACATAATAGACTTGGTGGGAGATGGTGCCTCGAAAACTTTAGGTCTGAACCAGCAAGTGATCAAAGTAGTTTATGATACCCTGAAACCGGCAGCAGATGTCGCTCTACCTGTACTCCAAAGCACTGGTCAAGCAGCTTTGAAGATCACTTCTCCGATACTTAACATATAACGTGTCTTTGTTTAACAGAATTTGTGGCAACTTGGTTTACTTTGTTATTTTTGTTTATGGATATTATTGAAACTTGGTTTATGGATGTCTTTTGTTTATTAATATTCTCTTAACTAGTTTATGTAACCAATTAATAGTTATTAGAACCTGTTATATATACTAGTTGCTTGAATATGCTTAAAATATAGTTTTGGAATATTCAAAAATAGAGTGGAATATTAAAGCTGTTATATAAATAGAAGACAGCGTTGATTAATGCTGTCAATGAAGAAACAACAGCGTTTAATTCGTGCTGTAATTATCTTGAAACTGTCAATAACAGCGTTTATTACATGCTGTCGAAATAGTTGATGATTCAATCACAGCGTTTTTAACATGCTGTCGAAATTGTTGATGATTCAGTAACAGCGTTTAGAAAAAGCTGTTGTAAACAGTTAAAGTAGAATTTGAACATCTTCGACAACTAAATTATAAACGCTGTTGAAACATAATACAGCATGTTTGAAAACGCTGTAAAAAGATTATTGACAGCTCGTAATAAACGCTGTCATAGAGATGTTTCAACAGCGTTTATAGAAAAGCTGTTGTAAGTTATGTATATACGACAGCATGTCGTTATATAGCGTTTGTAATAACGCTGTTGTATCATATTACAGCGTTTATCAAACGCTGTTAAAAGCCTTTTGTGGTGTAGTGAATATACCAAGTCTGAATGACTAAAATTCTGGGTCGTTACAAATACCGTGGATCTTCAATATGAAAGCTCATCTTTGATTGTAGACAAATCACGGCATGGCGTTCCATCAAGTGACTATAGTTGGGTCGAGTGGAAGCATTGGAAGTGAAGCACTATCAAGAGAGGATTCGTCTCCTAAGGTATATAGGGTTAGTATCACGGCTAACTCAAGTCAACTCAAAGTCTCTGGCTAGAGCATTTTGGTTAATAATAATTGTTATTATTAAACCAAGGACTTTGTGCTTGGACTATAGAGTTAAATATGGATGATATTGGAATTTTGACCATTGCCAGATTCCATAAGTTCAAAGTGATATAGTTTTGATGAAGGGAATTGGTGTAAATAAGTGTCACAATCGGGCAACGCTTATTATACTAAAATTAGATTTTACCAAAACCGAGTAAGCAATAATTTGGCCATAACGTCACATCACCTGCTAAGTGACATGTGAATGTTAACATTCGAATAGTTCGATGTTAACTGCTGACCGAATTGACACCTAAAAGTTACACAACTGAAATGATGAATTTTCTTTTGACCAAATGATTTAATTAATTTATAATTGTTATAAGTTAATTAAATTAGTTAATATTTATGAAATATTAATTATTAAATTTAAATATGATTTGAGAAATTGACAGTGTTATATATATTTATAATAGTTATAAATATATCGATCGATATAAGATATCGACAATAAGTTAAACTGAATATAATTGTATATATTTAATTTGGATTAAATGGGCTAATGGCCTATGATTGTTTGAGGGTTAGGATTGGTTGTTATAGAATAGGTATGGGGCGGCAAAAAACTAGGTAATTTGTTTGGAGATGTATGGTTGAGATTAAGGGTGAAAGAGTATTAGATATTTTCCTACCTTCTCTCTTATTCAAACTATTTATATATTGATCTCAAAACCTAATTCCTAAGTTTCTTTACCCCCTCTTTCACCTTTTTCTTGGCTAAAATACAATCCTCAAATAACCCTTAATTCTCAAATCAAATTTAATTTAAATTCAAGACTATTTGATAGCAAGAAGGTAGGTGATTCTAGACTAGTAATCTGACGAATCGTGGAATTTCAGAGAAAGAGAACTCATCCTTTCAACGTGGACTTGGGGGCATTTGTTGTAGGTAATAATATATTTACATATATGATAAATGATTATGCTATTATTTTTTATTGATAATGTACACAGATATATATATATATATATATATATATATATCATTATTGCTTAATTAGTTAGGTGAGATTTCTATAGGTAATGTTATTGTCATAATAACGATTGGCTATGTGCATAAATATATTATTCTAATACATATACATTTTTATCAATATTCGAGTGATCTATTGTAATAAAAGTATTTTATTTTAATAATGTATTAATCAATAATATATATATTAATATGTAAATCAATGCATATAATTAATTTGTATCAAAGTACATATATTTGTATATACTATATAAAATTGATCTAATATTTTTCTAATATATGTTTATATAAAGAAATTTTTTGTAGCCGAAAAATGAACTTTTATTATTATTATATATTTTATGTTATTATTTAATCACTATAAGAGTTAAAAATTTCATATAAAATAAATAATGTTTCGAAAATTCAATTTTATAATTTTTAAAATTATTTCATCATGTTAGAATCTTTCAAAATAAATTTCAAAATTTTTTATTTCATTTTTATATTTTCAGTAATTAAATTAAAATTGGCTGTTTTAGTAATTAATTGATTAAAAATAATAATTTTATTCAACAAATTATGAAATGTTTTTTAAACCTATAAAATATCATTCTAAAATTTTGAAAAGTCTGAAATTTGATATTTTAGTATAAAATTATTTTATACTATTTAAATAATGACAAATTAATTTATTAATTCATATATATTTATATAACAAAATCATAATAACTTCAGATCTGCAATATTTTTGAATTGAAAATTAAAATAAAATAAAATTTCAATTTTTATAAATATATTTATATATAATTCGTTATAATTAATTATAATATAAATTTATATTTAATTATTATATTTATAATTACATACATACATACATACATATATTTATATAATTACTTTATTTTAATTCGTATACGTACATATAAACGAGTAAAATAATTTGTTTTATAAATGTATAATTTTATGTACATACATATATATATATATATATATATAATTATTATTTGTGATATAATATATATATATATATTTGTAGTAATTTTATATAGTAAACATATTTATATATTCTTATATATATAATTGTTTAGATATTTATAGCTATAAGTATATCCACATATTTGGACCATATACAATACATATAGAATGAGCTAATGTATCCACTGTGATGTAAATCCTAACATCTACATATCTACATACAGATACCTTGCATAAAATATCATGTTACACATGCACACACATACATATGTATATGATACATGTGTATTGTTAGCGCCAAAATTGGTCACTAACACCCAAATCTAGATGAAAGCACAAACCATGTCACAGATAACAGATAGATTGTATATAGAGAGTATAAATATGAAGAACAGTTAAAATTAAAAAGAAAGCAGTAATAATAGAGGATTTATAGTGGTTCGGCTGACTCTGGCCTACGTCCACTCCAAAAATTTCCTTTGTATTGATATGAGAATTTATTACAATTACAATCCGGAGTTTTCATAGCAGAGTAGCCTTAATGAAGAAGATGAAGGGAAACAGAATGAAGATCCTCTTTTCTGAACCCCAACATGCTGTATTTATAGGCAAAATCCGAGTTGATGGGCTTCCTGAGTGGCCCAGACCCATCAACACCATAGCCAATCCAAAATCATCATTATGGCCGACCATAAACTCCGAGCATGCCGATCCAATCTTGCCCCGGGAGTGACTCGAAGAAAATCCATCCCTGACTCGAAGCAAAACATGTTTGGACTCGGAGCAGCCCGATGTCGATCCTCCTCCTTCAAAGCACCGACCCCCTTTAGCTGATCCGGAGTCTTCTTCCTACCAATGTGAAGCTTCCCTACGTGTGACTTGAAGTAGTTCGTTCCATAACCCAAAGCAAGATTGTACCGACCTCATACTTGCCGACCCGGAGAAAAGCCATGACCGACCCTGAGTAGTACAAACACACCTAACCCAGACAATATGCCGACCTTGGGTGTTCTAAAACATGCCGACCCAACGCTAATTTCATTACAGCCGACCCGAGGATTTTCCTATACCGACACATGTCCATCTTTGAGTCAGCCAAGAGTAAATCAAATGCCGAACCATCCAAATGCCGATCCACTCTAATGCCGATCCAATCCAATGCCGATCTACTCCAATGCCGACCCACTCAAATGCTGATCCATACCATCCTACTGATCCACACCATCATGACCGATCCACACCATCAAGACCGATCTACACCATCAAGACCATACCATGCATGATCTCCTCTCCTTGACCGAGCCATGTATGATCGAGCCACCTTGATTGAGAGACCCACACCGAACCATCCACGACTGATCGTCTATCCATCAAGCTGGCTCAAACCCATCGTATTCCAGTCTCGACAAACGAGTAGTTAAATCCGACTGTCTACGGCCTTGCCAAAAGGCGGGCTAACATTTGCCCCCCAAAACTTGCCTTGCTATTGGAAGGCGTGTTTTGAATAGCCTCAAATCCGATATCTGAAATCCATGTTCCATTCATTGTCTAGCAATTCCATCCAAATCCGATAGTCTACTCCGCAACCGTTCCAAGTCATCATCCCATTCTGAATCCATCCCAAATCCATTAACCGAATCCATGATCTCTTCGGATCATTTTATCCGAGTCTGGGACCTCTCCGGGTTTGGTAATCCAAATCGAGGACCTTGTCGGGTCCAAATCGTAACCTGAAATCCAAATCCGATAACCGAGTTATTATCCATCCATATCCAATAACCAAATACAGGACCTTCCAGGTCGAAATCCAAATCCGAGACCGCTCCGGGTCCATGCCCAAATCCTTAAATGTTCATAGCCAATATCCAAATCCATAACCTCTCTGGGTTCTTGCCAAGCATAATCCACACTCGGTGACCTATGTTAAGTAATGCCATGGTGTTCCTAGTTCAGTGTCCCTGAACGCTAAGTAATGCCGAGGCTTAAGTCCTAAGTCGAATCCTGGTCGCTCCGGACCCTTGCCGAGCATAGTCCATACTCGAGGACCAATAATAGTAACCTATAGATAATATGGGGCCTAAGTCCTAGTCGAATCCTGGTCTCTTCGGATCCTTGCCGAGCATAGTCCATGCTCGACGACCTTTTAGCCAAAAACCAGATAAAAAGTCAATCAAAATCCAATCCGAAATCCAGATTCAAACCAGAAAAACAGGAATTCATATCAAAAGTCCAAATCAAAATCAAAATAAAAAATCAAGCATCCAAACCAAAATCCAAACCATAAAACCAACAAAACTGGGAGTTCAAACCGAACTCCAAAACCAAAGCAAAAAAAGCAAGTGTCCAAGAAAAAAGAAAAAAACTGATTTCACAAACCAGAGCGTCATGGTTTATCATCATCTCGGAGCATGCCTAGGGGTTGTCTCCATCCCTGTACATGAGTAAGTGACTTAGCCGTTTGCCCATAGTTTGCTACTTATTCCATACCATCCTGATCAGTTGATGACCAATCAACCACCATTCCTGGGCCTTGCGCCATCGTCGTTCAAGGTAGGCGGTGGCTGCTCCTGTTCCACCGCCGCATTTCGAGTTTCGACATATTGTCGCAACTGACCATTCCTTACATGCTCCTCGATTATATCCTTTAGATGTCAGCAACTGTTAGTATCATGCCCGTCCAGGTCATGAAAGAGACAGTGCCTTCCTGATGCCCTTTCATGTTTTGAGGGTTCCCTCCTTGCCGGCCTTCGATAAGGAAGGCGATCCCGAGTATCCAAGAATATCCGCTCCAATGTTGCATTCAATCCTGTGTAAGTGGAGAATTTTGGTTCTTCCCAGCGCTTCCTCTTCCCGTTATCCTTATCTTTACCCGAGCTTTCACCGGGCGGTTCTCCAGGCTTAACCATGTTTACTTCCTTTGACTTCATATCCAAACATGCATCCTCTTGTCGAAGAAATCTCTCATCTTCGTGAAAGAATTCCCCAAGATCCATTGGTGGGTCCAGTATCAACGATACTTGAAATTCTAATTATCCCTGACTCCTAATACTGCAGCCATTAGAACCATTGATGGATCTGGCTGATCCACCGAGGCAACTGCGGCATTAAACTGAGTTAAGGAAGTGCTAAGCGATTCATCCGCCCTTTGCTTAACTGACGTCATTGTCATCACATTCTTTGGCCTTTTTATGTGAACTCGAAACTGTTTCAAGAACCTATCCACCAGTTTTGTCCATGTTCCAATAGATCCATCCTCTAGCTGTCTGAACCACATAGCAGCTATATTGGTCAAATATAGGGGGAAACATCAGGCCATAACCTCCTCTGATGCCCCCAACACTTCCAGATGCCTTGTGTCATCAAGTGGTCAGTGGGATCTGTCTTACTGTTGTATACTTCCAGAGTAGGCAGTTTGAAATCGGGTGGATTCCTAACCATCCTAATGCTACGGGTAAACGGACTTTTGTTTACTCCCTCCAAATCTCTGTTTTTCCGACCTCTGCGAATAGTTTGCCTGATAATGTAAGCTAATCCAGTATTATCTACCAAGGGTTGACCCCCATCCATATTTCCTAACTACCCTCCAAGTCCTCGAAGGAATTCTGGTAGATACTCCTCGTCACGCACTCATGTATTCTTGTTGGCGCCGGGCTGTGCAGCTTCATCTGGGATCCCTCCATGGATTGGTCCAGCATTACCTGGTGGTGTGCCCCCAAGTCTAGGTCCATCCAGATTGACAGTTGTTTGCTGATTGGGGGCTGCCCCATGCTGAACCACTCCATCTGCTTGCCTATTGAGTCCTTCTTATCCAGCTCCATGGATCTGAGCTCCTACAGCTCTTGATGTTCCTACCTGTCCAAATTATCTAAAAAGTGTCCGCATCATTTCCTTTTGCCTTTTCATCAGCTGCTCCTGCATGGAATTAATCATGACCTGCATCTCATCCCTAGTGATATAGATCAAGGCTTGATTAGCTTCAGAGGAAGCCTCCTAACTTCCCTCTTGCCGACTCCTTTCCGTCATTTGTCTCCTGGTTGATTTCTTTGCCATAGTCTTCAGAATCCAAGTTCCTAAGCCTTCAAATCCAAAATCCTAGCTTTCCAATCCCTGAGTGCTAGCCTTCTCAGTGAAAGCACCAAAATGTTAGCGCTAAAATTGGTCACTAACACCTAAATCCAGATGAAAGCACCAACCAGCAGTCACAGATAATAGATAGAATGTATGTAGAGAGTATAAATATGAATAGTTAAAATTAAAAAGAAAGCAGCAATAATAGAGGATTTATAGTGGTTCGTTTGACTCTGGCCTACGTCCACTCTAGAAATTTCCTTTGTATTGATATGAGAATAAATTACAATTACAATCCGGAGTTTTCATGGCAGAGTAGCCTTAATGAAGAAGATAAAGGGAAATAGAATGAAGATCCTCTTTTCTGAACCCCCACATGCTGTATTTATAGGCAAAATCCGAGTTGATGGACTTCATTAGTGGTCCGGGCCCATCAACACCATAGCCGATCCAAAATCATCGTTATGGCCGACCGTAAACTCCGAGCATGATGATCCAATCTTGCCTCGGGAGTGACTCGAAGAAAATCCATCCCTGACTCGAAGCAAAACATGTTTGGACTCGGAGAAGCCCAATGCTGATCCTCCTCCTTCAAAGCACCGACCCCCTATAGCCGACCCGGTGTCTTCTTCCTACCGATCCGAAGCTTCCCTACGTGTGACCCGAAGTAGTACGTTCCATAACCCAAAGCAAGATTGTACCGACCTCATACTTGCCGACTCGTAGAAAAGCCATGATCGACCCCGAGTAGTACAAACATACTGAACGCAGACAATATGCCGACCCAGGGTGCTCTAAAACATGCCGACCCAATGCTAATTTCATTACATCCGACTCGGAGATTTCCCTATACCGACCCGTGTCCACCTTGGAGTCAGCCAAGAGTAAAGCAAATGCCAAACCATCCAAATGCCAATCCACTCCAATGTCGATCCACTCCAATGCCGATCCACTCCAATGCCGACCCACTCAAATGCCGATCCATACCATCCTGTCGATCCACACCATCATGACCGATCCACACCATCAAGACCAATCCACACCATCAAGACCGAACCATGCATGATCTCCTCTCCTCGACCGAGCCATGTACGACCGAGCCACTTTGATCGAGCGACCCACACCGAACCATCCACGACTGATCGTCTATCCATCAAGTTGGCTCAAACCCATCATATTCCTGTCTCGACAAACGAGTAGTTAAATCCGGCTGTCTACAGCCTTGCCAAAAGGCGGGTTAACATGTATACTTATATTTTAAGTAAACTAAATCAAATAAATTTCATACTACGATTTATAAATTTAAATAAAATACATGATTTTATTTAAACTAAATTTAGAAATGTTCTAAATAAATTAGACTTCATACGCCTAATATAGAGCCAATAGGCTAATTTTTTTGTAATTCACACATATCTTCCACTGCAGGCTGGCCCAGTTCCAACACAACTCCCTTTCCTTGGACTTCTATCTTCGATTCACCGTGCCGAGCACTTTTCTTAGAAACTTCATTGTTTCTGGGGAATCCTGATATCTCTAATAATTTCCTTCTTTCCTTCAGAATTTTCTTGGAGTTGTCCATCTACTCCTATAGAATTGTACCCCAAGATGATCATTTAGGCCAATTATCTACAATTCATATCTCCACGGTCTTGTAGGAGGCATAAAAAGTGATCGGTACCGACTATAGAGTGGTCAGTACCAAGCTCTTTACTTAGCTCCAAACCTTCCTTCAACTTATTCAAGCTTCTTGTATTATCCTTTCCGAGCATGTTTCCAAGTCCATGAATTGTTTCATCTTTATCCCGACAAAAAGGTTCATTTCAAAGCCGCTTGGTTAAGAAACCAAATGATAGAGGGGTTGAATTTGATTTTAGTAGGGTTTGAACCAGTAGAGAAAATTATGGATCCAGATCCACAATTAGCTCTTTCATTTCTCTCATTTTAAAACTCCTTTAACCCCTCACTTTTGCTATCTCTTTTATCTTTCTCTCACACTACCTCTAGCAAAAAATAATAGAGCCCCTCCTCCATTTAATTTTAAATTTAGAGTATCAATTTAAGTAAATCAATGCAAAGCTTCGTAGATCTATCAGTCGAGAAGCGCTTTCTGGAAGAGATTGGATTCAAATCGAAAAGAGTTCTATAGATCAGCATTCAAGGTGTAATTGTTAGCCATAGTTAAGGTAACATTTCAGTTTACATTTATATATATTTATTTGATATTTATCTTGATGCATATGTAGTTAGATTAGATGATGATATCACAAATCTTTATATATATGGGTTGTTACCTTAGAATATTATATAAACATATTGTTATTATAAATAGACTATATATATAAACATATTATTTCAACCAATAATAAAAAAACTATTTTTTTAGAACTTAAAAATGATTTAAAAGATTTCAAACAAAGTTTAATTTTTAAATATGTAAACATATGTATATAATATATGTAAATTTCCTATTAAATCATATACACATTAAAATTTTGTAAAAAAAAATTATTTTTACAGAAAACTTATATATTCTAACATACACAAAATTTATAGATGTAAACACTTAATTCATTTTGATATATATTATAAATACATACATACATATATATATATTCTAATATATACAAAATTTATATATGCATTGTAAAATTAATTTTCAAAAAAATAATTTTAAATAGTTTCCTTGTGGAATTTATTTAAATAAAAAAACTAAATTTAAAACTGTATGGTTTGATTAAAAAAATTGATTTTGTCAAAATATTTTTAGTCGAAATAATACATGAATGTGCGTGTGTATATATATTTACTTATTTACCTATTATTATTATATCATTTTGTATTTGATTTTTAAATATTAATTTTAGTGTATATATACATATATATTTTCATTCAAAATAAATATTTTTATATATATGTATATTTATTTTATTGAAATATAATTTAATATAACTTTAATTCTAAAATTAAAAGACTTTTCAAATTTGGATCTATTTAAAATTTTAAACTTTGAAATTTTAACCATCTATATTTATTTATAAATATTTTATCGTATGTATATATAAGTATATATAATTAATATTGTTTTTTGAGCAAAGTTGGCTGGCTTAAAAGTGGGCCATCCACTTTTATTAAAATCTTTATAAAATAGTGTTCAGCACATGCGCCAGAATAACTAGTAAATAAAAGAACGGGAGATAGGCTGAAGGGCGAAAGCTACTAAAACAAGTTAAAAGCGAATAGTCACCCTCCAAAGAGGAGGAGCCACTGCCATTATACTCATAATCCGGTCCAATAACATGAACATACCCTGAAAATAATATGGCCAAGTTATGAACATAATCTACTAATCGCTGGAGTATAAATACTTCCTGTCCCAGGAGGCGTCCTCCTAAATAATCATATTATTATCACCTTCTTCACCTAGCAAAGAAAGACCAAGTCCTTCCCTATGAACATGATAATACAATCGATGATCCTCACCTTTATCTCCAACAAACATATGGTAACTATCAGATGACAGATAATATCTCATTTCAGATTGCTCATAAATTCAAGCTTGCTCAGTGGAATCCTAGTAATAACATGGATGGCAGGAGGAGGAGTAACTGGAGCTATGACATCAATAGGACCAATCGAGGCCTCATAAGAAGGCACATGAATGGAAGCAGAAGGAATATGCAATGGACCAATAAGCACAGTATCAAGAACAACATCAACAACTTCAACAACAGCAGGGAAAGGGTTCCTAGGCTTAGGGACCCATTTTCTAACAGGAGGGCCAGGTAGCGGGATCTTAACTAGGATAGGTAAGGGAGAATCAACAGAACCAAGCTTACAATTTTTCACAATGTGGCTAAAAGAGTGACAAACTGAGCAAATACCAGGTTTCCAACTGTAATCAACATCAACATACACATCCCACCCCTTAGCAATGCGAACCGTCAACCTAAAAGGGAGCGACTAATCTAGAGTTATTTCAATCATCACCTTAGCATACACGTGTATATAATACATATATACACAATATATAATATAAATATATTATCAATCTAAATTTTTATTAACAATAGTGATTTTATTTAAATTAATTTGGATCATATCTAAATCAATCCAGACTTCATAGTCCCAATAAGATCCAAAATGGTTAAAAAATTGAAATCTACCCATTGAACCTGTTATGTGTTGGTCTAGGTCCAACAATAGTATCAAAACTCAATAGCATGTGCAGTCTAAATTAGAAGTATTATGGCTAATTTATTAAAGCCTACTTATATAGTAGAGTGTCTATAAAGGTAGCTACCAAGGTTGGGTTTGGATAATCAAGTACTCTACCCTACATAGCTAGAGGCCTGGCCTGAAAGGATTAGGTAAGCCGAAAGGTTATTGCTAATATAAAGGCCCAAATTGATATAGGACTTGCGCTAATTTTCAAAATCTGTTTTGAAATAAAAATAAAAATAAAAATTTAAAACGTTAAATTTAAAATAAAATAAAATAAATATTTTAAATTTAAAAGGTTAAATTTGCAATAAGTAATGATTTTATAAACGTTATAACATAGTTTTCAAAATTAATTTGAAAACGAAATAATATTTTTTGAAAATTATTAATATTTAATTAGATTAAATTACATATATATTGATATATGCTACATTATCTTAAAATGTTAAGGTAATACACACACATATACGTATATATAAGTATTTTCAAAATTAATATATTGATTAAAATTGCTTAAATAATGATATATATAACATTATCTTAAAATGTTAAGGTAATATATGTATACATATAAGAATTTTTGAAATTAATAAATTAATTAAAATTGCTTAGTTAAATTATTAAATAAAATTTAATTAATGAATAATAAAATACATATATATAACGATATATGTGTATAACTATAAATGTTATAATATGCATATTCAATATAAAATGTTTAATTGAATAATATAAAATTAATTAAACATTAATTAATGTAATAATATTTAATTAATATTATTAATAAAATATTGTACATAATACTATTATTGTTGGCGCTAAAAATGGTCACAAACACCAAGTTGTATATGAAAGCACCAATTTCCAAAAACAATATCTAAATAAAAGATAAGCACGCAGATCAAAGAAAAAATAGCAGAAAAAGTAAAGGAACACATGAGTTTTATAGTGGTTTGGTAAACTCCGGCCTACGTTCACTCCAATAATCTTTTATTTATACTGTAAGATTACAAGTACAGTTGTTTTTGCCTTAGAAATTTAATGGAGGAAGAGATCAGATGTGATGAAGGAGAGTCGGCCGAAAAGGTCCTTTGTAATGAGCCAAGTCCACTATATTAATAGATGAAGACGTGCATGGATCATGCTGAAATTTCTATAGAAGAACCTCCAGGCCATTACAACCCAACCCAAAAATTTTTGGACCAATCGGACACAGAAATAATTTAGACTGATCATTCCATACTAACTCCGATGGGGCTGCGATCGTTTTTATAGGGTCCCCCATGCCTCTAGTCCATGTTCCCAAAGTTTCGCGTCACTCCGACTTACCGTTTGTGAGATATCAATCTTCGCTATTTTGACTAACAATTATATCATAGGAGACCATTCCAAGATTTCATCCTTTTGAGCTATGATCGATCACAGGGGTGCTCCATGATGTAAGATACTTGCTCTCCAAATTTCATGCAATTCCAACGTATCGTTTGTGAGATATCACGTTTTCCGTAAAACTATGGATCGTTATGTTGATTGGTATGATCGTTCCAATAACGACCGACCTATTTTTCAAGATTTCTTCCTTTTGAGCTACGATCGATCATGGGGGTGTTCCACGATGTAAGGTATTTGCTCTCTAGATTTCGTACAATTTTGACAAACTGTTTGTGAGATATTGCATTTTTCGTAAAACTATGGATCGTTATGATGATTTGTACGATCGTTCCAATAACGATCGGCCTATTTTCCAAGATTTCATCCTTTTGAGCTACGATCTATCATAGGGGTGCTTCATGATGTAAGATACTTGATCTCCAATTTTCATGCAATTCCGACATACCGTTTGCGAGATATCGCATTTTCTGTAAAAATATGGATCGTTATGGCTGATTTGTACGATCATTCCAATAAAGATCGGCTTCTTTTCCAAGATTTTAGAGTTGTGTCATGCAATTGTTTTTTAGGCTCTACTCTTCAATATAGTGATGCTCTGAAAGTTTCAAGTGCATTGGATCGTATATTTTGAGATATTGATCAATCTTTGTCGATTTTCGTTGTTTTATGGATCATTCCCGATCGATCCATATAAAATCTTCCTTTGCCCATAAATCAAGCATACGAACTCCGATTTACTAAAAAATTGAAATGTGGCCTCACGAGGCATTCATTATCACTTTATATTTATTGCACCTTGATTGGGACCCGGTCCGAATCCGCCCAACTATTGTCCATAGTTCAAAATATCATCGATTTCCGAGCCTGATAACCGTCTCTCCGGGCTTCCTGCCTTGATGATCACAGAAGCCATTTAGCCAACTTTTAAGATATACTACCTGATCAAAATTGGTATTACAATTATATAAGTGAATTAAATTATAAAAGCTATATAATAATTAAAATTTATATAATATGAATGTATAATAAAGAGGGAACCGTAAGAAACCCTATACAGATTTAAGGGATAAATCCATATGTATAGCACGTAACTGTGATTTCTGATGCGTCCAACACTTGTGTAACAACCCGCATATTTATCGACTGTAGATTTACATATTTTATTTAAATATTTTATCGTTAATCGGATTTTGGTCCGAAAAGCTACTTTTTGCATACGGTCAAATTAGGACTCGAGACCACCTACATTAAGTTCAAAATGACGTTTGCGATCTTTTTAAGTGTAAACTTCGATATGTTTGGAGATAGTGAAATTTTCGTCACTTTTTGCTTTGGACCTTTAGTTTGGGCTAAACCACTTGTTAACTCAGCCCAACCCCTTCCTTCTCTTCACCACTTCATTCTTCATTTCTAAAACATCAAAGCTTCTTCAAAAATGGTGGAGGGAATGGGAAATTAAAACTCCAAGCTCAAGTCTTCATTACTAATCCAACATCAACTCCAAATTCAAAGTGAAGAACATAGATTCAAGCTTATGGTTGATTCTTGCTTTGCTCTTAAGCTCTCCATCATCAATTTCATGGAAAAGGTGATATTTTTAATCTCACATCTTGCCTATAACTGTCATTGGATTGTTGGGAATGATTCCCCATCACTTTAGCATGCATATTTGCATTTGGTTTGGATTGGATTGGTGGAAAACCTAGAATTTTCGAGTGTTAGCAGTTTTCTGCATCTTAGGTCGTTCTGGAGGGAGAGTCGCCTCGGAGTTAGGTCGCTAGGTCGAAGGTCGTAGGTCGCTCTGGCATGGAAAGGACTCTGCCTGCATTTAGCTCGATCTGGACTTAGGTCGTTCGTCCCTAGGTCGTAGGTCGCGTACCATCTTAGGTCATGAGAATCTAGGCCACTCGTTAAGGGACGTTCCACACTTAGGTCGCTCGACTGCATTAGATCGTTGACTCCGTTAGGTCGCTGGCACCTGGTCATACCTCCATTAGGTCGCGTACCCATTAGGTCGCGTACCCCTTAGGTCGCGTACCCCTTAGGTCGCACCACCTCGGCCTTATGTCCACTCCGTTAGGTCGCTCGACCAGTCTTCCTTTTAGGTTGCTCGACCTGTCTGCCTTTTAGGTCGCTCGCCTAGTTAGGTCGTCCGGACATTTTAGGTTGTGCCACGTGTTAGATCGCTTCCCTAAGTCGCTCAGCATGACATACTTAGGTCGTTCTACCTATCCTACTTTAACTCGTAAACCACTAGGTCGTTCGCCCAAACTCATTTGCATCATTCGTTTAGCTCGAGGGTGCTAGGTCGCTCACCCTGCTAGGTCGCGCCATTTGGTCGTGTTGTTTTCTTTAGGTCGCTCGACCTATTTTCTGCCTAGTTGTTAACTGTTAGGTCGTTTGACCTGTATTTTTGTTAGGTCGTTCGGCATGCTTGGCCGCACCATCAACTTTTACTTTGATGCATTTTGAGCTGCTTTTCTTGGATTTCATTCACGTCTTCGATAGTGAATTTTTGTGACTGATTGTTTCTGCAATCGTTTTGTGACTTGTCACTCTAAAAACATGAAGGTTTCAATACTAGTAGTAAATATCAAAGCTCTTTCATCAAAACGATTTCAACTCTATTTTTAATACAAAGCTCTTTTTCCTAAACCGTTTTCCAATCTACTAGTATATACAAGCCTTTACTTCACTCGGATGAGAAATCGAATTAAACGACTTAGTAAAACGAGTGGTATGAAACGCTTGCGTTCACTTCGTCGGTTAGCTCTTGGACTTGTTCGATTGAACCCTTTTGTGACAATTTTCTAGTGAAGATCTACAGTTTGTTCGTAAATATTTAAGTTAAGCTAGTGGTTATGGGACATGAAGCTAAACTCATATATTTACTGGCTTAGTGTAATTGACACTTCTATATGATCATGACGGTAATTTTTGTGATTTAGACTAGCAACTGTGCGATGTCTCTTTGTCTGCGAGGGAGACTATACCCCGCTTATGTGATGTTTCTACTCACATATATGGGGTAGCACCCCATGGTCTTCGGGCCGTTCATGTGTTAAAATTTAATGGATAGCTTCCATGAGATAGCTTCTCGTCATGTGTTACACGTGTTGGTGAGTTTTCATGCTCCCGTTCTTGTGATAGGCCTCCCCTTTTTTTATGTGATTTCTGGATTTCTTGTGTTGATTTCTAGAGTTTGTGCTTCACCAATTTTCATGATTTTCATTGATATGATATCAATTTTTGTGCATTGGTGAATTTGTGTGTCATTGACTTGTTATGAATACAAGTTTAGGGTATAATACCCTATTTTATCTTTGAGAAGATTCTTGTGATATTGATTAATCTCTTGTTGATTTTCAATTACATACTTATAGTAGTATGCCATTATGGTTATAACATGTTCATGCCATGTCTTTTACTTTATACCATATCATCTGATATTTATAGTTAGACTGATCCGTTTATTATTTTCTTATAAATAATACTCGGGTCAGACCGAGATGTTACAGGTGCTTCTGCTTGACTTCTCTTCAGGATTATTCTGACTTTTGACACTACTTAGATTAGTAGTTTTTGGATGTATGCATTTGAGATATAGACTCTATGTTGTGTACTTATTCTTTTGTATAGCACGTTTTTCTATTCTTTTGTATTATCGTGGATCTTTCTGACCACTACTCTGATGTACACTTTCACGTGTTATATACATATTCATATCTTCTTCCGCCTTTGTGATATGGATGTCTGTGACTGATTTATGTTATGATTACTTCTATGTTTGTTTCCGAAGATTATATATAGCCACCGTGTGATAGCTTTGAGTTTGTATCGGTATGTCGGATTTCCTCCTTAAAAGGTATGCATTCTATTCTATCTGACATATCGATGCTCGCACAAAGAAGTTACATGGACGGTCGCTCCTCCACAGCCTTATTCTCCATGCTAATTAACAGCACTACCTCGTAGTGTTCTTGGTTAGCGTGGGTATAGAGGTGGGGCGTTACAGCTTGGTATCGGAGCCAAACTTCGGAACAATGTAGAATTACTTAACAAGGATCATCGTCCTAAGTCCAACTTAGGAGTCTTGCCTTAGGATTTAAGTCGAGTCTTCGAACCGACTCATCCTATTTCCTCTTATGAATCCTTGTTTTATCTATCAAGACTTGCTTGATATTTATTTGGAGAATAACTTTTCTTCTTTTCTCTTCCTTAAAGAAGAGAATGTCTAGACCAGGTCGTCCCAGAGCTGGACCATCTACTGTTACTCCCCAGGATGGTGTTTTTATGACTGCTCAACAGCTTCTTGATTTAGTAAAGAATGCTCAAGCAGCTGGTCCTAATCAGGAACCTACTCATCCTAAGTCTGGATTTGCACGCTTGTGCAACGATTATACCAACTTGGGTGGGAAACCATTCAAAGGTTCCGAAACTATTATCGAGGTCCAGGCTTGGCTAAGAACATGCGATAGAATCTTTTCTCGCATGAATCTTATCGACCTTCACCGTGTTCAGGTGGCCTCCAGTATGCTCCAAGAGAGAGCATTGGATTGGTACGAACTTCTTATTTCTGAAATTAATGAAGCAGATCTCACCTGGGAGCAATTCCGAGAATGCTTCGAATTAAAATTCATACCAGAAGCAGAGAAGGTGACATAGGCTTGTCGTTTTATAGACCTTGTTCAAGGTGAATCCTCTGTGACAGATTATGTCGCATCCTTCGAGTCACTGTCTAAATATGGGGTTGAATACATCAACACCCCATTGAAGAAGAACCAAAGGTTCGTTTATGGCTTAAACAAAAATCTCAAGAAGCCATTACTTCTCAAATTAGAAGTTTCTTTCGACCAACTCATTGATATCGCTCTTCGTCTTGAAGAGGCTGATAAGGTCAGTGATGTTGAAGTGGTGGCTGCCAAACCAAACTTCAACAACAAGAAAAGGCCTAATAAGTTCAAAGGTCCTTATCCCAACAAAAAGGGTAAACAAGCAACTCCTACTGCAAAGACATTTTCCCGTAGTGATAGGAAATGCTTCAACTGTGGTGCTAAAGGCCATTTTGCGAACAAATGTTCAAAGCCCCACTCTTGTCACTATTGTAAAAGTCCAGATCATTTTATGCATTTATGTCCTAGGCTTCAAGGCAAGGAGGGAACGTTAAATGTTGCTCAAGCCCCTGGCAACACATCTCGCGGTCAAGGTATGTCTCATTCTGTCCTTGATGGCAATATTATATTTCATGATCAACCTATTAGAGTTCTCTTTGATACGGGTGCATCCCATTCTTTTATATCAAAGGAACTTGTCGATACTTTTTCTTTAAGTGTTGTTGCTTTAATGACTTCTTTAAGAATTGCAAATCCAGTTGGTGGATCCGCAACTCTTAGTCTGCTTTGTAAAGATGTCGAGATTATTTTGTGTGATTTTTCTTTCCTAGCCGATTTGCATGTCATGCGTTACTTAGGCTTTGGAATGATTTTGGGTATGGATTGGCTTAATCGTTATGAAGCTCATATCCTATGTCCTGAGCGGACTATTTGTCTTCGACATCCACTATCTGTTAAGCAGATTTCTATTGTTCTTAAAGATTCAGATTCCGCTTTGGGTGCATCTTTATATTCTTTAAATCCTCGTGATGATGACAATGATGATGAGGAGGATGTCATTTCTCTTATTCGCGTCGTTCGTGAATTTTCCGACATATTCGAGCTCGTCTTAGGATTACCACCTAAGCGAGCAATTGAGTTCAAAATTAATCTTATACCTGGAGCTCAACCTATTACCCGTCCTCCTTATCGCATGTCCAATAAGGAGAATGAAGAGATGCGCAAACAACTATCCGAGTTGGAGACGAAGTAACTTATTCGCTCTAGTTCCTCACCTTGGGGAGCTTCACCTATTTTCGTAAATAAGTCTGATGGAACACTTAGGCTTTGTGTCGACTACCGCAAGCTTAATGATCTAACTATTAAGAATAAGTATCCTTTGCCTCGGATTGATGATCTATTCGATCAGCTTAGTGGTGCTAGATTCTTTTCACAATTGGACTTGGCTACCGGTTTCCAACAGCTTCGTATTGCAGAGGATAGTATTCCTTTGACTTCTTTCCATACTCGTTATGGATCTTATGAGTGGCTAGTTATGCCATTTGGTTTAACGAATGCTCCGGCTTATTTCGTTGACCTCATGAATCGAGTTTTCAAAGATTTTCTCGATCGGTTTGTTCTCATCTTTATTGATGATATTCTTGTGTATTCCAAAACCGAGGAGGAACATGAAAAGCATCTTCGGATTGTATTGGAAACTCTTAGAAGTAATCAATTAAAAGCGAAATTTTCTACATGCCACTTTTGGCAATCTAGTGTGAAGTTTCACGGTCATATTATTTCCGAATCCGGGATATCAGTGGATCCTTCAAAGATTGAAGCGATTCAAAATTGGAAGAGACCGAAGAGCGTGACTGAAATCCGTAGCTTTCTCGGATTGGCAGGTTATTACCGCCGTTTCATAAGAGACTTTTCTAAGATTGCCGTGCCTCTTACTGGCTTAACAAAGAAAGGTGTTAAATACATTTGGTCGGACAAATGTGTAACTTCATTTCAGAGATTAAAAGAACTCCTTTCTGATGCTCCTGTTCTTGTTATTCCCGAAGGGAATCAAGATTTTGTCGTTTATACCGATGCTAGTCGCGTTGGTTTGGGTGCCATTCTTATGCAAAAAGAACGTGTTATTGCTTATGCTTCTAGGAAATTGAAGCCGGTTGAGACTAGATATGCCACATATGATTTAGAACTCATGGCTATCGTTTTCGCCCTTCGAATTTGGCGACATTATCTTTTGGGAGAATAGTTTATACTTTATACTGATCATAAGTCTTTGAAATATTTATTTTCTCAAAAGGAACTTAATTTGCGTCAGTAGTGTTGGCTCGAATTCCTTGCCTCTTACGATCTTGACATTCTTTATACTCCCGGAAAGGGAAATCGAGTTGCCGATGCACTTAGTCGCAAGCAACAAGCGGTTGTTTCCATGATGATATCTGAATGGAACGATCTCGAAGTTTTATCCACTTGTGAAATTCGAGATCGTGTTTCCGATTTATGTTCATCTCTTGTTTTATGTAGTCTTGAGGCTCATCCTTCTCTTTTAGACCGCATTCTTGAAGCTCAAAGGCTAGATCCCGAATTGGCTCTTCTTGGCCAAAATATTAAGGATAAAATTGATATCGAAGGTCTGAAAGACTTTGATATTAATTCTCGTGGCGGCATTCGAAAATTTGGTAGACTTATTGTACCAAATATTAGCGATCTTCGAAAGGATATTCTAGAAGATTCTCATCGTTCCAAATATTCCATTCATCTCGGTAGTAGTAAAATGTACGCGGATATGAAGCGACTTTATTATTGGGAGGGAATGAAAGCTGATATTGCTAACTTTGTTAAGTGTTGCATGACTTGCCAACTTGTCAAGGCCGAACATCAAAGGCCCGGTGGGTTGTTGCAACCTTTGGAAATTCCAGTTTTGAAGTGGGATCAGATTTCCATGGATTTTATAGATGGCCTTCCCCGTTCTCGTTCGGGTCATAATAGTTTATGTGTGATTGTTGACAGACTTACTAAATCTGCCCATTTTATTCCTGTTCGGTCGAACCGAACCTGTAACGACCCAGAATTTTTGATAATTAAAATTCGAATATTTAATTGATTTTGAATATTAATAAATGGAATTTAGAAGTCGAATGATTTATTTCTCGAATATTGGATTTAATTGGATAATTAAATTAATAATTAAATAGTGAAATTCCAGAAATAATTGAAAATCGAGTTAATATGATTGAAAATGATTTGTAAAATTTTATTTAATCATACTGGAGTTATAGAAAGGTTATAGAACTTTTAAAATTGAATTTGGAGTTAATCTGTGAAAATCGAATATTTTGATGTTTAATTATCGACTGTAAAAATAGCCAATTTTCGAACAGTCTCAGAATTGAACGAGACCAGTTCCATTGGATCCGTAATAGTTAGTTATTATCGGATTTCAATTTTTGTATCAATCGGAGTTGTCGATTGACCGTGGCAATTCGAAACGCATCGATATCATTTTAATTTTAAATCGTCGAGTTAAAATAGTCATTTTTCAAACGGTCTCGGATTTCGACGACACCAGTTTCATCGGATCTGTAATGTGATATTATTGTAAGATTTCAAATTTCGTAATTTTTGGAATTACCGTTTGTCCGGGGCAAGCCAAAACGCCTCGAAATCGATTTAAATCGGTTTAATTTAAATTGATCGTTTTTCTCCGTATCTCGCACAGATGTCCGAATTAGCTTTCGAAACACATTCCATTACGTTCGGAACGCGGGGTAAACCCTAGAAACGTCAGCCGGCACGCTCGAATCGGAGTTCGGAAAAATTCGATGAATAGTAAATCGTGAAATTTTCTATAAAAGACCTTCCTAAATCCATTTTGCAAATTTAAAACAACCCTAGGGTTTGAGTTTCAGCTGCCGCCTCCCACTATATCAATGGCCGAAGGTTGCCGTTCTTCTCCCTCCTTTTTCTTCAAATCCACAAATCGAAACGAGAAATCTTCAACTGCAAACTTGTAAAGCTTCGCGAGCTCTACGATTTCAACGGCCAAGATCGTCTGAAGTTGAGTAGATCAACGGCAAATCAAAGCCAAAGTGCTGCCGTTCGTCACGTTTTTCGAGGGAGGAGGTGGCACCGAGTCTGACCGGTCCTAGGCCGGTGGTGGCACACGTGGAGGCAGTTCCAGTGGTGGTACTCGATCGGAGCGAAGTTGAACGATGGTGTCGCGTGTATTAGGGCATTGAGGCGGCAGTGGGTGCGTTCGTCACCTGGAAGCAACGATGGTAGGGAAGAAGAATTAACACGCGGCCAAGATTTGGGGGTAGCAGATCCAACGGCTGTGATGAATTATGTTATAAAATGTAAAAAGAATTGTAAATTAAATTTTATTTAAATTATACGATCTTTGTAACGCGATATCTTTTTCATACGTGTTCAGAAAATTACGAAACCAGAAGCGTTGGAATCGCAGCGACGTGCTCTACGCTGCAGCGCAGATCTGGGCGTGTTTGGAATCAGTGAAATTTTGAGTGAAATTAAACGTCCGTTTAATTTTATTCGAAATAAACGCTGAAATCAGAATTAAAATCACGGTGAGATCTTCTCACTCAAATTGAATGTGGAATTATTTACAGTTATTGATTGATGATTGACTGTTTGGATGTGCTATTAGATATGATAGGATATATATCTATATATAGCAATATATACATATTGGCATATGTATATATTGGATTGTTGATTTCCCGCCTCGTATAGCGGATGAGACCCTATTGCGCCGTTAGTAAGCGGATTTATAAAAACCCATATACCGCGATAATTCCGTACTGGAGCGGAATTGGTATTGTGCTAACATCTGTGGATGCAGGGAAACAGGTTGGAGGGATCCAACTGGATTCCTCACCGTATTGATTATTTACAGATATTTTGATATATTCTGTTATCATATTGATATATGATCTTGACTGTTGTGATGGACTGATTGGTGTTGTTGCATCATCGGATTCAGTTTTGAAATGTAAAAATAACGACTATTATTTTAAAAAGATTTTAAAGTGATTTTTGAAAAGTAGACGTTTATCGAATTTTTGAATTGATTTATTTCAGAAAAAGATACGTCTAGAATTTTAAAGTTATAAGAGTTAAGATTTTTGGTGAAATATAACCAAAGTGTGATTTTTGAAATGAAAGTTGATTTAATTGTAAAATGGGTTAAATTGAGATTTTTAAAGTATTATAAAAGATGTACAGAAAAATTGATATATTTATCAATTGAAATTTTTGGAATTTTAAAGCGAATTTTTTTTATAAGTGTTAAAAAAGAAGTATAAAAGGATTTCATAAGTGAATGAAATTAATAGATTTATAACGTGAAGTTATAAAGTGAATAGATGTTGTAGAATAAACGATTTATAAGTAATTTACTTATAAATTAGATTTTTGCACTTAATTGGGATATAAATAGAAATTGCTAAATGAAATGATTTCATAAGTTGAAATTGTTATGAAGTATAAATGTGATTTATAAACGTTGTTTATAAATCTGGAATCACTTATTTTGATAAGTAATTTTAGAAGTTAATAAGAGGAGAATTTTATAAATCGAAGTTGTTAGAAAATATAAAGGTGAATTTATAAACGTTGTTTTATGAATTCGAAAATCAATCAAATTTGATGAATGTAATATAGAAGTTATTAAGGGAATTTTATCCACGATTTTGGATAAGTGGATAATTTTTGGAATAAAACGTGTAGAAAAGATTGAAATGTAATTATTGAAGTATATTCACGATTTTGGATAGTGAATATATCGTTAAGTAAAATGGATAGTTTTGAAGAAGTGATATTAAAAAGGAAGTTAAACATTTTAAAGATGTTTTAAAATGTATTATAAATCGAAAGCAGAGATTTCCGCAGTTCTTGTTGAAATAGGCGTTTTCGAGAAATTTAAGGAAATGGTGGACTATAACACTGTTGTTATAGTAAATGATTTCCGAAAGGAAATGTTTTGATGTAGTATTGGGATTTATATATCTATCTAAATCCGAATCCCTATACTAGTGACTTCGAGTCGTCGTAACGATGTTTTACGCAACATTCGTTTTGACTCAAATAGATGTTGAAATTTATAATTTCCTTAAAGAATGAATATATACTTAATTTGATTTAAGTATATCGAATATTTTCAAGTGTTGAAAATGAATAGATTTGTGAAACACTTATTTTTAAATAAGTATGGAAATGCTTTTCCAAATGAAATGAACGTTTTGAGAATTTATCTTTGTAAAAGATAAATTGAAATTGAATATTGAAAATCGATTTGAAAATCGTATATCAGAAGATATTTTGAAATATAAATTCAATATGGAATTTATAAAGGAATGGGAATTCGTTTTAAAAATAAACGTTGATTTATTTTTGAAGTGTGGAAAAATTATATATCTAGTAAGATATTTTTGAAGAATAAATAATTTGGGAAAATTATTTGGAATCTGATGATGTTGCGCATCTTTATTGATAGTTAAATAACCGACTATCAATAATTACCTTTAGATAGGTATTTGTTGTGAATTGGATGAATTTGAATGCCACACTTATTTTTGAATAAACGCTCACTATTCGGGTTAGCAGGGAAAGGACCATGGGGTCGTATAACCCATTCCGAATATGTGATACGTCGTTATGAATTGCATTTGAAGACCGGTGTTGAAGACCGGATATTTTTGAAAACGAAAGGATTACCGTCGAGTTACTCTACATCGACTGATCTTCGATTTAGAGGTTTTATCACCCTTAGTGACGGGAAGTCCGGACGTGATTAGAAATTATCCGGAAATGCAAGGGCTTCGTGAGAAGTGCCTTCGGTTCTGTTCGATCCCGGAACAGACTTATATGGATTGTGTGTCTGACGTTACAATTTGAGATATAAAGCTGATTTCTTTCAAATACATTTCTGTTGGTGGCGGAGAATTTAATCTCTTAGCTTAACACCCTTCTCTGAGACGTACGAGCTCAGAGGTTATGTAGTTGAAATTTATCAGCGATATATCCCAATTTGGTAACGTGGCACACTGAGTGTTGCTGTGAAATGATCAGTGTTTGATCATTTGTGATATGATCATTTGTTTGATCTTATATCTTTGTGATCATAGGTTGATCATTTTGTTTGACCCGAAGCAGGGCTTTTTATAGAAAGCGTAGCTTTGTGGACGAGACTTCGTCGAGCCTCACACCCCGGAAATGGTCGAAACAGGAAGGATGCAGCAAGGTTCTAGGGAGTAGCGCCCCTTAGTGTATGTCATTCCTTCTGGATAAAGGTGGTATCATGGTATGGAGCCCAGATACTTAACCTCTGTGGTTACTGCATTATTATTTCTATGTGGTTTGTTGCGAATCGGGGATCCTCGGGAAGATCGGTGACGATCGGGGGATGGCATACGCGTGTCAGTAGTTACCTATTTTTGCAGAGGTAACCCGGCCTTGTGTTGGCAGAGATCTAACCGTAACGTTAGATTCTCGGGTCGTCTATTCCAGGGACGTACCCATCGTGGATAGGAAGTTCCTTAGCCTGACCATTTGTTGGAAATCCAAAGAAACAATACGAGCCTTGTACGGTTTTAGTTGTAGAACCTGCCATTTAATATGGTAGCTATAGCAAGCATACTATAATGGTACCTATGCTGGCTAAGATTTATATTCTACTTTCGAAATGTTTTCTACACTATGCACTAATAATAATATCAAAAGAATTTGATTTTTGCGTAGTAAGCATCTTTGACTATCATAAGAAGAAATCTCCTCCAAGTCTGCGTTTGCATTGTGTGTGTGGCGGGAGGTCTTATGGTAGTTTCATTTTCCAAAAGCATTGCGAATTGACTTTAAAATTCTCTGCTATTTATTTTAAAGATAAATAACTGTTTTACGATCTCACACCAGTCACCATGACTGACTCGGAGTTTATTGTTTCCCTTCTAAACTCTGGGTGCCCACCAATTTCCACACGGGCAGCCTAGAGTTATATTATCAGGATATTCTGGATATTCTGGAGCTTGGAGATAAGCTGGATGACGAGACGTAGTATTTGTATCTGATATTATTTATTCCGCTGTGTATTCTGTATGAGGACAAGTTATATAACTGTCCATTGTTGTATATTGACTCTGATGATTGATGTATGTATAAAATGATATAGTTCTTTGTTTTGAAAGATTACTGATTTATCTATTGTATATTGTTCCGCTGCGATGTGTGAGATTTTGATATTGTCTCTGTTCTGTATCTGTTCTCTTGCTCTGTTGTTGTTCTTCTTTCTTTTTCTTCTATCTTCTTCTTCTACCTTTTTCTTCTTTCTTAAAACCATAACTTTCCGGGTTTCCGGCATTCGATGGCTCAGCAATCGGTAAAGTGAGTATCGATGTTGAATTTTCGAAAGTCGAAAATTTTCGGGATGTGACAAGTGGTATCAGAGCATATGGTTAAGCGACAACCCTGCTCTGTTGGGTGTTACTCATTAGAGATAGAGTCAGTAGTACTCTAGAATGAGTTTGAGTGTAATAATAGATATGAGTGCGTATTTGTTAGTTAATATAAAATTGTTTTATATTGTGATGATTGGTTTGTTGAGTGGTATATGGATTCTGGTCGGTATTGTCCGTACAACTCTATCGATAGGGATCTCTAAACACTTGAATAGAACAATTCGGCACAGTATTGTTTTAAATAGGGTAAATGAGATAATTTTGCCCAAAACTATTTTTATATAGAAAATAAAGGTTTTTCTATGAACTATCATAGTATATGGTTGCATGGGTGTTATATTGAAATTGAATTAAAGTAATAACCAAAGATTGAAGATAAATTCATTTAACAAGTGAAATTTATAATTGTGAATTGAAAGATAAGAAAATAAATCCATATACAAGTGAAATTAAAGAATGTAAATTATAAATGTGAATTGTAATTTAAAACGGGATTCCAGAGAAGTTTTTGGAAATGTTTTAAAAAGGATTTGAAAATTTTGGAGATTTGGAAAGTTTGAATTCTTTTGGAGTGGAAAATGAATTTCAAAGGTTTTGAAAAGCATTTTGAAGAGATGAAAAGCTCTAAACTCTTTTCGGTCGCTGGAAAATGATTCCGATTGGTGATCGCGACACTATCGGTGTTCATTTTCGGGTTTCCAGAAGAGGAATTGCTGCCAAATTGTTTTAAATGGAAAGTGTTTGAAAAATTTGGGTTTTGTTCTTGAAATTCAAAGGATAATTTGAATTGTTTTCAAAAATTGGTTTTGAAATGTTGGTAAACTCTGGAATGCTATATTTAAAATATTTATGGGAATAATTAATAAGTTGATAACTTATACAAATTTAATATTGATAGAATAAATTCAACTTAAAGGATGAAGTTAAATTTAAGTAAGTATAAGTGAATCAATTATATCTAAGTTGAGATTGTGGAATATGAAATCTGGATTTAATATGAATTTTGAATAAGTGAAGAAATTTGACCTTGGTAAAAGTTAAATAGGATTGAAATTTGAATTTTGGATTTATAAGTGGAAATGTAAGTTAAGTTAAACAAACGATGTTTAATGGGATATAACTTAAGTGTTGATTGGAATTGATTTTGGTGTCGAAGTAAATAATCAAAATGAATTAAATGAATATGAACTTGAGTTATATAAATAAACTTCAACATGAAATGTGAAATGGATTAGCTATTGAACTAATGAATCAATTGAATGTAAATGTTAATTCATTGAAGAAACTGAATAAATTGAATGTAAGTCAATTGAAATTAAAGGTGTTGAACTAAATGGAATGGAAATCAAATAATAATGGTTATGTTGAATATGCATTGATTGTTTGATGATTGTTAGTTGATTGTATATAAATTCATTAAGTGTTAATGAAGTTGAATTGATAAAATTTGAAGAAAAGTAAAATGAATTCGAATTGGAAATCCAGTTTAAATGACAGTAGATTTAACCAAAGGGTAAATTGAAATCAAATTTTGGAAATGAACAAAAGTGAATGAAACTGGAATTGAAATTGAATGTTGGAAGCAAATCTGAATTTGTTAGTAGATTAGAATTTGAAATGAATTAGTAATTAAAACTAATTTAAAAATGATATAAGCAATTATATTGAAAATTTTGTAATTGAATGTACGAAATGGTTTGAATATATGCAACTAGATATTATGGCTAGTAGGATATACAGGTATAAAGGAAATTGAATTTGATTTCACAGATAATTTGAATTGCTCGACAAAAGGTACGTATTTGAATTATAATATGAGTTTTTGATGATTTCTGGTCTAGCCGCTTGGCTTTTTCTTTTTCTTTTTGAAATCTGAGAGTCCGTAGGGACGTTTTGTAGTCGTACCGTATTAGCCGCGCAAAGGAGGCTATGGCGAAATTTTTCGAGAATTTAAGGCGTTAGAAAATTTTTGAGAAATTTTTGAAAGTTTAAAATTTGAATTTAAACTCGAATTTGAATTTGGAAGTAAACAATGTTGTTTGAAACTTATAATTGAAGTTGGAAAGTTAGTAGAATTAATAACGAATCTTTAATAGAAAGATTTGTTTTGATAAATTGATAAAACTATTTGAATTTGAGAAGATAGTAGACGAGTTAAGGACCATTTTTCCTAACTTGTAATTTCGAGGACGAAATTCTTTTAAGGGGGGAAGTTTGTAACGACCCAGAATTTTTGATAATTAAAATTCGAATATTTAATTGATTTTGAATATTAATAAATGGAATTTAGAAGTCGAATGATTTATTTCTCGAATATTGGATTTAATTGGATAATTAAATTAATAATTAAATAGTGAAATTCCAGAAATAATTGAAAATCGAGTTAATATGATTGAAAATGATTTGTAAAATTTTATTTAATCATACTGGAGTTATAGAAAGGTTATAGAACTTTTAAAATTGAATTTGGAGTTAATCTGTGAAAATCGAATATTTTGATGTTTAATTATCGACTGTAAAAATAGCCAATTTTCGAACAGTCTCAGAATTGAACGAGACCAGTTCCATTGGATCCGTAATAGTTAGTTATTATCGGATTTCAATTTTCGTATTAATCGGAGTTGTCGATTGACCGTGGCAATTCGAAACGCATCGATATCATTTTAATTTTAAATCGTCGAGTTAAAATAGTCATTTTTCAAACGGTCTCGGATTTCGACGAAACCAGTTTCATCGGATCCGTAATGTGATATTATTGTAAGATTTCAAATTTCGTAATTTTTGGAATTACCGTTTGTCCGGGGCAAGCCAAAACGCCTCGAAATCGATTTAAATCGGTTTAATTTAAATTGATCGTTTTTCTCCGTATCTCGCACAGATGTCCGAATTAGCTTTCGAAACACATTCCATTGCGTTCGGAACGCGGGGTAAACCCTAGAAACGTCAGCCGGCACGCTCGAATCGGAGTTCGGAAAAATTCGATGAATAGTAAATCGTGAAATTTTCTATAAAAGACCTTCCTAAATCCATTTTGCAAATTTAAAACAACCCTAGGGTTTGAGTTTCAGCTGCCGCCTCCCACTATATCAATGGCCGAAGGTTGCCGTTCTTCTCCCTCCTTTTTCTTCAAATCCACAAATCGAAACGAGAAATCTTCAACTGCAAACTTGTAAAGCTTCGCGAGCTCTACGATTTCAACGGCCAAGATCGTCTGAAGTTGAGTAGATCAACGGCAAATCAAAGCCAAAGTGCTGCCGTTCGTCACGTTTTTCGAGGGAGGAGGTGGCACCGAGTCTGACCGGTCCTAGGCCGGTGGTGGCACACGTGGAGGCGGTTCCAGTGGTGGTACTCGATCGGAGCGAAGTTGAACGATGGTGTCGCGTGTATTAGGGCATTGAGGCGGCAGTGGGTGCGTTCGTCACCTGGAAGCAACGATGGTAGGGAAGAAGAATTAACACGCGGCCAAGATTTGGGGGTAGCAGATCCAATGGCTGTGATGAATTAGGTTATAAAATGTAAAAAGAATTGTAAATTAAATTTTATTTAAATTATACGATCTTTGTAACGCGATATCTTTTTCATACGTGTTCAGAAAATTACGAAACCAGAAGCGTTGGAATCGCAGCGACGTGCTCTACGCTGCAGCGCAGATCTGGGCGTGTTTGGAATCAGTGAAATTTTGAGTGAAATTAAACGTCCGTTTAATTTTATTCGAAATAAACGCTGAAATCAGAATTAAAATCACGGTGAGATCTTCTCACTCAAATTGAATGTGGAATTATTTACAGTTATTGATTGATGATTGACTGTTTGGATGTGCTATTAGATATGATAGGATATATATCTATATATAGCAATATATACATATTGGCATATGTATATATTGGATTGTTGATTTCCCGCCTCGTATAGCGGATGAGACCCTATTGCGCCGTTAGTAAGCGGATTTATAAAAACCCATATACCGCGATAATTCCGTACTGGAGCGGAATTGGTATTGTGCTAACATCTGTGGATGCAGGGAAACAGGTTGGAGGGATCCAACTGGATTCCTCACCGTATTGATTATTTACAGATATTTTGATATATTCTGTTATCATATTGATATATGATCTTGACTGTTGTGATGGACTGATTGGTGTTGTTGCATCATCGGATTCAGTTTTGAAATGTAAAAATAACGACTTTTATTTTAAAAAGATTTTAAAGTGATTTTTGAAAAGTAGACGTTTATCGAATTTTTGAATTGATTTATTTCAGAAAAAGATACGTCTAGAATTTTAAAGTTATAAGAGTTAAGATTTTTGGTGAAATATAACCAAAGTGTGATTTTTGAAATGAAAGTTGATTTAATTGTAAAATGGGTTAAATTGAGATTTTTAAAGTATTATAAAAGATGTACAGAAAAATTGATATATTTATCAATTGAAATTTTTGGAATTTTAAAACGAATTTTTTTTATAAGTGTTAAAAAAGAAGTATAAAAGGATTTCATAAGTGAATGAAATTAATAGATTTATAACGTGAAGTTATAAAGTGAATAGATGTTGTAGAATAAACGATTTATAAGTAATTTACTTATAAATTAGATTTTTGCACTTAATTGGGATATAAATAGAAATTGCTAAATGAAATGATTTCATAAGTTGAAATTGTTATGAAGTATAAATGTGATTTATAAACGTTGTTTATAAATCTGGAATCACTTATTTTGATAAGTAATTTTAGAAGTTAATAAGAGGAGAATTTTATAAATCGAAGTTGTTAGAAAATATAAAGGTGAATTTATAAACGTTGTTTTATGAATTCGAAAATCAATCAAATTTGATGAATGTAATATAGAAGTTATTAAGGGAATTTTATCCACGATTTTGGATAAGTGGATAATTTTTGGAATAAAACGTGTAGAAAAGATTGAAATGTAATTATTGAAGTATATTCACGATTTTGGATAGTGAATATATCGTTAAGTAAAATGGATAGTTTTGAAGAAGTGATATTAAAAAGGAAGTTAAACATTTTAAAGATGTTTTAAAATGTATTATAAATCGAAAGCAGAGATTTCCGCAGTTCTTGTTGAAATAGGCGTTTTCGAGAAATTTAAGGAAATGGTGGACTATAACACTGTTGTTATAGTAAATGATTTCCGAAAGGAAATGTTTTGATGTAGTATTGGGATTTATATATCTATCTAAATCCGAATCCCTATACTAGTGACTTCGAGTCGTCGTAACGATGTTTTACGCAACATTCGTTTTGACTCAAATAGATGTTGAAATTTATAATTTCCTTAAAGAATGAATATATACTTAATTTGATTTAAGTATATCGAATATTTTCAAGTGTTGAAAATGAATAGATTTGTGAAACACTTATTTTTAAATAAGTATGGAAATGCTTTTCCAAATGAAATGAACGTTTTGAGAATTTATCTTTGTAAAAGATAAATTGAAATTGAATATTGAAAATCGATTTGAAAATCGTATATCAGAAGATATTTTGAAATATAAATTCAATATGGAATTTATAAAGGAATGGGAATTCGTTTTAAAAATAAACGTTGATTTATTTTTGAAGTGTGGAAAAATTATATATCTAGTAAGATATTTTTGAAGAATAAATAATTTGGGAAAATTATTTGGAATCTGATGATGTTGCGCATCTTTATTGATAGTTAAATAACCGACTATCAATAATTACCTTTAGATAGGTATTTGTTGTGAATTGGATGAATTTGAATGCCACACTTATTTTTGAATAAACGCTCACTATTCGGGTTAGCAGGGAAAGGACCATGGGGTCGTATAACCCATTCCGAATATGTGATACGTCGTTATGAATTGCATTTGAAGACCGGTGTTGAAGACCGGATATTTTTGAAAACGAAAGGATTACCGTCGAGTTACTCTACATCGACTGATCTTCGATTTAGAGGTTTTATCACCCTTAGTGACGGGAAGTCCGGACGTGATTAGAAATTATCCGGAAATGCAAGGGCTTCGTGAGAAGTGCCTTCGGTTCTGTTCGATCCCGGAACAGACTTATATGGATTGTGTGTCTGACGTTACAATTTGAGATATAAAGCTGATTTCTTTCAAATACATTTCTGTTGGTGGCGGAGAATTTAATCTCTTAGCTTAACACCCTTCTCTGAGACGTACGAGCTCAGAGGTTATGTAGTTGAAATTTATCAGCGATATATCCCAATTTGGTAACGTGGCACACTGAGTGTTGCTGTGAAATGATCAGTGTTTGATCATTTGTGATATGATCATTTGTTTGATCTTATATCTTTGTGATCATAGGTTGATCATTTTGTTTGACCCGAAGCAGGGCTTTTTATAGAAAGCGTAGCTTTGTGGACGAGACTTCGTCGAGCCTCACACCCCGGAAATGGTCGAAACAGGAAGGATGCAGCAAGGTTCTAGGGAGTAGCGCCCCTTAGTGTATGTCATTCCTTCTGGATAAAGGTGGTATCATGGTATGGAGCCCAGATACTTAACCTCTGTGGTTACTGCATTATTATTTCTATGTGGTTTGTTGCGAATCGGGGATCCTCGGGAAGATCGGTGACGATCGGGGGATGGCATACGCGTGTTAGTAGTTACCTATTTTTGCAGAGGTAACCCGGCCTTGTGTTGGCAGAGATCTAACCGTAACGTTAGATTCTCGGGTCGTCTATTCCAGGGACGTACCCATCGTGGATAGGAAGTTCCTTAGCCTGACCATTTGTTGGAAATCCAAAGAAACAATACGAGCCTTGTACGGTTTTAGTTGTAGAACCTGCCATTTAATATGGTAGCTATAGCAAGCATACTATAATGGTACCTATGCTGGCTAAGATTTATATTCTACTTTCGAAATGTTTTCTACACTATGCACTAATAATAATATCAAAAGAATTTGATTTTTGCGTAGTAAGCATCTTTGACTATCATAAGAAGAAATCTCCTCCAAGTCTGCGTTTGCATTGTGTGTGTGGCGGGAGGTCTTATGGTAGTTTCATTTTCCAAAAGCATTGCGAATTGACTTTAAAATTCTCTGCTATTTATTTTAAAGATAAATAACTGTTTTACGATCTCACACCAGTCACCATGACTGACTCGGAGTTTATTGTTTCCCTTCTAAACTCTGGGTGCCCACCAATTTCCACACGGGCAGCCTAGAGTTATATTATCAGGATATTCTGGATATTCTGGAGCTTGGAGATAAGCTGGATGACGAGACGTAGTATTTGTATCTGATATTATTTATTCCGCTGTGTATTCTGTATGAGGACAAGTTATATAACTGTCCATTGTTGTATATTGACTCTGATGATTGATGTATGTATAAAATGATATAGTTCTTTGTTTTGAAAGATTACTGATTTATCTATTGTATATTGTTCCGCTGCGATGTGTGAGATTTTGATATTGTCTCTGTTCTGTATCTGTTCTCTTGCTCTGTTGTTGTTCTTCTTTCTTTTTCTTCTATCTTCTTCTTCTACCTTTTTCTTCTTTCTTAAAACCATAACTTTCCGGGTTTCCGGCATTCGATGGCTCAGCAGTCGGTAAAGTGAGTATCGATGTTGAATTTTCGAAAGTCGAAAATTTTCGGGATGTGACAGAACCGTTCCTCTTCTGGCCAAACTCTTTATTAAAGAAATTGTTAAACTGCATGGAGTTCCTTCTTCCATTGTTAGTGATCGGGATCCATTGTTTACTAGTGGATTCTGGAAGAGTCTTCAAAAAGCTTTAGGAACGAAGCTTAATTTTAGCACCACTTATCACCCCCAGTCCGATGGACAAACTGAGCGTGTGAATCAAACTCTTGAAGATCTTCTTCGTGCTTGTGTGCTTGATTTCGGTGGAAGTTGGGAAGATCATATTTCACTTGTTGAGTTTTCCTATAATAACAGCTTCCAATCTAGTATTGGTATGGTTCCTTTCGAGGCACTCTACGGAAGGCCATGCCGATCTCCTTCTTGTTGGCTTGAGGTCGGTGAGAAGCTAGTTTTAGGACCAGATTTTATTCGTGATTCCATAGAAAAGATTGAACTTATTCGACATAGGATGAAAGAAGCCCAGAGTAGACAAAAATCATATGCCGATAATCGAAGAAGGAAATTAGAATTTTTTGTTGGAGATCTTGTATTTATTCGTGTTTCACCAATGAAAGGTGTTGTACGCTTCAGTCAGTCGGGAAAGTTAGCGCCTCGATATATTGGGCCGTTTCCTATCACTGAACGTATTGGTTCCATGGCTTATCTCCTTTCGTTACCGGCTCAGTTTTCTGCCATGCATGACGTGTTTCACGTTTCTCAACTACGGAAGTGCCTTCGGGATTCCGATACTATTCTTGAGCCCGGTGTTGTGGAAGAGATTGAAGTTTCGCCTAACTTAACTTATGAGCAGCATCCTATTCGAATTATTGCTTCGGAGATCAAACGACTTCGAAATAAAGAAGTTCCGCTTGTTAAAGTTCAATGGTCCTCAAATCCTAAAGATTGTTCTTGGGAAACTAGAGAATTCATCGTGCGAACACATCCGGACTTACTTTCTCATGCTCTTTGAGGTAAACTTCTTATTTCAAATTTCTTTTGTGTTAATATGCTTTTATGGTTGTTAATTTTTATTTCCATCTTATATATTGCGAGGACGCAATTTCTTTAAGGAGGGGAGTCTGTAACAACCCGCATATTTATCGACTTTAGATTTAAATATTTTATTTAAATATTTTATCGTTAACCAGATTTTGGTTCGAAAAGCTACTTTTTGCATACGGTCAAATTAGGACTCGAGACCACCTACATTGAGTTCAAAATGACGTTTGCAATCTTTTTAAGTGTAAACTTCGATATGTTTGGAGATAGTGAAATTTTCGTCACTTTTTGCTTTGGACCTTTAGTTTGGGCTGAACTACTTGTTAACTCAGCCCAACCCCTTCCTTCTCTTCACCACTTCATTCTTCATTTCTAAAACATCAAAGCTTCTTCAAAAATGGTGGAGGGAATGGGAAATTAAAATTCCAAGCTCAAGTCTTCATTACTAATCCAACATCAACTCCAAATTCAAAGTGAAGAACATAGATTCAAGCTTGTGGTTGATTCTTGCTTTGCTCTTAAGCTCTCCATCATCAATTTCGTGGAAAAGGTGAGATTTTTAATCTCACATCTTGCCTATAACTGTCATTGGATTGTTGGGAATGATTCCCCATCACTTTAGCATGCATATTTGCATTTGGTTTGGATTGGATTGGTGGAAAACCTAGAATTTTCGAGTGTTAGCAGTTTTCTGCATCTTAGGTCGTTCTGGAGGGAGAGTCGCCTCAGAGTTAGGTCGCTAGGTCGAAGGTCGTAGGTCGCTCTGTCGTGGAAAGGACTTTGCCTGCATTTAGCTCGATCTAGACTTAGGTAGTTCGTCTCTAGGTCGTAGGTCGCGTACCATCTTAGGTCGTGAGTATCTAGGCCACTCGTTAAGAGACGTTCCACACTTAGGTCGCTCGACTGCATTAGATCGTTGACTCCGTTAGGTTGCTGGCACCTGGTCACACCTCCATTAGGTCGCGTACCCATTAGGTCGCGTATCCCTTAGGTCGCATACCCCTTAGGTCGCACCACCTCGGCCTTATGTCCACTCCGTTAGGTCGCTCGACCAGTCTTCCTTTTAGGTCGCTCGACCTGTCTGCCTTTTAGGTCGCTCGCCTAGTTAGGTCGTCCGGACATTTTAGGTCGCGCCACGTGTTAGGTCGCTTCCCTAAGTCGCTCAGCATGACATACTTAGGTCGTTCGACCTATCCTACTTTAACTCGTAAACCACTAGGTCGTTCGCCTAGACTCATTTGCATCATTCGTTTAGCTCGAGGGTGCTAGGTCGCTCACCCTGCTAGGTCGCGCCATTTGGTCGCGTTGTTTTCTTTAGGTCGCTCGACCTATTTTCTGGCTAGTTGTTAACTGTTAGGTCGTTTGACCTGTATTTTTGTTAGGTCGTTCGGCATGCTTGGCCGCACCATCAACTTTCACTTTGATGCATTTTGAGCTGCTTTTCTTGGATTTCATTCACGTTTTCGATTGTGAATTTTTATGACTGATTGTTTCTGTAATCGTTTTGTGACTTGTCACTCTAAAAACATGAAGGTTTCAATACTAGTAGTAAATATCAAAGCTCTTTCATCAAAACGATTTCAACTCTATTTTTAATACAAAGCTCTTTTTCCTAAACCGTTTTCCAATCTACTAGTATATACAAGCCTTTACTTCACTCGGATGAGAAATCGAATTAAACGACTTAGTAAAACGAGTGGTATGAAACGCTTGCGTTCACTTCGTCGGTTAGCTCTTGGACTTGTTCGATTGAACCCTTTTGTGACAATTTTCTAGTGAAGATCTGTAGTTTGTTCGTAAATATTTAAGTTAAGCTAGTGGTTATGGGACATGAAGCTAAACTCATATATTTACTGGCTTAGTGTAATTGACACTTCTATATGATCATGACGATCATTTTTGTGATTTAGACTAGCAACTGTGCGATGTCTCTTTGTCTGCGAGGGAGACTAGACCCCGCTTATGTGATGTTTCTACTCACATATATGGGGTAGCACCCCATGGTCTTCGGGCCGTTCATGTGTTAAAGTTTAATGGATAGCTTCCATGAGATAGCTTCTCGTCATGTGTTACACGTGTTGGTGAGTTTTCATGCTCCCGTTCTTGTGATAGGCCTCCCCCTTTTTTTATGTGATTTCTGGATTTCTTGTGTTGATTTCTGGAGTTTGTGCTTCACCAATTTTCATGATTTTCATTGATATGATATCAATTTTTGTGCATTGGTGAATTTGTGTGTCATTGACTTGTTATGAATACAAGTTTAGGGTATGATACCCTATTTTATCTTTGAGAAGATTCTTGTGATATTGATTAATCTCTTGTTGATTTTCAATTACATACTTATAGTAGTATGCCATTATGGTTATTACATGTTCATGCCATGTCTTTTACTTTATACCATATCATCTGATATTTATAGTTAGACTGATCCATTTATTATTTTCTTATAAATAATACTCGGGTCAGACCGAGTTGTTACAGGTGCTTCTGCTTGACTTCTCTTCAGGATTATTCTGACTTTTGACACTACTTAGATTAGTAGTTTTTGGATGTACGCATTTGAGATATAGACTCTATGTTGTGTACTTATTCTTTTATATAGCACGTGTTGCTATTCTTTTGTATTATCGTGGATCTTTCTGACCACTACTCTGATGTACACTTTCACGTGTTATATACATATTCATATCTTCTTCCGCCTTTGTGATATGGATGTCTGTGACTGATTTATGTTATGATTACTTCTATGTTTGTTTCCGAAGATTATATATAGCCACTGTGTGATAGCTTTGAGTTTGTATCGGTATGTCGGATTTCCTCCTTAAAAGATATGCATTCTATTCTATCTGACATATCGGTGCTCGCACAAAGAAGTTACATGGATGGTCGCTCCTCCACAGCCTTATTCTCCGTGCTAATTGACAGCACTACCTCATAGTGTTCTTGGTTAGCGTGGGTATAGAGGTGGGGCGTTACAACTTGAATCATGATGGTATATCATTAGAAGTATATTATTCCATACTCAGTATCATTTAGGTAAATATATTAAAGTTATGAATCTTTAGTATAAATGTTGTCCTTTGCCATTTATATATTAATAAATTATTTGCATACTCTTTGGTTGTTCAGAAAACTCAAGCAAGGGAGATTATGTGTTGTATTATTAATATATTGACTGAGGTAAAATAAGTATATGTATTTATTAAGCAAACTCAAGGTACATAAATTATACTTAGGCCATTGTGAAATGGTAGGTACAAGTGAATATCTCTTTCAATTTGTTAAGCAAACTCAAGATCAAAATGAGATTAAGACAAAGACAACAAGGTTAGGAGTTGTATATGATACAATTGATAAAGTATTATCCATCATTTGTGGAGATATGATTTGTTGAGAGAAAACTCAAGGTTAGATTCCTAAGACAAATGAGTCCTCACTTATTAAAGAAGTCGAAAGACTTTTATGATTCGTCTTCGGGTTTTGAGAAACATAAAAGTCTAGTGGGAGCCTTAATAGAAAAATGAAACAGTAACATTTAACCTTTCTAAGATTGTAAGACATTTGCTATATAATGTTATGGTAATCTATATTGATAAATTTGTGCAATTAACATAATTGATAAAATGTTTATCAATTAAAATATACAAATGAACCAAATTATGGATTGACAAACAGAAATATAAAATATACTTGCTAATAAATATTTTATGCATGTCAATTTTCCAATACCCAAGCAAACGCCTAATTTAACAGCTAGTACATACATTCATAGTTGGTCACTTACGTGCTTATTTGCCCGAGACCACGTATTGCCTTCCATGAGTTTCGAATTCTAAAGGAAATACAAGGACATGAATATTTGATCCATATACAATCATATATAATGTTATAAGGTGAATGGTCACAACACGTAATATACGAAACCTCGATGAAATTAGTTCAGTCGAAATAAGAAAGTATCATAGTATGAGATAAACTATTCAATGTGATTGATTACAATAAGATCTTGTATTTAATGTAACATTAGACCAAAAGCTACAAGATAAATCTAAGAACTCGATCACTGAATGTTAGTTCAATCAGTTTATGTAAAGTGCAATTTATTTAATATCCTTAAAAGTTTAAGGATGACCAGCAACTATGTAAAGAGTTCACTATGATATTTTAGTAAGGGTTTCCTTTGAATGGTTCAACTTTTTAGAAAGGAAAGCGAACTCACAAGAGTGGATGTAACCTGAGGCATAGTTGGGATGAAGAAAGTGAATGGTCACTTCTGCTTTATGGAAAGACAATAAAAACGAGAATTGTAAAATAATAATAGATACTTCACAAGGAATAAGAAATATGATATTTATTCTAAATGTATTTTTGTATAGAAAATCCTTTTCTGTAAGATTTATTTCTTTGAGTTTAAGATATTTGATCAAAAAACTCTTGACTATAAACCCGTTACAGTAAATGAAATAAATAGCCTATATTAAGCGGTTAAATGAAGCTTAGTATTTCATACGTTGTTATAGTAATGGCGGAAATAGTGGGAGCATACCATATAACACTATTTGGCGATAGTATCCAGTTACGATGTTTTCGTAAACATACAAAATACTATTTATGAAATAACAACTTTTTGCAGTATTGATTAAAAATGTACATAGTTCTATTTTAATATGAATAACATTTGGTATAAAATTTAACTATAATAGTGGTATTTGTTTCATAACAAAAGTGATGCATTGGAAAATACAGAAGTATCTGAAAGTTTTGCAATTATTTTGGAGTTATGGACTAGGTCACAATTTTGAGATGTAATTCTTCAAGTATATGATTATGAATCATATGGTACTAGTAAATCACATCTCAAACAATACATGGAAAAGCACTCAGTTAATAGGAGCACATAAGAGTTGGTGAACTTTTGGGATTGGTACATATTGATGTATGCAATCGTAAGTCTAATGATACCAAAAACGATTACTAATATTTTGTTAAATTCACCAATGAATTATCATAGATATGAACATGTGCATTAAACGCACATGTATTATGCACGTGGTAAGCTCATAGAATATAAAATGATAGTAAATAACATAACATGCAAAAGAAAAGAAAATTATTTGATTTGATTAAATAGGTGATTGTATTTGAAAGTGAACCGAATGTACTGAAAAATGAATATAGATTCAAGCTAAAAAAGTCAATCCTCTCTATGATACATAATTACGTACCGATAAGGAGTAATCGAACTTGGTTAAACAAAGTACGATTGATGATGAGTGAAGTTGAGGTTAACTTTATTTAGTAAAGTCATGTGGTTAAGAGTAGTAAAAAAAGTTAAAATTAATTTTATCTAAATAATAATTTATAAAATCATACACGATAAGGGTTTTAAGAAACCTCAACATATCCTAGGTCAAGTAGTTGGCAGGCTGTGCGAGTCGAAAGACTACACGTAATGATTGTACGTGAGGGATCTTGTATGGATCACCCCAAAAGGAGTTTGGGAACAATTTTCATTGTATGACCAATTTATTTTTTGAACATAAGTATCCTAAACTAAAACCAAATCAGTTTTATATATAAGGCAATTCATAAAGTGTTTATGAATACCTATTTTATTGCAATGAGAAACAATTATTATTTCAAAAAATACCAACTTCGAAGTGAAGGAATTTCATTTAGAAATTATTGGTAGTAAAATGGATTTGGATACGATCCAAAGATGACATTAATTTTGTGGAATGAAATGAAATTAACTAAACCTATATGAACATAATGCATTAGAGGGTCTAATGAGTATTCTCGCACATTAAAGTGAAACTATGAGTTTCTTATCAACATCGAGGATAGATAATCCTCAGTTTTCAATTAAATCATTAAGAGTATTGACTCTTGAAGTAACTAGGTCAGCACAGAGTGGGTAAAATGAGTGAATTTCGAAGTATTTTACTATTTTGGGTCTTTTTGGGCAGATGAAGTTTAAATTCATTTAGATCTTATCTAAATTAATTGTAAAAATCACTATTTTATTAAATTTATAAATAATTTTTTGTTTTGAAATTATATTTTTGCTATATAATATAAAAATGTGTATCATATAAATATGTATGTGTGCGTGCCCGTGTAACATATACAGTGTATATAGTTTAACATACCCGTACATAGGTGCAAGGATTTACACCATAACAGATAAGTTAGCCTTTGTCTATTATATATATATATATAGTTAAGTATAATACCAAATTATATTTATAATATCAATCTATGTCTTAGTATCAAATCTAGTTAAACTTACAAAATATTATTTGAATATAGGCAGTTGTCTCATATATTTGAAGTTATTTAAGTGACTTTAGATGAAGAAAGTTATTATTTTATAGGTATATATTATTCTATCAAATCTAAATCTTAGTATATATAGTAAAGTATGACATCAATTCTAGATCCCGATATCAAAATATCTTTTAATATCTAACTTAAATCAATAAACTAAAATTACATGAAATGTATACACACACACACACACTTATTTAAATAATATCTCCTTTTTTATTTTATAAAACATTTAAGTGTATATATATTTATATATATCTATATATGTATATATGTTAACTTAACTTTTATAAATCAAATATAAATTAACTTTATATGTTCAAAATGTAAACATATAAAATTATATACATATCTTTATACATATATTTTCGGCCACAAATAGCTCAACAAAGTCAAAAATCTTACAAAAATTTCTGTATAGAATTAAAAGTTTTTTTAAAGCAATTTCATGATATTAACATATATAATTTTATATATACAAAAAAAATATGTATATATATATATTCTTTTCAAAAAAAATATGTGTATGTACATATATATATATATATGTATTTCATTTAATATACATACATATTACAACAATATGTTAAGTTATAATGTGTGTGTGTGTGTGTTTAAAATTAATATATATATATGTGTGTGTGTGTGTGATTTAACAAAATATATTCATATATTGTATACTTTATATTTATGTAAATTAAAGTCAATTTTGTTTAAGGCCTCTTCAAATATTGTCAATATTTTGAAAATCAAAAGATATTTTTAAATTCCATGGCCAAAAGCATATAAGCAAACATTTAAAAAAATTATTTTAATCATAATATTAACACACACACATATTTATATATTCACATCTCATGTTGACAACACACATATACAGGGATTCATGATAATAAAATTTATCTAACTACAAATAAATCATATGATGAACAAATATATCTATAAATAAGTTGTAAATAGGAATATTACCATGTTATAGCCTAAATGATTGAGAAAGCTATACACCTTTGTCTGGATTTTAATTGAACCTGTGTTTTTTATTGCTTGAATCAACAAAGAGAGGGAATGGATTTTCGACCAGATCTAAAGGATGAAGTTGACGGCTCAAAACCTAGAATAGCCTGAGAAAGAGAGTGTCTAAATAGCATAGGAAAGAAGATGTTTAAAGATGGAAGTGTATCATTTTTTCCTTTGCCATTTCACACCCTTTTAGAATCAATTTCCGAAGCCTTCCCCCAAGTAATAGCCGACCACACATGCTCCATTTTTGGGCCTCAAACCACTTCAAGCTAGATCAGATGATTCACATCTAAATCTAATTTAAATGTACATCAATATTGTATATCAATAAGTGTGTACGCAATTGTCATTTATACACTATTTCCAATACTGGTCAACACAAATCAAATAAAATTTTATAATTAAGATTTCATAATTATTGATTAATTTATAGTAATTATAATTTAATTAAATTAGGTGGTAGATGGAGGATTCACATTGCGATTGTGTTGACTCTTTAGGTGTAAATTCAATCAACAAATAATATCGAATAATTCGAATATTAAAGTTCGCACTTTACCTTAGCTATTGGTGTGACATTATGGCCAAATTTATTGCTTACAAAGTTTCGGTAAAATCCAATTTTATTTATTGTAAGCATTACTCAGCAATGATAATTATTTACACCAATTCTCTTCATTAAAATTATATCACATTAGGACTTATGGAATTTAGTATTGGTTAAAATTCCAATATTATTTCAACTTTATAGCCCAAACACAAAGTCCTTAGTTCAATAATAACAATTATTATTAATTGAACTGCTCTAGCCAAAGACTTTGACTTTGGTTTGACTTTAGTTGAGCTGTGACACTAATCCCATATAACTGAGGAGACGAATCTCTCTAGAATAGTGTTTCACTTCCAATGCTTCTACTTGACCCAACTATAGTTGTTCGATGGACGTCATACCACTATTCAACTATAATTAAAGTAGAGCAGCCATTGAAGTTTGATAGTATTCTTAAGTCGAGGGAACTGTTAATATTGTCGCTATGATATTCTTTGTCGACCTTAGTTATACTGACCAACAGTGTAACGATCCATATTTTACATATCGAAGGATCGAAAAATATTAATTTTAAATCCATATGAGGTTGAACAACTCTATAATTTTGAGAAATGTTAACTAGTATCATTTTCCATCAGTAGAATTTTTATTGCACAGTTTAGGCCACGAAAATCTTATAGAGCCTATAAATTCTGACAGGGGTTGAACGAGGGTCTAAGTTACTTTCATTATATCATGATGACAGTTTCGCTTTCTATAGTGTGGTCAGATCAAGAGTTTGGACTTACTGGTTGTAACGACCCGGAATTTTGGTCGTTCGGTTTTGAACGTTTAATTTATTTTTAAATGTTGAATTTGAAATATTAATTGATTTTGAATATGGAGATTTTGGTTGAGTTGGTGGATTTGATTTAAACCTCAAAAATAACGATTTATCGTAAAATGAAAATAGCGAATTTATTATTTGAAATAGTGTAAATAATTGAATTTTTGATTTAAATTGAATCGAGATGGTTTTTAAAGTAAATATAAATTCTATTTGAATTAGAATTGAGTTAGTAAGTTTTAAAAATTTGAAATTTCGAATGATTTCTTCGATTTTGGAAATCGCTCGATTTAATCGACGCGTTAAAATAGCAATCTGGGACATAGTCTCGGAATTCAACGAAACTAGTTCCGTTGGATCCGTAAAAGTGTACTATTATTAGATTTCAAATTTCGTAGCTTTTGGAGTTAACGTTTGGTCGTATGGGATGGAAACGCATTGAAATAAATATTGAAAATTTAATATTTAATTGGGTTCAAAAAGCTATTTTCTCCATATGATCGAATTAGGCCTCGGAACTTATTCCATTGTGTTTAGAATAGGAGTAAAACATTATAAATGCCAGGCGACACGCTTCATTTAGAGTTTGTCCGGAAAAGTATGTGAATAGTAATAATAATATAATATATATACGCGTATTGGCATCCAGAAACCCTCCCGCACCTCCATTTTATTTCTATGGCCGAAAAACCCTCATCTTCCTTCTCAATTTCCATTCAATCCATTAACAATTAGAAGAAACCCTCAACTACAATATCGTAGAGCGCGTCGAGCTCTACAAGATCAACTACTGCGATCGTAAATGGTGTAGCGAGGAGAGAGAGAGGGCCGCGTTTGTCGCGAGTTCATGCGTGGAATTCGAGGCAACAGCGGTGTTAGACGATGCCACACTTGGCACGAAGGTCGAGGGGGAGTACGCACGTGTTTGAGCAGTGGTCGATCAACCTCCAACAGCGTGTGAAGGAAGCGGCGTGCAAATTCTCACGCATGCGTGATGGGTTGTTTTCGCGTGTGTTAAAATGAAAGCTGAGAGGAGGAAGAAGAAGCACGACCAGGATTTCATCATCCAGGATGTGCGGCCAAGGCCTAAGGTTTAAAAAAAATTATTTATATAAATTGTATTCAAAACTTTAAAAATGTATATCTTCTCCATACGAGGTCTAATTGACACGAAACAGGCGGCGATGGAATCGTGGCGATGAGCACTACTTTATGGAATTGATTTGAAGATTATTGGAAATAGCTAAAATTTTAGGTTAAATCGAACGTCGTTCGATTTAATTGAAAATTCGAACATTTAGTAAAATTGGAAACTCAAGGTGAGTTAAACGCACTCATTTGGTTAATCAGTATATTTTTATAGTATAAAAATTTATTTCTGCTTGTTTGGGTTGTTGAAATTGGTGGTTTTTGAAATTCGTCTAGGATGACGATATAGCATCTTGAAATGCTATTAGATTGGTTGAACCGGATCTACGGTCACGATATAGAATCTCGAATTGCTATTAAACCATTTGAGTTTATTTTTAAACTTATTTCTGGTATTGAATCGTGTATGGAATTGATAATGGATTGTTTTAAATTCTGTTATTCAATGATAACGTAAACTGAATTGAAATATATTGGTGTTATCTATTTGGCCAATAAACACCGTTGAAAAATAAATGAAAAAAATGTTATTTGTGAATGACATTTGGTTACCAGAATCCTGTTCTATTATTAGATTAAATTGAACATTATTTGAGCGCCAGTTGATTTATACTGGATAATTAATGTGTTAACAATTGATTGTTAATTATGGATTGACTTACATACATGCCTGTTATTATGTGAATGCATGTAATTTAACTTGTAAATTTAAATTGAAATTAAATGGTAGAGTTAAGTACCATTGTGATCGTTAAGTCTCTTTCTGAATTTGGAAGATTATGGTTTCTGTTTAACTTCAAATTTTATAATTTGAAGTAAAGATTTTATTTAATAATTATTATACAAATTGTTTTGTTAAAATTTGTAATGACTCGGATTTTTCGACGATTAATTTTGAATATTTAAATGGTTTTAAATATTGGATTTGGAATATAAATTAATTTTTGAATATAAAAATTTTGGTTGAAATTATAGAATGAATTTAAATTTCAAATATAGCGATTTATCGTAATACGAAAATGGCGAATAATTGAAAATGGAGTTGAATATGAATTGAAACAATTTTTAATGTTGATATAAACTCTGTTTGAATTAGAATTGAGTTATAATAAGTTTTTAAAACTGAAATTTCAAGTGATTTCGTAAATTTTTGAAATCGTCAACTTAATCGACACGTTAAAATAGCTATCTGGAGCACAGTCTCGGAATTCGACAAAACTAGTTCCATTGGATCCATGATAGTGTATTATTATCGGATTTCAAATTTCATAGCATAATAGTGTATTTTACAATAAATAGCATTTGGAGTTGACGTTGAAATTAATATTGAAAATTTAATATAATAATTGGATTCAAAAAAGCTATCTTCTCCATACAATCGAATTAGGTTCTGAAACTTGTTCCATTAGGTTCAGAATAGCAGAATAACATTAGGAACATTAGGTGGCATACATCAATAGGAGTTTGATATTTCCCTGTATATAATACAAGATATTTAGGAAATTTAATAATATTAAAAATTGGAAAGTCAAATCAGTCAAATACTATATTCGTACTCGAGATGCTTTGCCCTAGTTTTTATAACACGCGTGTTTCCTCTTCCTTCTTTAGTTTGAACAAATCAATTCATTTAAATAAAAAAAATTATTCGAAATCGATTTCGAGAAAAATCGAGAGGCTTGGGTACGGCGAGGAAAGTCACGCGCATTGACGATGGAGGCATTGCGCGTTCAAGTGAATTAGGTTTTAGGGTTTGACTGCATGTCGTGCTCGTCGATTGGAAGCTCGAGGGGGAGGCGTTGGGGTCGAGTTGATCGATTGGCGGAGGCTCGCGTTCGGGAGGGTAGGGGCGATTCCAAGCGGCGTGCGGTAGCATAAGGGGATGATCGAAGGTTCGGTCATTTATGAGGATCGTGATTTGAGATAGGGTGCGGTGAGCCTAGGGTTCTGGTAGCGTGGATGGTCTTGTAGGTCGCGTTTTGTGAGCGGGAAGATGATGGTTAGCTGGCTAATGACATTGATTAGGTAATACAAGGCGATTAATTTATTTAATTAAGTTAATAAAATCTAATTTTAATTGAAATGTTAATAAATTCATTATTCATTCATTAGAGGTCCAAATCGAACGTGATAAGTCGTGTTGCGATCATATCGGAAAGGGCTTCACAACAGAATTGGTTTGGGATTTTAGACAATTTAAAAATTGGATGTTTGGCATTTTAAAAATCAAGGTGAGAAAATCTCACTGAATTTGGTTGATTGGATTAATTTATAATGATTTAAATTAATTATTAGATGATTGGTTGAATTGATAAATTTTTATCAGTTGAATGTTATATTATATATATAGTAGAATATATTAGTAGTTGGATATATTTCCCGCCTATTGGAGCGGATGAGACCCTATGCGCTCCGCATAATAGCAGATGATCCTATATTACCGTGATATCCCGCCTCGATGCGGGATTGGTATATTTTTGTTATATAACATTCTGTGGTTGCAGGTAAACAGGTTGGAGGGATCCAACTGAACTCCTCAAAATTATATTGATTGTTTCATATATTGTGATATATGATGTGATTGAATAATCTGTTATGGATTGTTGTGTGATTTGATATTTTGGATGCTAGAGTAGCACTGGCCTAATTTTGGTATTTTAAATACCATCAATAATATTTTGAACTTAAAAGGGAAATTCAAATGCGATTTTGGAAATTGATAATTTCTATATTGAATTTTGGATTATTTAAAAAAAAGATTGGGTTTGGATATAATAAATGGTTTGATTTTGGAAGTTGTACTTATTTATTTCGGAAGATATTTTAAGTGGATATTTTGATATAATTTATATAAGGGGTTTTAATAATGGATTTTTCCCTAATGATATTCTGAAAAAATATGGAAAAGAAGTTAAAATCGATATCTAAAATAGATTTGAAAAATAAATGGGATTTATTAAGAAATGGATGCGTAAAATGTGATTTTATAAATGAAATTAGTTTTTATAAACAAGTGAAACTCAAAGGAGTTTATAAATTTATGAACTATGTTTATAAATATGAGAAAATGATACTAGTTGATAAATTGGGAATAAAAGATTCACAGTGTGAATTTATATCGAGATATTTATTTAGAGATATGTAAATCGGTTTGGAAAAAAATAGTGGATTCTATTTTTGAAAGTGGAATGGTTAGGGAATCAAAATGGAATCGAGGTGTTATGAATCGAGAGGGGTTTATAAATTGAAATTGGTTAATGGAATTTTAAAAGTATATTTTTTATCAAGAAGTTAATTTTGTTTTAAAAGGGAAATTTTATTTATTAAACTTTGTAATTTAAGCTGTTTAGTATTGAAATACTTCGAAAAGTGGATTTTTCAAATATCTAATATTAATTGAAATATATTCTAATTTTAAAAATCAGCTTTGTATACTGATTAATATTATTTATAAATGAATTTGAAATTAGTTCTCGTTGTTTATTAAAAAGGGGTTTTGATATTTAAATAATTACTTAAATGTGTTTGGAAATTTGTTATTATTCTTTAAAATACTTATTTTATAAATGTAGAGTTTTGGAATTTGGTTGAAGTTATTTATAAATGCTCTTGAGATTTGTAAATCTGGTTTATTTAAGGAGTGAGATTTTATAAGAGAAATCTTATAATGGAATTTTGGAAACCTGAGAAAATATCTAAAATGTTTAGATACGAGAACTTCGAAAATGGATCTGAATTCATAAAAGAAGTTATAAATTGGTGAATGTGATTTGAATAAGAAATACCAATTTTTGGAAATTGTAGAAGGATTACGTAAATTTGGAGATTTAGGAAATGAATTATAATCAGTTGTGACTTTACAAAAGGGTTGTAAATGGTTTTATGAAGTTGGAATAAAAGGGAGATTTCCTCGTTTGTGAATACACCTATAAAATCGATAAGATATAAATATTTCCTAAGTGTTGAGAAGTAAGTATTTTGGAAAATATATTTATAAATATTTTTCAAAGTATCGGAATAAATGATTTGGGAATGTTTTGACTATGGGAAGGTTATAAGGAAATACTCTAAGTGTTAATACAGTTTGAAAATATCCCCTAAGGATATAAGGATTTGAAATTATTTTCAAACGTTCGAAATACTGGGAGAGATTTGAACACACACACACACACACACACATATATATATATATATATATCTTTGTAAAGATATTTTGAATGAATGTTTTAAAGATTTATAAAATAAGGCCTTGTGATTGCTTATGGATGTTAGTTAAATAACCGACTATCAAATCTGGCCAAATTCGTTGATCATTTCGAAGAGACCGGGATCATATTTAATTATCCAAAAACCACTTCGATCTGATTTATGCGTTACGAATTGTGATATCTCGAATATAAGGGAGATGGCGATCTTGAAGGAGATTCAGTTTGTTCAGACCCATAACAACTTGTATGGATGAATGCTATCATTGCATTGTTGCCTGGAAGGCAGTGCTAGTATTCGAAGTATGAATGCTATTCTAAAGGTAAAATGTAGCCTCAAGCCTCATCAACCGGGAATGACTGAAACAAGGGAGATGCAACAGTGCTAAGTGGGTCGCACCTAAGTAGGATGTGTTATCACTTTTCTAGATACCCTCGGGTATATTATATTATAATTATGGATATGGTTGTGCATGGAAAAAAGAGAGCTCGATTAGGGTGGGAACACCCGGGGTGATAACATATTCGGTACTATCCAGGTTAGGGGTAGGTCGGTCCTGTGTTGGTAGGGATCGTTAGGTACGATCTTGGTACATTTGTAATGACCCAAGATTTTAGGAATTTAGTTTGAAAATATAAATAAGTTTAAAATAATTTTTAAATTAATTTTAAAGGGGAATTGATATGGCTTGATACGGTGTAACTGTATGTGTGTACATGTGTGCAAAGGAAATACACATGAATTAAAGCTGAATTCCTGAATGGTATGAATGAACACATGTTGATGTGTATGGAAATATATATATATATATAAATAGATTAAATCCTTAAAAGCTATATGCATAAATATATATATATGGATGCTACTGATTGTATTTGAGTGTACATGTGCATGTGTGTCAGTACAAAATAATGTATAGATATATATATATGTGTGTACTAATTATTTCTGTAAGACTTATATATATACATATATGTATGCTAATCAAATACTAGAGTTCAAATCAGCAAAATAAAATACACAAACATATTTTAAATTATAGGCAGAAAGAAAAGAATGAGGATATAAAAGGAGAAATCCTTTTAAAAATAAATAAAGGAAGTACATGCTATTTAAGTAAAAGCTAAAAATAGAAAATAAGATAAAAACAGAGATATGTTTTGTATAGGCAGAATTAGGAAGAATACTTGATATATATATATATATATATATAATAACCAATGGAAATCAAGTCACACTTTTAGCATGAAAGTAGACAAGAAAAGTATTTTCTGGAAAAGCAAAATTTCTGAAAATAACCAAAAGGATATAACCACTTTTCTCTTCACAAACTTAAGCCGGGGAGGGTAAGGTTTTGGGTTTAAACAAAATGCAAATGGCATGATTTCTGATGGGCAAAAATGACTTTAGCTAGTACCTTAAACCCTAAGAAGGACCCTGCATAAATAGGCGGTGATATGAGGAACCTTCTCTTCTTCCCGGATAGCTCTTGAGAAAAATATATATTACCTAAATATAAAACAAGTGAAGAAAAAGGGTTTGAGGGCAGAAGCTTATCAATCAACTGAGAAGTGAAAGAGAGCTAGGTGAGAAAACTCACTCAAAATCTAAGGCAATAAGTCCTAATGAAGGCAGCTAGTTTATAAGTTGATTTCTCTTAAAAATGTAATTTCATATGTGATTGTCCATCTTTGATTTCAGAGATGGAAATGCCATGATTTTTGGTTGGTTGTTCTTCTTGTTTTATTATATGAAAGTTCGAGGTATTATTAGGATATATATGTTTTAAAAACCTAGATCTCTCTCTCTGATATGTTAATTTTTAGAAAAATAAGTAAATACCCAGAGAATCAAATGTTAAATATAGGCAAGTAGTGTTGGTTTTGGCTCAACCCAGAAAATATAAACATGTTGAGCTGCAATATACTTATGTATAAGTGCTGAGGCTTGAGACAAAAAGGAATTAGGGGTGCAATGGGGTTCCCTATGTGCAGATGCTCCTGATTCAATGAAAATATAAAAATAATCATATGCATAATAAATAAATTTTGTGGTTCAGTGAAACTTGGTCATTCTGAGTTTAACTTAAGCACATATGTTTGCAAAAAGAGAAAAATTCTCTCAAAGAGCCATAAGCCAATGTTAGTTGTCTATACCTTTTTTTTAAAATGCAAGAATATATATATATATATGTATGCAGAATCTTATTTAATAGACACCTATGTGTATCTGCCTGTTTGTCTTTGTTTGTCTATGAATGATATGGAATGCCATGACATGAATGCTTGTCTTAGTGAAATGATTCACTAATGGTTTAGTCATGAAAAATCAAAAGAGTTATTATTAACCTAAAAACTGATTAGGAAATGGGGTCAAGAGCACTACAGGAATGACTTGTGTTCTTGAGCAATACAAGTTGACACATGGCTTGTTTAAGTCCTGAGATCTTTGTGTAATGGAGTGAAGTAGTCCATTACAATGTGTCCATTGATTCATAAAATTGCAGATGAGACCAAGATAGATAAGTATATCAATTTGATATAAGGAGGAACTAGAGTTTTCCTGGAATGAAAATCTGAGTAGAGAATAAATGATTTGATTCATTTTGGTGATTTCCCTGTTTTGTATGGATGCTTGTCTAATTTATGACTGAGTTGTATGAATGTATGCTTATTCCACATCTTTATGAGGTTTCTGGAAAGGAAGACTTAAGTGTGCACCTGCACACATGACTTATTTGTTTTCTAAAGGCAGAGTTATATACATATATACATGTTTCTACTTTAACTTGATTTACAAATTGTTTTAGTGGATTTTCTCATACCAGGCATGTGTATGACCCTAGTGTGCTAATGGCATATGGGGTGTCTCATTTAATATGGGGCAGCTTCAAATGCATTTTCAGGGACTGCAGCAACTAAGTAGGAGTAGGAGAAAGGCTTTGAGAAGAAGATTATAGCATGCTAAAAATTAGATAGATAAGAGCTTAAAAGATGAAATCTGCATGTATTGATATTTTTAAATTGCCACTTGTATTAAGTACTGAATGTTGGATGGATATTTTGCTAAGTGTTTTGATAAGGAATTGTCTTGTACTTGGAGTTTATATATTTAATGATTATCTGAAAAGTTAAAAAAAACTAACCTATGATTTTTGTAAGTAAATCAGAGCAAGAACTCCATGGTAAAAAGGGTGATTACATTTTATAAATGTATTAGTCAATCTTGAGTCTTTGAAAAGGGTTAAGTTTTGGGAAATCTGGATAGATGAGTCTCAGTGAACTATATGATTTATTCTTCCATCATAACAATTGCATATAAGAGTTGATAGGCATAGGGAAAATGTACTTATGTGTCTGCAATGTTTCCCTAATTCAATTTGTTCTACGAAATTGTTTTATACCTTGTTTTTGGAATAAAGGAAGAATCTGCAATATAGGAGTTAAAAACCATGTCCATAACAGTTGGATAAATATATATGTACATTTAAATATGTTTTGTTCAGATATTAGTACACCAGTTATCCTTGTATTTTTAGCATGAGTCTGGATTCCTTTTCATTAAGGCTTTGATCAAAAATGTATTTTTTTAAGACCCTATGAGTTATACCAGAACAAAGAGTCTGGTTGAACCATGTCTTTCTGGGTACCCATAGTCTCAGGAAACTGACTCATGTTTGCATTTCATTTAGCTTAGCACCATGGTATCAAAGAATCAAGCTTTTGAAATATGATATCTCACCTAAAAATATTCCAGAAAAGAGATTGTACTCTAAGCAGATTTTATAAGAAAATCAAACATGGATAATGATATAAACTTCTATCATTTTTCAGAGCATAGGCACTACACCATCAATTTAAGGGTAATCGGAACACAAATATATTGTTTATAGGAATTACACTTCATTGAGAATCCAGCAAGCAATCAAAGGTTAAAAATCATGTTGTTACCTATATGGATGAAATTTTATTGTATGAATTGAATTGAACTATGTGTGAATTGATTAAATTTAATCAATCAAATTATCCTCTTGTTTACCAGAACTCTGATTCAAACAAGAGAGGCACATGCATCTTCACATGTATGTGCATATCTTTGTGAATGCACTGATATATTTATATTGGTAAAGATTTTGATCCTGGGTAAGATGTAGATAAAAAGAAAAAAAAATGACTCTAGGCTTCAGAAATATATATATGTGTATATATATATATCCATGTAAAAAAAATCCTTACAAATTAAGGTACAAAAGAGAGTGTCATTTCATTTGGTATCAGAGCTATGTTACTAAGACATAGTTAAAAATTGAAATCAAATCCTTCTAAAAAAAACTAACCAGCTATGTAAATTATTATTAGCAAACTATGGTAGGAAGACCACCAAATCAGGGAGCAGGATCCTCCAATGCACCACCAATGATAAATCTACAAGATTTGGTGAGAGCATTTAGGGATGGGGCAGGACAGAGGCAAGAAAATCCCCATGAAGAGCTCTCAAAATTACTCCAGACTTATACTCATTTAGGAGGCAAAAGCTTTGAAGGGACAGAAAATATTATGGAAATCAAGCATGGTTGAGAACATTGGATAGGATTTTCAATGACATGCAGCTTGATGATCAAAGGAAGAGGCAAGTGGCTTCAAGACAGCTGAAAGGAGTAGCTTTAAGCTGGTGGGAAGTAATCATTACAGGGAGAAATGAGAATGAAATCACTTGGAATCAATTCAAGGAGATGTTGGAAGCAAGATTTGTACCAGCATCAACTAAGACCACTTTACTAGAAGAATTTATTAGACTCAGGCAAGGAACTTTGAATGTCACTGAATACACTCAAAAGTTTGAGGGGCTTTCCACATATGGAGCAATGCTAGTGGCAGATGAAGCATCCAAAAATGATAGATACATTAAAGGCTTGAACCCAAGACTTAGCAGAGCCATGTTACCTTATGCTGACAGGACATTTGATCAAGTAATAGATTTGGCTTCGAGATTAGAGCAGCATGACAAGGAAAGGGAAAAGTTCAGAAATTTTAAGAATAATAACACTAAGAAGGGTAAGGGGAGATATCACCCTTATGATAAGAAGAAGGAAGAGACCAGTAACAAAGGCACTGGAGATATCAAAGCTAAGGAAACCAAGAAGAAAATTGTGTGTCATTAATGTGGAAAGGAAGGACACATCAAACCAAGATGTCCAGAATTGAAAGGAGGAGCTTTCAAGTGCTATCTATGTGGGAAAGAGGGGCATATGAAGAGAAATTGTCTTGAGTATAAACAGCAAGGAATATTGGCAAACTTGGAAGGCAAAGGCAAATCCACAGTGGAGATTAATGCTGAAAATCACAGTCAAGTGAAAGGTACACTATTTATTTGTACCATACCCATAGCAGTAGTATATGATACTGGGGAAACTCACTCTTTGATTTCTTATGAACTAGTTAAAATGCTAAAATTAAATTGCATATTGGTTGAAACCCCATTGCATATACAAAGTCCACTGGGGAGTTCTAGTGTTTTAAATATGATTTGTGTGGATGTGAAATTAAACATAGGAGGAGATACTTTTATTTCCAACTTATATGTTTTAAACTACCCAAACATAGATGTTATATTGGGGGTAGACTGGTTAAGGCAATTTAAAGCCATAATTAACTTGGATTCATCCACCATATCATTGCAAAACCTTAGAGGCCAGAGAATCACAATTTTGTGTGAAGTGGCTAAGGGAAGGAAATTGTATTATTTAATTGACTTGGAGAAAGATTTCAGTGAACTTACTATTGAAGAAATTCCCATAGTCAATGAATACTTGGATGTGTTTGAGGAGGTTAAGGGTGTTCCAAACCATAGACCAGTGGAATTCCAAATTCATTTAGTTCCAGGAGCAAGCCCAGTGATTAAAAAGCCAACTAGAATGGGGCCAAATGAACTAAAAGAATTAAAGAAACAGTTAGAGGAATTGGAAGAAAAGGGTTTTATAAGACCAAGTATTCTTGCTGGGGAGCACCAGTGATATTTGTTAAGAAACAAGATGGTTCCTTAAGACTTTGTATAGATTATAGAGAATTGAACAAAGTAACTATTAAAAATAAATACCCATTGCCAAGAATAGATGATCTTTTTGATAACTTAGCTGGGGAAAGAGTGTTTTCTAGACTAGATCTAGCATCTGGTTTTCATCAAATGACGGTGGAAGAGTCAAGTATCAAGTACACTGCCTTTAACACTAGGTATGGGTTGTATGAATTTCTGGTTATGCCATTTGGCTTGACTAATGCACCATCATACTTTGTAGATTTAATGAACAGAACCTTTAGAGATTATTTAGACAAATTTGTGCTAATTTTTATAGATGACATTTTAATTTATTCCAAAACAGTGGAAGAACATAAAAGTCATTTGCATCTGGTTTTGTCTAGATTGAGGGAAAAAGATTTAAAAGCAAAATTTTCAAAATGTGCATTTTGGAAAGAGGAAGTACATTTCCTTGGCCATGTCATTTCTGCCAAAGGAATTTCTGTGAACCCCAATAAAGTAGTGGCTATTCAAGCATGGAAGAGGCCTAGCACTGTGAGTGAAGTGAGATCATTTATGGGGATGGCAGGATATTATAGGAGATTTATAAAAGATTTTTCAAAAATTTCTACACCACTTACTAACCTAACCAGGAAAAACCAAGCTTTTGTTTGGTCAGAGAAGTGTGAGAAGTCTTTTGAACAGTTGAAGGAAGCATTAGTGAATGCTCCAATCTTGAAAGTACCCCAGGGAAATGAAGAATTAGTTGTATACACTGATGTTAATGGGTTTGGCTTGGGTGCAGTGTTGATGCAACAAGGCCAAGTCATTGCATATGCATCCAGACAACTAAAACCCCATGAAGTAAGGTATGCCACACATGATCTTGAATTAGCAGCTGTGATCTATGCTTTGAAACTTTGGAGACATTATTTGTTAGGAACTAAGTTTGAACTTTACACTGACCACAAGTCTTTAAAGTATTTATTTTCACAAAAAGATTTAAACATGAGGCAACATAGATGGGTGGAGTTCTTAGCTGCTTATGATTTGGACATACTCTATACACCAGGTAAAGCAAACAAAGTTGCTGATGCTCTAAGTAGACAACATGCTAAATTAGCTATGATGATGATAGAAGAGTTTAAGGACTTGTCTTTGCTGGCTGAGTTAGAAATTGGGGAGAATGGTTGTGTACACATGGATGTGCATGTGCATGGTGCATAGGAAAATAGAGGGAAGTTAAGCTTGATGATACTTCAATCTGAATTAATTTTGAAGGTGAGTAAAATGCAAGACCAAGACCCTATTATAGTTGAGAAGAAAATTCTCATGTCAAAAGGGGAAGAAGTGACAAATTACCATGTTGATAAAAATGGTTATTTAAGAAACCAGAATAGAATATGTGTGCCAGAAAACATAGGGTTGAAGGAGGAGACATTGAATGAATATCATAGAAGTAAGTACTCCATACACCCAGGCAGTACCAAGATGTATCAAAATTTAAAAAGAGATTTTTGGTGGAAGGGAATGAAATCAGATGTATCCAAATATATTGCAAAATGTATGACTTGCCAACAAGTCAAGGCTGAAACAAAAAAGCCATCATGGTTGTTAGAACCTCTTAGCATACCACAGTGGAAATGGGAGGATATATCAATGGATTTCATAGATGGACTGCCTAGATCTAAAAGAGGAAACACAAGTATATGGGTGATAGTTGATAGGCTAACTAAAGTGGCACATTTCATCCCATTCAAATCAGAAAGGAATGCACCAAAGTTAGCACAAGTATTTGTGAAAGAGGTGGTAAGATTGCATGGCATTCCCAAAACTATTGTGAGTGATAGGGATACCATCTTCACATCAAGGTTTTGGAAAAGTTTTCAAGAAGCCATGGGAAGTGAATTATGCTTGAGTACTGCCTACCATCCACAATCAGATGGGCAAACTGAGGTGGTGAACAAAGTTTTAGAGGACTTGTTAAGGGCATGTGCACTGGATTTTGGAGGTAACTGGGAAGACTATCTCCATTTAGTTGAATTTACATACAATAACAGCTATTAAAGCACCATAGGGATGGCTCCATTTGAAGCCTTATATGGCAAGCCATGTTTGTCACCTGTATGTTGGGTAGAAGTAGGGGAAAGGGCTATTTTAGGGCCTGAGTACATACAAGAAACTAAAGAGAAAATTGAGTTGGTAAGGAGAAGAATGGCAGCAGCTCAAGATAGGCAAAAGAAATTTGTAGACATGAAAAGGAAGCAGGTGGAATAAGAAGTAGGAAATTTTGTTTTCATCAAAATCTCACCTATGAAAAATGTACTGAGATTTGGGAAACAAGGCATGTTAACCCCAAGATATATTGGGCCATACAAAATTCTGGAAAGAATTGGTTCCTTGGCATACAAGTTGGAATTACCAGAAAACATGCAAGGGATGCATGATGTTTTTCATGTATCACAATTGAGAAGGTGGGTACATGACAAGGCAGAAATTCTTGAGACCCCAACCCAAGTGCAAATAAATCCTAATTTGGTTTATGAAAAGGATCCAGTGGGAATTTTGGCAAAGGATGTGAAGAAATTGAGGAATAAATCACTGAAACTTGTGAAGGTACATTGGAGTCTTGATCCTAGTGATTGCACATGGGAATTAGAAGAAAAAGTTAGGATGAACTACCCTAAGCTATTTTCAGATTAAAGGTAATTCTGATTTTTAATTTGCTTTCCTTTTGGATGCATGTATTTTTAGTTATTGTGATAGAACTAAAAATCTATTTGGTTGAGAATGTATTTGTTCTCTGAATTAAGTTTGAAATTGATTTAAGCTTAGGAAAATTGTGGGACACAATTTCTAAAAGGTGGGGTGTATGTAATGACCCAAGATTTTAGGAATTTATTTTGAAAATATAAATAAGTTTAAAATAATTTTTAAATTAATTTTAAAGGGGAATTGATATGGCTTGATATGGTGTAACTGTATGTGTGTACATGTGTGCACAGGAAATACACATGAATTAAAGCTTAATTCCTGAATGGTATGAATGAACACATGTTGATGTGTATGGAAATATATATATATATATATATACATATATATATAAATAGATTAAATCCTTAAAAGCTATATGCATAAATATATATATATATATATATATATGGATGCTACTGATTGTATTTGAGTGTACTTGTGCATGTGTGTCAGTACAAAATAATGTATAGATATATATGTGTGTGTACTAATTATTTCTGTAAGACTTATATATATACATATATGTATGCTAATCAAATACTAGAGTTCAAACCAGCAAAATAAAATACACAAACATATTTTAAAATATAGGCAAAAAGAAAAGAATGAGGATATAAAAGGAGATATCCTTTTATAAATAAATAAAGGAAGTACATGCTATTTAAGTAAAAGCTAAAAATAGAAAATAGGATAAAAACAGAGATATGTTTTGTATAGGTAGAATTAGGAAGAATACTTGATATATATATATATATATATAATAACCAATGGAAATCAAGTCACACTTTTAGCATGAAAGTAGACAAGAAGAAAAGTATTTTATGGAAAAGAAAAATTTCTGAAAATAACCAAAAGGATATAACCACTTTTCTCTTCACAAACTTAAGCCGGGGAGGGTAAGGTTTTGGGTTTAAACAAAATGCAAATGGCATGATTTCTGATGGGCAAAAATGACTTTAGCTAGTACCTTAAACCCTAAGAAGGACCCTGCATAAATAAGCAGTGATATGAGGAACCTTCTCTTCTTCCCGGATAGCTCTTGAGAAAAATATATATATTACCTAAATATAAAACAAGTGAAGAAAAAGGGTTTGAGGGCAAAAGCTTATCAATCAACTGAGAAGTGAAAGAGAGCTAGGTGAGAAAACTCACTCAAAATCTAAGGCAATAAGTCCTAATGAAGGCAGCCAGTTTATAAGTTGATTTCTCTTAAAAATGTATTTTCATATGTGATTGTCCATCTTTGATTTCAGAGATGGAAATGCCTTGATTTTTGGTTGGTTGTTCTGCTTGTTTTATTATATGAAAGTTCTAAGTATTATTAGGATATATATGTTTTAAAAACCCAGATCTCTCTCTCTGATATGTTAATGTTTAGAAAAATAAGTAAATACCCAGATAATCAAATGTTAAATATAGGCAAGTAGTGTTGGTTTTGGCACAACCCAGAAAATATAAATATGTTGAGCTGCAATATACTTATGTATAAGTGCTGAGGCTTGAGACAAAAAGGAATTAGGGGTGCAATGGGTTGCCTATGTGCAGATGCTCCTGATTCAATGAAAATATAAAAATAATCATATGCATAATAAATAAATTTTGTGGTTCAGTGAAACTTGGTCATTCTGAGTTTAACTTAAGCACAGATGTTTGCAAAAAGAGAAAAATTCTCTCAAAGAGCCATAAGCCAATGTTAGTTGTCTATACCTTTTTTTTAAAATGCAAGAAAATATATATATATATATGTATGCAGAATCTTATTTAATAGACACCTATGTGTATCTGCCTGTTTGTCTTTTTTTGTCTATGAATGATATGGAATGCCATGACATGAATGCTTGTCTTAGTGAAATGATTCACTAATGGTTTAGTCATGAAAAATCAAAAGAGTTATTATTAACCTAAAAACTGATTAGGAAATGGGGTCAAGAGCACTACAGGAATGACTTGTGTTCTTGAGCAATACAAGTTGACACATTGCTTGTTTAAGTCCTGAGATCTTTGTGTAATGGAGTGAAGTAGTCCAATACAATGTGTCCATTGATTCATAAAATTGCAGATGAGACCAAGATAGATAAGTATATCAATTTGATATAAGGAGGAACTAGAGTTTTCCTGGAATGAAAATCTGAGTAGAGAATAAATGATTTGATTCATTTTGGTGATTTCCCTGTTTTGTATGGATGCTTGTCTAATTTATGACTGAGTTGTATGAATGTATGCTTATTCCACATCTTTATGAGGTTTCTGGAAAGGAAGACTTAAGTGTGCACCTGCACACTGACACAGAACATGCACACATGACTTATTTGTTTTCTAAAGGCAGAGTTATATACATATGTACATGTTTCTACTTTAACTTGATTTACAAATTGTTTTAGTGGATTTTCTCATACCAGGCATGTGTATGACCCTAGTGTGCTAATGGCATATGGGGTGTCTCATTTAATATGGGGCAGCTTCAAATGCATTTTCAGGGACTGCAGCAACTAAGTAGGAGTAGGAGCAAGGCTTTGAGAAGAAGATTATAACATGCTAAAAATTAGATAGATAAGAGCTTAAAAGATGAAATCTGCATGTATTGATATTTTTAAATTGCCACTTGTATTAAGTACTAAATGTTGGATGGATATTTTGCTAAGTGTTTTGATAAGGAATTGTCTTGTAATTGGAGTTTATATATTTAATGATTATCTGAAAAGTTAAAAAAAACTAACCTATGATTTTTGTAAGTAAATCAGAGCAAGAACTCCATGGTAAAAAGGGTGATTACATTTTATAAATGTATTAGTCAATCTTGAGTCTTTGAAAAGGGTTAAGTTTTGGGAAATCTAGATAGATGAGTCTCAGTGAACTATATGATTTATTCTTCCATCATAACAATTGCATATAAGAGTTGATAGGCATAGGGAAAATGTACTTATGTGTCTGCAATGTTTCCCTAATTCAATTTGTTCTACGAAAATGTTTTATACCTTGTTTTTGGAATAAAGGAAGAATCTGTAATATAGGAGTTAAAAACCATGTCCATAACAGTTGGATAAATATATATGTACATTTAAATATGTTTTGTTCAAATATTAGCACACCAGTTATCCTTGTATTTTTTGCATGAGTCTGGATTCCTTTTCATTAAGGCTTTGATCAAAAATGTATTTTTTTAAGACCCTATGAGTTATACCAGAACAAAGAGTCTGGTTGAACCATGTCTTTCTGGGTACCCATAGTCTTAGGAAACTGACTCATGTTTGCATTTCATTTAGCTTAGCACCATGGTATCAAAGAATCAAGCTTTTGAAATATGATATCTCACCTAAAAATATTCCAGAAAAGAGATTGTACTATAAGCAGATTTTATAAGAAAATCAAACATGGATAATGATATAAACTTCTATCATTTTTCAGAGCATAGGCACTACACCATCAATTTAAGGGTAATCGGAACACAAATATATTGTTTATAGGAATTACACTTCGTTGATAATCCAGCAAGCAATCAAAGGTTAAAAATCATGTTGTTACCTATATGGATGAAATTTTATTGTATGAATTGAATTGAACTATGTGTGGATTGATTAAATTTAATCAATCAAATTATCCTCTTGTTTACCAGAACTCTGATTCAAACAAGAGAGGCACATGCATCTTCACATGTATGTGCATATCTTTGTGAATGCACTGATATATTTATATTGGTAAAGATTTTGATCCTGGATAAGATGTAGATAAAAAGAAAAAAATGACTCTAGGCTTCAGAAATATATATTTGTGTATATATATATATATATCTATGTAAAAAAAATCCTTACAAATTAAGGTACAAAAGAGAGGGTCATTTCAACATTTTTCTAGAGTTGTACTGTGGCGGGTGGTACCCCATTAGCCCATTCATTGTATGGAGTCCAATATCCACTACGAGCCTGTACGGTTTTAGTTATATCCCAAATATGCTAAAATGTGAGATGTAAGCATTTCAGCTATTTTCTAATTTACTTTCTATAGACACTATTGTAATATCAGATGATTTTGATATAAAATGTTTTGGTTATCGTAAGGTAAAAACCCATCGTATTATGTGTGGCGTGGTCTTACGAATTACCTTTGTTTCCAAAATATTTTAATAATAATAATAATTCAAATTGAGTGTATTTTCTTACGCTAGTTTTCCAGACTAACTCGGGTATTATTTTATTATAATGCTCGGGTCAGACATAGTATTAAAGATTTAGGTTAGAATGCTATGGAGCTCAGGAGACGAGCTGGAGGAGACTCAGGCGTATTCCACGTACTTGATTATATTCCGCTGTGTGTGTTAAACTGAATGTCCAGTATTTGTGAAGACAAGTTATTATAACTGTCCGGATGGATTGTTGATTTTTGTACTCTGATGATTGTGTGTATATTAACTGCTACAGATTCTTTTGTATAAAAATATGTGATTATATATTATATTTTGTTCCGCTCCGATTGTGAGATTCTGTGTTATTGTTTCTATTTTCTTCTATCTTCTTCTTCACCCCTAAGATTCATATTTCTGTTCAATTTGAGTTGGACACATGTGCTATATTGTCGACTCAAAGGGTACGGAGATATGGGCCTTTACAAAATTTTATTTACACATGTTTTGTAAAATCATTTATTTAGTAAAGTTAATTATGTTTTATAATTAATTGTTTAATTGATTTTGTTAAAGATAATAAATTATTTATTATTATTAGTTATTTAGAACTAGAAATTTATTTCAGTAATAATACAGTTCAAATGTTGGTTAATTTTATTTAAAGGTTGATTTAGTTTATGTTATTAAATTCTAAAATGTTAAAGGTTAAATGACTATATTATTAATAAATGGTTAAGATATTTTTGTGTCGTTTAAAATCTTATTTATTATAATTATGTAATAAATTGTTTATAAAAGAAAATCCTTAATGTGGAGAATTGGTTAAAGGAGTTTATAAATGTGAAGGTGGTTTGAAATTTGTAAAGGAAGATTACAAATTGTCTAAAATTTTAAAAGGATATTTCTCTAAATTTAACTTTGAAATTCATAAAGAAGTTTTATAAATAGATTTGGAAATATTTATGAAATAAAGAAATTTTTGGGAAGTAACGGTATATTTTCATAGCGTAATTCGAGAGCAGAGATTGCCTACAGTTTGGGATGTTTTCGCTGGGATAGCGACATAACCATTATAAAGACTACGATCTATGATTGATTGCATGGCGGAAAACGGGAGATAGAGACTGCCTAAGTTAAGTTTGGCTTTTCTGGGATAGAGACGCAACCATCGAGCTACGGTTCATGGTCGATACCGAATGGCACTTCCATATCTATATTTTTAAAATAGTTTGCAAGTATTTTTGAAAGAAGGGATTTGTGAATATACCTATTCCGATGAAATATGTAACATCCCACCTTTTTGTACGCTTAAGAAGACACACGTGCCAACTTAATCCATACAGAAGGGCGGATTGTTATGGGGTAAATAAGAAAAAGTGGAGAAATAAAAGAAACAAATAGAATCTTGCAGCGGAATGATAAAATATAATAATCAAATAACAGTTCATGAAGCTGTTTTACAAAACATTTGATTATACTTATACAATACATATCAGAGTTACACATACCAGAGAATGATAGTAAATGCAGCGGAATACAATGGTGTAGTGGAATATATAACAAATAGTAATAATAAAATCTTCGTCTTCGTCCTTCACAAATAGGGCCTTCAAATCCTGAAATGCTCAGGCTGACCCGAGCGAATTGAAAAGACAAAACACTCGAGTCAGAACTAAAAGATCTTATGTAAGTTAAATCAATGAAATAAATATGAGTGTAAACGACGTCAAAGATGTTTACGGGGTTTGACATCTCCTATCCAGTGCCTAACGTGAGTGCAGTAACTTAAGAAATGTTCGGGATTCACATCTCTTAAGGATCCGTTAAACTATTTACTATATAGTAATATACGCTATATACAGTAGTGTCTAATCAGTAAAGTATAATCATATAGAAAATAGCGTTAAGGGGATGGAGAACCTTAACGTGGTCGGATCTTTAAACCAAAATCGTAGTGGGTTCGATATGGTAGGTGACACGGCACACAAGGCAGTGCCAAGGTAGATATACCAATTACGCACACGGACTGATGGATACGCATAGCAGCCACTACCGTTCCACCTCGAAGAACACTCCCAAATCAAGGGTGGCCACCAAAAATCAAAAAGTAATAGAATGGAATCGAAGAAGTGCGTCCGATAAGAGGTGCTACCTCACTGGTCCGAGATCGCTCCTGTTTTAGCCACCTTATGCCAACTCACGGGAGTTGGGTCCACGTATATACCTTAGGATCGTCGCCACCATCCTACTTCATTCTGGAAACTCCACTGCGTACACAGTTGTCAAAGTGGTTTTCGGTATCGACAGAGAGTATGTCCATATCTGATCCCGGTCTCTTTAACAATCAATCGTTATTATAACACCGTGGTCATTTAAAATATATATACTTTTAAAAACACAATCATTGCCCTTTCAAAACATATCCTTTACTTCAAAATAGTATATACTTTAAAACCAAAATATTTTTGCCATTTCAAAACATATCCTTTACTTCAAAATAGTATATACTTTAAACCAAAATGTTATTATTATTTCAAACCCAAATTGTCAATGTATTTTTTCCATTTCAAAAGCCAATTCAATAATATATCATTTAAATAAAACCAAATTTCCAATCACTAATCTTTCTTAAATTTAGATAACTTGAAATATTCTTTTAAATCATCTTAAACCCAAACCACAATTTGAAGTCATATTTCTAAATTTTCAATTTCAATAGGTTTCAAATCCATATATTCACAGATAATTCTTAAATAAATTCTATTCCAAATAAATTCATTTTTTTCAAACCATATTACTTTCAAAGTTATAACAATTTCGAAAACCAATACTTTGAAAACAATAATACCTTAATTTCAATAAAACATTTCAATTTTGATATATTTCAAGACTTTAAATATTCCAAAATTCCCAACCAAATCTGATAATCTTATATATACCTTAATTCAATTTACAATTATTTAGTTTAGAAATATTTATTTAATAAATTCAAGATCACTTAAATAAAGCTCAAACTTGAAATATTCGTAAATCAAACTTAAAACATCATCAAGTTATACATAGCTTAAATTTTAGAATTTAACCATATCTAAAATAATATTTATATAATATCAAAATTAGTATATATATAAACCATTATTTTCCAAAACCCATAGAAAATCACTTCAAAATATTTTATATATAGACCACGGTGCCTGCATATAATTTTCTATCCTATGGTCAAGTGATACAGATATTTATCATTTCAATCCGTAATTTTAAAAATAACAGTTTACTGTTATATATCATTTCAAACCGCAATCCCGAATGGAATGAAAATGCATAATAACTTGCAGTTTATACAATATAAAATATAGCATCCATTCATCCAAATATCAATAAACAACCATTTATTACAATCATCATCCAATTTAAACAAAACATCAATATAAAGCATATAAAGCATATAAAACATAACAGGCATCAACAAATAGTTTATATTCAATAAAAATTAATAACTGTTTAACTGGCAGTTTATATGCAATAATAAATAAATTTAACTGTCAAATTATATGCAATAATAAAATTAAATAACAATTTAATTTAAATAAATGCTATCTAACTGAGATGATGATTAAATATATGCCCAAACAATCATAGATAAATTTTAAATCACATCAAAATTTAATTTAACAAACATAAGAAATCTTAGAAGTTGTGAGTGGGTTAAAACACTCACCTTTTGAATTTAAATCCGATTTAAACCCAAAATTTCGACGGTCTCAAAATCTGTCCAAACCAGCGTCAAAAGATCTGGAATTTAATTACGATCCTAACAAAAAAAATCGTGCGTTAATCGGAGTTCGTATGTGGAAGTTATTCGTATTAACGCGTCTGAAAAATCAAAATCAAATTAAATTCAAAACAAAACAAACCTACCTATTACCACTTGCCACGTCAGCATTTCCTGCGCACCCCTAGTGACGAATCTCACCAAACCCATGTTCCAATTTCGCAAATTGAAGAAGAAATCAAAAAGCCCCAATTCAACCTTTTGGGTTTCGAATTTTACACGTTAGACCGTGATTTCTGGTTGACTCAAGCGACTATTGCAAAAACAGAGACTGCGCTTAGATCTGTATCGATGAAAACTACAACATATATTTTTTTGGAATTTTTCTGAGGACTTTGAATTTTTTTTGATTTTTTTTTGAATAGAATTGGATCTGAAATTTGCATCCATTTAGGAAGAGAAAGAATTGAAGAAAATGAACGCACAAATAAATGAGAATAGATGGAGGCTAGGGTTTATAATTGGATTTATATAGATACGTTAGAATTAGAGTAGATGGATCTGATAAACAAATGCGCTGAACGAAAATTTAAATTAACGTAATAATTACATGTTTAATTTCAAATTAATTGCAATAAATCCAAATAAATACATAAAGCTTGATTCCCGTTTAAACACTTAACTCATTTGATTGCAATCAACCTTTTTATAGTAAATTAAATTCCAATATATTAAATAAACTTTATTTCCATTCTTTATATACACTAACCATCATTTAATGAAGAATTCATTTACGTTATTTCCCATTTATGACCTTAATTTATTTAACGTAACATTAAATTTACATCTATTACAATGATTTCCAATTTAGTTGAATGAACTAATTATATATAACTCCTAATAATTGTTGTAATACTCCCAATCCCACATTTATACGTATATTATTTCCACTGAAATATTATAGATATATACAGAGTATTGTTTTTCATTAAATCATTATTTATTATATATTTTAATTAAATAAATTCACTATTTAAATCCGTTCAAATTTATTACCAAATATCCATTTACCTTTCCCATTACATTTGAATTCCCTTCAATTAATCTATCCAATCAAATTTCCATCCACACTTTATTATAGACCTACAATATGCAATTCATTATCTTGTATTGATTTTATACAATTACCATTAACTTTACATTCCATCACTATTCCATAAATATTTATTCATCAATCAATTAGGGAATTTATATAACAGTTGTTAGCTACTTTTGTATTAATTAAATAAAATCAAAATAAATTAATTAAATCAAATTTACCACTTCAACTCTAAATTATCAAAAAAAATTATCAGTTTGGATTACTTGGTAAATCTAGAATCTTTTCATAAATCTCTACATTCATTTATCGTTAAAAAAATTCCAAATTCACAACATTTAGTTTTATATTTTCAATTTATCCAGTAATTAAACTTAATTGCCCATGAAATCCATTTATTTGGTTTTTTTAAATTCTTTTATTCACTCCATTATCACCAAGAAGATAAATTGGCATTGGTTAATGGTCTAATATATTGTTATTCTAGATTTTCAACTAAAAATCCACTAACGTAATATTTAACATTAAATTCCCATTTAATTGAAATAACCCAATTTCAAAATTTAACTTCAAATAAATAAACAACTTTTTATATTTCTAAATCAATTACAATAGTTTAACAAATTTGAAAGTAAATTGAAAGTTGCTAAATTTATCGATTTCAGAAATTTCCCTTAATTCCATTTAAATTCAGAGACTATCTATTAAATTAATGAATCTTTAATTTGAATTAGATGGATTAAATATTGGACTCACACTATTGCATTCATATTTTCCGTTTCACTTTTATCTGTATTAACTATTTCAATTTTACTTATTGTAACACTAACAAAATTCAATATATAACGCCGATTTATTTCCTTGTATTAACATACCCCTATCCACATTTATTATTAAAGTAACGCTTGAAATCAATAACTACATTGTAATTACTCACATTCAAATGATCGTTATTTCAAATAAATTTATCAACCAATTAATTAGGGAATTCATAATAGTTGTTATCTACCCTTATATTTATTTCCTAATAAGGTACTACCTACTCTCCTCTAATTGTGATTTGAATTCCAACCTTTATTTCATACTAAATAAAATAACAACATATAAATTGTTACATGTTTCCCTACATGCCTATATAGGTTTATTACTTAACAATCACCGTTTAAAATCCCGTGTATACACAAATTATTACTTAACATAAGTCTATTCTTTTATTACTTTACGTTCACACTTTACTCTATAATAAATCACTAAGTAATGTTATCATCAAACCAACATTAATTAATATATTAAATGCTTACATTTATTTCTCTACATCCAATTTGTTCCAACTTAATTTATATTAATGCCATTCCCTTATGCTAACTTTTATTACCTAAATTTTCCGTTGTTGTAAGCCTTTAATATTTCCATTTAAATTAAATATAAATTCCAATTCAATCAACCCTTTCGACATGCAACTTATAATAACTGCTTACAATTATGAATAGAATTATCATTTATTTCAATGTTTTCTAACTTTACATTGACATATTAGTTAATTCCCTTAAATGAAATTTATATCCAGGTATAATACTTACCCATTTAATTTATTAAAATTTATTCAAATTGCTAGTAAATAGGTTTTAAATCACCACTTATATTTTATTAGCGTTCATTTCATTATCCCTTTTCTTTTCTTTTTCTTCTACTAAATTAAATTTACACAACTCATTAATTCAACCAAATTAAATCCACGAAATTTACGGGTCGTTACACTCTCCCTTACTCAAAACTTTTCATCCCCGAAAAGGAAAAAGAAGGGAAAGAAGGATTAAGGAATCGATATATCATACTAAATTATTAAATTTATAAACAAATAGATTTTTACAAAATTAATTAATAAAATATACCAATTTATAACCATTAATTCTTTTTATCCTCAAATTAATAAAGTTTGGAAAACATTTTTCAAAATATTTTCTAAGTCAAAATTTACGGAAAATTTTGGAAGAGTCTCCTTTGTACGGAGAGGCTCGGGGAAAAATATAGTATAAATATAGCAATATATAACATATAATTTCCAAAATAATATATATCCCAGCACGGGAAAAAGATATAATAGCGCTATAAAACGTAACCCGAGAACGTACTTATTTGTCGGGCAGTTTTACGCTTATTATTATGGAACCAAAAGCAGTAGCGATTACTTTCATAACCTGCATTTCACTTATATAATCTAAAAGGGTTAACAATTATATAAATGAAATATTAAAGTTGTTTCAACCCTAAACAAACAAATCGATACAATCCAACAACAACTTGCAACAAGGCATACAACCATCACATAAGTCAACACACATCAATCATTCATTCATATCAAACATAATAAATAGTTGTTCGGGTTCAAAACTTCAAAATTTGTACGGAATGAAAATAAACTACTAAGTGTACCCTTTTACTCAACAGTCTTAGGCGAACTAAATAGATTATTTATTCATCCAAACAATTGTAAAGTATCCTTGCCCAAACAACCATAAATTAAACAAACAACAAATTCAAACAATAGATCAAGTTCATTTATTAATTTCATCCCATATATTGTTGCTTCATTTCCTTCTCATTCAATTTATACACATCTTCATTTAATTTATTCACATCATGTCAATTCTCTTCTTATTGCATTATATTTATTCATTCATGACTTGATTTCATTTATTTACATTCATTTATTAATAATATTCATGTTAAGTTCAGTTACTTGTCAAAACAATTATAACCTTAATTCTTATTAATAAGAGCAATTTACTGAACATTTCCATTACATAAGTTTACTTGTACAATTTACTATACATTTTCTTATTAAACTTTTTCAACTTTTATAGATTTTTGGTAAGTTATATTTATGCTTTTAAAGAATGAAATTGAAAGTTATACAAGTTTTCTCATTTCTTTTAATTATTTTAATGTTCAATAATTATTTCCTTTATTTCATAGGTTACAATTTCAACTTTCATTTATTACCATTTATATCCTAGCATTAAATCTCTTATTTCCTTTAAATGTTTCAATTTATTAATTACCTACATTCCAATTCACTTCAGTAATTAGGACTATTTATTAATGGAAACTTAAGAATTAAATACCGGGTTTTATTCAAAAATCATTTTAAGATAATAGATAATATATATACTTATAATTTATATATCCAATTATATTTAAAACAATTTAAAATAAAATAATCTTGTAGTAAAACTACTACCGTGGCCTTCCCACTTTGAAACTCGAAAATGAATGTCGATGATGCGGCCTCCATCACCGAAATTATTTTCCAGCGACAGAGAGGGGAGTACAACTTATTTCTTCACGGAATTTCTTTTAAAACATTTCTTTCAAATTCTATTGAAATATTTATATCAGAAAATACTTCTAACAATATTATTATTATATTCCAAAATCAATTGAAAGAAATTTTCAAAAACCCCAGAACTTAAGCTATAAATTTCCAGTTTTCATTTATTTTATTTTCAACTTAGTTTCAACGATTATTTATATTTTCATTACCTAACACCCAATCTATAGCAACCAAATATATATCTATATAAAATATTTTACTTTATTATAGAAAATATAATAGGCAAAATTATTTCATTCACCTATATTAAAACAAATATTATGTCGGTCTGTCCTATTAAGTGTTTAGCAATCCCTATTGATGTCATATCGTCCCATGCACCAACCGAAATTTATAAATACAAAATGGAACAGATTAACACAATATTAAAACCTTTTTATAACACTAACAAATACGCTCTCTCATATATATACACTCAGCGACTCCCATAGGGTATTACTACCCTATTAGTAAAGAGTCAAACCCCACAAGGCTAAGGTTTATCGCTAAACCAAAGCTCTGATACCAGATGTAACATCCCACCTTTTTGTACGCTTAAGCAGACACACGTGCCAACTTAATCCATACAGAAGGGCGGATTGTTATGGGGTAAATAAGAAAAAGTGGAGAAATAAAAGAAACAAATAGAATCTTGTAGCGGAACGATAAAATATAATAATCAAATAACAGTTCATGAATCTGTTTTACAAAACATTTGGTTATACTTATACAATACATATCAGAGTTACACATACCAGAGAATGATAATAAATGCAGCGGAATACAATGGTGTAGTGGAATATATAACAAATAGTAATAATAAAATCTTCGTCTTCGTCCTTCAGAAATAGGGCCTTCAAATCCTGAAATGCTCAGGCTGACCCGAGCGAATTGAAAAGACAAAACACTCGAGTCAGAACTAAAAGATCTTATGTAAGTTAAATCAATGAAATAAATATGAGTGTAAACGGCGTCAGAGATGTTTACGGGGTTTGACATCTCCTATCCAGTGTCTAACGTGAGTGCAGTAACTTAAGAAATGTTCGGGATTCACATCTCTTAAGGATCCGTTAAACTATTTACTATATAGTAATATACGCTATATACAGTAGTGTCTAATCAGTAAAGTATAATCATATAGAAAATAGCGTTAAGGGGATGGAGAACCTTAACGCAGTCGGATCTTTAAACCAAAATCATAGTGGGTTCGATATGGTAGGTGACACGGCACACAAGGCAATGCCAGGGTAGATATACCAATTACGCACACGGACTGATGGATACGCATAGCAGCCACTACTGTTCCACCTCGAACAACACTCCCAAATCAAGGGTGGCCACCAAAAATCAAAAACTAATAGAATGGAATCGAAGAAGTGCGTCCGATAAGAGGTGCTACCTCACTGGTCCGAGATCGCTCCTGTTTTAGCCACCTTATGCCAACTCACGGGAGTTGGGTCCACGTATATACCTTAGGATCGTCGCCACCATCCTACTTCATTCTAGAAACTCCACTGCATACACAGTTGTCAAAGTGGTTTTCGGTATCGACAGAGAGTATGTCCATATCTGATCCCGGTCTCTTTAACAACCAATCGTTATTATAACACCGTGGTCATTTAAAATATATATACTTTTAAAAACACAATCATTGTCCTTTCAAAACGTATCCTTTACTTCAAAATAGTATATACTTTAAAACCAAAATATTTTTTCCATTTCAAAACATTCCTTTACTTCAAAATAGTATATACTTTAAACGAAAATATTATTACTATTTCAAACCCAAATTGTCAATGTATTATTTCCATTTCAAAACCCAATTCAATAATATATCATTTAAATAAAACCAAATTTCCAATCACTAATCTTTCTTAAATTTAGATAACTTGAAATATTCTTTTAAATCATCTTAAACCCAAACCACAATTTGAAGTCATATTTCTAAATTTTCAATTTCAATAGGTTTCAAATCCATATATTCACAAATAATTCTTAAATAAATTCTATTCCAAATAAATTCATTTTTTTCAAACCATATTACTTTCAAAGTTATAACAATTTCTAAAACCAATACTTTGAAAACAATAATACCTTAATTTCAATAAAACATTTCAATTTTTATATATTTCAAGACTTTAAATATTCCAAAATTCCCAACCAAATCTGATAATCTTATATATACCTTAATTCAATTTACAATTATTTAGTTCAGAAATATTTATTTAATAAATTCAAGATCACTTAAATAAAGCTCAAACTTGAAATATTCGTAAATCAAACTTAAAACATCATCAAGTTATACATAGCTTAAATTTTAGAATTTAACCATATATAAAATAATATTTATATAATATCAAAATTAGTATATATATAAACCCTTATTTTCCAAAACCCATAGAAAATCACTTCAAAATATTTTATATATAGACCACGGTGCTTGTATATAATTTTCTATCCTATGGTCAAGTGATACAGATATTTATCATTTCAATCCGTAATTTTAAAAATAAAAGTTTACGGTTATATATCATTTCAAACCGCAATCCTGTAACGCCCCACTCTGAGACCCACTGTAACAAAGAGTATTACGGGAGTAATACTGTCTGTTAAAGCGTAGAATAGAGTATAGTGGAAGCGACCATTTGTAATCAAGCTATAACTATCTACTGAATACGTCGAAAGGATGGTATCTATATTTTTTTTTCAAGTGGTTCGACATATTCGGTAAATACTTATAACGAAATTACAAATGGCTAAAGATCTATCAGGACAAAGCATAATAATAAATGATAAAACATCACAGAACAGAATCACATAACAGATATAAAATCCCAGAACAATACATCGTCAATACAGATCCAAATACTATAAGTGGGTACAAAGCCACTGCCTACACATGTGGGTCAAAAATATGTACATATCAAAGTCTGAATAATAACAGAGTAGCGGAATAGTGGACAAATAAAAGCGCTATCTATCAGCATAGCAGATAACGTCCAAGCGGAAGCACAGAAGCTAAGTCCAGAGACCTAACCTGAAACAACTCGGTCTGACCCGAGCGAAAACACTCGGGTCAGGCTAGCTAAACAATCAGTAATAACTGAGATATATAATAATGCGGTACATAAATAAAACAGTACTATTCCTAAGAGAAGAGTATTTTGGACCACATGAATATAATGACGGTCCCTAATCATCAATCAACAGTAAAAATCTCCAAAGAGAATATCCGCACCAAAGTGATGAATAAATAAAATCGCCTCATATCATCGGCGTAGCCAAAGCTATTTAAAGTTTCCCATAGGCAATAATCCCAAGAGTGACCAGAGTCTGTAATCAATGCCCAAGCAAAGATCGAAGCTCCAAAGAGCAATGAGGATATACTGAAAAGTCAATGAAATCCAACATTGAAAAGCAGTGTCCAGAGACACTGTGAATCCACAAGGCAATCGCACTTACATCGTATGGTTCCATAGAACCAACACTGAATGGCGGTACTCGAATGGATATAAAAATCATCAAATAATACCAATATTGCACGTGCACCGACCAGAGTCGTTGTTGCCAAGTACTGTAGAGTTGTGATCGATCACTCGCACAGATGCGGAACGCGCGAGACGGCAAGATCCTTCCCAGAAGGATAAAGGCCCAGAGGCGCATGCCGAAAAATAAACTGCTCCATAGAGCAGGTGTCCAGAGACGGTTGCCCAGAGGCGTGGTGACCCAGAGGTCCAGTACTGGCCGTCCAGAGGCTAATGTGTCACTAACTTCTTGGAGAGGAACCAGTAAAGTGTTAACAATGAGTCCCATACCCCACGTTCGCACTAAACAGTTTACTAACCAATAGCAAGCTCACACTCCAAACAATAAAAAGTCCACCTCGTATCATCGGTAAACTAGACCCAGAGGTCAAAACGATCAATCGAATAGGTCGGGGATTAACCGGAAAGAAAATACACACGGTTCCATAAGCCGGAGATTTCCTAACCGTTTAAGCACCTTTCCACTTCGCTCGAAGTGCTAAAAAGTGAGTGTGAGATTTTTATTATAGAAAATAATGGTGCGAAACGGATTTATAATTGATTTTGAAATCACTTTAGAACGGCTTTTGAAAACTCTCCTATTATGGAGTAATTAATTTAATAATTAAAAATAATATTATATAATAATTTATAAAGCCATTTAGGAGTGAAAAATCTTTTGAAAATGATTCATAAAACCCGTGTACGAAATCTAGAGACAAATCTCAAAGAAATCAATAAAACCAGAAAATCACTGAAAAATATTCTAAGTGTTTGTAAACATTCAAAAACAGCTGCAAACCCAAGTTCGGCAATTTATTTGGACTAGCAAAAGGTGTCCAAATGTCATGAAAATTTGCAGACATGTAGTCAAACATCCCTACTTTAAGATGCAAAAAGAATTTCTGGATTCCGAGTTGAGACGAAGTGGCAGCGACATCTCAAAGTTGGACCCAGAAAAAGATTCATACTGTTTACCAACAGCGACCAGAGTTCAACTTTGACACAAAATTCAAAGTACCAAATGAACTCCGATGTTGCCCAAACTTTCCAAAGATGGAGTTCGAAAATCCACCTTTCCAACGAGACCAAAAACGTCGAATTCCGACTTCGAATGTGATCGTGGCGGCATCCGCGTCAGCCTGCCCAGCCCGCCTGGGCTGGGGAGATAACACATGCCCCAGCCCGCCTGGGCTGGGGATGTGGGACGCGGGCCAAGGCCCGCGCCCGTATGCCCCAGCCCAGGTGGGCTGGGGACATATCACTTGCCCCAGCCCGCCTGGGCTGGGGATATGGGACGCGGGCCAAGGCCCGCGCCCGTATGCCCCAGCCCAGGCGGGCTGGGGATAAATTCCATGCCCAGCCCGCGCGGGCTGGGTGGAATATCATGCGCCAGCCCCTTAGGGGGCTGGCCTGTTCTTGACTAGCCCAACTGGGCTAGCTTGCATCAGCCTGGGTGCAACCCAAGCCTGTTCTGGTGCACCCAGATCACTATTTCAGCCTGTAGCAATTTCCAGCCAACTATTTTGTTGATTTTTAGTGATTTAGGGGTGTTTTTTTCAGTTTTTGGCAACAAATTTTCACCAAAATTTTAACTAGCAATAATCACTACTAGCAATAATCACTAATCAATAGTAATTACCTCAAAGAAGCAATGGATCAAATAGTTAGTGTGCACAATATCAAGCAAGTCAATTCCTCAATCCCAATGCATAAGATCATGAAACTTCAAGGACCCAAAATCAAAAACAAAACAAAGATTACACAAGATGGAAGAGATAAAATAAGGATTAAGAAAGATTAGGGAATAGGAGAGATTGCATTACCTTTCAAAGATTAAACTAGTTTAATTATGAAGAGAAGGAGATGCATCTTCTAAAGGGAGGCCATTAATTATGTTTAGATCTAGGTTTAGGAATTTATGAAGAGGAGGGTTAGGGTTTATGGGAGGGATTTGAGATATTATATAGGAGTGGGTTGGTTTATGGGTCATGGTAAGAGGTTTTAAAACCCATTAGGACTTAGTTTATTTTCCTAAGGTTATCATGTGAACAAAATCCTAAGTGGCATCCTAATTTTAATTAAAACCATATAATTGTCTCATTAGCCAATTAAACCCATTATCACATTAAAAATTCCCCTTTTAAATATTAAATTCCAAAAATATTAATTTCCCCATTTTAAACCCAAAATACTTTAATTTGCAAACCAATTGCAAATTTAAATTCCCAAAATTTTTGTTTAGCTCCCTTTTCAACTTAAAACCATAATTTTAATTTATTATTCGGTAATTGCAATCTCAGGGTTGTTACAGACTCCCCCCCTTTAAGAAAATTGCGTCCCCGCAATTCCTTATATATAGAAGTCGTCTATAACATCTAATCCACAAAAGGAATACAGAAGATAAAATATAGATGCTCACCCGTGCCAAAAGATGAAAGAAAACTAGGATAAGTACGCTCGATAAATTCTCTGGTCTCCCAAGTGCAGTCCTTAGGATTAGACGACCATTGAATCTTCACAAGCGGAACCTCTTTATTTCGAAGACGTCTGATCTCCGAATCAAGCACACGAAGAGGTTGCTGCTCCATAGATAGATCGAGTAAGATCTCTAAATCAGGCACAGCATGCGGCTCAATGATAGAATCAGGATCGCGGACACACATGTGAAGCTGGGAAACATGGAACACGTCGTGTATTCCAGAGAAGCGAGCAGGTAGAGCCACCCGATAAGCCACGGGGCCGATGCGTTCCATGATAGGAAATGGTCCAACATAGCGAGGAGCCAACTTCCCTGTAGAGCTGAAACGCACAACCCCTTCATGGGAGAAACCCAAATAAAGACAGAATCGCCAGTGGAGAACTCAAGAGGCTTCCTACGGTTGTCCGCGTAGGATTTCTGGCGGTCCTGTGCCTCTTCCATTCTCTGACGGATAAGAATAATCTTCTCAGAATATTCTCGAACTGAATCTGGACCAAAAAGGAGCTTCTCGCCAGATTCTAACCAACAAGCAGGAGAGCGACATGGCCTTCTGTAGAGAGCCTCGAAAGGTGCCATGCCGATACTAGACTGAAAGCTGTTGTTGTAGGAGAAATCTACAAGTGGTAAGTGATCCTCCCAACTACCTCCGAAATCCAGAATACAACAGCGCAAAAGATCCTCCAAAACACGATTCACCCTCTCCGTCTGACCGTCGGTCTGAGGATGATAAGCAGTCGAGAGATTCAGCTTTGAGCCCAAAGCTGACTGTAGGCACTTCCAGAAGTGACTAGTAAAGATAGTGTCTCGATCACAGACGATAGAGCTAGGAATGCCATGAAGTCAAACGACTTCCTTCACATATAACTTGGCAAGCTGAGGAGTAGTCCGAGTGGACTTAATAGGAATGAAATGAGCTGATTTGGTCAAGCGATCGACTATGACCCAAATAGAAGTATGGCCTGACCTCGATCGAGGCAGACCGTCAATAAAATCCATGGATATCTGATCCCATTTCCACAATGGAATCTCTAGCGGCTGAAGAAGACCAGATGGACGCTGATGCTCAGCTTTGATCTGTTGACAAGTCATGCAACGGCTTACATAACTTGCAACATCACTCTTCATGCCCTCCCAATAAAATAGACGACACATGTCGGCATACATCTTGCTCGACCCAGGATGAATAGTGTACTTAGTGCGATGACACTCGTCTAGAATGTCACGCCTAAGTGATGAATCAGATGGTACCAAAATACGGTTCTTCCTGCGAAGACACCGATGATAATCAATAGAATAATCCGACAATGTCTCATCACTGGATCCCGACTCAAGGAGATGAATATATCGCAACAAGTCTGGATCCTGCCGCTGAGCATGGGCAATGCGATCCAATAGAATAGGTCGAGCTTCCAAGCTGAATAGCAAGATCTGAGGATCAGAAGACGGTGCTCGATTTCGAATATCACACATAGAAAGAGTCTCAAGAATATCCCACTCGGCTATCATCATAGAAACTATTGCCGAGTGTTTACGACTGAGTGCATCAGCCACACGATTACCCTTGCCAGGGGTATACTGAATGTCTAAGTCATATGAGGCGAGAAACTCAAGCCATCGCTGCTGCCTCATGTTGAGATCTCTCTGGCTGAAAAGATACTTCAACGACTTGTGATCGGTGTAGAGAATGAAACGTTCGTCCAATAGATAATGACGCCACGTCTTCAAGGCAAAGACGATAGCTGCGAACTCAAGATCATGAGTAGGATAGCGAACCTCATTTGGACGTAGCTGCCTAGAAGCGTAAGCAACTACCCGATCCTTCTACATAAGAACAGCACCGAGGCCGCTACCACAAGCGTCGGTGTAAACAACAAGATCCTGGTTACTCTCAGGAACCACAAGGATAGGAGCATGAGTGAGAAGTTCCTTCAATCGCTGGAAAGAAACTTCACACCTATCAGACCAAATAAAGCGAACCCCTTTACGAGTCAGAGTCGTGAGGGGAAGTGCAACACGAGAGAAATCCTTGATAAATCGACGGTAATAACCCGCCAGCCCAAGGAAGCTGCGAATATCATGAACGTTCTCGGGCTGATTCCAATTCTGAATAGCTTCGATCTTGGCAGGATCGACGGAAATACCCTCAGATGATACAATATGGCCCAAGGACTTGACCTTGCTCTCCCAAAAATGGCACTTCGAGAGCTTGGCCTTAAGCTGATGCTGACGAAGAGTATCCAAAACGATCCGCAAATGATGAGCATGCTCTACCTCGGATCTAGAATAAATAAGAATATCATCGATGAAAACCAGAACGAATCTATCGATGTATTCCCGGAATACTCGATTCATAAGATCGACAAAGAAAGCCGGAGCGTTCGTCAAGCCGAACGGCATGAACAACCACTCAAAAGAACCATAATGAGTGCGAAATGCTATAAGAGGAAAGATGTCTTCCACGACTCGTAGCTGATGGAATCCGGTGGCAAGGTCAAGCTGAGAGAAGACCTTCACACCGCTCAACATGTCGTAACGGGAATTAGAGTTAGACATGATTCAATGATAGATAATTAATTAAGGAATACTACGGAATATAACGGATTCCTAAACATATTCCTAACTTATCTATCAATAAACATAAGGAAGGGATTTGATTTAATTCGGATCTAATGAAAATGTATTGTACTAAGTGTATCTGTTCTGTGTTTATTATGCTTATTCCTGAAACCAGGCTCTGATACCAAGCTGTAACGCCCCACTCTGAGACCCACTGTAACAAAGAGTATTAAGGGAGTAATACTGTCTGTTAAAGCGGAGAATAGAGTATAGTGGAAGCGACCATTTGTAATCAAGCTATAACTATCTACTGAATACGTCGAAAGGATGGTATCTATATTTTTTTTTCAAGTGGTTCGACATATTTGGTAAATACTTATAACGAAATTACAAATGGCTAAAGATCTATCAGGACAAAGCATAATAATAAATGATAAAACATCACAGAACAGAATCACATAACAGATATAAAATCCCAGAACAATACATCGTCAATACAGATCCAAATACTATAAGTGGGTACAAAGCCACTGCCCACACATGTGGGTCAAAAATATGTACATATCAAAGTCTGAATAATAACAGAGTAGCGGAATAGTGGACAAATAAAAGCGCTATCTATCAGCATAGCAGATAATGTCCAAGCGGAAGCACAGAAGCTAAGTCCAGAGACCCTGTAACGACCCGACTTTCCAGACCCGGAAAATCGAACCATTTTAGTTAAAGAAGAAGAGGTAGAAGAAGAAAATAAAAGAAAAACAACATCAGAATCTAACCATCGCAGCGGAATAAAATATAATATATCAACAGATCTTTACACAAATCAAAACTATATCTGTTTATACAATACATCAGAATACATCATCAGAGTACATCAACATCCATAACATACAACTGAATACACAGCGGAAAAATAATAACAAGTACGGGAGTACGTATCGACATCCAGCTCGTCTCCTGAGCTCCACAGCATCATATCCTGAACCTGTTTATCTCGGTCTTACCCGAGCATCATATAAAACAATACCCGAGTCAGTCTGGAAAACCAGCGTGAGAAAATCACACTCAAATTGATTATTAAAGTTTCAAAAATCCTTTTGAAAATAAAAGCATCTCGTAAGACCACGCCACAAATAAACATGTCGGGTTTTTACCTTACGATAGCTAAAACACTTTTTATAAAATCCTCTGATATTATAATAGTGTCTATTTACAAATACTTATTAAAATAGCTGAAATTGTTACATGATTAAATTCCAGCATACTAGCCACAACGTGGGTAATACAAACAAAACTCGTACAAGGCACGTAGGGAGAATGGATTTCCAACGAATGACTAGGCACTGGGGTACCACCTGTCACAGTACGTGGCCTAGATCACAGTACCGAGGAGTACGCCCGCTCCCCTGCAACACAAGGCTGGAATCATCCCTTACTGGATAATTCCAAATAAAATCACCCCACGGTTGGGATCAGCAACCGCACCACTAAGCCGAAATAAAAGGGACATCTAGACAGGGATGACCTTACTCTCAAGTGGGTGCTACCCACGAAGCCTTGCTGCATAACCCCTGATTTTCTGTCATTCCCGGTTGATGAGGCTCGAGGCTAAACGATACCTTTTTCAGAACATATCCCTTAGAATGCCCATCGCCCACCTGACGATGTCACGAAAGCATTCGTCCATACAAGTCCGTCCCGGGTTCAAACGGAACCGAAGGCACTATTCCTACTACATCCATTTTGGAAATATCCTCAGGATTAGTAGCGACTAGCCCTTGCACTTCACTGCTCCATCTTCGACTCCGAAATCGTTTTCGCGAAACGTACAAACCGGATCGAAGTGGTATTCGAGTCTCCAGACCTAGAATCCCGGTATACGGAAACTCGATCCCGGTCTCTTCGAAACGATCAGCGCATTCGGCCAATATTGATAGTCGGTTATTTAACTATCAATTAACATCCATAGCAACCATCACACAATAAATAATTTCCCACATTATTTATTTGCCCAAATATCTTTCCAAGATATATGTAACGACCCAGAATTTTTGATAATTAAAATTCGAATATTTAATTGATTTTAAATATTAATAAATGGAATTTAGAAGTCGAATGATTTATTTTTCGAATATTGGATTTAATTTGATAATTAAATCGATAAATTAATAATTGAAATTCCAGAGATAATTGAAAATCGAGTTTAAAATGATTGAAAATGATTTGTAAAATTTTATTTAATCATACTGGAATTATAGAAATATTATAGAACTCTTAAAACTGAATTTGAAGTTAAATTGTGAAAATTTAATATTTTAATATTTAATTATCGACTGAAAAATAGCCAATTTTTGAACAGTCTCAGAATTGAACGAGACCAGTTCCATTGAATCCGTAATAGTTAGTTATTATCGGATTTCAATTTTCGTATCCATCGGAGTTGTCGTTTGACCGTGGCAGCTCGAAACGCATCGATATCGTTTTAATTTTAATTCGGCGAGTTAAAATAGTCATTTTTCAAACGGTCTCGGATTTCGACGAAACCAGTTTCATCGGATCCGTAATGTGATATTATTATACGATTTCAAATTTCGTAATTTTTGGAGTTACCGTTTGCCCGGTACAAATTAAAACGCCTCGAAATCGATTTAAATCGGTTTAATTTAAATTGATCGTTTATTGCCATATCTCACACATACGATCGAATTAGCTTTCGAAACCTGTTCCATTGCGTTCGGAACGCGGGGTAAACCTTAGAAACGTCAGCCGGCACGCTTCGTTTGGAGTTCGGAAAATTTTTGGTGAATAGTGTTTTCGTCAATTTTCTATATAAGGACTTCATATTCACAAATTGCAAAAGAAAACGAGCCTAGGGTTTCTAAATGCTTCAGCCGCCACTAGAGATAATCAATGGCCGAAAGTTCATCAATTTCATCCCTCATTTTCTTCAAATCTACACATTAATTCGACAAACTTCCTAAACGAAAGTTGTAGAGCTACGTGAGATCTTTGTTCTCAACGGTGGAGATCGAATTTAGGCAAATGGATTGATGGCAAATGGCTCACGTTCACATCAGGTCACGCATGAATTTTGAGGCCAAAGAGGAGGCCGAGCTTCAAGTGGTGGCGCCTGTAGGTAGAGCTCGAGTAGGGCTTCAATTTGGCACCATCTGATCGGAGGCTAGACGTCGTATGGAGGTTGCGAAATTAGGGCAAGAGAGGCGGCTTTGGGTTCACTTTTGAACGTGATAACCTGGAAGAAGAGGAAGGCAACTCACGGCCAGATCTGATGTAGCAAAATGTGTGGCCAGATTTAATTCTAGGGTTTGAAATTGAAAATAAATTGTTAAGTTTGTATATATTTAATTCGTTCAAACTTTAAACTATCATAACTTCTTCATACGAGGTCCGTTTTTGACGAAATTTTTTGCGTTGGAATCGTATTGACGAGCACTACGCAATGAAGCTGGTTTGGATTCAATTGGAGTCAGTGAAAAATTCGGGTAAAATTAAACGCGTGTTTAATTTTATTCGAAATAAACGCTGAAATCAGAATTAAAATCAAGGTGAGATCTTCTCACTCAATTGAATGTGGAATTATTTACAGTTATTGATTTGACTGATATGATTGACTGTTTGGATGTGATATTAGATATGATAGGATATATCTATATATATATAGCAATATATACATATTGGCATATGTATATATTGGATTGATGATTTCCCGCCTCGTATAGCGGATGAGACCCTATTGCGCCGTTAGTAAACGGATTTTATAAAACCTATATACCGCGATAATTCCGTACTGGAGCGGAATTGGTATTGTGCTAACGTCTTTGGATGCAGGAAAACAGGTTGGAGGGATCCAACTGGATTCCTCAACTGTATTTATTTATTTACAGATATTGATATATATTCTGTTGTCATATGATGATATATGATGTTTGATGTGTGATGGACTAATTGATGCTGTTGCATCATCGGATTCAGTTTTGAAAAGTAAAAATAACGACTTTTTACTTTAAAAAAAATTTTTAAAGTGATCTTTGAAATTATATGTTCTATTGAATTGATTGAATTGATTTATTTTTAATAAATAAACGTTTAAAATTTTGAAGTTATAAAAGTTAAGATTTTTGTGAATTATGACCGTAAGGTGATTTTTGAAATAAAAGTCGATTTATTTATAAAATGGTTTAAGCTGGGATTTTTGAATAACTATAAACGATTTGTATAGAAAGATTTATAAAATGGATATTTTATAAATAAAAATATTGGACTTATAAAACGAATTTTTATAAGTGTTGAAAAGAAGTATAAAAGGATTTCATAAGTGAATGAAATTTATAGATTTATAACGTGAAGTTATAAAGTGAATAAATGTTGTAGAATAAACGATTTATAAGTAATTTACTTATAAATTAGATTTTTTTTGCACTTAATTGGGATATAAATAGAAATTGCTAAATGAAATGATTTCATAAGTTGAAATTGTTATGAAGTATAAATGTGATTTATAAACGTTGTTTATAAATCTGGAATCACTTATTTTGATAAGTAATTTTAGAAGTTAATAAGAGGAGAATTTTATAAATCGAAGTTGTTAGAAAATATAAAAGTGAATTTATAAACGTTGTTTTATGAATTCGAAATCAACCAAATTTGATGAATGTAATATAGAAGTTATTAAGGGAATTTTATCCACGATTTTGGATAGTGGATAATTCTTGGAATAAAACGTGTAGAAAAGATTGAAATGTAATTATTGAAGTATATTCACGATTTTGGATAGTGAATATATCGTTAAGTAAAATGGATAGTTTTGGAAAAGTGATATTAAAAATGAAGTTAAACATTTTAAAGATGTTTTAAAAATGTATTGTAAATCGAAAGCAGAGATTTCCGCAGTTCTTGTTGAAATAGACGTTTTCGAGAAATTTAAGGAAATGGTGGACTATAACACTGTTGTTATGGTAAATGATTTCCGAAAGGAAATGTTTTGATGTAGTATTGGGATTTATATATCTATCTAAATCCGAATCCCTATACTAGTGACTTCGAGTCGTCGTAACGATGTTTTACGCAACATTCGTTTTGACTCAAATAGATGTTGAAATTTATAATTTCCTTAAAGAATGAATATATACTTAATTTGATTTAAGTATATCGAATATTTTCAAGTGTTGAAAATGAATAGATTTGTGAAACACTTATTTTTAAATAAGTATGGAAATGCTTTTCCAAATGAAATGAACGTTTTGAGATTTATCTTCTTAAAGATAAATCGAAATAATTATTGAAATCGATTGAAAATCGAATATCAGTAGATATTCGAAAAATATAAATTCACTATGGAATTTATAAGGGAAAGGGGAACTGTTTAGAAAAGTAAATGTTGATTTATTTTTGAAGTGTGGAAATTTTATATCTAGTAAAGATATTTTTGAAGATAAAATAATTTGAGAAAATTATTTGGAATCTGATGATGTTGCGCATCTTTATTGATAGTTAAATAACCGACTATCAATAATTACCTTTAGATAGGTATTTGTTGTGAATTGGATGAATTTGAATGCCACACTTATTTTTGAATAATCGCTCACTATTCGGGTTAGCCGGGAAAGGACCATGGGGTCGTATAACCCATTCCGAATATGTGATACGTCGTTATGAATCGCATTCGAAGACCGGTGTTGAAGACCGGATATTTTTGAAAACGGAAGGATTACCGTCGAGTTACTCTACATCGGCTGATCTCCGATTTAGAGGTTTTATCACCCTTAGTGACGGGAAGTCCGAACGTGATTGAAATTTATCCGGATATGCAAGGGCTTCGTGAGAAGTGCCTTCGGTTCTGTTCGATCCCGGAACAGACTTGTATGGATTGTGTGTCTGACGTTACAATTTGAGATATAAAGCTGATTTCTTTCAAATACATTTCTGTTGGTGGCGGAGAATTTATTCTCTTAGCTTAACACCCTTCTCTGAGACGTACGAGCTCAGAGGTTATGTAGTTGAAATTTATCAGCGATATATCCCAATTTGGTAACGTGGCATACTGAGTGTTGCTGTGAAATGATCAGTGTTTGATCATTTGTGATATGATCATTTGTTTGATCTTATATCTTTGTGATCATAGGTTGATCATTTTGTTTGACCCGAAGCAGGGCTTTTTGAGAAAGCGTAGCTTTGTGGACGAGACTTCGTCGAGCCTCACACCCCGGAAATGGTCGAAACAGGAAGGATGCGGCAAGGTTCTAGGGAGTAGCGCCCCTTAGTGTATGTCATTCCTTCTGGATAAGGGTGGTATCATGGTATGGAGCCCAGATACTTAACCTCTGTGGTTACTGCATTATTATTATCTATGTGGTTTGTTGGAAATCGGGGATCCTCGGGAAGATCGGTGACGATCGGGGGATGGCATACGCGTGTCAGTAGTTACCTATTTTTGCAGAGGTAACCCGGCCTTGTGTTGGCAGAGATCCGGTTAGGTTCTCGGGTCGTCTATTCCAGGGACGTACCCATCGTGGATAGGAAGTTCCTTAGCCTGACCATTTGTTGGAAATCCAAAGAAACAATACGTGACTTGTACGGTTTTAGTTGTAGAACCTATCATTCACTTATGGTGGCGCCCCACTGTTTGGATGGTAGCTATAGTAGGCATAGTTCGAAATGTCTATGCTGGCTAAGATTTATATTATACTTTCGAAATAATTTCTACACTATGCACTAATAATAATATCAAAAATGATTTGATTTTGCGTAGTAAGCATCTTTGACTATCATAAGAAGAAATCTCCTCCAAGTCTGCGTTGCATTGTGTGTGTGGTGGGAGGTCTTATGGTAGTTTCATTTTCCAAAAGCATTGCGAATTGACATTAAAGTTTTCCTGTTGTTTATTTTAAAGAATAACTGTTTTACGATCTCACACCAGTCACCATGACTGACTCGGAGTTTATTGTTCCCTTCTAAACTCTGGGTGCCCACTAATTTCCACACGGGCAGCCTAGAGTTATATTATCAGGATATTCTGGATATTCTGGAGCTTGGAGATGAGCTGGATGACGAGACGTAGTATTTGTATCTGATATATTTATTCCGCTGTGTATTCTGTATGAGGACAAGTTATATAATTGTCCATTGTTGTATATTGACTCTGATTGATGTATGTATAAAACTGATATAGTCCTTTGTTTTAAAAGACTAGTGTTATCTATTATATATTGTTCCGCTGCGATATGTGAGATTCTGATATTGTCTCTGTTCTGTATCTGTTGTTGTTTTGTTGTTCTTCTTCTCTTTTTCTTCTATCTTCTTCTTCTTCTACTTTTTCTTTTTCTTAAAACCATAACTTTTCGAGTTTCCGGCATTCGATGGCTCAGCAGTCGATAAAGTGAGTATCGATGTTGAATTTTCGAAAGTCGAAAAATTTCGGGATGTTACATTAGATATATTTCTATTTTCAAACTCCTTTTGAAAACAATTTCAAACAGTTTCCGCTTACGGAATACATTTCCCAAATAATTATTTCCACTGAATCACCAAGTACAAAATATTTTTAGATTTTAAAATAATTTAAAAACACCAAAAATAAATATACTTTAACCTTTAAATTTGGAAAACTACTTTAATACTTAATTAAAAATAATACTTTTGTGAATATTTAAAATGAGGTTACTTTATAAAATATAAAACTAAGTTTCCACTTTTAAATAAAATACTAATCACCCTTTAAATAATTATTACGATAATAGATTTGGAAAATATTTACTTTAGAATTTAAATATTAGAAACAATAAATTTCTAAACATCCCTTTCTTAAACAACATGAAAACTTTTAACTTATATTTAAGAATTTTCTTTGAAATCGTACTTGGCTATCCAGGGAATACACTTTCTTCCATATCTTTTAAAAATAAATCACCATTTATTTTTAAACACATTTACATTCCTCAATAAATTCCCACCTTGAATTTATATTTAAAATATCCACCGATATTTCATTTCACTTCATAAACCCAGTTTATAGATTTTAAAACCTCATTCTCTTTTAAAAATCCAAGTTTTAAACACTTAGATCAATTTCAAATTGATTTCCATTTTTCTTCACTTTGAAATAAATTTCCCTATTTACTTCAATTATTTCAAATACATTAACTTTCATATTTTATTTCTTTATTATGAGTTAAAACCCTTTTAACTAAAATACCAATTTCGGATTTCCAAACTTCTTCAATTAATATTTTAATTAAATTAAATCTTTAAATTCAATAAAATCAATCCTTTTATATTTTAGATAATATCACTTTAGTTAAAGATTTATTTCTTCCCTGTTAAATTCAAAATCCTCTTTCCCCATATTTGTTCGAATTAAGAAATTTCTTTATTTCTTTTACAATTCCTTATTTAATTTATTCGAATTCACTAGAATTATTTAACTTGAATTTTTCTCTTTTATTTCTTTCCAAAAATCCAATTCAATTTCTTTTGATAACTCATTATACTGGGAAATTCAATCCAACCAGATTATCCAATATAAATCATCACAGGATATCAACAAACATATCACAGAATATTTAAACAAAATTAAATATTTTGAGGAATCCAGTTGGATCCCTCCAACCTGTTTCCCTGCATCCACAAACGTTAGCACAATACCAATTCCACTTTGAGGTAGAATATCGCGGTATATGGGTTTTATATAAAATCATCCGCTATTATGCGGCGCATAGGGTCTCATCCGCTATATAAATGCGGGAATATCAATTCCAATATATACATATGCCAATATATATATATTGGTATATACTACTATATACCATATCAATCAAATATTTCAATTCAATCATCCATCCATATTTAAATTTAACCAATTAAATTTAAATAAAATTAAACTGAGTGAGATTAACTCACCTTTGATTTTATTTTGCCAATCCGATCCAATCTCAATTTGTTTTCCACGTTTCAGACCTTGTAAAATCATTAGATGTTTTATTAATATTAGAACAAATCGAATGACCAATTTATCACTTAAAGAACTTGAATAAATCAGTTACTATTTTATTGATTTATTCTTAATAGATAATTTTCCTGAAAAAAATCTTTTAGGAACTTAAATAGCTTAGACAAGTCAATTAAACAAATTAAACCTCTATAACAACTAGTTAAGTGAAAACATGAATTTATTTATTTTTTTCTTCATTTGGAATTACACATATAGTTATAAAATATCTATACAGATCATAAGAATCCAATCTTATATAAACCTTTCAACATTAAGAATTTTATCTCATATAGTTATTAAATTGATCAAAACCGTAAATACTTAGCTGTTAATGTTCTGATAAGTGAAATAGTAATCAACCATTCATTGATAAGTTTTAAACCTAAGTAATTTTTTGAATTAAGTTGCTCAGAAATAACTACCTCAACTCAAACAGGCAACCCAAGATCAACGAGCTTCCAGGCTTCCAACGCCTCACGCAAACCCAAAATTGGCTCGGCTCGAGCCACCAAACGTTGCCGTTATCGCTCGTGAATCCAAGCCCCACTCGATTTCCCCTCAGAGTCGCGTCGCCCCCGAGCTCTCCCCCGTCCTCGCTTCAGACTCGCACGAGCGACTGCGAAGAAGTGTGCGCGAATTCGATCGTCACGCGGCTTTCGGTGACGAGGCACCTCGCTCCCCACCGCTTCCGATGACCCAACTACAGCGACCAAACGAGTTCTCCCCTTTTTGTCTTCGACTGGGCTTCAAATCAGCAGTATAAAATATCGCGTAGGAGGCAAGGATGAGCCAACGATGGCTGATGGAACAGCGAGTACGCAGCGATGATTATTTCGAAGGCGTTGATTTTTGAAACCCCATTTTTTTTCGGGTTCTAGCATCGCAAACCTGGAGATTGCTATTGAGCTGTAACTTTAAAGTAAAGATATTTTTGTTTCTTGGAGGATGGATTTGTTTTGATTTGAACGAAAGAAAAGGATACGGGGCCATGCTTTGAAACGAAGGGGTAAGCTTTGCACGATAAATTTCGTGATCTTCGGCATGATTCAAGGAGACAACGTGCTGATGTTGACAAATTTAAAAATTAAATTTTAAATTGAATTCGATTTAATTTTCAACGCGTTTACTCATCGTGTGCTCACATAACAACTCCGAAAAATACGAAACTTGAAATCCAATAATAATACAATATTACGGATCCAATGGAACTGATTTCGTCGCATTCCGAGACTGTGCCTCGGAAGACTATTTTTAAATTCAATTTCAACGATATATTTTTAAAACTTAACAAAACACTTCCAAATTCAGTTTCAACACTTTTACTATCTTCAGTACTATCAATACAATTTTTACAATCCTTTAAATTATTTTTAACAGGCTTAAAGCTCCAGATTCAATAATTTACCAATTTCAATAATTTAAATTCAACAATTACTTATCTAATCAATAATGATATTTGAAATTAAAGTTAATAATTATCTTTTGAATATTTAAAATTAATAAATATTCCTATTTCAAATGCTCAAAAATTCCGGGTCGTCACATTCCTCCCCCCTTAAAAGAATTTCGTCCCCGAAATTACTAGTTAAGAGGAATGATCCAATCCCCATTAATTATTTCCTAAATTCAAACAGTTTTAACAATACCCAAACAATCTTTTACTAATGATACACTAACCATCTTTTAACTTCCCAAACTTATTCATAAGTTCAACCCATACCACCTACTTATCCATTCAAATTTTGAATTATCAAAATTTTCCAAAATTTTTCTAACTCCCTAAATTTCCGAAAAATTTCGCCAGCGTCTCCTTTGCGCGGCTAGCTCGGTACTACTACAAAATGGCTCTACGGCCTCCCAATCTCAAAAAGAAAACAAAAAGCCAAGTGGCTGGATCAAAAACCCAATCAAATTTCATATAGAAATTCAAATACATACCTTTTTGTCGGGCCATTAAATTTATCTTCTAAAATCAAAAATCCCAATTATCCATTGCTTTTATACACCTGTATATCCTACTAAGCAATAATATTCAATCACAATTCCAAAGTCATTTTATACTTTCCTTTACAAATTTTCAATATTTGTTTTACTTAAGCCCGTACGATGCACATATATCATCCGTACGCAATATCACATTCGATCGCTCAATCGATCACACAATTTCACTTCCGAACTAGTATCGTCCACCCGACTTCCTAGAGCGGACTCAGATCTGGTTTCTCGATCAGAAACCGTTATTCTCCTTGCATAGTCACAAACTATGATAGAGAATATCCAGAATCAATCAACAATCCATATCCAGGCTCGCCGTCGAAAATCGAGTGAAAAATTCCAACTCGGATCGATATATCTATCTTGAAATTTTGTGTTCGACACCTGGACCAAATAGCTATGCGAATAAAATAATATACGTACATCTTACGTATAAATTCCAATTGATTACCAATTATATCAATTCTCTTTTATTCACATTCCTTTTTTATTTGTTATCCCCTTATTCACAACTATCCCATTTCACAACTTCAGTTTTAGTCTTCATTCAACTATTCACTTAGTATATATATATTGTATTTTTCCATTCCAAAATTACTAAGTATATTTCCACTACAAATTTTCTTAAGAATTTCATTCTTCAATTCTTAAGTTCAAAATAAATTTTTCTTATATTTATCTACTTCTTCACCACTGAAGTGTATATATTCAAATCGAATTCCAATTTCATATGAATTTCAATTTACTTCAATTTACCACTTCATTTCAAATATAAATACTTATTCCATTTGATTTCAATTTGGCTTTCACCCAAATATTTAATTAGTTGCACTTACTAATTAATTTAAATTTCAATTAACAGTTTATTCGCAAACTTCACTTCTTTAGTTCCCTCAATTTCACTTATCCTTACATTTACATTTGAATTAGATTCCAATATCCAGTTCCAATTTCATTTGCTAACCAATTTAAATCATTTGTCGTTAAATGAAAATTTTCAAAAATCTCAAAAAATTTCTAACTCCCAAAATTTACGGAAAATTTTGGCAAAGTCTCCCTTGTACGGAGGGACTTCTGCGATATCGCAGGATGCACAAATATGTATATATACATCGGCCTCAGGTCGGAAATCACAATATATCAATATAAACAATTCATATTTCCTATTTTGAATTCTTTTGCGTAAGCGTACCTCATTTTTAGCATTTTAAAGCAAGCGGCTTATTATTTAGCAATTAGTGCAACCCAAAATCAGCTATACGGCTTCCCCGAACCTGTACTTACTTAATTTAAAGATGTAAGTGCCAAAATCATGCAACTTAACAACATTTTTCATATTTAACTAGCAACATAAGCGTTTTAATAAGCAATGCAAGTTAAACAACACTTATAAGCAATTTATAGGGTTCCACCATTAATTTAAATTGTTTACAACTCAATTCTCACATTCGATTCATTTTAGCAAAACAAACTCATATTTAATTCAGTTGATCTCAAAATCAATCTATTTAACTTCTATCAACTTATAGAATTTTAACTTCCTTGTTTACGTCAAACGACGATTTATTTAATGCAGCCTCGTCCATATCCATATGAATAAATGATTATTTGGGTTTTACAACCAATTTGAATTGATTCCAATTCAATTTATTTTAATCCCATTACACTTATAATTTAATTGGTAAATTCACTGAATCCAATATAAATTCTAATCCGCATTTGATAATTTATTTCTGAATTGTATTTTATTACTAACAAGTCTACTTCAATCCATTTCTACTTACTTGCAATTATTTTCAATTCAAATTATCACTATTATACTTCAACTCCATTATTCATTCACACTTTCACTTTTATTACCAAATCCAAATTCCATTAACATATTTGATTTACTAATTTATTCCAAATTAGTTTACTTCCATTTTAACCAATACAATATTTGATTTTTATCCTTACAAATCACCCTAGTTAATCTCCTCGGGTTTTATAATTCAAGTACTGGATCTTATTCATTCCCAAAATACCAAACAAATTTATTTACTTAGCTATAACTTCCCATTCAAGCCACAATTAATTTAATTTTCCAATAAATTTAATTCCTTTACCATTATCCAAGCTAAATTTAATTTAACCCAAATCTCTATTCCAAACTGCACATCTCTTATTCATCTTACTCTTACTTGTTAATGTAAGGATTTTAATTTCACTCAATATTATTTATAATTCAACTGAATTTCATTACAATTTAATTTTATTTAACTTAACTTCAGTCAAATCATATTATTCTCTTAATATCATTTCCATCACAATTTATTTCAATTCGATTCCAACAATCCAAATACAACTGGATTTATTTTTCTCAGTTTGCTTCAAATCCAACTCAAAATTAAACTTAGTTTAAGCTCATTTGTCTCAACTTAATTTTATTTCTCCATCTGATTCAATTAAAGATTTAGAATTCTTATGTACCCGGCTTTTAGTTTCAAATCATTTTGAAATCTCCACTTATTCCAAAATCACACTTCTCACGTTTTTAAACCAATTCTGGATTTTCATTCCCTACAAATTTCATTTGAAATTTCAAAAACAAAACAAATTTCCTTTGGAAATTTCAAAAACAACTAGCTTTTCTGAATAAATCAATTTGGCAGCAATTCGTCACTCAGGAGTTCGAAAATAAATTCTGAAGATGCGGCCGTCATCCTCCGAATTATTTCCAGCAACTGAAATGAATTTATTTATATATCTTCAAAAATTTATTTGAAACAATTTTCCTTCCAGAAATACTTTCCAAAATAATAATGCTTGTGTTTATCTTCAAAACACTTTGAAAACACTTCCAAATATCCAGGGTTTAAATTTACCGTTTGATTAAATCAAATTTTTAGTTATAATTCATTTGTACAATTCATATTTATACAAATATCCATTGGTTAAGTAAATCATTCTGATTTTACAATCTTACCATATTTTTTTCAATTTTAATTTGTCAGAATATTTTCATCCAAACATCCAAATATATAATACTTTACAAAAATTTATATTCTTTATATACAAAAATAATTTGGGTAAAATTATTTCATCTACCCATTTTAAAACAATATTGTGTAGAATTGTTCTATTCGAGTGTTTAGAAACCCCTTCGATCCAGTTTCGAGGCTGTGCCGACGAAGGTTCATATACCACTCAATAAATCAATCAACACAATATAAAACCATTTTATATTCACTAACAAATACGCACTCATATATATTATTACACTCAAAATTCCCACCAGAGCCAAGGTTATCGCCAACCTAAGCTCTGATACCACTGTAACGACCCGACTTTCCAGACCCGGAAAATCGAACCATTTTAGTTAAAGAAGAAGAGGTAGAAGAAGAAAATAAAAGAAAAACAACATCAGAATCTAACCATCGTAGCGGAATAAAATATAATATATCAACAGATCTTTACACAAATCAAAACTATATCTGTTTATACAATACATCAGAATACATCATCAGAGTACATCAACATCCATAACATACAACTGAATACACAGCGGAAAAATAATAACAAGTACGGGAGTACGTATCGACATCCAGCTCGTCTCCTGAGCTCCACAGCATCATATCCTGAACCTGTTTATCTCGGTCTGACCCGAGCATCATATAAAACAATACCCGAGTCAGTCTGGAAAACCAGCGTGAGAAAATCACACTCAAATTGATTATTAAAGTTTCAAAAATCCTTTTGAAAATAAAAACATCTCGTAAGACCACGCCACAAATAAACATGTCGGGTTTTTACCTTACGATAGCTAAAACACTTTTTATAAAATCCTCTGATATTATAATAGTGTCTATTTACAAATACTTATTAAAATAGCTGAAATTGTTACATGATTAAATTCCAGCATACTAGCCACAACGTGGGTAATACAAACAAAACTCGTACAAGGCACGTAGGGAGAATGGATTTCCAACGAATGACTAGGCACTGGGGTACCACCTGTCACAGTACGTGGCCTAGATCACAGTACCGAGGAGTACGCCCGCTCCCCTGCAACACAAGGCTGGAATCATCCCTTACTGGATAATTCCAAATAAAATCACCCCACGGTTGGGATCAGCAACCGCACCACTAAGCCGAAATAAAAGGGACATCAAGACAGGGATGACCTTACTCTCAAGTGGGTGCTACCCACGAAGCCTTGCTGCATAACCCCTGATTTTCAGTCATTCCCGGTTGATGAGGCTCGAGGCTAAACGATACCTTTTTCAGAACATATCCCTTAGAATGCCCATCGCCCACCTGACGATGTCACGAAAGCATTCGTCCATACAAGTCCGTCCCGGGTTCGAACGGAACCGAAGGCACTATTCCTACTACATCCATTTTGGAAATATCCTCAGGATTAGTAGCGACTAGCCCTTGCACTTCACTGCTCCATCTTCGACTCCGAAATCGTTTTCGCAAAACGTACAAACCGGATCGAAGTGGTATTCGAGTCTCCAGACCTAGAATCCCGGTATATGGAAACTCGATCCCGGTCTCTTCGAAACGATCAGCGCATTCGGCCAATATTGATAGTCGGTTATTTAACTATCAATTAACATCCATAGCAACCATCACACAATAAATAATTTCCCACATTATTTATTTGCCCAAATATCTTTCCAAGATATATTTCTATTTTCAAACTCCTTTTGAAAACAATTTCAAACAGTTTCCGCTTACGGAATACATTTCCCAAATAATTATTTCCACTGAATCACCAAGTACAAAATATTTTTAGATTTTAAAATAATTTAAAAACACCAAAAATAAATATACTTTAACCTTTAAATTTGGAAAACTACTTTAATACTTAATTAAAAATAATACTTTTGTGAATATTTAAAATGAGGTTACTTTATAAAATATAAAACTAAGTTTCCACTTTTAAATAAAATACTAATCACCCTTTAAATAATTATTACGATAATAGATTTGGAAAATATTTACTTTAGAATTTAAATATTAGAAACAATAAATTTCTAAACATCCCTTTCTTAAACAACATGAAAACTTTTAACTTATATTTAAGAATTTTCTTTGAAATCGTACTTGGCTATCCAGGGAATACACTTTCTTCCATATCTTTTAAAAATAAATCACCATTTATTTTTAAACACATTTACATTCCTCAATAAATTCCCACCTTGAATTTATATTTAAAATATCCACCGATATTTCATTTCACTTCATAAACCCAGTTTATAGATTTTAAAACCTCATTCTCTTTTAAAAATCCAAGTTTTAAACACTTAGATCAATTTCCAATTGATTTCCATTTTTCTTCACTTTGAAATAAATTTCCCTATTTACTTCAATTATTTCAAATACATTAACTTTCATATTTTATTTCTTTATTATGAGTTAAAACCCTTTTAACTAAAATACCAATTTCGGATTTCCAAACTTCTTCAATTAATATTTTAATTAAATTAAATCTTTAAATTCAATAAAATCAATCCTTTTATATTTTAGATAATATCACTTTAGTTAAAGATTTATTTCTTCCCTGTTAAATTCAAAATCCTCTTTCCCCATATTTGTTCGAATTAAGAAATTTCTTTATTTCTTTTACAATTCCTTATTTAATTTATTCGAATTCACTAGAATTATTTAACTTGAATTTTTCTCTTTTATTTCTTTCCAAAAATCCAATTCAATTTCTTTTGATAACTCATTATACTGAGAAATTCAATCCAACCAGATTATCCAATATAAATCATCACAGGATATCAACAAACATATCACAGAATATTTAAACAAAATTAAATATTTTGAGGAATCCAGTTGGATCCCTCCAACCTGTTTCCCTGCATCCACAAACGTTAGCACAATACCAATTCCACTTCGAGGTAGAATATCGCGGTATATGGGTTTTATATAAAATCATCCGCTATTATACGGCGCATAGGGTCTCATCCGCTATATAAATGCGGGAATATCAATTCCAATATATACATATGCCAATATATATATATTGGTATATACTACTATATACCATATCAATCAAATCAATCAATTCAATCATCCATCCATATTTAAATTTAACCAATTAAATTTAAATAAAATTAAACTGAGTGAGATTAACTCACCTTTGATTTTATTTTGCCAATCCGATCCAATCTCAATTTGTTTTCCACGTTTCAGACCTTGTAAAATCATTAGATGTTTTATTAATATTCGAACAAATCGAATGACCAATTTATCACTTAAAGAACTTGAATAAATCAGTTACTATTTTATTGATTTATTCTTAATAGATAATTTTCCTGAAAAAAATCTTTTAGGAACTTAAATAGCTTAGACAAGTCAATTAAACAAATTAAACCTCTATAACAACTAGTTAAGTGAAAACATGAATTTATTTATTTTTTTCTTCATTTGGAATTACACATATAGTTATAAAATATCTATACAGATCATAAGAATCCAATCTTATATAAACCTTTCAACATTAAGAATTTTATCTCATATAGTTATTAAATTGATCAAAACCGTAAATACTTAGCTGTTAATGTTCTGATAAGTGAAATAGTAATCAACCATTCATTGATAAGTTTTAAACCTAAGTAATTTTTTGAATTAAGTTGTTCAGAAATAACTACCTCAACTCGAACAGGCAACCCAAGATCAACGAGCTTCCAGGCTTCCAACGCCTCACGCAAACCCAAAATTGGCTCGGCTCGAGCCACCAAACGTTGCCGTTATCGCTCGTGAATCCAAGCCCCACTCGATTTCCCCTCAGAGTCGCGTCGCCCCCGAGCTCTCCCCCGTCCTCGCTTCAGACTCGCACGAGCGACTGCGAAGAAGTGTGCGCGAATTCGATCGTCACGCGGCTTTCGGTGACGAGGCACCTCGCTCCCCACCGCTTCCGATGACCCAACTACAGCGACCAAACGAGTTCTCCCCTTTTTGTCTTCGACTGGGCTTCAAATCAGCAGTATAAAATATCGCGTAGGAGGCAAGGATGAGCCAACGATGGCTGATGGAACAGCGAGTACGCAGCGATGATTATTTCGAAGGCGTTGATTTTTGAAACCCCATTTTTTTTCGGGTTCTAGCATCGCAAACCTGGAGATTGCTATTGAGCTGTAACTTTAAAGTAAAGAGATTTTTGTTTCTTGGAGGATGGATTTGTTTTGATTTGAACGAAAGAAAAGGATACGGGGCCATGCTTTGAAACGAAGGGGTAAGCTTTGCACGATAAATTTCGTGATCTTCGGCATGATTCAAGGAGACAACGTGCTGATGTTGACAAATTTAAAAATTAAATTTTAAATTGAATTCGATTTAATTTTCAATGCGTTTACTCATCGTGTGCTCACATAACAACTCCGAAAAATACGAAACTTGAAATTCGATAATAATACAATATTACGGATCCAATGGAACTGATTTCGTCGCATTCCGAGACTGTGCCTCGGAAGACTATTTTTAAATTCAATTTCAACGATATATTTTTAAAACTTAACAAAACACTTCCAAATTCAGTTTCAACACTTTTACTATCTTCAGTACTATCAATACAATTTTTACAATCCTTTAAATTATTTTTAACAGGCTTAAAGCTCCAGATTCAATAATTTACCAATTTCAATAATTTAAATTCAACAATTACTTATCTAATCAATAATGATATTTGAAATTAAAGTTAATAATTATCTTTTGAATATTTAAAATTAATAAATATTCCTATTTCAAATGCTCAAAAATTCCGGGTCGTCACAAGAGACCTAACCTGAAACAACTCGGTTTGACCCGAGCGAAAACACTCGGATCAGGCTAGCTAAACAATCAGTAATAACTGAGATATATAATAACGCGGTACATAAATAAAACAGTACTATTCCTAAGAGAAGAGTATTTTGGACCACATGAATATAATGACGGTACCTAATCATCAATCAACTGGTAAAAATCTCCAAAGAGAATATCAGCACCAAAGTGATGAATAAATAAAATCGCCTCATATCATCGGCGTAGCCAAAGCTATATAAAGTTGCCCATAGGCAGTAATCCTAAGAGTGACCAGAGTCTGTAATCAATGCCCAAGCAAAGATCGATGCTCCAAAGAGCAATGGGTATATACTGAAAAGTCAATGAAATCCAACACTGAAAAGCAGTGTCCAGAGACACTATGAATCCACAAGGCAATCGCACTTACATCGTATGGTTCCATAGAACCAACACTGAATGGCGGTACTCGAATGGATATAAAAATCATCAAATAATACCAATATTGCACGTGCACCGACCAGAGTCGTTGTTGCCAAGTACTGTAGAGTTGTGACCGATCACTCGCACAGATGCGGAACGCGCGAGACAGCAAGATCCTTCCCAGAAGGATAAAGGCCCAGAGGCGCATGCCGAAAAATAAACTGCTCCATAGAGCAGGTGTCCAGAGACGGTTGCCCAGAGGCGTGGTGACCCAGAGGTCCAGTACTGGCCGCCCAGAGGCTAATGTGTCACTAACTTCTTGGAGAGGAACCTGTAAAGTGTTAACAATGAGTCACATACCCCACGTTCGCACTAAACAGTTTACTAACCAATAGCAAGCTCACACTTCAAACAATAAAAAGTCCACCTCGTATCATCGGTAAACTAGACCCAGAGGTCAAAACGATCAATCGAATAGGTCGGGGATTAACCGGAAAGAAAATACACACGGTTCCATAAGCCAGAGATTTCCTAACCGTTTAAGCACCTTTCCACTTCGCTCGACGTGCTCAAAAGTGAGTGTGAGATTTTTATTATATAAAATAATGGTGCGAAACAGATTTATAATTGATTTTGAAATCACTTTAGAACGGCTTTTGAAAACTCTCCTATTATGGAGTAATTAATTTAATAATTAAAAATAATATTATATAATAATTTATAAAGCCATTTAGGAGTGAAAAATCTTTTGAAAATGATTCATAAAACCCGTATACGAAATCTAGAGACAAATCTCAAAGAAATCAATAAAACCAGAAAATCACTAAAAAATATTCTAAGTGTTTGTAAACATTCAAAAATAGCTGCGAACCCAAGTTCGACAATTTATTTGAACCAGCAAACGGTGTCCAAATGTCTTGAAAATTTGCAGACATGTAGTCCAACATCCCTACTTTAAGATGCAAAAAGAATTTCTGGATTCCGAGTTGAGATGAAGTGGCAGCGACATCTCAAAGTTGGACCCAGAAAAAGATTCATACTGTTTACCAACAGCGACCAGAGTTCAACTTTGACACGAAATTCAAAGTACCAAACAAACTCCGATGTTACCCAAACTTTCTACAGAGGGAGTTCGAAACTCCACCTTTCCAACGAGAACAAAAACGTCAAATTCCGACTTCGAATGTGATCGTGGCGGCATCGCGAAGTGGAGGTAAAAATCTGAAAACAGGAGAAGAGGTTTTTTTTTTTTGGACGCGCGCTTCGGCCCGCGTCAGCCTGCCCATCCCGCCTGGGCTGGGGAGATAACACATGCCCCAGCCCGCCTGGGCTGGGGATGTGGGACGCGGGCCAAGGCCCGCGCCCGTATGCCCCAGCCCAGGCGGGCTGGGGACATATCACTTGCCCCAGCCCGCCTGGGCTGGGGATGTGGGACGCGGGCCAAGGCCCGCGCCCGTATGCCCCAGCCCAGGCGGGCTGGGGATAAATTCCATGCCCAGCCCGCGCGGGCTGGGTGGAATATCATGCGCCAGCCCCTTAGGGGACTGGCCTGTTCTTGACTAGCCCAACTGGGCTAGCCTGCATCAGCCTGGGTGCAACCCAGGCCTGTTCTGGTGCACACAGATCACTATTTCAGCCTGTAGCAATTTCCAGCCAACTATTTTGTTGATTTTTAGTGATTTAGGGGTGTTTTTTTCAGTTTTTGGCAACAAATTTTCACCAAAATTTTAACTAGCAATAATCACTACTAGCAATAATCACTAATCAATAGTAATTACCTCAAAGAAGCAATGGATCAAATAGTTAGTGTGCACAATATCAAGCAAGCCAATTCCTCAATCCCAAAGCATAAGATCATGAAACTTCAAGGACCCAAAATCAAAAACAAAACAAAGATTACACAAGATGGAAGAGATAAAATAAGGATTAAGAAAGATTCGGGAAAATGATAGATTGCATTACCTTTCAAAGATTAAACTAGTTTAATTATGAAGAGAAGGAGATGGATCTTCTAAAGGGAGGCCATTAATTATGTTTAGATCTAGGTTTAGGAATTTATGAAGAGGAGGGTTAGGGTTTATGGGAGGGGTTTGAGATATTATATAGGAGTGGGTTGGTTTATGGGTCATGGTAAGAGGTTTTAAAACCCATTAGGACTTAATTTGTTTTCCTAAGGTTATCATGTGAACAAAATCCTAAGTGGCATCTTAATTTTAATTAAAACCATATAATTGTCTCATTAGCCAATTAAACCCATTATCACATTAAAAATTCCCTTTTTAAATATTAAATTCCAAAAATATTAATTTCCCCATTTTAAACCCAAAATACTTTAATTTGCAAACCAATTGCAAATTTAAATTCCCAAAATTTTTGTTTAGCTCCCTTTTCAACTTAAAATCATAATTTTAAGTTATTATTCGGTAATTGCAATCTCAGGGTTGTTACAAATCCCGAATGGAATGAAAATGCATAATAACTTGCAGTTTATACAATATAAAATATAGCATCCATTCATCCAAATATCAATAAACAACCATTTATTACAATCATCATCCAATTTAAACAAAACATCAATATAAAGCATATAAAATATAACAAGCATCAACGAATAGTTTATATTCAATAAAAATTAATAACTGTTTAACTGGTAGTTTATATGCAATAATAAATAAATTTAACTGTCAAATTATATGCAATAATAAAATTAAATAACAATTTAATTTAAATAAATGCTATCTAACTGAGATGATGATTAAATATATGCCCAAACAATCATAGATAAATTTTAAATCACATCAAAATTTAATTTAACAAACATAAGAAATCTTAGAAGTTGTGAGTGGGTTAAAACACTCACCTTTTGAATTTAAATCGAATTTAAATCCGATTTAAACCCAAAATTTCGATGGTCTCCAAATCTGTCCAAACCAGCGTTAAAAGATCTGGAATTTAATTACGATCCTAACAAAAAAAATCGTGCGTTAATCGGAGTTCGTATGTGGAAGTTATTCGTATTAACGCGTCTGAAAAATCAAAATTAAATTAAATTCAAAACAAAACAAACCTACCTATTACCACTTGCCACGTCTGCATTTCCTATGCACCCCTAGTGACGAATCTCACCAAACCCATGTTCCAATTTCGCAAATTGATGAAGAAATCAAAAAGCCCTAATTCAACCTTTTGGGTTTCGAATTTTACACGTTAGACCATGATTTCTGGTTGACTCAAGCGACTATTGCAAAAACAGAGACTGCGCTTAGATCTGTATCGATGAAAACTACAACATATATTTTTTTGGAATTTTTCTGAGGACTTTGAATTTTATTTGATTTTTTTTTGAATAGATTTGGATCTGAAATTTGCATCCATTTAGGAAGAGAAAGAATTGAAGAAAATGAACGCACAAATAAATGAGAATAGATGGAGGCTAGGGTTTATAATTGGATTTATATAGATAGGTTAGAATTAGAGTAGATGGATCTGATAAACAAACGCGCTGAACGAAAATTTAAATTAACGTAATAATTACATGTTTAATTTCAAATTAATTGCAATAAATCCAAATAAATACATAAAGCTTGATTCCCGTTTAAACACTTAACTCATTTGATTGCAATCAACCTTTTTATAGTAAATTAAATTCCAATATATTAAATAAACTTTATTTCCATTCTTTATATACACTAACCATCATTTAATGAAGAATTCATTTACGTTATTTCCCATTTATGACCTTAATTTATTTAACGTAACATTAAATTTACATCTATTACAATGATTTCCAATTTAGTTGAATGAACTAATTATATATAACTCTTAATAATTGTTGTAATACTCCCAATCCCACATTTATACGTATATTATTTCCACTGAAATATTATAGATATATACAGAGTATTGGTTTTCATTAAATCATTATTTATTATATATTTTAATTAAATAAATTCACTATTTAAATCCGTTCAAATTTATTACCAAATATCCATTTACCTTTCCCATTACATTTGAATTCCCTTCAATTAATCTATCCAATCAAATTTCCATCCACACTTTATTATAGACCTACAATATGCAATTCATTTTCTTGTATTGATTTTATACAATTACCATTAACTTTACATTCCATCACTATTCCATAAATATTTATTCATCAATCAATTAGGGAATTTCTATAACAGTTGTTAGCTACTTTTGTATTAATTAAATAAATTCAAAATAAATTAATTAAATCAAATTTACCACTTCAACTCTAAATTATCAAAAAAAAATTATCAGTTTGGATTACTTGGTAAATCTAGAATCTTTTCATAAATCTCTACATTCATTTATCGTTAAAAAAATTCCAAATTCACAACATTTAGTTTTAAATTTTCAATTTATCCAGTAATTAAACTTAATTGCCCATGAAATCCATTTATTTGGTTTTTTTAAATTCTTTTATTCACTCCATTATCACCAAGAAGATAAATTGGCATTGGTTAATGGTCTAATATATTGTTATTCAAGATTTTCAACTAAAAATCCACTAACATAATATTTAACATTAAATTCCCATTTAATTGAAATAACCCAATTTCAAATTTTAACTTCAAATAAATAAACAACTTTTTATATTTCTAAATCAATTACAATAGTTTAACAAATTTGAAAGTAAATTGAAAGTTGCTAAATTTATCGATTTCAGAAATTTCCCTTAATTCCATTTAAATTCAGAGACTATCTATTAAATTAATGAATCTTTAATTTGAATTAGATGGATTAAATATTGGACTCACACTATTGCATTCATATTTTCCGTTTCACTTTTATCCGTATTAACTATTTCAGTTTTACTTATTGTAACACTAACAAAATTTCAATATGTAACGCCGATTTATTTCCTTGTATTAACATACCCCTATCCACATTTATTATTAAAGTAACGCTTGAAATCAATAACTACATTGTAATTACTCACATTCAAATGATCGTTATTTCAAATAAATTTATCAACCAATTAATTAGGGAATTCATAATAGTTGTTATCTACCCTTATATTTATTTCCTAATAAGGTACTACCTACTCTCCTCTAATTGTGATTTGAATTCCAACCTTTATTTCATACTAAATAAAATAACAACATATAAATTGTTACATGTTTCCCTACATGCCTATATAGGTTTATTACTTAACAATCACCGTTTAAAATCCCGTGTATACACAAATTATTACTTAACATAAGTCTATTCTTTTATTACTTTACGTTCACACTTTACTCTATAATAAATCACTAAGTAACGTTATCATCAAACCAACATTAATTAATATATTAAATGCATACATTTATTTCTCTACATCCAATTTGTTCCAACTTAATTTAGATTAATGCCATTCCCTTATGCTAACTTTTATTACCTAAATTTTCCGTTGTTGTAAGCCTTTAATATTTCCATTTAAATTAAATATAAATTCCAATTCAATCAACCCTTTCGACATGCAACTTAAAATAATTGCTTACAATTATGAATAGAATTATCATTTATTTCAATGTTTTCTAACTTTACATTAACATATTAGTTAATTCCCTTAAATGAAATTTATATCCAGGTATAATACTTACCCATTTAATTTATTAAAATTTATTCAAATTGCTAGTAAATAGGTTATAAATCACCACTTATATTTTATTAGCGTTCATTTCATTATCCCTTTTCTTTTCTTTTTCTTCTACTAAATTAAATTTACACAACTCATTAATTCAACCAAATTAAATCCACGAAATTTACGGGTTGTTACAAAATAAGTATAGGAACGTTTTAATAAGGAGATTTGATTTATCGAAATCAAATTAAATGTGGCTTAGTGATTTCCGTGGGAAATGTGATCTATGGTTGAATGTTTTTTTATTTGATAGTTAAATAACCGGCTATCAAATCATGGCCCAAATATGTAATCCTTCTTAATTTTGGTGGTAGGAAATGATTTCCTACTTAATACCGAAGGGTTTTAACTATGCAAATATCTAGAGAAAACACGGGAATTATATGGTACAGTTACCATTGGTGGTGCTATACTGTACATATAAACTCGTTATTCTTCTAGGGTAAATGATAAGGAGATTCGTCCACTTAAACGGTTAGGGAGTGATCCTCGATCTTATCTATTGTCAGATTATTTCCTAAAGAACCGGCCTTGAGCATTCCGGAAAATCGACGAATGGTTTATGTAACGCCCAGGAAGCGGGAGAGTGTAGTTGTAAGAGATGACTCAAAACCGTTACCACTCCAAAACCATATATGGTTCTATGAGGGAGTTTTGTGTTATATTGTGATGTTGAAATCCATGTGTGGTTCCGAGACCGTTGGGTATGGGAATCCGTGTGTGATTCCAAGATCTATTTGAGATGTGGAAATAGGTATGCGATTCCAAAGCCATTATGGTATGGGAATCCATATGGGATTCAGTGATCTATTTTTGTAACGACCCCAATTTTTAATTTAATTTAAATTTATAGTTAATGTAAATTTTGAACAAATTTTGAAATAAAATTTGGATTTGACTTTGGAGTTTGACTTTGGATTCTTGAAATTGAAATACGAATTGTAAATTAAAATGATTAGCATTAAAGTTAAAACAAATACTTAAGCTAGAAAATGAATTGTACAAATTCAAATAGATATATATTCGATTTGAATTTTAAATTGTAAATAAATGGTTTAAAAATATAAAAATAACCCGATAGCTAAATTCCTAACAACAAACAAAAATAGAAATTATTTATATTACAAGGCTAAAAGTATTTGGGTTTAAAATCTCAAGTAAATGGTTTGATAATAATTTGAGTTTATAAAAATATATTTATAGAATTCAAATAAGTGTTGATGTTAAACATATATGTACAAACAAATAAAGAAAGCATATTAACTCGAATCTAACATTATGTTATAAAGTCAATACACATTGATAAGACAAAATTAAAGCAAGATATATATGTAGAAGCAATGTCTACCAACACACAAGAAGAAAGTATAGGCTGGAAACAAAGTACATAGAAAAGAAAAAAAAAGTATGCAGCCACCATAACAAAATAATATCTCAGCCGAAAAGTAATAGCTTGTAAATGAATGTATAAGTATGAACTGTAAAACATGCAAGTAAAATAAATATAAAACAAGACAAAAGATAAAATAAAATATGTTCAAACACATACCAAAACAAAGCTCTCAACCGAGTTAAAGCAAGAGTAGGCAAGAAGAAAAGAAAAATAAATATCATAAGGGAACAACAAGGTACCAAAGCATTTAATGCTAGCTCAAAGCAAAGTCAATTCAAGAACACTTCAGCCTCCATATACAAGAGAAAAATCTCTGAATGATTGTACAACGGAAATGATACCCTGTAACTTGCTTTCTTTTATACATCAACTTCTCATTTTTCAACTCAGTTTCGTTCATTTCAAACTAAGTAAAAACTGAAACAAATACCATTTAAACTCCAACAAGAATTCAACTTAAAACACCAAAACAAATCAGAGAAGGAAGCTTCAGTTAAAAGCATTCTCAGTTTTCAAATGCAAAGCCTGTTTTCAAAAATCTGGATGCTCTGTTGTGACGACCGCCCATGACCCCTGCACCTAATCTAGAGATAGTGCGCTGTAAAGTGTGCCAGGCGACCATGGACGATTGTCAAGGTAAGATTAAAACAACAGAATCTATCGTATTACTCATAGCGCATGGACAAAATACAATAGAACATATGTATAGTGAAGCTTTACAGAACAAAATGACATCTTATAAAACTCCATAATAGTTGAATACAAGCATTCACATAGTCAATACATCCAGCCTCACTACAAATCTCTCAGAGAATACAAAACAGCGGAATAACCAGTACATATAATAAGAAGATAATATGCAACCCTCCAGCTCGTCTTCGATATCAGCATCGTGAGAAGAGAACAGCACCTGTCACCTGCTACCTAGTCTGCCCGTCCCAAAATGGACGAACAGCCCAAGGCAATAAGAATTAAAAACATAAAGCCTTGAGTCAGACAACAGTCTTAGTGAGCAGTAAATTAACTAACAACATACCAAAAGAGCATAAAGGAAAAGGAATAGGAATACAACCCTCCCACTCCAACCTCATTCTACAGTGATAGCCCCCAGACACACACTAAGCAGAAGCAAACATAGCAGAGCATACAATTTAAAGTAAAGCTACTATCACTCGAGTCAAGGGCGATGTTTTCCAAGTACCAAGGCCTAAATCAGATAAGCACCCAGAAAATACCGCTCTTGAGTCCGAATGACGATACAACCACACATCCATGACTCTGGCTATCACTGTTATCATTGCTTCGATATCACCGTTAATTGAATGACCGGCACATTCTTTCAGCCGTCCGTCAAGGGCTAATGGAAACCCCGGTTCTAGACATAACTCCCGCACGTCGTCGCAGCCCGTGCCTAGGACTATCGAATCTGCCCAGAGTACTCGACCATCAACAGTTGGCCGTTGGGACTATCGAATCTGCCCAAACGTACTCTTGCTTAGAGCATGCTAGAACCTTCAACAACGATGCTATCCAAGCCTCCTAGTCATCCTCCTCGACGACTATTCTCATATCCATTCATTATCTTCAACTCGAATCATATCACCGAGTTATCAACATGCTTGGAATGATCCCGTCTGGATTAGACCAAGTCTTCATCATATGATGCCTCGCTTCATTACACCCTTGCAAAGCTTCATCTCAACTTCACATCATCAAATCTATGCATAAGAGCTTCATCATCCCGCTACATATGCCACGAGCAGCTTTTCCAATTCAAGAGCCTTTCCCTTAGCTTTTGAATCACCTTCGATCTAAATCTAGTCATCAATCATCTAGTTCATAACAATCAATCAAATCAAACATCAATCCAAGCAATCAAGCATTCAAAAATGATCTAAGTAGACAATTATAACAATAATGGCATTTTCGTAATTAAAGAGTTGAAAGTCCAATAAGCATGAAAACATGGATTATATCTCTACAAACTTGATGAATGAACTTGCATAGGTTAACATATGATAAAATGGATGCAACATCATCATGAACAATGGATCTACATGGATCTATACATAGGATGAAGAAAATGCATGGAAATCACTATTTTAACACCAAATCGAGCCAACAATCCGATATACTCCTTTGGATCCGTGTGAGAGATAATCACCACTCACCAAATCACCTAAACAAACCCAAATCAACACACTTCAAATCTGGACAGCAAAGGATCAAGCTTGATCTATCACCAATCCGCTTCAAATGAAGAAATCTCTCTTGAAAAGATGAAGATCTTCAATCTAAGCTCTTGAATCTTCAATCTTGATCTTCGATTTGGATGGATGGAAGCACTAGATTAGAGTGGAGAAAAGAAGTGAAGAAGTGTAGAAGTCGAGCTCTCAAAATGGCAGCACTTCGTCGCTTCAAAATCCGGATCCCAAAAAGTGAGAACAACCCCTCCTATTTATAGCTGAAAACTGCCTGAGTCGTAACTCGGCTATCTCCTTAAGTCGTTGCCGACCTAACATGTGCCGACCTACGACCTAAAAACCCCCACGACTTAACAGAGCCTCCGACCTAACCCTTAACCAACAACTCCGACCTAACAGATACGCGCGCCTCAACTCCTACGATCTAACACTTCTGCGCATACGACCTAACTATTAAGTCGACCTACGACTTAACACATACTTCGACCTAACACTTAGACGAAACCCAGCGACCTACGACTTAACAGGTTACGACCTAATTCCTTAAGCCTCCACGCGACCTAACATAAGTCGCGAACAACTGGGATGCGACCTAACTCTACCCAGACTTACGACTTAACTCCTTAAGTCGCTCACTACTACTTAGGTCGTTGCCGACCTAACTACACTGCTAACTTCTATAGGTCGTCCCAACCGACCTAACAACTTAATTACTAAGTCGCTAACCCGGAACCACTAGGTCTGCCTACCCTTGAGTCGCCATATCCTTAAGTCGGTCAGTCTTTAGGTCGTTAACTCGCCCTGCCGACCTAACAACTTAACTAAATCCTAGGTTGCACAATTTTATAGGTCGCTCCAACTAACCCACGACCTAACACTAACTCGCAAGTCCTTAACTCGGTCACGACTTAGCTCTTAGGTCGTCCACGACCTAGGACTTAGACAAATTTCCCCAAAAATCTGAAATGACTTAAAAATGCAAAAATTCCAGATTTGACGAACTTTTCGATCCGTGAAAAATACGGGTCGTTACATTCTCTCCCCCTTAGGAATTTCGCCCCCGAAATTCCAAGCAAACAAAGCAATCAAAGACTATTCTGTACGCCTACCATCCATAGCAATCAACAAACCATGCATCCAATTCTAGCTTAGCGTACAGAATTCTAAGACTTAGAACAAGTTACAATATCGCGAGATGACACGACACCTTAGGGCCATACCTCGAAGAGTTCAGGATGAGCTGCCTTCATCCTCTCTTCCACCTCCCACGTACAGTCGTTATCATCATCACTCCATTGTATCTTGAGCAACTTAACCACCTTCCTCCTAAGTTGTTTCGTGTCAGTTTCAACAACACGAAGCGGCTTACGAGGTCTTCTATCGACTGGATCAACTTCTAAGTCTTCACAGCTATCAGCAGAAACCACTGTATTCGAGTCGTGCACATACTTCCGTAGATATGATACATGAAAAACATTGTGCACACTCGACATCTTCTCTGGTAACTCCAATCTGTAGGCGAGCTTTCCAATTCGCTCGACGATCGGGAATGGTCCAACAAATCTCGGAGTCAATTTTCCTTTCTTCCCGAATCGGATAACATTCTTCAGTGGAGAAATCTTCACAAAAACCATATCTCCTACGTCGAATTCCAAATCCTTTCGACGCTTATCGGCATAACTCTTCTGACGGTCTTGGGCTGCCTTCATTCGTTGCCGAATGATCTCTATACAATCTGAAGTCTGACGAATCATCTCTGGCCCAAGCATCAACTTTTCCCCAGTTTCCAACCAACATGTCGGAGAGTTACACGGTCTTCCATACAATGCCTCATATGGTGCCATACCAATACTTGACTGGTAACTGTTGTTGTAGGCAAACTCCACCAAATGAAGGTGATCTTCCCATGATCCTTCGAAATCCAAAACACAAGCTCTGAGGAGATCTTCCAAAACTCGGTTGACTCTCTCGGTCTGACCATCTGTTTGAGGGTGATAAGCTGTACTCAAACACAACTCGGTTCCCAAAACTTCCTGGAAGCTCTTCCAAAATCCACTAGTGAACAATGGGTCTCGATCGCTCACTATGCTCTTCGGAATACCATGGAATCGAACTATCCACTTAATATACAACTCAGCCAACTTTGATGCAGTCCTAGTCGATCGAACAGGAATGAATCGTGCACTCTTAGTCAGACGATCCACAATGACCCAAATCCCTTCATTTCCCGTTCTGGTTCTAGGCAATCCATCGATGAAATCCATCGACACTTGTTCCCACTTCCATGTAGGAACTTCTAATGGCTGAAGCAATCCACTTGGCTTCTTCTGTTCAGCTTTAACCAACTGGCAGTTCATACACTTGGAAATAAAATTTCCAACATCCTTCTTCATACCTTCCCAATAGTAGGTTCTCTTCATATCCCGATACATCTTATTTCCACCTGGATGAATTGTCAACTTCGAGTGATGACTTTCCTTCAGAACTTCACTCCTCAATTCATCTATATCGGGAACAACTAGTCGTCCTTGCTTCCGAAGCCAACCCTCTTGATCGACCTCGAATCCTTTATCCTTTTCTGGATCCAATCCAGATTCCAACTCACGGATAATCTTGACAAGCTTATCATCTCGCTTTTGGCTCTCACCAATCCTTTCCACAAGAGTGGGTCTTATCGATAAGTTTGCCAACATCTCAGGTTCCAATTCACATCTAGGCCTGAAGTCAAATCCAGCTAAATACTCGAGACTCTTCCATTCTGAAAACATGGCTCCCAATCCTGCATGTCTTCGACTTAACGCATCTGCCACTGCGTTACCTTTTCCCGGAGTATAAGCTATTCCAAAATCATACGATGCCAAAAACTCTAGCCAACGTTGCTGCCGAAGATTCAAATCCTTCTGGGAGAAAAGATACTTTAACGACTTATGATCCGTAAACAACTCGAATCGAACTCCCAACAGATAATGTCTCCACATCTTCAGAGCAAATACAATCGCCGCTAATTCCAAATCATGAGTTGGGTAATTCCTTTCATGCGGCTTTAGTTGTCGACTCGCATACGCAACAACTTTATCCTTCTGCATCAGCACTGCTCCAAGTCCAGTACCACATGCGTCGGTGTAAACCACCATCTCATTATTCCCACTAGGAATAGTCAAAACAGGAGCACTCGTCAATCGCTCTTTCAGGATTCCGAATGCTTGCTCACACTTAGCATTCCAACTGAACACTTGGTTCTTCTTCGTCAATCCTGTTAACGGTGCAGCTATCTTGGAGAAGTCTTTGATAAACCGTCGATAATATCCTGCTAATCCAAGAAAACTTCTCACATCAGATGCATTCTTAGGTCTAACCCAATCCTGGATTGCTGCCACCTTAGCGGGATCAACCGCTATTCCATTTCCAGAAATCACATGGCCTAAGAACCTCACTTCATTCTTCCAGAAGTGACACTTCGAAAACTTAGCCTTCAGCTGATGTTTTCGCAAGATCTCCAAAGCAATACGCAAGTGCGTCTTGTGCTCTTCTTCCGTTCTGGAATAAATCAGAATATCATCCACGAACACAAGTACGAACTTGTTCAACTGATCTCTGAACACTCTATTCATAAGATCCACAAAATATGCTGGCGCGTTAGTCAATCCAAACGGCATTACCAGCCACTCAAAGAACCCGGATGGTGTCCTAAAAGCAGTCTTCGGCACACTATCCTTAGCCACTCTCAACTGGTGAAATCCCGTTGCCAAATCCATTTGAGAAAACACCTTAGCCTCGTGAAGCTGATCAAACAAGTCATCTATTCTCGGCAATGGATACTTGTTCTTCTTAGTCACCTTATTCAGCTCACGATAATCCACACACAATCTCAACGACCCATCTGCCTTGGTTGCAAACACAACTGGTGCACCCCATTCGGACACACTACGCCGAATGAATCCTTTCTACAAAAGGTCATCAACTTGCACCCTCAACTCCTGCTGTTCCCTAGGCGCCATCCGCCTAAGAGGCATCACAACAGGTCTGGCTCCTTCAACTAGATCTATACGAAACTCGATCTCTCTATGCGGCGGCAACCCTTTGACTTCGTCAAAGACATCCTCGAATCTATTTGCGATCGGCACTAAAGACAGTCCATCCCGTGGAACAACTAGCGAATACATGAAGCTCATGAAGACGCCTTCCTCATGCTTACATCGTATCACAATCTTTCGCCCTTCCACATTCTCGACTGTCACCTCCAGCCTCTCACAATCAACCTTAGCCGCATACTTCCTAAGCCAGTCCATACCCAAGATAATTCCGAACCCCGCAAAGTTCAGAACAAAGCAATCACAAACAAAAGAGCAACCATGACTCGATACAACTAGACCACGGCATAACATACACAAACAAGACGAACCCCCAACTGGATTAGTCACAACCAGTGGCCTATCAACAATATCCGGCTCCAAACCTAACCGGCCTACTAGTTCATTACAAACAAACGAATGTGATGCTCCAGTATCAAACAAAACTCTAACTGGAATACCACATAGGAAAAGAGTACCTTGAACAACCACACTCTTTCCCTTCTCTTCAGCAGTAGGAGCTTTCGAAGACGACGGAACAGCCCCAAAGCATAAGCTTGCACAATCTGCCTGTCCTTCCTCGGTTCTGGACAATTCTTCCTGAAATGCCCCGGCTTATCACAATTGTGACACTTCATCGGCACCTTAGGATTCTTACAATCCTTAGAGAAATGGCCCTTCTGCTGACAATTGTAGCAAGTCACCTCGCCTTTCGGCTTCTTCTGGCCATCCTTACCCTTCTGCTGCTGCTGCTTCCTCTTCTGGTTTCCGCCCTGCTGTGGTTTAGATTCTCCCTTGGTAACAGCAACAACAGGTCCTTCCTTAGGAAACAGACTCTCATGCCTAAGAGCTTTCTCCACAAGCTTCTCAAATGAATCGTCCAAATGATCCACCAACTGTCTCCCAAGATAACTATCCAAGCCGGTCACAAACTTCTCATTCTTCTAATAAGCAGATTCAATATATGACCGAGCATACTTGGACAAAGCTTCGAACTCAGAAACATACTCAAGAACAGATCTTCCACCCTGCTTGAGCTCTACAAACTTCTTGAATAGAACAGACTTCTGAGCTGTAGAAATGAACTTAGCTTCAAATCTGACTTGGAATTGCTCCCAAGTAATCTCTTCTTCCGGAGTAGTGATGGTAATAGAGTTCCACCAATCAGAAGCTCTCCCTTGAAGCTGCCTCGATGCCAACTTCCTCTTAGTTGCATCATCAATTCCCAAATCACCAAAGATCCTTCTACAAGCATCTATCCACCTCTGGACTTCAATGGTAGATTCTGTTCCCAAGAAAACCTTCCCTCCAAGAGCAGTATAATCCTTGCACAGCTTAGCAAAATCCACTGGTTTCGAAGTTTGGACTTGAACTCCAACATCAACTGCCGCCCCCGGAACTGGTATCCTTCTCATGATCGAAGTCATCATAGCTTCGAACATGGCTGCATAATCAGCAGTCTCTTCAGTAGCATGGCCTCCCCTAGCAGCTGGTCTCCCTCTTCGACTCATTCTCAATATCTATAAAAAGGAATGATTAGAACATCTAGAGAAACAACTGCATAAAGGACTCAACTCACTGCTAAACTACTATACTATATATAGTAATCATCCATCAAAAATACAATTACGTCTCTCATACGTAGTTACGACAGCGAGCGTTGGGTAAAATCGATTAACCAATGCTCTGATACCAAATGTGACGACCGCCCATGACCCCTGCACCTAATCTAGAGATAGTGCGCTGTAAAGTGTGCCAGGCGACCATGGACGATTGTCAAGGTAAGATTAAAACAACAGAATCTATCGTATTACTCACAGCGCATGGACAAAATACAATAGAACATATGTATAGTGAAGCTTTACAGAACAAAATGACATCTTATAAAACTCCATAATAGTTGAATACAAGCATTCACATAGTCAATACATCCAGCCTCACTACAAATCTCTCAGAGAATACAAAACAGCGGAATAACCAGTACATATAATAAGAAGATAATATGCAACCCTCCAGCTCGTCTTCGATATCAGCATCGTGAGAAGAGAACAGCACCTGTCACCTGCTACCTAGTCTGCCCGTCCCAAAATGGACGAACAGCCCAAGGCAATAAGAATTAAAAACATAAAGCCTTGAGTCAGACAACAGTCTTAGTGAGCAGTAAATTAACTAACAACATACCAAAAGAGCATAAAGGAAAAGGAATAGGAATACAACCCTCCCACTCCAACCTCATTCTACAGTGATAGCCCCCAGACACACACTAAGCAGAAGCAAACATAGCAGAGCATACAATTTAAAGTAAAGCTACTATCACTCGAGTCAAGGGCGATGTTTTCCAAGTACCAAGGCCTAAATCAGATAAGCACCCAGAAAATACCGCTCTTGAGTCCGAATGACGATACAACCACACATCCATGACTCTGGCTATCACTGTTATCATTGCTTCGATATCACCGTTAATTGAATGACCGGCACATTCTTTCAGCCGTCCGTCAAGGGCTAATGGAAACCCCGGTTCTAGACATAACTCCCGCACGTCGTCGCAGCCCGTGCCTAGGACTATCGAATCTGCCCAGAGTACTCGACCATCAACAGTTGGCCGTTGGGACTATCGAATCTGCCCAAACGTACTCTTGCTTAGAGCATGCTAGAACCTTCAACAACGATGCTATCCAAGCCTCCTAGTCATCCTCCTCGACGACTATTCTCATATCCATTCATTATCTTCAACTCGAATCATATCACCGAGTTATCAACATGCTTGGAATGATCCCGTCTGGATTAGACCAAGTCTTCATCATATGATGCCTCGCTTCATTACACCCTTGCAAAGCTTCATCTCAACTTCACATCATCAAATCTATGCATAAGAGCTTCATCATCCCGCTACATATGCCACGAGCAGCTTTTCCAATTCAAGAGCCTTTCCCTTAGCTTTTGAATCACCTTCGATCTAAATCTAGTCATCAATCATCTAGTTCATAACAATCAATCAAATCAAACATCAATCCAAGCAATCAAGCATTCAAAAATGATCTAAGTAGACAATTATAACAATAATGGCATTTTCGTAATTAAAGAGTTGAAAGTCCAATAAGCATGAAAACATGGATTATATCTCTACAAACTTGATGAATGAACTTGCATAGGTTAACATATGATAAAATGGATGCAACATCATCATGAACAATGGATCTACATGGATCTATACATAGGATGAAGAAAATGCATGGAAATCACTATTTTAACACCAAATCGAGCCAACAATCCGATATACTCCTTTGGATCCGTGTGAGAGATAATCACCACTCACCAAATCACCTAAACAAACCCAAATCAACACACTTCAAATCTGGACAGCAAAGGATCAAGCTTGATCTATCACCAATCCGCTTCAAATGAAGAAATCTCTCTTGAAAAGATGAAGATCTTCAATCTAAGCTCTTGAATCTTCAATCTTGATCTTCGATTTGGATGGATGGAAGCACTAGATTAGAGTGGAGAAAAGAAGTGAAGAAGTGTAGAAGTCGAGCTCTCAAAATGGCAGCACTTCGTCGCTTCAAAATCCGGATCCCAAAAAGTGAGAACAACCCCTCCTATTTATAGCTGAAAACTGCCTGAGTCGTAACTCGGCTATCTCCTTAAGTCGTTGCCGACCTAACATGTGCCGACCTACGACCTAAAAACCCCCACGACTTAACAGAGCCTCCGACCTAACCCTTAACCAACAACTCCGACCTAACAGATACGCGCGCCTCAACTCCTACGATCTAACACTTCTGCGCATACGACCTAACTATTAAGTCGACCTACGACTTAACACATACTTCGACCTAACACTTAGACGAAACCCAGCGACCTACGACTTAACAGGTTACGACCTAATTCCTTAAGCCTCCACGCGACCTAACATAAGTCGCGAACAACTGGGATGCGACCTAACTCTACCCAGACTTACGACTTAACTCCTTAAGTCGCTCACTACTACTTAGGTCGTTGCCGACCTAACTACACTGCTAACTTCTATAGGTCGTCCCAACCGACCTAACAACTTAATTACTAAGTCGCTAACCCGGAACCACTAGGTCTGCCTACCCTTGAGTCGCCATATCCTTAAGTCGGTCAGTCTTTAGGTCGTTAACTCGCCCTGCCGACCTAACAACTTAACTAAATCCTAGGTTGCACAATTTTATAGGTCGCTCCAACTAACCCACGACCTAACACTAACTCGCAAGTCCTTAACTCGGTCACGACTTAGCTCTTAGGTCGTCCACGACCTAGGACTTAGACAAATTTCCCCAAAAATCTGAAATGACTTAAAAATGCAAAAATTCCAGATTTGACGAACTTTTCGATCCGTGAAAAATACGGGTCGTTACATCTGTTCTTTTCTGTTAAATAAGGTGAGCAAACCTTTTGAATCTGATATGTTTCTTGTTGTTTGATCTTGTATTGAAGTTATGATTATGCTTGTATGATATAGCTACCTAGGTGTGTGTATATATACATAAGGATTAAGAGATGTATGTACAGGCAGATATCCCTGTTTTAATGTTTACAGGCTAAACAAAAAGAAAAATACAAATCTCTTAAATCATTCACTGTTAGACTTTGTTATTTAAACAAAAAAAGTTTGAATTAACAAGACCAAGATTTTAAAAATACTTCTAAGCAATGAAATTGTATGGATTTACTGGAAAGGGTAAGAACACAGTGAAATTAAATTTTGTCAAAAATTTAATCGATTAAAACTTGAGTTTTGACTTCATGAATTTGTTCGTTTTCATTAACCATGATTTTTGAATATGAATTCATGATTTTTAAGTGAGAGATTCTCGAGTTTGAGGAAGTTAAACGGAAATGGTATTTTAGGCAATTGCCGTTGATCGGCGTGATGATGGTAGGCGAGATTTGGCGTGGAGGTGCTGGAATGATCGAGAATCATAGGAAAAATGTTCAATGATTTTTCTATTGCAACAAATGATCGAACGAATGGAAACTAGGGTTAACGTTTGGTTTTGAAGTGGTCTGGAAACGTGACGATTTCGCCACCTCTGATTGATCGAGTTCGTCGTGGCTCAAGGGGAAGGTAGAGGGGACTACGGTGAAGGTTCTAGCAGAGGGATGTGGTTGATGGTGGTCGAGATGGTCGGGACGAGGAGATTGTTTGTGGTGATGGGTTTCCAGTGTTTTGATCGAGAGGTTCGATCTCGAATTGGGCTCGAATTCTACGATCTGGGTTGTCGATGGGGTTGAGATGATCAGAGGTGACTTGCCGATGATCGTGATGGTGGGTGCAGGTGATCGTGGTGCGTGTGCACGTGCACGCGAGAAGCTGGTGTATCAGGAAGAATGTTGGTTTAGGGAAGAAAGAGGAGTCTCGGGGTTGGTCTCGTGCAAGTGGAGTTTCGACTCGAAGCAGGCAGGCGATTTCGTGGACTCGGGGGAAAATGGGAAGGAACTCGAAGTGTTACTCTGGTAATACCGGAGGAAAGTCTCGGGTTTTATGTTTCCAGATTTGATCTTTAACAAAATTAGTTAAATAAATTTCTAAAATTATTCCTTTTTATAAACGATAATGTTATTGTTCGTTTATAAGTTTATTGTTAAGTCAAAGATGATTTAAATTAATAAGGTAATTAAAGAGTGATTTATTTAATTTATAAATAAATAATTTAGATGTATTTATAAAAATAGAAATGATTTAAAGATTTAAATGAATTAATCCAAGGAAAATTTCTTAAGAAAACAATTAAGGAAATATTAGTAGTTAATAAGGATGATTAACTAGGGATTTTTAAGTAATTAAAATATTGTGATAAACCTTGATAATTAAATTTATTTATTTAAGATAATCAATTGAAATTGTTAATTACTTAATGAAAATAAATTAAGGGGTTAATTAAATCATGTAAATGGTTTAAAGGATAACTTGATTAATATGATTAATTAAGAAAAATTTAATTAATTAAGGTGTCTGATAAATTAATCTATATGAAATGATTTATAAATTGATAAATCAAGATTTGATAATTAATTCATAAGTAATTAATTTACTTGGAAATAAATTGAATTTATCAGGATTAAACGATTAATTGATTCTGCTTATAAATAACTATTGAATACTTGACTTTACTTATGAATGTTTGGATTCTATTGAATGTGAATTATTTGATATCCCTGATATATGATGCTTTGTGATACATCCTGATTTATGTTGTGATCTGTGATTTCTGTTTCTGTGATATATTACTATGTGAATATGAAAACCCTTGACCCGTAAAACGGAATTTGAATTTCGATGCGACAGGGAGTCGGATTCAAGTTGGTTATCCGAAACCCACATCGAATTGTAATAGTGAATCTTTATGACCGATAAATTTATTTTATCTATAAATCTGTGAATGAAGATAATCGTTGTGGATTATACCGCTTATCGATATTGATATATCTGTGATGATTGAATAATGTTGCACTATTGTGTGAAACCCCTGGACCACACTGTTACACACACAAAAATATGGATTTCACGTGGAAATCGGTTAAATCACAGATGATGTAAATTCAATGTTTTTGAAATTGAAATTTTAATTTCAATTGATTTTGAAATTGGAAATTGGGGTTTAATATGAAAAGATTTTGAAATGGAATTTCAAAGATAAAAGTTATTTTGAATAACTTAATAGAGTTTTGAAAATTTAAATAATTTGATTTAAATTTGAATTCAAGTTTGAAATTGAATTCTATGATTTGAAACTAGGGATTAAAGATGTTATACTAGTTATATATGAGTTAAATCATTTTAAAGGTATTGATTTGGGAATTTGAATTTAATTCAAGAGTTTTAAGTGTAAATATAACTGGATTTTTCTGAAAACGAAACTATTTGTTTTCAAATAGTAAAAGCTTTCACATAAGTAAAGGATTTCCAAATTGTGTTAACAGATTTCAAGTTTGAAATAGAATTGAAATGTTTTGAAAACTATGAAATGAGTCTTTAATTCAAAGACTGGACGAGTTAGTCCAACTTGAAATGGAATTTTTTGAAAGACTATGAATGAATCTTGGAAACGAGTTTTGAAAGCTATAAGTTAAATCTTGATTTAAAGATTTAACGAGTTAATCCAATTGAAATGGAAATCGATTTGAAACCTATGAATGAATCTTTGTGAACGGGGTGAACTTTGTGAATTAAATCTTTTATTTAAAAGATTAAAGTGTGGAATTGTTTAAACCATTGATGGTTTTTGAAATGAATCTTTTTGTTTAAAAGATTGGAAATGGTAAATTGTTTAACCATTCGAATGAAAAGTTTTGGGCTTTAAGCTGTGATTTAACTGAGACTCTAGTATCCATATGATTTTTAATTGCGCTCGTTATTCATTTTAGCCGGGAGAGGACCTTTGTGTCGTATAACCCATTCCGAATAATGATACGTCGTATATGGATAGCATTTGAAGACCGGTAGTGAAGACCGGGTATTTGCGAGAATGATAGGATGACCTATCGATTGTCTCTGCACTGAGTCGCGTCGGTATAGTGATTCCCTAAGTGATGGGAAGTCAGATCGAGATTGTGAATACCCGGATTTGCAAGGGCTTCTTTGGAAGTGCCTTCGGTTCTGTTCGAACCCAGAACAGACTTGTATGGATGTGTGTCTGACGTTACACTTTGAGATGTAAAGCTGGTTTCTATCAAATACATTTATGTTGGTGGCGGAGAATTTATTCTCTTAGCTTAACACCCTTCTCTGAGACGTACGAGCTCAGAGGTTATGTAGTTGATGGTTACTAGTGATACATTCCTAATTTGGTAATGTGGCATACGAAG